>OX388347.1:41224742-42625343 GCA_947579665.1 Sympetrum striolatum | reverse complement strand
CCCCTTAATTTTCCTCAATTTATCGATTTATTATCGAAAAAAGCAACAAAAACGAATAATTTTAGCGAAATCTCAATTTTTTTCCTCTTTTTCTTCCTTAATTTTCCTCATTTTATCGATTTATTATCGAAAAAAAGCAACAAAAACGAATAATTTTTGCGAAATTTCGATTTTTTTCCTCTTATTTTTTCCCTTAATTATTCTCATTTTATCAATTTATTATCGAAAAAAGCAACAAAAATGAATAATTTAAGCGAAATTTCAATTTTTTTCCTCTTTTTTCTTCCTTAATTTTCCTTATTTTATCGATTTATTGTCGAAAAAAGCAACAAAAATGAATAATTTTTGCAAAATTTCAAAAGAAATGAAAAAGGATAGTTTTACCGAAATTTGATTTTTCATCTACATTGACTTAATTTTCGTCATTGATCGAGATTTGATAGAAAAAAAGGAAAACGGATAATTTTATTGAAATTGAAATTTTTTCTTCTATTTTGCCTTAATTTTCTTCGTTTTTTTCGAGATATGATCGAGAAAAAAAAACAAGAAAACGTATAATTTTAGCAAAATTTCAATTTGTTTCTTCAATGCTGTCTCAATTTTTTTTCAATTCATCGAGATATCATCGAAAAAGCAAAGGAAAACGAATGCTTTTAGCAAAATTTCCATTTATTCCTCTATATTGCTTAAATTTTCGTCATTTCAATCGAGATATGATCGAAAAAAATCAACAATAACGAAATATTTCAGCGAAATTTAAATTTTTTCCTGTATTTTTCCTTAATTTTCGTAATTTAATCGAGATAATATTCGAAAAAAGATATGAAAACGGATATTTTTTACCGAAATTTAATTTTTTCATCTACATAGACTTAATTTTATTCATTTTATCGAGAATTGATTGAAAAAAAAAAAACAGGAAAACGGATAGTTTAAGTGAAATTTAAATTTTTTTCTTCTTTTTTGTTTTAATTTTTTTGTTTTTTCCAGATATGATCGAGAAAAAAAAACGAAAACGTATAATTTTAGGAAAATTTAAATTTTTTTTCCTGCTTTTTTTCCTTAATTTTCGTTTTTTTAACGAGATATCATCGAAAATTTAACGTAAACGGATAATTTTAGCAAAATTTCAATTTGTTTCTTAAATGCTGTATCAATTTTTTTCAATTCATCGAGATATTATCGAAAAAGCAAAGAAAAACGAATGCTTTTAGCAAAATTTCCAATTTTTCCTCTCTTTTGCCTTAATTTTCAACAGTTTTTCAAGATAAGATCGAGAAAAATAACGAAAACGGATACTTTTAGCAAAATTTCATTTTTTTTCCCTCCATTATGACTCAAAATTTATTTCATTTTATCGAGATATGAAAGAAAAAAGGCATCAAATCGGATAATTTCAGCGAAATTTCAATTCTTTTCCTCTTTTTTTTCCCTTAATTTTCCTCATTTAGTCGATTTATTATCGAAAAAAGCAACAAAAAAGAATAAGTTTTACGAAATTTCAATTTTTTTCCTATTTTTTTCCTTAATTTTCCTCATTTTATCGATTTATCATCAAAAAAAAGCAACAAAAAACGAATAATTTTAGCGAAATTTCGATTTTTTTTCCTCTTTTTTTCCCTTAATTATCCTCATTTTATCGATTTATTATCAAAAAAAGGAACAAAAACGAATAATTTTAGCGGAATTTCAATTTTTTTTTTCTCTTTTTCTTCCTTAATTTACCTCATTTTATCGATTTATTATAGAGAAAAGCAACAAAAACGAATAATTTCAGCGAAATTTCAATTCTTTTCCTCTTTTTTTTCCCTTAATTTTCCTCATTTTATCGATTTATTATCAAAAAAAGGAACAAAAACGAATAATTTTAGCGGAATTTCAATTTTTTTTTCTCTTTTTCTTCCTTAATTTTCCTCATTTTATCGATTTATTATCGAAAAAAGCAACAAAAACGAATAATTTTTGTGAAATTATGATTTTTTTCCTCTTATTTTTCCCTTAATTATTCTCATTTCATCAATTTATTACCGAAAAAAGCAACAAAAACGAATAATTTTAGCGAAATTTCAATTTTTTTTCCTCTTTTTTCTTCCTTAATTTTCCTCATTTTATCGATTTATTGTCGAAAAAAGCAACAAAAACGAATAATTTTAGCGAAATTTCAATTTTTTTCCTCTTTCTTTCCCTTAATTTTCCTCATTTTATCGATTTATTATCGAAAAAAAGCAACAAAAATGAATAATTTTAGCAAAATTTCAGAAGAAATTAAAAAGGATAGTTTTAACGAAATTTAATTTTTCATCTACATTTACTTAATTTTAGTCATTGATCGAGATTTGATAGAAAAAAAGGAAAACGGATAATTTTATTGAAATTGAAATTTTTTCTTCTATTTTGCCTTAATTTTCTTCGTTTTTTCGAGATATGATCGAGAAAAAAAACAAGAAAACGTATAATTTTAGCAAACTTTCAATTTTTTTCCTGTTTTTTTCCTTAATTTTCGTTTTTTTAACGAGATATCATCGAAAAATTAACGGAAACGGATAATTTTAGCAAAATTTCAATTTGTTTCTTCAATGCTGTCTCAATTTTTTTTCAATTCATCGAGATATTATCGAAAAAGCATAGGAAAATGAATGCTTTTAGCAAAATTTCCATTTATTCCTCTATATTGCCTAAATTATCGTCATTTCATCGAGATATGATCGAAAAAAATCAACAATAACGAAATATTTCAGCGAAATATAAATTTTTTTCCTGTATTTTTCCTTAATTTTCGTAATTTAATCGAGATAAAATCGAAAAAAGATATGAAAAACGGATATTTTTACCGAAATTTAATTTTTTCATCTACATAGACTTAATTTTCTTCATTTTATCGAGAATTGATTAAAAAAAAAAACAGGAAAACGGATAGTTTAAGTGAAATTTAAATTTTTTTTCTTCTTTTTTGTTTTAATTTTTTTGTTTTTTCCAGATATGATCGAGAAAAAAAAAATGAAAACGTATAATTTTAGGAAAATTTAAATTTTTTTTCCTGCTTTTTTTCCTTAATTTTCGTTTTTTTAACGAGATATCATCGAAAAATTAACGTAAACGGATAATTTTAGCAAAATTTCAATTTGTTTCTTAAATGCTGTATCAATTTTTTTCAATTCATCGAGATATTATCGAAAAAGCAAAGAAAAACGAATGCTTTTAGCAAAATTTCCAATTTTTCCTCTCTTTTGCCTTAATTTTCAACAGTTTTTCAAGATAAGATCGAGAAAAATAACGAAAACGGATACTTTTAGCAAAATTTCATTTTTTTCCCTCCATTATGACTCAAAATTTATTTCATTTTATCGAGATATGAAAGAAAAAAGGCATCAAATCAGATAATTTCAGCGAAATTTCAATTCTTTTCCTCTTTTTTTCCCTTAATTTTCCTCATTTAGTCGATTTATTATCGAAAAAAGCAACAAAAAAGAATAATTTTTACGAAATTTCAATTTTTCCCTCTTTTTAGCCCTTAATTTTCTTCATTTTATCGATTTATTATCAAAAAAAGGAACAAAAACGAATAATTTTAGCGGAATTTCAATTTTTTTTCTCTTTTTCTTCCTTAATTTACCTCATTTTATCGATTTATTATCGAAAAAAGCAACAAAAACGAATAATTTCAGCGAAATTTCAATTCTTTTCCTCTTTTTTTCCCTTAATTTTCCTCATTTTATCGATTTATTATCAAAAAAAGGAACAAAAACGAATAATTTTAGCTGAATTTCAATTTTTTTTTCTCTTTTTCTTCCTTAATTTTCCTCATTTTATCGATTTATTATCGAAAAAAGCAACAAAAACGAATAATTTCCGCGAAATTTTACATTTTTTCCTCTTTCTTTCCCTTAATTTTCTCATTTTATCGATTTATTATCGAAAAAAGCAACAAAAACGAATATTTTTTGTGAAATTTCAATTCTTTTCCTCTTTTTTCCCCTTAATTTTCCTCAATTTATCGATTTATTATCGAAAAAAGCAACAAAAACGAATAATTTTAGCGAAATCTCAATTTTTTTCCTCTTTCCTTCCCTTAATTTTCTCATTTTATCGATTTATTATCGAAAAAAGCAACAAAAACGAATATTTTTTGTGAAATTTCAATTTTTTTCCTCTTTTTTCCCCTTAATTTTCCTCAATTTATCGATTTATTATCGAAAAAAGCAACAAAAACGAATAATTTTAGCGAAATCTCAATTTTTTTCCTCTTTTTCTTCCTTAATTTTCCTCATTTTATCGATTTATTATCGAAAAAAAGCAACAAAAACGAATAATTTTTGCGAAATTTCGATTTTTTTCCTCTTATTTTTCCCTTAATTATTCTCATTTTATCAATTTATTATCGAAAAAAGCAACAAAAATGAATAATTTAAGCGAAATTTCAATTTTTTTCCTCTTTTTCTTCCTTAATTTTCCTTATTTTATCGATTTATTGTCGAAAAAAGCAACAAAAATGAATAATTTTTGCAAAATTTCAAAAGAAATGAAAAAGGATAGTTTTACCGAAATTTGATTTTTCATCTACATTGACTTAATTTTCGTCATTGATCGAGATTTGATAGAAAAAAAGGAAAACGGATAATTTTATTGAAATTGAAATTTTTTCTTCTATTTTGCCTTAATTTTCTTCGTTTTTTCGAGATATGATCGAGAAAAAAAACAAGAAAACGTATAATTTTAGCAAAATTTCAATTTGTTTCTTCAATGCTGTCTCAATTTTTTTTCAATTCATCGAGATATCATCGAAAAAGCAAAGGAAAACGAATGCTTTTAGCAAAATTTCCATTTATTCCTCTATATTGCTTAAATTTTCGTCATTTCATCGAGATATGATCGAAAAAAATCAACAATAACGAAATATTTCAGCGAAATTTAAATTTTTTTCCTGTATTTTTCCTTAATTTTCGTAATTTAATCGAGATAATATCGAAAAAAGATATGAAAACGGATATTTTTACCGAAATTTAATTTTTTCATCTACATAGACTTAATTTTATTCATTTTATCGAGAATTGATTGAAAAAAAAAAACAGGAAAACGGATAGTTTAAGTGAAATTTAAATTTTTTTCTTCTTTTTTGTTTTAATTTTTTTGTTTTTTCCAGATATGATCGAGAAAAAAAAACGAAAACGTATAATTTTAGGAAAATTTAAATTTTTTTCCTGCTTTTTTCCTTAATTTTCGTTTTTTTAACGAGATATCATCGAAAATTTAACGTAAACGGATAATTTTAGCAAAATTTCAATTTGTTTCTTAAATGCTGTATCAATTTTTTTCAATTCATCGAGATATTATCGAAAAAGCAAAGAAAAACGAATGCTTTTAGCAAAATTTCCAATTTTTCCTCTCTTTTGCCTTAATTTTCAACAGTTTTTCAAGATAAGATCGAGAAAAATAACGAAAACGGATACTTTTAGCAAAATTTCATTTTTTTCCCTCCATTATGACTCAAAATTTATTTCATTTTATCGAGATATGAAAGAAAAAAGGCATCAAATTGGATAATTTCAGCGAAATTTCAATTCTTTTCCTCTTTTTTTCCCTTAATTTTCCTCATTTAGTCGATTTATTATCGAAAAAAGCAACAAAAAAGAATAAGTTTTACGAAATTTCAATTTTTTTCCTATTTTTTTCCTTAATTTTCCTCATTTTATCGATTTATCATCGAAAAAAAGGCAACTAAAACGAATAATTTTAGCGAAATTTCGATTTTTTTCCTCTTTTTTTCCCTTAATTTTCCTCATTTTATCGATTTATTATCGAAAAATGCAACAAAAACGAATAATTTTAGCGAAATTTCAAAAGAAATGAAAAAGGATAGTTTTACCGAAATTTAATTTTTCATTTATATTGACTGAATTTTCGTCATTTGATCAAGATTTGATAGAAAAAAAAAGAAAACGGATAATTTTAGTGAAATTGAAATTTTTTTCTTTAATTTTGCCTTAAATTTCTTCGTTTTTTCGTGATATGATCGAGAAAAAAAAACGAAAACGTATAATTTAAGCAAAATTTCAATTTTTTCCTCTATGTTGTCTCAATTTTTTATTTATTTTATCGAGATATTATCGAAAAAGCATTGAAAAAGGAATACTTTTAGCAAACTTTCAATCTTTTCCTATATTTTGCCTAAATTTTCGTCATATCATCGAGATAGTATCGCTAAAAAAGCAAAAAAAAACAAAAAAATTAAGCGTAATTTGAATCTATTACTGCATTTATCCTTAATTTTCGAAATTATTGCGAGATATCATCAATAAAAGCAACGAAAACGGATAATTTTACCGAAAATTAATTTCATTTTATCGAGATATGAAAGAAAAAAGCTATCAAATCGGATATTTATAGAGAAATTTCAATTTTTTTCCTGTATTTTTCCTTAATTTTCGTAATTTTTCGAGATATCATAAAAAAAGAAATGAAAAAGGATAGTTTTAACGAAATTCAATTTTTTCATCTACATTGACTTAATTTTCGTCATTTGATCGAGATTTAATTGAAAAAAAAAACAGGAAAACGGATAATTTCAGTGAAATTGAAATTTTTTGCCTTAATTTTCTTCGTTTTTTCGTGATATGATCGAGGAAAAAAACGAAAACGTATAATTTAAGCGAAATTTCAATTTTTTCCTCTATTTTTTCCAAAAATTCCGTCATTTTATCGAAATTTGATTGAAGAAAAACAGGAAATCGGATAATTTTTCCCGAAATTTTATTTTTTTCATTTACATTGCCTAAAATTTCGTAATTTTATCGAGATTTGACTGAAATATAAAAACAGGAAAATGTATAATTTTATTGATATTACAATTTTTTTCTTTATTTTGCCTTAATTTTCGTCAGTTTTTCAAGATAAGATCGAGAAAAATAATGAAAACGGATACTTTTAGCAAAATTTCATTTTTTTTCCCTCTATTATGACTCAAAATTATTTCATTTTATCGAGATATGAAAGAAAAAAAGCCATCAAATCGGATATTTTTAGAGAAATTTCAATTTTTTTCCTGTGTTTTTCCTTAATTTTCGTAATTTTATAGAGATATCATTAAAAAAGAAATGAAATAGGATAGTTTTACCGAAATTTAATTTTTCATCTACATTGACTTAATTTTCGTCATTTGATCGAGATTTGATAGAAAAAAAGGAAAACGGATAATTTTAGTGAAATTGAAATTTTTTTCTTTAATTTTGCCTTAATTTTTTTCGTTTTTTCGTGATATGATCGAAAAAAAAACGAAAACGTATAATTTAAGCAAAATTTCAATTTTTTCTTCTATTTTTTCCAAAAATTCCGTCATTTTATCGAAATTTGATTGAAGAAAAACAGGAAATCGGATAATTTTTCCCGAAATTTTATTTTTTTTCATTTACATTGCCTAAAATTTCGTAATTTTATCGAGAATTGACTGAAAAATGAAAACATGAAAATGTATAATTTTATTGAAATTACAATTTTTTCTCTATTTGCCTTAACTTTCATCAGTTTTTCAAGATAAGATCGAGAAAAATAATGAAATCGGATACTTTTAGCAAAATTTCATTTTTTTCCCTATATTTTGACTCAAAATTATTTCATTTTATCGAGATATGAAAGAAATAAGCCATCAAATCGGATAATTTCAGCGAAATTTCAATTCTTTTCCTCTTTTTTTCCCTTAATTTTCCTCATTTTGTCGATTTATTATCGAAAAAAGCAACAAAAACGAATATATTTTGCGAAATTTCAATTTTTTTCCTCTTTTTTCCCATTAATTTTCCTCATTTTATCGATATATTATCGAAAAAAAGCAACAAAAACGAATAATTTTAGCGAAATTTCAATTTTTTTCCTCTTTTTTTACATTAATCATCCTCATTTTATCGATTTATTATCGAAAAAAGCAACAAAAACGAATATATTTTGCGAAATTTCATTTTTTTTCCTCTTTCTTCCCCTTAATTTTCCTCATTTTATCGATTTATTATCGAAAAAAAGCAAAAAAAACGAATAATTTTAGCGAAATTTCGATTTTTTTCCTCTTTTTTTCCCTTAATTATCCTCATTTTATCGATTTATTATCGAAAAAAGCAACAAAAACAAATAATTTTTGCGAAATTTTAATTTTTTCCCTCATTTTAGCCCTTAATTTTCTTCATTTTATCGATTTTTTATCAAAAAAAGCAACAAGAACGAATAATTTTAACGAAATTTCTATTTTTTCCTATTTTTTTTCCTTAATTTTCTCATTTTATCGATTTATCATCGAAAAAAGGCAACAAAAACGAATAATTTTAGCGAAATTTCGATTTTGTTCCTCTTTTTTCCCTTAATTTTCCTCAATTTTATCGATTGATCATCGAAAAAAAGCAAAAAAAACGAATAATTTTATCGAAGTTTTGAATTTTTTCCCTTTTTTTCCATTAATTTTCGTCATTTTATCGATTTATTATCGAAAAAAGCAACAAAAACGAATAATTTTAGCGAAATTTCAATTTTTTTTCCTCTTTTTCTTCCTTAATTTTCCTCATTTTATCGATTTATTATCGAAAAAAGCAACAAAAACGAATAATTATAGCGAAAATTCAAATTTTTTTCTCTTTTTTTCCCTAAAATTATCTTATTTTATCGATTTATTATCGAAAAAAGCTAAAAAAAACGAATAATTTTAGCGAAATTTCAATATTTTTCCTCTTTATCTTCCTTAACTTTCCTTATTTTATTGATTTATTATCGAAAAAAGCAACAAAAACGAATAATTTCCGCGAAATTTTACATTTTTTCCTCTTTTTTTCCCTTAATTTTCCTCATTTTATCGATTTATTATCGAAAAAAGCAACAAAAACGAATAATTTTAGCGAAATTTCAAATTTTTTTCCTTAATTGTCCTTATTTTATCGATTTATTATCGAAAAAAGCAACAAAAATGAATAATTTTAGCGAAATTTCAATTTTTTTCCTTTTTCATTCCCTTAATTTTCCTCATTTTATCGATTTATTATCGAAAAAAGCAACAAAAACGAATAATTTTAGCGTAATTTCAATTTTTTTCCTATTTTTCTTCCTTAACTTTCCTCATTTTATCGAATTATTATCGAAAAAAGCAACAAAAACGAATAATTTTAGCGAAATTTCAATTTTTTTCCTCTCTCTTTCCCTTAATTTTCCTCATTTTATCGATTTGTTATCGAAAAAAGCAACAAAAACGAATAATTTTAGCGAAATTTCAAAAGAAATGAAAAAGGATAGTTTTACCGAAATTTAATTTTTCATCTACATTGACTTAATTTTCGTCATTTGATCGAGATTTAATGGAAAAAAAGGAAAACGGATAATTTTAGTGAAATTGACATTTTTTTCTTCTATTTTGCCTTAATTTTCTTCGTTTTTTCGAGATATGACCGAGAAAAAAAAAGAAAACGTATAATTTTAGCAAACTTTCAATATTTTTCCTGTTTTTTTTCCTTTATTTTCGTTTTTTTAACGAGATATAATCGAAAAATTAACGGAAACGGATAATTTTAGCAAAATTTCAATTTGTTTCTTCAATGCTGCCTGAATTTTTTTCAGTTCATCGAGTTATTATCGAAAAAGCAAAGGAAAACGAATGCTTTTAGCAAAATTTCCGATTTTTCCTCTATTTTGCGTAAATGTTCGTCATTTCATCGAGATATGATCGAAAAAAAACAACAATAACGAAATATTTCAGCGAAATTTAAATTTTTTCCTGTATTTTTCCTTAATTTTCGTAATTTAATCGAGATATAATCGAAAAAAGATATGAAAACGGATATTTTTACCGAAATTTAATTTTTTCATCTACATAGACTTAATTTTCTTCATTTTATCGAGAATTGATTGAAAAAAAAAACAGGAAAACGGATAATTTAAGGTAAATTTAAATTTTTTTCTTCTATTTTGTTTTAATTCTTTTGTTTTTTTCCAGATATGATCGAAAAAAAAAACGAAAACGTATAATTTTAGGAAAATTTAAATTTTTTTCCAGCTTTTTCCCTTAATTTTCGTTTTTTTTAACGAGATATCATCGAAAAATTAACGGAAACGGATAATTTTAGCAAAATTTTAATTTGTTTCTTCAATGCTGTCTCAATTTTTTTTCAATTCATCGAGATATTATCGAAAAAGGAAAGAAAAACTAATGCTTTTAGCCAAATTTCCAATTTTTCCTCTATTTTGCCTTAATTTTCAACAGTTTTTCAAGATATGATCGAGAAAAATAACGAAAACGGATACTTTTAGCAAAACTTCATTTTTTTCCCTCTATTATGACTCAAAATTATTTCATTTTATCGAGATATGAAAGAAAAAAGCCATCAAATCGGATATTTTTAGAGAAATTTCAATTTTTTTCCTTAATTTTCGTATTTTATAGAGATATCATTAAAAAAGAAATGAAATAGGATAGTTTTTACCGAAATTTAATTTTTCATCTACAATGACTTAATTTTCGTCATTTGATCGAGATTTGATAGAAAAAAAGGAAAACGGATAATTTTAGTGATATTGAAATTTTTTTCTTTAATTTTGCCTTAATTTTTTTCGTTTTTTCGTGATATGATCGAAAAAAAAAAACGAAGACGTATAATTTAAGCAAAATTTCAATTTTTTCTTCTAGTTTTTCCAAAAATTCCGTCATTTTATCGAAATTTGATTGAAGAAAAACAGGAAATCGGATAATTTTTCCCGAAATTTTATTTTTTTCATTTACATTGCCTAAAATTTCGTAATTTTATCGAGAATTGACTGAAAAATGAAAACATGAAAATGTATAATTTTATTGAAATTACAATTTTTTTCTCTATTTGCCTTAACTTTCATCAGTTTTTCAAGATAAGATCGAGAAAAATAATGAAAACGGATACTTTTAGCAAAATTTCATTTTTTTCACTATATTTTGACTCAAAATTATTTCATTTTATCGAGATATGAAGGAAATAAGCCATCAAATCGGATAATTTCAGCGAAATTTCAATTCTTTTCCTCTTTTTTTCCCTTAATTTTCCTCATTTTGTCGATTTATTATCGAAAAAAAGCAACAAAAACGAATATATTTTGCGAAATTTCAATTTTTTTCCTCTTTTTTCCCATTAATTTTCCTCATTTTATCAATTTATTATCGAAAAAAAGCAACAAAAACGAATAATTTTAGCGAAATTTCAATTTTTTTCCTCTTTTTTTACATTAATCATCCTCATTTTATCGATTTATTATCGAAAAAAGCAACAAAAACGAATATATTTTGCGAAATTTCATTTTTTTTCCTCTTTTTTCCCCTTAATTTTCCTAATTTTATCGATTTATTATCGAAAAAAAGCAACAAAAACGAATAATTTTAGCGAAATTTCGATTTTTTTCCTCTTTTTTTCCCTTAATTATCCTCATTTTATCGATTTATTATCGAAAAAAGCAACAAAAACAAATAATTTTTGCGAAATTTTAATTTTTCCCTCATTTTAGCCCTTAATTTTCTTCATTTTATCGATTTTTTATCAAAAAAAAGCAACAAGAACGAATAATTTTAACGAAATTTCTATTTTTTCCTATTTTTTTTCCTTAATTTTCTCATTTTATCGATTTATCATCGAAAAAAGGCAACAAAAACGAATAATTTTAGCGAAATTTCGATTTTGATCCTCTTTTTTCCCTTAATTTTCCTCAATTTTATCGATTGATCATCGAAAAAAAGCAAAAAAAAACGAATAATTTTAGCGAAGTTTTGAATTTTTTTCCCTTTTTTTCCCTTAATTTTCGTCATTTTATCGATTTATTATCGAAAAAAGCAACAAAAACGAATAATTTTAGCGAAATTTCAATTTTTTTCCTCTTTTTCTTCCTTAATTTTCCTCATTTCATCGATTTATTATCGAAAAAAGCAACAAAAAACGAATAATTATAGCGAAAATTCAATATTTTTCCTCTTTATCTTCCTTAATTTTCCTTATTTTATCGATTTATTATCGAAAAAAGCAACAAAAACGAATAATTTCCGCGAAATTTTACATTTTTTTCCTCTTTTTTTCCCTTAATTTTCCTCATTTTATCGATTTATTATCGAAAAAAGCGACAAAAACGAATAATTTTAGCGAAATTTCAAATTTTTTTCCTTAATTTTCCTTATTTTATCGATTTATTATCGAAAAAAGCAACAAAAATGAATAATTTTAGCGAAATTTCAATTTTTTTCCTTTTTCATTCCCTTAATTTTCCTCATTTTATCGATTTATTATCGAAAAAAGCAACAAAAACGAATAATTTTAGCGTAATTTCAATTTTTTTCCTATTTTTCTTCCTTAACTTTCCTCATTTTATCGATTTATTATCGAAAAAAGCAACAAAAACGAATAATTTTAGCGAAATTTCAATTTTTTTTCCTCTTTCTTTCCCTTAATTTTCCTCATTTTATCGATTTGTTATCGAAAAAAGCAACAAAAACGAATAATTTTAGCGAAATTTCAAAAGAAATGAAAAAGGATAGTTTTACCGAAATTTAATTTTTCATCTACATTGATTTAATTTTCGTCATTTGATCGAGATTTAATGGAAAAAAAGGAAAACGGATAATTTTAGTGAAATTGACATTTTTTTCTTCTATTTTGCCTTAATTTTCTTCGTTTTTTTCGAGATATGACCGAGAAAAAAAAAGAAAACGTATAATTTTAGCAAACTTTCAATATTTTTCCTGTTTTGTTCCTTTATTTTCGTTTTTTTAACGAGATATAATCGAAAAATTAACGGAAACGGATAATTTTAGCAAAATTTCAATTTGTTTCTTCAATGCTGCCTGAATTTTTTTCACTTCATCGAGTTATTATCGAAAAAGCAAAGGAAAACGAATGCTTTTAGCAAAATTTCCGATTTTTCCTCTATTTTGCCTAAATGTTCGTCATTTCATCGAGATATGATCGAAAAAAAAACAACAATAACGAAATATTTCAGCGAAATTTAAATTTTTTCCTGTATTTTTCCTTAATTTCGTAATTTAATCGAGATATAATCGAAAAAAAGATATGAAAACGGATATTTTTACCGAAATTTAATTTTATCATCTACATAGACTTAATTTTCTTCATTTTATCGAGAATTGATTGAAAAAAAAACAGGAAAACGGATAATTTAAGGTAAATTTAAATTTTTTTCTTCTATTTTGTTTTAATTCTTTTGTTTTTTCCAGATATGATCGAAAAAAAAAACGAAAACGTATAATTTTAGGAAAATTTAAATTTTTTTTCCAGCTTTTTTCCTTAATTTTCGTTTTTTTAACGAGATATCATCGAAAAATTAACGGAAACGGATAATTTTAGCAAAATTTTAATTTGTTTCTTCAATGCTGTCTCAATTTTTTTTCAATTCATCGAGATATTATCGAAAAAGGAAAGAAAAACTAATGCTTTTAGCAAAATTTCCAATTTTTCCTCTATTTTGCCTTAATTTTCAACAGTTTTTCAAGAAATGATCTAGAAAAATAACGAAAACGGATACTTTTAGCAAAACTTCATTTTTTTTCCCTCTATTATGACTCAAAATTATTTCATTTTATCGAGATATGAAAGAAAAAAAGCCATCAAATCGGATATTTTTAGAGAAATTTCAATTTTTTTCCTTAATTTTCGTAATTTTATAGAGATATCATTAAAAAAGAAATGAAAAAGCGTAGTTTCACCGAAATATATTTTTTCATCTACATTGACTTAATTTTCGTCATTTGATCGAGATTTGATAGAAAAAAAGGAAAACGGATAATTTTAGTGAAATTGAAATTTTATTCTTTAATTTTGCCAAAATTTTCTTCCGTTTTTCGTGATATGATCAAGAAAAGAAACGAAAACGGATACTTTTAGCAAAATTTCATTTTTTCCCCTATATTTTGACTCAAAATTATTTCATTTTATCGAGATATGAAAGAAAAGAGCCATCAAATCGGAAAATTTAAGCGAAATTTCAATTCTTCTCCTCTTTTTTTCCCTTAATTTTCCTCATTTTGTCGATTTATTATCGAAAAAAAGCAACAAAAACGAATAATTTTAGCGAAATTTCAAATTTTTTTCCTTAATTTTCCTTATTTTATCGATTTATTATCGAAAAAAAGCAACAAAAATGAATAATTTTAGCGAAATTTCAATTTTTTTCCTTTTTCATTACCTTAATTTTCCTCATTTTATCGATTTATTATCGAAAAAAGCAACAAAAACGAATAATTTTAGCGTAATTTCAATTTTTTTTCCTATTTTTCTTCCTTAACTTTCCTCATTTTATCGATTTATTATCGAAAAAAAGCAACAAAAACGAATAATTTTAGCGAAATTTCAATTTTTTTCCTCTCTCTTTCCCTTAATTTTCCTCATTTTATCGATTTGTTATCGAAAAAAGCAACAAAAACGAATAATTTTAGCGAAATTTCAAAAGAAATGAAAAAGGATAGTTTTACCGAAATTTAATTTTTCATCTACATTGACTTAATTTTCGTCATTTGATCGAGATTTAATGGAAAAAAAAGGAAAACGGATAATTTTAGTGAAATTGACATTTTTTTCTTCTATTTTGCCTTAATTTTCTTCGTTTTTTCGAGATATGACCGAGAAAAAAAAAGAAAACGTATAATTTTAGCAAACTTTCAATATTTTTCCTGTTTTTTTTCCTTTATTTTCGTTTTTTTAACGAGATATAATCGAAAAATTAACGGAAACGGATAATTTTAGCAAAATTTCAATTTGTTTCTTCAATGCTGCCTGAATTTTTTTCAGTTCATCGAGTTATTATCGAAAAAGCAAAGGAAAACGAATGCTTTTAGCAAAATTTCCGATTTTTCCTCTATTTTGCCTAAATGTTCGTCATTTCATCGAGATATGATCGAAAAAAACAACAATAACGAAATATTTCAGCGAAATTTAAATTTTTTCCTGTATTTTTCCTTAATTTTCGTAATTTAATCGAGATATAATCGAAAGAAAAAAGATATGAAAACGGATATTTTTACCGAAATTTAATTTTTTCATCTACATAGACTTAATTTTCTTCATTTTATCGAGAATTGATTGAAAAAAAAACAGGAAAACGGATAATTTAAGGTAAATTTAAATTTTTTTCTTCTATTTTGTTTTAATTCTTTTGTTTTTTCCAGATATGATCGAAAAAAAAACGAAAACGTATAATTTTAGGAAAATTTAAATTTTTTTCCAGCTTTTTCCCTTAATTTTCGTTTTTTTAACGAGATATCATCGAAAAATTAACGGAAACGGAAAATTTTAGCAAAATTTTAATTTGTTTCTTCAATGCTGTCTCAATTTTTTTCAATTCATCGAGATATTATCGAAAAAGGAAAGAAAAACTAATGCTTTTAGCAAAATTTCCAATTTTTCCTCTATTTTGCCTTAATTTTCAACAGTTTTTTCAAGATATGATCGAGAAAAATAACGAAAACGGATACTTTTAGCAAAACTTCATTTTTTTCCCTCTATTATGACTCAAAATTATTTCATTTTATCGAGATATGAAAGAAAAAAGCCATCAAATCGGATATTTTTAGAGAAATTTCAATTTTTTTTCCTTAATTTTCGTATTTTATAGAGATATCATTAAAAAAGAAATGAAATAGGATAGTTTTACCGAAATTTAATTTTTCATCTACATTGACTTAATTTTCGTCATTTGATCGAGATTTGATAGAAAAAAGGAAAACGGATAATTTTAGTGATATTGAAATTTTTTTCTTTAATTTTGCCTTAATTTTTTTCGTTTTTTCGTGATATGATCGAAAAAAAAAACGAAAACGTATAATTTAAGCAAAATTTCAATTTTTTCTTCTATTTTTTCCAAAAATTCCGTCATTTTATCGAAATTTGATTGAAGAAAAACAGGAAATCGGATAATTTTTCCCGAAATTTTATTTTTTTCATTTACATTGCCTAAAATTTCGTAATTTTATCGAGAATTGACTGAAAAATGAAAACATGAAAATGTATAATTTTATTGAAATTACAATTTTTTTCTCTATTTGCCTTAACTTTCATCAGTTTTTCAAGATAAGATCGAGAAAAATAATGAAAACGGATACTTTTAGCAAAATTTCATTTTTTTCCCTATATTTTGACTCAAAATTATTTCATTTTATCGAGATATGAAGGAAATAAGCCATCAAATCGGATAATTTCAGCGAAATTTCAATTCTTTTCCTCTTTTTTTCCCTCAATTTTCCTCATTTTGTCGATTTATTATCGAAAAAAGCAACAAAAACGAATATATTTTGCGAAATTTCAATTTTTTTCCTCTATTTTCCCATTAATTTTCCTCATTTTATCGATTTATTATCGAAAAAAAGCAACAAAAACGAATAATTTTAGCGAAATTTCAATTTTTTTCCTCTTTTTTTACATTAATCATCCTCATTTTATCGATTTATTATCGAAAAAAGCAACAAAAACGAATATATTTTGCGAAATTTCATTTTTTTTCCTCTTTTTTCCCCTTAATTTTCCTAATTTTATCGATTTATTATCGAAAAAAAGCAACAAAAACGAATAATTTTAGCGAAATTTCGATTTTTTTCCTCTTTTTTCCCTTAATTATCCTCATTTTATCGATTTATTATCGAAAAAAGCAACAAAAACAAATAATTTTTGCGAAATTTTAATTTTTCCCTCATTTTAGCCCTTAATTTTCTTCATTTTATCGATTTTTTATCAAAAAAAGCAACAAGAACGAATACTTTTAACGAAATTTCTATTTTTTCCTATTTTTTTTCCTTAATTTTCTCATTTTATCGATTTATCATCGAAAAAAGGCAACAAAAACGAATAATTTTAGCGAAATTTCGATTTTGTTCCTCTTTTTTCCCTTAATTTTCCTCAATTTTATCGATTGATCATCGAAAAAAAGCAAAAAAAACGAATAATTTTAGCGAAGTTTTGAATTTTTTCCCTTTTTTTCCCTTAATTTTCGTCATTTTATCGATTTATTATCGAAAAAAGCAACAAGAACGAATAATTTTAGCGAAATTTCAATTTTTTTCCTCTTTTTCTTCCTTAATTTTCCTCATTTTATCGATTTATTATCGAAAAAAGCAACAAAAACGAATAATTATAGCGAAAATTCAAATTTTTTCCTCTTTTTTTCCCTAAAATTATCTTATTTTATCGATTTATTATCGAAAAAAGCTAAAAAAACGAATAATTTTAGCGAAATTTCAATATTTTTCCTCTTTATCTTCCTTAATTTTCCTTATTTTATCGATTTATTATCGAAAAAAGCAACAAAAACGAATAATTTCCGCGAAATTTTACATTTTTTCCTCTTTTTTTCCCTTAATTTTCCTCATTTTATCGATTTATTATCGAAAAAAGCGACAAAAACGAATAATTTTAGCGAAATTTCAAATTTTTTTCCTTAATTTTCCTTATTTTATCGATTTATTATCGAAAAAAGCAACAAAAATGAATAATTTTAGCGAAATTTCAATTTTTTTCCTTTTTCATTCCCTTAATTTTCCTCATTTTATCGATTTATTATCGAAAAAAGCAACAAAAACGAATAATTTTAGCGTAATTTCAATTTTTTTCCTATTTTTCTTCCTTAACTTTCCTCATTTTATCGATTTATTATCGAAAAAAGCAACAAAAACGAATAATTTTAGCGAAAATTCAATTTTTTTCCTCTTTCTTTCCCTTAATTTTCCTCATTTTATCGATTTGTTATCGTTAAAAGCAACAAAAACGAATAATTTTAGCGAAATTTCAAAAGAAATGAAAAAGGATAGTTTTACCGAAATTTAATTTTTCATCTACATTGATTTAATTTTCGTCATTTGATCGAGATTTAATGGAAAAAAAGGAAAACGGATAATTTTAGTGAAATTGACATTTTTTTCTTCTATTTTGCCTTAATTTTCTTCGTTTTTTCGAGATATGACCGAGAAAAAAAAAGAAAACGTATAATTTTAGCAAACTTTCAATATTTTTCCTGTTTTGTTCCTTTATTTTCGTTTTTTTTAACGAGATATAATCGAAAAATTAACGGAAACGGATAATTTTAGCAAAATTTCAATTTGTTTCTTCAATGCTGCCTGAATTTTTTTCAGTTCATCGAGTTATTATCGAAAAAGCAAAGGAAAACGAATGCTTTTAGCAAAATTTCCGATTTTTCCTCTATTTTGCCTAAATGTTCGTCATTTCATCGAGATATGATCGAAAAAAAACAACAATAACGAAATATTTCAGCGAAATTTAAATTTTTTCCTGTATTTTTCCTTAATTTTCGTAATTTAATCGAGATATAATCGAAAAAAGATATGAAAACGGATATTTTTACCGAAATTTCATTTTTTCATCTACATAGACTTAATTTTCTTCATTTTATCGAGAATTGATTGAAAAAAAAACAGGAAAACGGATAATTTAAGGTAAATTTAAATTTTTTTTCTTCTATTTTGTTTTAATTCTTTTGTTTTTTCCAGATATGATCGAAAAAAAAACGAAAACGTATAATTTTAGGAAAATTTAAATTTTTTTCCAGCTTTTTTCCTTAATTTTCGTTTTTTTAACGAGATATCATCGAAAAATTAACGGAAACGGATAATTTTAGCAAAATTTTAATTTGTTTCTTCAATGCTGTCTCAATTTTTTTTCAATTCATCGAGATATTATCGAAAAAGGAAAGAAAAACTAATGCTTTTAGCAAAATTTCCAATTTTTCCTCTATTTTGCCTTAATTTTCAACAGTTTTTCAAGATATGATCTAGAAAAATAACGAAAACGGATACTTTTAGCAAAACTTCATTTTTTTCCCTCTATTATGACTCAAAATTATTTCATTTTATCGAGATATGAAAGAAAAAAGCCATCAAATCGGATATTTTTAGAGAAATTTCAATTTTTTTCCTTAATTTTCGTAATTTTATAGAGATATCATTAAAAAAGAAATGAAAAAGCATAGTTTCACCGAAATATATTTTTTCATCTACATTGACTTAATTTTCGTCATTTGATCGAGATTTGATAGAAAAAAAGGAAAACGGATAATTTTAGTGAAATTGAAATTTTTTTCTTTAATTTTGCCAAAATTTTCTTCCGTTTTTCGTGATATGATCGAGAAAAGAAACGAAAACGTATAATTTAAGCAAAATTTCAATTTTTTCCAAAAATGTCGACATTTTATCGAAATTTGATTGAAGAAAAACAGGAAATCGGATAATTTTTCCGGAAATTTTATTTTTTTTCATTTACATTGCCTAAAATTTCGTAATTTTATCGAGAATTGACTGAAAAATAAAAACAGGAAAATGTATAATTTTATTGAAATTAAAATTGTTTTCTCTATTTTGCCTTAATTTTCATCAGTTTTTCAAGATAAGATCGAGAAAAATAATGAAAACGGATACTTTAAGCAAAATTTCATTTTTTCCCCTATATTTTGACTCAAAATTATTTCATTTTATCGAGATATGAAAGAAAAGAGCCATCAAATCGGAAAATTTAAGCGAAATTTCAATTCTTTTCCTCTTTTTTTCCCTTAATTTTCCTCATTTTGTCGATTTATTATCGAAAAAAGCAACAAAAACGAATATTTTTAGCGAAATTTCAAAAGAAATGAAAAAGGATAGTTTTACCGAAATTTAATTATTCATCTACATTGAATTAATTTTCGAAATTTGATCGAGATTTGATAGAAAAAAAAGGAAAACGGATAATTTTAGTGAAATTGAAATTTTTTTCTTCTATATTGCCTTAATTTTCTTCGTTTTTTCGAGATATGATCGAGAAAAAAAAAGAAAACGTATAATTTAAGCAAACTTTCAATTTTTTTCCTGTTTTTTTCCTTAATTTTCGTTTTTTTTAACGAGATATAATCGAAAAATTAACGGAAACGGATAATTTTAGCAAAATTTCAGTTTGTTTCTTCAATGCTGTCCCAATTTTTTCTCAATTCATCGAGATATTATCGAAAAAGCAAAGGAAAACGAATGATTTTAGCAAAATTTCCAATTTTTCCTCTATTTTGCCTAAATGTTCGTCATTTCATCGAGATATGATCGAAAAAAAAAACAACAATAACGAAATATTTCAGCGAAATTTAAATTTTTTCCTGTATTTTTCCTTAATTTTCGTAATTTAATCGAGATATAATCGAAAAAAGATATGAAAACGGATATTTTTACCGAAATTTAATTTTTTCATCTACATAGACTTAATTTTCTTCATTTTATCGAGAATTGATTGAAAAAAAAACAGGAAAACGGATAATTTCAGTGAAATTTAAATTTTTTTCTTCTATTTTGTTTTAATTCTTTTGTTTTTTTCCAGATATGATCGAAAAAAAACGAAAACGTATAATTTTAGGAAAATTTAAATTTTTTTCCAGCTTTTTTCCTTAATTTTCGTTTTTTTAACGAGATATCATCGAAAAATTAACGGAAACGGATAATTTTAGCAAAATTTTAATTTGTTTCTTCAATGCTGTCTCAATTTTTTTTCAATTCATCGAGATATTATCGAAAAAGCAAAGAAAAACGAATGCTTTTAGCAAAATTTCCAATTTTTCCTCTATTTTGCCTTAATTTTCAACAGTTTTTCAAGATATGATCGAGAAAAATAACGAAAACGGATACTTTTAGCAAAACTTCATTTTTTTCCCTCTATTATGACTCAAAATTATTTCATTTTATCGAGATATGAAAGAAAAAAGCCATCAAATCGGATATTTTTAGAGAAATTTCAATTTTTTTCCTTAATTTTCGTAATTTTATAGAGATATCATTAAAAAAGAAATGAAAAAGGGTAGTTTCACCGAAATATAGTTTTTCATCTACATTGACTTAATTTTCGTCATTTGATCGAGATTTGATAGAAAAAAAGGAAAACGGATAATTTTAGTGAAATTGAAATTTTTTTCTTTAATTTTGCCTTAATTTTCTTCGTTTTTTCGCGATATGATCGAGAAAAAAAAACGAAAACGTATAATTTAAGCAAAATTTCAATTTTTTTCTCTATTTTTTCCAAAAATTTCGACATATTATCGAAATTTGATTGAAGAAAAACAAAAAATCGGATAGTTTTTCCCGAAATTTTATTTTTTTCATTTACATTGCCTAAAATTTCGTAATTTTATCGAGATTTGACTGAAATATATAAACAGGAAAATGTATAATTTTATTGAAATTACATTTTTTTTCTCTATTTTGCCTTAATTTTCATCAGTTGTTCAAGTTAAGATCGAGAAAAATAATGAAAACGGATACTTTTAGCAAAATTTTATTTTTTTCCCTATATTTTGACTCAAAATTATTTCATTTTATCGAGATATGAAAGAAAAAAGCCATCAAATCGGATAATTTCAGCGAAATTTCAATTCTTTTCCTCTTTTTTTCCCTTAATTTTCCTCATTTTGTCGATTTATTATCGCAAAAAGCAACAAAAACGATAATTTTAGCGAAATTTCAATTTTTTTTCTCTTGTTTCCCTTAATTTTCCTCATTTAATCGATTTATTATCGAAATAAGCAACAAAAACGAATATATTTTGCGAAATTTCAATTTTTTTACTCTTTTTTCTCCTTAATTTTCCTAATTTTATCGATTTATTATCGATAAAAGCAACAAAAACGTATAATTTTAGCGAAATTTCAATTTTTTTCCTATTTTTCTTCCTTGATTTTCCTCATTTTATCGATTTATAATCGAAAAAAAGCAACAAAAACGAATAATTTTAGCGTAATTCTGATTTTTTCCTCTTTTTTTCCCTTAATTATCCTCATTTTATCGATTTATTATCGAAAAAGCAACGAAAACGAATAATTTTAGCGAAATTTCAATTTTTTTCCTCTTTTTCTACCTTAATTTTCCTCATTTTATCGATTTATTATCGAAAAAAGCAACAAAAACGAATAATTTTAGTGAAATTTTAAATTTTTTTCTATTTTTTTCCCTTAATATTCCTTATATTATCGATTTATTATCGAAAAAAGCGACAAAAACGAATAATTTTAGCGAAAATTCAAATTTTTTTCCTTCATTTTCCTTATTTTATCGATTTATTATCGAAAAAAGCAACAAAAACGAATGATTTTAGCGAAATTTCAATTTTTTTCCTCATTTTCTTCCTTAATTTTCCTCATTTTATCGATTTATTATCGAAAAAAGCAACAAAAACGAATAATTTTAGCGAAATTTCAATTTTTTTCCTCTTTTTTTCCCTTAATTTTCCTTATTTTATCGATTTATTATCGAAAAAAGCAACAAAAACGAATAATTTTAGCGAAATTTCAATTTTTTACCTCATTCATTCCCTTAATTTTCCTCAATATATCGATTTATTATTGAAAAAAGCCTCAAAAACGAATAATTTTAGCGAAATTTCAATTTTTTACCTCTTTCATTCCCTTAATTTTCTCAATTTATCGATTTATTATTGAAAAAAGCAACTAAAATGAATAATTTTAGCGAAATTACAAATTTTTTCCTCTTTTTTTCCCTTAATTATCCTCATTTTATCGATTTATTATCGAAAAAAGCAACAATAACGATAATTTTAGCGAAATTTCAATTTTTTCCTTTATTTTGCCTTAATTTTCATCATTTTATCGAGATTCGATTGAAAAAAAAAACAGGAAAACGGATAAATTTAGTGAAATTTAAATTTTTTTCTTCTATTTTGCCTTAATTTTGTTCGTTTTATCGAGATATGATCGAGAAAAGAAAAAGAAAACGTATAATTTTAGCAAAATTTCAATTTTTTTCCCGATTTTTCCTTTATTTTCGTTTTTTTAACGAGATATCATCGAAAAATTAACGGAAACGGATAATTTTTGCAAAATTTTTATTCGTTTCCTTTATGGTCTCTCAATTTTTTTTCATTTTATCGAGATATCATCGAAAAAGCAACGAAAAAGGATTACTTTTAGCAAATTTTCAACCTTTTCTCTTATTTTGCCTAAATTTTCGTCATTTTATCAAGATTTGATCGAAAAAAAAACAGTGAAACGGATAATTCTAGTGAAATTGAAATTTTTTCCTCTTTTTTGCTTAAATTTTCGTCATATCATCGAGATATTATCGCAAAAAAGCAAATATAACAAAAAATTTAAGCGTAATTTGAATCTTTATTTGCATTATTCCTTAATTTTCGAAATTTTTGCAAGATTTCATCGATAAAAGCAACGAAAACGGAAAATTTTTACCGAATTTTTATTTTTTTCATGTACATTGCCTAAAATTTCGTAATTTTATGGAGATTTGACAGAAAAATAAAAACAGGAAAATATATAATGTTATTGAAATTATAATTTTTTTCTCTATTTTGCCTAAATTTTCATCAGTTTTTCGAGATCTGATCGAGAAAAAAAACGAAAACGGATACTTTTAGCAAAATTTAAATTTTTTTCCTTTTTTTTTCAATAGTTTTCGTTTTTTCATCATGATATCATTGAAAAAATTCACGGAAACGAATAATTTTAGCAAAATTTTAATTTTTTCCAGTATTTTTCCTTAATTTTCGTAATTTTATCGAGATATCTTCGAAATAAGAAATGAAAACGGATAATTTTACCGAAATTTAATTTTTTCATGTACATTGATTTAATTTTCGTCATTTTATCTAGATTTAATTGAAAAAAAAGTAAAACGGATAATTTTACCGAAATTTAATTTTTTTCATTTACATTGCCTAAAATTTCGTAATTTTATTGAGATTTGACTGAAAAATAAAAACAGGAAAACGTATAATTTTATTGAAATTAGAATTTTTTCCTCTATATTTCCTTAATTTTCATCTCTTTTTCGAGATATGTTCGAAAAAAAAACGATAACGAATACTTTTAGCAAAATTTAAATTTTTTTCCTTTTTTTCATTAATTTTCGTTTTTTTATAGAGATATCATCGAAATTTTAACGGAAACGGATAATTTTAGCAAAATTTCAATTTGTTTCCTCTATGTTATCTCAATTTTTTTTCATATTATCGAGATATCATCGAATAAGCAAAGAAAAAGGAATACTTTTAGCAAAATTTCAATTTTTTCCTATATTTTGCCTAAATTTTCGTCATTTCATCGAGATTTGATTGAAAAAAAAAAACAGGAAAACGTATAATTTTAGTGAAATTACAGTTTTTTTCACTATATTTCCTTAATTTTCATCACTTTTTCGAGATATGTTCGAGAAAAAAAACGAAAACGGATACTTTTAGCAAAATTTCATTTTTATTCCCTCTATTTTGAATCAAAATTATTTCATTTTATCGAGATATGAAAGAAAGAAGCTATCAAATCGGATATTTTGAGAGAAATTTCAATTTTTTTCCTGTGTTTTTCATTAATTTTCGTAATTGTATCGAGATATCAATTAAAAAGAAATGAAAAAGGATAGTTTTACCGAAATTTTATATTTTCATCTACATTTACTTAATTTTCGTCTTTTGATCGAGATTTGATAGAAAAAAAGGAAAACGGATAATTTTAGTGAAATTGAAATTTTTTTCTTCTATTTTGCATTAATTTTCTTCGTTTTATCGAGCTATGATTGAGAAAATTAACGAAAACGCATAATTTTAGCAAAATTTCAATTTGTTTCTTCAATGCTGTCTCAATTTTTTTTCATTTCATCGAGATATTATCGAAAAAGCAAAGGAAAACGAATGCTTATAGCAAAATTTCCAATTTTTCCTCTATTTTGCCTAACTTTTCGTCATTTCATCGAGATATGATCGAAAAAAAAAACAACAATAACGAAATATTTCAGCGAAATTTAAATTATTTCCTGTATTTTTCCTTAATTTTCGTAATTTAATCGAGATATATTCGAAAAAAAATATGAAAACGGATTTTTTTACCGAAATTTATTTTTTCATCTACATTGACTTAATTTTCGTCATTTGATCGAGATTTGATAGAAAAAAAAGGAAAACGGATAATTTTAGTGAAATTTAAATTTTTTTCTTTAATTTTGCCTTAATTTTCTTTGTTTTTTCGTGATATGATCGAGAAAAAAAACGAAAACATATTATTTAAGCAAAATTTCAATTTTTTCCTCTATTTTTCCCAAAAATTCCAATATTTTATCGAAATTTGATTGAAGAAAAACAGGAAATCGGATAATTTTTCCCGAAATTTTATTTTTTTCATTTACATTGCCTAAAACTTTGTATTTTCATCGAGATTTGACTGAAATATAAAAACAGGAAAATGTATAATTTTATTGAAATTACAATTTTTTTCTCTATTTTTCCTTAATTTTCATCAGTTTTTCAAGATAAGATCGAGAAAAATAATGAAAACGGATACTTTTAGATAAATTTCATTTTTTCCCTATATTTTGACTCAAAATTATTTCATTTTATCGAGATATAAAAGAAATAAGCCATCAAATCGGATAATTTCAGCGAAATTTCAATTCTTTTCCTCTTTTTTTCCCTTAATATTCCTCATTTTGTCGATTTCTTATCGAAAAAAGCAACAAAAACGAATAATTTTAGCGAAATTTCAATTTTTTCCTCTTTTTTCCCTTAATTTTCCTCATTTTATCGATTTATTATCAAAAAAAGCAAAAAAACGAATAATTTTAGCAAATTTCCACTTTTTCCTCTATTTTGCCTTAATTTTCAACAGTTTTTAGTAATAAGATCGTGAAAAATAACGAAAACAGATACTTTTAGCAAAATTTCATTTTTTTCCCTCTATTATGACTCAAAATTATTTCATATTATCGAGATATGAAAGAAAAAAGCCATCAAATCGGATATTTTTAGAGAAATTTCAATTTTTTTCCTGCATTTTTCCTTAATTTTCGTAATTTAATAGAGATATCATTAAAAAAGAAATGAAAAAGGATAGTTTTACCAAAATTTATTTTTTCATCTACATTGACTTAATTTTCGTCATTTGATCGAGATTTGATAGAAAAAAAGGAAATCGGATAATTTTAGTGAAATTGAAATTTTTTTCTTTAATTTTGCCTTAATTTTCTTCGTTTTTTCGTGATATGATCGAGGAAAAAAAAAACGTATAATTTAAGCAAAATTTCAATTTTTTCCTCTATTTTTTACAAAAATTTCGACATATTATCGAAATTTGATTGAAGAAAAACCTGAAATCGGATAATTTTTCCCGAAATTTTATTTTTTTCATTTACATTGCCTAAAATTTCGTAATCTTATCTGGATTTGACTGAAATATAAAAACAGGAAAATGTATAATTTTATTGAAATTACAAATTTTTTTCTGTATTTTTCTTTAATTTTCATCAGTTTTTCAAGATAAGATCGAGAAAAATAATGAAAATGGATACTTTTTGCAAAATTCCTATTTTATCCTCTTTTGACCCCTTACTTTTCTTCATTTTATCGATTTACAATCAAAAGAAGCAACAAAAACGAATAAGTTTAGCGAAATTTCAATTTTTTTCCTATTTTTTTCCCTTAATTTTCCTCATTTTATCGATTTATTATCGAAAAAAGCAACAAAAACGAATAATTTTAGTGAAATTTCAATTTTTTTCCTCTTTTTCTACCTTAATTTTCCTCATTTTATTGATTTATTATCGAAAAAAGCAACAAAAACGAATATTTTTAGCAAAATTTCAAAGGAAATGAAAAAGGATAGTTTTACCGAAATTTAATTTTTCATCTACATTGACTTAATTTTCGTCATTTGATCGAGATTTGATAGAAAAAAAAGGAAAACGGATAATATTAGTGAAATTAAAATTTTTTTCTTCTATTTTGCATTAATTTTCTTCGTATTTTCGACATATGATCGAGAAAAACAAAGAAATCGTATAATTTTCGCAAACTTTCAATTTTTTCCTGTTTTTTTCCTTAATTTTCGTTTTTTTAACGAGATATCATGGAAATACTAACGGAAACGGATAATTTTAGCAAAATTTCAATTTGTTTTTTCAATACTGTCTCAATTTTTTTTCAATTCATGGAGATATTATCGAAAAAGCAAAGGAAAACGAACGCTTTTAGCAAAATTTCCAATTTTTCCTCTATTTTGCCTAAATTTTCGTCATTTCATCGAGATATGATCGAAAAAAAAACAACAATAACGAAATATTTCAGCGAAATTTTAATTTTTTCCTGTAGTTTTCCTTAATTTTCGTAATTTAATCGAGATATATTCGAAAAAAGATATGAAAACGGATATTTTTACCGAAATTTAATTTTTTCATCTACATAGACTTAATTTTCTTAATTTTATCGAGAATTGATTCAAAAAAAAAACAGCAAAACGGATAATTTAAGTGAAATTTAAATTTTTTTCTTCTATTTTGTTTTAATTTCTTTGTTTTTTCCAGATATGATCGAGAAAAAAAAAACGAAAACGTATAATTTTAGAAAAAATTTAAATTTTTTTCCTGCTTTTTTCCTTAATTTTCGTTTTTTTAACGAGATATCATCGAAAAATTAACGGTAACGGATAATTTTAGCAAAATTTCAATTTGTTTCTTCAATGCTGTCTCAAATTTTTTTCAATTCATCGAGATATTATCGAAAAAGCAAAGAAAAACGAATGCTTTTAGCAAAATTTCTAATCTTTCCTCTATTTTGCCTTAATTTTCAACAGTTTTTCAAGATAAGATCGAGAAAAATAACGAAAACGGATACTTTTAGCTAAATTTCATTTTTTTCCCACTATTATGACTCAAAATTATTTCATTTTATCGAGATATGAAAGAAAAAAGCCATCAAATCGGATATTTTTAGAGAAATTTCAATTTTTTTCCTGCATTTTTCCTTAATTTTCGTAATTTTATAGAGATATCATTAAAAAAGAAATGAAAAAGGATAGTTTTACCGAAATTTATTTTTTCATCTACATTGACTTAATTTTCATCATTTGATCGAGATTTGATAGAAAAAAAAGGAAAACGGATAATTTTAGTGAAATTTAAATTTTTTTCTTTAATTTTGCCTTAATTTTCTTCGTTTTTTAAGATATGATCGAGAAAAAAAACGAAAACGTATTATTTAAGCAAAATTTCAATTTTTTCCTCTATTTTTCCCAAAAATTCCAACATTTTATCGAAATTTGATTGAAGAAAAACAGGAAATCGGATAATTTTTCCCGAAATTTTATTTTTTTCATTTACATTGCCTAAAACTTTGTATTTTCATCGAGATTTGACTGAAATATAAAAACAGGAAAATGTATAATTTTATTGAAATTACAATTTTTTTCTCTATTTTGCCTTAATTTTCATCAGTTTTTCAAGATAAGATCGAGAAAAATAATGAAAACGGATACTTTTAGCAAAATTTCATTTTTTTCCCTATATTTTGACTAAAAATTATTTCATTTTATCGAGATATAAAAGAAATAAGCCATCAAATCGGATAATTTCAGCGAAATTTCAATTCTTTTACCTCTTTTTTTCCCTTAATTTTCCTCATTTTGTCGATTTCTTATCGAAAAAAGCAACAAAAACGAATAATTTTAGCGAAATTTCAATTTTTTCCTCTTTTTTCCCTTAATTTTCCTCATTTTATCGATTTATTATCAAAAAAAGCAAAAAAACGAATAATTTTAGCAAATTTCCAATTTTTCTCTATTTTGCCTTAATTTTCAACAGTTTTTCAAGATAAGATCGAGAAAAATAACGAAAACAGATACTTTTAGCAAAATTTCATTTTTTTCCCTCTATTATGACTCAAAATTATTTCATTTTATCGAGATATGAAAGAAAAAAGCCATCAAATCGGATATTTTTAGAGAAATTTCAATTTTTTTCCTGTATTTTTCCTTAATTTTCGTAATTTAATAGAGATATCATTAAAAAAGAAATGAAAAAGGATAGTTTTACCGAAATTTATTTTTTCATCTACATTGACTTAATTTTCGTCATTTGATCGAGATTTGATAGAAAAAAAGGAAATCGGATAATTTTAGTGAAATTGAAATTTTTTTCTTTAATTTTGCCTTAATTTTCTTCGTTTTTTCGTGATATGATCGAGAAAAAAAAAAACGTATAATTTAAGCAAAATTTCAATTTTTTCCTCTATTTTTTCCAAAAATTTCGACATATTATCGAAATTTGATTGAAGAAAAACCGGAAATCGGATAATTTTTCCCGAAATTTTATTTTTTTCATTTACATTGCCTAAAATTTCGTAATTTTATCTGGATTTGACTGAAATATAAAAACAGGAAAATGTATAATTTTATTGAAATTACAATTTTTTTTCTGTATTTTGCCTTAATTTTCATCAGTTTTTCCAGATAAGATCGAGAAAAATAATGAAAACGGATACTTTTTGCAAAATTTCAATTTTTCCCTCTTTTTACCCCTTACTTTTCTTCATTTTATCGATTTACAATCAAAAAAAGCAACAAAAACGAATAAGTTTAACGAAATTTCAATTTTTTTCCTATTTTTTTCCCTTAATTTTCCTCAGTTTATCGATTTATTATCGAAAAAAGCAACAAAAACGAATAATTTTAGCGAAATTTCAATTTTTTTCCTCTTTTTTTCCCTTAATTTTCTTCATTTTATCGATTTATTATCGAAAAAAGCAACAAAAACGAATAATTTTAGCGAAATTTCAAAAGAAATGAAAAAGGATAGTTTTACCGAAATTTAATTTTTCATCTACATTGACTTAATTTTCGTCATTTGATCGAGATTTGATAGAAAAAAAAAAACAGGAAAACGGATAATTTTAGTGAAATTTAAATTTTTTTCTTCTATTTTGCCTTAATTTTCTTCGTTTTTTCGAGATATGATCGAGAAAAAAAAAGGAAAACGTATAATTTTAGCAAACTATTTTTTCCAAAAATTTCGACATTTTATCGGAATTTGATTGAAGAAAAACAGGAAATCGGATAATTTTTCCCAAAATTTTATTTTTTTCATTAACATTGCCTAAAATTTCGTAATTTTATCGAGAATTGACTGAAAAATAAAAACAGGAAAATGTATAATTTTATTGAAATTACAATTTTTTTCTCTATTTTGCCTTAATTTTCATCAGTTTTTCAAGATAAGATCAAGAAAAATAATGAAAACGGATACTTTTAGCAAAATTTCATTTTTTTCCCTATATTTTGACTCAAAATTATTTCATTTTATCGAGATATGAAAGAAAAAAGCCATCAAATTGGATAATTTCAGCGAAATTTCAATCCTTTTCCTCTTTTTTTCCCTTAAATTTCCTCATTTTGTCGATTTATTATCGAAAAAAGCAACAAAAACGAATAATTTTAGCGAAATTGCAAAGGAAATGAAAAAGGATAGTTTTACCGAAATTTAATTTTTCATCTACATTGAATTAATTTTCGTCATTTGATCGAGATTTGATACAAAAAAAAGGAAAACGGATAATTTTATTGAAATTGAAATTTTTTTCTTCTATTTTGCCTTAATTTTCTTCGTTTTTTCGAGATATGATCGAGAAAAAAAAAGAAAACGTATAATTTTAGCGAATTTTCAATTTTTTTCCTGTTTTTTTCCTTAATATTTGTTTTTTTAACGAGATGTCATCGAAAAATTAACGGAAACGGATAATTTTAGCAAAATTTCAATTTGTTTCTTCAACGCTGTCTCAATTTTTTTTCAATTCATCGAGATATTATCGAAAAAGCATCGAAAAAGGAATACTTTTAGCGAAATTTCAATTTTTTCCAATATTTTGCCTAAATTTTTGTCATTTTATCGAGAATTGATTGAAAATAAAAAACAGGAAAACGGATGATTTTACTGAAATTGAAATTTTTGCCTCTTTTTTGCTTAAATTTTCGTCATATCATCGAGATAGTATCTCAAAAAAAGCAAAAATAACAAAAAATTTAAGCGTAATTTGAAGTTTTTCCTGCATTTTTCCTTAATTTTACCGAATTTTTTTTTTTCATTTACATTGCCTGTAATTTCATAATTTTATTGAGGTTTGATCGAACCAAAACAGGAAAACGGATAATTTTAGTGAATTGAAATTTTTTTCTTCTATTTTGCCTTAATTTTGTCGTTTTATCGTGCTATGATTGAGAAAATTAACGAAAACGCATAATTTTAGCAAAATTTCAATTTTTTTCCTGTTTTTTTCCTAAATTTTCGTTTTTTTATTGAGGTATCATCGAAAATAATAACGGAAACGAATAATTGTAGCAAATTTTCAATTTTTTCCTCTTTTTTGCCTAAATTTTCGTCATTTCATCGAGATATGATCGAAAAAAAAAACAACATTAAATAAAAATTTCAGCGAAATTTATATTTTTTTCCTGTATTTCTCTTAATTTTCTTAATTATATCGAGATATCATCGAAAAATAAATGAAAAGGGATAATTTTACCGAAATTTAATTTTTTCAACTACATTGATTTAATTTTCGTCATTTTATGGAGAGTTGATGGAAAAAAAAACAGGAAAACGGATAATTTTAGTGAAATTGAAATTTTTTTCTTCTATTTTGCTTTATTTTTCTTCGTTTTTTCGTGATATGATTGAGAAAATAAAACGAAAACGTATAATTTTAGCAAAATTTAAATTTTTTCCTCTATTTTGCCTAAATTTTCATCATCTCATCGAGATATGATCAAAAAAAAAACAATTACGAATTATTTCAGCGTAATTTGAATCTTTTCCTGCATTTTTCCTTAATTTTCGAAATTTTTACGAGATTTCATCGACAAAAGCAACGAAAACGGATAATTTTACCGAAATTTTATTTTTTTCATTTACATTGCCTAAATTTTCGTAATTTTATGGAGATTTGACTGAAAAATAAAAACAGGAAAACGTATAATTTAATTGAAATTACAATTTTTTTCTCTATTTTGCCTTAATTTTCATCAGTTTTTCGAGATATGATCGAGAAAAAAAAACGAAAACGGATACTTTTAGCAAAATTTCATTTTTATTCCTGTTTTTTTCGTTAATTTTCATTTTTTTATCAAGATATCATCGAAAAAATTAACGAAAACGAATAATTTTACCAAAATTCAATTTTTTTCCGGTATATTTCCTTAATTTTCGTAATTTAATCGAGACATCATCGAAAAAAGTAATGAAAACGGATAATTTTACCGAAATTTTATTTTTTCATGTATTTCTCTTAATTTTCTTAATTATATCGAGATATCATCGAAAATTAATTGAAAAGGGATAATTTTACCGAAATATAATTTTTATCTACATTGATTTAATTATCGACATACATTTTCGATACTTTTAGCAAAATTTCATTTTTTTCCCTCTATTTTGATATGAATTTATTTCATTTTATCGAGATATGAATGAAAAAAGCTATCAAATCGGATATTTTTAGAGAAATTTCAATTTTTTTGTGTATTTTTCATTAATTTTCGTAATTTTATCGAGATATCATTAAAAAAGAAATGAAAAAGGATAGTTTTACCGTAATTTAATTTTTTCATCTACATTGACTTAATTTTCGTCATTTGATCGAGATTTGATTGAAAAAAAAAGAAAACAGATAATATTAGTGAAATTGAAATTTTTTTCTTCTATTTTGCCTTAATTTTCTTACTTTTTATCGAGCTATGATTGAGAAAATTAACGGAAACGGATAATTTTAGCAAAATTTCAATTTTTTTCCTTAATTTTCGTTTTTTTATCGAGATATCATCGAAAAAATTAACGGTTACGAATAATTGTAGCATAATTTCAATATTTTTCTTTTATGTCTTCTCAATTTTTTTTTCATTTTATCGGGATATTATCGATAAAGCAAAGAATAACGAATACTTTTAGTAAAATTTCAATTTTTTCCTCTTTTTTGCCTAAATTTTCGTCATTTCAACGAGGTATGATCGAAAAAAAAACAACAATAACGAAAAATTTCAGCGAAATTTAAATTTTTATCCTATATTTTTCCTTAATTTTCGTAATTTAATCGAGATATAATCGAAAAAAGAAATGAAAACGGATAATTATACCGAAATTTAATTTTTTCATCTACATTGATTTAATTTTCGACATTTTATGGAGATTTGATTGAAAAAAAAACAGGAACACGGATTATATTAGTGAAATTGAAATTTTTTTCTTCTATTTTGACTTAATTTTCTTCGTTTCTTCGAAATATGATCGAGAGAAATAAAAACGAAAACGCATAATTTTAGCAAAATTTAAATTTTTCTCCTGTTTTTTCCTTAATTTTCGTTTTTTTAACGAAATATAATCGAAAAATTAACGGAAACGGATAATTTTAGCAGAATTTCAATTTGTTTCTTCTATGTTGTCTCAATTTTTCTTTATTTTATCGAGATATTATCGTAAAAGCAACGAAAAAGGAATACTTTTACTGAAATTTAATTTTTTCATCTAAATTGACTTAATTTTCGTCATTTTATCGAGATTTGATTGAAAAAAACGGGAAAACGGATAATTTTAGTGAAATTGAATTTTTTTTTCTTCTATTTTGAATTAATTTTCTTCGTTTTTTCAAGATATGAACGAGAAAAAAAAAAACGAAAACGTATAATTTTAATGAAATAAATTTTTTTTTCTCTATTCTGCCTTAATTTTCTTTGTTTTTTCCAGATATGATCGAGAAAAAAAAACGAAAACGGATACTTTTAGCAAAATTTCAATTTTTTTCCTGTTTTTTTTACTTAATTTTCGAAATATTTCCGAGATATCATCGATAATAGCAACGAAAACGGATAATTTTACCGAAATTTTATTATTTCATCTACATTGCCTTAAATTTCGTAATTTTATTGTGGTTTGATCGAAAAAATTAGGAAAACGTATAATTTTATTGAAATTACAATTTTTTTCTCTATTTTGCCTTAATTTTCATCACTTTTTCGAGATATGATCGAGAAAAAAAACGAAAACGGATACTTTTAGCAAAATTTCATTTTTTTACCTCTATTTTGACTCAAAATTATTTCATTTTATCGCGATATGAACGAAAAAGCTATCAAATCGGATATTTTTAGAGAAATTTCAATTTTTTTACTGTATTTTTCCTTAATTTTCGTAATTTTATCAAGATATCATTGAAAAAAAATGCGGAAAATTTTACCGAAATTTAATTTTTTCATGTACATTGATTTAATTTTCGTCATTATATCGAGATTTGATTGAAAAAAAACGAAAACGGATACTTTTAGCAAAATTTCAATTTTTTTCCTGTTTTTTTCCTTAATTTTTTTTTTATCGAGATATCATCGAAAAAGTTAACGGAAACGGATAATTTACCAAATTACCGAAATTGGATAATTTCACCGATATTTCAATTTTTTTCCTCTACATTGCCTTAATTTTCATAATTTCATCGAGATATCATCGAAAAAGCAACGAAAACGGATAATTTTAGCGAAATATTCATTTTTTTTCTATATTTGACTTAGTTTACATCATTTATCGTGATATGATCGAAAAAAGCAACGTAAACGGATAATTTAAGCGAAATTTCTATTTTTTTTCCCGGTCTAGCCTTTTTTTTCGTCTTTTTATCGAGATTGAGCGAAAAAAAAACCTAATCGCGTAACAAAGCAAAAATAACAAAAATTTAAGTGAAATATGAATCTTTTCCTGCATTTTTCCTTAATTTTCTAAATTTTAGCAAGATAATCGAAAAATGCAACGAAAACGGATAATTTGACGAAATTTTATTTTTTTCATCTACATTGCCTTAAATTTCGTCATTTTATCGAGATTTGATTGAAAAAAAAAACAGGAAAACGGATAATTTTATTGAAATTACAATTTTTTCCTCTATTTTGCCTTAATTTCAATCACTTTTTCGAGATATTATCGAGAAAAAAAAAACAAAACGGATAATTTTACTAAAATTTCAATTTTTTCCTGTTTTTTTCCTTAATTCTGGTTTTTTTATCGAGATATCATCGAAAAAATTAACGGAAACGGATAATATTAGCAAACTTTCAATTCGTTTCCTTTATGTTGTCTCAATGTTTCTTTCATTTAATCGAGATATTATCGAAAAAGCAACTAAAAACAAATACTTTTAGCAAAATTTCAATTTTTTCCTCTATTTTGCCTGAATATTCGTCATTTCATCGAGATATGATCGAAAAAAAAAACAACAATATTGAAAAATTTCAGCAAAATTTAAATTTTTTTCTCACAATTTGCATTAATTTTCGTAATTTTATCGAGACATCATCAAAAAAAGCATCGAAATTGGATAATTACACCGATATTTCAATTTTATTCCTCTACATTGCCTTAATTTTCAACATTTTTTCGAGATATAATCGAAAAAAGCAACGAAATCGGATATTCTTAGCGAAATTTCAATTTTTTTCCTGCATTTACCTAAATTTTTGTAATTTAATCGAGATATCATCGAAAAAGCAACGAAAACGGATAATTTTAGCGAAATATTCATTTTTTCCTATATTTGACTTAGTTTACATCATTAATTGAGATATGATCGAAAAAAGCAACGATAAACGGATAATTTTAGCGATACTTGAAATTTTTCCTCTTTGTTGTCTGAATTTTTTTTTCATTTTATCGAGATATGGACGAAAAAAGCAACCAAATAGGATATTTTAAGCGAAATTACAATTTCTTTCTTTTATATTTTCCCAGTTTTTTTCATTCTATCGAGATATTATCGAAAAAGCAACGAAAAACGAATACTTTTAGCAAAAATTCAATTTTTTCCTCCATTTTGCCTAAATTTTCGTCATTTCATCGAGATATGATGAAAAAAACAAGAATAACGAAAAATTTCAGCGAAATTTAAGTTTTTTTCCAGTATTTTTCCTTAATTTTCGTAATTTAATCGAGATATCATCGAAAAAAGAAATAAAAACGGATAATTTTACCGAAATTTAATTTTTTCATCTACATTGACTTAATTTTCTTCATTTTATTGAGATTTAATCGAGAAAAAAAAACGAAAACGTATAATTTTAGCAAAATTTCAATTTTCTTCCTGTTTTTATCCTTAATTTTCGTTTTTTAATAGAGATATCATCGAAAAATTAACGGAAACGGATAAATTTAGCAAAATTTCAATTTTTTCCTCTGTTTTGCTTTGAATTTTTTTTTCATTTTATCGAGATATGGACGAAAAAAGCAACCAAATAGGATATTTTAAGCGAAATTACAATTTCTTTCTTTTATGTTTTCCCAGTTTTTTCATTCTATCGAGATATTATCGAAAAAGCAACGAAAAACGAATACTTTTAGCAAAAATTCAATTTTTTCCTCCATTTTGCCTAAATTTTCGTCATTTCATCGAGATATGATCGAAAAAAAACAATATTGAAAACTTTCAGCGAAATTTAAATTTTTTTCACACGATTTACATTAAATTTCGTAATTTTATCGAGATATCATCAAAAAAAGGATCGAAATTGGATATTTACACCGATATTTCAATTTTTTCCTCTACATTGCCTTAATTTTCATCATTTTTTCGAGATATAATCGAAAATAGCAACGAAATCGGATATTCTTAGCGATATTTCAATTTTTTTCCTGCATTGTTCCTTAATTTTCGTAATTTAATCGAGATATCATCGAAAAAGCAACGAAAACGGATAATTTTAGGGAAAAATTCATTTTTTTCATATATTTGACTTATTTTACATCAATTATCGTGATATGATCGAAAAAAGCAACGTAAACGGATAATTTAAGCGAAATTTCTATTTTTTTTCCCGGTCTAGCCTTTTTTTTTCGTCTTTTTATCGAGATTGAGCGAAAAAAAAACCTAAAACGGATAATTTAAGCAAAATTTAAAATTTCATTCCCAGTTTGGCCTCAATTTTTGTCTTTAATATTTTGATTGAAAAAAAAAACAGGAAAACGGATAATTTTATTGAAATGACAATTTTTTTCCTCTAGTTTGCCTTAATTTTCATCACTCTTTCGAGATATGATTGAGAAAAAAAAACGAAAACAGATATTTTTCCAAAATATCATTCTTTTCCTTCTATTTCGACTCAATTCTTTTTTCATTTCATCGAGATATAAAAAAGAAATATGAGAAAAAAATAAAACGTATAATTTAAGTGAAATTTAAATTTTCCTCCCCAGATTAGCCAGAATTTTGGTCTTTATTTCGAGATATGGTCATAAAAAGCAACGAAGACGGATAATTTTAGTTAAATTATAGTTTTTTCCTCTTTTTTGCTTAAAATTTCGTCATTTCATCGAGATATGATCGCATAACAAAGCAAAAATAACAAAAATTTAAGTGAAATATGAATCGAGATATGATAGAAAAAAGCAACGAAAATGGATAATCATAGCGAAATTTCAATTTTTTCCCTGTATTTTGCGTTAATATTCTTTATTTTATCGAGATAAGATCGAAAAAAGTAACGGAAACGAATAATTTTAGAGAAATCTCAATTTCTTTTCTCCATTGTACCTTAGATTACATCATTTTATAGGGATTTGTTCGAAAAAATCAACGAAAACAAATTATTTTTGTGAAATTGTTTTCCCCTATTTAGCCTTAATTTTCATCATTTTATCGAGATATGATAGAAAAAAGAAACAATAACGAAACTTTTGGCGAAATTGCAATTTTTTTCCTCAATTTTGCGTTAATTTTCGTCATTTTATCAAGATAAAATCGAAAAAAGCAAGGAAAACAGATAATGTTAGCGAAATCTCAATTTTTTTCCTCTATTCTGCGTTAATTTTTGTCATTTTGCCAAGATATGATCGAAAATTGCAACGAAAACGAATTACTTCAACGAAATTTCAATTCTTTTCCTCTATCTTAACTTAATATTCGTCATTTTATCGAGATCTGATCGAAAACAGCAAGGAAAACGGACAATTTTAGCGAAATTTCAATTTTTCTCCAGTCTAGCCTTTATTTTTGTCTTTTTACCGAGATGTGATCGAAAAAAAAAACCTAAAACGGGTAATTTAAGAGAAATTTAAAATTTTATTCCCAGTTTAGCCTCAATTTTTGTCCTTTTATCGAGATATGGTCGAAAAAAGCAACGAACATGGAAATTGTTAAAGAAATTTCAATTTTGTTAATCTATTTTGCCTTCATTTTCGTAATTTTATCGGGATATCATCGAAAAAAGCAACGAAAACGGACAATTTTAGGAGAAATGTCAATATCATCCTCTATTTTATCTAAATTTTCGTCATTTCACCGAGTTATGATGGAAAAAAAGCAAAAATAACGAAAAATTTAGGTGAAATTTGAATTTTTTCCTGCATTTTGCCTTAATTTTCGTCATTTTTTCGAGATATGATCGAGAAAAAAACGGAAACGGATAATTTTAGCAAATTTTCATTTTTGTTCTTCGATTTTGCCTCAATGTTTTTTTTTTCATTTTATCGAGATATGATCGAAAAAAGCAACGAAAACGGAAATTGTTAAATAAATTTCAATTTTTTTCATCTATTTTGCCGTAATTTTCGTAATTTTATCGGGATATAATCGAAAAAAGCAACGAAAACTGATAATTTTAGGAGAAATTTCAATTTCATCCACTATTTTTTCTAAATTTTCGTCATTTCAGCGAGGTATGATGGAAAAAATTAACGAAATCGGATATTTTTACAGAAAATTCAATTTATCTCCTGCATTTTTGCTTAATTTTTTTTATTTTTCGACATTTAATCGAAAAAAGCAACGAAAACGGATAATTTACCAAATTTAATTTTTTTCATCTACATTGCCTTAATTTTCGTCATTTTATGGAGATAAGATTGATTTAAGCAGGAAAACGGATAATTTAAGTGAAATGACTATTTTTTTCCTCCATTTTGCCTTAATTTTGTTTTCATTTAAGGTGATGTGATAAAAAAAAACAACGAAATCGGATATTTTTAGCGAAATTTCAATTTTATTCCTGTATTTTTCCTTAATTTTCGTAATTTTATTGAGATATCGTCGAAAAAATAATGGTTTATTTTAGCATAATTTCAATTTTTTTCATCTATGTTGCCTCAATTATTTTACATTTTATCGAGATACTTATATAAAGATACTTAGATAAATACTACAGTATTTACTGGAAGCCATTACTTTGAAACGATAAGGAATCCATGGATCTAATTTTTAGGACAGTGGTTTCATCAAGCTATTTATTATTATTTTCATTTAATCCACATCAGATAAACAGTGAGATCTCGTAATTTTTAGGCCGAAGAACATACAATATTTCTAATCTGTTGCTCTGCAGTCCCACTTTATGAGAGATTTATTTCTTCGAGTCATTCTTCTAATTGCGAGCTAAAAATTAAACATATATCAGAGTAGGCTAGCGAACACATTATTTTAGATAACATCAAAATGAATCAAGCAAATTGCAACCCAAATACTCTTCTCCCAACGAGAAAGTTTTTCCTTTCCATTCCCCTTTGGCAACGAAAGGATTATGTTGCCCTTCTCCCCCACCTATTTCGTTTTGTCCTGTTTAACAGTTTTCCAGCAATTCTGCCCTTTCACCTGCAGGTCACACTTTTGTTCCTTCTCATTGTTTCTTCTTTTTCCAGGCACACGCCATATGGAGGATCGCGTATTTATGTAAATGTTGAAGATAGTGATAGTAAGCGTCGAAGATAATTGTGTGAATTTTTCTACAGTGTTGTTATAAGGATAATTTAATTTTACAAATTAATGGATTATACAATCTATAGTAGTCACGAGAGTAAGGGGAAATGGAATCTAGAAAAGAATATTCGTTATTTAAATCAATCGAATGAGCTTTAACTTTGAGGAACTCCATAGGTAACTAAACACAAGGAAATTAATAACTTTGTCAAAGTTATACGACTTTCTGTGTGGAAGTTTTGGCACTTTTATTTCCTTGTGTTTATTCCTTACTTATTTCTGTTGATAATAGAACGATTTTCAATTGGGAAAGTTAAACGAAAGGTTTCTAAAAGCAATCAAATTATAGTGATCTACCGAATCATACACATATCTTATATATTAAAATTCAGCCTGCGTATGTTTGTGCCCGCAAAACTCGAAAACCACTCGGTCGATTGACTTGAAATTTTTACAGAACATTGCATTCAAACATGTATATACGAAAGTGTTTATATTGTATAAAATGGTGACACTTCGTCCTTGCTTCGATCCCAGACGAGTCAAAGCATTTCCGTGAGAAATGCACGTAAAGTTCTTTTTTGTCTCTGCATGCCTCATTTCTATTGCAAAATTAAATTAAAAATAATAGTCATACGAGATTGAGACAAGAACCAATAGCAGAGTAAATGAATAGAAAACCTTATTTTGGTCGTTTATTGTTGTTTCCGAATTGAATTTTTGAGATTTTTTTACCGAATACACGAAAAGTTTTGTGAGTATAAACAGCCGGTCCCCCTGACGACAAATGCCATTGTTGAATCCGAGATCCTGCTTTTTGGCCTATTTGAAATTAAGAAGAAGAGAAAAGTTGCTGGTTTCGTTCACATTGATGAGCATAATCAATCGTTGGAAGTGATTTAAACGATCGTTCTTCGAAAAACGAAATGTGAGTTAATTTGATATCGAATGTTGTATTCAGTTAAATTCATTTGTATTGTTTTGGAAATGATTTAATAATCTGTTATCGAAAATTAAAGTGAGAGTGACTTTGAATACTGCATTCAATTCGATTCATTTCTTTAGTTATCTTCCAGTTGATCATCGTCAAATTAAATAGTACGTGTTAACACATCAAATGTTGCGGCAGATAATGGATAGTAGTACATGATCATTATATAAATAACGAAAATTCTCCATCCAAACGCGAGAGCTGAGCTAGCGTAACGTACCATGTTCTCCATCTTTCTTTTCTCTCCCTCCCTTTTCGAGAGAAAGGCTCGCCGGCCCGAAATTTGGACTTAGAATTTCTTGATGGGTCAGGGGTGGTAACTTTTTTTTGCTATTAGCTGTACCTTATGACATTTCTTTTGTGTGCTGTTGCAGTCTTGCAATAACAAAATGATAATTTTTTATTCCCCCGATTTCATTATTGCAGACTTTTTCTTTATATAGGTAATATTTCTTAAAAATATGGTCAAGCATCCTGACTACAAACCCTAATAATTTAACATAGTGCTCATACATATTTTATGGAAGACTCAGACTTTTAAAATGTATTTCTAGTATATTCTTAATGCACTAACAAAAACAATAATTGCAATCTAACTAATAAAGTTGCACAACATAGAATGAGCCAGGTCTCTGATGATCCTCAATATTATGCTTTCCTATGTATCTTGTAATTTGAATATAGTTTTCTCTGGCATTAAACTCTAAAATTAGGACCGGGCGAGAATTAAAGCTGGTTGTATGTTCAGCTGCCTGACTTTCCTACTGTTATTCTTTACATAATATGGTAGCATGTATGCAAATTTATCTACAAATTATACGGGTAGTCAACCCTTTTACATAGAGATTTGGTACATTTAAGAGCAAATTAATACAGTAAAGACGACAAAATTGAAAACATTAAATATTTAATACAAAAACAAGAAATTTAAATATGAAAACATAAGTCCTTTTCCATAACATTAAATATATAAATCATTTAATAAAGAAATAAAAACATATGTCCTTTTACAGAACTATAGACAGAAATCCATATATATAGAAATAAAAAACATCAGCAATTATTCGTCTGGAGCACATCTTGATTATAATTTACAAGGCACATCATATGATGTATAGGAATATGGTACATGTAATTTGTTCTTGCATATGGTACTGGCAAATGGGTTTGGTCTACATTGGTTATATTCAGGGTTATGGGATGTAATCATGAGTAAGTAATGAGAGTCAATTCTATCGTTGATTAGTTTCTTAAGAAATTTTAAGTATATAAAAATCTGCCTTCTCTCTTCTAAGTGGGGTACGTTTTATGTAATTCTAATGTAATCATAGGGTATATCTAAATATGAATAATTTAACTTGAATCCTATTATTCTTATTACTTTATTCTGTAATTTCTCCAGTCTATTTATGTACACAGCATAATATGGAGACCATACCATTACACAATGTTCCAAGATGGAACGAATCAATGTTTTATATAGTATGGCAATTATTTTAGGATTGGAGAAATCTTTGGATACCCTGTTTATGGACCCAATCAGTTGAGATGCTTTATTGCAGATGTTTTCAATCCCCCCCCACAGCTCGATCCTAGATCTGCCACTGGGAACGTTCATATTGAAATTGATTTTGATTTATCAAATATTGTTAATTTTCCACCCAATATGCTACTAATAGAAAGTGTATCATGTGTAATCTTGGTCCTTCATGGTTTTTGCTATTGTCTTGCATTCTTCATGTTGTTACTCCAGCGATGAAGATCACTTCCAATTCTTTTACTGTGTGAACCAGATTATGATTTATAATTACCATTTCTGTGTTTGCAGCGTCCAGTTGAAATGATGTCATCCCTTTCAGATGACTGTTATTGGACCTGTGATGTTGTGAGGATAATTTAAAAGGAATGTATCTAAATTTACATAGGAGCAAACAACATGTGCAACTTTAAATTCATGTAAGCTATGAAACTTTTTTTTCGGAATAGATTAAATGATTGGATTAGGAGACTAGAAAACGTATACTCTATGATATTCAAATGATAATTGGAAAGAGAATATTTGTACTTTATCCTTCGTATTACTGCTAAAGATTTCACAGCAAGTTATGCTATATTTGCATCTAGATGGCAATTAGAACTATTCGTCCATCAAATTAGGTTACTTATCTTATTGTTAGTACATATAATGATATTCATTATAATAACTATTTATTACTGCCTTATACATGTGTAGGAATTTTTACAGTTATTGACAAGGAGAATTTGAGCATAGGCATTGAAGATTACAACCCCATAATACAGTTTATGATAAATATAAGTAGACTACTTTAAGTAATACAAAAGAACTCATGGGGAAGTACGAATTACTTATTCAAATTATGGAGCATACTGTATTATGATGCCTGGTAAAACTAATAAATATGGTAATTCTAATTGAGTTTTTCCAATGAGGAGTTGCTGGGGGCTCATGAGAGTTATGGGACTGGGGGCTTATGATTTTAATCGCTGTTTTCTGTAATTAAAAGAGTTTGTGGGAATTGCTCGAGGATGGTAGTATAGGATAGGTAATAAAGTATTTTTGCATAGTAGTGATTTTTCAAGATTTCAGCAATCAATAGGAGAAAGTTTATGCAACATTAAAATGCCTGTGAAGACTTTCTTCATCACATCATCTATATGGAGTGTTCAGTGTAAATTTTCAGAGAATTTGATGAATAGAAAAGTAACAGAAAGGCATCTTAATATACTGAAATTATTCATTCTGATAAGAGGACTTTAAGATTGAGGAGATTTTTTAGAATTAAACTGAAGGTAAAGGGATATGTAGCAGTTGAGAGCAGAAAGTTATCATAGCATCAGTTAAGCATCTCTTTAGTTTCTGTGTTTTATTTTATTCATGAACAATAAAATTATTTTGATATATAGGCCAATTTTCAAAGGTTTTCCTTGCCTAAATTTTACTTAATTTTTTTTTCTCTCTAATAGTGATGTGTAATATGCTACTTTCCTAAGCTTTGCAATGGCCAAATTCTTACGACTTTTCTTTGTTTTGTTTCTGCTTTTTCTTTACTTCATTTTATATTTTGTAAATCAACTCTTTAATCTTGAAGGGAGATTTGATTATGCCTTTACTTTAAATAATAAATAAAAATTCTTCCTGTGATAGAATTAGTTGTTATTTTTTCCATGTTTAACTAAATTTTGCCAGCCTCAGTGGTAGCTATCATAGTTCTTAGTGGATAAGGTAACTAAAGAGGGGTAGAATGACACCTTGGGTATGGTTAGTGTTTGGTGATAAAAGGTTAATTCTAAGAGTGATCTTCTTAACAAAGATTTCCCTAAGAAATACACATGTACTATCATGAAAATCTGAGATCACTCTAAAAATTTTGCATGTGAATGTAATCTCTAATCCTTTAATAAGATTAAGATCTGCATTGTCTTAATTTGCTTGATATTGAAAACTTATCCTTCTCTCTGTCCCTTCCACCTACTTTCTCATAACATACACTGTTTATTTTTCAATTATTCTCATAAGACAATCCTTTAATATTATTATTTTTCGTCTTAGATGCTGTATTAAATTAAACAATCTGTCATCATAATTTTAAGATATACAAGAGTTATCTCAAAGTTCAGAAAGAACTTCAAGGCAAAATATGAATTGAAAATAAAAATGGCTGCTAGAGAAATTATCATGCAAACTACATAATTGTCATGAATATCTAACATGGTTTACAACAAAAGCAATACCCTGAGTTACAGTTCAAAAATACTATATTCTGTCTATTACATATATTTTCTATCAATGAAAAATTGAAGTGAAAGCCATTCACAGAACTTAAGAATACAAGAATAATGCTTTCTTCCTATCCTCATCAGCAAAAAAGAGATAGTACATTAGCCTTCCATCAGTCAACAAAATTTTAAAGTGGAAGGCTTATTTGCCTTTATATATCTATATTCCCAGCTATCTGAGTCTCTGGTTACTCACAAGTAGAACAAATACATAAATATCCTAAGGCAACAATTAATTAAAAATAACAAATCATGTGTCTGAGTATTCTAAAGCAAGAGGTTTCACTGTATCAGGTTAAAAACACGGTAATACATTATTCACTGACATTGCTGTTTCCAAAACATTTCTAATCCTAAGAAGCATGAAAAAATCTAAAGCCATAGAGCAACAGAAGCATGAACCACTGATTGTGAGGTGTTTAAGATTGTTTGAGGAGTTGGTTAAACATTTTGAGGAAAGTATAAGTTTGAAATTCAATTGTCTGGAAAGCAGCTGATTCTAACTAAAAATTTGCAACATTCTTCATAAGTACCATATCAATAACCTAAAGTATCCAATGCTTAACTAAAATGCTTATTAATCTAATTAAATTAGATTTCAAAAAAGCAAAGGACAGACAATGCTAATCTTAAAATTGCGATGATTCTATAAGGAATCTCATCCTTATATTGAATTTCTACGACATGTACCTCACTGTAAAGTATTTCAGCCAAAATTATATCAAACTAAAAATTAAAGCCTTTCTTGAACAAGGAAAATAATCACAATTTAGAAATAGGTACTAAAGTGAAATTTTACCAGGTAAATTAGTGAAGCTTTCATTCAAACATTATATGATTCATTGTTATAATAATATAATTATGTACAATGATAAGCAATCTCAGAAAAAGCTTTCTAAGTAATATCCTTTAATCCCTAATGTTAGCTTAAGGTTCCGGCAAAGAAAAGGTTTACTTGAAGTTTCACACAAATATGTAGCATAATTTTAATTATTTTCAATACTCTGAAATTTAAACCCCATATGTATAAGGCATTATGTTCTGTAACCAGAAGTCAAAGAGTTAAAATAATAATCACATCCCATTAATAAATGTCAATGAAATGTTTTCAATAAGTCCCATGAATGCATTCCAAAGAGGGATAGGTTAACCTAAGTTTGATGTAACTGTACTTGTTTAATTCTAAGTACCATTCGAGAACTAACACTGAAAAAATTAATCAAAGTGGGCCTAAGTAATCACCCTCAAGTGGTAAAAAAATTCATTATTTTATGAGATAATAAATGTATGAAAGTAAAGGCACACAGAGCTGGAAGTATTTTCGAGCATTCCTCAAAAATCAAACTATATAAAATATTTAACCAAATAGATATCAATGAATAAAGAATTCTATATCAGAGAGACAGACTGTCTATATCTATCAACTTGGCTGTCTATTAACTGCTAAAACCTTAAAAATCAACTGCCAATGCCTAATCACTGTCAAAACATTAATAAAATCCAGAAAATGAGGGAATTGAATAGCAATAGCATCCATTATTCTATGGCTTTAGAAATTATCTTGTAATATAACTACACTTCCTGTTAAAAAACAACAGCTTTATTTAAAAAAATACATTTCTAATCAAAAACTTCAAGCGGACCTAACAGGTTATATAACCCAAAAATTTGGCTAAGTAAGGTCATTAAACGAAAACGGCATTAAAGTAACAAGAAATAATCTTTTATCGACTTGTCTATAAGATTCATCAACACCGATGGTAAGAAATTATGACATCAACAGAACGGTTATAGCAATAAAATTAATAGCAGACAATACGAAGACTTTTGAGAGGCATCGCTTATTTTAATGTCAAAAGAGAGACAATAGATGATCGAAGGAATTATTCGCAAGGGACGAAACCGGAATGTTTTATAGGGCATTGCTGTCTAAAACATTTTGCGTTTAAGGAGAAAACTGCTAGGGTTTTTACTTTTCCAAGTTCTGTTTCTTGAAATTAGTGCATAAATAAAAACAATTATCTCACTTATACGCTTGTTCTTTAGAAAGGAAGCACTCAAAATAGCGTTTCACCATTTTCATTTGCGGCAATATGGCTGGGGAGCTACTAAAGTATCCGGAAATCAGCTCGATAACGAGGTTTCAAAAACGTTGCCATTGAGGAGCTACCGATCGAATAGAGAAATAATAAAAAGCATGGAACACGGCTTCAATCATGGAAGAGTTGCTGAAAAGTTTACATAAGTTATAAATAATGTACATTATTACAACTTTTGATTGAAACATTTTATTGTAACACTGATTGTTTAGGAGTTATTAGTGAGTACTCGCTAACCGTAAGTTGCTTTTTATTCAAAAATTGTAGTTTTTCATAAATATTTCTGACAGAATGTGATGTATTTATAAACAACTTACTACAACTTTTGTATGAAACATTTTTCTGTAACATGCATTGTTTTGGAGTATTTATGCATAGGCTTATTCTGTTTTCAATAAATATGGAGAAAGTCATGTGTTGGCCACATTTTTTTCTTTTAAATACAAGGTAACTGCTACTTTTCCGTCTTTGCAAAGAAACTTATAGGTATCTCTAAAAAAAGTGTGTTAACTATATACTTATACGAGTAAAATGTTGCTTGCATACTGCAAGCAGATCGGCAACACTATTTTCATGTCGGCATCATATCCGGACGGCCATAAAAAGAAAAAAAAAGATTGAAATTTTTCTTAAAATTTGCCTAAATTCCATCGTCTGGCATCGAACCCGGGTCTTTACTGTGAAACTATTATGCAGCACAATAGAACATCACCATCTCTAACGATGTGTGAAAATTCAAGCAGAAATATGGGCTACAACTGCCTCAAAAGACGTTCTAATTTTCACGAATTTAAATGGCTCTCTGGATTCGAACCAAGGACGATCATGGAAATCTAAAAAATGTTTCTGAAAGTTATTTATGATCTCTATCTATATACCGAATTTCAAGTTTCTATATAATTGGGAAATGGTTCCAAAAAATTCTTAAAAATCGGATCATTTACTGATTGTAGAGACGCCTGGTGGTAAAACCAGGAAACATTGGTATCTGTGAATTCACAGTTTGATTAGTAATGACTTGATCTTATCTTATGCAAAGTTTCAAGTAGATATAATATCGGGAAGCACCTAAAATGTGTTTCTGTAATCTCCATAAGAAATGCATTGAGGAATGTAAATGGCCCTCTGGGATCGAACCAAGGACCATAAGGGAATATGTAAAATTTGATTATGAAATATAATTATGATATCTAACGCCATGCCGAATTTCAAGTTTCTATGCCATCGGAAAAAGGTTCAAAAAAAAACTTAAAAATCGCCGCAATGCATTTTAAACGGCCGACTTTTGCCCCGTCCTAGCATCGAACCTAGGATAATATTCGTAGATATCTTTATAGTTTTCTTTTGATATGGGGGTCATCTAGCGATCCCTCGAGTTTCACTTCTCTCCTTTTCCGGGAAGTGCCTCAAATAAATTTTCGAAAATCCCCGCCATGTAATCTTATGGGGAAAATCGCGACTTTGGGGCCTTCTGGAATCGAACCCATGATACCGAGGATCAAAGTCGCTTTTTTCCTGGGGGTTTCACGTTATGGCCAATACGTGGTAAAAATTTCGAGTCAATGACGCCAGTAGTTTAGCCTGTGAATTAGTATCCTATCTGGGTATCTGGGTATATCATGAGTGAATCCGGAGAAGCATCTATATATAATAGATATGTAATGTAGTTATATATGTATGTAATGTTTTTATGGTTTTGAAATTAACTTTTGCTTTAGAGAAAGAAATTAATGGTAATTTTTAAATGACAGGTAAGGAAATTAATCAGGATTATTTATTTTATATAGTGGGGTGCCAACAATGGCTCTGCTTGTGAGACCATTGATTAAGCAAATATATAAACCTTTTAGTTTATTTGAGGTTCAATTTATCTATGATATTTTATTCATGTATTATTTACACCAATATTTGTGATTATTACATTTTAAAAGAATAGTGAGTAATATCAACATCAGATTTTTCTTCAAGTCAATCAGGATTTTTGCATTAACAATAAAATATAAAAATATTTATAAAAGAGTAATGCAGTTCATAAAATTAGCATTGCATAGTACCTATATGTTCATTTTATAAACCATTGGTATACATAAAAATCTATGACTTAATGTCCGGAAATTTCCATTTAAAGGCATCAAATTTAAAGGCATCAAATTTAAATTCACCATATAGACAAAAATAGGTAAGATATTTCCGAAGCTAAAAGACTTGGTGGCGTACAACAGCAATTCCCAGAGTGAATTCACAGGAAAAAATATTTTTACAATAATATGAGAATAGGAAAAAAAGAAAGTATGTGATGTGGGATTTTTTTGTTGAAAAATCCATTATAAATGCAAATTCTTTAACTCCATATCATTGGTAGCTTTAAGGTTATTGGCTATATTTCAACAGTCAAGGCTTTGGATTCAAAACCTTTCGATTAAGTTGGAAAATAGCATGTGTATAATTATATGAATAACATTTTTAAAGACACAAATAATAATTTTCATTTATAAACTACTCAAAGTAATTACATAAAATTCACTGAATAAAAATTCAAGTATCATCCAGTAAAAATTTCATCACATACTTCAATATTTTAGTATATTTATATTTGACTAATTTTAATTTAATTTTAACTGTTTAAACATCATAGCTGTAACAATTTTATCAATATATTTCCTGATATTAAAACATTAATTTGAAACAAATAAGCTTTTGTTACTTGTCTAAGTTAACCATGAAAATATTTTGTAGATTCAATCAGCTTTTGTTAATAAAACTATTTACAGAATTGACATTTTTAATATAACTGGAAAATCATTGATGTTCATAAAATGAGAGAATACATCCATACCCCATTCATAGAGCTAGAAACAGTGGAAAGCAAATGATAAGTTCAGCGTGTTATATCAACAACAATTTTGAAGGGTAGTAGATGGTTAATGATGGTGATGTTACAATTTCTAAACAATATCTTCTTTTTTATCTATTCTTTCATTACTGTGTACCTTCCTCTTCAATATGAATTTCTCCATGATCTGCAAAGAGAGATACAAAAATAAATCCGATTGCTGATGTTAAATAATTACAATAAGCATTTTTAAAGGTATAATTGAATGATATACAAATCATTCAAAATATTAATTCCTCCATTTTGATGACTCCATATCTAAGTTTTGCTTCATCAGCAATATTCATCAATCAAGATCATATACTGCATCAGTGCTAAATGATAACAAGTTAGTATGCTTCAAGTTGTTTGCCACTTAAACATTAATTCTCTAACATTAACTCTAAATCATAACCTTTCTTAGATATCATTCTTTATACAACTACTGATGTTACCTTCAGCTTAAACATCATGTAACCAAACTTGTTTAGAACACAAATATGTTATAGGATGTTAGTAGTTAGTTATTTTATCGGTTTCAAAGAAAACTAAGGATTTCTCAACAAAAGAATTCATAACACAGAGGAAATTTGAAGGCTTCCCACTCAAGTTAATGAATGATTTTGAAAAATGGATCATTCATGATAGTCAAGCTGAAATATTTGCTATGCCTTAATATACATGGTAAATTATAAATTAAGCAATTCACACATTGTAAATATGTCTGCAATAGAAATGGTAATTTTATTAGGAAAACCAAAATTAATAAACAAATTATTTTGTGATAATGAACAATATTTCTTACCGAAAGAAGCAGGTTCAAATGTAACAGCATAACCTCCAACTGTAAACTAAATAGAGAGGAAATGTGCATCAATAAGCCATATCTATAATGAAATAAACTTTCATATTCAATCATAATAAACTTGCCTTCTCCTTCAGTCTCTTCGTCTAGATATTGAATAGAATCTAAATTTATGTCTGCAGAAGCAATAGCTGTGCTGAATATATCCATAGGTTTGCTCTCTGTTTTGACAGTTGAGGAGCATTCTTCATCAACATTTTCAGGAACATTAAATTTTTTCTCACTGGATAATCCATCCTCTATATTATCTTTGCCTCCTTCCACAACCTGAAGAAACATATTTCATTCTTAGAATTTCATTGAACCAAGAATTAACTCAAAATTATTGGAGCAAAGGAATCACTATTTAAATTTTCACAGATTTTAATTTGCTTAGATTAAAACTGATATTCATTGGCTGGTCAGAAAGAAATAGTTAATATTTAATAATACGTTAGACAAGGGTTTATACATAAATAAAACTTTATATGGCAGATTGACGAATAGAATAAATAAATAAATAAATAAATAAATATATATACATATATATATCATCATCACCATCATCATCAGCCGTTTTCAATCCGACGTTGAATGTAGGCCTCCCCAAGTACTTTCCAATTTTCTCTGTCCTGAGCTTCTCGTTGCCACGTTACACTTAAGTACTTGATGATATCTCTATTCCATCTGTCCATAGGTCGTCTTCTTGGTCTCTTCACATCTCTTGGTATCCATGCAGTTGAGAACTGCAGATGTCCAACGGTTGTCGTTTCTTCTTGCAACATGGCCGGCCCACCTCCATTTTAGTGATCTTACCTTTTCTATGATGTCTGTAACTCCAGTCATCATTCTCACCCAAGTGTTTCGTTTCCTGTCTCTTCTTGTGATTCCCAGCATGCAGCGCTCCATGCTCCTTTGCGTTGTCTGAAGTCTCTGGGTTATTGCAGCATTTAACACCCAAGTTTCACTTCCATAGGTCAAGACAGGTAAAATGCATTGGTTGAAGACCTTCCTCTTCAAAACCATTGGCATTCTTGACTTCAGAATGTGTGAGTTCCTTCCAAATGCGCTCCAGCCAAGTTTCATTCTTCTGTTTACTTCATTAATCCTGTTTTTCTCTCCTGTTGTTACAAGTTGTCCCAGGTATGTGTATTCCAAGCAAACATCCAGAGGTTTTCTTTGAAGTTTGACTGGTTCTTGCACTGCAAAAGAATTATACATTACCTTTGTTTTTGTTAGATTTATCCTGAGTCCTATTTTCTGTCCTGCTGTGTTTAGCTCTTCTAGTCTTGAAGTTAGATCTTCTGCGTTAGCTGCAAAGAGAACTATATCATCTGCAAAACGGAGGTGACTGATGTACTCCCCATTTACTCTTAAGCCCTTCTCTTCCCAATCAAGGGTCTTAAAAACTTCTTCTAAAATGGCTGTGAACAAGATGGGAGATAGACCGTCACCTTGTCGAACTCCCTTCTCAATCTTGAATTCATCGGTCTCTTCATGGAGCATTACAGAAGCTGTGGCATTCTCATAGACACTGCGCAAGAGACGGATATACTCAGAATCTATCCCTTGATTCTTCAGAGCTTTCAGAGTGGAGGAGGTACTTACCGAGTCGAAGGCCTGTTCATAATCTACAAAGCAAAGGACGAGTGGCATCTCGTACTCATTCGTTCTGTTAATAATTTCCTGTAGTGTGTGGATGTGGTCCATAGTGCTGAAGCCTTTCCGGAATCCCGCTTGTTCTCTAGGCTGGGCAGAAGACAGTTTCATCTTTAGACGTTCAGCTATTATCCTCATGAATGTTTTATAGACAACTGGAAGGAGGCTAATGGGGCGATAGTTCTTCAAATCTTCTTTGCTTCCTTTCTTGTGCAGAAGGGCAATCCTTGCGTGGTTCCGTTCCTTGGGAATTGTTCCTTGTTTTAGACAATTACTGAATAATTGTGCTAAAACATTAGCAATCTCTGTTCCACCAGCTTTCAGATACTCCGCCAACACCCCATCTGCTCCTCCTGCTTTCCCATTCTTCATCTGCTTAATCGCCGTCATTACCTCTTCTGGGAGGATTGAGAGGAAATTTTGTGAGCTTAGGCTTTCTTCTTGGTTTCCCTCTTCGGCATTTCCCATCTTCTTGTATAGGTTGCCAAAGTGTTCTGCTACAGTCCTCAATATTGCTGGTCTGTTATATGTTGTTGTGCCATCTCCTTTCTGTAAGGCTAAAATCTGTTTCTTACCAATTGCTAGGCGTCTTCTAGCCCTCTTTATGCTCTTGTTATTTTCTATGGCCTCTTGCACAATCTTTTCATTAAAATTCCTCACATCTTCCTTGATTGCTACTCTGATGGCTTTGCAAAGCTCGGCATATTCGATGTTATCTCTTGGAGTGTCTGAATTCTTCAGTTCCTTCCGTCGTTTCATCATTTGCTGGGTCCTATCACTAAATTTCTTATCCTTAGGTTTTCTTGGCATGCTTGCTACTTCCTCTGCCGCTTTCTTTACGACTTCCATAACTTTGGTTTCGAGTTCTTCCTCCTGAAGTGCTGTGAATCTATTTCTAAGTTCCAGCTGAAACTGCTTCTCGTTATCTGATAGTTTACCAATATTTATCTCCTCCTTCTTGCAAGAAACCAACTTCTTTCGTTCCATTCGGGGGTTAATATTAATTCTGCATCTAACAATTCTGTGGTCACATTCAGTGTTGAAGTTATTCAAAACTTCACAGTTAGTTACAGTGTAGAGTCTGTTTACCAATATGCAGTCTATTTCATTTTTTGTTCCATTGGGACCTCTCCACATCCATTTCCTTGTAGGATTTTTCTTATAGTATGTATTTGTTATATACATATTGGTGCATTCTGCAAACTCTACTAAGCGGTGACCTCGCTCATTTCTCTGGCCCAGTCCATATTGTCCTGCGACAGTGTCATCAGCTTCCTGCTGACCTACACGAGCATTAAAATCTCCCATAATGACTTTATAGTAGTGGGCCTCCTTGTCATGTTCAGTGCCGAGAGTTTGGTAGAAGTTTTCAATTTCCTCTTCGCTGCTTGCCGCTGTTGGTGCGTAGACTTGGATGACCTGCACTGAGTAACGCTCATTTATCTTAAGTATGAGTTTACAAATTCTATCTGATACACCTTCGATTTTTACCACATTATCCTTCCATCTCTTGTTGATCAAGAATCCAACGCCTCCATTCCTTCCATCCTTGGTACCCCTGTAAAAGAATAAATGTCCTTCCTTCAGAGTAAGTAGCTCCTCTGATTTTCTTCTGACTTCGCTGAGTCCGATGATATCCCATTTTATCTTCTCTGCTTCACTGAGTAGTTCCAGCAATCGTTCTTCACTCTTCAGGCTGCGGCAGTTGTAGGTTGTGAATTGCAGGGTAGTAATTCTTTTCTTCATGATGGACCTCTTTGATGCCACCACCTCCCGGACATCCGAATGGGTGGTGCTTTTACGTCCGGATAAATTTCCATTAAAGAAGCTCATCATGAAAATTGTACTTGTATTTGGGGGGGTTAGGACAATAATTCACCAGGCTGTCCTACTACCGGTTGGTGAATACCACTTTCATTATTTGGCCGGAGATATTGTTGAAGCCTTCTTAGCATGGTTGAACCTGGGCTATGCATCGCCTCCAACCTCCGTTAACACCCCTCCGCCCCGAAGAGGCAATGAACTGTGGCGGTGATGAGGAGGGGATGTATATATATATAAAGGATGATTAATCAATAAATTTATAGCATGGTTAAATATCCTGAAGAAAATTGAGTTGAATATATGTTTGATCTCAGAGAATTCCACTTATTCCCAAGACCATCATGAAATGATTTCAACTTGTATCTGCAATTGAAATGCATCAAAGTTTTTTAGAATCAAGATCAGAGTTCTTCAACCTTTTGTCTAACATGGTACATTTCTTTGCTGACGTTTTTTTTGAGGTTTACTAAATTCAAGCCGAGAGAGATGTGAATACCAAGGGTTGAATAAAATATTTTAACCCTCTCATTGCAAACTCTTATCAAACAAAATAAATCTAACAAAATAAAGTATGTATGTTATATAAAATATTCAGAAACATTATCTTTTGATTTTATGTAGCACAGCAAAGACTCTGGTTGGGTACCACTAATCTGGATGATTAATTGCACTCAATTTTTAGCAATCTACTATATGGATACTACAGTTGGAAAAGCTACAGTTACACAACATTTTGATGAATCACCAGCTTTACTTATCAAAACCTTCTGATTATGATTGTTTAAATATATTGCACATGCCAAATAAATAAGGTGCAAGTTACTTTAATTTCAATGATTTAAAAAGCACATATACATAACTTTACTATCTTTTGATCTAAAATTTAAGTTTAATTTTGGTATTTCAGCTAGGATTTCAAATCCATACAGCAGTGAATGGGCACTTCAAAATTGAAAACCTTAACATATTTTAAGATTGAGAATAAAAATAGTTTCAGCAGCTATCTAGTTTATTGATGTAAAGTAATCTTTTAGCTACTTTTGTAAACCAGTGGTCATAGGAATTTGAAACTTCATCCTAATGTTAAATTTTACATACCAATTACTTTAATAGTATTTTATTTATCTAAATCTACATACATACCGGGCTAGATGCTTTTTGGTACGTGGCTGGCGCAATGTTTATTAAGGAGAATTTTTGAGGTATATTACAAGTTATTGATACATATATAATCGATAATGTGAACCTTTAACTCATTCATGGGCTCTAACCTATTCCCTGAAAATAAGATCTAACCCAAAAATAAGCCCTAACATAATCTTTCAGAATGTTCTCAATAGAAGCCTTACTTGTGATAAAAGTATCTCATTTGTCCATTAAAAAACACAATGGATGTATTTAAAATCAAAAGTTAATGCATGCATAACTAGATGTAAATGATAAGCAAAAGCAAAATATCACTCATTAACACAATAGAAAACTAAATGATAATTTTCATTAATCAAGTCTAATCTTAGCCTGTTGTAAAATAATAAGACCTTTAAAATTAAGTTGCAAGACAACTTTAGGAGCAAAAATAAAAATAAGATCTGGTCTTACTATCAGAGACATAGTCGTGGATTTAACTATCAGTCATATCTATTTAAACAGTCGAACCCCTTTTGGACATCATATACCAAAGAGGTAGTAATAACTAAAATCTAATAAATCATAGTAATGACAATGAGATTGAATAATGAACGAGCTAGTGATTAGTTCATGATTTTAGTCTGTAAGTATTTAATCTTACTATCACAATGTTTCAGATAAAAAACTCTCTTCATGTATAATATCTGCTAAAGAAAATAGAATTACATTATGATGAATTGAATAGTGAAAATTATCTTCTGGTTAAATTTTAAATTGTTGTATTTAGTAAATTCTTCTCATTAAAAGGAAACGGTGTTGTCTAAGCTCACACTCCTAAACTTTAGATTAACATTTACTTTGGCAGATAGATAAGATTTAATATTTCATTCACTTGAGAGAAATCTTAGTTGCTGGTTTACCACCTTATCAAGCAGCAATGGCATTTTAAAATCTCTGTATCTCACATGAGAAGAAGCATGTGTATTTTAGGAAATGTTTTTGTTTATTTTAGGATAAACTAGGATATACTGCTGTATGAATGTGAACTTATGTATAAGATTTTATATGTATTTGTTCACATTGAAATATTTCTCATGCCATGAATCAGAGTAGGGTAAGCCTTAAACTTCATTCCATGTTAGTTATGGGGAGTTATTCACCATTAATGTTCATTGTTAAGAAGTAATAATTCATAAAGCTTAAACAAAGTAAAGATAAAGAAGTACTGAACCCTTGTCCACAAAATTGTGATTTTCATTATCTTTGTAGAGAGATATATATTCTTATATCGATAATAATGAAATCTTACATAAAAGTTACTTAAGCCAAATTTTTACTAATTTCCAATAGCATTTCTAGTCTCAGAAGGGATGTTGTTGAGAAGTCATCCTGAACATCACATGCAATGAGGAAGTAAAAAAATATAGCCTATTCCATCAAGTGATGTATTCACCTCAATTTTATTTTTAATCAGTACAAAAATGTCACCAAATAGAAATGTTCCAAAAGTCAGGGACTTTTACAAAAATATTTCACAAATCAGTTAACATGTCTGTTGTCAGAGTAAGATTGAAACTACAGAAACATTTTGATTGAGACAGCTTCAGTAAACACTTAACTACAACTGCTGTATATTCCATTTTCATAGTCTCCCAGTGTGTGTACTTTGTATTGAAAAACTAGCTCGTCCAGAAGTATGCCAAATGTAGATATATTAGCCATAATTTTTAAGTTATTTCCATTGAATTTTGATTTTCATGCTCTTGCCTAAATCATAGTTATGGAACATTAATATAGGTCCTTCACCATGAAAACCATTTATTTTAAATGATGCACAATGACTGCTAGGAATTAAGGAAACAACACAAGAGAAATGCTACTTTCATGAAGTATACAAATGTATGAAAAAGTAGTATAAAAATATAACTTTGCTTTGCCTTAAGGTTAAAATACATAATGAGAAGATATATTGAAGCAGAAAGATGGCCAAGCATTTATACCAGCTGCAAATGGGCACCAAAATTAAAGAACAGAAATCAGAACAGAATCAGAATCCAAAGTATTAATGTTTAAATCATTAACTCCGTTTCGCATTTCCCAATTTACTACTTTTTGAGATAGCAGATATGCACTTTTGGTAAATTAAATAAACAATGACTGTTTCAAATTTTGAATAGCTGGCAAAATTTAGTGATTAATAAAAGCAGATAAAAGTGAAACAGAAAAGAAATTACTATTTGGACACAATAATTTGAATTAATTGAAATTTTGCTAGTCATGAGTTATGGTATTTGTCTAGACAGCCGTTGCAGATTTAATGGGTTTGCATTTTGACCCTCACTCCAAATAAAATATTGAACGAGGATCAAAATGCAAAACACCATTAGCAATGCAGCAGGCTGACTAGACAAATACCATAACTCATGACTTAGTTTTCAACTAATAAAAATTATGCATTCCCTGTGAAAAGTAAATTCACAAACTTATTACTCAAATGAAAATCAGAAATGTTTTGGAAACAGCAAGTCCCTTGGTTGCACAACATTCATTGATAATGTTTACATAAAATCTCTAAGATTATTTTAAAAAATTCAGAAGACCTAGAATCTGCACACAAACTTAATATGCTAGACAAAATTTAGCATAGATATTTGCCTAAAACCTTACAGCTTATTTCAAAAATTTAAAAAGAGGAAAAATATTCACACTTTTCTCTTAACCCTTTCGCGCCTGTTGTCGTCCATAGACGACGGAGGTTTTCCTATGCCAGAGAACGAACGTCGTCTATAGACGACGGAGATTTTCCTACGCAAACGAACGAACGTCGTCTATAGACGACGCAGGTAGAAATGGTCAATGCGTTCAGATTATAACCCTTGAACGCGAAATCTCTGTTCCTTTCCTCGGCGAGCTCGTGGGGGTCCTTAGGTCGATGGGTCATTTTACAGTGCCGGTCGCTGCATGGGGCTGCTGGTAAGGGTATATTTTTGCACTCGTTTTGCCAATAAATTAATTTTGTGATAGTTGTTAATTTTGCATTGGAAATAATATCCTTGCCTTACGCTGATATTGTACAACTTTTAAACGAAACGCTAGAGTTGATATTAACGTATTTACAATACTTTCACAAAAAAATTCTGATACGCAAAAATACTCTCCTTACTCCTTTGCCGGTCCAAAGCCCGGATGTGAAAGAAGGATGGAAAATATGTTTTGTTCTTAATACATGGAAACCATGTGGAAATATAGTAAATATGTAAATATTAACACTAGAACTTCGTTTAAAAGTTGTACATCTTTAGCGCAAGACATTGCATTTATTTTCAATGTTAGATTGACAAAAATTACAACAAATAATCATTTACCAAAACGTGTGCAAAAACATTTAGTTTCTGAGAATTCTTCTGACTGGCGGTCGCAGCCGGATGTTAGCCCCCCACGGGGTTTATGACGATAGGGTCAGAAATCGTGGGGCTGAGGACTCAAAAATGGGCAAATTTTATACCTGGGGGCAGCAACGCTCGAAATGTCTCCGTATATCAGGAAAGAATTTCTCCTCGAGACCCTCGGCAGACCGTAGAAAATTTACGCTGAGCCCGCCGTCGCGAAAGGGTTAAGATTTAGTATTAATTTTAAATCAAAAGTTTCAAAGATTGTTTGGAAAATATCAAAAGAGCAACAATCTGTAGACTAACCTCCTAACATGCACTAGATTTAGCATTAATCTTTAACTAAATTTTCACAGCTTGTTTAAAAATTTTTAAGAGAGCAATAATCAGTACACTAACCTCCTAAGATGCACAATATTTAGCATTACTCCTTACCTAAACTTTCGAAGCTTGCTTAACAAATATCAAAAGAGCTAACCCAAATTGTAAATGCTAAGATCCCTCCTAATACATATATTTTATTAGAACGAGAGATATGAATTTAGAGCCAAGAGAGCAAACTCACAGAAAATATATTTTTATTTATTAAGCCAGGACTTAATAAATTGATGTGATGCACAAGTTTTTTCAAAAAGAAGTCATGATACAGCAAAACCTCTTCCTTAGCTGATTCCTATTCTGTTCAAGAATTCTCCTATATTTCCCTTTGTCTTTTGCCCAAAATTTATTGATAAATGACCTACCAATAGGTTTCTATAAGTTAAATACATGAAGTAGAGGGCTTCAAGCAGTTGCAATGGTAGGTCCAGAGTGTTCTGAGAATGGACAAATGTGGTTTCCAATTTTCTCAACATTAGTAATTCATTCTAATCTTGAAATTAAACGTGACATTGAACTGTAAGCTAATTGATTAAACAAAGTGTTATCATAACGCCAAAAATAATTCAGTAAAATTATGTGACAAAATGAGGAAATATTTTCAACTGCACAAGAATAGAAGATCAGACTATTACGCAAACTGCATTATCATAATGAAAATAAAATGCATTTACAAACAAATTAAAGCAACAAGAAGCTGAGTTTCTCAAGCAATTGAAATGTTAGATCTAATACAATGTTCACAGTAAGAACAAAATTGGTTTAGGAAGGCTCAGTTCTAATCATTGAATAAAACATGAAATTGAGCTGTAAGTAAATATCTTTTTCCATATATAAATCCAAAGCATCATCATCATATTCAAAACAAAATATGTACATTCCAAGTAACTCAAAGAATTGAGAAAAACTGGATGTCAAAATATCAATTGCAGGTGAGAATGAATGGGGAAACTAATTCCAAAATACATTACTATAATGAATATCTAACATGTTATGGACCAGGTTTAAGAAATGAAATACTATATTTAATCTGCCTTATTTCCTATCTACAAAAGAAGAACTGAGGTGAAAAACTTCTCATAATATAAAAATACAAGAAATATGCCTTCTTCCTATCAGTTCTAATCTTGGTAATATGTGAACATAACATTGCACTGTAAGTAAATTAATCAAACTATCTGTCATCATAATTTTAAGATATACAAGAGTTATCTCAAAGTTCAGAAAGAACTTCAAGGCAAAATATGAATTGAAAATAAAAATGGCTGAAGAGATTATCATGCAAACTACATAATTGTCATGAATATCTAACACGGTTTACAACAAAAGCAATACCCTGAGTTACAGTTCAAAAATACTATATTCTGTCTATTACATATATTTTCTATCAATGAAAAATTGAAGTGAAAGCCATTCACAGAACTTAAGAATACAAGAATAATGCTTTCTTCCTATCCTCATCAGCAAAAAAGAGATAGTACATTAGCCTTCCATCAGTCAACAAAATTTTAAAGTGGAAGGCTTATTTGCCTTTATATATCTATATTCCCAGCTATCTGAGTCTCTGGTTACTCACAAGTAGAACAAATACATGAATATCCTAAGGCAACAATTAATTAAAAATAACAAATCATGTGTCTGAGTATTCTAAAGCAAGAGGTTTCACTGTATCAGGTTAAAATCACGGTAATACATTATTCACTGACATTGCTGTTTCCAAAACATTTCTAATCCTAAGAAGCATGAAAAAATCTAAAGCCATAGAGCAACAGAAGCATGAACCACTGATTGTGAGGTGTTTAAGATTGTTTGAGGAGTTGGTTAAACATTTTGAGGAAAGTATAAGTTTGAAATTCAATTGTCTGGAAAGCCGCTGATTCTAACAAAATTTGCTCAAACATTCTTCATAAGTACCATATCAATAACCTAAAGTACCCAATGCTTAACTGAAATGCTTATTAATTTAATTAAATTAGATTTCAAAAAGCAAAGGACAGACAATGCTAATCATAAAATTGCGATGATTCCATAAGGAATCTCATCCTTATATTTCAGTATTTCAGCCAAAATTATATCAAAATTAAAAATTAAACCCTTCCTTGAACAAGGAAAATAATCACAATTTAGAAATATATCTAAATATTCTGATAATATTGAATATTTAAAATGATGTAACTTCATTATAATCAAATTATCAGGTAAATTAGTGAAGCTTTCATTCAAACATTATATGATTCATTGTAATAATAATATAATTATGTACAATGATAAGCAATCTCAGAAAAAGCTTTCTAAGTCATATCCTTTAATCCCTAATGTTAGCTTAAGGTTCCGGCAAAGAAAAGGTTTACTTGAAGTTTCACACAAATATGTAGCATAATTTTAATTATTTTCAATACTCTGAAATTTAAACCCCATATGTATAAGGCATTATGTTCTGTAACCAGAAGTCAAAGAGTTAAAATAATAATCACATCCCATTAATATATGTCTATGAAATATTTTCAATAAGTCCCATGAATGCATTCCAAAGAGGGATAGGTTAACCTAAGTTTGATGTAACTGTACTTGTTTAATTCTAAGTACCATCCGAGAACTAACACTGAAACTATTAATCAAAGTGGGCTAAAGTAATCACCCTCAAGTGGTAAAAAAATTCATTATTTTATGAGATAATAAATGTATGAAAGTAAAGGCACACAGAGCTGGAAGTATTTTCGAGCATTCCTCAAAAATCAAACTATATAAAATATTTAACCAAATAGATATCAATGAATAAAGAATTCTATATCAGAGAGACAGACTGTCTATATCTATCAACTTGACTGTCTATTAACTGCTAAAACCTTAAAAATCAACTGCCAATGCCTAATCACTGTCAAAACATTAATAAAATCCAGAAAATGAGGGAATTGAATAGCAATAGCATCCATTATTCTATGGCTTTAGAAATTATCATGTAATATAACTACACTTCCTGTTAAAAAACAACAGCTTTATTAAAAAAAAAATAAATTTCTAATCAAAAACTTCAAGCGGACCTAACAGGCTATATAACCCAAAAATTTGGCTAAGTAAGGTCATTAAACGAAAACGGCATTAAAGAAACAAGAAATAATCTTTTATCGACTTGTCTATAAGATTCATCAACACCGATGGTAAGAAATTATGACATCAACAGAACAGTTATAGCAATAAAATTAATAGTAGACAAAAGAAGACTTTTGAGAGGCATCGCTTATTTTAACGTCAAAAGGGAGACAGTAGATGATCGAAGGAATTATTCGCAAGCAGAAGCATAGGGGTTACATAAACAGGTTAAAATTGGATTAAGAACCAAACAGCCATTCGATAGCGCTTGAAAGAGTGGAAAAAAATTTAGTCTTCGTAATTATAAAATTTGCAAACATTCAACTTTTGCGATAAAAAAGAAAATGAATTAACCTAGGATATCAGGAAAAATGGGGGTAAATTTTTACTAGAAATTTACCAAAATGGGAATGGAAGCTAGTAAAGCTAAAGATCTAATGTGACTCGTAAATATAATAGCTAGCTAAACAAACAGCTCAACTGATAGGCAAATATCATTAACCAAAATATTATGGCAGCATCCAGATAATAATCATGCAGTTTTTAATATATGCTCGGAGCGATAAAAACCTGTCCAACAAATATCGATAACCTTTGACTTATTGAATTATTGCAGAAACGGAAATGAATGTAATGAAAGTTCAATGCCCTGGCGCATATCATTTGCGGAGATTGAAATATTTAATCAGAATGTTGATCGAGTAATCGGCGTAGTTTAATTAGTCAAGCTGGAAAGGTCAGGAGCAGCTCGGGTCTTATTGAAAAATATCTTCTTTGCAACATTTAAATAATTGGGCTACCCAATTTTTATCTTACTGCATCGATTTGTCTTTTCATTCCAGTCTGTAGGATTACAAAGTTAATAAATTTTCCCAAGTTAATGTATGTATTATAGTGATATCAAATAGGGATCGTGGAAGATTGTATCAATTTCGCATTATTTCAATAATGAATATCGTTGAACTACTTAATATTTTAATTGTATTTGTTGTTTCTTTCCATTAAATAGGAAAAGTGCATATTGTGTTCTTACTTACCGTCCTTCATAATTCCTTCAAATTTTTTTTTCACCAATTCACTCGGGAAACCGCGAGGCAAAATAAATTGTTAATTACTTAAAGATCCAAGTAACAGAAATAAGATTTGATTGAGCAATGTAGGCACTGGCAGATCCAGGGGGGGGGGGCTATGGGGGCTGTAGCCCCCCCAGAAGTCAACATGAAGAATAATTACTAAAATGTATCATCGTTCATACTATTGAGATGTGAAGAAAATATGTTTATGTTTATCTACAACGATAGATAATATATATAATAATAAGCATAATTCAAATATGTAAACTGAGTTTAATTTTATAAAATTTCTTACAAAAATTGATAAATAGAAAATAAATCTTTAACCCCAACTCTCAAGCCCCCCCCACATCTCGATCCTAGATCTGCCACTGGACATGTTATCATACTAAAATAGTATAATTAATTAACCATTTTCATATCTTTAAATTAAATTTGACAAATATTTATTCTTTGAAAATTATATTAATTTCTTCACATGTAATTTATATGCAGGGGAGACCGGGGCTGGTTGGCCGAAGGGGCAGGTTGGCCGAGTGTCTTTTTAAAAAATACTTTTGGGCACAGTGGCAACATCTATGGTGATTTTGGTGGGGTATTAATTCGTCCATGTACCAACGTAATTTCAGGTGTTTTCGTGTTGCCGTTTTCACAGGAGCAGGTTTTTTCTTTTTTCGACACTGGTGAGTAAATTTCTGTTCTTGTAAAGTAATCTTCGTAACACGAGTCAATTTCCATCCGATTTCAAAAAACGTGGTACCGCTGGAAAGGGTATTCAAAACCCTACAAAATGGTATATTGGTTTCCAAGGTAACCTCACTTTTGTTTTTGTAAACCGTGATTGTTCTCGAAAACATTCATTGGGGTAGGTTGGCCGAGTTTTGTGTGGGGCTGGTTGGCCGAGTTGTAAATTTAAAAAATCCAGGTCCATTTAAAGAATTCGTAAATACCTACTCTGATGCGTGGATGACGAACAACCCTGGCAAAACAATGACCATCTACGACATTCCGGGACAGTGCATTTCCACTGGCATGCACACCGAACAATATTCGAGCTGGTTCCAGAATCTCAGGCGTGTGCCCTTTCAATCCTGAAATCTTTCCTCCTGAGGAGTTCCTGGCAGGATTTGTCACAGATCGAACCAACCCTGAACAAAACTCGTCCATCAGCATAGAATCTGCTGCATATGTAAGCCTCCCTGAAGACGTCAGACTTCTCCCCAAGGCGAGTGCACCAACTGATTCGAAGAAACGTCTAGATCGTAAATGTTGATTGACCGAAATTTTGACTGATTCCCCAATTAAAGCAGCATTGGAGAGGGAGAAAAATGAAAGCAAACGTAAGCGTACGCTGGTAGAGAAAAAGAAAGCCGAGAGAGCTATGAAAAAGTTCACTAAAGCTGCCGAAACTAAGTCTAAAAATGTTAAAAAGACTAAAAAGTAAAGAGCGGAGTTTTTTTACGTACCTACACATTACAAAACTATCTACACTAACTTTTCTTCACTAATAAATATTTTCCATTGATGCATTTGATATCTTTCACTTATTTTACAAAATTCGGCCAACCTACCCCGGCCCTGGGGTTGGTTGGCCGATTTTTGGTGCCGCATTTGATTGTTTATAACTTTTTCCCTGATTTTTTGTCATAGATGAAAAAATTCACATATATGCTCAAGGGTTGTATCTTTATGACACCGCAAACCGTATTTCTAAAAATCAAACCAAAATGAGTACAGAAATTCCGAAAACAAAACTCGGCCAACCAGCCCCGGTCTCCCCTATGTATTTTACAAAAATTTATTATGTATTTCAATGTTTTATTTTTACAAATGAAGATCAATAAGCACATCATGGATTGTTTTTGTTTATATAATCATTATGATTCGACTTAGCATTAGGAGGTGATGGAAGTTGTTTTGGCAGTGTCATGATTTGATATTACAATGCTATACATATATTACCATTATTACTATAATAAATATTTAATACCCATTTTCTGTTTCGTAACGCATTTTTATTTGTGTAGCCATAGAGATGACAACGAAAGAAACTTGTGTAGCATCTTAATCTTATGCAGTAAATATTCCTGAAGCTATTGTATATTTATTAATTTTGTAGTTTTTCTTCCCATAAAATAGAGTTGGGAAGTGGTGTTGCCTTATTATTTGGGTCTACTTATACGCTGAACATAGACTAAAACATAAAATTCACCTCAAAATTTTAGGGATCAACTTATAAGCTGGCATATATGGTATTTCTCAATCAATAATGTTTACATCTGCCCAGTGGAATGGTTTCCACAAGTTTTTATTCCCTTATCCCCTATCATATTCTTCCACCATTAAACCTTCTTAGATTTTAATTTATCAAACACACTAATCGGAAAAAATATATGTCAATTTTTTTTGGGATAAGATTGAACAATTTTTGGAGACATGTATTTATGGCAAGGATTCAATTTCAAAACTTCAAGTTTTTACAACAAAGATGGATTGTAGATGGCCAAAAGTATTTCAGTTCATGTTTACCACTTAATACATCTAATTTTCTTAAGTTTCTGTGAGATTTTGATTGGAAGTGATTCAGAAGATGTCAACACTTTTGCTCATAAAAGATATATCCCAGAAATTACCATTACTTTGTTGTATTGGATTGCAGGCTGTCTAAGTTACTGGAGGAAGAGGCAATAGGAAGTTTTGAATGATTGCTTCTAGTTAAAGATTTTCTAAGTTTCTTGAAAAAGAAGTTTTGCTATTTCAAGGACAGGAAATTGTGGATACTGATTGGGATATGCCAATCCACCAAATAAGGTAAGCTCTAAGAAATACATAGTAGCAATGTCATTGAGACTTTGAGGATCATCTTGCAACTTGGAAGCAGCTCTTGGTCACATTGGGTACATTTAGAGAAGAGGCCTTCTTAAGCCACTTTATATATATAATGGTATTGTTCCTACAAAGACTTTGTACTCACACAATTTGAATCTTTCAAAAGAGAAAACTTACAAAATTAAAATACCTAACTATTAATGTATATTTGTATAACATTAATTTTTTAGTTATAATATAGGTAGTTTATAATTTAAATCTTATATATTATAGTTTATAATTCAATTTTACATAATATTTTTAGAACATTAAAATTAGCTTTGTTGTTGTTTCATTAAACCATGATACATTATTAACCAATTTTTTTGAATTATAAATCTTGCGAATGAATATGATAATATTTAAGTAATTATGACATACAAGTAAAATGTTGTTTATATACTGCAAGCATATTGATAACACACATTTCAAGTAGACATCATATCGAGAGGGCCCTCAAATGAAAAAAAAGGATAGAAAATATTCTTAAAATTTGCTGCAATTTATCCATCCGGCATCAAACCAGGGTCTTCTGGTGATACTTACTATGCTGTACAGCAGAAGATCACCATTACTAACTATGTGTGAAAATTCAAGTAGAATTATTTGTTGCAGCTGCTTCAAACAGCGTCCTACTTTTATCTTATATTCCTAATGTCATAAATTTTAATTTGCTCTGGAATCGAACCCAAGAACAGCATGGTCATATCTAACTTTTTTTCATAAATGGAGTTTTAATATACTTCTTCCAGCAGAGCAATAAGTTCCTATCATTTCGATAAGTGCATCAAAATATAATGAAAAACTACCCCAATGTATTTTAAATAGGAAATATATTTACCGCCCGGCATCGAACCAGGTCTTCCTGGTGATAAATACCATGGACAAGACAAAAACAACAGAGGATTAGCATCTCTAACTATGTGTGAAAATTCAAGCATAAATATTGGCTGCAACTGCCTCAAACGACGTCCTACTTTTCATATATATTCCTTATGTGGGAATTTTTAATTTGCTCTGGTATCGAACCCAGAAACAGCATGGTCTTATCTATTTTTTTCTTAAACCAAGTCTTAATATACATCTTCTATCTAAGCAAGAACTTCCTATGAATGTGTATATATATATATATGTATATATGAATATATATGTATGAATGTATAGGTATATCCGGAGAAATGTCTATATATAATAGACGAGTAAAATGTAGCTTGCATACTGCAAGCAGATTGACAACACTAATTTCATATCGGCATCATATCGGGACCGTCCTCAACAGAAAAAAAAGGATTGAAAATATTCTTAAAATTCGGCATTGAACCCGGGTCTTCCTGGAGAACTTACTATGCAGCACAACAGAAGATCACCATCTCTAACTATGTGAGAAAACTCAAGCAGACATATGGGCTGCAACTGCCTAAAATGACGTCCTACTTTTCCCTTATATTCTTTATGTGAGAAATATTAATGTGCCCTGGCATTGAACCCAGGAACAGCATGGTCTTATCTAATTTTTTATCTTAAACCGAGTGTTAATATACATCTTCTAGCTAAGCAAGAACTTCCTATCATTTCGATAAGTGCATCTAAAAAAATAATGAGAAACTACCCCAATGTATTTTAAATGGGAGATTTTAGCATCGTCCTAGCATCGAACCCAGGACATTTTCTGTAAAAGTCATAAATTTTTTCGATAGACCATGACCAGATCTGTAGACTCCTTGAGTTTTGATTCTCTGGGAAGTATTTTTTGAAAATTCCTGAAAATCAAAAAAATACATATAAATGGGAAAAATCACGATTTTGGGGCCTTCTGGGATCGAACCCATGGTCAGAATCATCGATGTCTCACTTTTCCTGGGGGGTTCACGTCAGGGCCTATAAGCTGTAAAAATTTCAAGTCAATGACGATTGTGGTTTAACCTGTGAGTTAGTATCCTATCTGATCCTATCTATCTATATTAAATGAATTAATCCGGAGAAGGTATTATATACAATAGATAATAATAATATTAAAACCATAAGGCCACATTACGTGACATGGGACAGGAAAATTTGAATAAGTACAAACAAATAATACAATGCAATTAATTAAATTAAATACAATTTTACTATTTAAATGACAACTAAGAAACATAGCATAATATAAGGCATACAAAGGTGACTTGAGAAAAATTTTAAATACTGCAAAGGCCATTCATTATTTCGTAGTAATTAATAAATGCTTTAATATTTTGCAGTAAAATAAGTATCAAACAATTTTATGAGAGAGTTAAGGATTTAGCTGATTTAATATTTGCTGGCAGTGTTGTTTGTTGAAGATTTTATAGACTGATGTGAGTGATGATGTCCTTCTCATGAGACTTTGAGTTTATGTTTCTGGAGATGAATGGCATCTTTGAAGCGAGTGTTGTGATGGTGGAAAGAGAGTTCGTAGGGAAATATTGAGGATGTTTTTTTACACAGATCAGGATATACATTGCAGAAAAACTAAGAATTTTAGAGAACAAAAGAGAGAGCTTCCCATCAATAAGACTAGATCCACCAGAGATACATTTCATGGCTTGCTTTTGCAGTGCGAAAGCTTTACTAGCTTCATTTGAATTATTTCTGTAAATAATTACACAGGATAATTAAGAGTGATTTTTTACAAAATAAACAAGCTTTAGAGTATCAACAGATACAATTGATGATAACTAAGGTAACATGAAAATTCCAGTAGATTCGTTCTTTATGATGGCATCAAAGTGCAATCCAATCTAAGTTTTTAGATGTAGGAAGCCCAGAAAAATGGTAGAAGGACAAGGAGATATGCTTGAGTTATTTATTTTTAGAAGGGGCTTTTTAGAGGAGAAGATTTTTTGGTATGAAATAGAAGATAAACAAATTTATTGCAATTTACAGATAAAGTATTGGAGTTGCACCAGTTGAGCATTTCCTGGATGGAAATATTAGTATCAACAATGAATTTATCAAAGTTATTTGAAGACATTAAACATCAAGTATCATCAGCATATAAGACAGTCCATGCTTGGTCCAAGGTAAGGTAAAAGATCATTCATAGCCATTATAAAGAGGAATAGGTCAAGGATGGACCCCTGAGAAGTGCCATTGAGGACAGTGGCTTTGAAATCTCAAGTATAAGGCCATTGTGAGCATTATAACAGTATTTTAACCATCTGATACCTATTAGAAAGAAAAAATAATCCATGTATTCCAAAACATCTGCACTTAGAAAAGAGGAGTTTATAGTTAATACAATCAAAATCTTTAAGTAAAGCTACAGATGAAGTTGATCTACCTTTCCTAAAGCTATGCTGTGAATCAGTGAAAGATTATGATAATTCAAAAATTTAAAGATTATGTTAAAAAAAATGAGAATTTTTGGAGAAGAAGAAGTAATGAAATAGGGCAGTAGTTACCAGAGATTAAAGAGGAATTGTAAGGTATCACAATGGCAAAGAACTGAATATTGAATATATTAGCAATATCTACTGGTTCAGATGTAGGATGGTCATTTAAGTAAAACTCATTCATAATTTGCACCTAAAGGCAAACTTAGGTTTTTGTTTGATTATACTCTAGGCAGATTTTATAGAATTGTTAGAATTGTAACGATACTTTTTTAAATGAAATAAGAAATAAAATACAAAATGCCGCGCGGGGCGTAAAAGGTTGGAAAGATTTAAATTACTGATCAAAAGATCGAAAGTTGGGCGCCAATATTTAAAAGAAGAAACAAATTAAATTTAACACGAAATGCATGAGCTCAGGGTCGCTCGGTTTCCGAAGGAAATAAATACCACAATTCCTCTTAATTGATATTACTCTATTCAAGCCGAAAATATAAGACAAGTAAACCTCAAACAAATGAAAACCCTACCCCCAAAAGACACACATATTATCACTCAAGAAACAAACAACCAAACAAAGATGAGGAAAACGAAACATAAAGACACCACCACCAATAAACCTTATACCACACTACAATACCCTAACACACAGAACACATATTAATACACAAAACACGATAATTGGGGGACGAATTCACACAAAGGGAGGGAACACTAAAATCACAACAGGAATGGGTCCAGGGTTTTTGAGGACCGTTCTGGTCAAGCTGTATTCTTTGACTACTTCTTTCCTAAAGAAAAGGACGCCCAGAAGTCCGCGTCTTCTTTAGCGTCGGTTTCTCTCACCCAATCACTGCAATTTGTTCAAACGTTTCGACCAACGCTTTTCCCATTCCCTTTATGCAGATGGTCAACACATGTTTAACCACCCGCACTCCGGAAACGCTCCGATGGTCGAAACAGGGTCAGGGTGTGGCGCATTCCTGCCTTTACGCGGTCCATAGCACTCGCCAACCATAAAATTCTACTCATAAAACTAACGTTACAATAAACTAACATTACAATAAACTAACATTACAATAGCCCCCCAGACAAAATTTGGATTACTACCTCTTAAGTTGTCCAGAAATCGTCAAATTTTGTCTTCTGAGAGAAATTACTCCAAACGTTTGATCAAACATAAATATTTTCCCTATTTCACCACCCACACATATAAATCCCAAGTTGCATTTTAAATTTCCTTTCCCCTCCAAAATCCTATAATTCTACGCGCGAGAATGCAAGTTAATGCAAAATTTGCAACTGAATGCAATAGAGGCCTGATTATCACTAACATCTATTTTCAAGCATTTAATAATATTTTTACGTACAAGACAAAACCCCACAAAACGTAAATACTTCCCTTTAAACAAACACCCAAGCACATATAAACCCCAAAAATATATTTCTCTTTCCGTTTTTCCCCCAAAAGTCTCCGCTATTTTCGTGAGAATGCAATTTAATGCAGTATTTGCAATCTTGCCAACTACCTCTTTGACAGGATTAAACTTCCCCCAAAACTCCAAATAAAACCAAACAACTTCCTTCCTATTGCTATCATCACATGAATAAGACATGAAAATATTAACACAAACACAATTAAATACCCCACAATCCACTTCAATTACGACATAAATTTCAAAATGACATAAAACCGACCAAAAGCACATTCATCAGACATGAAAACATAAACACAAACACAATCAAATACCACGAAATCACACTTTACTTACGTCCAAAATTTCAAAAAGACATAAACCCGACCAAAAGCACATTCATCAGACATGAAAATATAAACACAAATACAATAAAATACCCCGAAACCACACTTCAATTAAGACCAAAATGATATCAAACCGACAAAGTTCTCCCAATTCACCTTTACATAGATATCCAGTCTAGCACCTTTCCTACCACACACAAATAGCACAATATGAAAACAACGTAAAATCCGCTCAAACACTACATAGAATTTATCTTACTTCCCTGTTCATGACATTTTTGAAACCAATCAACACACGGAAACACAATCACTCACACTTTCTTCGCCACTAAAATTATTCCCCATTGCATTAAAATTAAAAAAAATAAAACAATTTTGCAGTTATAAGTAAACTTTCACTGTTCACATAACACTTTAACAAGTCACTTCTTGGACTTTTTTCTCCCATTCTGAAGTTAATTACCTTCTTCTCGCGGTCACAACGTTTTCTCCGGGCGGTCGCCCTTCGGGTCATTCGCCCCAGGGTCACTTCCAGTTTATGCTCCTGGGCGAGGGGCGGTAGGTTTACCTCGGGAAACTTTTTCCTTTTGCAAAGGATATTCTGGGGTTTCTTTCCGTAATGCCATTCATTAGGAATTAACCCCATGCGTTCGTGCACCACACAGTTGAACAGATAACTTAACAGGTTAAGAATTATATGCCACAAGGTATGTCTTTTATGACAGAAGGCCCTGAAGAGGTGACCTAATTTTCGCATTACCCCGTCACTGGGGTTGGATTGGGGATGACGGACTGATGCGTAAGTGGTCGTTATTCCTTCTATCCCCAGCTCTTCCTTCCGATCCCGGTGCAAAAACCCTTCCTTACTGACACAGGGCATTGTGGCCTCGAACCCATGCACAGAGTCTTGCTTACTTCCCGAAACAGGAGTAGCGGGCAAGTCCAATTGGTGCGATTGTTTTTGTTGCACGCAAACTTTTTCTAAGACCTCAGACGTTGGTCTCCTTTCACCTCCATCCATTTGCTTCTTACAGGCCTCGCCCTCATGTGGCCTGCGAACTTCCCGTTGTATTATGTTTAATTTATTCTCTACTTCATTGATCCTCTCGCTGATGGCCTGGTATTCCTCATCTACCCGGGACCCGAGATTCTCCACCGATTGCTTAACAGTAGTCATCTGCTTATTCAGTCTTTTGGATAACTTTTCAACCTCGGCAATTATGCTTGCTTTTATTTGCTCCCATTCGATGTCTTCCATAGTCTCATCAGGGGAACCCCATTTATAATCACTCTCCGCCTCCATTCTAACCTCTATTTAAAAACCTTAATTTAAAAACTGCCCCCCTACCACCTAATAATACAAAAAATTAAGAGAAATTATGCTCTATTTCTTCGAGCCCTTAACGTTGGGTCGCCAAGTTGTAACGATACTTTTTTAAATGAAATAAGAAATAAAATACAAAATGCCGCGCGGGGCGTAAAAGGTTGGAAAGATTTAAATTACTGATCAAAAGATCGAAAGTTGGGCGCCAATATTTAAAAGAAGAAACAAATTAAATTTAACACGAAATGCATGAGCTCAGGGTCGCTCGGTTTCCGAAGGAAATAAATACCACAATTCCTCTTAATTGATATTACTCTATTCAAGCCGAAAATATAAGACAAGTAAACCTCAAACAAATGAAAACCCTACCCCCAAAAGACACACATATTATCACTCAAGAAACAAACAACCAAACAAAGATGAGGAAAACGAAACATAAAGACACCACCACCAATAAACCTTATACCACACTACAATACCCTAACACACAGAACACATATTAATACACAAAACACGATAATTGGGGGACGAATTCACACAAAGGGAGGGAACACTAAAATCACAACAGGAATGGGTCCAGGGTTTTTGAGGACCGTTCTGGTCAAGCTGTATTCTTTGACTACTTCTTTCCTAAAGAAAAGGACGCCCAGAAGTCCGCGTCTTCTTTAGCGTCGGTTTCTCTCACCCAATCACTGCAATTTGTTCAAACGTTTCGACCAACGCTTTTCCCATTCCCTTTATGCAGATGGTCAACACATGTTTAACCACCCGCACTCCGGAAACGCTCCGATGGTCGAAACAGGGTCAGGGTGTGGCGCATTCCTGCCTTTACGCGGTCCATAGCACTCGCCAACCATAAAATTCTACTCATAAAACTAACGTTACAATAAACTAACATTACAATAAACTAACATTACAGAATATAAGATTTGGTTATCACATTTGGCTGTAGTATATCTAGCAAAAGATAATTTCAACTCTTTTAATTAGGTTACATAGGCATCACACAAATTAAGAAAAATTAATTTACCCTGATAGTGCAAATTCTGCAGATGTTGAGAGGAAATAATTAATTCTTCTGAGTTGAATTTCCTTTTAGACCAAGTAAAGGAGTCCTAACTCTCTAGTAGGGTAAGGCAGAATTAAAATTTAACATGAAAATGTCCAGAAAGGTGCTGAACTCTAGGTTTACATATTCGTTTAGAAAATCTGCTTATGCTTCTGATGAACTATAGGGAAGCCTAAGCTCAGAATCAGACAACAGTGATCTGATTGCCAATTATGGAATGAATTGTATGTAATAAAATCATTGGCATTGAAAAAATTATCATTGGGAATAACTAAATCAATTAGTGTTGATGTCTGGATTGTTGATCTGGTTGACAACAGTGTCAAAAATTTCAAGCAGATTAAACAGATCACACTTTTTGAAGGACTCCTTGAGAACATCAATGTTAAAGTCTCCACAAAGCATAATCATATCTTCATTTTTACCGAGCAAGAAGATATAAAATTCGTAGAAATGTTTCAAAAACTCCTGCACAGAAATACCAGGGGTTCGAGAGATGCAGCTAATGGTTTGAGTAATATTTTTAACCTTAACAATTGACACACAGCATTCAAGTAATTTAAAAATAGAGTTATTGTATTCCTTACATTCAATACCATCAGAAGGCCGATAATTAATGGCAACCACCATCTTACTTATCTTTGAGAAATAAATGGGATATTAAATGATAACCTTTTAGTTTCATGAGTAGTTTATTTCTATATTTCACGTATTTATAATTTTTCATACCTAATATACCTACCTGCAGTACTAACCTATTCACAATAATTCACCATTCCTCCCTGTCTACAAAATTCTCTCGTTTCTGATTCATCCCAGATGTGACATTCAAATTATTCAAAAAAACGCTTACATAGATGTTCATAGGGAAAGGAATATCTGGATGACCACACATCTGTTTTTCAAAAAATGCATTTTTCATATTAATTAATTTTAGAGACATAAATTTAAGGTGCTCATATACCGTGGAATGACCTTTCCACAGCCTGCAAGGAAACTTTTTAACTTCACTAGTACCGGCAAGTTCAAACCGGTGTGAACCGGAATCGAACTGAAATAATGCACAAAAAAACATTCTTAGTAGGAGCAAAGCTGAACCCAAACAAGAAAACGAAATTTTACCGGAGTAATTCGGAATACTGAACCGAAAATTTGTTTTTAGAGTGAACCGGAACGAAAACCGAAACCAAAAATATTACGATTCGATGAATATGCTGAATTTGCACTGGCATATCAGCATCGCAATCGTCTATTCATACATCGGCTTTAAATTCCTCATCCCATCTCCCTTTTAAAAGTCTCATCCACATAATTTCTCGAGTCTTCCCTCGTTCTCTCCCCCTATGAATCCAAATTCGCAACACAAGAGAAAGGGAGAGGGTACGGAATAAGGAAGGAAGAAGCGTGGATGTGGAGAGAGAAGGAAAGAAGAAAATCGAGTGGGTTGAAAAACAAAGAAAAGAGAGGGAACTGGAAGCTTTGTAGATATATATTTTCCCTTTTCCTGAAGAAAATTTTACGACTTCTTTCTGTTTTGAGAAATAGTCTAATGAAATTCTTATGGGTTAAGTTTCTGCGATGTGAAAATTAGTAGCGTCTTCTAATGCGCGGTAGGTACAGTAATGGTACTTTCATAATGACATCATCTAATTAAATCTTGAGCGTTTCTCTTCAACGTGAATGATTCATTACTTCTACGCTCTTTGGAACTTCATCTATAATTAGGACGTACAGAGACAGGTCGTGAAACTGAGACGTTAACTGTTTGAGGGGCTAAGGTTCCAACCGGCCTTCAGGCTGAATAATTTACAGACAGAAATTAGCTTACCTCACGAATTTTAAAAGTGAGTAGAGCTCATGAAATTTTTAAGAAATCTTTCCCTTGTGAAATTGATCTGATTTTATTTGAAGATCATTAATCAATACTTATGACTCCTAAAGATAAAAATTAAACTGTTATTAATTGTAATTATGAAATTGAAAACCAGATTTATTCCCTCTCTATCATTTCAAAAATTGAGTTAACTAATGATCATCAGCAGACAATGTTTACTAAAGTATCAGCACCTATTATAAGAGTTCTGTTGATTTTGTGTGTGCATCCATATTAGGTACTGAGAGTAGCACAGACAATATCAAAATTGAAACCGCAATACTATATTATTTGTTTTCTCCAGTGAAAGTTTCACGGAGCGATGACAGCGTATATTGATTTTAGATTTCCGGCGATTTTTATACGGAATAGAAGGTGAATCATCGGAGAGAATAAAAAGTAAAGAGAGGGAGGTAGTTGGTGGCCAGGAAAGAGGTCAACCTTTTCCTTGGATCGGCACGTAATTTACGACCGTTGTTTTAAAAACGATAGTTCCAACTTTATCTTCCCTCTATCTATTCAGAATCCAGGTCAAAACAGTGAAATAAGCGACAGAATCGTCCTCAATATCTGTATTGATGAATGTTTCCGATGTTTCTATTATTCAAAATTTTGAGATTGATTCTTTACTTCCTCGTTTTTGCTCCCCTTTACCAGGTCAAAATAATATGAATCTGGCCTAAGAAGAGCAAACTCAAACTCTATTAAATTGCAGACAACGTGAAACAGAAACAAGTATAATTTAGAATACGCATGTAAATTTTGCATGACTATTATTATCCTATATTTCAACCAGAAGAGAGAAAAGTTGTAAATCTATATAATATGTACAATTATTTTGTAGTATTTAGTATTGGTAGAATACTTATTCAATTTTTCATTAGTAGCTTGCAATTATTTTCAAGATGAAAAATGTATTCAAATATTAAACGAATATTTTACTCTTTGTACCTCTATGAACCAGTATAAATAAATACTTACACCGAATTATACTCATGTTTGATTGTGCAGTGAGCAGGATATAGATTTAAACAACGGAACAATTAAATCAGATATTAAAAAATCGGAACGGATGGTTTGAAATGAATTCGGGAAAATATAATTCGTATCCTCCTTACCACGGAACGACATTTAATTTAATCCTGGAATATTTTCTTATTAAAACGATATTTTGCTTGTTAATTAATTAATTGAATGCAATGTTGAATTTTTTGCTTCATGAGAATTCATGAAGTAGTGAGAGAGTTTACCTGCGATCTTAAAGAGAAAATTGTGGACACTTGTGGGTTGTTAGTCCGAGTATGTCGAGGCCAAAATGAGGTTAATAAAGCAATGCTTCCTAACCGGTGTGCCGATGAACATTGATGCACCATTACTCTGCTCTTGGTGTGAGTTGTAATTCACGTGGGTGGCATAATTTCATAATGTTTCATTACGTATACATTGAAATATGCGGTCTAAGGGTAGGGACGTTTTAAGGGAATTATAGAATTAAAATATTAATGTTGATTCAAAAATTATTAAACTAAGATATGCAACACCTGGTTCGCTCTCCTAAGCGGTTTAGTGAGCTGCGAACTTCGAGTTAGTACTACATAAGTGTACCGTAAAGTTCGGGAGTACTGGTGAAGAGAATTAGCACCTCAAATGTTTTCGGATGTTTGCGGATCGATTTTCCATTAAAGAAATATTTGATTTTATCAGCAAAGCAGGCAATGATTTATAAACATTGCGATGAAAAATTGTCATTCACACCATACACGATCTACCGCGAATTAATATCCACCTACCATACACACGAGAATTACATTGCTTAAGAGGTACTTAATTAAGTACCTGGCCAAACTGTTTACTAAATTGAGTGAAAGAATTGTTATATTATACCTGAAGAGGAACATTTGACCAGGTTCTTTTTTCCGGTTACACTTTTGCTAATAAGCTAATTGTCGCATAACAGTCCTATTTACTTTCAATGTATATTAATAGAAGTATATTTTCTATTTGAGTTATTATTTATTATATGTTCTCCATAGAGTAAGCTGCATACAACATTTCTGGATTGGAATAAAAATTAACGTACATCCATCGCATCAAACAAAGTAAATTTTGGTCAAATTTGCGACGCCATGCGTCCACAAATCCAATTCCATCTTTCGAAATGCTGTCGCTTAAAAGCTCAACTCGTGGAAATTTCGAGTATTTTTCTGCTTTGAATATAAATACGCTTCCTCCGAAATATCCGTCGTTGTGGTCGGGGACAGCGAATATCAAATTCCCCGAGAATTTTAATTTTCTCCGTCAAGCACTGAGAGGAGAGGGCATCCTAGTTCCACCCGCTGAGACCAAAATTACGCGAAAAAAATCACCGGTATTTCCTTTTTCTCGGCTTAGTATCACTCTTTTATCACCCCACGGCAAGGTTGCGCCGTGCATTCGTATCTCGTCACACTTTTCTGCCCATGTCCAGATGGCGCTGTTATCTCTCGCAGAAAATGTCCCCTGCATTCTCTTCGTCTCATTAGTTCAACGCCATCAAGGGTGGTCCTTTTAAACTCGGTCGCATTCCTTCCTGTTTAACCTTTGGCTCTCTTTCATTAAATCTTCAATCCCGCTTCCCTCTGAACCCCAGCACCCATTTATCCCTTTACCTCGTCAGTGGCGAGTTACCTTTCCGTTTTCAACTTTTCAGTGAAAAGAGAAGAGAGCTCGGGAAAATAGCCTAAAAACAAGCTTGGTTCCGTTTGCAAGGAAAGACTGTGTTGTCATTTAAACATTTCTTGATTCTTTTGTTATAATATAAAAGATTTCCCCGTACGACGTGTGCGCTTACGTCAAGGTGTCTGGAGAAAACGTTAAAAATTTAATTTCCCGTATTTTATTTTGTTGCTGCTTTTACCACAGTCGGTAACGGACAAATGGGTCAGAGTTGAACTTCAATGCCTTCAATTTCCTCCTCAAGAAAAGATTGCCCTCATTAAAATGAACTTATCTCTTTTAATATTAAGTCTCCTACTAAGTTACTTCTTTCCTTAAATTATTTTAAAACATAGAATATTAACTAAATACGGTTGTTACACCTTTGTTAGTGCGATAAATAATTCGAAGAAAATAGTGGTAGATAAAAATATTTATTCGAATCAATCGTATAGATTGGAATGCGCAGTAAAAGACCTTTATAAAATTCTTCCTCATTTCTTAAGATGAGAGAATGATTATCCATTTGTTACTAACACCATCGATTTACTGAGATTATAAACATATAAGTGTGGTGAAAAAATCAATAATGTATCTTGCATTATCGATTGCAATGAAGTTATTAAATTAATTGATTCATTCAATCAACCTACTCAGTGGAACAAAATTGAAAAGCAAAGAATAAAAACGGCACACACTTATGAACTTATCTGATGCCGATGCCAGTAGATATTACGTAGGTTGACGGAGAACATTTCTACTCTTTATTTTCAAGCAAATAAGCTCCTCTTAATCTATTATTTAATATGACTACATTATTATAACAAATTTTTGGTAGACTTTATGGGCGTAATAAATGAAAACTTCAACTTTTTCCCTTTTAAAATGTTTTAAGATGTGATAATGGCTAAATTTGATGAGAACGTAATGGCATATAGCTAGGCAAACATGCTATTTATATTTTCATTGTGATTATGAAACCTGTGTAGATTTATTGTGCAACGTGCTAATATGCTCAACTACATTCGTCGCACGCTTTAGGCTGGCGGGCAGCGCCTCGAGCCGGCTGTTTGGAAGTTGAGTGTTTTTCGATCAGCTGGTCGCTGGAACGCCAGCGAAACTAGCCGCTGAAAATAAATTTGCGGAAAATACAAAGATGTGCACTGTCTTTTCACTCGTTTATTTTCCTATGCCACTAGCTTACATTTCATACTGATTGAATTCGTGATGATTAATGAACAAGATATGATGTTAATATTTGATCAAGTTATAGTTAAGGATACATGTTAATTTTCGTATCCTTATTCTCTCCTAACTTCATTTATAAACAACCATCTTAACCAAAATCCTCCTTCCGAACTTGTCCTCCAGCAACGGGTGTTTTCCCAAAGACCCGTCGCTCACATGTTTTGAGAATCTATCAAATCTTGTTTAACATACGTCACTTTAAGATGTCTTTTATTCAGTATTCTTTTGTAACAGTATATCCGCTTTCATTTGGAGAGCTACGTTTTATTTACTCATAAAATAAGCAATTCCCTTCCGCAGGCGTTTTAGAATTTACAAGTTATTGAGTGAATTTTCAAAATATTTTGGTAATCATTTAGATTAAAATTCTCAATTCCCAGTTATTTGATTTAGATCTTTTAGGTCAACGAAAAATAAATTTTGTCGTAACCCTTAAATGATTACTAGTAAGAATTGAAGGGAAGGGCGGTACAGAAAACGCTCGGGGAATATTTTTACTTTCATATTATTATTTGCGACTTTGAAAGCTATTTAAATCCTATAATGTGTTTTAATAAGGTTGAATTTTATAAACTTGCTACACTTACATATGACGGTATGGCGAGCAAATTAATTCCTAACATCGTTAATCCTATTACGGCTTAACTATTTCGGCAATGTACGTTTTAAAGCGATATTTTGAATTTAGAGATTTTTGCTCGGCAGTCGCAAGCAATGGAGGAAGAGGTCAGGAAGTAATATTCTGCGACGGCCCTTGGAACGGCAAGTCAATGCGACGTTGCGGAAGAAGAGTTCGAAAAATAGAGCCTTTTCTCTTTAACTCAATCTCTTCAGCTTACAGTTTATCCCTTCTATTTCAAGGGGCATTAATTCCTAGTGGCATGAATTATTTTCTAAAATAAATTAATAGAGAACTATTAGATTATTTCAGAAGGCGTATTTTTCCCTGGGCTGTTAATAAATTTGTGCTTAATACTCGCTTGTACTTTTATTGCTTTATGCTTAATTAACTAAGTAAATGATATACCAGTTTGATATGCCTTGATGTTATGTTTATCTAGGTTAAAGACGAAACGATTAATGATTCCCTTTGAATGATCTTAGATTTATTATTTGCTTGTTCACACCTTTTCTTTTTTTTAATGCATTTTTACAGCGGAACAACTGCATGTATTTAAACATTCACGGTAGAGTGAATTTGCTAACCCGTTGCTGGTTCAGGTTGCAATATATTAACTATATCTTGAATTCTTTCCGTGTCTTTTTTCCTGTACAAGAAATACATTCCGTAGATCTGTAAGGCTGTCCAATGTTTTATCTTAAGTGGGCCGTATCGGCTTTCTCTAAAGACTGCTTGGGCCGTAAGTAATAATGCATTTCTCCTTATCCTAAAATGAGAAATGTCAAGCAAAATTTTCATTGAAAAAAAACTGCGGGGGTACAGTTTCGATTCCAAGGAAAAGTTGGTCCCCTTTCTCAACTTCATTATCAAATTTTAGAATGGGAAATCATCCAAAATTTACAGAGAAAGATAAGCTACCGAGTCGCACAAAATTAATTAAAATCCCATGTATGGCTGCGCGTAAAGCCATTCCTGCTGACGATACATTCAGTGGAAATTATGGTTTATTGTTCTACATTTATTATTAGTGGCCCTAGCGTGCGATATGTTGGTATGTATCGGGAAGATTGTATTAAATCTTATGTTTTCATATAGGATTCTATTCGATATGCTTAGGCTTCAAATCATTCTCGCTCAAACTAAGCGGTTTAAGGAGACTTTGGCTTTACTTCGCTCCCTTCTCAAGGCTGCGAGACTTTGCAACATCATGTTTCTTCCTCCCCTTCCATGGCTTTCTTATCGTGCAGGGGTAAACAACGGTGAACACGTGTCTTCCACTCCCTTCCCAGCCCCCTAACTCCTTCTCGAAGTCAAACTATTTCGATTTTCAAGGTGATCCACGAGGTCGTGATTTCGGAAGGTTACTGGGGACGCCGATTGAAGGACGACTTCGCCCCATCGGAGACCGCCCCCTCTAAACTGGCTCGAGTCAAGGGAGAATCTGAGATAGTACGAATAGGCTCTTTCATTTCGCCTGGAATCTCAAACAGGGCATCATTCAGTATTTACGTGTTATATATCATTCAGTATTTACGCGTTCAATTCGCAAAAAATAAAGAAATAGATATGTTTTTGTATCTTGATCTTCTCTCGGGATAACCAACAAATAGAGAGGTAATTAGTTGAATTACATTAGATCACATTCTATTACCGGTAGATGTGCGATCATTGCTCCTAGTTTTAAGTCGCACATTCAAGACCAACTTATTTTCGTATTTCAGAATAATTTATATTTTCTGGTTTTCGTCAGCTGATTGAGAAGCTGAAGTAAAGGGTGTATGAACTCATCACCCAAATGAAAATAATTTTGGACACGGTTATGCTTTTATTTTATTTCCGTTTGGTAGTAAGGTCTAGATAGAAGTAAAATTTTATTTCATAAAATACTAGTATCCATGTGATTTCATGCAGTCACAATGAAGTAAAAGCGATTTCGCAAGGATTGCATGTTCATTCCATGTCCCTTAGCTTTCATTCCGTCCATTTCTCTCATTGATGATCAGTGTAACTAAGTTAAATAAGTGTATAATGTAAGTAACTTTTTGAGACATGCTAGGGAAGAGTTAATGGACTACTGCTGAAATACTATTATGATTCTTGTATGTCATCCTCACAAATATAATCCTTATCACATTTACATGTAATGCAACCCTCAAAATTGTTATGGAATATTTTTGAATCCTTTGAATTCGGGTATTGTTTCACTTCACTTCACTTTGTTAATACAACATGCAATTCTTTGATCTCACGAAAGTATTGAGGAAATTCTTCTCTTTCATGGGCTGAATAAAGGGGTGATTCGGAATTTATGTGTATGAGTCTTTGAATATTGTTGCTTGACTAACTGAGGAGTTAGTAAGATTAATTCGTGAATATCTTTAGACTTCTTAAAAGTACTCAAAAGTCATGATTAGATTGGTATAAAAACTATTAATGCAAAAAAAAATTTGCAAAAGTTGTAAGTTTATAAGAGTCCTAGTTCATATTTGAACATAATTGCAATGGCGACGTAGCAATACCATTATAATTCCAAACATTGGATAGTTATTCCTAAGAATATTCGATATCGTATCATGACGCGCTACCACATAGCTTCTTCACCCGGCATTCGTCTCAGAAGACAACAATTTAATCAAAACATTGGGCACTCTATGTTATTTGCATTTATTTACATGCAAATAACATAGAGTCGTTCCCTTAGTCAGTACTTTGATAAAAATCAATAAAAAGAAGTTCTGTTGACATATAGCAAGTAAATCGAGTGGGAAAGTGTATCTATGAGGATGATGAAAATTCATTGGAAAAATGAGAGAAAATAAAAGAAAAGAGAGAGGGAACAAAAAATAAGACACGAAAAAACTACATAAACAGATTGATAAAGGAGAAAAATATATTTACGTGTCAAATAAATACAATAATAATAAAAATATACATATCGTTCCTCCATTACACTCCATTTACTAGGCTACCAGCCGATTGTTCACCTTTATTTTAATTTGTATTTTCATCATTTTTATACGCAGAAGAACAGCGTTGCTTGCCGTCCCGATAATACCAGATTTAAGCAACGTGGGAGACTTTTAAAGAGCCATATTTTTCTGTGGTTAATGCCCTGGATGATGGGGAAAATTTCGGCAATCGGAGACCCTAGAGACCCGGACCACTTCGCGTCTCCACCAAGAGATTATTCATGTGTAAAAATCATGATAAAACGTCATTTTCTGGGCTCCCTTAACGGCGAGACCCATTGAAATGATTTATTTTACTGAAAAGCTTTAATCTTCAAATATTGAATTAATCAGGGCTAACTTAGGACTCTCGGTCACTCACACTGTCATAAATCGTTTAGGGTACCCCTCAAGAGAGTAAATGAATCAACAAGGCTATATTTTTTATATTTAATGATTGTTTATCATTTTTTTAATGAATATTTTTAACTTTACTGAAAGGTAGATGAACTTTGGACTTCTTCAAAATACTCGTATTTTAATTTGGAATACAAAGTTTAAACGGACATAGACAACTATCGAATCTCTAGTTAAAATTCAATAGGTGAATGTTTAATTCATCGGTTGCTACATATGCAAGTGATGTAACGTAGCGTGTTAACATAGCATCATTTGTAGACATCTGCGTCAGTGTTGAGGCAACGTTTCCAGAAAGAATTGAGACGAATTCTGTTTCATTAATATTCAATATCGCATCAACCAAACCGTGATCCAGATGGAGCTTATAGTGCATGCATTTATTGGTGCAATTCGATTCTCACAGGGTTAACTATGTTACATTGCATTCCCATTCATTCTGATTGCCTAATCCTCGCTTTTGAGTTGAAGAAACTCAAATTTCAATCGAATGTACATATTTTAAATTCCCGATCGCATTTAAAGCAATTTAAAGCCATATTTAGTCGCTGCTGCTTATCATGAAAGCAAAGTCAAGACCAATTCATCAATCAAAGACCAATCAAAGTCATTAGACCAATTTGCTGTACTTACGTAAACTTTTACCGCCTAACCTCAGCATTTTTTAGGGTTCTGCATTAGTGAGAAAATAAAACTCTCACTCCTCATATGCCTTGAAAGCCTAATTTCTTCTCTAGAGTTATAGTAGAGATTGAGGTTTCTATCGGGCTCCAAGACTGATATATGGCAAACAGTTAATCATGTAACTGATGAGATTTAGATTTTAGATTGAGATATATACCCTGCAAGCCGCGAGAGGCGTATGGCAGGGGGTGTAATACACCACCATTATTCATTCATCCCTATTAGCATCTCTAATAGCCTGGGAAAAAACGACCAAAAAGTAATTATCCGTCCTTGCGATTACTTCCCTGTAACGATTCGTCGATGCCTCTCGGAGATCGCGTTCGCTCCTTACTGGCACTAATATTTCACTTACTTAGTCTTTAAATTCTGAACGAATGAACTTTTCGAAAATTTTCCGTCGATATTCAGATCTTCTCATCTGTAGTGAATTCCAACCGAGGTACACTATCATTGCCGTAACGCTGCTATCAAACCTGAAATCCCCGCAAACGAATCGGGCTGCTCTACGCTGGAATATCTTTAAATCTGTGAGATTAATTTGCTCTGACAATCCAAGCAGTGGAATTGTTGTGACTGTGGCAGTCATGAAGGACTACTGCCGAAAACCACCCCAGCAGTTATTTCTGGCTTGGCAAGAAGTCCTACCCTGTCAGACAACAACCACTATCACCTCTGTCGCACTTGAAAAAATGAAAGAAAGGAATATTCAGCTGTTCTCGCGGTGAAAGTTTTTCATTCATATCGAAAATTTGTTTAGAATCTCTCGTCAAAAGCATAAAGACTGGATAAGAGGATATTTGTCACATTTTGTAGAGTTTGGACATGGTCTTATTAGATAACGTCTATATGAATTAATTGTCATATCTTCATAGATATACATGTACAAGTAGATGTAATTTACCGATCCTAGCGCATTTCAAGGTCATTCTACTAAAAACAATGTTTAAAAGGAATTCCCGCGCTCCCTCGCGCGTCACCGCTTGCCCCGCAGCTCACCCCCGCCCGCTAGTATAGAGAATTATAAAAATGTTCACATTTCTTCAAAAATACAAAATTAATTGATTAACTTAAATGCTAGAATTGCTTATTTAAGAATTGCATGTTTCCAAAATATTATTTTTTATTTCCTTGTCGTAATCTTTAATTTTCTTTCTTGTAAAATTTCATCAAAAGCTTTCCATAAATTTATTCCTATCAGCTTGAAAATATTATTTACTAGGGCAAATAATGCTTGCATATGTTTTAACGGACGCTTTTTATTTAGTTGAACATATTTTCAATACTTGTTTTTGCATTCTCCAACTCACCATTTTCAGATTCACAAAAAATTGTCAATTTATCTACTCTGTTTAAAATATTTTTTGCTTTTTCACAAGAGTACGCGGACTTATTGGTATGAATTTTAGAATACTTGAAAGTAATTTTGCATTTTATCAATCAGCAAGGTTATGAAAAACGAGAAAATAATTCTGAATTAATAGAGATAGTACGCTCATTTTATGTTGATAATTTGTGAACAGTTCTTCTGGATAATTTAACTCATTTTTAAAAATTCACGCAAGTGCAAAGATGATGGATCTCCGGCTCTTATAGATAAACTTATTTACCGATAGAAATGATTAAGTGGAATAAGGGATTCTCTTTTGAAATAATTTGTCAACAAGCACGCGCTCCTAGAATCCGCTGATTATGCAGTACTTGTAACTTCTACTGACCAAAGACGATATCAAATGCTCTCCTCGAAAGAAAATCTCATGAAAATGATGTAAAAGAATACCTTATAATGAGTTGGGGAGAAAATTTACCTAGGGCCATACGAGTTAGAGTAAGGAAACTAGGGGTAGCGTTTGTACTCCCCCTAACGCGTTGAAATTATGCTTGAATAGGAAGAAACGTTTGTAATGAAGCAGTAGTGGGAGTAAATAATTTTAATAGAACTAAATGAGGGGAATTTTCTCATTTACTCCTACGCTTCGTCATTGAAGACTTGGTGTGACTTTGCTTCATTCTTCCGTTTCAAGGTTTTGGAGTTATTCTTCCTGTTTGGAATTATTTCCTCTAAGAAGAAATACAGTAAAGTATTAACAGTTTAAACAGAAATCTGAGTAAGTATCAGTTTATATACTTTTGAGATATTCCCTTGTTTTATTTTTTAACAATTGTTTCAAAAATTTTAGGATGGAGTAGTCAGTTGAACCCTCGAGTAGGCGGTGACCATTCGATCGTTGAGATTGACAGGGCTATAAAGGGTCGACTGAAAACTTGCTGGGTGGTGAGTGAAGCGCATAAAGACCTTATATCATTTCTAAATTATACTTCCGATCTTTTAATTCCGAGGATAAGGGATGAGCTAAGTAATTCTGCCCTTAAAATTAATATTCTGGTTAAGGCAAACTTTGAGAGGGATGAGGAGACGATAGAACGAGCATTTAAAACGAGAAACGTTAGGGTTTTGCTAGCCGATGACATTGGGGAAATTTTAGAAAGTTTATTTGGAAAATTACTTAAGGAAAAATCCGAGATGCAGGTGAAGGGATCAGGGTGGGCGCTGAGTAAAATCTTGGGTTTAGAACTCCGAATTAATCGTTACACTCCATTACGGAGATCAACCTTTATTGAATTACCACCCAAAATCGCAAGCAAAAAATCCCTTATATCTGTTAGGAATGACGTTCAGTTTTGTTTTAAATACGGGGTTTGGGGAACGAACATACATAAAGACCCTCAACGAGTCTACAAATATAATACCGATGAATTCGACAATGGGTACGATTGGGATTGTATTGAATACCCAGTCAAACTCTCCGATATACCTAAATTCGAGCGAACAAATAAAATTTCTATTAACGTTTTCGGGCTAGACGAAAAAAACAATGTCTATCCAATAAAAATTGTAGATACCGAGCTTGCAGATCATCGTGACCTATTATATATTACAAATGACAACACGGCTTATTATTGCTGGATTAAAATCTTTGAGAGTCTAATCTATCTTCAGATAGCAAAAAAATGTCATATAGTTTACATTTGCAAACGATGCTTCATGCATTATCATGACGAAAAAAATTAGAGACACATACAGCGAACTGTAATAGTAAAAAACCCGCGAGAAATGAGCTTACTATCGAGGGGGATAAGATATTAAAATTTACCAAACTCGGGCATTCATTTCCAGTTCCGTATGAAATATATGTGGACTTTGAATGTATTCTCCAAGGTGTCAGCATTTGTGAATCTTTACTTAATGCATCCTACACGCACGCTATTCAGAAACACGAACTATTCAGCTTTTGTTATGTTCTCATAACGCCCAATGGATGTTGTGGATGACCACAGCTTTACCGAGGTCCCAATACCGCACAGGTCTTTATGCAGAAAATGAAAGAGGAAGCAGAGAGAGTATTCAAGTTGTATAAAAACGTTGTGCCAATGGAATCGCTTAGCTCAGAAGAAGAGGCAAATTTTAAGAATGCGTTGTCTTGTCATATTTGTGGTAAAGAGTTGAAATTGTTAGGCTGGATGTAAGTTAAGAATGGTTTATTAATAACAAAAAGTTATAATATCATTTGTAGGACCCAAGTTTAACACGATTCAAAAACATAATTTTAAATTATACTTTTACAGGTTGGTGACAGTGATAAGGATTAATTTTACAATAATGCGAATATTACTAATCATATGTCATAGTCGAAAACTGCTAAACTGAAAGTTTCATAAAAAAAATCGAAAAATTATTTATGCACTATATTTTGACTTTTTTCAAAAGGAATGATATTTATTTTCATTATTTTCCTACGCCATTTCAAACATAGAGTGACTTCGTTATTAAAATAAATATAATAAACCCTTTTTAGATACTCCAAAAGTTTGAAACTGTTAAGTTACTTATATATAAGAAAAATATCAAATTTAATGCAATATTGGTACATAAATGCTTAATTTTTTTTAAATTACTATAAATAGAAAAAGATATTTGGTTAAAAAAGTTAACATTTATTTTTTTTAACCCTCCTTCCTAGGTAAAGTAGACTTTTGATAAATATAGTATAAGTATGATACTGAATTATATCTCAACGAAAGGTAATGTCACAATTTACCTAGGGATATATTTATTTTTCAGTTAAAAAAAGTTCACACTTTTCTGGAGATTAATGGCAGCATTAATGTCAATGTTTAATAACGAAAGTACCAATTTTCCTCAATAGATGGCATTAGTGGCGAAGTTTATAAACAAAAGTTCCAATTTTCCTCAAGAGATGGCACTAGTGGCGAAGTTTATAAACAAAAGTTCCAATTTCCCTCAAGAGATGGCACTAGTGTGTACTAGTATTAAAAAAAATGAAAAAAGACAGAGCAGGGTGTGGGAAAAAATCTTTGCAACTGAAGGTTGACCAAGAAAAAACCCACGTTACGGGAAAACACCCACAGAGAAGGGGGTGAAAAAAACGGGGGTTATTTATAGATGCGACGTTTAGCTATTTGCAATTAAATGATTTTCAAAAGTTACGATAAGAATAGATTAAAATTGCGCATTGCTGGAAAAAATTACACATATATAAAGGGTAAATTATGATCCAATTTGATGAAAATATCATTGCTGCAAGTTGCAATGTATTGGAGAAATTAGATGATTAAATACAATGTGACATCACCATTCTGCTGGTTGCGTACTCAATTTTCATTTTGCATCGCTGCAAGTGCAATTGAAAATACTTGGAAGGAATAAATAAATAGGAATTTAGTGCATAAAATTGACGACAAACTAAGTTAAAAACCATGTTTCTACGTAGTAAAGTTACGAAGAAAATAATTAATATAGTTCTCCATCGCTGAAGTATGCATTTGATTACATCGACCTAATTCATACGTTTCATTTTTGTAATAAAAAAGTTATTTTTATTAAATTATTTACTTTTATCAATTAATTGTTATGTTGTTTATTGATATTGTATTAATTACACTATGAAACATTTTAAAATTTTTGGTTCTATGTTCTAAGATAGTAAGGTGATTTTAGAAGTATTTTTGATACTGATTTCAAATCTGATTCTAGTTTTTCTGTATCATGTAAGTTTTTTATACAATTCAATATTGAAGTTTAAAAAAAAATGAAATTTTGAACCTGGAAAATAATTATTTGAGTTTGATTTAAAGATTGTGTATTTTTAACTTTGAATAAAATTAGAATCATGCAACGCAATACAATAGAAAATAGTATATACTGACTTAAAAATGCTATAATTATTATGAAAACACAAGACCTACATGACAATTTAATTCCTCTTCTTCACTGATTTCACTGCTTCAACGTCTTTCTGACGAGGGTTGAAACTTCTCTTCCTTGATTGTCTCCCTTCAACATTTCCATCTCTTTTTAGCATTAAACAGTAGTCAGCCATCATTTTTGTGTTCCACCTTCCCTGGTATCTCTTTCCCATGTCCTTTATGTCCTGGTGGAAACGTTCTCCTTGTTCTTCACTGACATCGCTGAGGTTTGCTGGGAAAAAGTCAATATGTGAATGTAGAAAGTTAAGCTTGACACTCATGTTAAATCCTAATTCCTTGAAACTCTGCAACATTTTTTTAAACATGGTTTTGTACTTTGGGTGTTTTTTGTTGCCCAAAAAGTTCCCAAAAGGCCACTACCTCTTTAAATGAAACCCAGGCCCTTTTTTACACTGCATTCATTGTACGTTCAAACAAATTGTCTTTCATAAAATTTCTGATCTGTGGTCCCACAAAGATCCTTTCTTTTAGTTTCTCATAAGATACTTTAGGATATCTTGTTACCAAGTACTGGAAGCAGTCACCTTCCGTTGGAAGAGCTTTAGTGATCTGTTTCATTAATCCGAGTTTTATGTGCTGAGGAGGTAATAGTTTCTTGCTTCATTGAACGAGTGGTACATATATTATGTTCTGTGTACCAGGTTGGAGGGCTTTTCTTTCGGGCCAGTCTATCTTCTTCCAATGCTTGTCTTCGGTTAGGCTGTCCCATTCACAAATGAAACACGGAATCTTTGTATAGCCAGATTGTTGACCAAGTAACATACCAACTACTTTTAAATCCCCACAAATTGTCCAAGAATGTTTTACATAGTTCACGTACTTGAGCAGAGCTTTGGGATTTCCATACGTCTCCTTGAGATGTACTGAATGCACAATGGGTACTGAACCAAACAAATTTCCATCATGTATAAGTACACCTTTTTGGCTACTTTTGGACGAATCTATGAATAACCTCCACTCACTTGGATTGTGATTGAAATTGAAGAAATTCAATAAACCCTCAATATCACAACAATAAACCAGAGAGTCTTCTTCTTTAAAGAATTTTATTAATTCCTTTTCTCTGGTCCTATACCAAGAGAACAAACTCCAGGTAGTAGAAGATTTTTTGCTTTCAATCTTGATTCAAGCAATTGGGCAGCATCTTTTGTCAGATTTAAGTCAAGAGTTAAATCATTCAGTTCATCTTGATTGAATAATTTTGGTGCAGAATCTTCTTCCGGCTTGTAATCATCAGCATCACAGCTTTCAATTTCTAACAAGGAGACTACGCAGTGTCGGTGGCGATTTTTTTGATGAAAATTGGTCAGTTGATAGATCTCGAGTTAAGAATAAATAATTACCCCACATGTAGGCGTTTATGAGTGATAGTTTCCCTGAAAATAGACTTTGAAATTCAGCTAAGGTTACATTTTTATCATAAACTTAAAGATAACCCCAATTGATAGTGAGGAGTTCGGTGTAGCAGTACCGTGTTCAATTCGCAATATTTTGGCCTGGGTGCGATCCCGACATTGAGAAAATATTCTTTTCATTTTTTCTCTGCTAATTCTCATCCTTATATTCATCCATCCCTCTTTTTTTCTATTTGTGACTTTCTGACGCTTTTTCCAAAACTTTGGGAATTTTTATGCAAGCTATTTTTCTCCCCTGCGAGGCTCTCGTTTCATCAATTACGTGCAGATACTTCAGTCCTATGCTTGTGGGCACTAAATTCATAACGTCTGAAATTTGAAAAATTACAATACAAGCAAGAAAACGTGCTGAAGACATTTCCACATCTGGTAAATTCTACGGTCTAACGGCAGTTGGCAGGCAAATTTTATCGCACTACCTGCTATCACCAATAGCTATTCCCTCTTCGAAAGCAGTGGAGGAGCTGAAGTCGCCATAGATTAGTCGTTTGCCATCTTTCGGAAGTATCGGAGCTATTCTACTATAACTGCTCTTCTTAAGTCTTCAGTTTGAGGATCCGGCGTTCAATCAATTGCAAAAGAAGTAAATATCTGAATACATCTAATCTATATTTAATGCTGCTAATTATGCTAGGATATAATGGATATTCATTGAAATTTAATTAATTAATGGATATACATGGTGAATTTCAGTCTACTGGAATGGATTCTCGTCCGGGAACGTCTGCGGAAAGGCCCTCTTCCCCTGATGGCGATATTGAGGCCAAAAAACAGCTGTTCGCAGATGCCTTCCATCTCTGTGGCAAGCTTCTACAAGAAAGCGGTCATATTTCGGAGGGAGTAAGTGTAGTAATCTCTGAAAATGCTGTTGCCGTCGGACGGGAAATTTTCGAAAGAATCTTGACAAAGATGGACGAAATGTTTTTGGACGCTGATGATGACCTTGCTGGAGAGAACGAGTTGGGTGCGGCGGAAGGATCATATTCGGAAGCATCTTCTACGACAGAGGAAGACGAGTTCTGCGGCAAGACTTCAAGTTCCAGTGGGGTAGGCTATAATCCTTCACCGGTGAAGAGATTTTAAGTTTATGATAAAAATGTAACCTTAGCTGAATTTTCAAAGTCTATTTTCAGAGAAACTATCACTCATAAACGCCAACATGTGGGGTAATTATTTATTCTTAACTCAAGATCTATCAACTGACCGATTTTCATCAAAAAAATCGCCGCCGACACTGTGTAGTCTCCTTGTTAGAAATTGAAAGCTGTGATGCTGATGATTACAAACCAGAAGTAAGAACTCCTTGTAAGTCGCTTTCCTGCGGCACATCTTCAAGAAAGTTCGGTGGAACTGGGATAGGGAGAGTTACAATGCGTAACTGGTCGTATGGCCGAAGGAATGTTCGGATATTGTATATCCTTCTTACTTTTTGTTTTATGAATCAAATTGGATCATAATCTACCCTTTATACATGTGTAATTTTTTCCAGCAATGCGCAATTTTAATCTATTCTTATCGTAACTTTTGAAAATCATTTCATAGCGAATATCTAAACGTCGCATTTATAATTAACCCCCGTTTTCTTCACGCCCCTTCTCTGTGGGTGTTTTCCCATAACGTGGGTTTTTTCTTGGTCAACCTTCCATTGCAAAGATTTTTTCTCACACCCTGCTCTGTCTTTTTTCATTTTTTTTTAATACTAGTACACACTAGTGCCATATCTTGAGGGAAATTGGAACTTTTGTTTATAAACTTCGACGCTAGTGCCATCTCTTGAGGAACATTGGAACGTTTTGTTATAAACTTCGACACTAGTGCCATCTCTTGAGGAAAATTGGAACTTTTGTTTTTATAATCTTCGCCGCTAATGCCATCTCTCGAGGAAAATTTGTACTTTCGTTATTAAATATTGACATTTATGCTGCATCTCCAGAAAAATGTGAACTTTTTTTGAATGAAAAATGAATATATCCCTAGATAAACTGTAACATTTCAATCTTTCAACAACATTTCAATCTTAGGCATTGCAAATTTTCCATTATTTTAGGAATATTATTGTTTCGAGGAAACTTAAGGAAAAATACAAAATTCCGTTAATTTAATCTCGAGACGATTTTTTCTTAGACAACCTCGTCAAATTAAAAATCCATTTTGATTATATAAATCATAACCTAAAATCGCCGAAATCATACACAGATGATCAGGAATTGGTTTCTGCAGTATTTCAATGAAAGTATTTTTTCTTTGCAACCGGTTCATAGTATATACGTATTAAGTATTGGGAAAAATCACTCCTAATTCAAAATTAGTCACCGTTTTAAGCCAAAATTCGAAAAACTAGGGCAATAATGCTTTGAAACATTTTGAAGCCATCTTGTTTGCTTGTGTAAGACAAACTAGTAAAGTTAACATGATATAATTTTCAAGCTAACAAAGTGAATATTGTCAAGAGTTTAGCCATGTTCTCGAATTACCTAAATTTGTAAATTGTCTTTTTGAAGCCATTTTTATCAAAATGCCCCTGAAATTGTATAATATCTTGAAATTATTTTAAAATTACCAAAATATTTACCATTTGAAGTAATTTTTACATAAATGGCTACTAATGTTAGAGTGAAATTTGGATATGGCATATGAAAAATTCATACATGATGCTGTTAAGCAGTTTTGAATGTTTAAAGCTATCTCAATTGCTCATGTAAGACGAACTATTCAAATTAATGTGTTTCATTTTCAAGCTAATATATAGAGAAATTTAATTCTGATTTCTTGTTAAAACTGACCTTGAAATTTAAATTCAGCATTTTTGAAGCCTTTTTCTGTTAAAACTGACCTAGAATTGTTGATTCAGCATTATAGAAGTCATTTTCTCTTAAAATTAATGTAAAATTACCAATATTGATATAGTAAATTAGAATGAAAGTTGGGTGCCATAAATGACAAATTCATACATGCCCATTTCAATGTTATTATTTTATAATTGCTCAACATGCAAGTGTACATTTATTACAGTGATCAATAAAAAAATTGCAGTCAGGAGATTTTGAAGTTTCATTTTAAAACTGTTCCCTCTCCCACCCTGAAAAGTTCTTGGTACAGTAGTAGCCAGAAGGGCCGAACCTATCTTTAAAGATTTTGAGGTTCGTTTGTTTTCAGGTGGAGCAGCATCATCTGAACCACTTTGTCTTCTGCACTTGTACTTTTGTGGGCTATGTCTAACTGTCATGGCTGCCTTCAGAACAATTTCAAACTTGAATTTAAAGTTTGACATTATTCTGAAGGCAGCCATGACAGTGTGACATTGCTCACTAAAGTACAAGTGAAGAAGGCAAAAAATCTGAAAAATTAAAATATGTATGAAAAATAGAAAAATAAATAAAAATGTTAACATGAAATATATTCTATTAGTTTTTAATCAACTGAAAGACCTTGGGGACATAAAATTTTTTGCAGTGCTTTGGACATAAAGGGTTAAACTGAAGAAGGGTTAAAGGTGTGAAAAGGGTTAAACCGAATAAAAGGGTTAAAAGTGCATAAAGGATTAAACTTGAGATTCCAAATTTTCTAGAACATTCTAGAAGCATCTAAATTTTTTCCAGCAATTTCACAACTGGAACTCAATCTATAGCAATGCGTAATAGAATATCAATGGAAATAACTCAAAGAAAACTTGACACATGAATTTGAAAACTTACTGAGAATAGACAAAATTAGCATAACTGAACTTGGAACTCTGAAATAATTAGAAAATTAACTAACTGCTAATTGAAATGGAGAAAAGTGACTTAAAAAAGTTGGTTGAAGACCACAATTTTACAAAGAACTTAATTTTGATAAAATCACAATCAGAAAGCTAGCTAATAGAATTAAGTTGGAATTTAATTTTAATTTATAAAGATGATTGAATTGATTAATGAAGATTGGCAAAAATTAAAATGAATATCTAAGAAAATAATAAATTTTTAGTACATCTTAGAGTACTGCCATTTCATCACATGGAAATATGAATTAAGAATTCAGTCTAAATTAACAATTACATCACTAATTTGCTAATTAAATTAAAAAGAAGAGGATAATAGATCAAATGAAAGTGAAAATTAACAAATCTTCATAATAAAGCAAGTGGTGAAAAAAAAAATTCAGGAGATTCAAAGTACAAAGTATAATCTTAATTAAAGGTATTGAGGAAGGAAATAAAAAAAATTAATCCACTTAAAATGCTTGGTGATTACAATTATTTGATCAATACCTCCATAGTTTGAAATTTAAGGATCCAGGTAAACCTACTCAATAAAGGTTCAGACAGTTCTTGGATTTTAAATGAAAATTATCTGTTTAAAATCTTTGGAAGGTTTATCTTGAGGACAATGGCGGAGACAGCAATGGAAAGGTTGGTGGAAATGCATTTGATCTAGTAGAGGTCCCGAGAAAAAATTATCCAAACCCATTATATAAAGAACTTGAATGATAGGAATTAAAGAAAATGAAAGCTTTCAAAATTCAGAGTTAAGAAAATGATGAGACCTATAGATAGATAATTGTAGAGAGGAGATGGAATGGTTTGGATCGCTACTAATAATATTAAGCACAGAAGGCAAGATATTTCTTCAAAAGATTTTACTGAGAGTTGTCTCTAGATCTGCTCTAAGAAGGCTCAAGAGAATAATTATAATATACTAATATATATTCTCAAGAGAATAATTATAATATACTAATATATTCTAATACTATGTTAGTACAATATAATTCCATGAAAGCGAAGGACTGAGGAGAATACAGAGTGCGAAAAAGTTATTCATTCATGAATGACAAACAGATTATTAGAAAAGATGAGAGTGGTAAGTCAGGTAGCTAACTTTCTGTCCAAAATATATAACTGTTATGGGGATATTCTTATAGATACACATGAGAATAATCAATCAGGATAGAAAAACTTTAATATAGTAGAATAGAATGAAAGTTCAGTCATGTCTAGCATCAAACATTTGGGAAAATTTGGCAGAAATTAAAGAAAAAATAATTAAATACACACATGACATACTGACTTCTGATGATTAAAATTTAAGAAAATGAATGCTCCCTTAAAATCAATAAGAATAAGGAAATGAATGATTCTACAAATATATCCTTGCACAGCAAAGAGGAAATGGTTTGGAATTCTAGTAACATTAATAAGTAAAGAAGGCAAGATTTTTATAAAAAGAAAGTCTTTTGGATTGCTATTGCTGGATCTGTCTTAAAAAGGCAAAAATTTAAGGGTACTGCAAGGATAATTAATTGCAATTTTAATTTAACCATAGAAGAGAATGCAAAACATTGCAAAGACCTTAGATAAATTCACTTTCTTTAAAACTATAAGTTCTGTCTGATTCTTTGCTGGGAAGCTTTATCTGACTCCTTCATATTTTATGCCAAGGAAAAACTGTTCAAATAGCTCAAGAGAAGATACATGCATGCACAATTGAATGCTGAGTTTAGTCAATAATTGAGGCTAGTGAAAATTGAGAATTAAGTTTATGTAATATTAACAGAATATTAGAAAAGATGAGAATAGTAAGGCAAGTAGTAAGTTTTATGGCTTAAATCGAGAGATTTTAACGGAGATACTCTAAAAGAAATATCTGAACATTACTAATCAGAAAAGAAAATGTTAGAGACAATAAAAGAAGAAATAAAGGTCAATCACACCTATAGATATATAGTTAAGCATTAAACATTTCTTATCACTATTACTAGAGAAGCCAGAGGGAAATGATTTAAGTGGAGCTTAATATCTCAAATCAGACAACATGTAGTATATGTGGACTTTCAAAATAGCTATATGAGAATTCAAAACTACTTAAAGCACTATAAAAAATGTAACATCAGCTCTAAATATCACCTGGAGTACAAACATTAAACAAAAGCTTTAAAGAATTCCAGTATTAATTTAGATAACAGAGGGGCTTGCGTATAAAAGACTCCAACAATTTTAAGGGAATCAATATGGACAGATCGACATTTTAATTTTAAATACAGCTGAGGAGATGAGAGTTAATACAAATGCAGTAAAACGGATGTTAGCAATTGTTGATAAAAGTCTTGAGATAAAAGAGGTTTCCTGATTAATTTGAAAGATAATGTTGGTATGAACAGCTCTAATTTTGATGATGATAAATAAACTTGTCATCAAAGTGTGCAGAGACAAGACTTTTTTGGTAATTTAGAATAAGGGAACATCCTTGTAAAGAAAGGTGAAACAAGAAAGTTCAATTTCCACAAAATTTCAATTATTAAGAATAGAACTTCCAATTTCACATTTCAGACCCTTTGTATTCATAACACAAGGGAAGAATTGCACATAACCAATATGTTTACGCAATTGCTGCAAATATTTCAATTTGCTGCAAATATTACTATTTTCTATTTACAAATAACTACGTAATTGATTCTCTCTTAACTTATACTCTGTTTTTTAGTGTTAATAGCAAATAATTAAAATCTATAACTTCTCCTTCACTCCTTTTCACTGCTAATTTTCTAGCTACAGAGATGAAAAACTAAAACAAACGTCATTTGGATATCCATTTCAAATTTAAGGTGACCTTCCTGATTCTGAATCATAAAATTGAATGAGATATTAACTGTGAGCAACTAGCAATATATTTCAAGGGAACAGAGCTGAAAATAATCTTAAAAGTCATATCGTTTGATAATAAATGTTAGATTAATTAGCAGCCTTGCTAAAATTAGACTACAAAACATTTCGATAAGTTTTTGAAAAGTTTCTACTATCATTCCTATATCTATTCAAGCGAACCTATTCTTATGCTATTACTATTCTAACTAATGATTTAATTTAAGTTATTTATTGTTTTATAGAAGTGATATTTACGCCCTTATTTGCTGCTATTAAATGAAGATATATTGCAAAAATATTTCATAGACTAAAGTAATATTTTTCTTCTATTACAGCTTCTACTTAAGTAAGATCCATCCAAATATAATATGATATTAATAGATCTTGGTAATAATCGTAATAGCTGATTTTGTTTTGAAAAGATATGATGAAACCTTTATAAATTATGAAAAAAAATAGTCCAACTCAAAAATAATTATGTATGTGATGTAAAACTCAAACTGAAGAAAAGACTTCCTGCCTTTAGGTTCAAAACATCAAAGAATATCAAAAGATGTTGAGTTTAATTACAAAGTGAATCAATTAATTTTGCTCTAAAGAATAAAAATCAGAGCCTCTATTTATTGTACACATACTGCAAAGAGCATATTGCAATTTGAAAAAAGTAGTACATTTTCATCCATTGTTATTTTTGTTGACAAACAAGCACCTTCCTCAATTGCTATTTTATTTCTGATAGCTCAAAGTTAAATCGAATAAGAGTACCTAAGAATGTCACTCACTAGCTTCAATTGAGACTATTCGATTGAAAAGTTATATCACTTGTAAACATAAAGGTTATTTTACAAAGTTCATTAATTTTCAAGTAGAACCTCTAAATCATTTCACAAATAAACCATCTACTTATTCATGTTTATTTTATATCAAAATTCAGCAACACAACGCAATTAATGGAACATAAAAATTCAATTGCTATAAGACTCAAAAATGTCAAAAATATATATTTGTTGGTAATGAGTTGTTCACACTTTTACCAAATTACAGATGTACTAAATGCAACAAACTATTGGTCAAATCTTTGCAACTATTTGTTTATGAAAAATGATGTTGGTGTAGCAATTCTTCACTTGATAAAAATACATCACATCATGCAATAACACTATGTGAAAATAATTCTTGTCTGGCTTGTTCCTAAACAATTGGGCAAAGTACACACAACGAAAATATATCTAAATCAAAGTGTAATTGGAAAAGAAACAGTCACTACTAACGTGAGCTAACCTCTTCTTGGGGTGTTGCAGCCAGAGAAGAATGTAGATCTTCCTGTCACTGGTTCTTGAAGACACACTGGCACGTTAGTGCCCCAATGCACAACATAACTGACTCAAGAATGCAGAATTTACTCCATGCACCAAAACTAGGCAGTAAAAGTCTCCCCAACTTCGTAAATTCGGTCACTCTACCTGGTTGTTTTATGGAGTTATACTGCAAGGAAAAATGTGTTTCTATAACTTACAGCAAAAAGGAGTTGATGCATAAGCGATTCTCGTATTTGAAAAATGGTAAATCTCTTGAATTGATGAAAGAATATGTATGACCGTTCTCAATGACCTTGACACACACAATAGTTTGCACATGCAGCATAAGTAATTTTTGAAGGATATCAGCATATCTTCTTAATAAGTCGTTATCTGACATATCTACAATTCTTACTTATATCTTATGAATATATACTTCCGATATATATGACAAATAGAATAAATGTACCTTTGAATCGTAACCATTATATCCATAGACGTGTCAGCTCGACTCACGATCTTGACATGTCGTCTTTTAGCGGGTTGCAGGTGTCTGCAGATCAATTGAATTAAGATATGTTGGGCTAAGCGGGCAATGCAAAATGCTACATTAGTGATATCTGTATTTTTTTAGCTGTATCTTTTCTAAAGGGTTCGAAAAGTATGATATTAAAGTCTGATAAGTATACTTTTATATATGTGTAAGTTACGAAACGTGTTCCTCGAAACTTTTTAACTTGAAAACATAGACAAATAAACTCATGAAACACATCGTTATCTTGCAAATAGGATGACGATGATTGTTTGGGATATACTGATGCATATTTTAGGCTGAGAATTTCTGACCAATAACTGTTCGAAATTTGTCTCTGAATATTGGAGGCACTATTCTGCACAACTAGATGTATAGATGTGGGTTAATATCATCGTGAAGTTTTTCTTATGCTTTGATGTCCTGAGTGTTCATGGAGAGGTGCCATCTTCGATGGGTCTTTCAGAGCATCAGAAATTGTAGGGGAGCATGTGCTGTTGCGGTAGCTCCATTGGCTAAAGCGTCCGCCCGGCAAGTGGGTGATCCAGGCTCGAGTCCCGGCTGCGACAAATTTTCCTCCTTTGTTTCTTCTCTATTATCAGGATTGTCTCAACGAGAAAATAAAATTACCCCAATCCTCACATTGCCTCAACAGTCTCATTCTCACTCCACTTTAGAGGGGCTGAGGTTCCAAAATAAACGTTCCAGAACTTTACTGAATTGACAATCCAATCAATCGAATTGCTGATACTGCAACAGTCATGAAATACTATCGTTGGAAAGCATCCCAAGAGTTATGTTATTCTTGGCGAAAGGCACTCCCTGTCCATCAAGAACAATTCCCACTTTTATAGAAGACAATTTGTCACTTACATGCATAATAAGAGAATACAAAATATTACAAATAACAAATTAAAAAGCACAGCCATCAACCATAATACCATTGTCAGTAAAAGGAATGTTGTCAAAGATTTTCAAATAAAACTGAAAATGCTCAGCTCAGGTAAACTGATAACATAGAGATCGAGTGAGTTGCCTAACTGCACAAAAATGTTAATTCGCTCTTGAGACTTAATTTTTCTTAAAAATAATAAGGAATAATAAATATAATATTTTAATTTATACACAACCTCATACATACATTATTTTAATTAAAATATTAGATCTATTTTTATTTTCATTTTTATAATGATCTTCCATCAAGAGAAGGCCAAAGCCATCAAAGTTCAGTTTTCTTCATATATTTCGTGAATGCACCAATATGCTTCTTTGCTTATGTCAAACAGCGGCGCAGGTTTTATCGGAGGTGAGGTGCTGACAATAAAACAGCATGTAAAGATGGTCAAAAGAGAGGACAAAAATCAAGCCAAAGTATGGGTTGACCATAAATTATAAAAACAATATTGATAACCAAATGGAAAAAGCGCTCGTTTTTAGTAAAAGCTGTCTCGGGTTTGTTTTCATGTGGTGGATCATGTGTGCAATTACTTAATATGCTGAAGGACTTTTAACAATCCTACTGCTAACGATATTATTTACTCATTGACAGATTTGCCCGTTCCTGATACGGGCACTCATTTAAAGCGGTAGCTTACGATAATTATTGAATTGCTTAAAATAATGATAATGATGAATTGTTTCCTTTATTACAGATTTATAATATTCTGCAATAAGTTGCGTATGTTACACATGTACATGTGTAACACATGTACTGTTCTTTTTAGCATATTATTCGTTCTAATTCAATACGTTTTATCAGATATCTGTTATTACACGTGTGAAGTGCTGTGCTTATTTTTGAAAGAAATTTCCTAAATAATTAGACAGTCAAGGGATAAATCTCACACTGGTTTATCACTCTTGTAGAAGAGTAATTGCTTCTTAATAAGTAGACATGAGTGTAATGGACTGCTTCTTGCGTGAGTGGGATTGAAGATAGAAGTGGTCATATATAGCCAAACAGGCTTTCGTATACAGTAGCATTGTTAAAAGTACTTCGACAGCTTAGTTCATTTCGCCTATCGGCTCCCACCGGGAATCGAACCCGGGACCGCTTTCACCAAAGGCACTTCACCAGACAGGCTTTCACGCGCTGTCCACATGACTATCCAAGAGCCAACAGGGTTTATTTCAGATTGTCGCATCCCGACGTCTGCGCCAAGGATGGTAACGACTAACTTTTCCCAAGAGTAGAGCGGTTGCCTCAATGGGAAGGGTTTAGGTTGGTTCAAAGAAAAATAATTGGAGAGCGTATGGAAACTAGAAGAATGAATTTAATATTGTGTTATACAGTTGGTTTCCCATCTCCCATCCTATGCTCTCTCGTGTCCAGTTCCCGTCTGCTCCCTTGCATTCGGACTCTTCTCATTATCTCATTTCCTTTCCCCTACTCCGGATTCACGGTCCATAGTGGGTCCATCGTCAGCACTTTGGGTACACGTGGTTATCAAAGTCGCCAAAATATGGCATCAGTACCTTTGGCACACTTGGTTATCAAAGTCTCCCAAATCTCGTATTGGTAAAGTTTGAAATTTAGATGAGACCTTATCCTTAGCCACGTCTCTTTCACCATCATCCACACACGACACCCTCAACTGTAAATCGCCACATGCGACAAGATAGTCATATATTTGAATTCCCCTGACGACGGGAGCTTGGCTCTCGAAAAGCGCTTTGGGTATCTTAAAATTGCGGCATTTCTTTCCTAGTTTACTCCGAATACTGGGACAACGAGAAACGCCGAATAAGACGTTTTTTTTTAAAGTCCGGAAGAGATTATATTAGTCGGTAATTAAAACTCTTGTTACTTAATTTTGAATATTTTTTTCCTCACGTTGATATCAATAATTCGTTTAAAATCTTTCAACACAACAACCGTATCTTGCATGTAGAATGACGAGGATTGACATTAGTATTGAGTCAATCACTAGTATAACTGATTTTACACTGCATGCTAACTGTTCTGTTCTGAACATAAGTGTTCGACCTGGCTCTTTACGACATATTTTAGGTTCTATGCTGCACGTTTCGATCTATAAATGAGGGTAAAAAATATTGTGGAGCAGTTTTCATCCTCTAAACGTATTATATATCCTGAAATATACATCGGCCATTTCAATATAAATAAATACATGCTTGTCATGTGTATAATTATGTGTATTTTCGACTCTTCTAAAGAGACTTCTTTATTTTGAATTTTAATTGGTCTTTCCAGGTTCGAATGATCGAAGTTCTATTACATTTGAGGGGAAAATTTCGATTTCCACTCTCTAGTAGAGGTTCCTCCCGTGAAATATCCCCTCATTTTTCTTCCCGATACGCAGGCCCTTTCTCCGACAACCCTTCGCAAAAGTTTTAATGTACCTCAGGGAGTTGTTATTTTCGAAAGGGTGAAGACTTGAGGGCCCGCTAAGGGTGGAGTGGATGACAAAGTTGAAGACCCGAACGCGGGAAATTCAGCGAGGGTCTCTTTGTTTGATTAAGTGGTGCAGCAAATCAAACTGGTGAGCTGGAGGGAGTGAGGTGAAGAAGTTATGGATCAGCGCTAAAGGGTTTTCGCGACAAAGAACTTCCTCCTACGACAAAAATAAACCGAGGCACATAAAGGGCAGCGTCGGAACTAATCAGAGACAATAAAACTTTGAAGTCCAATAAGGTCTGGAGCAGTTAACTGTTAATTGAGTGCTTTTAGAAATCGTGCTCTTCCCTCGCAAAATGAATCCTTCGCTCCATTTCAACCGACGAGAATTACTCATAAAAACAATAGCTGATCTCGTTCCGGGAAGGATGCTGATGACTTGGCCGTAGTAGATTTGAGGCTTGTCGCGGAAGTGCTCAGGAGGGTGGGAATTCCCAGGCGTAATTCCGTATCGAAAATTGACCTTCTACAACGATACGAGTAGGATTTAATACATTACAATTGCATGTCGATAGTCTTTTGAACACTGTCATTTTTCCGATAGTGAACTTCTTTTTGAATGAAGTACTTTTAAGTACGTAAGGTGGATGAAATTTAATCAAGTTGGATAAAATTTCTCGTAAGGTGGATGAAATTTAATCAAGTTGGATAAAATTTCTCATTTTGCTACATAACGTAAAAAATATGTGTTTATTTGATGAGATCCATCATTTTTAAAATTAATAACTTAAGAACAAGAAACATATTAAAAATTAGGTACATCAAATGGTTTTTCGAATAAATAAAGATTACGATACTTGCAGTGCAGAGTATCTAGTGCTGACCACACGATCTTCATCCATATCGTTAGGCTAAGTAGCTTTAAGTAAGTTAGTATCCTTAACCTTATAATTTCCGAGGGCTACGCTATGAAAATGGAAGACTACTACTACGATTCTTGCAAGCGTTTAAGTTCATGCGAAATCTAAAATATATCAATTAAAATAGTAAGATCTTATGAATAAATCAATGAGATTCGCGCTTCATTGAATGAGGAAAGAATAATCTGATTTCTTATAATTTTTCTCATTAGGCAATACATTGCCATGTAAAAAATTGAGTACATTTTTCCTGATGTGATGCAGTTTTATTTTGTTTAGCCAAGCGAGTTCCGCGTATTGCTCTTATATTGTATTGTATTACTCTTCAATAATATCCTTGCTACTACTGATAGTACATATAGTATACCACCTCTCAGTTTATTTTTCCTGGGTCTGGAAATAGAATTGCAAATTCTATCCCAATATTAATTGCATATAAGATATAGAACTAAAGTCTTCGTTAATTTACTTGAAAAATTAACAAATGAATGCCATCGGTCAAAATATGTTTACCTATACACATAACTTCACGGTTCACTAGTTAATCATATAGTTGGTAAATTAATTGCGACTCCACTAGCAACTGCTTACACCCTAAAAAAGGTATAATCTACGTAAAATTAAAAAAATATTGATTTTCAAAAGATATATGTAAAGCTTTCATGCAATACCAGTGATAATTGATAAACAGATTTTTTAATAACAGCATATTTCATACTGATTGTGATAATATTTTCCTCAATCTTTTATTAGAGATTTAATTAAATGCTAAAGAAGTTCATCCATCCGGTTCTAAAATGTTGGTAACAAAACAGAAGGTTGAAGATTAGATAAGATTTTTTATTTCAGTTTTTGCTTCTCTATTTTTGGAAAAATGATAATAAAGCGGGTTTACAAATTTATAAATGACTTAAGTACTGTGGGAATTCTCATTTACTTCTTGTTATTCACTCTACATCAATGTCAGCAGCCATGGTAATCTATGTTGAGGAAGATATGACTTTTTCCCATATTGACTACGTTCTCTGAATCCGTACAAAAAGGAAAATGCCAGAGTAATCTTTTGCAATGTTTTTTTAATCTTCTTTGGGAAGCAAGTTCACTTAAGTGGTACTCCTAATATTAATCAAAAACAGAGGCGCAAGTCTTTTCCACGAACACCGTAGAATACTTGAATTTTAATGCGAAGCACTTGGTTCTCCAGACCACTAATGAGTCCGCCCATCTTAATGGTTCACGATTTGCATAATTTTTTTTTCAGGACAACCAGATGTTTAATTCTATAATGATAATAGTGGAACAATCATTATAGCTTGGGTAATTAAAAATATAAAAAGGAATGGCCGATGAGAACATGTGGAGTGATTTATATTCTGATTATTGCCTTTGTGAATAAATTACGTATTTGTTGTTTGTTTGCCAGGCTTCTAAATTGAAGTGAGGAAATCATTCATTACCAAGCTATGCGAATTCAATCGTCAAATCTGCTTATCGCTCTCTACATTTCTTTCAAGATTTTATTCAATTGTTAATACTTCATAGAATACGCTGTAAAATTTCTCTATTTTTATAGCTATGTGCTGATGATTGCAACTCATGATATTTGCAAAAGCAGAAAGTTATGATACTAAAAAGCAAGATATTTCTATTTTTGTACTCCGATGATTAAATGATAAAGTGATTATATTAATTATATGTAGCTTGCCTGCGATTTGTATGTGATTAGATGTATTTTCTGAGAAAAATCCTCCTTCCTACTTTGAATTTCATGAATTCTTTGAATTTTTGTATTTCTGAGGCTTGATAAATTACATACTATATACATTCACGAATCGGTTCATTCGTAGGTCCAATTATAAAATGTTGATGAAAACATCTTTCAGCAAATTTGCATGCGAACGATTTGTATGTACAGCTAACATTAATATTTTAACATGTGTGACTTGAAGCCCAAAATTAGCCATGATGAAATATAATACTTATACAAGTGCGGTGAATCTGAATTGCTTCTTAAATAGCTTTCTAAGTGTTGAACTACTACAATATTAACACCTATAACTTGTGGATAGAAGTAATAAAATGTTCATAATTTATCTATGTATTTATTTACCTAAATTATATCAACGGAATTAAAATAAGTATGGTTTAACCTGGGATAAAGGTACGAGATTTATTAAAACAAAAAAATAATAAATTTTAACCTTTACCAGAGATCAACCTATAGGAAACGGAACATGTTTTCTATGCTAATAAACAGACGATTTAATAAACGTAGTGCAGTTTTGGACGTATTGAATGCTCATTTTAAAGTTTGCAGCCAATACAGCTACACCTTACGCAAAATCAGGAATCAAATCGCCCACTGCCCCACATTTATGTATAATAGCTAAATTATCTGCAGTTAAAGGAAAGCAGTTCTTCCCTAAAGTATATGAACCACGTTTCGTAGCTGTTGATGTAGTGGGACGCCGAAGTTGTGTCATCCTTCACCGCCTTCTCTTCGTAGTTGAACCTCCTGCTCCGGAGGGAAGCTCAAACGTCCCTGTGACTCACGCGAGGGGTCAATCTTATTGGAGCAGAAGCAAGAGGAGTAAAAGAAAAGGACGAAATAGAATGGAAGGGAGTGGGATGAAAGGATTTCAACATGTAAGGGAAATACAGGGAGAAAAAATGAGGGAGGCCCTTTCATTCGTCGAGGGTGGGCGTGGCGAGTTACGTCTCCCCTTCTTCTGCCATTCTTTTCTTCGCCGCTGACGTCTAAAACTCAAAACGGTGACGCGCAAGTTGTGGGTATCCACCGGCAGTGTTTTTGCTTCGACGACGAATCTCCTTTTTCTGGAAGTCTCGCGGTCTGCAGGGAAGTGCGCTGGCGAGATATTTTCGAAGCGGCACCCTCGATGTCGCCGACTATTTGGCTCCTTCTTTGGAGGATATGTATATGACTATCTTCCTTCTCTGGCGAAGGCTTCTTCGTCAAGTAAACAGAATTTTACGCTATTCAAAGAGGAACATTTGAATCAAATTTTCACAAGGAAAATAGAGGTGTCGATAAAGGAGTCGGGAAAAGAGTGGTCTTTGTCCTTGAGTTGTGAAATTTTTTGCTATGTGGATGTGAAACGTGGACCATAAGAAATTATAATAATAATAATAATCAAATGACTTTATTTACGGTGAAATTTGAGTACAAAGTCTCCCCTTAACTCTAATCCATTTTCAGGTAAGATACGAAAGAAAGAGATAGATTGGAAAAGTAAACAGAATAAAATTACTTTGTGTGTTAAAATATCTAAGCTTTATGCTTAGGAAAATAGAAGTGGGGATATCGCAAATTTCGATATGTTGGTATTGTGTAGAACAGAAATAAATAAGTTGGACTGATAGGAAAACAAGCAAGGAGGTGCTGGAGTTAATTAAAGGAGGAAAGGATTTTAATCGTAAATTTGATAAAAATAGGATATCAACAAACATACATTCGTAGAAAATAATTTCTGTTGAAATTAGTGTACCTGCTTCCATTTAACCAGCTTGTGGTTTCTGTGAACACTTTTCAGTACTAGAGCCGGTGGCACTACTTTCAGTCTTCTTACTTTTAATGTAAATATATTAAACGAAAAGAAATCAGGCGTAACTTTGTGGTAGTTATTAATAATATCAAAATCCATATTGAGAAAATGTGTTGAATACTGGTCTAGTAAAAGTTTTCTCAATATGGATATTGTAAATATATTGTTTCCTATAGTTATTGAAAATACCTCTCTTATTCGTAATAAAATTATGTATATCTTTGATATGTCAATTTTCGGAACAGTTCCGAAACACTGCTTATGCATAAACAGGGGAGACTCTTTCTCTAACTGCTTCGAGTAAAGTCAGTCTAGTATAGAATATGCTCCAAAACCAATCCATCTATCTAGTTATTTCACATAGTATAGAAGAATACAATGATGGACGAATTAAAATAATTAGAAAGCTTTTTAAGAATGAGGTTTGCTCAATCAAATAAGCAACGTTGTAACCCATGAATTGATTACAATTAACTAAAAGGATCGTTTACATACAAACGTTATTAACTAGTTGCTCGTCCTATTGCTTATAATGATAACTAAGTTAAAATTCTAGACGTAAACGAAGACATAAATAAGATTCCAAAAATAGTAGGCAGAAGTTGGAATAAAATATTCAAAACTGATGGATTACAAGTATATCTCATTCCAATCCAGATCAAACGAAATGCCGAGAAAGTGGATGAGGGACATATTAGCTGCGACAAATATACCCTTGCAAAGGCTACTGCTGTAAAAAACGTTGACAGTTATAAAACAAACTTCCCAAGATATTTAAGTTGGTATGTTACCCCCTAGTTCAACACGCTGCTTTCTACCCGTTAAGTTTTATGAAACGCTGTGCAAGTTATGTATATTTATAAATTTAATTAACCTTTTATCTCTGTTTAAAATAAAACCTACGCAAACCGCAATACTTTAGAGCCACTTCCTCGTACGAGAAGCAGTCAAATATCTATTAAGGCTATTTAATAAATCATTCTCGCTTTTGATTTACTGTGACCGCTCCGAGTCGTAAAATCTTTCCCCAATATGCTCTCCTCTAAAACTCTTTTACGACGCAATAAAACCATTTTTTCATAAGCAGAAATGGCTAAGAAAATAAATCCCATCCCCGAAAATTCGTTTGGAGCCGTTTCCAATCGTCATTCGCCCCGGGCGGAAAAACTCAAGGACGCTTTAAATACGCACTGGGTTGATGTAATCGCTGAATCACAACGCTGAAAAGGCACTCTTTGGAATCATGAAGCCTATTTTTCCTCGGGAACTACCCACGTTTTCCTAAGGGGTGTACGTCGAGTTTCCGATGGGCGATACTCTTTACCGATTACGGTTAACCGAAACTTCGTACAACTAATACTTATTATTAATAATAATACTAACACTTATTTCTATCTTACTGAACATTTTAAAAGCTTTACGACATCAAGAAAAGAGCTTAATACTTTGTACCAAATGGCATTATAATCCATGCTTTCCTCTTAAAAGGAAAATATCGCAGATAAAAGATGCTACATAGTCTTGGGCATAACCATGTCTATTTTATCAGTTACCATTCTCACCCACGTTGATAATTCTCGGAGCTATTTTCCTCTGTGAAAATAAAACTAATCTAAGCATTATCAAAGGCACTGATTGATGAACTTTTACCAAACACAATACTTATTGTGAAACGATCGTAGAGTCATCATCAGGTGAGGAAACAACATGCATAAATTATGTTGATGGGCCATTTGGGAAGCTGTGAGGTTATTTATTTGAAAGTAGGTATTAATAAATTACTAGCTGAAGTGCCCGTTGATTCTCAACGAGGAATATAGAAGTAGATTAAATTCAAGTTGCCGGTCGTGCAATGCGTAAATTCCTTTTAGAATACAGTCTATAATCCCATTCTATTCTATACAGGAAAATTCATGAGCTCGGCTCAACAATCGCATTGATCTTGAGGAGGATTGGCTGTTTACAACATCAACAATTTCGGATAATTCACGCGTATTTTATCAAAATTCTCCAAATTTCGATTCGGAAACTATATTACACGATCAAAATTAGAACATTCATTTAATTTCCGTTCTTTTGCTTCTTGTTTCTACTCCATACGACTATTTTTCTGTTTTAATTCTTCAAAAGAAATATAGCCTGCTACCGATTAAAGTGAAGATTAGATTTATTCTTTATGGAAACCCATCTGAGCGATCTTGGTTCGAAACCAGCAAAATTATCGAATAAAATTGAGACAGTACGTCCTTCCTGGTCCCAGAAAACACGTACGCAAAGTTTGACGCGAATCTGGCAAACGGTTTGTACTAAAATCGAAGACACAAAATCTCCTGACTGTAATTACGTACCTGTAATTGCTGGTTACCTTCTTACAGAAAATTTCTCGTTATAAATGTAATATATCGTACTCTTCAATCATCAGCTTTATGGGCCTAAAGTCCACGAGTATTTTTATGGGATAAAACATGAGCTCGGATTCAACAATGGGATCGGTCGTCAGGGGGATGAGTTGCTTACAGCCTCGAATTTTCACGAAAGTTTTGTATATTTTACCAATATTCTCGCAAATTCTAATCGAAAGTAAAATTCCACGACCAAAATAAGAATTTTTATTCAATTTTCTTTCTTTCGGTGTTTGTCTCGACTCTGTACAACTATTACTTCTAATTTAATTCTTCAAAAGAAATAAAGCCTGCAACCGATAAAAGTGAAGCTTACGTGTATTCCTTATGAAAATCTATCTGAGCGATCTTGGTTCGAACCTAGCAAAATTCTTGAATAAAAATGCGACAGTACTTCCTTCCTGATATAAGAGGACACGTGTGCAAAGTTTTAGGCAAATCGGGCAAACGGTGTGGACTCCAATCCAAGACAAACAAACCCACAAACACACAAACAAACACACAAACAAACCCAAAGAATTTCTGCTTTATATATATAGATTTTAAGTAATCAATATTAAATCATTCTTAATAACCGAAAAGAATATAATAAAACAAACTAACGATTTTTTAGAACAACCAGATGTTTATTTAATTCTATAATGAAAATTCTGGAACAATTATTAAGGCTAAGGCAATTAAAATTTTAAAAGGAGTAGCCGATGTGAAAATTTTAATTTCCATAATGAAATGTTTATGTGTTCATTAATGTTAATTTCTATAACTAAATGTTTATTTGTCAATTAATCAATTATTTATAGAACACCGATGTGAAAATTTTAATTTATCTAGTTAAACTTTAATAATTTAAATTAATTTAATTAAAAATATAGCGTGACCATTTTTAATATAAATGCCACAGAAGACTATCACGGACATTTTGAGCATTGAAATTTATAACTAATGAGAGGGAAATTCATAAATAAAAATCATATTGACTGATTTGTCCTCACTCGAGATCTATGGAATGATGAGTCAGTGGAAGTTGTGCCGGGGAAACTAGAGTCGGGCAAACGAGTGTCGGTAAAGCTAGAGTCCGTAAGACTAAAGTCGGTAAGACTACTGTCGATCAAGTAATAGTGGGTAAAACGAGAGTCGGCCAGACTAGTGTCGGTCAAAGGACAGGATCTCGTCCTCAAGTATCCTAAACCACCCCTGTGAGGGCACAAAAGACGTTCATTCAGCAGAAAGGGCCCCGCACTTTAATTTCGCTCGCTAGAAATTGGGTAATCGATTCATCCTTCGAAAAAAAAGACGACGTAGAATGTTGTGGTAAGTCTTCCTGAGAGGACGAGATGGGGAACTGAATAGAGGAGAAGCTGTCGAGTGAGGATCTGAACGAAATCCCACTTTTTCCGGGTTAGTAATGGCCCCTCAGAGTGAAGAGCGTAAATGGAGGTGGATGAGATAGCGGGCGAGAGAGGCCTTAGAAGAGCCTAAGAAAAGAGGAAAAGAAAAACACACATTTTTCCCGGGAAGAAATCAGAAACAGTCGTTCGCGTAGTAGCACAAGAGCAAATAGTAATAAAGCAACGTAAATGTCAAGTAATACAGAATTATAACTACTTAACTCAACAGATGTTAAAGAGATGAGGAAATCGATGACTTGTCAATGATGGGTGGGAGGTTTGCAAGGTCGTAAAAGGTGATGCACTAGATTAGGATGTCCTAATTACTGAAATTTCAAAAGTTTTCTATATAGGGAAAGGGAAAAGCAAGTATACGAGAATATTTGAGTATATGCTTCCATGATCGAGATAAAGATCCAATGCTAGGCACATAAGAAAAAGATTATCAAAATAGACTCGCACCCCACTTATAAGTCTACTAAATTTGGCTGAAATGTTTATATCTCTATAGCAATAGAACCAACCAACTGTAAACTTCTTTAAAGAAATAAGTCCAGTGGGGATTATACCACTTAACGAGTTAGAAACTCGATTGACTAAACACAAATATACTCGGAGAGGCAGTGTAGCTTTCATAAAAGTGCTACAATTAGTTGGTTTGTCAATAATTCTTAGTATTGTCATATTTACCCATTTATAATGACTCTTTCCTGGATTTGCAAGACACATAGCAATAATGTAAACAGGGTCATTTGAGTGGAGGAAAGCGAAACATCTACGAGGAAATAACACTCAATTCTTGGAAAACTGATTGAGACCAAATTAATCGTTTCTCTATAAACAATCTCTCTCAGGTACTCATCTGTGGGGTTGGTTTGTTCTGCTGCTCACTTGCCCCAAATCACTTGATCCTTCTACAAATCCTGCTCCATTAAATACGCCGTGTACTGTCATCGAGGGCTCCCTTTATTACTCTTTCACTTTTATCGTTGGAACAGCCCCTCTGGTTTTAACGTACGTGTAATCGATGAATTGTTCCCAAATACCTCTATATTCCCTCATTCATCTAAGAACCTCTTTGTTTGTTCCTCTTTCATTCGCTCTCACTTTCTAGGTACCATTACATGAGGTCTCTCTTTTCCAACCCTATTAAACATTACAATTCGGAGAAAGCGATTTACAAATACTAATGGGACGTTATATATACTATCAGTAAGTATCTACACCATAGAATATCTGCTACCATTGTGATATCTGCAAAATTCCCGCTCGACGTGTACTAGACTTTGCTATAAAAAAAATCCAATGTTTCTGTCTATGTCCTTGCAAGCCGCCTTTCGGCGTGTGGTATGGGGTGCAATCATAATGACTCTACTTATATAATATTTTGTTTTCGCCTATCGTTCTGGGAAAATAAATTCTTGAATCGATTCGTACTAGCATTTATTTCCCTTATCTAACTCGAAGTATCAGAACAGCCTATGTATCAGGGAGATCTCATTTTGATAGTTTTATCTTTTGAGAACATACTCTTTCTGATCTTATTTTGCAATTTCATCCGTTGTTTCAATCTTCCATCTTCAAAAGATTCCCATACCGCATCTTGAATCATGTGAGTAACGCTCAATGATTTATCGAATCAATTTTTACTAAACATACCGTCTTTGTTGTACCTATGCTAATGTCAGAATTGAACACTTATCAGGGTCCCATTCACTACATGCATACTCAAGGTGAGACTTTACTAGCGCAATGTGAAATCGTTCGCAAAAATGTTTTCCTTCCACAAACTCTTAACGAAGCCGAGTTTCATAAGTGCTTTTCCACATATATTATAGATGTGAGTACTCCATGATAAATAATTAAATATAATCGACGTGAGTTAGCCTAATGGAACTCCAGAGAGAAATAAGTAAAATACTTAGTAGTTTCTACAAAACAATTTTTACTTCAACCACTCTCGACTATGCGAAGTAGACTACCACCTAAAGATGACTTGAATTTGTTTTTTTCGTAGAAAGTGCTCAGTATTTAGTTCCTTTTTTAATTATATGCTTCTTAAGTATCTTATGTTACAGGCTTTAAATATATCAATGCGAAATTTGTGGCTCAAAATGCGTTCGTATGTCTTAGGTTCAAGTGAAGCCAAATTTATTTCGCAAGTCGGAAGATATGAGCAGCTTTAAGAATGATAAGTATGTCAAAATGTTCAAAGAAAATATGTTGAAAGTATACGATATTATACAATCGGGAAGAGGTGTAGCATGAGAAAAAGATGGTTTCATGGGATAAAGAAAATTACCGGAGAAGAAAAGAAAGCGATGAGTTCGTGAAAATATGAAAGTGATTATTTGCAGAATTCCGTATTGTGTATTCTTGGGGAGGATTCGGAGGAAGAAAGTGTGGCAGATTCAGCAGAAACCAAAAATGCGGAGAAGCAAAATTAAGGAGATGTGTAAGAAAGTATGTACGAGGCAATGGTATTGAATCAAAGATATCTAGAGAGGAAGATGCATAAAAAGCATTACGGAGAAATGAAAATTAGGAAAAAAAGGACTTCTATGAATTGGTAGAGCTGTTCTTTGGAGGTTTAAGGTAAGGAATGAAAGAAGAAAAAAGATGATGATTATAAAATGTTTGCGGTGTCGAGAAACCGAGACAAAAGAGGAAATATGTGGACAGAGAGAGGATTTGATATAAGAGCGATGAAATCAAAGCATGGATATTAAATTTTATGTTTTTATCATACTAGAATTACGAAAAATAGAACTTTGAATTCATACATACCTAGCTTACAAATACAACTAGGATATCTCTAATCTTCGTATGCATAGAACAGTGTTTAGCAAGGTTGTTCATGCGAAATAGAACGTACTATTTCAGGTATTATTCGTTTACATCCTTGTGCTTTAATGAAAACATGGAGCAAATATCTATGAAAAAGGTTCACCGAGGAAACTTTATTAATCATAAATAATTCATAGAGATAATTATTTCCTATTATATTACGGATATTCAAATTAGAATTTTACATGATGTAAAATTTACATTGAGCCTTTTTTGCATTATTTCTTTACTTCTGAATTATTTAAACACACTTAGCGCATTTTCTTTTCTAGCCTACGTTTCTTTTAATCGATTCATTTAAGTAATTGAAGTAGCTATTTTATGCTATCTTCAATCTTCAGTATCATTCTCATTGTCCACATACACCATCCTCCACATATGTCCAAAATATGCAAATGTCTAAAACAGCGAAACTCGGTCACGAAGTCTTTAATCCTCATCTATTCATAGCCGGGCCAAATTTTTATCAGCAATACTACTTTATTCATTTTAACTATATGAAAAATATAAAGGGCATTCGTACATCAGTTTATAAATATTATTCTTGTTATACTAGTAGCCAAGGTTGAATTTAGATATGAGAATGAATAATAATAAATGATTTTATTTAAGACCAAGATTGAGAGTTACAAGTATGAACTTACATGTCATTAAATACTTCAAGGAGCTTTTGAGAATAGGACAAAGTAAGGTAGAAAGAAGAAAAATATTTTATAGGTTTGCAAACAAGCCGAAGTTTTTATTTAAAAAGGAATAAACTTGCAGGAAAACGGCTTAACAGGATTCGGGGTTAAGGTAAAAATGAATCAACTATAGGTTACAACAGAGAATAGGGGAAATATGGGGATGTTAAGTTGAAGGAAATATAAAGACGTAACACTAACGCTGAAGGAAGATATAAAAACATACTGGGAAGGATGATGAAGCGATGAAATAACTGCCAAGTTAAGAGCGATGAGTAGGAAGATGGATGGATAAGAGTTGCAAGATACTACGCTAGCCCAAATTGGAAGAAAGGATAGAGGAGAAAATGTGTGCCACACACTTTGCACGCGACTGGAGAACGGTCTGGAATACATAGACTGCCTATAAATAGCGCTCCCACCAAAAGGGGTCCCTCTTTTAATAAAACCGTGTGTGAATGCCGGTGACGTCACAGCCTTGCATCTATCTCTCGCCCGCCCTCTAAATATTCTTCCGCGGTTCACTTTCTCTCTTTTCTTTCCTTCCCTTGCAGAGCACTCCGTCACCTAGATTCTACCCGGCGCATCCTCTCGGAAGCTCGGCGGAAGGCTTCTTCTCCTCCGCGGCTAATTTATTCAGTAGAGGTTTTCAAGAGTCTTCGAGCTTTCAATTCATCTTCGTCCCGTACCTTCCGGAGCGCATTTTTTCCGGGATTTCTTCCCGTCCTTGTTTAGCTTTTTAACCCTCTTCTCTCCCCTATCCCTTGTTTCTCGCTAACGGCCTCTCGTCGACGAAGGAAACTTTCACCCTTGGCCGATCCGTTTTTTTCGGCACTTATGAATTTGTTTGGAATTTCGAATAAAAACGTGGCGGAGCGTCTCGCACTCAGGAATTGGAATTTTGGAGAGTTTGAGTAGGAACTTCGCAAGAGTTCACCTAGAAGAATCTACAAAATGAATGGTTGAAAAATATTATTCGTGTGACGATGAGCATGGAAGGTTCAAGGATTTACTTGAACTTGAATGGTAAGAACTGCCCTTGTAAAAGTTTTTTCGCTTAAAATTTTTCATAATTAACGAGCTTTGTTGTCTTTTATGATTCCTTGTATGATTTTTCCAAAGAAAAATATCAATGAGAGTCAAATATGGTAAAAAGAGAAATAAGAGAAATAAAATTGTGGAAGTTACTAAGTGCTTGATTACGATGTGAATCACGTCAGTTTTATTAAAATTGGCTTATGTTATTGAAAGTGATTTACATTCAAATAGTATTAAAAAATTCTCGGATAAACCACATAATAAATATTAGTCAGGACATTGGAACTTAGATTTTTTCTGCGTTCCATGAAATAACCTTATCTGAAGCGAAACTTAAAGCTAGACATAAAGTGGCGCTAATTTTAAATCAAACTAGTGTGTTAATGAAAAGGGTTAAGTTACATTTTCAAATAAGGGCGTTCACACATAATATATCTTTCAAAATTCAAAACGATACCTTTATTTTCTATCCATGGAATTAAAATAAAACATATGTGAATCTGTAATCTCGCAGGAGCAATTCGTGCAAACTTTTGCAAATACTTTTTAGAAAGAATTTTAATATAAATTTCCTTAAGCACGTAGACTTCTTGGGGAGAAGTAAAAGAAATGCATTATACTTCAATAGTACAACGCATTATGTAATTTACTTTACAAAATATACGTATACGAAAGCAATTTTCTGGAAATGTGTAATATAAAGAGATTATTAAATTTCAAAATACTTTGCGTTCTTTCTTCCGTAAAGCCTTCCAAATTAGCTTCTTGCAGTTTACTCAAAACCTTACCAGTTCGTAGAAATGAGGAAAGGCTTGTACTTTTTCCACAGATTTATTAAAAAAAAACACAACCAGGTTTCAACGAGTAATCGTCATCATCAGGTGAAAAAGCAATAACCGTAAACATATATATACAGAAGAAAGACTACCGGAAAAACCACGAAATAAGAAAAGGTGAACAAAGGAAGGGGAAGGGGAAGGAAAAGGGAGGTGGTGAGATTAGGGGTAAGGACGCGGAAGTGCAGGTAGAGGAACACTATCTGTGGGTGGTAGGATGCATTGAATCAGTGGGGAGTGGGAAGGGAAAAGGTGCTCGTTGACAACAGAAAATTTCGCGGAATTGATGTGAGAAAGAATTTCAAATTGTTCCAGGAAGTTGAGTCTCTGGCCTCTGTTGAAGAAATGTAAAATTTCGGGTTCAAAGTCAGAGGAATGGTTGTTCTCCAGAAGGTGCTTGGCAAAATGCGAATATGTGGCTTGATTAATAAAATATCTTTTATGTTCGTTGGCTCTGATGGAGAAATTGCACCTAGTTTGCCCGATATATACACCCTCATGATGGCGATTACTCGTTGAAACCTGGTCCTGTTTTTTTTATAAATCTGTGGAAAAAGTACAAGCCTTTCCTCATTTCTACGAGATGGATTTCCACAAAACGACGCCTGAGACTGTAAATTATAAACTTACCAGTTCGTTCCCGACAGCATCTTTTATTTCTCTTCCTGTGATTCATCCACTACACCGGGGAATTCGTTTATTTGAAAATCCGAACGGTGTTCATTCTCTCAGTTCATCGCTTTCAGAGCATGATAATTCCGTTCAATCTAGCCTATTTCTCCCAGAACGATCTCTAATTGTGATTTACAAGTGTGATAAAGTTTATTGACCGTAAGATACAGCCTCAGAACGAGTCTGTACTCGCCCATGTTTCGATCATAAACTTAGTTTCCGCTCCACTTCACTGGAAATTATGGTTCACCCGGTAAGAGCGGAATGTGAATGTTCACGACATTGACAACCGTCCTAGTTGCTTAATGTCTTTAACCAAAGATGCTTACGTTAACAGATATGAGTAATACCCGTTATGAAGGAGGTTAAGGAGTAATCTTAACTTCCGTCGAAGGGGAATTTAGAACGAAGTTCTTTGAGGATAAGAAGAAACGAATAACTGTATCTCAGCTTAAGTCATAGTTATAGAAAAAATGCTAAGAATGTCCTAATGACTGAATGAGAATGTATTTCTAAGAAAACATTTTCGAGATCATGTTGAAATATTTAAGCTAAATTCCACAAAAATATTTTTACTATACGACCGGTTTTGAACTTAACCACTCATCTTCAGGTACAAGAAATGCTTTAAGTATTTACTTTTTACTTATTTTATTTTAAGTATTTCTTGTAACTGAACATGAGCGGTTAAGCTCGACACCGGTCGTACAATAAAGAAGTTTTTGTGGAATTTCGCATATTTATTTCTACGTTATCCTAAAAATGTATTCTTTATAATACCTGATCCTCTTTGCATTTTTGGCATAATTATGAATTGAAGAGATATTCAGTCATTCGTTTCTCCTTACCATCAAAGAACTTCATTCTAAATTCCCCTTCGACGGAAGTCCATTGAGTTCCACTTAGTTCCACAGCTTCTTGTTTGCTAAATGTCCTTAATAAAATATGCTTTTGTGATGCTAATGGGTAATATTAGCTTCATATTCCGTTGATGGCGAATTTAGAATTTAGATTGAAGATCTTATTGTTAGATGACAAGGAGAAAAGAACAACAGTATCTCAGTTCAAGTCATAATCAGGCCAAAAATGCAAAGAGTGTATATATAAGAATATATTAAAAACATCTGACTTTATAAATACAATATTTATTGTAATACATTTTTGTTTGACTCATAATATTTTCCACCCGATGATGACTTGAACTTAGTCGAAAACTTAGCAGTATACGAATCAACTCGTAAACTCCTAGAGTAGCTGAGACATAGTTATTCTTTTCATTTCACCTTTATGAAGTTAATTACTAATAATATAATTTCATTGCAGCTTCTTCAATTGATCGTAAAAAATATTTGGTTAAAGCACACAAATTAAAACAATTGTTTCGAATATCTACTTAAATTTTCACTGAAATCACATTTCAAAAATCAATAGCAATGATATTAAAATAGAAGCAGAGTATTATTAAGGAACACGATAGGGATTTCTCTTCTTTCTATATTTATTTAGTAAATAGATTAAATTAGCTATTAAAATAACAAAAAGTGAAGAAAAGGGATAACATTAAAGTGCGAAAGAATACACTGCATTAGATTTGTAAATGATAACAGCAAAGTGTTAACAGCAGATTCAGAAAAAGATATGAATGCAATGCAATTTAATTAATTTGTAGAAATATAGTTACAAGGTATGCAATGTTGCAATCTTGTGGAGGGTTATCGAGAGAAAGGAAATCATTAGAACATACTTTTCAATTAAATAATATTTCACTTAAAATATTTTCAGAGAAAGATCTTTATAAATTTTGAATTATACTGTTATTTTTATTTATATTCAAACTTAATCAATTATTTCCGTGGACATCTATGAGCTATTTTTGCCTATCTTGTCTTCATTCACTAATTAAATTTCACCAATTTTATACAAAGAGTTATTTTCACAATTTATTTACTATATAGCAGTAATTCAAACCATATTGGATGAGAAAATATGTATAAAACTGCGAGCTTTAATTCGGGAATCAACTTATAGAATAAATGCAGAATGAAGGAGATATTTGGTACTTTTTCCACAAAAATATTTTTGTGGAAAAAGTACCAAATATCTCCTTCATTCTGCATGATGGATTTCCACCATATCTCGCCCGATTCTGTGAATTTTATTATAGAATAAAGCCAAGCAAGCGATACGTGATCCAAAGCACATGGTTCATCTTCGTTTTGCTCACGTCATTACATACAAATGCTCGATTTACATTAAATTTTATATTTAGGGTTTAGCTTGGTCCTACCTTATGTCCTGACCATGCGTCGTATGGGAAGTCATAAAATACAGCCGTCTGGTTCCCCAAGAATGGTAGTGAGTCTCTGAAATATATTAGTGAATATGGTATCCTCCAACACCATGTAGCGCATAAGCCTCGAATCATATTCAGTTTTGGGAAAATAATTAATTCCTTATTCTTGATCTACAGGAAAATATAGATAATATTTTTTTAAAATTTCAATTTCAATTAAAGACCAAATCAAAGACCAAGGTAAAGCAAACTAAAAAATAAGGTTAGAAAATAGTATATATAATCCTAGAAAAGGATTAAAATCGACTAATACACAGGATATAATACATAAGACCTAGGTTTCAACGCATAACGTTATTATCAGGTCATAATCACCTGATCATCATCACGTAATACTGACGCTATACCTCGAAACTTTGGTAATTTGTATCAAATCCCGTGGTAATGTGTATAAGTTGATTTTATTCCTCTTTCGTCTTGAAAAGCTACCTCAAAGTAGAGACCCAAACAAAGGGTTTTGTTAGTAAAGTAAAAAATGTACATATATTTTGGCTGCAAAATTTATCTTAAATGATGCATTTGGACAGTGAAAGAGTTATTGGTATCTAAGCTATTCTTATAAGTTAAAAAACGTTATTTTTCTAAAATATCAATCCAATGGCAATCAAAATGGTAGAGAGTGACTATATCCTATTGTTTAGTGGAATAGTTTAATGAAATTGCGCTGAAATTTCATACTCGTTGAGGATTGTACAGTAAAAAATTACCATAATCTTAGGTAAATCTCAAGGCCTCAATATTTTTATCAATGACTTATTTATCATATGACATCATACATTCCTGAATAATAGAAACATATTTATAATCATCTAACGGTCCATGTATAAAAATAACAAGTTGGCTAGGCTAATGAAAACAGTAGCATTTTATTATCATAACCCTCTTATATTTTTACAGTGATGCACACTTTAAAAAATAAAAATATGTAACAAAACATTGTGAACATTACATATATTCAACAATTTTCTCCCTTCAATCAATACTTTTTTATATTCACAGTAAACTTTATCGCTAGTAAAAATCCCTCAAGTTATATATCAACAACTTAAGATAATAAAGAATGGATAACGTCCACTTTTTTATTGTTCTCCATACCTCTCATCACATTTGTTCATTTTTCTTTAGAAATAGATAATAAAAAATTATCAACAATACATTCCAAAGTAACCACTAAGTTATTTACCGGAAATGTATTCCTTTTGAATTTACAAATAGAAGAAAAGATCCTTAGACGACCGTTCATCGAATCAAACTGTGTTCCCTATAGCATTTCTTCCACGAATTTCTATAGTTTATATTTTTAAATACATTCAAAATGTCTCGCAAAAATTCAATAAACTCTTGCCTCTTCCTCGCACATTTTTAACAATGCTGAGATACGTTGCTGATCGGCTTGACGAATTATATGTACTCATTTATTTTTCATACTACTAAATACCGATTCCTTTTCACGCGCAATCTCATAAATTTTGCATTTTTCTTAAATATTAGTGTATTTTTGATTTACGGCAAGGTTTTTCATTTCCTTAACTCCTAGTTGCAGGCAAGTTAACTAGGAACAGCTGAGATCCACGTCTTTAACAAGCTACCCGGTCGCCGATCCTGGATGTATTCTTAACGTGTTTCAAAAATTTTCTAAAACGGTGGAATTGGAAAGTTTTGAAAGCTCGAACTAAACCTATAAATATCTTCATAGTGCAGTATAATTACAAGTGCTATTCGAGATTGTTCTCGAATCGCGAAGCTCTAATTCGTCAAACGATGCAGATTGGGGAGGGAAATCCTCCAACTCAGCTTCCTGATTAGCAACGGGAGCTTTGCTAGGACATCCGTGATAAAATAACAGTGAACTCGTGAAAATTATTTTAGAGACTTACAAACGAAACTAGTCGATGCCTCAATACTGAAAGTACCCTATCGGTTTGTTTACTTACACACTCGAAGGTTTAAGGTGCTCATTACTTACTATGGCCTCTACACATCTCTTGAAAAAGTTCCTTTGGCTGCAGTGTCATCACTTAAACCTATTATTCCAAGTCAAGGAAATGAAATCTTTATGCAAAAGCGTTTGCGTTTTGAATCTAAAAATCTTTGCGGTGAAAGTAAGTCCGTGTAAAATATATGCTGGCGACCTACTGATCCGTTTCTTAGGCACAATTCGTAATGGCTGTCTAAAAACCGCTTCCGTCGTGAGACTGGGACAAAATGACGTCCCTCATCTATCAGAAAATACTCTAGTTGTATCCCTTTTTCATTTGAAACGTAAAAAAGAAAAATCCGTTGCTGCTAAAAAATTTCAAAGTTACTCAAAACTCTCTAAAGTACTCATCTCCGATACAAACTTTCAATGACACTCGACTTCCCATTGATATTTCACCAAGAGCACTTGTTAGCATGTATCCATAAGGTTATACCCCAAGAAGTCGTAAATCCGCCGAAAGTTTTCTTCCCCGTCGACTTGAGCGTCCTTTGTCGATTTAATTTTCGTTTGAATTATTCGACGCCCTCATTGGGGAACTCAAACTGGCGTTTGATCTTGATCTAGGCCTGTTGAAGAGTCCTCGAGGCTTCAACTTGTGACCCCTCGAGGCCGACGAACCCTTGAGGACGTCCGGCAGCCCCATGGGCGGGTCTGCCCTTCCCCGCGCTTCCGCCCCCAGCGCCCGGGGCCTGTAGGGGTCCCTCCATCGTCACGTGGCATTGTCACCTAGCTTCTGGCTCACAATCGCCAAGGGGCCCACTGTGCCAGGAGTGAAGCCGCCGCTAGTCTGCCGCTGAGGTTGCGCACTGGCGCCCCACCGCTGCATCTGTGCCGTCTCATACAGCTGCTTCTGCATCACGGCGAGAGACACCTTGTTGGCCTGGAGGAAATCCTTCATCGATATCATCTCCCCGGACATTCTCCTCTCCCCGTCAGAGTCGTAGATGGAGTCCGAGTCGTCCCCATCGGGACTGGCCGCTGCGTCGTTGATATCCACCACGCACGTTGGTACAGCATTCCGGACGGTGCCCAACGCAAGGGGTCTCCTCTGCTTCCTGAGCGCACCCGGTTTGGCCACGCTGCTTCTCCTCCTGCTGCTGATCATGGATGCCCTCCTGCCTCTGACGCTTCTCCTCCTGAGCCTTTGGGAATGCCTTCTCCAGATCCTTCCTGCCGCCGTGCCCGCCTGGCCCGTACAGGGGAACAGCAGCCTCTTGATCAACCAGTTTAGAGTCCGCTTTATCACAATGGAGGTGACATTGAAGAGAGAGTATATGCAGCAGCAGCCCATGACGAGGAAGATGAAGTTAGCGAAGCGGTAAAGGTGCACGTGTGGGTAGCTCTCCCCCTGGGTGGAGACGTAGTCGCCGAAGCCGATGGTGGCGAAGGACACGAAGCAGAAGTACATGGATTCAAAGAAGTCCCACCCCTCGAAGGGGGAGTAGAGGGCGGAGGCGCATGAGGCGACTGCGATTGAGGCGAGAAAGAGGCAGAGCATGACCCAGTAGACGCTGGGCTTCCAGTTGTCGAGGCTCTTGTCTTCATCATATTCGTCGAGGGAGGCGCGGGAGTCGCGCCTGTCTTGGGGGCCATTCTCGGTGGCCTTGTTGAGGGCTCGTTGCTTAGCGAGTTTCCTCAGGTGGATGGATCGCAGGATGAAGGCGAGGAAGGTGATGATGCGCTCGAGGAAGAGGTTGAAGAAGAGAATGCCACCAGAGCAGCCCAAGAAGCCGTAGACGATGACCACCGCTTTACCTGCAGTCGTCTGAGGTGCTGTGCTGCCGTAACCTGAGGAAAAGAGCAAAGATTCAAGTATGTGTCTACAAATGGAAGGCTCTGGTGAATGGTATTGATATTTTATAATAATTATCTCGATGAATAAAAATATTGCTGCGGCCCTTTTTGAAAATCCTTGTTCTTAATTATGTAAGCTAAGAAGATTATTTTCGAAATTATTACGTATGATATAATTTCATATATATTGTAATTTCTTTCTTACAATAAAACTGGAAATTATTAAAATGTATCGAGATAATTCAAATTATCCATGTCATATACACACAATATCCATAAAATTGGAAATTTCAATAGTCGGAACTCCATATACTTATTTATACATTTACTTACATTTTTCAATCAATCTGTTTCTTAAACATTTATATCGCGAAGGGTTGGATGTAAGAAGAAATTTAAGAGTCTCAATCTCTCTCTAATAAAAGATTTTTATTATCAAAGGACTGTTCACGCTATTTTTTCAGATTTTACTTTTTCACGGGTAAAATACAAGAATAAGAATTAAGTTATCACCTTTAATTTGATCTATCGAAACCTTGCGAGAGTATAGCACCATGACACAACTGTAATTTACCCTTTTGTGCATGATTGCCTTCCTATTAGCATGCATATGTGACGTAAACATTTTTCATCAGAGAAATCAAACATTACGATTCATTTAATTCATTTACAGTTTTAGCCTGTATCATTTCAAATCATCCAATCAATATCACAAAGAAACATTAGCAAATATTTCGAGAGCGAAATGACTAATTATATCTTTCGTTCTGAAGCTGTCAACTCCTTTCACTGTTGATTACCTTTCTACTCCAAAATCCTTTCTTTAGCTTCAGATATTCGCACATTTATCAACGTCCCTTCAAGTTTTTTTCATGTCTATTGCAATAGATCTTTCTACTAGAAAAAGCTGGAGCGAAGATAATCTTTTCTGTGCATTTATGAATTATGGGTCATAGGGACCCTTGTTTCATCCTGAAGGTGTAAGAAGTAAAGAAACCAACTTTAAGCAAAACCGTAATTGCGGGGAAGGTCTCTAGCCCCACATCCTATCTATTTGAACAGCCAAGTCCCTTTAGGATATAAATATATTGTTTTTATAATCAATTGTATACATATTTGATGAATGCATTGGCTACTGGTTATAAAAGAAGGAGCTCTTGAAGTATTTAGTTTCGATGAACTAAATTAAAAAAGGTAATGAAATAAAATGAAACGAAAAAATAAAAAGATGTAAATCTAATGGTCCCAAGTAGTAAGCTTGCATATATGTATGACAAACGTGGTGCGCATCCCGCAAATTAAGATGCGCTGTTTTAAGCTGATTTTCGTAACTATTGAGGTCTATAACAGTTATATTCTGCTGAAAATATTTCATATTCATAAGTTAGTCTCTTTTAATCAGATACCTCATATTATAAATTTCTCCATGAATTGATATACAGATGGGAGAGTTATATAAATATCTAATTTTTGGATCAACCTATCCTGACCACTGAGATCAGCACTATCCAATCTATAATTTCTAAAGATGCCTAAATTCATCTTTTATTCTTATTAGAAAACACATGAGCTCAAATCCACCAATCGCCTTCATCATAAGCAGTATGGGTCGTTTATAATTATGAAGTTTTACAACATCTTCGTCCTCTTCATCAAAATCATCAATATTTTGAATCCACATCACTATTTCAGGAGAAGAATGGAAATTTAAATTCAAGTTTACTTTCTTAGTTTGCCTCGATTTTGTAGAAACATAATTTTCAATTCAATAATGCAAAAGAAATAATGTCTACAAGCAATTAAAACTGGCCGATCCTCAAAAGTACAAAAATATGTACCTCATAGCGATTTTGAAACTGTAGAAAAATTGCCGAGCAAGAGACATGTTTGAAATTCGCAACTCGACCCCTCTTTTTTGAAACATGACATAATTGAAATGAAAAAATGAGAAGCATAACGGATTCCTCGAAACATCGTGGGTACAAATGGCAAATATTGCCATATCCGAGGAGATGAGAAACGAAAGTTTCTGATTCCGCTCTTTTTACATCTCCTACCGAAGGGAATTTATTTCTAAACTACTCGACCGGATGCGATTTCTGTCGCTTGGAATGGCGGGCGATTGGATTTCCCGTCCGTATCGGCGTTCGATCTCTGGAAAAAAATGCGTTGCGAATACGGAAAGGAATGGCGGTAAGCGTAGGCAGTAGAAGCACGTGACGGCGGTGGAGAGTGTGAAAAAGATTTGAGAAGAGACAAGGAAAGTCAAGTTGAGGTCAACGTTTTGGAAAATAGATAAAACTTGATTGGGAGGATAAAACCGGAGAGGAACTTATTTGGTTTCGTAACCTTTTTATTCTTAGGAAAGATGGAATATTATGTGTCTTGACATTCAAAAAAATCTGTATTACCATTATTTTTCACGTATTTGATCAGTTATGCCTTCAATGTGGATTCAAGGAACTAAATGGATGTTTTCAAAACTTTTGTTTTTAGGAAATATGAAATGTTATTTATGCTCTGATCCTCAAAACAATTATATATTAACATTAGTATCATCATCATCACAGAATTTGGTGAATTATGTCCGAAAAATGAATTAGAATTCATCCAACATAGTATTGCATTAACATATCCGGAAGTTAACTCATTTCTAGTCACATCTTAAATACAAGGCGATTGTGACATTTCCGTCAATTGCTAAGGAATACTGAGTCGGTCGTAGAAAGTCTTTAAGTGCTGTTTAAATATCAAACGTTTTTAATTACCGTAGTTTCATTAATCTAAGGTAGTGAAGAAATTAAAGTTGCTCTCACAAAAATTAAAAATATTCGACTTCAAGTTGACTCCATATCCACGATGTTTACCTTTATCGGTGTGCCGTTCTTATTCATCAAATTAATTTGAGTATGCTTAGGAAGTGGTCTAGGAAAACCACATATATTTAAACTCCTTATTTAAACCTTTATCGTGTTGATATTCCTATAGGTTATCAAATGCGGAAGGGATTGTTTGCATCTAATTATTAATAAAGGGATGGTATTCTATTCGAACCAGCACAATAGTTCAATCATTCAGCTTGAAAATGATGAATATATAATGAGAGTGAGTTAGTTCCTCAAGCATTGTAAGACTTCCAATTATTTCTCGAAATTATAATCTAAATAATAGTCAACATAGTAAATCAGGAATTTTCAAAATATACTATATTAATACTGGTATTTATCTTTCATCCACAAAGGTAATTTATATAAATTGTGATTATAAGGTATATGGTTTAATTTAATTATTGTTAGAACAGATGCGTCAAAGATATGGAAGGCATTATTTCAACAAAGTTTTCTGTAAATTATGTCTTAGGATAAGAATGATGAAAGATTATCGAGTTACTTATCACTACTTTTTTATGTCAGAAATCTTGATTTTAGATCTCGGATAAGATAAAAAATATCAAAAAATGCTTGGTTTTTGGACCGATTGGTGTTAAAGAAGGGATCGCAAACTAATTCCTGATCACGAAAAAATCAAAGGAAAAATATTTCTAGGATCCGCCCGTCGATAATTATGTTGACATCATGAAAAGCGAACCTCTTATCAAAGATGAGTCGTATTTACGAATGCCCGAAATAGAAAGCCTTTACGCCAGGATTATCCTATCCTCCGATCTCTTTTGATGAATGATTACCACCGAAATATTTTCCTCGGACATCCTTTTTTGCCGACGGATGACTTTATTTCCAGCGTTGATTGGCAGAGACTGAAAGCAATTGGATCGTTTGTTGACTCGCATCCCGTGCGGTTTTAATTGATGTCGGGTCACAAAGCGGATCGGCTTTCTCTTTTGAAAGAAAGCCCTCGGATTAATACCTTCGGGTATGCGTCTTGCCTCTGATGTGTGCGGGTACACCATGTCATGCGATATGCCATGAATTCTAAAAGATTTGATCTGCAGGAAATGCGTGATGCGGTTACAGGGGAATATTTGAAATAACAACTTATTTTGACTCATGCTGAAAGCCAATCAGATAACCTGAGATTCCAGTTCATGTTGTTAAAAGGATATAAAATGTCAAGTTTTAAAGCCTTTGCTAATAATTATCATTTGTGACACATACTTAAGAATGGAGGAATAAATTTGTCAATAGCTATGGCTGAAATAGTTCTTTTTTGAGCAGAATTTACAACTACAAATTAATAAAAACTTTTGATGGTTTTTCACGTTTTACGTAATTATTCACGCTATGTTCCTTATTTTTTCCGAAAGCTAAATGTTGAGAAAATGGTGAATAACTTATGCATTAAAAATTAGCTGTTGAACTATAATACATACCTCACTTTTTAAATTCATATGTGACTAATTGTTCACCGATTTCTTTTTCAGAGTATATAGGAAATTGTTCGTTGAGCTGGATCTGGCAGCGGCCTGTGATTTAATCTACCACTTCTGTAGGTTATATAGGAAATAGTGACAGAAAAATACTACACAGCGGTATCCATTGTCAAACCAGATAAAAAAGTTAAAAGAAACAGGTTCATATTTTTCGATTTATTTTCTTCTCTTGTGAATCTAAGGGATCAACATTGATCCTAAAGAGTAGTTTTTACATAATTCATGGAAGAAGTTTTAGCTTTGTGGAACTCCATCAGGTGATGAGGAAAATAACTGTCCCAATTCCAAAAGAAGTTTTTATTAAAAAAATTATCGCGACCGGTTTTGCCTATGGTATAGTTATCATCTGGCAAAAATCTGGCCAGATGAATTTACCTTACTCAAAGGAAGTTAGGAATAGACCTTAGTCGAAACCGTTCGCGAATTTTTTAAAATAAAACTTTCTTGTGGAATTGGGACTTGGTTATTTTCCTCATCACCCGAGTAGTTTTTAAGTTAAGAACCAAATAAATCGACTAATTAACTAAAAATAACTAGACATGAACTTTCTTCCATTCTACAGATACTTCCAATTATTATTCAAAACTTAAATAATAATAATTCCTACTTATTACATATCTGAAGTATTTTTTGAAATTGCACATGAACCTCGTAGGTACTCTACCGTTTTGAATTATACTACCCGAGCAAAATTCCCGATCTAAACGTTACCGAAAATCTTGGAAACAATAGCGGATTGTGATTACGAGGGAAATACCATTGCTTCAATCCCTTCCTGGGCGTTTCTCCGAGAAAAATGACTCGCGGATAAAGGGGCGTATTTAAATTCAAATCGAATTTCCTCACTTATCCAGTCTCCCACCCAATGGCAAATCGTGACTTACCCTTTCCGCTTCATTAGGAAAAACCCTTTATCTCATCAAAATTCGACACGTCCCTCCTGCAGATAGCGGTGAAATTACCCATCTCAATCCATTTCGACCCCACTAACTTTGAGCGATCGCTGCAAACTTAGTAACTCGCTTAGAACCTTTCTTCTGCCTTTCCCTTTCTCCAGATAAACGCCTTTTATTAGTTCGGCGCCAATCTACGATCATCATCTGAGCCCTTGCAGTTACCCTGCGTTGCAGGATTGATCTTTCCCATTGAGTACGTATATCCATCTGTTCCTTGACAGGCTCAGTACATCTATGTATGTGTGTGTATATATTGTAACTGAAATCCCTATTTCATAAATTGTACTGTATGTATATTTTTTTGTGTGATGACTTAGAAGTGAGTGTTGCGATTTTCGAGTGTTTTTTATTTGTTATGACTTTTGAACGCCCGAGGGCAGTGTAGGAGAAGAGGGGGGCCTTGAAGAAAGAAGGCTCGCGAAGAGAAGACCGGCAGAAGGCAGCGGAGGGCATTACGGAACGGAGAAGAGAAGGCTCTCCAGCTGACCTGCAGTGCCCAAAGCACTTACTATTTTGTGTTTCTGTATTAAGAAATAAAGGGCGTTGAATTGCTGTTAACAAAGGAAAGATTTGTTATAATATAAATGAATTATAATGCCTCAAATATGTGCATAATCTATGTATGCGTGTATACAAACATGTATTGTAATTTAATCATTCATATAAGCGTAACTGAGTTGATTAAAATCAAGGTTTTAAGTTGAAACTTTACGTTACCATAGGACTTTTGATAAGATCTTAGTCTTAAAAGTATTTACTCTTGAGAACGTATGCTGAAAGTCGAAAAGAAGACTAGGAAACCATGGTAAGGAAGAAGGAAATAAAATAGATTAGTTTACCGGAGGAAGTGCTTGAAATTAGCTTCAAGAGTGAGCTTTGAAAGAATTAATTTTATCTCAACTCATAAAATAATTGTGGAAATGGGATGGATAACAGTTGAAGAAAAATTACGAGAGCTTCGGAAATAAAATATAACTATATTCGATCCCGCCTTGAATATATTAAATCGACAAAGGAGAAAATCTTCCTCAATTACCGTTTTCATGGAAAAAAATTAGTAATGTGTACTTAAATTTTCTGTATGCTGAACTTTAAAATCAAAAGCTTACAGCGGTTAATTCATGAAAATTCAGACAAAATTCTCTTAAAACGAGGGTTGAGGAGTTTTATGAAACGTTGATTGGTCATGTTAATCTAAATCAATCCATTTGCGTAGAAACACTTACAATAATCAATTTTCGATTTTACGTTACCTGAAAACGTCTTGGGCAAGCTAAATACTATACTAGAAAATTAAAATTAATTTTTTCATAATATTACTATCGTACTGAAATGATTTATTTCAATTTTCATGCTATTTAATTATATCACTTTCATCTGTTAAATATAATTACAACGTTATAGCGGATATTCCTGTTACAACGATAGGGGTTCTCTCTCTAGGTATGTAAATGTGATTCACCCAATGGATCCTCCGTCATACTCCCATTATCTCCTAATTCCTCTCTACTTTTAACAATTTTTGTAGCAAAAATGCCGGATAGATGCTTTTTACAGTATAAGTAAAATTGTAAAACCGATATTTGAAGGTGTCACTCCATGGAAAGCCATTTCAGAAGATTTAGAGGTTTAAAATCTCTAATAGCCGTTTTTGTCGGCAGTATACTCATTCATTCCTAATGAAGAATGCATCACATTTGAAATACGTATTGAAAAGTGCGGCGTCCTGTCTTGTTTTCTCGGAATACCGGGGAATGAGAAGGGGGACACCGACAAAAACGGCTATTGGAGATTTTAAACCTCTAATTCCTTAACAGCTGTGTCCAAACTTTCTTTCCTATTCATTGCAGAAGATGTTCGAAGATGTAAGTCCTCCTACGAACCCAGTAGCAAAATAAAATCTCTTAAGTAAAATTGATAAAATGCAATTATGGTCCTTCCTGACTAATAAAGTATTTGTAATGAATATCAGGCCCCATCGCAGTTTAGTTGAAAGATGTATTTTAATCAATATGATTACTTCCCATCATCCCGGACCCTTCCATTTATCCTCGAGTGTCGTATTCTGTACATCTTCACTCCAATGGAGCATCTACTAATCCGATATCGTAGGAAAGATCGGTCCAATTTCGGCCCACGCAGAAATGAATGACGCGGGAGAATCTTCATTACATCCCATATTATTTCCTCCCTAAGATCACGCGCAGACCCTCCGTCTCTATCTCCGATCCATTACACCGAGGAATTCGGACGGCATAAAAAAAGGACCTCCTCCCCTGGGTGTGGGTGTACTAGAAAATGTCGCCCCGTCTCTCCCCCTGAGAATAAATATCCTATTTCGCCTTAGATCCCTGTAATTGAACCGATATGATGTTGCTGCAGTAACTCGTATGGGGATGAAGTCAGAAGGCTCGTGGGATGATTTCCTATTCAGGTCGTTCAATTAAAGCTACTGAGACATTGAGCGCCTCAATAGAAAAAAGTCGCAGGATGAGCAAATATCCTTTCGCTCGTGGAGCACTGTTACAGTTACCTAAGATATATTAATAATATCATCGTTTGGTTTTCTGAGTCGACATTTAATTACATCAAAACGAATAATCGCTTTTCATAAATTTTACAAGGGTGTGTAATAATACTTATATGCACTCTTTCGTCGTTCACATAACTTCTCATCAGTCTCAACAACGAGCCTTTCCTGAAAGTTTTGTTTCTTTTATTCCGATCTAAGCTCCAAATTACGCCTCCCAGGTACAATAATTCCAAGGTTTTACTGTATGGATAGCTTTAAATATTCGTTAATTGCAATATATTCCAAGTGCTAATTTATCTATAATGAAGCATTCTTTGTCGGTGGAATTCTATTGCTGAAGTCCCTGAAGTTGGATCCCTAAAACTGATGCAGTAAATAATATTCTCTAATTAATTCACTTCGTTAATTGCAAGCACTCAATTTGTGCTTGCAATTAACAAAGTGAGTCGTAATAACGAGCATTTATGAAATTTAGGAGTGAAATTAAATTTCCAGGAAGTGAATGTTCGAGGGAAACATTTGTAGGTGAGAATATGATTTTCACAGAAAGAGAGAGCCTGTAAATTTAAGCTCCCAAACGTAAGGTTCAACAATATACAGTGAAAAACTTGGGATGTTACCATATGCATACCATGTACTACATGAAACCATCTTGTAGAAGTTGGTCTAAATATTGTAAAAAGAAATATTATGAGCCTGAAGCTTACGAGTATAATCTTGGTTCCTAGTCTGTAAAGTATTCAGCCTGAAGGCCGGTTGGTACCACACCCCCTCTGACACAAGCTAATAAGAGCTTACAGAGAGGAATGAGGTTCACTAGGCAGGATGAGGAATTAGGTAGTTTGCCATTGCTTTCCTCACTGAGACAGAATGCTATATAAGCCGTACATGTTCACGGAAGTGAAGTACAATGACTTTATGAGTAACTCTTTTCTTGGTACTCAGTAAGGAGAGACCTTGATTAGTGCAATTACAAACTCATACCTCAGTAGTTTTTATTTCATCACAGCAATAATCAAGACTGGGACTAAAGAAAATGAAAGATACATTTTTCTCTATTCTGTACCACATGACAAATGAAAATATTCTATTCAGAGTATGGTAGGAGGAACTTAGTTCCTAGTAAATAAGTAAAATTACTAAATATCCAAGAGTATAACATTATTAAAGTTAACTTTTCTTAAATATCAATACTTTTAAATAAGGTACGATGTGCTGGCAATTTATATGCAGAAAGAGGTAGTAAATCGGCGATCAATTTTCCAATACCCTTTACCTACATAACAAAGCTCTCACGGTCAATTATTACTATATAAGAATAGGGAATAAGGTATTAACAAGAGGAAAATCAATTATTAGCAAATTGTTCCCCTGTTTAGCACCGTCTCAACGAATTGTAATATTCCGAAAAACGCATCCATCCATTCACGGTGATCCCCAATGGCAAATTCCTGCATCAACTCATCCCGATGTGATTAGAGCGAGGGCTAATGGCTCAGCTCAAGGGAGATAATTAGTTGTATGGGGATAATGAGTGCGAGAAGAGTTTAGTGGCCCTCCTTCCCAGCACCTCTAGCTCCATTGTACGGCGGTGGGAGAAATTAGGCTTCTAGGAGGAGCTCGATAAGGTTAAGCGACCTCCCCCTCTGACGCCGTTTATTAGAATGGGAGCAAAGGGTTCCTTGTACCCCAGTAAAGCAATGATAGCTGCCTTCAAAGGAGCCGAGATGTCAATGCGATGTTCACTAGACAGTACGCGCCGTCTGTTTTCCCTTAAAGTACTGTTCCTGACAGCACAATGGTGGAGATAATGAGATTTTAGTAATGCCGTATTACGGTTTGATTAGAATTGCGAGCTATGTGGTTGGCAAATGCGAGAAAAGAGGGATTTACTACCATTTCATTGGTGTTACCCCGTCTACACAGAAGTATTAGAATTGTTATCGATGTTGGGAAGCTAACACAGGATATTATTATTAACAAATCTGTTAGGTGGGGTTTATTTGTGTCTCAAAATTTGTTTAATCTATGTTTAGAAGTACTTTTGAAGATATGAAAGGAATATAGTATATCGCAAAGCTATTAAATTGGTATCTTCTGAGTGTTGAAGGTAATATTGTAAATTAAACAAATCTTTCTGAAATTAGGACTGAGTCGGAGTATTTATTTATTTAAATCAATTATTTTCAAACTGAAGCTGCGGTTTGGGGAATCTATTTTAGAAAAATGCGAGTAGCGACGGATATTTTGCTGATTTTATTATACTTCTAAATATTTGAGCCTTATTGTAAAATAATTTTCCTGCTTTAGGTTATTACGTAATTGGCAAGTTTATGCTATAAACAATTAAAAGAAGAATTAACATGAACTCTACAGCTTAAATTATTTAATTACTTTACAATATTGCTTATAATATTGTGTAGAGATTATGATATCCATCAGATGGGAAAGTAATAAGAACTTGATTCTTTTACTATCACGTATCATCTACGCAAATATGGAAAGTAGGTTTAATGTTGAATGAATGTTTAATGAGGAAAATACTCTTCTAAAATGAATCAAGATTATAATTCTATCTATGATTATCGTAATAATATAACATGGTATTACAATATGTATATTATATAGTAAAAATAATACAAAAGGATATCTTCGTTTCTACAATAAGTGCTTCAGAGATGGTGTTGTTAATACTTCTAGAATACGCAAGTAAATTTATATCACATTGATCTTGGCTTTGATGTTAAAGAATTAAAATTACTGCTAACTGTAATTATGGCAGTGTTAGTGTTTTTATTATACTTTCAAATAACTCAATGTAAGAGTTGAAAGATCGATATTACGTAGTGTCAGGAATACAGCGTGAAGTTTACTAATTTGATTTCATTTTAAACAATTTTGATAAGCAAGCTGAGCAAACAAAATATGCCAAATTAACACCCTTTGATTAGCGAATCTCAATTCACGCATTTTGGCCATGGCACGCCTTTAATTTTCGTAATTATATTTTTAAAATGACTTGCTTTTAATTAACGATAGAATTTTTTGAGATTGATAATTTATAGTTATAATATATAGATAATAATAAAAGCGTAATTTCATTCAAAATTGGCGAAAAATATTAATTGAATTAACAATTAAAATTTCGACCTTATTCCAGCGGAAAAACACTTTTTTGTTTATTTTTTAATTTATGATCTAATTTTCCAATGCAATTGAGTTAAACACTCTATTAGGGAAATTTGACAACGGCTTTAATTTAACAATGAAAATAATTTTTGTGAGGAAAATTTTTGAAAAATATTGTTTTATCGGCTCAAAAAGTTTGATTCATTGCTCAAATTTGCCACCTCATATAACCGAAGGAAAATTTGTGGTGATAATTTCTCTTCTCTGTTCATCGATCACTATTTTCCCTCTTTAATTTCAGCAACAATTTATATCACATTCACTGTAATTTTTGTTTTAGAGCAACAAAGTCGGATAAATCCTGGGTTAGGGATGATTCAATTCCAGACTCCATTCAGATAGCTAACCACAATATCCATTTCAGGAGATGATAGCCCGGGGAGTATTTAGAACGACGCTCGGGCGCCGAGTCTTTGTGCAACAGGAGAGGTGTCCCGTTTTCACTAAGGGTCACTTTTCTGCCTCAAGAGATGGATGCCCTCTCGGGTAGTCATGGAAACCAAACCTACCGTGGTCATATATCATTAGATGCTCCACTTGTAAACAGAGGAAAAAGGACTTCTTTGTGGATTTTTCCTCTACATTTCATTTTTTGTGAAAATTCCGAAGCAAAGACCTTGTATTTGGTAATGTATTGTTTCATTAAATGTCATTAAAAATGTCCTTAAAATTTTTAATTGTTGATTATCTTACGGCAATCGTAATATATTTGTAAGAACATTCTATTTTGCATCATACATTTCCTTTTTAACGTTCTTATTCGTTAATATATTATCATGAATACTCAAAACACTTATCGATGCGTAAATTTGACCATGCTTATTGATCTACTACATAGTTTAGATCATGACAGTGCATTTATATATTCCGTCATGATTCTTCTCATCTTTTAGGTAGGTATGTGTAGGCTCTCCAAACCCACATTCTTCATATTCTCACAGTGAATAATTTTTTTCCCTAAGACTATCTTATGTTTGAAAAATCAAATGTGATATACGAGATCAAACATTTTATATTTTTCACTTTCCTCATCACTTACCACTGTTTAACTTAGAAGATCGTTTATATCACAGTTCATCGAGTTAATTCAGAAATGAGGTTTGTAAGCATCATACTATTTAGCGATTTACATAAATTTAATGTGACTTTGCACGAATTAAAGCCAAATCATAGGAGGAGAGCTGGAGGGGTGATTGTATATGTTGCTGATAATTATTCATGTACTAATAATGTATTTAGTGATTTGCAATCAGCAGATATGATTCAAGTAACCATTTATCTTAGTAAATCACTTTTTATTTCCATTATTGGAATTTATAGGTTTCACTTTTTACCGATTGAGAATTTTTTGCGTGAAGTGGATAATATTCTTGATAGATTGCACGATAAAAACCTATTAATAATTGGTGATATGAACTTATGTATTTTGCAATGTAATGAAATTGTTAATGAGTATAAAACTATTATGGCTAGTCATGGGCTGGAACAGCTTATATCTGTTCCAACCCGAGTAACAAAAAATAGTCAAACGTGCATTGATCATGTATTTTGTAGAAGCAGGGGCAACCTCATGTATGAAGGAAATTCGATTGATTTGGATATTACTGACCATCATATGACAGAGTGTAATATATATGTTACTGATCTCCAAGGAAATAAAAATCAGCCGGATCTGTCTAAACTAAATATTGATTTCCACCGATTAAGAGATCTATTGTCAGATTGCGCTTGGGATGATGTTTATTCGCAAAATAATCCAACTGTGGCTTATGGTCTTTTTTTGGACAAATTGAAGTCCTGTATTAATCTAGCATCCAACATAGTTATAAAAAGTAACAAATACAAACTAATTAAACCTTGGATGACGAGGTCGTTATTCTATAGAGTTGCCAGACGGAATTTACTTTATAATAAAATTCGGAAACAGCCTTTTAATGAAAAATTGTTACGTCATTATAAATCCTATAAACAGCGGCTCGAAAAAGATATACAGAAGTGTAAAGAAAGGTATTACATGCGGGTATTTGATAGTAACTCTAATAACACCCGTGAGCAATGGAGAATTTTAGAAAAAATAATTGGTGGGAAATTAAGAAATTCTAGAATAGACAGAATTAGAACAGGTAATGGAAATTACTTAGCTGAAACGCAGGAGATAGTGAACGAATTTAATACTCATTTTATTGAAACCACGAAATTACGGAACTGCGACTTAGATCTTCATCGTAATTTAGATGCTCAGGGCGAATGGTTCCCAGAACGAGTGTTGAGTAAGTCAATATTCTTTGCACCGACTAATGAAAAAGAAGTAATTAATATTATAATGGAGTTGAAATCTAAGAGTTCTAAAGGTGTAGACGAACTGGCGGCATTTGTAATAAAAGAAGTGAAAACAGCGATATCTCAAGTATTCGCTTATATTGCTAATATTAGTATGCAGACAGGGATAGTTCCCGATCAGCTAAAAACAGCAATAGTAATACCAGTATTAAAAAAGGGTGACAAGTTAAATTTAAATAATTATAGACCAATATCCTTGTTGCCTGTATTTTCAAAGGTTCTTGAAAAAATTATTAAAGTGCGATTATTAAGTTTTTTAAATAGTCAAAATTTTTTCAGCAAAAATCAGTTTGGTTTCCAAAGTGGTAAATGTACAGAGGATGCACTCTCGCACTTCTGCTTGGATATTTACGAAGGCCTTAATAATAAACTTAAAGTTGCTGGTCTGTTTATTGACATTACGAAAGCTTTTGATTCTGTGAGTCATAAGATACTACTAAAAAAATTAAGTAATTCTGGTATTAGGGGTATTGCACTGGACTGGTTCGATAGCTACCTCAGTAACAGATACCAGTGTGTCAGGATAGATAATTATTACAGTAATAAGACTCAGCTTACTTGTGGTGTTCCTCAGGGCTCTGTCTTGGGTCCTATTTTATTTTTGATATATGCAAATAATCTATGTGAAGGTAGATTCGAAGGAAAGCTTACTTCCTTTGCAGACGACACTGCCCTTAGCTATACAGCCGGTGATTCAAATGCACTGTACAGACAGATGCAGAATGATTTAAATAAGCTACATTATTGGTTTTCTGCAAATTCTATGTCATTAAGCGATAAAACAAAATTTATTCAATTTAGTTTGAGGAAAGGTACAGTTGGACTAAATAATCTGTATTATAGATGTATGAAATGTGTTGAAGAAAATGCTTCTTCATGTCCATATTGCATACCAATTCAAAGGGTTGATTACATAAAATATTTAGGAATTTATTTTGATGAGAACCTAAACTGGAAACAACATATTAATAAATTGTATTCTGAGACAATCTCATCAATTAGGAAATTTTATTTATTAAAATATGTATGTCCATATACTGTATTAATTAAGGTGTATCATGCTCTAGTGAACTCGAGGTTGCAATATGGTATTGTATGTTGGGGGGGTGCATTCATTACTAATTTAAAGCCATTAATAGTGGCACAGAAGAAAATTATTCGAATTATGTCAAGAGCGCATAGTACTGCACATTCTTTTCCTCTATTTTTTAAGGCAAAAATTCTGCCACTGAGACATTTATTTGTATATAAAGTGCTGAGGATGTACTATAATCGCGGCGGTGATGAAAATAAACCATCACCATATATTTTAAGATCTAAACAAACGAAAATCCCAAAACCCAACTGTGAATTTTTTAGATATTCTTTTTTGTATATTAGTTCAAAATTTTTTAGTTATTTACCGGAGAACATAACCACTGCTTCAACAGAAATGAAGTTTATAAAATTAATTAAGGAGTTTTTATTTAAATATGATGATATTGAATTTATGTTTAAAAAAATTGTATGAAAGCTATTTTGTTTAATTTTATGATTTCATTATTATAATTTATTTTGTAAATTTTTTGATACGCATGGTCTTCATTTTATCTTATGTTATCTAACAAATTAAATGGCTTGTGTATTATTTGCCAAGTATATGAAGAGTCGGTAACCCCAAAACAGGTGGCTGTCACCATAGGGGTACCTATATTCCTGAAATTTGTTGTATAAAATGTAATATGCAGGGCTGAGGAATAAAAAGATTTTATTATTATTATTATATTATTTGCATTATAAATAAAAGTAAACATAAATGAACAGGAAAAATTTATTTACTAATACTACTTCTAAAATATCAAGGCCGCATCTTCATTTTATTTGCGTCAACTTAAATGTTCTCCTAATATGCGGGAAAGGTGTTGAAATGAATCAATGATAATGTCAAAGTAATCGTTCCTTTTAAACACTTAACTTACACTTAAAATATTGATTAATTCTACGTGTGGATGCGGAACTCTCCGTTTTAAAGACGCCCTTCTAAGGGAGCAGAAGGATTCTTTTTCAGCATACGCTCACCGAAAATTTTCCATTCTCTAAAATATTCAAAATACCAACGTTTATCAAACTGTTTTGTAAGGGAAAAAATATACATTAAATTTTTAACCCGGCCAATTTGTAAACAGACAATGCAATGTACAAGTGGATTCCTTCCCCCTTGGCCGCCTCATCCTTCCCGTTCCTACCCACTTAATGTCTTCCAAACATCGCAGATCGCGGAAACCTTTCCCTGGGATGGAAATAACCGCTCTTGCACTGAGGATGGCGACACGCTAACTGCCCTTCCATTTTGGGACGCGGAACTCACTTTAAAATTCCATTAAGTTCCTCCAGCCATCGCTACGTCTCTCGTTTGCGCGGTCTTTCCACCAAAGCTCGCTGTGTCTCCAGACCAAACCGCGGTTGTTTTGCTTTGGGATACATATCTTCCAGCAAACCAACCCCATCAATTCCCCCATATGATAATTTCAAGTATGTGTTTGTTCTCGTACATGCTTTTGAGCTCAAATGTAAAGTGGGTAAATTTGCGCATCTAAGGTTGATGGAAACGGGAGTAGTAAAAGTGCATCGGAGAACTTTAAGATCAAGTTACAATAGTTAGAATTTTATTAAAGCTCAGAAATTACAATTTGTATTTAAATTTAGTTAAAAAATTACCATTTGTATTTGATCTACAATTGATTTACTTTTCATGAAAAATAACACGAATCGCAATATCTTCATTGAAAATACGACAGCTGTTTGAAAGCAGTGGCGATATATCTTATGAGTACTGAGAGGAAATGTTGTTGACTTCACATTTTTCAGAAGATGATAATTAAAACAATATAATGACGAAACACTTCCTTAAAGATTCATTTGATTTGATTGACATTGTTACATAATAAGTTGAACTAGTATTTCGCAATTTTAAAATTTTCAGTATCGTGTGCAAAACAAAAAGCTCCGGAAGTCCGTGCATAATGCTCATTAACAATCATAAAGTACATTTTGCAGAATTTGGAACATTTTCGCGGCAGTTGACTGCTGCATGATTCTATTCAAATTTCCGGACTAACACCGCTCTGCAGGAACTACATCGAAAACAATTTCTCCTGGATTCCTCCATGCGTAACTGCCGTTGAATTTGATTCTGCATCACAACAATAACCCGGTGATTTCAACGAAATCACATGTAGTGCAAGTGTAGACAGTTGCCGAAATTATTTTCGTATCCTGATTTATTTATTATATTAAAAAAATGCTGGTTTTTCGTTTTCATCGCGTATTCGTTGGTTATGTAACCCCATTTCATGCGGGAGCCTTCCGTTAAGGTGCGTTTTTTCTCTGTCAACCTTAATTTGCAGATATTTTTCCCACTCTATATCCTTTTCCATTAATCTCCGTAAATGCTAGGAAAAAATATGTGGTATGGTGGAAAAGTGGCCTACAAGTGTCTGACCTCAACATAAGGGGTCAATTTGTCTACGTTTATGTGTCTGCTATTTGAACATATTAATACGTATACATGTATCTACTTTTTTCAGCATTTTAATATTCTGCATCTGATTCTCGGCACAATCATCTTTACTTTAAAAGATATCGGCGCTAGTTTATGCTAGATTTCTTTAATTATAAATAGAAATCATCAAAATCGTATTATATCATCTGGAGATGAAGTATTTCATAGGAAATTTAATATCGTAGATCACGATATAGAAAGTTTGCATGGTGCATTGAAGGAGATTGTAAAGGTAGGAAAAAAGATAAAGATCCGTTTCTTAGGAGAAGGAACAAGGAGATGGGAATTTTTCTCTCGAATATAAAGAAACCTTCCGATCTCGAAAGTAAAAAAGAGTCTCAGTTATAGGAACACGAAATGTAGGGGACCAGCATATAAAATTCTCGTAAACCAAAGTTCACGTTATAGTAACTCCTGCTTACAGTTCAATTGAAAGGAGTATTAAACGTTTTCTTTCACTCAAAAGTGTCATGGGTTTGTTATTTTTTAACGAATAAAATTTTAGTGAATGAGCTTAAAAAAATTGTTTAAACTAATTTATGAGCAAAATGCAAACGCAATTTAAAAAAACAAAATGATAATTTTTAAATTAAGTGAAGCCCATCTTAAATGTTGTTTCTTGTTATTCGAAGAATTAGCGAGGATTCCTTACGGACAAAACGTAATGTATCTACGTATAAAGTAATAGAGTATTTGCAAGGGTCAGAATTAGGCGATGAATTTTTTTCCAGGGAATGATTACATAATAAAAAAGTCAATCCTGGCGTAAAACTTATTTTTGTTTTCTGCCGTAAATAATATAAGCATCCAAAGTTACATTTTTTGTATCAACACCGAGGAAGGAAAAACATACGCTGATTGGCTTCTAGATTCTGACGTCACCAACCCTATTGGCGCTATTAGCAGTTTAATTACAATATCGAAGGTGCCGCGACGAGTTATTTTTACGTTTTTAATTCGAGGAGGGCAATCGTTTTCAGGAAAATTTTCACAGAAATGCAAGAAGGATATTCGAGGGCTTCATCTAACAATCTGCCAGCGGTTGATGTGTTGATGGTGGCAGATTTTATGAGGAGTAACCCGGTTTACAAAAAGTACATGGCTTTAATTAGTGTGAATAGAAAGAGCTTAGAGAGCGTAGTGAATAGCGATTCTTAAGTTATGTGTAGGGATCTGCATTGTACCAATGCATAAAATAACATACAAAGTAGGCGACACGAATGTCGCCTACTGCAAAGATTTTGTCGCCCAGTGACAGTACTTGCTGCCGGCGAAAAAGAGTAAAAAACTCAAGCGTTTGGATACAATGTTTCTTTTCAGGGATAGAGTTCGGGAAGGTGGTGGAGTGGTGGGCCCTACATTCCTTTCGAAAGAATTCCCATTTATTCACATTTGAGTTCTGTGTGTGACTCGCCAGGTAGGCGATGGTTTCCATGCGGTAGATGTTGCGGAAGATCTTTTATTTTGAGTGCGAATCATATCATTTTCTTTAGTGTGATTGTGTACGAGGGGTGTGATAGCGAGTGCACCGTGAAATACCTAGGAAATCGACTAGGAGTCAAAAGTACGATTGGCGCGAGGACAAGGAGAAAATAATTGGTGGCAAGGCAATTATTAATTAAGCAAACCTTTCTTAGTGAAGATTTTTTCCATTAGAAGGTAATATTTTAAAAGATATTACATCTTTGTTTCTTTTTTTCATACCGAGAGGCGTATAGTATGTTTCTGCTCGATGGCTCTATAAAGGTCCAACTTTTTTTTCACGCAGCAACAATAAAGTTAAAACTTAACAGCCAGAGAGCAAAAAAATACTTTTTTTGATTATTTTAATGGGGTATTGGGCAGTGGAGGGTGTTCAAGCAGTTTCAATGTCGCCCAGTGATAATTCCTTAAAATATGCTCTGAATTGTACTATTTAAGTGATGTTTCAAAAACAATTAATTCCATTCTATCTGTATATTGTGTACTATACAATTATATTCCTTTAGGCTTAAGAGATGAGCCATTACATAATACTCAAACCATAATGGTAAATAATTTTGTTTTATTTGTTTTTTTTATCGTAACACTGGCTGCGCTTCTAATAATTGATGGGAAATATTGAAGCATCAAAAATGCATACTTTTGTATTACATATAACTATTACCTCATTTATTCATTTATTCATTAGACTCAAAACTGGTCAGTGCTTCGTGTGGTAAAACATTATTAATTACTGTCCACAATCATATGGAAGAGAAATTTAATTAAAACGAAAATATCTGTAGACATTTGTAAGAAATAGGTCAATGCAATAGTCATGTCAGTCAGTATAAGAATAGCCAACGCAGAAAAAAAACTATTACTTGAAATCAAATTGAAAGAAAAAGAAATAAATAAATTTATTTAGATGAATTTTAATATTTACTTTGAATAATCAAAAGTTAACCAATTAACTTTTCATTTAAAAATACAGGCTAGCATTAAACCTTAGTGATATTCCACTTCAATTAAAGAACTGAAATAATATGAACTGAAAAAAACTTAAATGTGAATTAAGCCAAACTAAGAATTATACTAAGCTGTTACACAACTGATGATTATACTAGCCTAAGAATTTATATGGCACAACATTTTGCAATGCTTGCATTCTGTCTGTGTAATGATAAAAGTTTTGCAATATCAAGTCACAGAAATATCCGCTGGTTCTGTTATATCATGAGGTTGTTCCTTGTTTTTTTGCGATAATTGCCACATTGTGCAGCACTGCATATGCTACTACAACTTCCATTAGTGTAACTAAACAAATATTAACACTATTTTACAGGATGGGAAAGTGTCGCTTCCATACCCCAAACAATGTTTCTATTATATTTCTGGTCTTTATGCGACTTTCATTTTAGAGTTGCTGATATTGATCAGAGGGCTTCCTAATTGGTGTTATCAGATAATTTTCCTGCTTATAGTCCAAATCTCCCAGCAATACCGCGTTTCTAAAGTATTTCTTTTCCAGCTTATTCTTCAGGGAAGAATTGTTCAAAATAGTTTGGCCGTGGCTTTTGTTTTTTATCACTCTGCTCTAAATTTTTCTAATAAGTTATTTCGTTGGATGTATTTCCCCATTTTCAATACTATTCATCTACAAGTAAGAATAAAAAGTAACTTGCGTCAAGGAGTACGTCCTACATTATGCACCTTCGAGGAAAATACCTTCAATAAAGCCTTGGAAGCAAGACTTGAGACCATACACGTTGACGGACATGCCTACTATTAGTTTAGATAATTGTTTCATATTTTCCTCAGTTCCTTATTTTGCTTTCACACAAATTCCATTCAATTTTTAATGTTCTTATAAGTTACACGACATTTGCTTTTTCTGACCAGTAACAGAAGGCGCTAAATGCAGTGAATACAATAAACAACGAATGTAAACAAGGCTCGCAGCGGCTTGCAGTACCTAGCTGCTAGGGCGGAATAGGTTTGTTTACGTCACACCCTGTAGAAGATGGCGGCCATTCGTTTGTGCGCAAGCTTCGAAATAAGATTTTTAATCTGTTATGGTTGAATAAGTACGGAATTTATAGGGGAAAAATTTGCAATTTAGGTTTTTCATGCGCCAAATATTTATTTTCCATGGTTACCAAAAATTGTGCAAATACTCTATTGAAGTGAGAGAGGATCAACTCTGTCCTTCGTGTTAAGCGATGTTTCATTTCCTCCATTATAGGTTTTCACTACAAAACCGTTCTCATAAAGCATGTCTGAGGAATTGATAAGTAACAAGCCATAAGATTGTTAGTTTTTTAATCATGTCAACAATTTGCAAAGACACGGTTTCAGACAATTCCATCATATAGAGCTGATATTGGTTCAAACGGAAACATTAGCTGAAAACAGTTGTGTCAATTCCAGGAGCTCTAAATGCCATCATTACATCCTCCTTCATCACCGACTGAAATATCATAAAACAGAATTGCAGTTCTGGACATTGGAGAGCAGAGAACCGTACTCAATCTGTTGCGTGAACCTGCTCCAAACGGATGATGGCCATATCCATTGTCACGTTCATTTGAAGCCAGTAAATGGGGTTATTTCATCAAGAATTACGAAGTATAATGCGATTATCTCTCACAACATGCGGTGAGGGGAAATAAATGAAATGATAAACCGAAACAGTTCCAATTCATTCTTTTAAACTATACAGAAAACAAATTCAAATTATAAAACACTTATAAAAAGTTATCTTCATTCAAATTTCAGGCGTGATGAATTAAACTGGGTTTTTAAACATCAGAGTAAAGGTAAACAGTGGTGCAAAGACAAACATCTCTGTTGGCAAAGTATAACACTTTCCTTCATCTTTTCACTAGAGTACTCTATCATATTTGAATATCCGTACTGTATGAGGTAACAAACGATCATAAAGCAATTTTTTTAGATAAGATTTGATGAATGGATTAAATATGAAAGTGATGAGTGTTAAATTCATCACAATTAATTTTTAGAAAATATTTCATCGCTCATAAATTATCCGTACCGCAAAGAAATACATAAAAATGTGGAACCTAAAATTTAGAACATCCGTCGTAACACCTAAATTTATTAGAGATATGAATATCGTTTATATAAATAGAATAAGTTAACTCCTTCTATCGGCTCAAACATCTTCCTTATACCTCCGTATCTGTAATTGATATTTTCTCTGTTATTCCTTCTGGGTAAGCTTTACATTAAAAAGTGGTCTTCATTTTCTGTCATGGTTTTCGAGGTTAGTTATGAAATGTAGAAAATATCTAAAATAGAAATATGATTATATATATATATAATAAGATCACTGGCATGTACTAGGAAGGATTCCTTTGCCCAAATTTCTAAAATTCGAGTTTTAATTACCTTTCTGTACATCATGAGATTAAATACCCCATTTATCTTAGAAAGAGTATGCATTGGCATATGAGTTGAGATAAAGCAGGTAGAAATACATACATGTGCTGAGTCTATGGAATTGTTTCGGACACCATTACAAAATCTATAAAAAATTGAAATATACGTGATTGAGGTGAATTTCCATGAATAATCATGATTCGAATAAGATAAAGCTCTGTGTATGGCAAGAGCTTCCAAGATTTCAGATATAAAAGCTCGTTTATTCCTTTGCAAAGTTCAATAACTTCTTGGGAGTGGGGTTTGATCCATCGCTCCGAAAACTCCTCTCAAGAATGAAGTTTCCTCAAAAGAGGATTTATCAGAAAAGGGGAAGAATAAAGAAGGGACTAAGTTATCCGAGGACTTCTTCCCGATCGCTCTGGGGAAGTATTCTTTATATTTATTGCCTCGGGGAGAGTTTCTTTCCAGGAAAGCATCTATGAGCCCCGAGTTCCTGATATATGCGATCTATATGCATATCCTGCTTAAGAACCCATACACCATTTTCGATGCAAATTGAACTTTAAGGAATCTTGATATCCGGCTGCATCGCAGTATTTTCTAAGTTATTTTGAGTGCATTTCTGAAAGGTTGTCTACTGAAACTATACTGAAGATCACATTAGAGGACGGAGGAGTATTGGAGAGCATTTTCAGTTTGAGTACAGGTTAGGATTTATGTATGACTTTTATTCGCAAAATTTTAATCCGTGAAAGATATTCCACAAATAGAAGGAACGATGATAGGAAGACTCCAAGCAGCTTTAAGGGTACTTTTTTCCTCTTCCAAACTCGTACTATCTCCGTGGGGAGAAATATTTTCATATTAGGTTTGCTGTCATTCACAAGAATCAAGTCAATAGTATGTTTCAACTATATGTCTATAACCAAGTGATATAGAGTAAATTAATTTAAAAATATCAGTAGGAGTCACTAAAATATATTGAAATACTCAGGTTTATATCAAACTTCAGACATTTAAAACCTCCAAAGTTGGTGAAATATTCAATTTGAATGTACAAACTTAGACGGTAACGATGATTTAAATCAAAGTCATTTCATTGTTTTTATGCAGTAGTAATCAATGTTAGAGAGCTATCTTCTCTATAAATTATATAAGTTATAACTAAAATAGGATTTAGCATTGATTTTTAGATCTTCTCTATAAAAATATAACAGCTTTCTACCTTCCCTGCAATGGTGATTAAGAAACTGAACTTATAGTTTCATTGCATACGTTTCGATATGATGAAAAGAGTATATTGATTTCAAGACGGAAGATGACTGTCAAAATTTTGAAAAATACATCTGTAACTTAACCAATATATATGGTTCCGGAGTAGAAGTTATCCTAGTCATAATCAATGTTCATATTCATATCGTAAGCAAACAGATTAATTAACAGTAATTTGACAAACAGTAATTTGCTTATTAACCAAAATTTAATTAGTCTAACACGTTAAGGGTAGAGTAATGTGATAAAATAATTGATTAAAGTAATTTGAAGGAACTTCCTTTCCAAATACGGTAGGCTTAGAATCTCTGTTTTTCGTTTATTTATTTCATATAGGAAAAATCCAACTGTAGTTTAGTATTTGAATGTTATTGCAGAACATAAAACAAACCAGTATTTTATAGAGGATGAGCGTAATATTTCGGTTACAAATTGACTCTGTATCCTTACTTAAACCGGGAGCAATAAGTTCCCATAGGAAAAATTTGAGCTTCGATAAAATTTCAACGAATTTCATTAGTGAGTAAAATGTTCTCCTCCTTTCATTCCACCTAAAGCCATACCTCACCATTCCACGAGACGCATGCTCTTCTACAATAAATTAAACCCCCTTTGACTTTTACCGCCGGCCGAGGTAGACCTGAAGTCTACCCAAAATTCCACCGCGTCCTCCTTCTTGGAATTCATTGATCCCTTTCTCTTGTCTCCCGAAAATTTCCGCATCTCCTAATCGAATTTCTGATTCCGTTCCAGTCTCCATTATCCCCCTCATGAATTAGGGCACGCTCATTTTCGCAGAGTCGCTTTCAAAACACACCAAAACGCCAGAAAGGAGACCTATAAAACTGACATCAATCCAAAGAGCCTATACGATGTCTCCTTTGTATAATTGACAGATGTCGAAGAGACGCATTTCGGAATGGATTTCGAGAGGAAGTCGCGCTTCAGATAAACAATGGAAACTGATTAGTCTTATGACGGTGGAGATATTGAGGGTGAGGAAAATTATCGTGTGTTGTTGTAAGAATCTGAATGAATAGTGGGGGTGGGTAATCAGAATAGCCGCAAGAAACTTAACATGTTGAACTTTCTGCGATGTGATAACATCCTGGGTGCAGTTACAGTAGTATAAGCAATATTTAATACCGTTTCGCGACAAAAAATGGGCAAGAAAGCTGAAATATTTAAAAAAATTCTTAGAAAATTGTTACCCTCCAAGAGGATATTCCAAGATTGTCTTGAGATCAAATATTCAATTTAAACTGTGTGGAATACATTAATTTCTTCCGTATCATCAAGGGGCTTACATTTTTACCACTTCTGAAACTATTTTAAATTGACTATCATAATTCGCGTAGTGACTTGTGGGTCTTCAAAACATTTTCCGTTATTTCAAATCAATGTTCTTTAACTTACGAAATTCATTTGCAGGTTAAAGTCACCATGTTTTCCCCTCAAGGCGCATGCGCTCAATGATTTGCAAAATTTTAGCCAAAACTTTTGTCATATAGAAAGACAACAAAATGGATACTATAATCCTCATTAAATTGGCCTTTTTTCATACATGTATTACTGTTGTGCATAAAAGTTTCTCCTATTCATCGTAGTGATACACATTTTTACTCATTGATAGTTTATTTATATATTTTGTCATGCTTCCTCTCATCTTATAGTTATTACTATTAGTAGGTTTGGAATTGGTGGGTATGCACAAGTTTTTAACAACCATTGGTGCTTTCCTGGAATGGATCATTTTTTTCTTAAAAAATCTAAGGTTTTTACATCCACAGTTTTCCCAATTTTTTCACAAACTATCTCTTTAATTTAATTATTTTATAATCTATGATCATGAGTTAAATATAAGAAGAGAATTTCAGTCTCAATTTCGAATAAAGTCTATTTATTATCATTATTACTTTTTATAGAAAAATTAGTTCAGATTTACTTATTGAATTTCTAATTTTCTTATTTTTTCATATTCTTTGTATTTCTTGCCACTTCAGCACTACTTGTTTGTTGCTTATTTTATACGGTGAGCTACGAGTTGTTTTCAAATGCATTCTAATATAATTTGTGATATCATTCTTTTGTGTTATTGACGTTTAGTCGACAGACCTAGGTCTGATGGAACGCACCTTTGTTGAGTTAAACAATAATAAAAAAAGATATGTATTACTATGAAAATTCATATGCAGGTTCTTAAGACGCATGCGCTACGTGCTTTGCACAATTTCAGACCAAACTTTTGTCACATGGAAAGACAGGCAAAGAAAACCGTAATCCTCATTAATTCACCCAGATACATAACAACAATAAGAGTTAATTTTGTTGGGGGAAACAGCCTTCTTAATGCGCCCCGTAAACGTTTCCATTAAAGCGTCACGGAGATCGTTACTTCCCTAGGCTGCGCTCCGTTTTAGGGGCAGCACATTCCGCAATAGAGCCACTTTCTATAAGCACCTTCGCCACTCGAGGAATCGCTTCAATTGGTACGGAACTGCCTATTCTTTTCGGGGGAGTCATCGGGCTCAAAATACACATCGCGGTGAAGCTGAAAACGATAAGTGCTCTTATAAGAGCCAAAATAAAGTAGCGAGGATTAAGAGGAAGGAATTAAGGGCCAGGAAGGAGGTTAGTTGGATATATGAGATGGAGAATAACGAGGCGAGATAAGGGGTTCCTCTAAAGTAAGTGAATTCTCTAGAGGGCGCAAAGAGGGGTATTGGAGGAGCTGGGATAAAACTTGAAGAGGATTTGAAGTGACGAAGAAGTATTGAAGAGTTGACTATAACGATTGAAGGATGGGAGGGAAAACTTAAGCTTTATGACAAGCCAATGAACACGAACGGCATGGAATTCTTGCTGGCTGGGATGGAAATGTGAATTGCAGGAGGAATTTATTTTTAAGAGAATACATTCCATTAATTGCAAGGTACCGTCTGCATATTGATGCTTTTCTTTTGAGGACGAACTCTTAGGAAGACAAATATACGCTAACATAAGTTGTCAATCAAGATCCATTCAACTAATTGCAAGGAAATCATTGTTGCATAAAACAGGTATTATAAAACCAAAAAGTAACTTTTACTATTTATACGAACAGTGTTTCTGTGTGTGGAATAGCAAAAATTAATTTTTTGTTTTATAAAACCTGTGTTATTTAACAATCCTTTCGATTATGTCGGATTTCTACCATATATCGGCCTCCTTGTATTTTAATTTCAAGGAGCTAACAGCGTGTTGATATTTTTCTTTCACGAAAAAACTGTTGGGAATATAAATATACTCTAAATTGTCAATCAGTTGCAATATCAGTAAAAGGAGAACGATATAAAAAATAAAATACCGATGAAAGTCAGAAGAAATAATATTTGAAAGCAATTTAAAATTATAATGGTAACTTTCTATGTTCAATAAAACCACTAATATAAGCATTTAATCCTATGATATTATCGAAGTTTAACTGAGTCTATCACTGTCTTATGATGCCCCCTACGAGGATGAAATGTGCAAATTGGGGATATGGTAATACTTTTTGATTGTTTTAGGTAAGGTTTTATTGAATTTACGACAGAATTAAGTGGAAAAAGTTGTGGTGAATGGGACCTTCCGACAGGCAGAATACCGGAAGATGATGAGCTTTGATTTGGTGGAATTCCATAATCGGGATCATGTTGCAATTACTAAGTAAAGATTTCACTAAAGTTTTTTAAATATACGACCGGTTTCTAGCTTAACCGCACATCTTCAGGCACTAGAAACACTATATAAGTATTCCTTATACATGAAGATGAACGACTAAGCTCGAAAATGGTCTTACATTAAAAGATCTTTAGTGGAATTTGTACTTAGAAATTTCAACATAATCCCTTTTTTATTTGAAGTCACAGAAATTTCATTTGTCTTTAAATATTTCTTTCACCATCCTAAATAAATAGTCTATCATCTTCAAAAGCACACATATTTCTTTAAATGTTGCTATGTCAAATTTTAAATTGTAGCGTATTTTTATATGTTACGACTATGCTCGAATTTATATTTGAAGTACCAACTTTTTCATTTTACCGGTAAACATTTCGCTTCCCATCCTAAATAAATACGGTCCAATTCCTTCAATCGCTCGTATCTTTTTACCTCGAAAAAGGGCTCAAAAAGTTTTCTGGGCGTCTTATTGGTTTCATCCACTCACTCTTTTGAGGGAATATTTGCTCGATATCATAAGTTTGTAACGTCGCATATCGGTTTTTGAAGGCTAATACATCCTATTTCCAAAACATGTATGGATTCTCCGAACTGCCATTTGATATGTTTATTCAATCGTTATTTATACCAGAGCCGAATTAAAAACTGAGTAGCATAAAATCACTGCCGATTGGGTACTTTCAAGTACAGCTTTTAGATATACTTATTGTCAGAATTATCAGTATGAGAGTTCGCAATAGAATTATGGTACTCCTCCTTCTTTTATGCATTATGATATTTATTTGAATCAATATATATTACACGAATGCTAGTACACTATGTGATTCTCTTTATGCGATTATGTCAAATTTGTTCTCCTACTGCTCCAATTGTACATGGTTTTCGATCAGTTACACATATCTGCTACCTCGAAATAAATTGGCCGTTTTTTATTCCCCCGCGAAAAATGGAAGATCTTTGATCACAGTTTCGTAATTTTGGGCACGCAAAATTTCAATTGCTACGTGTATAAGTGGAAAAAAAGGGGCTTGGGAAGGGAGCAATGAAAAACACATCAAAGGAAAAAGCCCAACCAATATCACAACTAAGCTGAATTAGATATTTCGAAATATGAAATGTATTCAATGATAACATATCGAGGGTTTCCAAAAATAGCATACTGATGTATGAGAGAAACTATTCATACATTAAAATGACTTTATAAAAAATATAATTTTACGTTAAGATTCATTGGACTTCATTACAAAAGCCTATGAAACTAGGAAAAACTTTTCTAAATATGATATTGCGAAATTATAAAATACACTATATGTTATTAAAATCTTTCAAAAAGAAATTTTAAAATGTGTTGAAGTAATGTAGCCACCTCTAAAGAAGTAAGTGATTGCTTGATAGGGTGATGTACGGTGGAGTTCAATCAGGTTGCCGAGAAGACCTGTCATGAACCCCAAAAAATCCAGTAAAAGCAGTGAAATATGATATTTTGCAAGCGTTATTTATTTGTTAATATAAGGATGTAATCATTCTATGGGAATTGTCTGTTTATCATGCATGTATTTTATATTAATAATGTTCATATTGTAATTGGAAATTGGAGAAAGAATTTTTTTACATGCATTACAATAAGTGCATAAGATTTTATATGAAAGAGTACCGAGATAATTATTTAATCTAAACGCTTCAAGTTGGTATTAATATCAGGTGGCAACGGTTGAGGGGGATATAAAAATATAATCTGTCCGGCATTTGCACAAGGACGGGCGGGAAATCCCTCCAAAAAACCTCCTATGGACAGTAAATGTATTATGTATGTGATAGCATGTAACGGAGACTATCATACATATATAACTAGACTGCATTCAAATTTAAGAATACAGAAATTTAAAACTACTTTCTCAAAAAATCAATAATAATTGATGGTTTTAAACTTTTTAATAGTCTTTCTGAATAGATTAGGAAATTATAAAATGAAAAAGTTTAGAAAACGGTATGTGTAGGCATTGTAATAAAATGTAATTGGAAGAATATCTCCATCAAGTTGTAAATTTCTTGGATGTGTGTAATGCGTAAATTATGTTTTGTATTATCATCCTGTTCCTTTTTTAACAACTACGTAGCTTTGTTTTTGCTACGATTCTGCCTACAAATTGTAACTGTATAGTGCTTAAAAAATGCCGTGTTAAGGTAATTATTGGGAAAATTCTAAATAAATTTTTATCTATCAATAGCTTCTACGTATATGTAGGTTGAAAAAACTCTCACCCCAGGCTTACAGCATTCCAGAATATTTATACAATACTGTTAATAACAAATTAATAAGATTTTAATTTACGCAGATGTATATGAAATTGGTTTATAATTTTCTCTTCACGAATATACGATTCTCGGAAATTCAATTTTATTCCTGAGAAAATATTTAAATGATATGTGACCTTTTTGACCTCATTGACAGGAAAATGTCGATTCGCTCGAAGAAAGTAGTGATCCCTCGGAAACTAGGTTCCCAAGAGGGAAATATGGAAAGGGGAGCAAGAATGGGCAGAGTGCACATAAATAAGTTACAAAAAGAAGTGAAAGAGCGTCTAGGAATTCAGGGAGTTTGCAGAAATTCGCGGAACGAGAACGAGAGACTTGGAAAGCCGCAAGAGACAGGAATTGGTGACACAAATGTGATATAGCTGCGCGATCTGGTCTACTTCCGCATGGAAGGTTCAAAGGAAAGCAAAAAAGTGCGTTATTTACTCGACAGTAAGGGATTAGCTTCAGAGTAATAGCAATAAAAGTCGCTGCAACTTAGGCCGTATTCAAGTCATATAATTTAGGGACGAGAGCTCCAGTATGCATTCCGGTTTTTTTATTTTTACTTACAGTAGTCATAAATTATTATTTTTCTCATATATAAGTCAGTTTAATATCCGTTATTTCCATCGAGAAAGAGTTACCCTAATTGGTTATTTCTACATTGCAGTAAGCTACTACTTCTATGTAATAAACATTAAAAAATAATTTGTTGTGTAAAGGTTACAGTAAAAACGAAGTAAATACGAAATTAAATAAAAAACTGCGAATTATAAATGAATCATATTTAAGTTAATGTATTATTTAATAATGTCTACAAACGCTTTCTTTCTTCTGCTAAAATATTTACATCTTTCTGTAAAGCTAATTCTGATGGTATTGCAAATATTATAAAGACTGGCTTTATAAAGTTGATATTCCTTATCCTTCACTGGATTGGCTCCATACTTCTTCAGTTATATTGTCTACGTTGCAAAAATAAATATTATCTTGAAATTGTCTTTCTAATGGAGACACGATCTACGACATTATCGAAAATCTTCTTATTAAATACTACAACCGTGCGAAATGTACTTACCATTCTAATTTGATAAAGGATCATTATTTTTACAAGACTGTGGTTACACAGAGTCTGGGCCTAACTCTGCATAGGCTACGCATTTTTATTCACACAAGGTGAATTTAGCATAATTAATCTGATAAATAGGGGAAATCTGAACGGATATTTACTCTAACTAGAAATAAAAAGTCAAGGAGGAGTATGAACGTAAGGTTGTAAAGGTACAACCTAATTTCTAACTATGGAAGCAGACCACCAACAAATCAGGTTTCTCCTTGCAATTGATATTTGCGTTACGATGTACAAAATCTTCGAAAATAAATTGGTTATTGAAGTAATCTTCGCTTTCTGTACTAGTGATCATCAGAAAATGTTAAATTAGGAAAGGATTTATTAAAATTCTCTCTCAACTTCCTTCAAGCAGCACATTATAAATCTTGATATATTTCCATTATCTATATCTATATCTATATCTATATCTATATCTATATATATAATAAATCTGTAGAGGGGGTCGTGTCTGTACATTGATCCGATTTCAAAAAAAGTTGTATTGCTAGATACTGGGGTTGTTCCCGAGTCCGAAACAGGTTTTAGAAATTTTCATGTCTGTCTGTCTGTCTGTCTGTCTGTCTGTCTGTCTGTCTGTCTGTCTGTCTGTTACAGCATCACTCAAAAACTATCCAACCGATTTTGATGAAATTTGGTATGATGGTCATTTGTCATCCGGGGAGTGACATAGGCTACCTTTTATCCACCTAGCTGTCCCCAGTTCGTCCCCAGTTGGGGTCAAAAATCTATTTCACGCTATAACTCTAAAGTTAATTATTTATAAAATTTCAAAATTTGTACAATATTAAAAGTCTCCCTAGCGCAAATGATAGGCTAATTTTTGTTGACCCAACTGTACTCGGTTCGACTCCAGAGGGTCGAACAGTTTCCATAAGAAATACATGTGAAGAAATTTTTATCATTTGCACGAAACTTTTCTTTAACAAAATTAAATTAGAAATAATGGTCCTTTAAAACTAAAACTAACACCAAAACAAAGGAAATAGAATGAAGTTTCTTATTTCGGTCGTAGAATATTGCTTTCTCTTCGAAGTTTTGAGAATTAGGAAGTTAAATACGAAAATTTTATGAGAATCTGATATTCTAAACAACCCGTCGTCAAGGCCAATCTCGATATCTTTAAATTCAAATTCGTTAGCATTAGCGCATCATCAACAACCAAGCTTTGTTTATAGCAACACCAGTGTTTGTTGATTCTTTACGTGAAATGAATGTTTATCGTCGTATTAAATGAATCTAAAGGAAAAGGAAAAGGTGCGAAATGACCTCAGCTGTCGAGGCACCTTCATAATTACTACTACTACTTAAATTAATCTTCTTTCCTCATATAAAGTAATTATATCTTCTTAGCTTGGTAAGTTGATAACTTTCTCATTCTTATTTTCCGCTCTAAATAATAATCGTTTTATTTAGCGTTCCGCTATGAATTTAATCTTTAACGCTGAAGAAAAAATCAATCAAGATATTTGAAGTATCCCTGAATTCAGTGATTGCTTCCATTGAAGTGTCAATAATTGGGCTTAATAAGCAGCAAGGAATGACAAGCCTTTGATAGCTGACTTGAAAGGTAAACGAATTTTGTACTTTTAGATATAGAATGGGAAATTAAACCAAGAAATGATTTATTGGATCATCTATTGGTGTCTTTAAGTATAGTTACTGTCCACCTACATCCACCTACTCGATATCTTTAAATTAGAATTTAAATTCGTTAGCATACGCGCGACTGCAACAATCAAGCTTTGTTTATAGCAACGCCAATATGTATTGATTATTTACGCGAAATTAATGTTTATCGTCGTATTAAATGAATCTTCTTTTCTCATATAAAGTAATTATATCTTCTTAGCTTGGTAAGTTGATAACTTTCTCATTCTTAATTTCCGATCTAAATACTAATTGTTTCATATAGCGTCCCGCCGTGCATTTAATGAATCAATCAAGATCGTTGAAATACCCCTGAATTCAGTGATTGCTTTCTTTGAAGTGTAAAGAATTGGAATTTAAGCAGCAAGGAATCTCAATCCTTTTATGCCGGACTGGAAAGGTAAACGAATTTTGTGTTTTTAGATATAGAATTGGAAATTAAACCAAGAAATGTTTTAGTGGATCATATATTGGTGTGTTTAAGTATAGGTACTATCCACCTATATCTTTTCTTCATAGTGATAATCATACATATTGGTATTTTGTTATATCTTAAATAATATGTTTAAATGTTCGTGTTAAGCGATTGCCGATACGTTATTAAGTATTTTAGATTATAAAATATGGAACACCTCTCTCAGATTATGGGCGGCTGTCCTTTATTTTTATGCTTTGGTTCTATGCTGGCTGCTCAAATATTATCGTTAGAAATACGTCTCAATATGTATGTTGTATGTTGCAGGGTTTAATTATTCCAAATAATCAAAATAGTATTCATTTTACGGACTATAGACAAGTATCGAAGGAGATAAAATATACATGTATTCTATTCATTGCTGTAAAAGTAGATTGTATGTCTCGGTAAGGAAATATTGAATAAACTGAATAAGAATTTAGTCGAATAAGCATCATTTCGAAGAATGATCTCTAACAACATATTTCACTTTCGAAATATGTTTCGTTAATTTACTTCTCATTTTCATTTACAAATACTATAGAAATTCCCTCTAGAATGAAGTATTGCTGGTATATTGTTTTCCTTCAGTCCAATATTAAACTCGGGAACTTTTTTCAGATATATTACTCTATACATGAAAATATCATCTTTGAATAAGGAAAGGGTTAAGGTGACTTTTCACATAAGGGCGTGCACCCAGGAAAATTCCCAAGGAAAAACGGACTCGAAAATTCCACCTCCTCCTCATTCCAAGTTTATAAAAATATCGGAAGACAATATTTTTCGTCAACGGTATCTGAAAACATTGAAATTAAATTAAATCCTATTCAAGAGAAGAGGTAAGAGTTCACTCTGATTTTGCAACATAAAGGTCAAATTATTATTGCGATATAAATAAACAGATGCGCCGCTTGCATTATGAATAGGATAAAAAAACTCTACACAATTCATACAGTTAATTAAACAGCAGAGGGTTATTTATTAAGTGTTAAGTAATTAAATTAAGAAAACGGCAGACGCCATCTTAAGGATATTAGGTGTTAATTCATAAAAGGACGAGTTCTAATTAGATTAACTGCTATACATCGTAATTCGTTTGCGGCGTTTATTTGTTAATTCGTTTATTTGATAGTTTCGATGATTTCACTGACTCGCTGTCTAACGGACATATTGGACGTGCTAAGCGACTGGTTCATTCGTTTTTGTTTGTGGTTTACAAGATTCGTGTGGCTATTTTTGTGATTTCGTCTCCATTCATTTGGTACTCAGTTGTTTCTTCTATTTGTTGTAGCAACTGGTGCATTAGTTTATTCTGTGATTTACATTTGTGTAGCTGTTTTGTGATTTCGTAAGTCACTTAGGATTAAGAGAAGTATTGTTTTTTCATAAATTTAAGAGTTCTCATATCTAATTTTTTTCATATATTAATTTCATTACTTTCGATTTACATTCACTTTTCCGTTGAGAATCAACGGGCACTCCGCTAGTATATAATAAATCTGTAGAGGTGGTCGTGTCTGTACATTGATCCGATTTCAAAAAAAGTTGTATTGCTGGATACTAGGGTTGTTCCTGAGTTCGAAACACGTTTTAGAAATTTTCATGTCTGTCTGTCTGTCTGTCTGTCTGTCTGTCTGTCTGTCTGTCTGTTACAGCATCACTCAAAAACTATCCAACCGATTTTGATGAAATTTGGTATGATGGTCATTTGTCATCCGGGGAGTGACATAGGCTACCTTTTATCCACCTAGCTGTCCCCAGTTCGTCCCCAGTTGGGGTCAAAAATCTATTTCACGCTATAACTCTGAAGTTAATTATTAATAAAATTTCAAAATTTGTACAATATTAAAAGTCTCCCTAGCGCAAATGATAGGCTAATTTTTGTTGACCTAACTGTACTCGGTTCAACTCCAGAGGGTCGAATAGTTTCCATAAGAAATACATGGGAAGACATTTTTATCATTTGCACGAAACTTTTCTTTAACAAAATTAAATTAGAAATAAAGGTGCTTTGAAACTAAAACTAACACCAAAACAAAGGAAATAGAATAAAGTTTTTTTATTTTGGTCGTAGAATAATGCTTTCACTTCGAAGTTGTGAGAATTAGTAAGTTAAATACGAAAATTTTATGAGAATCTGATATTCTAAACAACCCGTCGTCAAGGCCAATCTCGATATCTTTAAATTCAAATTCGTTAGCACTAGCGCGTCATCAACAACCAAGCTTTGTTTATAGCAACACCAGTGTTTGTTGATTCTTTACGTGAAATTGATGTTTATCGTCGTATTAAATGAATCAAAAGGAAAAGGTGCGAAATGACCTCAGCTGTCGAGGCACCTTCATAATTACTACTACTACTTAAATTAATCTTCTTTCCTCATATAAAGTAATTATATCTTCTTTGCTTGGTAAGTTGATAACTTTCTCATTCTTATTTTCCGCTCTAAATAATAATCGTTTTATTTAGCGTCCCGCTGTGAATTTAATCTTTAACGCTGAAGAATAAATCAATCAAGATATTTGAAATATCCCTGAATTCAGTGATTGCTTTCATTGAAGTGTCAATAATTGGGCTTAATAAGCAGCAAGGAATGACAAGCCTTTTATAGATGACTTGAAAGGTAAACGAATTTTGTACTTTTAGATATAGAATGGGAAATTAAACCAAGAAATGTTTTATTGGATCATCTATTGGTGTGTTTAAGTATAGTTACTGTCCACCTACATCCACCTACTCGATATCTTTAAATTTGAATTCAAATTCGTTAGCATACGCGCGACTGCAACAATCAAGCTTTGTTTATAGCAACGCCAATATGTATTGATTATTTACGTGAAATTAATGTTTATCGTCGTATTAAATGAATCTTCTTCTCTCATATAAAGTAAATATATCTTCTTAGCTTGGTAAGTTGATAACTTTCTCATTCTTAATTTCCGATCTTAATACTAATTGTTTCATATAGCGTCCCGCCGTGCATTTAATGAATCAATCAAGATCGTTGAAATACCCCTGAATTCAGTGATTGCTTTCTTTGAAGTGTAAAGAATTGGAATTTAAGCAGCAAGGAATCTCAATCCTTTTATGCCGGACTGGAAAGGTAAACGGATTTTGTGTTTTTAGATATAGAGTTGGAAATTAAACCAAGAAATGTTTTAGTGGATCATCTATTGGTGTGTTTTAGTATAGGTACTATCCACCTATATCTTTTCTTGATAGTGATAATCATACATATTGGTATTTTGTTATATCTTAAATAATATGTTTAAATGTTCGTGTTAAGCGATTGCCGATACGTTATTAAGTTTTTAAGACTATAAAATATGGAACACCTCCCTCAGATTATGGGCGGCTGTCCTTTATTTTTCTGCTTCGGTTCTATGCTGGCTGCTCAAATATTATCATTAGAAATACGCCTCAATATGTATGTTGTATGTTGCAGGGTTTAATTATTCCAAAAAATCAAAGTAGTATTCATTTTACGGACTCTAGACAAGTATCGAAGGAGATAAAATATACATGTATTATTTTCATTGCTGTAACTAATAGATTCTATGTCTAGGCAAGGACAAATTGGATAAACTGAATAAGAATTTAGTCGAATAAGCATCATTTCGAAGTATGACCTCTAACAAGATATTTCACTTTCGAAGTCTTTTTCGTTAATTTACTTCTCATTTTCAGTTACACATACTATAGAAATTCCCTCTAGAATGAAGTATTGCTGGTATATAGTTTTCCTTCAGTCCAATATTAAAATCGGGAACTTTTTTCAGATATATTACTCTATATATGAAAATATCATCTTTGAATAAGGAAAGGGTTAAGGTGACTTATCACATAAGGGCGTGCACCAAGGGAAATTCCCAAGGAAAAACGGACTTGAAAATTCCACCTCCTCCTCATTCCACGTTTATAAAAATATCGGAAGACAATATTTTTCGTCAACGGTATCTGAAAACATTGAAATTAAATTAAATCCTATTCAAGAGAAGAGGTAAGAGTTCACTCTGATTTTGCAACATAAAGGTCAAATTATTATTGCGATATAATTAAACAGATGCGCCGCTTACATTATCAATAGGATAAAAATTTTCTTCACAATTCTAACAGTCAATTTAACAGCAGAGGGTTATTTTTTTAAGAGTTAAGTAATTAAATTAAAGAACAGCCGACGCCATCTTAAGGATAAATTAGGTGTTAATTCATAAAAGGACGAGTTCTAATTAGATTAACTACTATATATCGTCATTAATTTGCGGCGTTTATTTGTTAATTCGTTTATTTGATAGTTGCGATGATTTCACTGACTCGCTGTGTAACGCACATATTAGACGTGCTAAGCGACTGGTTCATTCGTTTTCGTTTGAGGTTTACAAGATTTGTGTGGCTATTTTTGTGATTTCGTCTCCATTCATTTGGTACTCAGTGGTTTCCTCTATTTGTTGTAGCGACTGGTGCATTAGTTTATTCTGTGATTTACATTTGTGTAGCTGTTTTTGTGATTTCGTAAGACACATAGGATGAAGAGAAGTATTGTTTTTTCATAAATTTAAGAGTTCTCATATCTAAATTTTTTCATATGTAAATTTCATTACCTTTCGATTTACATTCATTTTTCCGTTGAGAATCAACGGGCACTCCGCTAGTATATAATAAATCTGTAGAGGGGGTCGTGTCTGTACATTGATCCGATTTCAAAAAAAGTTGTATTGCTGGATACTGGGGTTGTTCCTGAGTCCGAAACAGGTTTTAGAAATTTTCATGTCTGTCTGTCTGTCTGTCTGTCTGTCTGTCTGGATGTTACAGCATCACTCAAAAACTATCCAACCGATTTTGTTGAAATTTGGTATGATGGTCATTTGTCATCCGGGGAGTGACATAGGCTACCTTTTATCCACCTAGCTGTCCCCAGTTCGTCCCCAGTCGGGGTCAAAAATCTATTTCACGCTATAACTCTAAAGTTAATTATTTATAAATTTTCAAAATTTGTACAATATTAAAAGTCTCCCTAGCGCAAATGATAGGCTAATTTTTGTTGACCCAACTGTACTCGGTTCGACTCGAGAGGGTCGAATAGTTTCCATAAGAAATACATGGGAAGACATTTTTATCATTTGCACGAAACTTTTCTTTAATCAAATTAAATTAGAAATAATGGTCCTTTGAAACTTAAACTAACACCAAAACAAAGGAAATAGAATAAAGTTTTTTATTATGGTAGTAAAATATTGCTTTCACTTCGAAGTTGTGAGAATTAGTAAGTTAAATACGAAAATTTTATGAGAATCTGATATTCTAAACAACCCGTCGTCAAGGCCAATCTCGATAACTTTAAATTCAAATTCGTTAGCATTAGCGCATCATCAACAACCAAGCTTTGTTTATAGCAACACCAATTTAGTTGATTCTTTACGTGAAATGAATGGTCATCGTCGTACTAAATGAATTTTCTTTTCTCATATAAAGTAATTATAGCTTCTTAGCTTGGTAAGTTGATAACTTTTTCATTCTTATATTCCGATCTAAGTACTAATCGTTTCATTTAGCGTCCCACCGTGCATTTAATGAATCAATGAAGATCGTAGAAATATCCCTGAATTCAGTGATTGCTTCCATTGAAGTGTCAATAATTGGGCTTAATAAGCAGCAAGGAATGACAAGCCTTTTATAGCTGACTTGAAAGGTAAACGAATTTTGTACTTTTAGATATAGAATGGGAAATTAAACCAAGAAATGTTTTATTGGATCATCTATTGGTGTGTTTAAGTATAGTTACTGTCCACCTTCTCGATATCTTTAAATTTGAATTCAAATTCGTTAGCATACGCGCGACTGCAGCAATCAAGCTTTGTTTATAGCAACGCCAATATGTATTGATTATTTACGTGAAATTAATGTTTATCGTCGTATTAAATGAATCTTCTTTTCTCATATAAAGTAATTATATCTTCTTAGCTTGGTAGGTTGATAACTTTCTCATTCTTAATTTCCGATCTAAATACTAATTGTTTCATATAGCGTCCCGCCGTGCATTTAATGAATCAATCAAGATCGTTGAAATACCCCTGAATTCAGTGATTGCTTTCTTTGAAGTGTAAAGAATTGGAATTTAAGCAGCAAGGAATCTCCATCCTTTTATGCCGGACTGGAAAGGTAAACGGATTTTGTGTTTTTAGATATAGAATTGGAAATTAAACCAAGAAATGTTTTAGTGGATCATCTATTGGTGTGTTTAAGCATAGGTACTATCCACCTATATCTTTTCTTGATAGTGATAATCATACATATTGGTATTTTGTTATATCTTTAATAATATGTTTAAATGTTCGTGTTAAGCGATTGCCGATACGTTATTAAGTTTTTTAGACTATAAAATATGGAACACCTCTCTCAGATTATGGGCGGCTGTCCTTTATTTTTATGCTTCGGTTCTATGCTGGCTGCTCAAATATTATCATTAGAAATACGCCTCGATATGTATGTTGTATGTTGCAGGGTTTAATTATTCCAAAAAATCAATTTAGTATTCATTTTACGGACTCTAGACAAGTATTGAAGTAGATAAAATATGCATGTATTATTTTCATTGCTGTAACTAATAGATTTTATGTCTAGGCAAGGGCAAATTGGATAAACTGAATAAGAATTTAGTCGAATAAGCATTATTTTGAGGATTGACCTCTAAAAAGATATTTCCCTTTCGAAGTCTTTTTCGTTAATTTACTTCTCATTTTCAGTTACATATACTATAGAAAATCCATCTAGAATGAAGTATTGCTGGTATATGGTTTTCCTTCAGTCCAATATTAAACTCGGGAACTTTTTTCAGATATATTACTCTATACATGAAAATATCATCTTTGAATAAGGAAAGAGTTAAGGTGAATTCTACATAAGGGCGTGCACCCAGGAAAATTCCCAAGGAAAAACGGACTTGAAAATTCCACCTCCTCCTCATTCCACGTTTATAAAAATATCTGAAGACAATATTTTTCGTCAACGATATCTGAAAACATTGAAATTAAATTAAATCCTATTCAAGATAAGAGGTAAGAGTTCACTCTGATTTTGCAACATAAAGGTCAAATTATTATTGCGATATAAATAAACAGATGCGCCGCTTACATTATCAATAGGATAAAAAAATTCTACACAATTCATACAGTTAATTAAACAGCAGAGGGTTATTTATTAAGTGTTAAGTAATTAAATTAAGAAAACGGCCGACGCCATCTTAAGGATATTAGGTGTTAATTCATAAAAGGACGAGTTCTAATTAGATTAACTGCTATACATCGTAATCCGTTTGCGGCGTTTATTTGTTAAGTCGTTTATTTGATAGTTTCGATGATTTCACTGACTCGCTGTCTAACGATTGTATTGAACGTGCTAAGCGACTGGTTCATTCGTTTTCGTTTGTGGTTCACAAGATTTGTGTGGCTATTTTTGTGATTTCGTCTCCATTCATTTGGTACTCAGTTGTTTCCTCTATTTGTTGTGGCGACTGGTGCATTAGTTTATTCTGTGATTTACATTTGTGTAGCTGTTTTTGTGATTTCGTAAGACACATAGGATTAAGAGAAGTATTGTTTTTTCATAAATTTAAGAGTTCTCATATCTAATTTTTTCATATGTAAATTTTATTACTTCCGATTTACATTCATTTTTCCGTTGAGAATCAACGGGCACTCCGCTAGTTGTCTAATATTTCATAACTCTTCTTCTGTGAATGCCACTATAAATACATTTTCTTAATTTGACGAATAAATGGAAAAGGGTAATTGGAATTATTAATTTAATTCGCAAAACATTTAAACGCATGACTTAAATTCATTTTGGAGCTATATAAAAAAACTTGAGAGGCGTTGGTGCGTATGCACACAAGCTTTTGCTTTGGGAAAATATCCACTGAATGTTCGAGGGTACTTGAACCGTACTGCCTGTCTGCCTTTTATCTTTTTCGTGCTCTATTCTTCTCATTATACGACCCCCCTGTTCTTTGCCCTTCGCCTCCCTTTAAACCTCTGTGGCTCCATCTTCGTCTTTCGTAGGGCACGTTCTTCCCTTCACGACCCTCTCCCCAAAACATTCTCTCTATTCATTTTTTCGCTTCAACGCGCTCTTCATTCTGACCTCAACTACAAAGAGAACTCCGAGGCAGAAAAGTGGTCGGAAAATGAGCGATACTTGGAGTCCTCCATATTCAAGCTACGAAGTCCATGTTTCCGCATAGTTTCATTTGCGTTATTCCAAATTTATGCGCGTGGCGGGATTTAATTTCGCTCCGCTCCTTTCGTTGAGAGTGTTAATGAGTGGATAAGATAGTATGAAAGAGATTAAACGCGGTTATTTAGGGCTTTATGCTCAGCTCTAAGGGACTAATTTTACTGGAGCTATGACTTTCGTAGCTTTGTAAATCAGTATAAAGTCGAAAATAAAGTTCTGAGGATATTAAGGAGGATATATAATGATATCCTATCCACTGGTTATAAGAGATTAATCTTTACATTTTATCCATTAAACGGGCCGCCATGATATATACCTTTAATCAATTAAACTACTAAATAAAGCGATTTAGAAATATTAAAATATAATATGTTTCCACAACTCAACTCATTTTAGATAAAAATATATTATTTTTCCTTAAAACCCATACTAGAAAAAGTACATTAGAGATAACGTCAATAGTTTCGGCCTTCACTTAGTGGTATGTCACACTAAAGATAAGTGAAAATATGATTGTTTTATTTATTTTAAAGCTACGTTTAAATTAAAATTACTAAGTTCAAATTACCATCTTTATATTTGAGAGTTGCACAAGTTCATAGTGATAAAGGAAAAATGTCTCTGACGCAACAAGAAAAGAGAGGATTGCTTTAGTATCCGACCATTACACTACCAGACCATCCACAGCACAGACCAACACAATAGAATTTCAGAGACTGAAGATCACTACCGTATGGCAACCTCTATACTGCCAAAATTTGGTGCCACTTGATCTCTATATGTTCTTGATAATGGAAAAGGATCTGCCTGAACATCATTATACATCTGAAGAAGAAGTTGAGAGAACTGTGGAAGGCTGGTTACGAGAACTGAAAGTCAACATCTAGCAATCAGTGATGGCTTCAGAAGACTTGTTTATCGTTGGCATAATGTAAACAGTTATCTGATGATTATGTAGGAAAATGAATATTGGTAATTTGGAAATTAAACATTACGCTAAAATAATTATTTCTGCGTTTGATTTATAAAATTATTCCCATCCAAACACAAGTTACTAAGGTGGGGGTGGGTATACCTTTCAGTCAACTCTCGTATAAAAGTGACTTAACTATTTTCGCGATGCCCGAATGCAGTTCTTCAAGGAGAAAATTCTCCCAATCCCTGAGAATTGAAAACGTATTTTATAATATCAACATAACGTGGATAACCATAATCGCCTTTCGTCTCTTTCTCACAGGAATATTCAGCGGCGAAAACGAGCCATAGCTCTGCCGATACCATTGGAAAAGAAATCGGGCGAAGTGCTTTATCTCCTCTGATTACCTCCGAAGACAGAAAACCGATGGGATGAGGAACCCCATCGCCCGACATATCGACTCAACCGCCTTGAAGAGGGGAGACGCCGAAGAATAAAACGATTGAGTTAGCCTACTTTCTTAGACGCCGGCAGAGATATACTTTCCTATCCCTCCCTTCGCTTTCAACCCTTCTCCGGGTGTTTCTTTTTCTTATCTCCGATTCGCACCCTGCCGATTCTATTTGGTGGCCATTGCCTTCCAGTTCCCGAGGAGAAAAATTTTCCTTCCAGCATTTCTCCGATTTATCCCTAGTCTCGAAAGAGTGGACCCGACCAGCGGTGCTTCCAAAACCGCGATTCCCTGATAGATTGCGAGTCAGCGATTCTTGCGGCCCGCATAGTCGATAAATGACGTCGTGAAAGGGAACGTAAAGGAATGGAGGATAGAACCGAATGCGGTTTGGGTTGTTTTGAACGCAATTTCACCTGGGTTACCCCGAGTCTTTGAAACGGAATTTTAGATGATATCGCCCGACGCTCAACGAGAGATTGTCATAAAGATGAGGGAAGCCTGGATTCCACCGCATATAGGCTCTCGCGAGAGATTGAAACTCATACAGCCGTTTATTTATTAATTTTTTATTAAAATCGGTTATCTATATCCTCGTTTCTGCTATGGTGTCTTGATGAATGGGATATTTTTCATATGTCTTTTGGTAAGAGATAGGAAAAAATGTCTTTCATCTACTTTTCTCAGTAATGCTTATAGCTGTTATGATATGAAAGCTACTGAGGTACTATTACGGTGAATAGTGGTCTTAATTAAGTTTTCTTCTTACAGAATGCAAAGAAAAGTGTAAATTACTATTGTACTTTAGTTGTATGGACATGTTCCGATTATAGCATGGCTCAGTGAGGAAAATAAGGGCAATCTGCATTAGTCTTCATATTGATTAGTAAGCTTCATTCCTTCCTACTAGATCATATTTACTTAATGTTATAGGAAGCTAATGTTTGATTATAACCGGCTTTTGCGATGAGTAGTTTACAGAGATATTATTACTTTACAGAGGTTCTCCTTGTCTGATAGATGAGTAGTGTACGTGATCTTATACACGATGTATTTTTAGATTCTGAATGAATCGTTGTAATGGTTTGTTTTTGTATATGTTTATCTTATGTTACGTTCATTGTCGGATTGGCTGAAGTAGCAGTAGGGTGTAAGAATCATTCAAATGTTTTAAAATAAATCACTTCAATTCACAATTATAATAGAAAGTAATCTGATATCCTAAATATTCTGGAATCGAAAAATTTCTTCCACGATACATAAAAAAACATAATTATAACAATAATTCATTAGTCATCAACTTCACTATCATTAGTCAATACTAGAAGTAAAAAAGAGGAAAAGAATTGTAATTTCGCTAAAATTATGCGTTTTAGTTGCTTTTTTCGATAATATCTCGATAAAATGAGGAACATTAAGGAAGAAAAAGAGGAAAAAATATAAATTTCGCATAAATTATCTGTTTTTTTTTCTTTTTTTGTTAATATCTCGATAAAATGAATAAAATTAAGGAAAAAAAGAGGAAAATATTTTTATTTCGCTAAAATTATTCGTTTTTGTTGCTTTTTCGATAATATCTCAATGAAATTAGGAAAATTAAGGATAAAAACAGGTAAAAAATTGAAATATCGCTAAATTTATTCGTTTTTGTAGCTTTTTGCGATAATATCTCCACAAAATGAAGGAAATTAAGGAAGAAAAATCTGATGTGGCCAGCACATGACTTTCTCCATACATAAGATGTAAATATTTATCTACGACAGTAATTTCAAACTCTATATTCCATCTAAACTCGGAAGATGAGTGATTAATTTATATATTATCATCTTTTACGTCACAAACATTATAAATAATGTTTTTCGGGACTTGCTCGATGAAAAACGATGAATTTGGCCTTTCGCCCATAGAGCCCAGAGCGCCCGCAAAGTACATAATCAGCAACTTCCAGTTTATCAGTATTTCAAGAATAACTCCTAAAAAATCAATGATACAAAAATATGTTTCATACAAAAGTTATAGTTAATAACATTTTTTAAAACATTTATAAATAATAGTATATACCTAAATATCATATTTATGGAGATATTTTGAAAACCGGAAATGAGCTTTGAAGAATAAAGCTCAACTTCCGGTTAACCGATTCACTCCAAAAACTAATCAACTCTAACAACACCAACAAAAATACTAAATATGAAATTTGGTGTTGATCCAACAAATAGTTTTCATGTTAGAGCGCCCACAAAATACATAATCATCTTCTTCCGGTTTATCAGTATTTCACGAATAACTCCTAATCAACTGGTGATACAAAAATATGTTAAATACAAAAGTTATAGTAAATTTTATTATCTAAAACTTTTATAAGCAACTCAATATACGTATACATCATATTTATGGAGATATTTTGAAAACCGGAAATGAGCTTTAATGAATAAAGCTCGACTTCCGGTTGACCGATTTACTCCAAAAACTAATCAACTCTGACAGCACACACCACAGTACTATATATGAAGTTTGGTTTTGATACGACTAATAGTTTTCACGTTAGAGCGCCCACTATCACACACATACACACACACACACACACACACACACACACACACACACATACACACAGACACCATTCCGAAAATGGTCAAAACGTGTTCTAGGAACCCCAAAACATGTATTTCCGTTGAAATCTCGATGTCCAATTTTTTCATGAAAACAATACTTTCTCTATACTTCGTATATGGAGAAAGTAAAAAGAGGAAAAAAATTTAAATTTCGCAAAAATTTTCTGTTTTTGTTTATATTTTCGTTAATATCTCGATAAAATGAAGAAAATATAGGAAAAAAAGAGAAAAAATATTGTTATTTCGCTAAAATGTTTCGTTTTCTTTTGCTTTTTACTTTCTCCATATACGAAGTATAGAGAAAGTATTGTTTTCATGAAAAAATTCGACTTCGAGATTTCAACGGAAATACACGTTTTGGGGTCCCTAGAACACGTTTTGACCATTTTCTGAATGATGTCTGTGTGTATGTGTGTGTGTGTGTGTGTGTGTGTGTGTGAGTGTGTGTGTGTGTATGTGTGTGTGTGATAATGGGCGTTCTAATTCGAAAACTAAAAGTCGTATCAATACCAAACTTCATATATAGTACTGTTGTGTGTGCTGTCAGAGTTGATTAGTTTTTGGAGTAAATCCGTTAACCGGAAGTAGAGCTTTATTCATTAAAGCTCATTTCCGGTTTTCAAAATATCTCCATAAATATGATATATACGTCTGTTGTATTACTTATAAAAGTTTTAGATAGTATAATTTACTATAACTTTTGTATTTAACATATTTTTGTATCACCGGTTCATTAGGAGTTATTCGTGAAATACTGATAAACCGGAAGAAGATGATTATGTACTTTGTGGGCGCTCTAACATGAAAACTATTTGTCGGATCAACACCAAATTTCATACATAGTACTTTTATTACAGTCGTTAGAGTTGATTAGTTTTTGGAGTAAATCGGCGTACCGGAAGTCGAGCTTCATTCTTCAAAGCTCATTTCCGGTTTTCAAAATATCTCCATTAATATGATATTTAGGTATATACTATTATTTATAAATGTTGTAGAAAATTTATTTTACTATAACTTTTGTATGAAACATATTTTTGCATCACTGATTGTTTAGGAGTTATCCATGAAATACTGATAAACCGGAAGTTGCTGATTATGTACGTTGTGTAAAGCTCATTTCTGGTTTTCAAAATATATCCATAAATATGATATATTGGTATATTGTATTCCTTATAAAAGTTTTAGATAATATAATTTACTATAACTTTTGCATTTAACATATTTTTGTATAACCGGTTGATTCGGAGTTATTCGTGAAATACTGATAAACCGGAAGAAGATGATTATGTACTTTGTGGGCGCTCTAACATGAAAACTATTTGTCGGATCAACACCAAATTTCATATATAGTATTTTGGTTTGTGTCGTTAGAGTTGATTAGTTTTTGGAGTGAATCGGTTAACCGAAAGTTGAGCTTCATTCTTCAAAGCTCATTTCCGGTTTTCAAAATATCTCCATAAATATGGTATTTAGGTATATACTATTATTTGTAAAAGTTTTAGAAAATGTAATGTACTATAACTTTTGGTTGAAACATATTTTTGTATCACTGATTGTGTAGGAGTTATTCATGAAATACTGATAAACCGGAAGTTGCTGATTATGTACTTTGTGGGCGCTCTCGGCTCTATGGGCGAAAGGCCAATTTCATCGTTTTTCATCGATCATGTCCCGTAAAAATTATTTATCATGTTTTTGGCATCAAAGATAATATATAATATTAATAACTCAAATTCCAAGTTTAGATGGAATATAGAGTTCGAAATTATTGCGGTAGATAAATATTTACATCTTATATATATGGAGAAAGTCATGTGCTGGCCACATCAGATTTTTTCTTTAATATCTCGATAAAATGAAGAAAATTAAGGAAAAAAATCTGATGTGGCCAGCACATGACTTTCTCCATATATAAGATGTAAATATTTATCTACGACAGTATTTTCGAACTCTATATTCAATCTAAACTTGGAAGATATGTGATTAATTTATATATTATTATCTTTTACGTCACAAACATTATAAATAATGTTTTTCGGGACATGTTCGATGAAAAACGATTAAATTGTCCTTTTGCCCTTAGCGCCCAGAGCGCCCACTAGGTGCATAATCAGCAACTTCCGGTTTATCATTATTTCATGAATATCTCCTAGACAATCAGTTTTACAAAAATATGTTTCATACAAAAATTACAGTAAATTACATTTTTTAAAACTATTATAAATAATAGTATATACCTAAAAATCATATTTATGGAGATATTTTGAAAACCGGAAATGAGCTTTGAAGAATGAAGCTCTACTTCCGGTCTACCGATTTACTCCAAAAACTAATCAACTCTAACGACTGTAATAAAAGGTCTATATATGAAATTTAGTGTTGATCCGACAAATAGTTTTCATGTTAGAGCGCCCACAAAGTACATAATCATCTTCTTCCGGTTTATCAGTATTTCACGAATAACTCCTAATCAAACGGTGATACAAAAATATGTTAAATACAAAAGTTATAGAAAATAACATTATCTAAAACTTTTATATGGTATACAATATACCTATATCATATTTATGGAGATATTTTGAAAACCGGAAATGAGCTTTAATGAATAAAGCTCGACTTCCGGTATACCGATTTACTCCAAAAACTAATAAACTCTGACAGCACACACCACAGTACTATATATGAAGTTTGGTATTGATACGACTAATAGTTTTTACGTTAGAGCGCCCACTATCACACACACACATACACACACACACACACACACACACACACACACACACACACACACACACACACACACATTGGACTCCGTAGCGTTCGGACGTGTTTCGGCTTCGCTCCCGGTCTCTTACTTTGTGTGCGCTTTCTTTCATCGTTGTCATCGTTTCATCTCATCGTTCTGTGTTTGTTCGCTTCGTTTGTGCTTCGTCTTCATCCAGTGATCGTCGGTGAGTGTCCAATTTGTTGATTTGTCTGGTTTTTCGTCTCGTGTTGTTCGCATACGCTCGCCATCAGCGTGAGTCTCACACGTTCGTCATCTGCCGCCTCGGTGGCGGCAGAAATGGACGTGGCTTCACCTACAGTGTCGCCTTCATCCTCAGAGATGGATTTATCTGGAAGTAGTCAGTGTAATTCGCAGAAATTGACCTATAAATCAATTCTATCTACGCCCGCTTCTCAATTGTCTGGTGACTCATCGCCATGTGCTCCCAAAAGCTCGTCCTCCCATACCTCGAGGCCTACCTCCCCCGTCCCTCGACCTGCCTCCCCTACTTCTAGGCCAGTATCCCCTACCTCCACGCCAGCTCCCCCTCCCATACGCAGACCTGTTCAGCTACCACCCCTACGTAGCGACGCAGGAGACTCGGCGCACGTCTCCTCTCCTCCCTCTACCTCAGAGCTGGTCGCCCCCCCTACCGCCCCTCCATCCACCCCGGGGCACTCTCTTGTCGTTTCCCCTTCCACTTTGGCTTCGTCAACATACATTTCAGATTCTACTACGTTACCGTCCATTCCTTCCCCGCCAGCGCCTACAGCCCCTCCTCTCGGCACATACGCGCAGCGGGTTCGAGGGGAATCTCTTGGAAATTACGCACGCACACCTACACACGAGAGTCCCAACGGGACTTTTTCTTTCACGCGTCGAAGGGTAACGCCGGTGCTGACCGGTCCTAACCGAAAAAGGGGTATTATAATGCAAGGTTTGCCGGACACCCCAGTTCACCAATATGTCTTCGCGGTTGCTAGTAAAATAGGGGGCGGGAGTAAAATCACGCATGCCACGCGGCTCTCCCAGAATAGAATTTGTATCTACCTCGCGAGCGAGGCACTGGTCGACACATTTATCTCCGACTTCGGCGGTGTCGAGATAAACAACACATGGGTCGCGGCACGCCGCATGGTGACCGCGGCTAAAAAAGTTTTTCTGAGCAACATCCCGCCCGAGGTCTCTAACAAAGACTTACTCGAGATACTAAGCGAGGCCGGAAGAATAGTGTCGCCGATTTATCCCCTGACATCCGGCATTAGAGTCGATGACTTTACTCACGTCTCCTCATGGAGGAGGATGGTACATATGGTCATCAGGGAAGGGATCAGGATGCCCGACTCCTTCGTCGTCGACGTTGGGGACACCCCTTACCGGGTATTCTTAAGAGTTGACGACGGTAGGTGTTTCCAGTGCGGGGAGGACGGCCACGCAGCCAACACATGCCCAAAATCAAACGCCACCTCGAAACAAATACCAAAAACCGTACCGTCAACGGATGGCGTCCCGCTAGCCACCACCAATGCTCCCTCTACCTCTGATGATCTGAGTTCCTCCACGAGTACCTCTGTCCCCGTTGTTTCCGCGACCACTCAGTCCGGTGCACTATCATCAGAGGAGGGCAAAACTCCTCCCGAGACAGATATTACTCCTGAGGAAATCAATCTGGTCGACTCGCAAACGGCTAAACTCCTTGCCCCTCTTGCCATGGATTCGCCACCATCAGTCGCGATTGAGAGCCTCGAGCTCTCGGCCTCTCAAAAGAGGAAAACACACACGGGAACCCCAGAAGATAACCTCCTCGGTCAAGTGCAAAGGAAAGAAAAGAATCCGAAAATAACCAAAGAAATGCGCCCGGATGACGAGGGGCTTAAACAAATAGCGGATTATTACACAAAAAATCCCGGGTTCACAAACATATCTTTTTTATCCCTAAGTAAATTCTTGCGAGACGTAAAGGGGAGGACGGACAGGATCGCCGCCTTAAAAGAAAATTTCAGTGAACCCATCGAAGCATTTAAAGTCCTGGCCACCCTCGACAAGCAGAAAGTCGTAAAACAGGGGGCAATGAAGATGAGGATCAAGAGGTTGGTCCAGCACGCCCTACAGGACGACATCTTCAATGCATAATTTTGTCATATTTATAACCATCATTATTTATTTACATATTTTGAAAATATCTATTGCCCTTATCAATATTTTTTGCCCATTACACGCATCTACTTCGTCGGTGTCGGTCGGTCGGTCGGTGTCGTGTATATATTTTTATTTATATTTATTTATTAATATTTATTTATTGTCCTTGTTTTAAATGCATCCATTCCTCGGATGTTTTAATCGTGTGTGTCCGATTTGTGCCCTTGGTTATCCTTTTAATGAAACGAGCAATTTTAAATAGGGATTTTATTGCGCCGCCTTCGGCCAGTGTGTGTCTGTCTATTTATTTATTTATTATTCGTGTTCGTCCGTGCTTTTATAAATTTATAAATTTATTTATTTATTTATTTATTTATTCGCGCATCATAGTGCGTGGTTTAAAGCACGTCTGTTTTTATCATATGTACGACGCTCCAGCTTTTTATGATCCCTTTATAGTTTGCTCGTCGTTTCCTGATTGGATTGTCCTTGCTCGAGGACGGATATGACAGATTTGAGAATAATCTCGCTAAACGTTCGCTCCGTGAGGGGAACTCTAAAGTGGGCACACCTGACGGCCTTCTTGGAGGCCCATCGGCCGGAAGTGGTGCTGCTGCAGGAGACCAACACCGTCGCGCCTGCGATGGACTCCCTGCCGCAGTACGAGTTTTTCTTCTCTCCCCTCTCCACGCCTCACACAGGAACGGCGGTCGCGGTGCACAGATCCGTGTGCGGCGGTGCGCGCCCGCCCGTCGTGATTAGCGACGGGCACGCCTTGGGTGTGACCGTCGGCCTGGGGGGTGTGACGCTCGACTTTGTGTCATTTTACGGACCGCACGAGCAGCATGAGGCGCTGACTGTCATCGATCGGCTGAGAGAACACCTAGAAGCGACGAGACAGCAGCGCAGAGGACCGAGAGTGACTATATTAGGGGGAGATTTTAACGTCACTTTGGACCCCGGGAGGGACAGATCCTCCGGGAGGGAGAGACATCCCCGGGTCGCCAACGCGCTCCGGAGTTTGGTGGAGGACATGGAGCTGGTGGACCCGTGGGTGGAGATGAGGAGGGGAGAGGAGGGTTTCACCTTTCACGGAGCGGAGGGTGGAAACGTGCGCTCGAGGCTGGACCGCTTATACGTGTCCGGCGGGAGCCTCTCAGCCGTAAAAAATATGAGGACGGTGCCGTCGTTTACCGACCATAGAGGGGTGGCAGCCACTCTTTCGTTGCCAAGAGTGATCCCTCGACCTCCGTACTGGAGGTTCGACAATGGGTTGCTGCGCAACGAGGAGTACGTTCAAAACATAAAGACGCTCATCGCGGCGATCAACGATCTACGTTGTTTGGGAGACCCGGTATCGAAGTGGGAGACCCTAAAGTTTGAAGTGAAGGAGAGAACGGTCGACTACGTGAGGAGACTCAGACGGCAGCAGAGGGAAGCCATAGAGGAAGGAATTCAACTACAGCGGGCTAAGGCTATCGTGGCGAGGATGGGGTGGGAGAATATAATCGTCAACGACGACCCGCTGGCTCCTCACGTAGCGAAGTGGTACACGCGCGTCGTTCCGAGACCGCTGGAGGGCCTGGAGATCGACGGTCGATGGGAGGAGGACCTTGCGGCGATAAGAATGCACGTTTCCGCCTATTTTGGCGAAATTTTCGACCCAAAAGACGCGGAGCCTCTAACAAGTGAAGAGGACGAAGCCCTCCTCTTCGAAGCCCTCGACAGCGTCTGCGAGGACGAAAGGGCCTTGCTGAACGTGGAGGTTTCGGAGGACGAGATGCTGGAGGCACTTAAGAAGCTTAATAGAAACAAGACCCCGGGGTCAGACGGACTGACCCCGGAATTCTACATCGCCTTCTGGGACGTCCTCGAGGGCCTGTTCGGGGACATGGTGCGGGAGAGCTTTCGGAGGGGAAGCCTCCCCAGAACCAGCAGGTCGTCCGTCATCGCCCTCGTCCCGAAGAGCGGGGGGGGCAGAACGATCGATGGTTGGAGGCCCGTGTCGATCACCAACACGGATTACAAAATAATGGCAAAATTATTATCGATGAGGGTCAGCAGAGTAATAGCATCTGTCATATCCGTCGAGCAGTCGTACTGCGTTCCGGGGAGAAGCATTTTTGACGCCATCTCCACTGTGCGGGACATGGTGAGATCGGCGAACGCCGAGGATACGCCTCTGGCGGTGCTCTCCTTGGACCAGTCGAAAGCCTTCGATCGAGTCGGCCACGCTTATTTGATCAAGATTTTAGAAAGAATGGGTTTCGGGGACCGACTGATCGGCATGCTGCGGACGCTGTACCGGGACGCCGTATGCATGGTCCGAGTCGGGTCCTCTCTTACGCCCCCTATCCCTTTCCGAAGGGGAATAAGGCAGGGATGTCCACTTTCCGGACAACTGTACACCCTCGCCTTCGAGCCCCTCGTTCGGGCCCTCAAAGCGAGGCTCACCGGTGCCTCTATCCCCCGCCACCCGGAGACGCGGATAGCCGTCAGCGTCTATGCGGACGACGTGACGGTGTTCGCATCGGAGGAGGAGGATTTAAGGCGGGTTTTTCCGGCGTACGACCTCTACGCTCGGTCTTCGGGGGCCAAGATAAACGCAGAGAAGACGGTGGGGCTGTGGGTCGGCAGGTGGAGAGGCAGGCAGGACTCTCCCCTCGAAATAAGATGGAATTCGGAACACGGCAAATACCTAGGCCGAAAGATCTTCAACGACGAAGATCCGGAAAGGGAGGTTCTTGAGAAAGAGATGGTCGAAACGATCGAGACGGCCCTCAGGAGTTGGAAGCCAAGAATGAGCCCGATGTCGTTGAGGGGGAGGGTGTGCGTGGCGAATCAGTTCGTCGCGCCCAAGATATGGCACACCCTCCAGACCTTTCAGCCTTCACCCTCATTTTCTTCAAGGATCCAGAGGCTGCTGGTGGATGCCATTTGGTTGGGTAGAAAGCACTGGGTGAAGAAGAAGGTGGCGACGGCGCCGGTTCGAGAGGGAGGACTCGGGCTCGTCGACGTTGGGGTTAAGATCCTCGGATTTCGATTCAACGCCGCACAGAGGCTCCTCCTTTCAGAGGAGGCAGCAGCGGAGCCGTGGAGGCTGCTCGCGGCCGCGGGCTTCGGGCGCGCGACGGGGGGGCGTCCGTGGAGGGACGCTTTCGATCGTGGCACGGGGTCGCGCCGGCTCTCCGGCTTTCGCCGCTCGCTAGTCAGGGCGTGGCGGTCGATGGGGCCGGAGAGAGAGGGCGCGGGAGTTTATGTCTTCTCCAGCGCGAGGCTCGGGAGGAGGATGGATCTTCCGATCCCCAAAAGGGCCGTATACAAAGAAGTTCTGTACAGAAGAAACAACGAGATCTGGCCACTCTCGGGTCGTGAGCCGAGGGAGGAGATCAGGTGGAGATCCCTCCGATCGCACCCCACCCTGGGGCATGATGGGGACGCGGCATGGCGCCTGGCTCATGGCGCGTGGGCGGACTGCCCCTTTCTCAGGAAGACCGGGATAAGAGAAAAAGACGACTGCCCTTGGTGCCCGGGAGTCGTCGGCACGGCCTGGCACCTGGCATACGTCTGTCCGAAGACGAGGCCGCTGTGGAGCGCGGTCGTTGGGGCCACAAAGAACCTGACGGGGAAAAGGGAGGTCCTCGTGAAGGAAATATATGGGGGAATCCTGGAGAGAGGGTCCCCAGGTACCAGGCTCGCCAACTTTCTCCTTTCGTTGGCGAAGGGAGAAATTAGGAGACAGCTAGACGCCTTTTTCCGGGGGCGGACGAGAGACGTCGCCTACGCGGAGGCGTTTTCGAGGGCCCTCCGGAAAAGGTTGAAATTAGAAAGAGACCACGCCGAGGCATGCTGCAGCGGGGAGATGCTCGGCGTGTGGACCCAAAAAAATTTCCTGATCGATTCCCAAACGGGAGAGCTGAAGGAGGATTGCCCACTCCTTCACTTAAACTGACCCCTTTTTAAACCTTTTATCCTTTATCTTTTTATCTATTTATTTATTTATTTATTTATTGTTATCGCGTCATGGAGTGGCGACGTGTAATTTACTTTTGTCGCCGCTTGATGCACGTTAATTCACCGACGCAAAGCTCTGCAAGGTGAGGAGCAGTTAGACCCCAGCGTGTCAGACCCTTGATGAAGGCTTTATTAACGCGAGGAGCATCCTTTTGTACACGCAGACCAACGCAAACCCACGCACCCGCATTCACGCACTCTCCCTCGATAGAGGGCCATCGAGGGCGATGACGCCGGCTAGGCCGGGGCTTCAGTTCGGGTGGCGGGACACCGCCTCCTCTTACTCGTGCACCCCTCGATAGAGGGCACAGGGTGTTAGGCGTTTGGTGGGGCGGCCTGGGCCCCGTTTTTAGTTTGGTGCTGAGGATATGGCGTGGGGCTCTACGTGGAATAAATATACACACATACACACATACACACACACACATACACACACACACACATTGGGTTAGGGTATGGGTGTGGGTTAGGGTATGGGTGTGGGTTAGGGTATGGGTGTGGGTTAGGGTATGGGTTAGGGTGCGGGTTGGGATGTGGGTTGGGATGTGGTTAGAGAGGGGGTTTGGGAGTGTGTTAGGGTGTGGGAACAAGGCTGGCCGGTAAAGAGTGGATGGGACTTATGTTGATTGATAAGCTCTGGAGTTGGATCTGGACTTTGCGTACCGGTCAAGGTAGAGGATGGTCAAAGGGAGTGTCGGGCCCCAAGCCTCAGCCCCCAAGACCTACGCCAGATTTGGAATCAGTTTCACTTCCCTATCTGGCAATATAATAATAATAATAATAATAATAATAATAATAATAATAACACACACATACACACAGACATCATTCCGAAAATGGTCAAAACGTGTTCTAGGGACCCCAAAACATGTATTTCCGTTGAAATCTCGAAGTCGAATTTTTTCATGAAAACAATACTTTCTCTATACTTCGTATATGGAGAAAGTAAAAAAGAGGAAAAAAATTGAAATTTCGCTAAAATTATTCGTTTTTGTTGCTTTTTTCGATAATATCTCGATAATATGAGGAAAATAAGGGAAAAAAGAGGAAAAGAATTGAAATGTCGCTAAAATTATTTTTTTTGGTTGCTTTTTTCGGTCCTATCTTGCTAAAATTAGGAAAATTAAGGAAAAGATCTGATGTGGCCAGCACATGACTTTCTCCATACATATAAGATGTAAATATTTATCTACGGCAGTAATTTCGAACTCAATATTCCATCTAAACTTGGAAGATGAGTGATTAATATATACATATTATTATCTTTGACGCCAAAAACATTATAAATAATCTTTTTCGGGACATGATCGATGAAATTGGCCTTTCGCCCATAGAGCCCAGAGCGCCGACAAAGTACATAATGAGCAACTTCCGGTTATCAGTATTTCATGATTAACTCCTACACAATCAGTGATACCAAAATATGTTTCAAACAAAAGTTATAGTAAATTACATTATCAAAAACTTTTATTAGTAATATAATACACGTATATATCATAGTAATGGAGATATTTTGAAAACCGGAGATGAACTTTAATGAATGAAGCTCGACTTCCGGTCAACCGATTTACTCCAAAAACTAATCAACTCTAACGACCTTAATAAAAGTACAGTAAAACTTCTACAACAGACCACCTCTATTAAACGACCACCTCCGCAAACGGCCAAGTTTTCAAGGCACCGATTTTTTTCCCTAAACGCTTAATGTTAAAAATACCTCTCGAACAGACCAGACCATCCCTCTGGTTACGACCGGATTTGAAGTCGTCGTGAAGGCTACTGTACATTTGAAGTTATCGAGTTGCATGAAAAAGGAAAATCGGAGAGAAAGTTGGCGGATTTGTTTAACTGTGGAAAAACTCAAATAAACAAAATCATTAAAGAAAATGTTGATCTCCGCAAAGAATGGGAAGATTTTAAGTTCAGAGGAGTGAAGAGAATGAGGACAGAAAAATGTCCAGACGTAAATGAAGCATTATTGGAATGGTTTAAAACAGCACGGTCCAAGAATATCCCAATAAGCGGAGCTCTGATGAAAGAAAAAGCCCTAGAGATCGCAGAGGCCCTTGGAATAAAAGACTTCAACGCAAGCAACGGATGGCTCGACAAGTTTAGAACAAGAAACAACATTGTGTTCCGCGCATTGTTTGGAGAAGCTGCCGATGTAGATGAAAATGTCTGTGATGATTGGCAAACAAGACTTCCATTTCTCTTAGCAGGATACGATGACCGTGACATTTTTAATATTGATGAAACTGGTCTCTTTTTCCGTGCTCTCCCAAATAAGAGCATGATGCTCAAGTCGGCAGACTCCAAAGGGGGGAAACAAGCTAAAGAAAGAATGACTATAGCATTTTGTGTTAGCGCAGCAGGAGAGAAAATGAAACCTTTGATGATTTGGAAATCAAAGAATCCACGATGTTTTAATCGTAAAGACATCACTCAGCTTGGAATTCATTGGAAATCGAACCGCAAAGCTTGGATGACATCTTCAATATTTGAGGAGTGGTTATTAGAGTTCGATAAGGAAATTGAGAAAGAAGGTAGAAACGTGCTCCTTAATTTAGATAATGCGACTTGTCACAAACATCAAGCTGTGTTAAAGAATGTGAAACTGTTGTTTTTGCCGCCAAGTGCGACCTCCAAGCTTCAACCCCTAGACCATGGCGTTATCAAATGGTTCAAGTTAGAATACAGGAGATACGTTTTGAGATCCATTATTGCAAGAATGGATAAATGTGAAAATGCGACCGACCTGGCCAAAAAGATAACAGTTGCCGACGCCGTGGGATGGACCAAACGCGCCTGGAAGGACTTAGATGCGGACTTAATCACTAAGTGTTTCGCCAGTTGTGGACTCATTAATTCCGAATTGGAAAAATTTATTTTTTTTTTCGATGACTCTGATGCTATTGGTGAAATAGAGGAACTTTCGCAACTGGCGGGGATTGATTATGATCCGGAGTCTCTGGAGTGCGAGGACAACTTAGAATGCTTTGATAATCTCAGCGAAAATTGGGAAGACCGCTTAATACAGGATGCTATTGCCCAAGGTAAGAGTGCATATTATTTTTTTTAATCGTTATGCTTAAAATATTTAAAAAAATACTAAGACTTATATTTTATGACTTTTATAGGCGCAAATTCCGAATCTGAAGATGAAAGTTCCCCTGCTGACATCATTCAACAGGCGGTCGAACCTACGATGACAGCGCAGCAAGCGTTAAAAGAAATAGACTATATGATTTTAAATTTGCAAACGAAAGACAATTCATTAAGTAGTCTATCTTCAGAACTGAAAAATAGATGGGAAAAAGAGGTACCTTCTGAAAAATCAAAAAAAATGAAACAAATAGAAATTTCGAGAAAGAAAATAAATACGTATTGTAAAAAAATAGTACGACTTCGTTTTTTGTATATAATTAAAATAAAAATAATAAAATTAGATTGTATATTTTTCTTAATTTTTACTACTGAATAATTGTTTCTAAATCAATAAAAACGTTTTAAGCAGCTCCATGTTAATACTTCTCAAAGAGACCAACCCCCCTCAACGACCGATTTTCCTCAGAACGGAGGGTGGTCGCTCCCGAGAAGTTTTACTGTACTATATATGAAATTTGGTGTTTGTCTGACAAGCAGTTTTCATGTTAGAGCGCCCACAAAGTACAAAACCATCTTCTTCCGTTTTATCAGTATTTCACGAATAACTCCTAATCAACCGGTGATACAAAAATATGTTAAATACAAAAGCTATAGTTAATTACATTATCTAAAACTTTTATAAGTAAAACAATTTACGTATATATCATATTTATGGAGATATTATGAAAACCGGAAATGAGCTTTGTTGAATAAAGCTCGACTTCCGGTTGACCGATTTACTCCAAAAACTAATCAACTCTGACAGCACACAGGACAGTACTATATATGAATTTTGGTATTGATACGACTTATACGTCTCACGTTAGAGCGCCCACTATCACACACACACATACACACACACACACACACACACACACACACAGACATCATTCCGAAAATGGTCAAAACGTGTTCTAGGGACCCCAAAACATGTATTACCGTTGAAATCTCGAAGTCGAATTTTTTCATGAAAACAATACTTTCTCTATACTTCGTATATGGAGAAAGTAAAAATCTGATGTGGCCAGCACATGACTTTCTCCATATGTAAGATGTAAATATTTATCTAAGACAGTATTTTCGAACTCTGTATTCAATCTAAACTTGGAAGATGAGTGATTAACTTATATAATATTATCTTTTACGTCACAAACATTATAAATAATGTTTTTCAGGACATATTCGATGATAAACGATGAAATGGCCATTCGCCCCAGCGCTCAGAGCGCCCACAACGTACATAATCAGCAACTTCCGGTTTATCAGTATTTCACTAATAACTCCTACACAATCAGTGATACAAAAAATGTCTCATACAAAAGTTATAGAAAATTACATTTTATAAAACTTTTATAATTAATAATTTATACCTAAATATAATATTCATGGAGATATTTCGAAAACCGGAAATGAGCTTTGAAAAATGAAGCTATACTTCCGGTTAACCGATTTACTCCAAAAACTAATCAACTCTAACAACACCAACCAAAATACTATTTCTGAAATTTGGTGTTGATCCGACTAATAGTTTTCATGTTAGACCGCCCACAAAGTACATAACAGTTACTTCCGGTTGATCGGTATTTCACGAATAACTCCTAACCAACCGGTGATACAAAAATATGTTAAATTCAAAAGTTATAGTAAATCATACTATATAAAACTTTTATGGGGTATACAATATACCTATATATCATATTTACGGAGATATTGTGAAAACCGGAAATGAGCTTTGATGAATGAAGCTCGACTTCCGGTTCACCGATTTACTCCAAAAACTAATCAACTCTGACAGCACACATCAAAGTACTATATATGAATTTTGGTATTGATACTACAAATAGTTTTCACGTTAGAGCGCCCACAAGCACAGACACACATACACACACACACACACACACCCAAACACACACACAAACATACACACAGTCATCATTCCGAAAATGGTCAAAACGTGTTCTAGGAACCCCAAAACATGTATTTCCGTTGAAATCTCGAAGTCGATTTTTTTCATGAAAAACAATACTTTCTCTATACTTCGTATATGGAGAAAGTAAAAATACGGTAAAGCTAATGCAAACGAAATGCGCTCTAATTGATTAAATATCTAATTTATTAAAATAATAAAGTAATGCATGTGCAAAAGTTGCACCTACTTTTTGAAGGAGAATAAAAAATTATAGCATAAGATTTATGAAAGAAGCTTCGAAATCGTTTGAAAAATAATCCGAATTCAGGTCCAAATTCATATTTAGTGTATATTCTGGAATGTTCATTCGAAATTTTAGTACCTGTGTGAAATTTCGAACACGTTCATGGATTACACCAAATAGAATCTAGCGCGTTCATCTCACTGAGGCCCATTCAAAATCACTTGGGCATAATTATTTTAATCCCTGAGGTAATTGATCCGCCGAACCAGATTTTATAGATGGTTACATTTTTGCTATGATAGAATAATTTAAGTCTCACCAAAGAGAATTGGAAAAATATGCGCTTAAATGAATCTCCCGATAATCCTATTAGAAAGGGTATTTAAACGGGATAAAGAGGATGTACAGGTCTCTACCTAACGCAATTAAAGGAAATGGAACGAGATGGATCCTTCAATTAACTGGCAGCAACTACAGCCGAACCTGAATAAGAGAGAAAACCGTGAGACTAATTGGCAGGTCTCGTCAGTATCACTACAGAAAACGTAGTAAAGCAGAAATCTCTGGAAGAGAGTTTTTATCATCCATATCTCTATGAAATCTCTGCGAATATTTGATTAATACTTGCAAATTTCAATTTACATTACTTTTAATCGTTCAGTATTACTGTACTTTGTAAAACTAATTTCAATATTGTGAATTATATTTTTCGCTTTTACTTGAATTTTCTGTGCAATAAAATGAGGATCTTTATCTATTCCAATAGAATGAAAGATAATTTATAATCGTCTTTATCATTAAGGTTTTGTTTCTAAAAATAACACAATGTTATTGCAGAGTTTACGTAATTACTTATGTTTTGTTGTAATATAAACAATTTTTGCGTGTAAATACTCTCTCTTTATAACTCCCAGGTAATTAGATTATTCTAAAGGAGTCAAATCCGTTAAAGTATACAAAGAAATAAAATATATGTAGGTGGCCTTGATGTTGTGGAAATTCATAGTATAAAAATTATGTGTACTTTTCTTCAAACTTATGGAAAAGCATAAATCATCTTTATATACAAAGAAAAATTAGAAAGAGCTCATGGGTCTCCAAGCGGGTTGCCTTCTGCCAAAGGGTCGACGTTTCGGTGGCGTACTCTGTCTGTGGTAAAAACGTTTGTGTGCGCTCTATCTTAAAAACTAATTATCCGATCATTTCTAAACTTCATATTTAGTATTTTCCTAACAATGTCAAAAGTTGATTAGTTTTTGATGAATATCGCTATACCGGAAGTTACGGTTTAACCGAAAAATAGTTTTGTTTCTGTAATATCTCTGTCAGAATACAATATAGGTATATACAATTACACACAAAAGTTATAGGTAATGTATTTTGCTACATCTTTTGTATGAAACATTTTTTCGTAACACTAATTGTTTAGGAGTTATTCTTGAATAATGGTTAACCGGAAGTTGTTGTTTATCCAAAAATGGAAGTTTTTCATGCATATCTCTATCAGAATGCAATGTACGTATATATAATTATGTACCAAAGTTATAGATAATGTATTTTACTACAACTTTTGTATGAAACATTGTCCTGTAACACTCATTGTTTTGGAATTATTCATATATCTCCGGCATAGGCTTCTGTTTTCAATAAATATGGAGAAAGTCATGTGTTGGCCACATCAGATTTTTTAAAGAAGACAATTAGACTAATAATCCTGATGGAATGAAAATCTTTCTTCGCTGGGATTGATGTGATTTGATAGATGCATTGGAAGTAATTGTGAGAAAAATATTTATGTTAACGATGTTAATAAAGATAATACATTGAATTCACTCTAAATAATTGACCCATATTTACATTATAGGGTTGTAGAGCCAAGGTTTGACAAAGAGTGAAATACGGCAAAAAGGGCAAACTGGTATTCAGAGGAACTGTTACTTGTATTCAAAGGGAAATCTCTCTGAATTTGCACTCGCACTCGATTTCCTTTTGGGGATGTTAACTTTGAGAGTACAGTCACACTTCATGCAACGAACATTTCAAGAGAGTTTGCTGCGTCCATTCTGCGGAAATGAGGTCTTTTCGGTTTGATTTATTTACCGTTACAGACTGTCAAAGGTATTTTGCAGCTTACAAATTTTATTTCGGGCGAATCATTTTTGTTAACTCGAGCGTTTCAAAGACATGTCATGCTGCAGAGTAACGTGACAGTGAATTGTATCCAAATTGAATGCACCCTTTCATATTTAGGCCACCTAAAAAATCAGTTTAATTTTTCAATGGGCTGAATCTACTCGCATTTTTTAACTGTAAAAAATAATAATGTATTGAAAATTGTGCGGGAATTTAACTTTCAAAGTTCAGAAGCCATCGTGGCAATAGGATTGTGGACATTTTTGGAACTACTGCTTGTAGCGTATGAAGGAAGTATAGTTGAAATATCTCACGTGACATAAAGTTAATAATAACTATGCAAAATTATTTCAGGGAAATGTGAATAAAACGTCTCTTTTTTGATTTAACCCTGTGAATAAAATCTAGAGAATAAAGTTTACAAAATTAGTAAAAATACTCCGTTGAGGAATGGTATGCTCTAGGTGAAATTCAAATCAGTAAACATGTTCGAAAAAAGTCAAGAAATATAAAAATGACATTTAAGGGAAACTAGGTTGAATATATGATGTAATAGTTTCAATCTTATACTTCTAAAAGACGCCTCAGATACAATTTCCTTCTTATTAAAGGGAAGCGAGATTTTCGTAGAATTCGAATGGATTCAATGAAAACCTACTATTTATTAATCTTATATTTCCACGAGTATTCATTTATCCTAAACTCAACTGGATACAAAAATAAGCACACTTGGACCCAAAAATAAGATTTCTCACTAGAAGATAAGATAAAATTGGTTAAGCAGTTTTATTCACAATATTTCGCACTGCCAATGATTTTCTCCAGCACTTCTTAATCTTTTAACACTTCCCGTCAACTGTTAAGGTAAGGGGCCTAGGACCTAAGGCGCTCTCTCACTGCCAGCACAAGCAAAGAACTTACGCTACTGACAGCTCATAAGTGTACACCTAAGGTAAGTTTAACCGGGCGAGTAACTTGCGGCAAATCTGGCGCAAGACACTTCCTTATAAAGAAGGAATTTTCCTTTACCGTAGATGCAATAAATTGTCCCGCCTTTCTGCAGCAACAATGTTGCAAGTTTAAACTCCCTCAAGTTCTTTTACAGGCGCTTCTTATTACATACGATTACTCGTACAATGTGAGAGACCATTCGATTGTTTTCGATCTGGATCAAATAAGACAAAATAAGCACATTTCTTAAAAATAAGCACAATTCCATTTTCTAAGATCTACTCTTTAAAAATATCGTAAGCACGACTCTCATAAATAAGCACGTAATGGCAGCCCTGTTTATAGAGGCGAATGCCCCTTTAAAGTCGACAACAAGCGACACTCTATCTCTGAAAGTGCAACATCTCGTGTTGCATGCATGTCCTCTTGTTGCCTACGCATAAGGCGTAGTATACGTTTTCGAGTTTCAAGTCTCATCGTTACTTTAAACGGAGGAGGAGAGACCTATAGTTTTTTGCAGAACGAAAAGTCACCTCCCTCTTAATTTAAATACTCAATGCCGTAAGAAATATTTAGGACAGTTGATAAATTCCATCTGTATGTCTTTCATTCCATTTGCTAGCCTCTTTCGGAAATGGAATTCAAAATAATTATTTTAAATTCCTGTTTCTCTATTTTTTCTTAATAATTATTTGTATTGAGTATGTAAAATGATTTTATTACATAATTTTATTCTTTCAGTATCAAAAATACCGCTAAACAGTCGACAAACAAATTTTAAATTGTAGAATAGTATGTGCATAGATAATAATTCTTTTCATTATTTTAAGAAACACATTACTGATATCACACGTCTTGAAATCACAGTTTTATATTTGAATCATATTATCACTCAGATACAGATAAGAAATTTCATAAAAATAAAGGACGGACATGGTTTATCGGGCTCGATATATCAATTCGATATCGTTGGATAAGCTTTCTCGAGTAATATTTCAATGTTGATACAAGAAAGTATGTTAAAATATGTCGTTTCAATTACTCTTAGAATTGAATATTGTGTCTTGCATACATAAGAAGATACCTTCCTTAAGAAACTAAGCAGGTAATGAAAAATGTAATAGTAGACTAAATTCGCTTTGAATTTGCAGTTAGTTATTAAAGAGAACGAGACTGCAGTCGATTTCAAATAATCCGCAAAAATACATATATTAATATATGCTTGCTGAAAAATTTTCACTGGTTACTATACATAATGAAATGTCTAGTGATTTCATGATGATAGAAAAGTATTTTAAGGAAAAGTTTGGTATAACTCATCGCCTATGTTATACATTTCGTTTTATTGTAGTTCACCATTGAGATTTACACAACAAAAACATTCTGGAGAAAAAGATCATCACCGAGTTAATCAACTAATAATTTATATTTTTAAAGCATATTTTAAATTTTTAAATCGACTTTCTTTTCCCAAGCCTCTGTTTTCTGGATAACGGTGAGTGACGTTGGTTTTAGATTTCATGGCTAGACAGTCTACTAATTGAAGTTCAACAATTCATCCTAAAGATAGTCATAAATTTTTCAAGCCTCGCTACCCCTTAGTCGTTTACATTACCATGCGAATTCATTTCCTCTCGAATGATTCCCTGAATGCGCCCACCGTAGATTTCGAATTCCGTCGGCTTTCACTTGCAAAAAATTCTTCCACACCAGCGAAACACTTAATTGGAGATTAGCCGAAATCATTCCGCAGTCAACGGCCGGGAGAGAAGTTTGGGATGGAAGTGAAAGTTTTGAGGGACTAATTCCTTCCGTTCCTTTTTTGTCATTTCTCACGCATTCCATTCTTTCCTCTTTCCTTTGCCTACCTCACTCCTCGAGACTCGAATATAGCCAAAGTTTTTGGTGCTGATGAAAGGATAAGCTGAGAAGTTTTTCTTGGTATCGCAGCAAAATGTTCGACAAATACGGACGACTTAGATGACTAAAATAAGAGTTCTATTTCTCCCCAATGAACTTGGCCTTGCCATATACAAACCATTCGTTTGATTTAATTTCTTTATATTTGCTCGATGTCCTTGTCTCGAAGTTTCTTATACTACCTTAGTTAGACGTTTTTATACTTTTGTGTTTTTGAGATGTTATTATAGATATTCCTTATGTATCTATTACGAAAAATTAGTATTCCACCTTGAACAATATTGATTTATTTTATAATATGTTCCAATACCCGCCGATAATTCTGCAGACAGGTGATATAAAAAGTAATCGAAAACTTCTATAACTAAAATAATAATAATAATAATAATAATAATAATAATAATAATAATAATACAAACTCTTTATTTGGCGAGGTTAGGCCCATTAGGGCCTCTCTTACACCTAACCATTAAGGATAACTATTGTTAAATACAAAGAAAAAGGTGGAAAAACAATACAAATATATATATAAAGAAAATAAAAAGAAGAGGTAATAAAAAATTATAGAATTGGGGTGTGGGGAAAAACTCCTTGGCTGAAAGCTTTCGGAGAAAAACCCGAGAGATGACTTCGAGTCGATGTTATTCTAAATGTTTCCCTTATAATTAAACTAACTCAAAATCTGTTTTTCCTCCTCAAGCGTATTCATTCGATATTAACGTTTACGTAATGAGGAAATAATCGAAAACTTTAAGCATGAGAATCCACTGCTTGGGCCGTGACTTGGTGGTAAGTCTCCATCAGGAAAAAAGAAAAGGTATAATTTAAGTACCGATGATGACTCCATGAGACGAGACCATGCTCGTTCGAGAATAAATCTTATCGTGGTTTATAAAAGATATAATTTTTCTTTTTTCCTTTAAACATGAGGTTTATTCAAACTGGGGTATTTCTATATAGAACGTATTTTAATTATGTACGAGCTTAAATGAATTTAGAATATTTATGAGTAATGAAATTGCAATAAGAAATGGAAAATTGGCAAATAATTATAATGTTTTCAAAAATTTTGAGATTACATCTATGTTAATTTTTATAAATAAAAATTGATTTCAACAGTATCAATATGGCTTTAATCATCGGTATATATAACTTCGTTAAGCAATAAAAAAGTATTAGAAAGGATTGTAAGATTAATCAAGAAAGACTAAATTATCTTTCCATGAATCTACTTTTTCGAAAAAGATCAACACGTGTCCAGTTTTCATAAGTGGGTCGCAAGGCAATAATATCTTTTTTCAATAAATTTCTTTCCTAATAGTTCACATAGGAGTCCCAATGCAACTCCTTAACGCTTTTCTTAATTTAGCTGAGGGATTTTATCCACAGTTATTTATAACCACTATCTAGTCCTTCCGCTCACTTCTTCCGAAAATCTCGAATTTTTTGGTGGAAAAATCGAGGGATTTAATCCCATCCTCCCCCGACGGTTTCCAATTTAATTTCCGCTGAGTGCAGTTAATGTAAAGCATCTGAAATTAAATAGTAGCCCTTCAGGCTTTCTATTCGAGGTTATCACACATAAGTTTGAAACCCTCTGGAAGTCTTAAAGCCGAAGGAGAGGAATATCTACTGATTTTTATAAATATTCAGCCACTGAAATCTTTTCCAAATGTTTTAATATAATTGAAAAATATATTAGGCTATTTTTCTCACGTCTCACTTTTAGAGCTCACATCAAAAGGTAGATTGATAAATGATCCAAGTCTCAATAAATATGGCTTGAAATAAGTGTATATATACTCTAACTGAGAGCATTTACATTATATTCAAATATTAAAGCACGACAGCTCATAATAATTCAAATGATTTTGGTTTAGAAGATCAAAAAGATTATGAAATGTTTTATTTCATTTTTTCTCTTCTATTTTTCTTTAATTTCTTTAAATTATTTTCGAACTTAATATCATGATTCTAGAATTTAATTTACAGTCAATTCCAGAAAATAATTTAGAATACATTTTCCTGTTGCTTTACCCGTAGTAAATAATATCATTACCTCGACAGAGGAGCATAAATTCATAAATATATTTAAAATAAATGCTTTTGACTACTTGAATAAATCTGGAAATTAACCATAAGTAAATAATGGTTTTAAACTCGGATGATAAGGCATAGAGTCTAGATATTATGCTTTGTATCAAAAATTTATTCTAATGAATAGGGATAGTAAGATTATACGTAAATGAATAATATTCTATTTTTAATCCTTAAAAGCATATTAAGAATGTCGACCAGGATTATGAAAATAATTTGCTATTTCCATTTACAGCTCCGATCTTTTACCGAGATGATAGGACGTACATTGTGAAATTTGTGTTTTGTATTTGAAATATTTTCTATAGACCAGCGATATTCTAATATATGCTCTATTTATTATTTGAAAACAATAAAATTCACCGGAATTATAAGGACGATATGATATATCAATATAGAGCTTTCAGATATTCAACTAAAAGTAATGAGGAATCAATGACGTTTTTGGTATATAAACAATCATTTATGAACACAGAAAAATAATACGGCCAGACAGGTGGAATCGCTGTAGATACGAACAAGCGAGTGGGCAATATTTTAGACCAGCTTGGAACTTGAACATCTGAACTCTAACCTCAGCCAAAGATTGCTTGCAACTTCCAAGTCCGAGGGCTTACGAACTCCGTTAATTAAATTGCTACGGACAAGTTTATGAATTTTCCTTTTCAATTCCTTACTGGAGCGTAACGAATGCTAGTGCCAGCTTGTTACCGATCTGAGGGAACGATGCATCTTTGATACCGCAAGCACCGCGGTACTGTGAGCTGAATTCCAATTAACTCGCCAACCTATACTCCGATTCTATTCGTTCGAAATAAAAATTCATGGCACTGGACACCATTCCCTCGCTCTAATCATATTTCTAATCGTAAAACAGATTGAAACTTATGCATAAGTGGATATTTTTAAGCGTAAGATTTCAAATTAGATTTTACTTGTCCCAATGTCAATTCTTTTTTGATAAAATATGAAGCTTATTTATTGCAAAATATGCAACAGATATGTAACTTGCGGATGTGTTTTGTAACTAGCGTATTTGACACGAGTTACTACAACTGATAAAATTTAACCCTGTATCTAGACTGACATTCACCTTGTTAAAATATTTTCAAATGTTTAGGTGGAGGGGGAACAGGGAGACTGGGAAGATGTGTTCATTGCCAGTATTAAATTTGATATTCCTTCTCGATAATTATCCTTTATCGTTCCAAATAAAGATATTTTTATCAATTTGAACGAAATTCTTTATCATTATGACGATCTGTGCGGCAAAAATCGATTTTTCAAGTTTTTGGTATTTGCACACTTTGATTTCTCAAAATAAATACCTTTTTTGGAGACTTGGCCAAAACCACTATAATACCCTTAAAACATAGTATCTCCCCTTTAGAACCTCGTTGAAATTACTCAATTTGGTCAAAAACTCACTGAGATATCGTAAGTTTAACGAAAACTGTAATTTTTGCTAGTTTTTCAAATTTTATGCCCTTCTTGTTCGATTTCCACGGACCCTTCAAACTTTTAACCAAAACTGTTTAGCTCCCTGAATTTTGGATTAAAAGACGAAAAAGATGAGCTATTATGGAAACCTCAAAGTCATACTGGGCCCGAGATACGGGCCCTTGAAAATTGGGGTGTTTTTTCACCCCGCGATCCCCGAATAGGTAAAGAAAAATAGCGATACCCTTCTAGGGTTAATATATATAGATTATTTAAAGCAATTCGCAGCACTTTTTCACTCTGAGTAGTAAGTTTTAACCAATGTGGTAAAGTTTTAATAAATAACGAATTGAAGCTACTGCAAATGCGATACGTTAACTACCTCAAAAATACAGCGGTGATTGCATGGAACACAAACGATATAAAAAGACGAATATGAGATTAAACAAAATTCTTAGTATTGTGTCATCTACTTGAATATAATGGGTATCACCAAGGACGTAACATCCTTGAATTGTGATCTCCAATATCCTTAGCAACCTTAGGGTAATTTGGTTCGTAAAGATTTTGCTGCATTTATATGCAGTGCCGATGCATGATAAATGCATTAAAACAAATTTCATAATGAAAACTCACACTTGACATATCAGTAATCAGTCTACATAAATAGAATAAAACGTGTCGTGGGGTAATTATTTCCATATGTATTGTACTTATGCAAGAGAATCGTCGTAACCATGAATTCGGTTTGAAGTTAAATATTGCTGTTTAATAATACGAGACCTTATTTACAATGTTTTCAGGACGAAAATGCTTAAGTAGTATACCCGTCTTAAATATTACTTCCGGTTTCATGCAACGTAACGAAATGATTGTAGAAGATACGCCGTTGTCATAAAACTAATAGTTTTAAACTATTAAAGGGAAACAGGCCTTATCAGAAATTTTCGGCGGTAAAAGGAGCCCCTTCTCTCAATAAAATCAAGTCAAACCCTTTTCTCGTTTGCGTAAGGTGTGAGTGCACTACGTCAACGCAATCGAGTTTACCTCTTGATGGCATTCCTTGCAGTAAACGGAGCGAAAATAACAAGCTTATATCAAAATGGAATGTGGCCTTCAGTGTCAAGGTTCTCAGTAATATAATCAGCGTGCTGCCATCTACGGGAGATGGAGGCATACATGACAATGAATGTTTAGAATTGGATGGAAAACGCAATCCTTAATATCAACGCGGTTTTGCAAACCTGGTATGAAAAAAGCAGCCAGATAAAATAAATGGTACATAGTGAACCCTGTTTGGAAAACTGGCAAGAATTCTGTGACGTAAAGGTCACCCTAAAGCATTATCTAATAAAAGTCTAAGGTATTACTTGACAACATGTTCTTCTTATAAGTCTTCTTGTAAGTATAAGTACGTCATAATGAGATTGCTGCAAATCTGGGATGAGAAAAATCCGCAAGAGAGGATCTGTATCATTAATTACAAAACCCAAGCCTTGCTTACAAATAATACAATAGACAATATTTTTTTTCAGAGATCAGGAAAATAATCAATGCAACGTTGAGTATACACTTCTGAATATTTAATCAGGGAATAATTTGAAAGTTGAAATCACCTAAAAAGAATATGATTCGTTAATACATTCAAATAACTCGGTGTCACACGAGTAGAACAAATCTGACCTTTAAATATAAGCTTAGATAGTAAGAAGTAGTTTTTTCCCGGTGAGTTGCTTGAAGGAAGTATTCTCGGGTTTCCAACCGGGCAGCGTCTCTCCATTCTGTCGGGAGAGAATGGAGAGACGCTGCCCGGTTGGAAACCCGAGAATACTTCCTTCATAAGCTTAGATTCTTCACGCAACAAACGAATAGTCAGAGGTATGATACATATCTGTAAGAACTTGAGTAAAAATGGAAATTATCTTGATAAATTCTTCTCAAAATTATTTAATTAAAATGTAATTGGCAAAACATAAAGCAAATCCACCCTTTGACTTTCTAACTGAGTGCATTTTAAGAATATATAAAGAATATCTCGAAGGGGGTTTTACATAAGCGTATCAAATCTTCACTGACATATCATTTGGATATATATTAGCGAGGACAAAGAGATTTAAATTCACAGACAGAGAGACTTAGCGTGAGTGTAGAAGCCACTCAAAGCTTTATGCTGGAGCATTCAAATTAACTGATTAAGTTACTAAGGAAGTGAGATGAACTTTGAGGAAGTAGTGGCTCCAGTGACCGCGAGCCCTGAATCGATCAAACTGTTTTCGAGATGTGTTCCACAAGGGATTCAATTAGCAGATTAGGAGGCGTAATTCATATCTACAAGAATAGCTTTTTCGGATTCCTTTTTTTTCGCATCTTTGTTGAAAAGAATGCCAAAAGAGAAAAAATTGGATAATACATGTACTGTAATTTAATTAAATAACTTTAAGGGTCATATAAATTATGTGGTTGAGGTTTCTTGAGTAATAACAAGCCCTTCTACGAGGAGAAATATTATTGAAATATTTTTTAAGGTGCAGTGTTAGAGAAGGTTGAGGAATTTGATTGGTTGTAGGTTGAAGAGTGACAAAAGGAGGTCATGAATTAGTAATGAATAATAATAATAATAAATTTATTTTGCTCTGGGATTATAAGTCCCAAAAGAGCAGGAAAGAAAAATACACAAATTCTATCTGCTCACAAAAAATAAATAAATCAAATTATAAACAATAGGTCGTAAAACAAAAGAAAGACTGCTTACAAAAAATAATACAAAAAAGAATAAAGAGAAAGAAATAAGCCAATAATATGGCAATAAGAGTCACTCTGTAGTAACGAAAAGGTAAACAGTTTTTCTTTAAATGATTGTGCGGAGGTGGAATTTTTATTGTGTAAAGGCAGGTTGCTCCAGAAATTAGATGAAGAAATTAAAAGGGATTTTAGGTAAGTGTTAGTCCGAGGGATTGGGCATAGAAGATAATTAGGGCCGGAGCCCTAACTATCTTCTATGGGAGGTTTTACAATTAATTCTTATATGGTGTATGGATAAACTCAAGGCGTTCTAGCCTAATATTGTGGAATGCCATCAAAGTAAATAAATCAACAAAAGTTATTCGTATTTTTCCACATTCCATATTTTTAACCCCAATCTCACCAATTATTTAACCTACCTTGACCTATCCTTCTCCTTTCTCTACCAACAAAACTGCCCAAAAAAGTATAAATTACTTAATTTCCGCATACTTTGTACTTGAATATGACCGCAAGGTCGGAATCGGTTGTTTCGAAAAATTAAATTCGTAGAAAACTGCGAAGGAATTTTGTTGATTTACTTATTCATGGTGAATAGAGTTACACTCAATTATAGCTTCTTCAACTGAATATGCATTCCTCAACATTGGAGTAAAGTATCAACCCACTGGCCTATTTATAAGGGGATGCAAATTTCTAAGATTACTGCTAAATAACCTAGATTACATTGATAACAGCAAGACCAGAGTATGGGACTGCGTAATGCGTCAACTGAACGTGGATGAATGATTACCAATAAGTCACTAATGAAAAGGAAAAAAAGGATAACTTGACAAGCATTACGTCGTAGCGGGAGTATAGATGGAGTAAAAGATACACGGATGACAGCGGATGTCTTGACCTTTTCCAATGAAAATTCATTGAGTTGCACTCCCTCGGTGATAAGGAATCGGTTTTATGGGAATACTTCCACATGGAGTGACGCGTCACCTAAGAATATTCCCGAAAAATCCCTTCCCTGGTCGCAACGACAAGGTCGGAAAGTCCGGTTTTAAAGATATCGCATCACGGGACGGTAAAAGCCGGAAAAATTTCAGACTGTAACGAATGGTCCTGGTTATGAGTCCTGAGCCCCGTTCCGGAATAGGCCGTTCATAACAAACATCGGGGGACCCTTGGCTCGTTTGCTTCCTCGTGAAAGGAGACTTCCCGTTTCCTCCCATGCCTTCCGTCCCTTTCTTAATTGCATGCAATCTTTCCCGGGATGAATACTGGCCGTCCTTTCAGGGCAAAGTCAAAGACGCGCTGCACTGCGCCTCGCGCGATTCATTTTTTCCTGAATTTACCTCCGTTTCGATGTAATCGCGTAAGCGGGAGCTCGGGTACGACGCATCACGGGACAGCCTTCTTTTTTTACGGAATGAAAAGATGGTCTCTTTTCACGGTGTGGACATGCTACATGTTGAGAGAGTTCTTTCTGTGTAATTTCTGGACCCATTTCCGAGATAGAACGTTGCCTACTAATTATGCTCTACGTGTACCAAGTTTCCTAGCTAAATTGAGTTTTCGAGCGAAAAATCTGGACTTGTTGTCGCGGGTAACCGATGATCTTGATGGAGAGTAATTGAGGAATCCGGGACGGGTTGGAGTTTAGAGGCAACAAAAATATTGGAATCAAAACTAGAATAGGACAGAAAATAAGGTCAAGGTCTAGATGATCAGGGGTAACTTTGTGGAAAGCCATTGTAAAATACGGAAGAAAAACTTGGTATTTTTTCCACACAATCGAAAGGATTGTTATCGTAGATAAAAAAGTTTTATAAAACAAAAAATTAACTTTTACTAATTCACCTTCAGAGGTTACAGAGGCGACTATATAAGTCTTCCCAATACTTTTCCTGGGCTTGAAGATGGCTATCATCAGCCGAATCTAGTCGCCACTGTAGCCTCTGTATGTGGATTTGTAAAACTTACTTTTGTTTTGTAAAACTTGTTTTATTTAACAATCCTTTCGATTATGTCGGATTTCTATTATATTTCCCCCGTGAATCGAATTCCACAAAATTGTTTTAATCGACGACCGGAGTAGTATCTTCTTCTCATCTCATTTTTTCTTCCTTAGTTAAAAATAAATGGAATTTACGGCATATATTAGAGCTAAAAGATGATAAACTTAATAACTCTCTCTTATTCTTAAACTTATGCTGCCATTAACATAAGAGTTACCGGTTCCATCAATACCTTATGTTTCCTAAAATTACGCATTGATCATTGGAGTGTTGCAACGAAGGTCCAGAAACAGAGTAATAAATAATTTTCCTAACACATATTTTAAGAATTTTTCCATTTATATTGATTTTAAGAACAGTTAAAGCGTCTGTTGGAGCTTAAATATATATTTCACAAACTTTAAGTTCACGGTAGGAATGTACACTCCTGGCCAAAATTAACGCAGCACCGGCCGTAAGGATCGCTAGGGAGGTGCTACGTTAATTTTGGCCAGGAGTGTACTAGTTCATAATTTGCTAGGACGTATCGTGAGAATAACCAATGTTTTTTAAAGATATCATTTAATGTGATGTGGAGTATGTGATTTAAGATTAATGGGAAAAGAATGACTTGGTGGCTAAATAATCATAACAATTTATGTTTGTGTTTATATTTCTATTATTTTTTGTATTCGTGTATTTGATTTTTATATTTATTCAGCTGTTAATTGCTTTTGTTTCTTTTTTATTTTATTTATATAACTGTAATATTAATCAGTATTATAGAATATAACATTGGTATTTGGAAGAAGAATGCCAATTGGGATTTAAGTAGAGACTATATTGAAAATAGTAATAATTATTTACTTCAATAATGAATTAAAAAGATTTTTCAATTACTAATAATAGCACTTAGGCGCAAATGTAACATTCCACTTTTAAGTAAAAATACGAGCATTAAATAATCTCAATTACTATTCACTAAATTCCATAACCCTACTTAAGAATCTAAATTTAATAATCAAAATATGAAATCCATTAAACATTTCATTTAAAAATTAAAATGAATAAATAAAAAAACTGATGAGAAAAAGCTTGACTGAATTAGAAACTGCTGATTTTAAGTTTCAAAACCTCTTTTAATAATGATTAATAGAAATTAAAAAGAATAAGCTAGTACATTAATTCTGGCGAATCAATCAAAGTTGTTTTTAAATTAAAAACAAATGCAATTGCAGGTAAAGTAACTTACAATGTAATATTTATGTATTTAAAACAGATAATTTCCATTAATAGCTATCTTCGCTTTCCTTCAGTAGGAGATTAAAATGATACCTGATGCATCGTATTACGCTCTAAATATTCATAAACTCTAACGTACTTATAATGTATCAGTTTAGGATTTAAGGATTAACGTATGTTACTATCTCTATTTGTATGATTATTTATGCACTATACGTATTCAGAGAAAATTGTATTACACTTCTCGCGTTATTACCACTGAGTTATTCACTACATTTTTGAAATATATTAATTATTAAACGCAGTCTCGTTCACGGTGGCGATGTGGAACCCGTATTACTGTGGTCATTAAATATTTCGGGTATATAGTAAAAACGAAGCAAGCAATTTTTTCGATGCTTTATTTATACTTCGAGCGATATTAATGTGTACATCAAACGTAGAGATTAGCAATGTCATAGGCTGTAGTCACGAGAAAACTATGTAGAAAATTCATGATAAATTTTGAAATTGAGGGAGAATAAAATCCACTGCCTCAAAGATATGGCTCTTAAAAATAATGACTTGAGATATTTACGTAGAAAAATGTTATGAGTATAATTAACTGAATATTTACCATAGTGTAATCTAAATTGCTTAGCATCAGATTAACCTATTACCTTTTTTTGCCTCTGAAACTGAAATGACGGTTAAATACTATATTTTAAAACTGTGTTTCCTAAAATTATGTACAGAGTAGAATTAACCTGCTGCTATGGTTTTTAAACCATAAATAGAATAGTGACTCGATACGTACATTTTCGTTCTGCTTCACAGTGTGGACAATTTTATGGCTTCACTGTGAGGAAATCAACGACAGGAAAATATAAGAATAAAAATTAAACTTTACATATTTCCACAAAATATATTAAAATTGTAATCTTTATCCTTACTTTTTCCTTTCTATGCACCCGCATTTATTAAAATAATTAATAAATGAAAATAAATTTCTGACAGAATATTAGGGGTTTTTTCCTCTATTATTCTATAATATGGCCTTTAAATACCACAGTTACTAATTTAAATGAAAAATTTTAGATTTAATTATGGTGAAGCTGGAGTCTGAAATGGGTTAGAAGACATCACAGAAATACCAGAAAATGCAGAGGAAAATATAAATATAAATATAAATATAAATATAAATAAAGTAGTATAAAAATAAATAACAACACGTATCATGTATGTGAGCAATACAGGATAGATACTAATTTAAATTTGTTGCATTAATGATGGGTAGCAAAGATGAGGTTCGTATGGCCTTGTCCAAGGAAGCCATATGAAACGAAGGGAAATGATAACCAACGGTTTTGACTAATAAATCATAAAAAGATCGGTTTAATACTTGGTGTGAAGTGTTTTGCTTTATGCTCGTTAATCGTGGACTCCAAGAAAGGAGAAATGGTTAGAGGCCATTGAAATGCGGGTTTGGCGTTGAATGGAAAAGTAAGTTGGGTAGATAGGAAAACAAATACGGAAGTGCTGTAGATGGTTTTAGGGAAGATGGCTTTAAAGTGATTCAGCATCAACAGATATAATGGGTAGGTCAAATATTGAAAGGGGAGGGACTGCTAAAGAATGTAATTGAAGGTGGAACACAAGGGAGAATGCAGAGGGAAATACGAAGACAGAAGATGTTTAGTCACTTAAAGGGTGGTGTAAATTAAAAGGAATGAAGGAGATGGCGTTAAATAGGGATTTTTGATGCTCATGAACCTACCTAAAAGTAAAACACTCACGCATATAATAGTGGAAACAGTTCCAAATATTAGTGTCAAATTTATAACAACAATGTATTTCCGTAACCTCTTCGTCACCTTCCTCTCCAACCCATCATGATGTTTAAACTGTGGGAAATTATTTTCTGTACCATAAGATGCTACTCCGGTAGCGAAACTGGTCGTCAATAAAAAATAGTGTGGAAAATTTAGTTTTATTTCTTCATTACTTCAATGGCTTTCCACAAGGTAACGCTTGGACATTTAGATTTCATTTATTACACCAATAAGCAGATATATTGAAAAAGCCAAACAAAATTTACTGATATAAGGAAACACCTTCATAAACCAGCCCAAAACAAATTCTCATGAGGATGTATTGAAAGCTTCGCAGACATCAAGTGCTCCCAATGTTCCATGATTGAGAAATCAAGTTACCTCCCTTTAAGATTAAGCACAAAAGCTTTGTCTTCGCCCCCCTTTTCGACATCTAAGAGTGCCCCATTGATCACCGACAGGAGAGCTATCAGAAAATTAATCGCGAAGAACTTCTCAAATTCATTCTCTACCTCCTTCTCTTAAGAATACCTCTCCCGAATCTCCCCATTTTTCGATCGCCCCAAAAAAAGCTATCACCACCCACGCACTCGTAAACTTGAATATATTTGTCTCCCGCAGTCCTTTTCAAAGGGGTATTTTTTCCTTTCGCTTTTTAGGGGAAACTTTTTTAGGGGAAATATTGGTTCACTTGCAGGCAAAACTCCTCGATCCTGAATCTGACGTAGAGAATTCTCGTTGCTCCCCTGGATCGAATTTTTTTAAAGAGGCAGAAATTCTGGATTACCGGAAATGCGTTCCCCTAGCAATGATATGTGTGAGGTTGCAACCTATCCTGGAATTTAGCCGATTTAGACTCGTCTTCCGAGCCATCTCCCAGAATATTGAAATCTGCTGATCTGTAGCTTATCATCTGAAATATGTAAGTTTAGTCGGCCTGGTACATGTAACACAATGAATAAGAAATATTCTATGGTAACATTACTGTTGCACTCTAATATCAAAATTCCTTTTCTGACATATCGCTTTGATTCAACAATAACGAAGACTAAAGCACAGCACTACAAAAATTCGATTGGAATACAAAGTTTTAACTTAGAAATGACAAAGAATTCCTCTCGGTGTATATTTTATCGACCGAGAGAAAGCCTTGTAGAACTTTAGACATCTAAATAAAAAAATCTCCTGAAATCGTTACCTTCAGAATTAAAAATCTCCCTTAATGGGCCACTTGCAAGGTAGACACTATACTACAAACCCTTGCCGAAAGGAATGGTTAATATCATATATAATACAATAATTACTTAATCTACTACTACATGAAAGAGTTTTATGATTGGGACTCTTAAGGAAATTTTTTTGTAAATTATAAGTGTTATGACGGACAATGTGACAAAATGACACAGGGCTTAACAAACAAACAACGAAAAATATAAAAAAGTAACTGTGTTTATGAGATATTTGGGGTATATGCATATTAGAATAGGTTCCATGGTTTCCATGTATAATTCAACGTTTGCCGTAGTAATTGCGTGTGTTCTAATATTGTTTGAAAATACAGTGATGTAAGTCAAAATCGTTTAACACAACGGATTGTGGTGCTACTCGGGGGAACTTTTTCATAATCAAGAAAGTAAAATTAACTTAGTAGAGTTCACAAAAAGAATATTTTAATAAGAAAAACCAAGGTCTCGTTACAATGTAGCATTATCAGGTGAAATACATATGTATTAAACACATAATGTATTAAGTATGCAAGAAATTAATAAAGTATCTCATGATGTTAAACGGTAGCGAAACCTAGGTTTCTCTTATTAAAAACTGATTTGGACTTAACGAAGTAAGTTTTACTTTCTTGATTCTGAATTGTAAAGCAGCATGAGTCTTTCTAATGTAAGGGATCGTGGAGGGTATTTATGCAGGGGTTTGTGCTGTTTGGAGGGATATAGATCACTATGTGTAAAACGGGTCACCGACCCCTTCCCTACGGCAAGGGTTGTTTCTTGGAAGGGAGAGTCGTGTATCAAACAGAAGGGATTGCATTAGATTTGGATGTTACGACCGAGGAATTATCACCTTGCTCTTAGGGGATTGCGGGTGCTTTTATGGCGATGTGAGATGCCTCACGTCCTTGATTTAGCCGCGGAGCCTCTTTAATCCCGTCCTCCCCTTGAGGCGTTACGTGATTCACGGTCTTAACTAGTTCGGACAAACGAGGACGCCCTCAACTGCGGTAAAAGGTGCAATTCTCGATCACCGCGAGCTAAGGTTGGTCAAAAAGGAAGTGAACCAAGGCGTTAAGACTGAGTAAGTGTGCACTCTAAGTTTAACTTTTAAGGGGAACTTAACTCAGAAGGACTTTTTCGGGCTCAACTTGATGAAAATGATGGTGCAAAACATTGAAACGACGCAAAAATATGGATATGAATAACATCCGGCTTCGGAAAACCATGCCATGATTAGCACTATTTGACAAAGAACTAGTCTGATCTATATAAGTTTCCTGGAAACTCAAACTGAAAATTCAAAATGAATTTTTTTGAGCTAAACTCCATGGAATTGATTATCCAAAGTAATCAATACTCAATACAGATTTGGATTGGTTTTGGAGTCATCTCATTTAAGAGAATTTCCGTTACTCGACTACATCTATGAATCTTTTATATGAACTATTCGCTACTTTTCACCTTATGTTATAGTGATTAATGGTATTGATATTGTTTATGATGACTGATGACGTGATGACTTCTTCTGGCATCTTCTATTAGCATCGAATTCAGCAATATGTAGAATTTTGACATAACATCGAATAAGTATTTTAATTATAAGTCATACTAATTGTTATAAAATGTCACGAGATGAAATATGACAAATGGATATGAAATTATTTAAACTTAATTTATTAAAGGAAAATTGAATGACTTCAGTAAAAAACGTAAACAAAATTTGAGGAACCATTTACGGAGAGGTAAAAAATAACACCTATTAGAATGTTGATAGTTTACGAATCTTTAAAAAATAAAATTTAGGAAGGGAGTATAAAATATAAAAAACTTAAAATTCAACCCAAAAATGCTGCCATCTATAAATAACAATGTGTTTAAGTGTTAAGAGAAATTGAATAGATTTTTAGCTTTGATACCTCCAAGTATGAGACGTAGGATTGTTTGTGTTTTCCAAAAATATCCCTCATCAACTTCAAACGCGCTCAATATACACCAAACTGTCCTATATCTGGAAAGTTTATTTGAAAAATCTTTTTTCTCTAGCGTTCTTTACTCGACATGCAAAGATCAAAGGAATCTTTTCCACGAAAATATTTCAGTTCCGTAGCATAAACAAACTAAGGGTAAATCTTGCAATTCACGTCAAATCTCTCTAATTTGACTTTGACTCAGGTCAGAATTTCATCTGCTCACTTTAGCGTGCTATATTTTGAAAATACAAATTCGAGAGTCGACTATGTTGAATATTTCCATTTTATAATTTGAAAGACACTTGTTTTTATAGTTCGATAAATAAGCAAATTATTCCGGCAAATTAGAAATTCTTAAGTTAGATAATAATCATATTTGCACTAATTGTTTTAATAACAATAATCTCTTTTCCTATCGTCAATCTTTTATAGAAGTAAGCTGAGTATTTCATTGATAACATCCTTACAACGAAACCGTAAGTTTATTAATAAAATATTTTGGAATCGGAATATTCTGGCAATTTTCTTTATCGATGAATATATTGCTTGAAGGCTAAAGTAATAGAACATGGTTTCCTTCTACTTCAGAAAATATCGATTGTATTCTTAATTTTAATTCCTCTGGGGAATCTCAGTTTGCATTTATCGCTGCTCAAGTGTTTCTAATAACTCAAAATCATGATTTTTCCTTCACCTTTGGAGCTATTGACGCCTTTGAAAAATCAATTTACTGCTTGATTATTCAATAATTAATTTATGTTCATGTATTGAATGATCCAAACTCATCTTCAAATTATATAATGATCTGAAAATATGAACATTTTCATTTTAATATTTCACATTGATCTGTCAAGAAGAGCAAAATTTTATATATTTACTCTATGTAAATATTTGATCTGAAGTAATTTATCCATGGAATTTATAATAAATTTGTATTCTCTCCATTAAAAAGCTTAGCTCCATATGTAGGTTAGAGTTTAACTTTATGTACCGTATTTATTTGAAGATAAGACAGGTTCTTTCATTACTCTTGCATCTGAAAACATATCAGAGTTAATTTTTTGCAGCTTTATTTTAACATATACTGAAATCTATATTTTTTTGACAAAATATCTGGAAATGCCGGTAACATTACTTGTTTACGTGTCAGTTCCATTAGATTATGTTACGTAACTCAGGTCATGTGTTCAAAAGAACCAAGAAAAGTTCATTTGACAATCAAGCATCGATAGCACTAGGTATTTATATTATGGGATCAGCTCATGCTCTAGCTTTCTGAAAAACCATTGCAAGATTCAGTTGTGCTTTCTATCCAATTTTCGAAGAAACACGGTAGTCTGTAAGTCTGCAGTCTTAAAGCTAGAGATATATTTTTTGTGAAAAAATCCTGCATTCAATTATAGTTCAATAGAAATTAATATAAATTTTAGGTGAAGAATACTTTGCCATTCTCCGAGGTCAGTGTAATGCAGAAAAAACACCTTAATTCTATATTATTCCTATTTGAGTAAGAAAAATCACCCTTGTGGAAGCAGAATCCGGAAATAACCGACCATAATTTTCTTCCACGGAGAAGTGGGTAGACGAGGATTATGGCTCCCATATCTTCTGATGTACATGCGAGATAAAGGAGGAAGTGATTTTCAAAAGTTTTCCTATTCGCGACTCGGAAATTTCTTCACGATAAGTATCGCAGAGGGAGAAAATCAATTGGATCTCTCGGGCGAGTGTGTCATTTGCGGTGAGGATATATCGGTACCAGACACGCCTTTGGTCTAATCTTGGAGTGCGGGATGGTTGAATTTCCCGTGCTTGCAATTGAGTTCATTTACCGCTTCTTCTAGTTCCTTGATACCTACACGAAAAACATCGAGACAATTTATCTTTTGCATCGAACTCGGCAAAATCCTGAACTTACTATATAAGCTATATTTCCTCTATATACGTGTCTAAACATTTTTGGATTGCAATTAAAACGATTTTACTCCACGAATAAAGTGTTTCACTTCCCAATTTAAATCACCAAAAGAAGAGTATTTACGGTGAAATATAGTTTTGAATATATGTCAATTTCATTTACGTGTTTGAATGTGTACGAATTCATACATATAAGAAACATAAAATTTTTATTTTCCGTTGGATTCCACAATCATTTATCATGTCATAGAATAATTCTCACACTTAAAAATTAGTAGTTCTTTTAATTTCTGGAATCATGTTAGAAATAACTGCTTTTTAAATTCACAAAATAATCTATAACGACCTTACAGTATAATTATAAACGTCAATCGATAAATTATAATTAAAAATTAATTAAATATGCGGATTGAATTCAAAAAGTTCCATTAGTGTGTATTTAAGAAGTAATTAATATCTTTTACTTCATAAAATATAATTAAAAAAACGATGACTTCCTTCAAAATAATGAAAATGAAAAGGTCATCTTAATCACAAAGTGTAAACTTGGCCCCTCAAGGAAATTCTATTGAAAACTAACTGTAAATGGATTTAAAAGAGAAAAGATTCCTTGGGAATGGAATTTTATATCCGTAGATGTTGAAAATATTAGAAAATTAAATTTAATTAGCGTTACTGACTTCAGCTTCTAATATAGATAGCAAACACCTTTGTGTGTAGAATAACTGTATCTCTCGAAATTAGTCACATCTGCTTGAAACGCTAAATGATGATCATCATTCTTAATTTACCAAACACGAATGAAAAACGGTTTATTTTCTTTTCTCATATGCCCTATTTTCCGCGTATTCCACCATATGCTCGTTTCCTTCCCATGATAATGACGCTATTCATTCATACACATCATCATCACTTGGCGCAGATGCGCGATATAAGGCGGACTTTAGTTGCAGTTTCGAAACCCTCCTAGTTGCACCACTTTAACGATTGCTCGCGATCGTAAAAATTTTCGTTCACACTTCCGGTCGTTTGGCGGGCTGATTAACTGCAAGTACTTGAGCGGAATTGCAGCTCGGTAAGAGTTGACGGAAAAAGGAGTCATAAATGAAAGTCTTAGGTTTTACAGAGTAATGAATTACCATTACTGTCATTTTGTTTCGCTTAAAGCCTGAATATAATCATAGAAAAACATATTTTTTATGTTTCGTTATATTACAAATATTGATGACTTTTTAATTCGTGATTTCATGATCTTAATTCTATTATTTAATATCTCAATTATTATCCTAATAATATTGAAAAATACCAAAGCGTTTGCGCCATTGTAGGTTCTATCTTCATTCGAGTATATTTGAGTTTTGGAATGAGAAAGATTTATACCATTTTGCATACATCTATTATTCAATTTAAACGAATCACGAGGTCTAGTCATGCTATTATGGCTATTTTTCCAAAGCAAGGTAGTTCATTAAATATTTACGCCATTACCATAAATTTCGAAGAGCATTTCATGATGTTCTGCAATTATTAATACTAAATACCCGTAATAGGGAGAGTTCATTAATAAAACATATGAAGCTCATTCCTGACCTAATAATCAAAATATTAATTTCTCTATACATTTGGTCCGTGTACATATATTTTTTCTAAAATATGGACCTATTTACAAAACATATTATGTTATCGAGGATGGCATCATCATACTCAATACCTGATGTTTGTCCTTGGAATGTTTTTGGGATAATAGATCCGTGGATGAATTGGAGAACAACTCACCTGTAAGATAAGAGAAAAAAATTGTTAGTAACGAATCACCATAGAATGAAATTAAAATATAATTCGACATCATAGGGTACACATTTTTATAAGGACTAGTGATCGCCCAGTGGTCGAAATTCGACCGTCATTCATTGAATTATTATGTCTGAACGTTATTGACGTTCTTTTGTCAGAGTATACCTATATAATCATTGCTTATAATTTATTTCATTATTTTTCTATTACGTCAGCTGTGAGCGTGTACAAATACGTCATAAGCGTGTGTTGTTTGCCTTAATTCCCTTCAATAAATGTAAAATTTTAATGTTAGAAAAATAAATAAAACACAATTACAGCTTGTAGCTTTAATTATTTTTGTTACAATTCATTGTCATTTTTAATTTTAAAAATTGATTTCCAAAAAGAAAATTCCGTAAAATCGCCGTAATTATATCCCTGTTATTTATTAATCAGTTAGCGACTGTTGGTATCTCGGTTAATTGCCCTCTTTTCATAATTTCTGACATGAGTCCCTGCCGTTAATTTGGTTTTGAGATAAAATCTCCTTGTATTCTAATGTGAAAACGCATAAGCCTGGATTCAACAATCGCCTTAGTCGCCAGGGGGACTGGTTTGTTTACTACGAAGAAATTTCACAATATTTTCGTTCATTTTGCCAGAGTTCTCGTATTTCGACATAAATACCATATTCTACGACCAAAATAAGTCTCTATTCAATTAACCTTTCTTTTGGTACTTATCTCGAATTCCTACGACCATTATTTCTAATTTAATTCTGAAAAAGAAAAAAATGTCTGCAATCGATCAAAACGAAATTTACCTACATTTCTTATGAGAGACGATTATACTGGTCCAGAGTCAAACCAAGGATGTTTGAACAAAGATTTTTCCTTTCTGCACTCCTTCTACTTATTAACTTTAACTATGCCAAATCTCAAACTCCTCCGTTCGCGCAATATCCTTAAAAAGGGATCCAAAGTTTTCTCTTCACATATTAATGTATAGATAAGTCTCGATTATTTTGCACTAGAGCATAAATAAATTCCAAATAAGGGAAAGAATATTAACGTTGGCCATTTACATAAACGCTAATCAGAACACAAAATAAAGAACAGTGCATTATCTTTTACAATACACATCAACGTTGTTAAATATTTTCAAATTTTTATGCATTGTGATGATATGAATTCATTAAAAGAATATTAAAACTATCATCAATTAATTCTTATATTTTGGCTATTACTCGTTGAAATTATTTTTGCATAAAAAGAACTCAATTTTACTACTGAACTGGACGGCTAGTTAATTTTCTTGCATATATAGCTAAGGAGGTGAATTTATAAATTCATGTTTAATTTTTTGTTTACACATGTACTTTCGTTTTATATGGTTATTTAATGTATTGTTATTTGTTTCCTTTCGTGTGCAAACATGCAAATCAAGGAAGTATATAAGAGTTGGAGGAATACATTTAGGCATGGTGTTTGAATTTTCATGGGAAAATGATCACTGTCGTTAAATATACATGCAAAATACCTTATTTTTCCTTCAAATTATCGTATTTTAAGCTAGTATATGCTCTTAATATTAGCTTGAATGCCTAAAAGGTTTTCCGGTTACATCTATGGTTAAATCTAAAATATTTATACAATTATTTATCTCTATATACAGCCAAAGATTGATGGTACTATTTGGGAAGATTTATACCCGCGAAAATTTCATTAACATGCTAAATTTTATTTCAACATACTTAAGCGCTGTCCCAGAATGACTTCGTTATCAGAGATTACCTTTAATCCATGGCAGCCACACATTCATCTAGCGCACAGTTGGCCCACTTACGGCAATTTCCATTTATCATTCGTTCTGAGAGATTCAGATAAATCAACGGCACTTTCGTCGAAATGTATCGATGGAATTTATTTTCCTTCCCCTTCGACTCCCATTCCTGGGATGCAAATATATCTCTCGTCAAATATCCACTAAAATTTGTAGTCAATTTTCATTATAAAAATGGCAATTATCATCTGCGAGAGCGAAATCGGGTTATCTGGATATCGCAGGGATATAAAAATACATGATATAGAACGAAGTCAAGTTTCCCTGATTGACATTGGTAGGGAAAGAGAAAGAACTCGCCTTTTATACTCATTCTCAGGCATAAATGAGTAAATAACCAATTTTTGTAAACCTGGGAAATTATTTTCATCTACTTAAAGAAGTTTGACGCGGAAATTAAGGATATTAATTCATTTCCGCAATTAAATGCAAGCGGAGCATAATTGTTTCTGAAATCTCTAGCCTTGTGAGGCACTTCCAGGTATAATTGGGAACCGTACTTTAATGTGCTTAACATGTCTATATGATATTATTTATTTAGGCCGCTGCAAATCTATAGGCTTTAAAATTCGAATAAAATTTCAAACTGAAAATATAAGAAAGATCTGAAATACTCCATAATATAAGTGGTACATTGCACAAGCGTTGCATTGTACAAGTGGAATAACAAATAACTCTCTGATATTTCTTTACTAATAGCCATCAATAATATGAATAACGTACGTATTAATATGACAGTCTTAAGTTTTCGGATCATAACTTGAAGAAAGGGACGATCAATCCTTCTCTAAAAATATCTTATATCCAATGACATGATTATTATTTTAAAATAATACATTTTCCAAAATGAAGGCAGTAGGTTTTCATCTACATTTTCTTGAATCTGAAGACTTTAAAAATCAAACGGTGACCCTCTACAAACGCATAGGGAATATTTCAGCCCGGTTAAGTTACCTTTTATGCATTCAGCGATTCGTATATGTGCACAATGAACGCGAATAATTCAATAGAAGCAGTTTGATGACACTTTTTCATACGTAGCATGCCTATGGCTGTTCAATTCAGATGTGAGCGACTGTCTCATCTCTCGCTGGCTAACGAACTCTTTCATTGGCTATTATAAAGAAATTGACGCATGACCTCGTTTAGGGAATAAGAAAGCGAATCTACGATTTTGAGAGTCCCTTGCGACAATAGCTAATGTAGGCTATTCTGTATAACAAAGCACAATTTAGAACCCCCGAGATCGAGGTCGGCAAATAAATTTCACGGGCATAGATTCCTTCCTGGAAAAAGAAGAACTCTATTCCAGCTGCAGTTGGCTGGAAGCCCAAAGAAGTAAAAAGGCGACAGTATGAGAGCCTAGAAAGATATTTAGTAGAACGTATGACGTAAGGGTAAAGGACGATAATTAATTATTTTATTTTTAAATTTGATATAAATCATAAATGATGGTAATTTTGTGGTAAAATGAGACAAAAGCAATTCAGTGAAATTCCGATCTAACGTTCTCGTTTTTAACAATTTCCCGGCTTTAGTTTGACATATTGAGTAGCTACAGCAACTGCACCTTTTGTTTTTCGCATCTTACATTTTTCCACACAAAGTCGAATTAAAATCTTAGATCGAGATTTTACGTACTTAGAAAATAGTAGTTAGACCATGTAAGTATGCTCCCATTTTGATCAATATTAATCTTTTAGAAGAACAACTACATTAGTGTTATTTGATTCTGCAAAATATCAACATTTATTTTTTTTCAAACAAGTTAGAAGAGAAAGTGAGGGTGCAAGAAGATGTCTTTTTATTTTAATAATTTTAGGAGACAAATTACATTAAACTAGAAATAAATATCAAAAATTGAATCAAATGAATCTGTTAAGAAGTTAGAAAGAAAAGTGAGATCGTAAAGTTACCTTTGCTTTACTTATTTAGAGAAATGTTTCCAATTACTTTAGAAGGCATAATGTTTTTCAGATATGATTGCATAGCCCGACGTTTCCCGATTGAATCGCCCCATGGAATCCAATTTACGAAAAGGGAAGTTTCAGAACGCCAAGCCATTTATTTATTTAAAGTTGTAAGTTAGAGCAGGAATAAAAGAAGATAGTAACGACATTGGTTCTTTTCAACACAAAGCTGACTAAAAAAACGGCAACATTTCTTTGAAACAAAGTCCGGATTATAGTTTTCGTACTATGAAGACTGTTACGAGAATGAATCTCAGGCTCCTTTGGGAATGTCTTGTGATTTAAGAAACACGTATGAAAAGTTTCGAGAAAACTGTTGCTCTAGTACATCTCCAGTATATAGCTTGATAAGCTAAATAAAAAAAGGAAACCCAAGTGAAAGTGATAGACCTACATATTTAGTTGTATATTAAAATTTAAGATATTATGAGTAGAAGAGAATTGGTTCAAATATTTTCAACCATGGTAGGTTAAGGGAAAGAAAAGATAATGTTTTCAAGGGAAGTAGGTCTCGTTTTAGCAGCAGAAGTAAGTTAAAATTCTACAATTTCTTCTTTTCTTACATCGTCAACTTGATATCTGAAAATCTCAAATCTTACAAGGTAAAAAAATTATAATTTTTTAGAAAAATCTATATTTCCAAATTTATTTAGCCATTTGAGGTATCTTTATATAAATACAAAATAAAACGAGTTATTTCAATGATAATGATCTCAAACAGCATAAGATTATGTTACGTAGGAGACATTAATTACTTATCAAAAATATATCTTCGTATCACCTTGGTCGCCTGGTGAATAAATTAGATAATAACTTTATCGGAATGAGCAGGATGACAAGTTATTCAGGTGTGAATAATATCGCTGTTCCAATCACGTAGTTCTATGCTAAAGTTTCCTGAAGCTAAACATTCTCAATGTAGGTCACATTAGCCTAAGCTTATCTCTCTTTGAACTATGGGATTTGATCATGGAAATGAGATGGTACAAAGATTGTGTAGATAATAGTGAAGTTTAATACATCACACATATTTGTTTGATATAACGTTCACCACGCTGTTTGCCTTCTGAATTTCAAACACAATATTCTGTGAATGAGGCACATATTTTAATCAAGTAGCGAGCATCTTAATGACGTTTCCGCTCTAAGGCTAGTAAAATGTTTAGCTATAAATCGAATTGATTCATTAAGGAAGGGCACAAAACGGCCTGGAGGTGGCTGCTAGAAAATTTCCATTTTACTTAGTTATTGACCTTAGATGAGAAGCTTCGAGGTGCGAATGTAATGAAAGTTAGAAAAAAATACATGGGTCGATAGAATAACAGACAAAGAAGTGCGCTAGAGAATTGGGAAATAAATCTAGATAGGTGCTACAAAATTAAAGCAGATGCATTTAGCAGCCATAAGATATAAGATAAGACTTGTTTCAGAAAGTGAGTGAAGATGATTATAAAAGAAATAATAGAGTGAAAGATAAATAACACATTTATTGGATGATCTAATAGGTGAAGGAATAGTCTTTAAGTAGGGAATACTAGAGGAAATGAGGAAGGATTTATAGAACACGCAAGGACTATAACAAAGTAATGATGCATACGACTAATGCACGTTATCGTTCAATACTAAACACTTGACTTTATATTTATTGAATGACTATTCATCATAACAATAGCTATTGGTTTAGTAAACCTTAACTTATCGAAATAAAAATTATTTGCTCTATTAATTTGGATGAATTCAGTATTATTTAATGTTGATTAATTATCCATTAACCTATTCTCATCTTCATTTAATATTAATAACTTATTTCCTAATCATCATTAATTCATCTCAGATATCACGAGATTTTCCTAAGGTAATCAGCTTACGAGAAGTTTAAATAGCTAATTTCGTAACCAAATACGAACAATATGTGACAAAAACACTGTTCGCGTGTGGAACGAGAAAATTCGAGAGAGCAAATGTAAATTACTCTCCACTTCGTAAGACTGTACACTCTAGTCTGGAGAGGCCCATTCTGTCCTTAATAGCGGAAGAAAAAAATTTCTACTTAACATGCCCCTTCAGAAGAGGGAACGATTGCTTTTCGCGGAAATTCAGCCCACCGTGAATAGCGCTGGCCTTGCGGCGAGGAGCAGCGTCAGTCCAAACGATTCCCAATTGCTCTCGACCTCTCCAGTGCTTTGGAAACGGGACCAATTAGAGCTCAACCTGTTGACATCTGTCGAGACGAAAGATTTGTCGACGAATCAACGGGCGCGGAAATTAGACTTCAATTCCCTGAAGTCTCTCGTGATGTATGTGGAGGAATGCGGACATTACTGAGAATTTAGGACAGCGAATTAAACAGGGTGATTGTAAGTGCGACATAGTCCATAAAGTTCCTCATCTCGGAACCATGAAAGGTCAAGTGACATCATAAGAGCACTGTGTTACCTTCTTGCATATTCAGGAAAGGGAATTATACCACAGAATTTGCTGCCGTTTCACCAATGAAACACCAGTAAATTTGTAAAACAAATTAAGTTTTCAAATAAAGAAAGATGAGAGCAAAGAGTTGAAAGTTGAAAGACTAGCAAAAAAAGTTGAAAGAGGAAAGTTAGGCCATGCTTCTACTACACAACGGTTCTGCTAAAATGGGGTTTGGAGTAGTATTCCATTCATAAATTCTCTACGTCTACGAGGAATGCATGTGTTCCGGGTTGACTCAAATTTGGATCAATGGGTTCTCAAAAGCGCTCCTCCATGTCCTTTAAGAGGTAATTTAGCTCAAGAGTAATTTTCCAACAATGAGGTCCTCCTAATTGAGGGAAATGGAGGAAACTTAGTCACACTGTTTAAGGCATTAAGTGTAACAACTTCCTTGATGTCAGTCATGTATCTACTTCCTCCAAACATGGAAACTCATGGAAACCTTCGAATCTACTGTAACCCCTTGCTCCGCGTAGTGGTGGGTAATGAATTACGGCTGCTCCATGTCTCCGGTTTTTCCCAACGTAGTAGTAAGTTCCAGAGTTTATTGTATCGGATTTGTAAGAATCCAAGGTACCAAGGGAAATATAAAAATACTACACTCAAGTATGTTTTAAGAGTTTAACTGATGAATGTAAACTACTCTCCTACAATATCAGAAATATATTTTAAAATTGATTGGATTTTCTTTAACAACTCACCAGATAATTTACAATTAATTTTAAAGTTATTTGGAATGGAAATTATTCTCAATCAGAGGAAGACGATTATCGTTCAAACAATTAATTTTTACATTAAAAAATGGAGTGATAGAAATAGTTACATATATTTTATTTCTCTACTCCCATACAATTCTAATAATTCTTATGCACTTTTTTGATAACCTTGGTTTTTTAATTTAATTTATGAATTCTGTTAGTTAACGATGTTAATAAAACGAATCGATATAAAATGTCAGCAATTCTTATTTTGGAGTTTCCTCTTTTCAATAAGTTTTGTATCGCAAGAAACGCCTAATTAAATGAAATATACTAGGATATTGATTGAAGTGCTAGTTTTTTATTTCTTGATGATTTGAATAAATATACGATCATTAACTCCGATATTTAAATATTATGATACCTGAAATATTTAGGTATTACGATTTAACCGATATTTATATATTATTCCATCTCCGATATTTATATTTAAGTTTTTTATTTAAACACACTATCTACGGCTTACTGAGTCAATGCCTCTTTATATCGGAGGTAATGAGATGCTAAGACAAGTCATGTAATACAATTATTCTTTTCGAGAACAATATGCTATAATTAAAATCTAAAGAAGTAGTAGTTCAAACTCCTGGTGTATACACACTCTGCCACACGCATAAATCCGGTTTGTAGGGTGTTAATGCAGATGTAGATATACTCTTTGTAAATTATGAAGATTTTCCGCTTTCAGAACTGCTTTACCATAGCATTCACAGACACTAGCGTTGTTTTGCAGAAATGAAAATACTTCATGTTTGAAAAAAAGTACAACGTCTCTTTTTGTTTAATAGAGACGTTGTAATTTCTTTTCAGACTTGCAATGCTTTACAAAGGGGTCCATTACGACTTTATTTCTTTATTTCGAAATGTCATCGTGGCTTAAATAGTCATGCACCTTTAAAAGGGTGACTCCTAACGCCGATTCGAAATAAAATATGAAACCCGAGTGCCGCTTCGGTTATGATTCAGTAAACGCCGCGAAATCCCTCTCCACGCTAAGAGCATCGAAGGCGAGCAATCGGCTGAACGATAAATTATTCGGCAGAAAACCAATTCCGGCGGTATCATCCACTCGTGATGATTTGTCACCCCGTGGGCGTTTTTAATACCTCCGACGATACTAACGGAAAAAATAAAGCTCTCTTCCAAGAAGAGATATTGTTTTATGCGTAACTCACCGCAAATTCCGATCGCGCGGAAAAATAACGGTTTGCGGAAAGTGGATGGTGGAATTGACCATCAAAAATTCCCCAAGTGACGATTCTCCATCGGATTATGGAGATCACACTCCAATTAATAAAACTCTCGCGAATGCCTCTGAAAGCTCGTCCTGGCGGCGATTTCTTTCTTTATGCGAATCCAGCGGAAGTGAAACTCTGTGCCCATATATCCCTTCTGTCGATACAAGCTGTCGATTCTTGGATGCTATCGCGTATTGCATAATGGGATGAAATTTTTATGTTTTTTCCTCAATCCAAAATTATGACAGCCAGGGTTAAAAATTCGAATTTAAGTCCTGCTTCGTAGTCGAACCATTCACTAATTTGATCTACTACCTTATTACGAGATTTATTAGTCGAGGCGAATATTTAGAATATCAAAAATGCTTACAATGAGCGTAACAACGTGATCAAGTAATTAAACATGGAAATTTAAATGTTGGTTAGAATTAAAAATTTTTTACCATAATCATGGACAGTATCGGCCTCTCCAGACGTTAGTACACACTCTTACGAAGTAAAACGTATTTCACATTTTGTCCCACAAATTGTATCTCTCCACACATGAAAAGAGTTTTTGTCACATATTGTTCGTATAAAGTAAAACAAACATTTTAAAATCTTAGGAAGTTACTATACGTGAGAATAAATGGCCTTATGTTTAACCTTATCAATTAAAAACATGGTGGACATGGACAAAGAGTATGCTAAAACGGCTAAATAGTCGATTAATTTTTGCGTGCATACATAGCGGTCTGAAAAATTTCCGACATTTCGTAATTTCTCGACACGTTTTCTGAAGATATCTGAAAATTTTCTGAAGATTTATGAAAAATCTGGGGTCGGAAACTTTACAGACTACCCTCGTATTATAAAATAAATTGATTTCAGGAAATTCCAAGTATTTCCATTCATACTTTTTCAATTTTCCATGAACGTATAATTATCATAGCCAATTTAAACGGTTTAAATGCAAGTGTTTCTTTATGGTCGAATAATTTATTTAATAGATTGATTATTACTTAGGTACCTAAAGCACAGTGGAGGTAATTGCTAAATGATTTCGATTTCTTTATTTTAAAATATCCGCTTGTCTAAATCGTATCTTTAGCTTTTTGTCTTTCTCTAGGTAAGGTTATTTTGCTCTTTACATGTAGGTACTTTTGCAGTATTAATGAAAGTATTGTACATCTTCTTATAGATTTGAGGGGGTTATGATAGTTTTATAGTTGTTCTTTTATCATAAATATCTGATAAAGAAGATCATCGAACGAATATTAAGTAAATTAGTCCCTCGAAAAGAAACTCGAGAGAAAATTTGTGGACCACTAAGAACAAAAAATTATATATTTCAACACTGACTACCATTTCACCGTTTTCTTTAATGCATACATAAATATCGCAACAAATCGTCTTTAAAAGTGAAAATAAAAGTAGTATGAAATTCTTCGCGGATAAATTATGAACGTTGCAAACTAAAAATCTAAAAAATATTTAATCTTACATTAGGATTGAAGAAATTGCCTGTTTTTACTGCTCTATTCGAAAATAAATTGGCAGATGTTGACAAAAATTATGTTCAAAAAAGCCTAAATGGCCATTTATATCTTGTTAAGATATTTAATAAAAATTCTAGGCAATTCCACTGAGTAAAATTCTCTCTTTTCAAGCAAGTAAAAACCACAGCTTATATAACATTTCATACTCTGAAAAGACTCCACGCATTCCAAACCATCATCATTTTTACATCATAATCGCAATGAGATATAAAATACAGCCTCTCGGATTTCAGATCCGCTGATTAGGATGTAAAGAACAACGTATAAATTTTTAGTAAAATTGATGAGCATTTCAAGTGTTTTCGTCCCTTCCTGAATTGGAACTTGAATTATTCCGACTGAACGAAACAAGAAGTTTCGTAGTTAGGCCCAATTATCTTTTGATTTTCGTCCGGAAATCGAATTAAGCTGCTAACGAATTAATCCGGATAGGAAAGATAACGGAAACTCTCCGAGATGAAGAAAGTTCTTTCCGTAAGGATGCGAATAAAATATTCCTTGGAGACGTTTTATATTTATTCCCTTCTCGGTAGTCTAGAGACAAAAAAAAATTTCCCCCCCTTTTTCACCTTAAATCATTATCTAGAATACGAAATAATTTTATAAAATAAATTCCAATAAATTACTTCGAAATAATTTTAAGATATACACAAGCTGTTTTTTTATTCATAAATATTTCGGATTCAATCCAATCTGAAAGGTTATGATGTGGTAAATAATTGCAAATGTATAATAAGTATCCTCAAATTTCTATCTGGAAGACTACTATTACATTTATGATATGATTTTTCATCAATTTCATTCCTTAGTTTGAATAAAAAAATATCTGGAAATTCACTCAGCCGAAAAAGATTTCATATTTTTTAATGAAAGTTTATTTATTTCGTTCGCATTATTCTTCCGATACAAAAAGATTGTAAAATTATACATAGCTGTACATATTTTCATTAAGATTACATTAATATTTATAGCATTAATCTTACATTTTTATTTATAGCATTAATCTTACATTTTTATTTAATAATTCTTAATATTGTCAATAACAGAACTTTTGATTTCTATTTCTAGGTAAAAATCTTAAAGTTAATTAAGCTTTGTGTGTAAATGATTTTTAAAATAAGTCATATAAGTAAATAAAAACATTACAATGGATGGCATGACCCCTGAGTCCAAACGACTCGTCAGGGGATGATCATACTAAAGAATATAAATACATAGTCACAAACATTTTAAAGATTAAAAGTATATGAAATTTAAAAATATTAAAAAATCCATAGAATTTTAATTTATAGTCATCATATAACAAAATTTGGCGCATATTTCGCACATCTAGTACAACAGGGCTTGCGCTCGCAGCGCCTAACAAGCGAGTAAATTCGCAAGCTCGACGCAAACGAGACGCAGGCTCCTTATCCCAAAGCGCTGCTTTGTTGTTAGTAAATATGTTATACCGCTTAAAGTAAAGGCTGGAAAGTTGAATAAAATAATAATAACAATAATAATAAAATGACTTCATTTTGGGCGAGATTGAGAATGTAAAGTCTCTTCTTACATCTAACCCTTCATCATATAAATGTAAAAAAAGAGGTAGATTGAAAAAAAGTAGATAGAAGAAATTTACCTAATGGTTTTAAAAAACTTAAGTTAAAAGCTTAGGAAAAAAATTCCACTACAGGAAAGCACCGTCAAGTAGGGGGTGTAAAAAACGTGCATTCCCTACTAATAGGAAAACTTTATTTAGCGATGAAGTCAGATTAAATGAAATTTAAAAGGCAAGAAGACAAACCAATAGTATCAAACAAGAATAAAAAAGGAAGAAGAATAATTGCAAGCAAGCAGTCAAAGTTACATGTAAAATATACCTCATCAATGAATACTAGATATAAATTGTAGTTGAACGCGCAGGTAAAGTAAATTGAGCTATCTGTGACAAAGCAAGATAGATCACTAAAGTAGAGCATTTCAGTAACATAGAAAATAGGTCAAATTGAATTCACTCTATTCTGTAATTGGAGTTTGCTGTTTAGACATATTTAGCAATGGAACGATGGCTGCAAGGCAAACTGGTGGACTAATTAGTTCTTGTGGAAATACGAAGTTTGGTTTACTCATTTACCAAATGGCGTTCCGCGAAGTCCGAGTTCACTCGTATTGATTGAGTTAAAGCTTAAAGGAATGTAGATGGTTCAGTATCGAATAGAAACCATCTTGAAGGAATAACACTTCGTAACCCACAATATATATTTCCATCCTATATTTCTATTTAGATATGTTTACTATGGAAGAAGTGGTATTTTCTACAAAATTTCAGGTTAGAATTGACCACATTAATATATTGAATAGAAATTTTACTGGATCTACATAAGGCTTGTTTAGTTACTGTTGAATACACTGCTTAAAGACTTTATTAAATATGTAAACTGCAGTTGCTCTTTTTGAGGCTCAAAAGAAATCAATACAAATCCGTGTAAGAATTTGAATCCATAATCCCAACCCTACCTTTCCTTTAACCTCCTTTCCAACCCTTCTCAATACTATGCCTACTTCCTTTGGTTCCTCCCTTCCTTCTCATATTACACACTTTAGCTTTCATCACAGTTTTATCTCGTCCTATCTCTTTCCTCATCTTACCATTTCCCTTTACCGCAGACGAATTGATAATCCAAATCAAAATTATTCCGTTATCCTCTTCTCCAACCGTACTCCATCCTGCACTTCCTTCCTTTAATTTCTCCTTTCCTTCCATGCCCGCAATCTCTTCCGACCCGTCGTCTTCAGTATCCTTTTCATTTCTCTCAAACACAGCGTTTCGCCTCATTTCCTTTATTCACCTCCCGTTCATACTTATCTCTTTCCGCTTTCCATTCCGTGCCTCTGTTCCCTTACCTCCGAGGCCTTTCTGGGAGCGAATCCGATGAAAGAGCCCCGTGGCCACAGACACATCACGGAACCACGAAAGTTGCGAGCGAAGTTGGAGGGGAGGTTCATTATTACACATTCTTTGAGCCGAGAAAATATTCGAGAGTGAAATTTTTGGGAGAGTTTCTTAGGCGAGGATAGACGCTTCGGTGGTAAGTGGAGATTCCCTAGCGCGGAGTTTTTTTTTATCTGCGAGGTGAAAGCTATGCGGAGAGAGTGTGGCGTTATTCTGGGTGTTTACTCGCAAGGGGAGTTTGATATGATGAGAATGCGCGCTGTTCTTGTAGTCCGTGGGATAATTGGTTTCGTGTTTATTCCTCCACGGGGATTTTGGGCTCTATTGATCCAAAAGTAGCTATTCCGGTTAGTACCTTTTAGAAGAGAAAGATATATGTATGTATGCAGTGTTGTGCATGTTATTCTATTTGTAATACATCGTATTATTGTATATTATGCATTAGATGTTTCTTATATCATGATCCGATGAATGGAATATATTTCATTTACTTTTGTTATAGTTTTGATCATGGCTGTGACGTCATGATAGATCATGAGGTATGAGTGAATAATCGCGTTGATGAAGGTCCCTCCTTATGGACTGACAAGAAAAGTGTTACTCGTAGAGTCATTAGGCTTCACTTACGCGGGAGGATCTCCTTTTAGGAGATGTGTACGATAAATATTTCGAAGTAATTATAAGTTATGGTGAACTGTAAATAATATATAATAACTATTGCATCCGTTTGTTTCGTTACTGTCCGGAAAGTAAACACAATATATGTGCTTATGACCCCAGATATTTTCCATGGGAATTGCTCTATCGGAATTTTTATCACGAGATTTTATAAATACGTTGATAACACGTTTCAATTGTTATTCAGTTGTAATCTCAATTTTAAATAAGTAATCATAACTAAATGAATGAAACTATACACTTTCTAAGTAAAATTCTGATTTCATAGAATATAATTTACAGTATGAAAGAGATTGATTCTTTCCAAATTGGATTTATTATTGGAGATTAGTATAAATCACCAAAGGGCTCGATACTCAAAGTTCTCAGACCATTATCATACATTCCTCCTCAATCCGCTTTAGTCTATTTGCATGAGAAATATCCCATAACTTCTGATCTACTCAGCCAAACTAGTTTGACATACTTACAGACTATTCCTTGTCGGTGGTAAACTTGCCTATAAACGTCAGAAGTTACTGCCAATTGCCAGAAAACGTAGTATCCAATTATTTAACTTCTATTAATAGCTAGTTTTGATATAAATACAGATGATAATGGAAGTTAAACAATTAAAAACTAAAATTAAGAATGAGTAAAATTCAAAAGTCTACGAGTAAAAGTAAACTCTCTTTAAACATATTTATGATTATAATTTTCAAAGTTAACTTATCGTTCCTTCTTTATTACAAATAAACTAGTGAGCATGAAACCTTGAGTGGGGAACCAATGTTTCTGGAAATTCAGGGAGAAAAAATTTAGAAAAAATCTTAAAGATATTTTTCCCGAATCAATATCTTACGTTACCATATAAATTGAATTCGAAAACGACACGAGAAATATCCTTCTATCTACTTGAAGAGAATCACTGAACGTGAAGCATTGTGGGTCTTCGGGTACCTAATCACTACGTCTTGTAACTTCGATTGCTCCTGATACGTTTCAGTTCAAGATATAAACTAAACTTGTAATTAAGGTATCAATTAATATCGCATACATTACCAATTTATACGTGTAAATTCTGTCAAATATTTTTTTAATTGAATGATTTTAAGTTCCCTTTGACGTCTTTTCTGTGAAAATCTTTGTTTTTGAAACATCATTTTAGCATTATTTTAACGTTCATTTATGTATATTTTTTTCGATATCCTTCCTCAATCCATTTCACATGCTCACTATTCCAATTCGTTTAAAATTGATTCCTAGCTCTGATTATTAATATTACCTGTAGGAAAAGATTTTCAGGGAGTGTTTTTTTTGTAAATTTCGATTAGAACCTTGGTTTGTTCTCAATTTGAAGCCTGGAAAGTGTTCTGGCCATTATAGTAAGCAAAGTATCTACCCCCTTAAATTCCTAGTTATAATCACAGCGATGATATTTAAAATGAAGAACCCGTGAATAATGGACGTACCTCAAGATTTAAGATCGACCATTGGTTCGCTCGAGAGGAGTTCGGTAAGGTATTTTTATGGTCCAGAATTTTATCCCCTCGATACAAATTGCTTATTTGCATTTCGCTTTAAATTCCGTGTTACGCCTTCAAAATGGTGTCACGGTGCGGTTCTTCGTGCCTACATCCATCTCCGGACATGATCTTCGGATTTGGAATTTCCTCACGTTCAAAGGGGGGGAGGCTGTTAGCTCTCCCATCAACTCCGCGGTCTTGAGTTCTAATCTCGAACATAACGCGAATGTTTGACTCTGGGCTCCGTGTTGTAGTTCCAATCCTACTGCTTAATAAAACGGTTCCATCTGCGTTAAAGGACAACGGTTGTGTGGGGGGTATTATTTTATTTTGGAATCTATAATGCATGGGGATGATTTCAGTATAGCCATTTACGGAAAGTAACTGAATACTGTAAGGTTTAATTAGCTGTCAGATGGTGAAGCAATAATAAATTGATTTGAATCATTGATATTAGAATCATCAGCGATTAAAAAATAACCTTCTTTTAAAAATAGCTAAATTATGTATTCACGGGGATTCTTACAAAAATTAACCGTAAAAATATTCTGTTAATTACGGGAAGATAAACTTTATCGATATCTTGAGTACAATGGAACCTTCAAAAAGGTGTCATATCATCAGTTGGGATGTTAAGATGGGGAATCTAACATATTGAAAAGCAAAGGCATTGGCATGTGATTTGTTTCATCGGTATTAGAAACATGAACAATTTTAAAAACAACATTTATTTGTTATTCAAATTCAGGTACATGAAAAATTCATGAGGATTCAGGCTAAATATCAACCTAAAACTATACTCTAATTCGATTCCTACAGCCCGAATAAAACCTCGCTGCGACGTTACATCTTCATGGACTGATTCCATGAATATTTGCAAACAAAAATTAAAATGAATTGTTGAAGCTAAAATCAGGGATAATTATTCAGAAAAAATTACGTGAGCTTGTGTAAACCGAAAGAGTTGATTCGCTCGCTTGGTGACAATTCGTGCCTGAGATCAAACTTCTTTCTCATTAACGTAAATTTCCCTTTGTTAGTTTTGAAAAATTTCGAGCTCCACAATCAACAACTGGCTTTTTCAGCTGAGCATGAATATATGAAACGCTCCGAAAAAGTATTTCTTTCTTCGTTGGCCGCAGCAAGGCCAAATTTTTGACGCCGAAATAATTTCAAAATGTAAATCGGTGCAATGAAAACGAGAAACCTTACGAGACGAGACGATTTGCATGGATAGGAGGACAAATGAGCGCATTTAAATAAGAATCTCTTCTTAAAACTTAAAGGGGCCCGCTTTCGAGGGAATAAATCTCTCCGCCCCTTTTCCTGGAGGGGCAGAAACATTGAGCAAAGGCGTGGGCGGGCTTTGAACTCAAAGGAGGAAGGGAAAGAGAGATTAAGGCGATGAAGACAAGAATGAGGATCAAAGAAGCACAAGGGAGGGCTTGGGTGAACGAGGAAAGAATGAATAAATGGAATATCATAAAAGAAAGCGGAGGTGGAGAATGAATCAATTTGTAAAAGAAAACGGGGACTTTAGGAGGAGAGAAGGGAGGATAGAAAGGGAAAAATATCGGTATAAATTGAAGTTGGTGAGGGATGTAAAGACATTAAAAGGCCTAAAAAGATGGGTAAACAAAAATGAAGGAAATTGAAGAGGGGAATGGGGAAAATAATGCTACTGAGGAAGAATAAGAATTATAAATGCAAATAAAAGTGTTAATTTAGGAGTACAAAATGGTGGAAGGGAAAAAACAAAGATGAAAACTTGCAAATAAATCAAGACAAGAAATAAATGTGAAAACTCAAAAAAGTAACTACATTGGAGATATAAACACAACATAGGACAAAATAGAATACCAAATACAATATAACAGCAGTAAGAGGAATATGAAAAGATAAGTAAATAGGTAAATCAATGATAATAAAATTCTTCATTCAGTGGAATTGGATGTATTACCATTTGAAACTCAACGGAAAGTTAACGAAGGCCTTTTTTGTGTATATAATCATTTTACTTTACCAACAGCAGCAAGTTAAACTTAATTTCAGATGGAAATTGATAATCTAGCAGATGAATTCCATTAAGAAGTACAAAAGCAAACCTCTAACTAGGCAATAAATCATAATTTCAACCATAGATATCATCTTTAAAGCATGAAGGTTCATTAATTATTATATATAATAGTAAGAGCGCGGCACTAATTTAAAGCTATTTATCTGCATCGTGGAAGATTATCACGTATTATTATCTATATTTTTCGTTTGAAAGCAGATATTGAATCCCGAATTATTTTAACAACGAAACTATGGGTATTTTTATCAAATTTTATGTGGAATAAATAGAATAGTACTATGATTACCACATAGAATAAATTTAGCAAGAGGTACTGTGTTATTTAGTTTGTTAATGTACCTTCTCGAAATCTCATGAACCTCGAAAAAATCCAGGAAACAATTAAAAGTATTAAATATTTATTTTTAAGTATACAATATTTAGTTTTAAATTAAATTTAATATATGTATGTAAAATTCTGTGGGAATTGTAAGTTAACCATGTAAGTATTTTATAGTAATTATGTTAGTAACAGGTATAAATGTATTTATGTAGAAAATACTACCACCAGGCTTACAGCCCACCTGCAGTTTGTGCGATAATAATGATAATAAAATCCACCCGAGTAACTCTTTCATTCTACGGCACACATTTTCCTCGTTACTTAAGTTTAACGTATTACATCCAAACAGTAAAACACTTCACACCAAGGATATTACCAAGCCTTTTCTTATTCTACTATTGATGAGGGAAATGAAAAGGGGAATGCGAGGTGAGACATGTACGGTAGGGTGGATCGAAAAAACTTTTTTTTCCAAATCCTTCAACGACTAATGCTTAAAGTTTGTGGTTGGTGGTTTTTTTAACGTATAAAAAGTTTCAACTCGATCGGATTATGTCCTGAGGCTGCGAGTTTTAGGCAAGGCAATGAATTTTTGGGAAAAATGTCAAATTTTTGCAATTTTTCCTGACGATTTCTCAATGTTTCCGAAGTGATTTAATGGCAAAAAATACAAATATTGCTTGGATGTTGCTTAGTATTAAAGATTTAGTACGTTTGAATCAATGAAAATGGATTCGCCAAAATTTGTCAAAATACGCAAAATATACAGAAAACTTACGGATGTTGGTTAGACAGTAGGGCGGGTCGTTTTGTCTTTTTTCTAATAAAAATGAAATACTCTGCAATAGTGCCACACCCAAATTGCTGATATAATTTTCTTTTCAAATCAAATAATATCTTTTGTGCGAATATTTACCTAGAAGTTTCAAAATTTCAGCAAGAAACGTTAAAATTGCCAAAATTCTACTTTGATTCAAACGAATATTTTTTTGGATAAAGATATGTCATTTGCTACTAAAACTGTCCCTCTAGCCTCAATGTGCCACTTATATGCCTCTGCATAGGACAGAGATGGCTCCTATGGGATCAGAATAGGAGGCGAATTCATTTAACAATACCGTACATTGTACGGTATTACAGATAGTGCTGTTTTCACTTAAACAGAATCGAACATGAAACCTTCACAGAAGAAAGGCAGAGGGCGGAGCGTGTGATGAAGGAAATGTGGAAAGAGGAAAATGAAAGAGGAGGGGGAAAGAATGAGCTCACAGGGGTGAAGTGAACACGAGCGGGATGATTCGCGGTTTAGCCCCCACGCCACTTCCAATTCACGTGATTTTGGGGAAACCCTCGCAGCGCTTTTCTCGGAGGAGCGATAGCGTCGGTGGGAAAAAGGGATGATTGAATTACCTCCCGCTGAAACATCTAGATAATTTACGGAAGCAGACAATAACCGGAGCACGGATGTGATGACCAAATTAAGCGAGGGAAGCAGATCTTGTTTACATTGGTTTGAGGAAATAAAGCCTAAAAGGGCGATAAAAGTCGTATTAACACTTTAAGGGAGTTGTGTGCAGTATTAAAAGTGGTTAATTTCACGGAATAAAGGTGATATGAACAACACTTTTCACTGAAACCCATGAAAGCGCGTTCCGGCTGAGATTTCTAGCTGAAAATACTCGCTCTTTAAATAAATGCTTCGAATTCTAAAGTTAGTAATTCCTTAGATGGTACTAAACATTAGTTACTTATTGTAGAGGTTTCATAAAATTAAACATTTAAGAAAGCAATGAGATTTTGGTAAATTTATCATTGATCAATACTTATAATTATTTACAATCCTAATACTAAAGAAATCGTAATGGGTAGTTTTACGAAGTGTTCTCTTAACGAAGTTTTTGAAGTTTCTTCTCTGATTTTTATAAATCTCTTCTACTAATGAATATTTATTATATTAATTTCTATTGATATCAAGCTTTCTGTTAAGCATTCGATCGATTAAGGAATAGAATAATACGTTGGAAGAATATTATTATAAATTCTGATTCAAACCGTTTCGCTTAAACTGACGTCCAAATATTACAATGCTCCTCGTATCATAAAGGATTTTTTAACTTAACTGAGCATGTCTTACATTCAACCAGAGTATTCATACAAGGTATGCAATATACCTTGCAGAAAATCAATTGCTCCTACCTAGAATCTGCTTAATTTAGTTGCTTATGTGGTACACAATAGGTGTAAAAAATTAAATTTATCAAAATATCTTCGTTAGAGTTATATGTAGAAAAATATACATTATTAAACAAAATGAAATGCATAAAGAATTTAAATGATGCCTTTTTACTCGTTTTAGATGCATTATTTCTTAAGAAAGATGTAATGAATTCTTTCGGTTGCTTTTTGCATATTCCAGATTTTAACACTTATATATTTCAATTACGGATTGAGTGGATAGTTTCCTCAAAAATCTCGACCTTTTTTAGGGACTAAACCCCACTCGTACCTTTCATTCCGTAATATTTTATTTAGAAGAGGCCTCCCGGCAATCCTCAAAGTGCAGTCGTATCTTGCTTGACAGCAACAGGGAGTGAAATCTTAAAGCACCTCTGAGAACGATCTCATGCTTTTTGCACGAAATAAAACTGTAGTGCAGGCCCTTTGACATGCACTTTTTCACTCTCGAGGAGGATTCTTTTCTGTGAAGTGGGGTCTTGTTCCGCCTCGTTGCTTCAACTCACTTCTCTTCCGTTTCACGTCTTTTCGAGAATTAAAAATTTGCGAATAAGATGCCTTATAAATGAAAATTTTCGTTTTTATGACGACTACTTTTGATGGTACGTTTTTGAGTCGCTGTATTCACCGAAATTCATTCATTATGTACTCAGAAATTATTTTTTGCTACCGTGGACCCAGCGAATGTCCTCATTATGAATTTATTACTTTTATTTGCTCATAATATCCGTAGTATAAAATTTGAGCGATAGACAACACTATATTGCACGTTATATCTTATGAACAACCCATCAATTAATTGAGCAATAATTAACATAGAGTTACGTAAGTATTAATAAATACCTATTACATAATTTTACATATATAGAATTAATAAACAGATATAATTAAATTACGATAATATATTCGATGTATATAAGCACATTAAAGCTACGCTAGGCAAAATAAATTATTAAATAATCCTAAATATATATTAATCACCACTGTATTTTATCAAGAAAGATTTTTTAGGGTACTGATGGATTTAAATGACTGCCATGATGATCTCTGATCCCAATAAGCCCAACCATTAAATCTTTAGCAGTTTTTTTTAATTAATAATCATCGCTATTTATAATTGAAACTGCGCGTTTAAAATTCCATAATTCTCCAGAAAATCATACCTATAAATGAAACATTCTATAAACATTTACACCCTATTAACATGACAACAGGTATTTATTACTTCATAAGAAATAATTTACATGATTTATTGAATGGCAATCACGTTCGATGTTCTTTACGTCTCAAAAGCTTACCTACGTATTATTATTGTTAATGTAGTCACAAATTTTAATTACACGTAAACATGATTATTAGTAAGGTTTTAAGTAATTAAAAATAGAGATTAATGTCTTAAAATAATTCCTTTTAAATTATACAGGAAAGAATGAAAAAGTTACTCTTGCTGAAAAAAGGGAGGTTATTAATAAATTCAAATCATTCCCTGAGCCATGAACAAAAATCAACAAATGGACTCTTATTGGCATCAATAACAAATCTCGTGATGCCTAATTTGCAAATTAGCGGATGCGTTTATTTTAAATACAACATACATATGAATATCGCTTAAAAACTTATGTTCAGACAAGGAATGTTTCACCACTAACGCTGATTGCTGTAACGACCAAGAAGCGGACGGAGATTTTATCGAAATTTTGATCATGAAATGTGATTTCAAGGCTGCAGATTGATTAGGTGATAAGCGAGTTAAACGCTCCTAAACTGATGACACAACCTCCACGAGATAGTATCAGTCACCTGTGCCCATTTACGAGGAATTGGACGACTAGTAACCTTTGACACTTTGAACAGGATCGCAATTACATGTTGGACGCTTGAAGCGAATGAAGCACGTCGGTTTTAAAGGTCATGTGGTTCAGAAATTTCATCTCACTGAAAGTGAAATGATCATCAATCCATTATCGATAAAACAATTACTTCTGGGACTATGATTCCCAGGTAAATTTCAATCGATCCTGTCCATGAATTTCAATTTGTACGAATGTGTCTCATGAAGCTCTTGATTTATTTTGTTTTCTCTTCTAATCACCTTTCCTTAGATGTTCTCTCTTTACAAGAAATCTCACAATTCAAGGTCCCACATTGACTTATTTTGAGTTGTTATTTCAAGCGACTCAAAAAATCTTACTTAATCTTTTTAGTGCTAGCCTCAATTACATTGCATATGCGAAGAATGCTAAGGCGTTTTTGATGGAAATGTACTCTTTTGGATAAATATTTATATAATAGCTACTTCTCATATCATGATGCCATTCCTTTTTTTTGGACCTATTAAACTCATAGAATTAGAAATAAAGTGTATTTTTTTACTGATGTAACATTTTAATTTAGGAAAATATCTTTTAAATTACAAAAAGTGCATTTAATAGTATGTAGCATCAATTTACCGTGGTCTATTAAATTAAATCAATTTTTTGCACAAAAGTTAATTTTTCAACTCACAAAGTTATACATTTTTTTGGAATTTAAAGAAACACATGACAGAATGTTCGACTATCCAAATTTTACCAAGAAGCTTAAGCGCGTGATTCGCTAAAATCTAATAACGACGAAATTTCCCACATCAGCATGCATTTTAACTAACTATAATTTCTATCAGAACATATTGAAGTTGTTATAAATTGAAAAATACCGTCACAAGATACCGCAAGAAGAATAAAGAAAGAGATTGGATTCGTGGAAAGACGTTTGGGGTGGCTCGTTACGTAAATGTAACTCTATACGACGGGAAGGGGAACTTTTTCAATTGGAAAACCTAATGGGCCATTAGAGCACTTAGGAAATCATAAGGAGCAATTTGAATCCATCAGGCTGCGCATCAGAGGTATACTACATATATCCAATGAATTGATGAATTTAAATAAAGAATTGCGCTTCAAAAGGGGCATAAAAACCCCATTTAACAAAAATATCCGTGTGCTACCTGCAGCCTGGCACCCACTTTTGCCCATTTAATATGGATTTTATTTATTTATTAATATTTGCTATATCATTATATATGATGCTTGTTGACCTGATAAAAATATTATATTATTTTTAGCAATAACCATGATTAAAAATAAATAGCAGCAATCCAACATAAAATGAGAAAATAATTAAACGCCTAGTAATAAAAACATAAATATTAAAAATTAATTACGTTTCACTTATCGTATACGTGAGTTCTCTAGGGGAAACGATTAACTAGGATTTATTAACAAAAGTTATTCCATTGGGGAATTTCCCTTCATTAATGTATCTCATTACTGTATCATAAAAATATTTGCATTCGTATTTTAATTTAGATTACCCATCGTGCAAATTACTCAGGAATATTGAATTGGAAATAAAGTCAAACTTTTCTTAATATATTGAAATCGTAATATTTAGCTCATCAACTCAACAAGAAATGAGAAAATTGGGTATCTAATGAAAGTATATTTAAAAAAAGATTATTGATTTTTCTGTGAGGCAATCACCGTCAGTTTAATTAACTCAGCTTGACCTTTAGAGATATCAGTTAATCAAGAGGAAGCATATATTTCTACGAACACCTTTCAGATTGAATTATTAATAGCTTTTAGTTAAACGCAACAGATTAAATAGGATATCGTCATAACATTCCTTCTGAAAAAATGGTGTCCCACAAGAATATTTTTAAAACTTAGATTGCCATCTCTGAGGAATTAAATGAAATAATCTGAGTTTCTTCTTCAGAGTAATGTATTGAAAGAAAATTATTTACGATTATATACTCATGAAAATGCTGAATAGAAGACAAAATAATGCACTTCTTATAACTTACTTTTCTAAAAATATCCTAACGATTCAGTTTCACGGATATGACTTCATCACAGCTGTGCACATGCACCAGTATTCGGGTAATTGCGCCTGTCCAACTGTTAACTGCTGCTCAGATATTTTGGGAGAGCGTCTAAAGTGCTTCCGAAGCTACTAACAACCACGTATTTACAGGAATATTCAAGTACGCATGGAGCTACAGCGTCACTACACGGTTATAATTTTGGAAGGGAACAGTTTAATTGCAGTGAATTATCACGATGGAAAGAGTCCAAATGGATGAACTACTGAATCACTCAAAATACTAAAATTTTCAGATATTTTCTTGGAGAATGAAAAGGAATACATATGACGGATGCCGCAACCCTTTTAACACAAGAAATAAATACTATAAAGATATCGTATTTTGCTCTTTATATCTAGCTAGAAGGATAAATATTTCCTCTAAATATCCTAAATGCGTAAAGGTAATGAATATATATATCTACATTCTGCAGTACTATGCTAAAACAATAAAGAGCAACCTAATATAAGTAATGCAAACTACTTCAAACCTGAATTTTTTAGCATAATTTACCTTTGGCAAGATAATTAACATTTCTATTCAGCATTACATTTTCGGCTCTAATTATCAAAGCGAATCACAAATTAACTCGACATATTTCAGTGTATAAATTTATCTGTGTACCATGTGGAATTTTTATTATTTTATTTTATAATTTTTATATTATTATTATCATTATATTATTAAGATTTTATATTTTACCTTTTGATTCTATATTTCAAAAATTTAACCGTTAAAAAATACTTTCCCGAAGATTTTTGTTTGTTTTCTTTTAAGGAACCATCCAGTCGATCAAAGAGAAGTTATTAGATTGATGAGTAAAAATTGAGTCTTGATATACGATACCAATGGTTATTCGAGCGAATAAGAATTGGCACTACCGGAAATTTTCGCGAAGTTGATTGATTGGACTCAGCATTTTTCATTTTTTTCTCATCCGATTCCGACGATAGATACGCCGGGTTAAATGGTGGCAAAACCTTCGCCAGTCGTAAAGATACGAGGGAGAAATATTAGAATGGTGCAGAATTTGGTTAATAAGTAAACTTACACCCTCTTCCTTCGATTAATAAGCTTTAAATACGCAGTCATTGATGTTATTTTTTGTACGTAAGACTGGATGTCCGTATAGTTAACTATCAAATGTTTCTTCTGTATAAATACTGAGCAAGAAATCTTGCATCATAGTATTTTACATGAGTTGACTGTGGTTTTATCTGTAGTTGAGTGGTCAAATCCTAACAAGTCTCATCTAAAACAGATGCCTCAAATAGAAGAGAGCCTCAAAACGATACACATTTTCGAAATATAACTATTATTTCGCTATATAATTATCACTTAAAAGACTCTATTTCATGTTCTGTATGGTATTTATATCTTATGTAAAGGAAAGGAATTTCTATACTATTCTTCTCCTTTATGAAGTTCCACTCAGTTGCATCCAACGATTTTATTAATAGAGGAAGGAGCATCTTTCATCTATGTTTTCCTCAATTCTGTTCATGATTGTGATGATTTTAGTACTAATGAGGTGTGATTCATTCTTAAATTACTTATTTTATTAAATGAGATCAAAAGTTTCATCCATATACACTGTGTTGTATTTATTTAGATGTTTTCCGCTTCATTCTGATTAAGGTCGAGAAATGAAGGCTACCTCACTCCTCATCTTACCTAGTAAGCCTCTTCACCTCTCCAGAGCTTTTGGCGGCTAATTGTGGGAAGTTTTATTTATTGTGTTTTAAGTTTAATGTTCAAAAATTTCTTTGTATTGAATACTGTACATGTATATATAAAAAAAACAACTCCAAAACCATCAAAATACTTGCAAAGCGGCTATACGTATTTGACTTCCACGAAGACATCGTTAGGCTAAGGTAGCAAAGAAATGTATTTCTAATAACATAACCATCAGCAGCCGCTTGGCTTTATTCTACTGTACATGTAGTTTAAAACAGCCTTTGTAAATATATTGACATCAAACCTTATGGGTTAGACGACGTTTTTGATGTCATTTTAGCGCGGAATATTCTGTGCGGGTATAATAATTCTACAACGAAGTGTAATATCTTTGGTTTAGCAGTTCCCTTGCGAAAAACTCGCAAATCATCCCTTCTAATGGTAAATACCATTTGCTATAATATCATTACGTATGTTTTCTCCTATTCAAAGAATGGCCCAAGCAATCAATGAGCTTTCCCGCTTAGTGAAATATATTGTATGCTGAGGATAGTAATAAAGAAAGCTGATGGTGTTTTTAAATAATTTTATTCCTTTGTATATTATATTTATTTTGTGTATCTGTTTTATGTACAGGGTGTTTCAAAATTCTAGTTATGATTAAGGAAAGCAGAACGTTTTTATTTTTCAACATAGATACATTAAAAAATAGGTACATAAACAAAGGTTAATGTTACTAAATAAATCAAGTTTCATTTTTTATTGGGACAAATATTAAATGAGACCTCCATTTGAAGCATGGCACATATCTATGTTGAAAAATAAAAAAGTTCTCATTTTTCGTATTCACAACAAGACCTTTGAATGACCATGTATATTTTGGTTATCTTTTCTTATAATTATAACATACTTATCATAATAGATGTAATTGGGGCAACTCATATTCATTAAAGACATAATAATAAAGATAGACGGCTGAGTCGTTTAAGCCTCATTACTAAAGTTTTATGTATATACCTTTAGATAATAAATACCTTCTAGATTAAAATTATTATTTCATGTATAAATTATGCACTTTTCTTCTGCATATCAAACTATATGTAATTCATAAGTTAAAAATTCAAAAGCATAACCTAATGTTATGTGAGGACTGTTCATTGTTCCAAACACCAAAAACGTCCTTTTTATGCAATTAAAAATGTAAATTTTAACTATAGATAGCCGGACAAGATTAAATTATGTAATCTTTTGGCTATCTCAAGCATTATACATACTGTTGTATGTTTATTTTATATATTTTTTGTGAATGCTATTTTTGTATATGATGATTGAAATATTGAAAAAATTGTGGAACGATAAAATGCTTTGACGGTAAGAACGGGACGGAATACTCATAAACGGGAAAGACCAGTTTCCGAACCTTCTCAGTAAACGGAACCTGTATTTGAAGCTGTAAGAGGACACCTAACTCTCCCTTGATTACCTTCCTCTGCAAAATGGTCCGTTTTGTGCAAACGTTGCACAACCGGACTGCGAGTTAACCGCGAACGCTTGTAATACCAGCTTAGCACGTTCCGACCCCATGACACACGAGCGTCTTCGACGAAGTTCTCCCATTCTCGAGCGGAAGATTCTATGAACCCGATGTTAATCATAAGCTATCGGGAGTATGCACTTCCTCGAGTTGCAACTGAAATAGAATCGCCGTGCGTGAAATGGGAACGGAGAGCTCTCGTCGAAAGGATCGCAACTTTTATTTTCGTCTATCCGCCAAAACTTCCGTTCTCATGTGTGGCCAAGTCTTTGGAACGGGACACAGTCGTTTGTTTGCGCTCTGGGAGAAAGGCAAAGAAGTATCCCTTCAAACTTCGGGGAAACCCATCCCCTTTGATGCTTTCTGCACCGCAAATGCAGCCCTTAGGAATGTCTGTTTATAGGCAATCTCTACCCGGAGTGACATTTGTAGAGCGCGTTTTCCTTTGGACATGCTCAAAAGGGTATGATACATGTTAGATGTACTCTCGGAGAAGTTTTTATCCCTCGTTGAGTTGATGATCTACGTTCGGAACTTTCACAGCAGGCGTGGGTGAGAAGGGATGGAAATATGGGTATCACCTTCCTTCGCTAAACTCGCTTTTTTCCATTGTCTGTGAAGTTCATATGGGAATTCCAGCGTAAAGCATGAAAATAATATTTAATTTCACTTAATAAAATTGTATGAAATCACATTATTTTCATTAACTTCATATTCCACAAAAAAGTATCTCATGAGTTGTTATATCACTAGAATATCTACCGAATTCCATGATATTGACTTCTGTAAATTAGCGACCTTTTCTATCAGGGTAATTTCTTCTTTCAACAGTGCCTCGCATTAATACTTAACGTTTTACTCTCTTATTACTGTTTTAATGATGGTAATACTTGCATATGAAAGGTAGAGTAGTACATGGGATATTATTAATTATTTTATTATTTTAAGTATGCTTGACTTTAGATATACCCCTTTAATTGTAAATTGTTATTTTTACTTTTTTAATTACCAATTTCAATTAGTACTAATGTCCAAAAAACCTTTAGTTTATTCAATTTACAATATTTTCTTTATTCTCGAATGTATTTCGTATGTACCGAAACACTACCGGCTAGCTGTAAGCCTATTTCAGTTTCAGACGTACCAATAATATATATGTAGTAATAATTATAATAATGAAATTATCAATAGTTATATTTGGATGGTTTCATTTATATGTTTTGAAGTGAACAATATAACTATAACGTTATCATGCTTGAAATCATCAGTCCGTCATTCAAAGATAATAGAGGGAATGCATCACTCTGTAAACTAAAGATTGATTAAATCCAAAGATAAAATATCTTTACTACCTTTTATTCATAAGTTGTCAATATCTTGAGTTAAACAATTGTATTCTTAAAAACTTTATATCTACATGATACAATAAGATTGTATGTACCTACTGTATTTACAAAAGCCATTTCTATCGTATTAATATAAATTCAACGCACTCATTGCTTCTTCTACAGCGTGCTAACTCAATAACATTAATCAACGTTTAATTAAAATATACACAATTTTTTTGGGATTTGAAAACCTAATGCTTTGTTACTACCAGTGTACCTATCTTTAGATAATAAATTTTATCTTGAAGTTATAAATTTAAAGCTGAATTTAAAAAGTTTCGATTATTATGTTTCAAAAATCATGGAATAAACATTTTACGAAAATCATATACTTATACAATCAGTTATATTAATAATGTTCATTTCAAAACAATATTTCTCGTTATTTACGAAATAAGTTATTTATTTAAATATATTACCAAGATTGAATACAATGGGCAAAGTATTGAAAACCTCAGTCATTGTAGTAACTTTTCCTGAAAATTTACAGCTGACCTACTTACGATTCCTCAGTAACAACGAACCAGAACTATCTCAATTTTCGGGAAATTCGCTAACTTCTCCGCATCCAAACTTTTCCTTCGACGGTTCGTTACTAAGAAGGCTGGTCATTTCACAGGTTTCATCCTCGGAAGAGTTCTAGCCGGAAAATGAGGCATTAAAAGTGATAATTAATGAGATCAAATTACCGGATGAAACGAGAATGGGGGAAGGATTAAATTAATGCGCGAACTTTTAACAGGAACTGAGCTGAGAACAGGAGAGCAGCGACGAAGAAGGGAAACTTCAAGGCAGAAAAGTGGTTTGTCTATCGAAAGCTAATGAAAATCAAATAATTACAGAGTAAACATGACGCTCGTAGGATTATTGGATATGCAGCTTGATAGTGCTTTGACTAGAAGAGAAATCTGTGCCACTCAAAATCTAGTTCTTATAGCCTATGTAAACATCTCATCCAGTATTAAAGTTAAGAAATGAAAGATAAAATTCTAATTAGTTTAGTTCTACGCCTATAATTTTGTAATATATTATCCGTGTTTTACGATAAAGATAAATGTAATTTTGATCTTGTACATAGTCCAGTTTCCGTTCTAGTGAATAATTATTTCTGAGAAAAAATAACTGGGCAACTAAAACAAAATATCGACCGTAAGAACGATTGTGACTTACAAAAGACTATAATTTAATTAAAACCTATATTTCAAAATCAAAATAAGATAAGGTAACGTAGATTTTTGAATATTGTAAGGATTGCAAGACATCCTATTCGCCATGGTACATACATATACCAGAATATCTCGATTGGATTTCGATGGAGCAAGTTTTAAGGACGGGGATGGAATACTGAATCATATCTTTAATCTTTATAGTAAAAGTAAATTTACTCTGCGATTTCTGCTTTACGATCGTTCATTTTAAATAGCGAGTCGAAGATGCACTCTACTTTCGGAAATCCTGAAAACTCAAAAAAGAAACGTCTTGAATTCGAAACGTCTAGTTATATTTTATGTTTAATATGGTATTGATATCAGTAGTTTCAAGGTTACGCATATTTGTTTGAGGAGATTGACATTCAGGCACAATATACATTTGCAATTATTCTATATTGCAATTTGAAAAATACCATAAGCGATCAGAGGTAGGATATATATTTTTACTTAAGTGAGATTGTTCTCAGAATATGGTATGTGATATGTAATTAAGTGACATAAGATGATAATAAAGATGAATATTTTTTTTCATTTCAAAATATAACCATTCAATTCATAAATTCGTTAAGTCGCGTTATTTCTACCACAGTAACAAGAGCTATTATGCCAAATCTTAATTTCGGTAAATATATGAACTATAAATTAGAAAATATCACCATTGTAACATAAAGTTAGTACATAAATACATTACTGATAAAGTTATTTTACGCTCCGGGAAAAATGAATAGAAATGATTGTTCAATCGGATGGTGAACAAAAAGTTAATAATTTAAAACATACATAATACATTATTACAAATGTAGCGTTGCGGGTAACTGGAGTTAAGGAAATACGTTTAGGTATGATCATGAAGTCAAATTAATTAAAGAGAGCCTCTTAGGTGTAACTTGTTCGAATTATTTCAATATAATTCTGAGTATAAATCTGCAGTAAAACATATAAAACCTTGTTTTGATTTTACGAGAGAGATTTTATGAAACGTAATTCGGTATCATGATGTGATTAAAGATAATGATTTGACTTTTCAATTTTCATTGATTTAACTGTAATGTTTTGGTGCTTTCTTTAAGATAAATTCTGCTAACCACGCAAAATGATATTTATTATTACAATAATATAAAATGTTATCTGGAAATTTTTCCTATGATTTTAGCGCGAAGGTAGAAATGAGGTTAATTAGAATTCGCGACTAGATTCTCCCTTTTAAAATCACTGATCCAGGGATCGGTGGTCTGAATGTTCCCGATAATTAACAAATTTGCAAATCCGAAAGAGAATCCTCAACCATCCCTTCGATGAATAATGAAAGAGCTCTGGAATATTCAGCCTCTTTTACCGCTCAACTTTAATTCTTGTGTTTGAAATTATGGACGAAAGGAATTATCCAAACGGTTTCATTTTCAGAAAATCTCTGTTTTAAGAGCAGTTTCATTCAGGGCGTTAAATTAGTTATGGCTGGAGGACGAACGCTCGGGAAAGTCAATCTAGGATAAGCATTTCCAAAATTCGTTAGTGATGAAATTCTGAATCACTCACACAAATATTTTGACTTAAATAACCTTGAAGCGTATTGTATTCGTAGTCTTTGTCCTAAAGATATCCTAAGAGTTTAAAAGGGGAAATGATTTTAATAAAAACAGCTATCAGGAAGATCACTTTAACTCGATCAACATAATTTTTGAACCTAAATACAAGGAACTTTTCACTATATAAGAACTTTATACTATTTAAGAGAATAAATAGAGAGAGCATTATGGAGTTATGGGTTTTTAACCTCGCCATAACTTAACATAACTCATTTTGTGAACGATCAGAAGTTAAAATCATTTGTCTTCGAACACATTTCCTATAAAGTAACGCCTTTGCTCCCAGTTTCAACAACCATATTTTCATATGTTTAACCAAAAAAGAGAGAGAATAATTTATCTTTCATTTACTTTTCTCATGGCCGTGCTCAAATGTGCTGCCGTTCTGCAAGGACATGAAGGTTACTGAGGTTTGAATACACTTAGTAACAGTACTAAGTACGGTCTCTCCTTATGGAATGGCAAGTAAAGTTTTACTCGTAGAGTCATCATTCTTTATTTACGTGAACATGTTTCGCTTATAGAACTTTGGCTTGCTTGGGAAAGCAACGGCAAACTATCTCATTCCTCATCTTGCCTAATAAGTCTCATTCTCCCTCACTAGCTCTTGTTAGTTAATGTCAGAGGGGACACAGTTCCAAACACCCATCGGGCTGAGTACTTTACAGACAAAATACAATTGAAATGTATATCCGTTGGTTTCAATAATTTTTCTTCTCAATTTTTTAAGCTTAATTCTTTTAAGTGCGCTTTCCTAAATTATTTCTTCTAATTTGTACACCGAGTTCTTTCGAATATGCAAATTAATTATCTGAAAGGAAAGAGATAAATTTAAACTCAATACCTCCCACGGGAATAGAGAGCAGAAGAACCTGTTTTGCATTAAAATTCAATTAAAAAACGTCTTAAAGCCTTAAATTCTTCCACCATTGAAATTTTACTTCCCAGCGTTTTTCGTTTCCACCACAAAATAGTTTTCTTTCTTTTCTATTACCAAGGGCTATATTAAAATTGCTGGATTACTAAAACGAGATGATCGTGTATTAAAGGCAGCGACACTTTTTGAGGGCTACATATTAGATCGAGATTTTCCTTGTACTCTCTGTGAGAGGCGAGAAAAAATTGAAGCGGGGGGCCGTACATGATACGACGCTATATTACTCTGCGCAGTCGAAAATGATATGCTCTGCATATTTTCCGCCTCTGGCGTTTGTGAGTAAGTGAATGCCTTTGCTGAATTTGCACTTCCCCGGGATGACCCATTTGCAACTCATTTTTTCCGAATTTTCCAACTTTTCACATTATTTTGGAAAACCTTTTCAAGTTGAAAGTTTGTACGGCTGCCCATGCTTGAGATACGGAGGAGATGAGGTAAATAATGCCCACATACGTCTCGTGGGATCTCGTTACTTTTCATCCAAGTTTAACTCAATCAAGTACTGAAGGTACTTTTTGCTTGATTGAGGTTTAACTAATGAGATTATTTTATAATGTGATAAAATATTTTTTAAAGATAACAATGCAGAATCTAATTCATTTACAATCTATTTGGATCCATTGGATTTTCATGCCTTTCAAATCTCCTATATGAAACCGGTAGATGGAAAAAAATGTCAAGGGTAAACTTCGTATAATCTAACGAGTCTTTTTAATACTTAATAGTGGTATGTGCTAACATTTGTAAGTGTAAGGATAGAATAAGTTTGTTTGTTGAACATTAACGAAATGAAGTTGTTTATAGAGCTATAATGTTAATGATATGACTGTGAACCGTAGTGAAGTAATAGTATGATGATGATTAATGAATAAAAATGAATAAATTCTGAATAAGCGACGGAAAAAAGCAATGATTTGCATTATTCAATTAGTATTTTAAGTTTTGATGATGTATTTTATCTTAATACTTGCTTATTTCTGTTTAATATTTACATCCAATACTTGTATTAACAACAATCAATATTTAATAGCTAACACTGCCAACTAGTGTATACCTATTTGTACTGAAACTGAAAAAGGGCTTAAACTATACCTATTTTTATGCTGAAAATCCTCCCCCGGCTTATACTCGAGTGAGAGTTTCATTTACTTCTTTTTCGGTGGAAAAGTCTGCCATAGTTGGAACTTGGCTTGTAAAATCCTCACTTACTCACTCACTAACAATTCTTTGTTAATTTTTCCGCAATCGTCTGCCGTCTGTCCGGAGTTTTCGGATTCAAAACAATCATATTTGATTCTGATCGGGTGGCGTCGGGTATGGTCGGATTTCTTACCCTAGTCTTATGCTCGAGTCAATTAATTTTCACAGTTATTGTAATAAAATTAGGCACCTCGACTCATATTTGGGTCAGTTTATAATCGAGTATATAGAGTAAATTAGCAACAATTCATGATAACATTTTCTTACGTACTATTATCTTTATAATATTTCCGTATGTGTAAGCGGTGGCTTTGATCCCAAGATCTTTCCAAATGCTAAATCGGCCGGATAGCGCTATTACCTGGGGAAGATCATAAGTATGAAACACTCATGGAAGACACTTAATTGAAAAAAAAAATACTTGGCTGCTTAAAGTCCATTGGTAGGATTTCTATTTCCTCGGACCACTCAAATCCCATCTCGCACCCCTTCGATACAAAACGATGCGAAAATAGAGTTAACTGAAGCCATTTCGGATTCATCCTCTTTGGAGAGAAAGGAAAGCGGATCCTCACACCTAATAACTGTGAACGCCAGCTCCGATTCACTGTATCCACTAAAGGAAAGCAAGAGGATATTGACCGGCGATTTCCTTAAACTCTTCCAAACTTCTATCAAACGGTCTTTATAGCACGGCGAGAGAATCAGAATGGGAGAATATTGTTCGACGAATCTGTTCCGTTGATTTGCCCAACAAAAGGAACTGCGACGGAAAAAAATGGTGGATGGAAAGAAGGGAATGAAAGGGGGATGGGAAAGAGAAAATACGTGCGGTGGGGTTAAACAAGGAGATAAGAAAGGGGATGAAAGGGTAGTGGAGATTGGGGTCAGGGCAGAGAGAAGGGAAAGAAGTAGAAGAAGCTAAATAAGCGATCGGGCGCATCAAGTGTTGGGGAAGAAGATGCCTCTTAAAGTTTGAGGCGTACGGTCGAGGGAAAGATGGGTTGATATAAAAAGGTGATATGTGAGGTTGTTTGGGACACGATGATAAAAGGGGCTTTCCCTAGTCCATGTTCTCCGGGCGATGGAAAATGTTCTAAAAATTTTAAACCCCTATTCTCGTTGGAGGAAATTCGCCTGGGTAGAAATCTTGCGAAATGGCTGAGTTTCATCACGTAAAGTTTATACGTATGAAAATTTGAGTTAAAAGAGGATATGGTTATGGGGGAGACTATATGAGATTCTTCGTTTGAATAAGTTTGCAAAAATACTCTAAAGATGATTTCATCTACATTTCAATTACATTATTTTTTTAAATTAATTAGTATAAAATTGTTGTGTGGTTGGAACAAGTGATTTGGAATTAATTTTCAGATTATAATGGTAATTTAACTCATTGAATAAAATATAAGTTTTATGTTATTAAATTATTTTAATTTATTTTGGCTTCTAACCACTTATCTCTACTTATTATTTCAAGAAAGGTTCCCATGGATCCCATCTTTTCATAAGTTAATTTTTACCGTTTATCGTTATGAAACGACATCAAGTATTGTTCAAGAAAATTAATATTATGTTTTCCTTTTTTCTGTGTTAATTTCTTACACATTACTCTTACACTATATGCACTCAAGACATGTGTATTAAGGTGATATACATATATAATGATATTTCCATTGAATTTAGTTTCAAAGGTAGAAGCAGGCAACCATCTCAAGAGCAGAGGAATTTAGTAGTTTAACAGTCACCAATATGGTACGTTATTTATTAGTATATTCACCAGCAAAATTAAAATATTTATTTCTTTTTTTTGTATAATATTGGCCAATGAGAGAAATGATAATGTAAGAAATGAGGAATAGCAACATTGAGTAAGCCGCCAGGAACATTTACATTTAGTTCACGATCAACGGCAAGATAAATCAATTTGTCATCATCTCCAATTAGCGCTGTGTTTAACTAACTTGCCATGAAACGCATGGAAAGCCATAGTTTAAGCCCTAGCACGATTGGGAGAAAATTCTAATGATCAATAGTACTGTTTTTGTAAAGTGGAAACAAAAAAGTCACCAATAAATTGTCTGAAGTTTCCACCACGTACATCGAAATCTATTGGGCGTGTTTACATGGATAACAAAGGCAATGAAAAACTCATTATAGTGGTGGTCTTTTGAAAATGGAAAGGATACTTCTGACATGGAAATTTTGTTACTTCTTGAACGGACAAAAAGAAAGTAGACGGTATCATTTGGGAAAATGTTCGATAAATTTACCTCTCCACAAACGTTTTAGTTGTGCATTCAAGAACTAAAGCACGAAATTTGGGTTTGTTGTTTCATGCGTGAAAATGAGTTGCATGCGGGGCTTCTGCAGATTAACGCCATCCACGCAGAGAGGGGGTGGGTTTAGGGAGACAGGTGGATTACACAGGCTACTCAAGGGAATCCCTCAGGCAAATATATACTGGGCTCGTCAAGAATATAAGCCCATCGTTAAATCATGTTGATTGATGGGAAGCTTATCCCTTCTTTTTGGATAAATATATATTATGCAGGTGTAATAAACGTGCCCCCATCATCTACATATTAACAAAATTAAATTAAGGTCATTGGTAAATAAAGACTTCTTTTGTTTTTTTACAAAAATTGAGTGCTTTCTTTCCAATTTAATAAAATTATGTTCCACAGAATCCCGATTCCAATCAATTTACATTTATCACTGCAAATTACATGTCAATTTTTCTTCCAAATATGATTATTATGTGGATACACAATAGAAGTGGAAAACAAGCGGTATGAGTTTATAATAGAAATTATACAAAAATCGCAGTCTAAAAACCATGCATGATTGAATTATGCCTTTTTGTGATTAATTTTACGACCTAATCAATGAATCTATCCAAATGAGGCAATTAAAATCTCGGTTAAAGGCATAAAAATGTACCCAAACGAAGATTAAGTAAGTTCAAGTACAGTTGTCTACCATAATTCATTTTCAATTTCGATACCATTGATATTATTGAGTCATTGCTTCACCGTAGGTGTATCTTTCGTAATTATTGATAATTATATCAGTTACACATATATCTTCATAAAATGATTTCGTAATAGCCTTTTTCACTTTACTTTTATTCATCATGGTTTTTTCTGGCACGGCGTGTGCTTGTTTTCGGCAGACAAGTAATGTAATATGTTTTACATCATGATCCAATCTGTTAATGTTTTACGTTTTTATGAATTTGCGTTATTATTTAAAGTTCGCTCCAATAGTCTAAAATAATGAATTGATTGTGTCATATGTGATGAAAGAAATGAAATGCTCTTGATGACTCAAAGGATTTTAGAAAAGAGGGACGCAATGATATTTTATGAGTGAAAAATATTTGTGGAAGCGTGAAACTACAGTTGGCTTTTATAAAACGGCAGAAAATAGGGAAAATTACTTAAGTATTCGAATGAATGAAGCTTTGTTGTCGTTGGGTAAAACGCGGAATCATTTCGGAAGGGAAGAAAAGACTTTGATGGATAGTAACAAATTGAGTCATCCGTTTCTCCTTCTGATGGCGTTATATGTTCCGCGACGCCTTTTATGAAGTACTTTCCACGAAGATATTACGTCCCGGGCTTCTCTGGAAACTTCCAACAGTTACGTAGATGAACCACTTAAAGGGTACGTCGTTCAAAGTTTGCGTTTCCGCTGATTCCTACTCTGGATTCCCAAGATTTTCCACTGGCTTCCAGATTCCAATTTTCTTAAAAATACATTTATTTTTTCCAGAATTTGACGTTTTAAACCTGTGACTATAAAATCTTGAATATTTTCAACAACTAAGATCAAGATATTTCTCAAATACAGGATTACTCCGATGCTTTATTCTCGGGTACATAAAGATGTAATGATACTTTTCAATTTTATTCGGCTAATATTTCTTAATATTTTTCTACTGATTCCAGATAATTGAATTCGATTCGCACCTATATTTTACCCATTCAAGGTATAATTAAAACTGTGGTGATCATGTAATTCAGTTGGCAATTCAGCGAATATATTTGTGCCTATCAAGTACATAATTTATGGATTAAAATATTTTTAAAATCAAAAAATATGATGTGGTGAAAAGGTTATCGAGGAGAGAGCCATTACGTTGTCGTACAAGTTACTTTAAAAATTAGAATTATTGGCCTTTTTTGGTTTATTGCATCTTCCTTTTACTTGAAAAATGCTGAATCATTTTAAATCAATTATCCACTACATTATTATTAATGTAAGAAATTGGAGCCTGGCTGTCGAAGACTTAGAGGTTAGAAAATTCTCCCAGTCATTTTTTTCAGTGATCCGTGCCTAAGTTGTCACCAGCTCTGGACACAAGGAGAGTATCAGATTACGGACCTTCTAGGATTCAAACAATATACATTCCAATATCCAAGCTATTATCTTCAAGGATATAAGAAAACCGTTTTCTTTCTTCTACCTCTGGAGATGAAGGCTACGTTATTGGAATATACATTGGGTGATTTCTAGAATGCCAGAAATTTGGTAATTCCCATTTTTTCGAGAAATGGTGACTCTGCAATTACGGCATGCTGATAAGGTCGGCTTTGGGCCAATTTTTAAACCTCTATTTTACGTAACGCTCGGGGATAATTTTAATAAATCGATTATTAGAATATGTATTGATTTTATAGAAATTTCTGGATATGTATCTACATCATAGTAAGGCAAACTTTAAAAAGGACCATGACCTGTATTAAAAGAGGAAAAGAGTAAAAAAATCGGCAACTATTGCAGAGCAAGTAAGTTCTCTTTTTCAACTCGTGCGGTTGCTTTTTCCCAGCATTTCCTTCTCGGCAGCGCACAATAATGCGGAATAAAATTGGGTATCTAATCAGAGAACAAACGAACTTCATTATTGAGCATCAACTCCTTCCCTGATTGTACCCGTCGTGGGTAAATGCAACGAAGTGGAAAATCCGGTAAAGGCGGAAGTGAGAAAACAGAGGGGAGTATTTCGCGAGTTCAAAACGTAAGGGAAATATCGCGGCCTCAATTAGAACTGTAATGAGAAACTCTTCGCCGTTGGGCCCCCAAAATCAAGGGATCGGAAGTGCAATCTGGTGCTCCAGTGGGTGGCTGCACTTCTAAACATTCGCGGGATCATAACTTCTGTGATCCCGTTTCCCCAACTTCATAACTTGCTCGCTTCGATTCAAATCAAGCGTTGAAGCTTCCGCTCCAAAAATCACGTCCCCGCGCTATTTTTACTTTTGTATAAGGAAAAGCCAAACTAATGTTTCTCTCTATAATTTTACAACCTTCCTCGCGGTTTTTCGATATCAGTTGGTAGAGTTGGTGTGGAGCAAATAAATAGCACACAACCCTTTTCCGATTTGAATTCCAGCATCGCCGCATTAATTATTTTTTTTCGTTCTTTTTCCTGTTTCCTGAGAAAATGTTCCTATTCATGTATAAATCTTAAATTAAAAGCATAAAATATTAATTTTCTTCACATTCACTATTTAGATTGAATATTCATAAACTATATGTCGCCTTTACAAGATATTTCGGTGCAATCCAATTTTCGTAAATGCTATGATTCTAATTAGTAGTAGTTGAACGTAGATAAAAATTCTACCAATTTAAATACGTATTTCCAGCCATGGCCTTATAAATATAATCAAAATATTGTACAACCTTTAGCTGCTTACCAATTTCTTTATCTATTGCATAACATGAATACACAACACGATATCCAGAGACGTTTTGAATGAAAAGATAACACTCTTGGAAGATAATCACGGTTCATCGCTTTGCTTTCTGAGCATCAAAGTCGCCATCAGAAAGCCGGAACAATCATCAATCTACGGTACCCGCTTTCAAACTTCGGTAATAAATCCATCGTCTTTTGACGGCCGACTTTAGTTAACGGCAAGCGCCCGGACAAAAACCGTCGGAAGTTCGAGGAGAAGAACCCGTATCTTCTTTTGGGAGCCTTCCCGCGATATTCATGCTTTAGCAGCGCGGGAAATTGTGCTTCTACGGAGAGCAACCAGAGAGCCTTGTGCATAGGTCAGGGAGCATCGGGTTTCCTCAACGTATTCCCCTCCTTCCGGATCATTTCCAGGGGAACTTGTATCTCTTGCAAGCATCGTTAACTTTGAGAACAACCTCAGAGGTATGAGGCTTCACTCAATTTTCCGCTGATGGAAAATATAGAATAGGGTCGCGGAGGGAGAGAGACGGCATTCTGCGACGGGAAAAGGTATTGGTCCCGGAAGAGCGGAGGAGAACTTGTTCTTTGATCGATGTATCCAGTGGACAGAGAGAAGGAAGATAAACAGGGTAAAGTCCCAGGATCCGTCGGCTCCATGGCCCCATAAATCCTCTTAGGAACGAGGATAAAAGTCAAACGTCGTTGACCTACTTGTTTACCGCGATATCTCCTTCGAGTTTTTTTTTCAAGTTTCGTTGATTTTAATAAGTACGGAGGGTGATTTCCGATTTGCCTGCTTAAACGATTACCTAGTCGAGTGATAAGAGACATGAAAATGTCGTTAAGAGTAAAAGCTTCAATTCCTATCTAAATTTTCAACATTGTAACTTAGGATTGCAAATAAGTATATTCGAATATGATACAAAGTATTGTAACAATAGACTTGTACAATAATATTCAGAAACTTGTACAATTCCACACTATTTAACACATTTCTTTATATTATCGTACAGGTGTTTTGCTGCAATAATTTATTTTGTATGATGGAATTCCACCAATTATCATTGCAGCTGTTCGATCTTTCTTTTTAATAAATGTAATAAATATGAAGATACAGAGTACAATGAAAAATAATTAGGAATAAATTAAGAGTATTTAAATAAATATCTTCGACTGTTGAGGGTAAGTTCTGATTAGACAGCAAGAGATAACCAAGTTGAGCAAGAAAGGAAAAAAAACAGGAAACTGTCGTAGAGCGTATAGCTACAACTTTTGTCTATATTTTTATCAAACAAATCCTGGATTTAAAATAACTATATTCTAATAAACTGAACTAAATCTTATATAATATAAATATGAATAAGTTAATAAAGAATGAGTTAAGAATAGAATAAGTACAACAAATTGATTAACAACGAACGTTTTCCATTTTTGTTTTAAATATGGAAAATATTTATACTTAAATGCATATATACTTTATTTACTTATATTTCCTTTACCGAATTATTTTATAAAAAACTTGAATAATAATGCGTAAATAATCTTAATTGATTTGCTGAGTATATATGCAACACAGAAAGAATTCAGAATGGAATTATCGAACAAAATTTATATTATATCTAATCAATAGTTAATACGCCAGAGAGAGACCATTAAATATAGAATTTAATGGGAATATTCCATTCATAATGAATGATGTGGTGAATATGTCACGTTATATCGAGGTTAACTCTAAAATTGTATTTTAATCTCTAGAAATATTACCAAAAAAAATATGAATTTTAATACACGCGAACTTAATTTCAGCCCCTGCACTTTTTCATACAGTTGGTAGATATTATGAGTTAATTCGTATTACCGCCATCAAAATTTAATTTTAAGCATACATTTCAATCTTTATTCGATAGAGCATTTGATTGAAGAGAAACGAACGATGATTGGTTTCGTATTTCATATAAAATCTGTGAGAAATAATATGTTTGGAAATTTATTGAATAATTTATTCGGACATCGATATACGTATTTTTTTTAAAGAGAGAGGATTTCTCGTTGTTACTGTTTCACTTTTGAGAATTTTTCATAATCAGCAGCTGATCGCTATTTTAATTTATGAGATTAAGAATTTTGCATTCATCATGACAATCTCCAGTTTTAGAAGTTGAAAAAAGAGTTGGGTATATTGAAATTGAAATAGTAGATGGATTGTGTGATAATTAAATTACAGTTTAAAGATAATGGATTGAAAATACTTATTTAATTTTTAAAATATTAATCTAGACTTAATTGCAACAAATTTTGAAACATAAACTTTGCGAAAATTAAAATATGTTTCATTATGACATGCACGGGCTATAATTTTACATAATCGATGACAATTAGATCAAAATTATAAATTATCATTGAAACCAAGCGAGCACAATAATTTAATTGCCTTATTTTAATAGCGGAGGAAATTAATTGGAATTGAAAGCTTGATTTCGATGTGAAGTAATTATTTTAACCAAAATGTCGTTAATAACTTTTTAAATCAGTTGTGGCTATTTTAAACAAATTTGAATATAAAACTTATAATGTATGATCTATACGTGAAAACTCAACATACTCATACGGAGAAGGTATCAGCTCACCCAACGTTAAGAAATATTTTAATTAAATCAGCCATAACGTGCTACACAAATAATAAATTACATTGAGTAATGCATGATAATGGATTATTTTCAATAGAGATGGATACAAAAATAAATTGTTCCACAAACGACTTACAGTCGGCCAATAAGGAATATTAAAGTTGTATTACAGTAAGGTTTTTATGAGCGACGTTGACCACAAATGTAACATTTTGGGTAGAAAAATTAAAATATATCTGTCATAAATATTTAAGTTACAAAAATTATACTTGATATAAAACAACCAAGATAAATAAGTTCGTAAATATGTTTACTGAGAGGATTAATTCTTGGGCTTATACAAGAATTTATACGTTTTCCAAGACCGATATTTATACCGCATTTTTATTTGGCTATCGTCCAAAGTAATCATTGAATTTACCTAAAATATACCGAATTCATTGAGGTTTTTCATGAACTATGTTATTTCCCAGAAATGCAGAGCTCTCTACGATGAAACTAAAGTGAGATCCTTTTATTCCGAAAGACTTCTTTGAAACTTTCTCACCATGTATCAAAAAGAATGTATAAAACAATAAAATGGATGTTTTTCCACACATATTCTCCTTCTAAGATGGTCATAAAACGGTCTGAAACCCTTTGAAAGTTAGCAACTATTTTAGGTATGAGAATACCCTTATTACCATTTTTTTCGCGTCGTTGAATTCGCGACATACGGTCTTCCCTCAAGTATTTCTTCCCCCGCAAACTTCGAAGAATTCACTCATCCTTAAAGTCGTCTTAGACGTCCGGGAAATACTACTGCGTCGCATCCTTGCATGAATAACCTCCGATATGAAAATATAATTTGGAAAATGGAGATATATTCCTAGAGACAAGCTCGGAAATCGAACTTCATAGAGATTGATAAAATCAACCATAATTTGGATATAATATGAAATCTATGTTATAAAGAAAACATTTATAGATATTTATAGATCCAGATGTAATAGTAAACACATATATTATGAGGAAATATAGTAAATAAGTGATTTAAAGTAGGCAATATCATCACAGAAGTTGTTTTCTATGTCAGAAAGTGTAGCAGTACAAGTTCGCTACGATTACTCTACCCTTGTCAATAATCGTTTTGTATATTTACTGAGAAAGTGTACTTTAGAATAGGCTACTCCTGGCATACATTTTAGTGTTACTTTCTTAGGTATCTTAACTATCTATGGAACAGGAATAATAAGCGACTACCTTCATATCTTCCTAGTTTTTAATTCCTATATATATATATATATAGGATATTCAGTTATGCAATTTCTTATATAAATTATAAATTATAAATATATATATATATAGTATATATATATATATATATATATATATATATATATATATATATATATATATATATAGTATATGGAAACAGAATTTATAATCATCTATATGAGAGACGTAATGTAGATATTGTCTATATACAAAGGGATATAACGTCGATTAATCTTATAGTTTGTGAACGTATAATTTGATCAATGTGGGAATGTATGTTTCATATATTCATAAATTCTATAAAATATACGTTTATTTTCCATAAATCCGAATATTTACAGTACCTAATAGCTATTCAGTGTAGACTCATCAATATTTGTAATCATTTAGGTGATTCTCACTTTATACGTTGCATCACTGACTTTCGGGATATACTCTTTACACCGAGCTAAGCCGAGCGCTCAAAAGAAATCTTTCCCATAATAAATCGATATGTACAGAAGTTATGAGGTGGAAATATTGTCACTTGCTTACTAAGAATACCTACTCCAGTTCTACAAAATCCCCACATCAATAAGGAAGACGTCGAAAAAGTAGATATGTCTAAAATAGCTGATGAAACAAGTAGGGGAACGAATGTAGGTTCTAATGAAAGATACGAGGCAAATAGATAGAGGTTGGTGGCCTTAGAGGCGGTGTGGAGGAGTTTAACAGAGTGGAACAAATTTGATGGCGAGAGGGGGGAGAAATCAGGGAGTTGGGCCGGGGTAGGAAAGATTAAGGGAAGGAAAAAGGGTTGGACGTGAATTTGGATCGGTTTCTTCGGAAAGAAGGAACTTTAATAAAAACATGAGTCCTTTTCCATGAAACGCTGGAGTGGATTCAAGTAGAAAATCCAATTGCAATGCGCACTTCAAATAAACGACTGGAATACTATCATTCGTGGTATATGACACAATATTCTCGGAAGATCACCTATTCTTAATAGCATTTAGCTTTAGATAATACTTTTACGAAGGAAAAAAGAAAAACGAAGCTCTCTCTGAAAAACGAAAAATAAAATGAAAATAAATTGAAAATGTTCCAGGACAGAATATTATTTAAACAAGCGCTTCTTTTCATGAAAAGCCTTTTGGGGAATGATTTGGGTTGTATGGAGGCCATTAAAATGAAAAATTGGAACTTTAATGTGGCTTTGTGTCATACCGAGGGAAATCATACAAAATTATAAAGATGGTGAGATGACACATTAACATATTTTACGCATCATTTACGCTATGTTGTTAATACGAGGGTTATATATAAGAAATGGGATATGATTAATTGGATGTACGATAAGAAATGTCAATATTATAACAAATCAATCCGCTGAAAACTTACATTTTTAAACATCATGAGTTTTACTATAGCCTTAAGAAAACCTTCTTGAAAAGAAAAAATCTTGTGAAAACGAAATTTGCTTGTATATTAATTTGTAGGGACATTAATTTCAGTTATTAATAAAATGCATTTCTAAGAAAATCATCCAAAGATATATTTGTAATTTGACCTTAATTAAACACAGGGGAGGAAGGAAAGGTATTTAATTAAAATCATGTCACACGCAACCGTCCCTGAAAGTTATGTTTCTTTGCATAGTTTATGTAGAGCACAAAGACAAGAACGATATTGCAGAGTCAAAGGAAGAGTTGAAAAACGATGAAATATACATCTAAACAAGACAAGCTATATTACTATAATATTTTCTTTGGGCCATAGAGCAACGTTACAAATGTCACATAAAAATCGAGTCCCCTTAAAATGTCTTCGGTAGAATAAATGACATGTAGGTTTGCATGTATTTCTAGTTACACTAAAAAGTTTTCTTTAGCCAAGCCTTTAATTAGCCTCATTTAAAATTTGTCATTTGATTTCTCTTTTTCATAAAGATAAACATAATTCACAAACATTCCTATTTAAAACGCCATTTTCAGTTCCGTAAAATAATACATAACCAATTGGAGCCTTGGAAAATACAATCTGAAATCCTATATCAATATTGAAATTTTCTATTCAGAAGGTCGATAAATTGTACAAAAACACAGAACTTACGATTTTGAAAATATATTTTAATTGAGTAAACATGATAAAAATTAGTAGTGAATAAAGAATTATGATCTTGAATACTAGCTTTTGATGATAAGGTTCATTAACCTTTAAAAATCGTAGTGCTGATTTGGAGGTGAAATTTACTAACATAAAAGCCTATATATTTGTGTTTATATATCCATATATTTACATAGGTTACATACATATAAATGCATACGTATACATGATCATAACTTTTATCTTCTTCGGGACTATGAAAATAATACAACAAATCTAAAATTTAGTAATATTTAAAAAAATTAAGTTATCTTCAATCTGGATACCATATTGAATTTCCACGATACCGCAGTTCCTTCTATTCACGCAATTGATGTACTTGGTAAGGTAAAAGTAAATATATCTAATTCATTTTATTCACTCCACTGAATAATCTGAATTTTAATTCACCAATATATAAAATCGTTTATTCCTTTGGTGCCTGGGAATACTTTGTATTATCCAAATAGAAAAAAGTCAAATTGAATGGAAGAAGAGCAATATAATTAATTTAATTCTGAGAAAATATAGTAGAGAGCCAGTTATTGTATAGATTTACATCGAAATTTGAGTTTGAAAAATTTAGGGAAAGTCATTAAAGATGACCTTTCCTTATACCTTCATTAATTAAAACTTACATTTCTGTGCCTGAATCGTTTCTTTCCTCAAGCAATCCCTAAATGTCAAATGGCTATATATTTTTTCCAAGAAATCTCGCTTTGTGAATATTTGTAAATATTTTTACAAAGTATATTATCCATAAATTCACATAGAAATTCAGAATAAAAATCAATAAGGGAAGGAGTAAGCAGAAAGATAAATACAGAAAGAGATTTTTTTCGCATTCTACAGTAAAACAACATTCAAAGATTAATATCAAAGGTCGTTTCTAATATGACAGGCGTTTCTTACATCCTTGCTTTACATAGGATAATTTATAAAATAGATCCAATGTATATCTGTGATATTTAAGAGAGAAGCATGCTGTATTTCAATATTGTATCGTAGCACAATTTAGTGAGGCTTAATGAAGGATCTTCTCTATTAAAGTAATAGCATACCCATAAAAATTATTGGTACAACTGAATATTGTATAAAAATACTCACAAAAGACTTTAAATTGAAAACACGTACACGAAAAAATCTGTGGGGAAGCATTAAACACAAAGATTGTGCTTTCCTACGTGCAAATTTAACCATATTTCCTTTATATTCAATTGAAATTATATGAATTTATAGGATTTAAGATTAATAACCGTATCCAACATTCAACTAGTCAGACAATAAAAATTGTATTTAGGAAAATTTGATTTATTTTTATTTATTGTCATTAGGAATTGAAACATTAATTTAAAATCAAATATTTCACAAATGGCTGTTCTGAGAAAAATTCCTAAGATAAACGGAAGATCTATAATTACTTAAACTCATATTTGATACATCTGAACTGTCATACTCCTGCAAACCAGAATCTCTGGATATAAATAGAGCATTCAGAGAGACTTTGATGTGGGAATTAATCCAAACTGCAAAGATGATCCCAACGAGGGTCATTCAGTAATTCTCGGAATGTAACTTGCCCATCCCAAATCAGACGCCCTTTCACCACCTCTATTAATTGCTCCACGAGAGGCTTCGCAGAACTCGCTCATTCATATTATTTTAGATTAGATCCAGCTTTGGCAAGCAAACGTTGATCTACCTCTTCTAAAGATTCAGATGTATGGAGCGAACACCTGTCGCTCTTATGTACGTGTTTCTCCCGAATATTTTTTCTTTAATATGTCAAGAAGTATCCTATTGCTACTAATGCAAATTATTAATTTATGCTCTTTCGAGTAAGAAATAAAAGTTGAATAACTTGAAGCATAAAATCCAGTAAAAAAAGAAAATTTTGGAATACCTTTGTTTAAGAAATAGAGATTTAATAACTCCAATAGCCTCTGTCTTTGTCGGTGTTCCTCGTCTCATTTGCCGGTGTTCGGAGAAAACAAGAGAGGACACCGCACATAAATACCACTAAATGCTCATTTCGAGAGCAATGATTTCTTCTTCAGGAGCGAATAAACTATTGATATATGAGTTTTACATAACTAAATATGTAATTATAAATATTAGATGATATTTAGGCTAATTTGGCTAATTTGAAAAAAACAAACGATTTATAACCACTAGAAAATAATATTCTGGGCATACTTTTGATTGCGAGCAGCTTTTGCTTTGATTGAAAAGCCATGCTTTCTCACTGCAATTATTTGTTACATATCTATCTATAGAACATGGATACCTTTACATTCTATTGGTATTCCATAATCTGTAAAGGTTTTATTCAGGGAGAAAGTTTTGGGAATGCTACCATAAGATTCTTACTTTAGATGGATACTGATAATATTATATTATATAGTATATTCTTTAATGTACACATATCACATAAATTTCGTCTTAATTATTCGTTAAATATAAAACCGCTAAGAAAAAAATGAGCTATAGGATAAACAGGCGAACATGTAATAAGGGCTACCTCAAAATAAAAGAACATAAGATATTATTAGGCTCTTTAAATAAAATTCCAAAGGATAAAAATCGAAAATTCGGAAAAAAGAATTGAAAAATCCATTATCATCACATATAAGAAAAGCATTATCATAGTACAAATATTGTTTATAAGAATCTTAGATGATAAGCTTCGCTTAACAATGGAATCTGTTGCATTTTCTCTCATAAGGCTGTCATAATTTTCGTTTGTAGCATTTGCGATTTGCAGATAGGAAACTCAATGTTTTGTTACTTGCTCATCTCTGAAGATCGCTTATATATAATACTTTTTCTCTGAGATGTAGCCAAAAACTATGCAAGAACATATTAAATAATTAAGTGAAGCAATTACGTAGGTTTTAATTCAAAGGCAGAAGCTTATTCAGCCATCACTGCTCGCATACCTCGCAGGCTGTGGATTTGCATCGCCTTCCTGCTTTATCCAACTTCTCCTTTAAATTCGGGATAGACTCATTGGAGCCCATTCTCTCATCCCCGGACAGCCAATCATACGACTTAGAATCCAGGGATAAGTGGGAGAGGGAGCCTCCCTAAGTTGGAGTTTGGGTCAGTGGTGAAGGAGGGCGTGCATTCGTTGACACCGCTTTTGCTCGATCGAAGTCTCCGAGAGATGTACATTGGGTGGAAGGGAGGTGTTTGCGGCCTCGCGGAAGTTGTGAAGTTAGGGAGGGATGTAAAGGGAATAGGGATGAATTGGGGCTACATCTTGCCTTTATGACGACGAGAATGAGATTCATGCTCACCCTTTACCATCCAACTCCTCCATGTTTGCAGATTTGGAAAGCTATGTAATTCCAGACATAAAATTAATGACGCCTTAACTTATCAAGTTAATAAAGCCATATCTGGTTGTAATTACAATTATGGCATTATGGTTGGATTGGTTATGGTGCATTTTTCTTAATCTCTTAAACAGAATATCGCAATGGTACGTCCATGGATACTATACGATTAGGCGAAGAAGCTGAATTCTCGATAACTTTACATCTACTTATATATGTTTAATGATATTTACACCATCTTGTTTAATTTAAGTACTCCTACCAAATTTTTTCTTGTTTTGAGACCAGTTCTAAGTCTTAAATGAGCTTTAATTATCCAAAATATTACCAAAAACAAAAATAAACAAATTTACGCCAAAATAACTACCAGGATAAAATCGGGGAAGGATGTATGTCTCATAATTTCAGCAAAACCATTTATTAACATTATATGAGCCATTTATAATGTACTTCACAAACAGAAAACGGTTGGCCGTAGTTATAAGGAAAGTAGTTGCCAAAAAATAAAATATATAAGCTTTTATATATAAACGTCTCCTTGGTCAGAGAATAATCTTTTCTATGGCTGACTATGGCACAGAGTTCGTATTAATATTTACATTTAAGTCCAATGAATTAGGCATTAAGTGGAATCTGAATAAAATACAAACGAATTAATTCCAGAAATGCAATCTGCTATTTTAACATTATTCATAAGGTTGTGATAAAGCTAACATATTGGATTGCTTCAAGTAGAAACCTCAGAAGGGCATTCTATGCCCGAATCTTCTTATCTTTAGGCTCGTCGTATCTCCAGTCCAAAAAAGTAATTGCTTACATAACTAAGCATAAATCTGCAACATCTATTACGATACCGCAATCGCCGAAATGTGAATAATTTCATTGAAAAAGAGGAATACGTAGAATTGCTTCAGATTACCATTCACATATAGCAGCCGAACGGAAATTGGTACAAGGAATCCACATTTACATGTAGGACGCAGATATGGGATGAAAAAATGTGTGAGGAGGGAACTGATACGAGTGGTGAGATAGGATCTGAGTTATATAAGGGAAGTGGGGATTTCAGGGAGAGCAGCGTAGGAAAGGAGGAGTTAGGGAAACGACTAGAGGGAGGGATTATATGGCGTAGAATAAGGATAAGATACGGGAAGAAGGGGATGAAAGTGCTGCGGAACAAAAAAGCAAGAAAATCTACCTCACAGAATGTAGCGGAGAAGACTAACAACCAAAAAAGGTGAATTGTTCGAGCCGGGGTCGCCGTAACCCGGTGCCCAAATCCTGCTTTAGTCACTGGCGATAAGAGAGAGGAGCGGTCAATATATTTATTTATTTATTTTATTAATTTATTTAATCATTTTGGCGGGGTTAGGCCAATAAGGCCTCTCTATCACACAACCTTTACAAATAATATATAATATTTTAGCAATTAATTCGACATCTAAAATTAACTTACAACTAAGAAGATAGGGAAAAAGAGAAGTAAACACTTCTAAAAACAACAACGTACACAGTTTCATGCTAATTCTAAGTGAATATATAAAAACTAAGTTTATAAATTAAGGATATGTAAAAGATTGGGTTTTTTGCAGTAATTAACCATTTGCAGTACGAAGACAAATTTCTCCTTAAAAACATGTGATAAATGAAGAAAAAAGTTTCCCGTAATACCTATGTGCTTTTAAGTCACCTAATCCATAACAGATACTGTTCAGAACTTAGGCTGAATGATGGTCTTGCACTGGCAGCACTTTGCCATTGCCGGTGGATATATGGTAAAGGTGTTCTCACGATGCTGGATTGGGTTGATATACACTTCCAAATTGGTCAATGAATGAATTTAAATCGCTTCCCAAGGCCAGATAAGTAAGATATATTTAAAAAATTACTTGTCAGAGTTTATATTTTATGCTCATTGATCTTTGCACGTAAATTCCGAAAAACTGGGAAAGCAAATCTAAAACAATATGAAATTTTGAATCATCGTAAAAGCACCGAATAAGTATAGCAAATTTATCTCGTTTACGTAAAATCATTATAAAGTTTTGTAAATTTTGTTGAAATCTAAATATGATAGAATCTTACCATTTCGTGTATCTCTATAACTGATTCATGGAGGGATAAATGGAAGATAAGACTTTCCATAGCTTTCAATATGGAGATGCCATTGACATTAGTTCCTAACGTTCAGTGCCATCAATCTGCATCTCTTACGATATCACATCTCGTATACCACACGGGCTTTAGTGTTATAACAGTCGTGAATAAAATTTCAAAGAGACAGATAAAATATACATATCCAGTATCCCGGTGACATAAGGCAGATGGAAAATGGTGAATTTACAAAAATGTGCTTCCAGAGATGGAAATTATTCAGCATGGAGGTCGGTCACCTCCTTAGGTCTTACTGGAAAATATGAGGAATGAAGTTATTTGGCATATGAGATGACATTGCAATATTAAACTACCTTTGCCATCTGGTAATTTACCGTTGTCATCTAGTAATCATACGAAATTACTACCTATAGATTGAATAAATAATAAATAATGTGCAACTTTCACTTTATGTCGTATTGCAAAATTCCATCGCAATGCTGGAGGATTATTTTCAACTGTACTAGCACAGGATTAGCATTCTCAATCTAGATAAATGATTCAAGTTCAAACAAAAGCAAACTCAATTACATCCATCACTCCTTTACTTAAAATCCGCCGTAAAATCTCAAAAGTTCATATCTTTTTCCACGTTTTTATATTATCGCAGTCATAAAAACACGATACAAAATAGATCAATGAAGGATACTTATGTATCCCTGGTCATTAGAAAAATTAAAAATAGTGCATTCCTAAAAATGTGCCCTCAGACACACAATTAAGGTGGTTTATAAGTGTAGTATCCTGCTTGTTGACTGGCTGACCCTCAAAACCTAAGTGGTTGAATAATAACCATTTGCAGCTTTCATTTTCTACACTGCTACTATAAACTGACGAATTAATCTCTTTTTCCTAACGTGGGGTTAACAATCTCCTCCTAAAATGAATACCGCAGAAACTCGAGTATAAGTCGACCTGAATATTAGCCGAGGCACCTTATTTCCTCTCAAAAAACAGGAAAACTCATTGACTCGAGTGTAAGCCTAGGGTAGGAAATGCAGAAGCTACTGGTATATTCCAAAATAATATCAATTTCAAATAGATACCAATAAAATTACAGTAACTGAGGCATCAGCGAGTTAGTAGGAGATGGTTAATAGAGTTGCTAATTGAGCAAGAGAGGAATTTACAAGACGATTTCCGGATACGGCAGACTTTTCACCGGAAAACAGGTCAATGAGATCCCCTCTCGAGTATAAGCAAAGGTGGGGCTTTTCCAGCATAATAAAGTGCTGAAAAACTCGTCATATATACGAGTACATAACAATAATAATCGTTTTCTTTGGGTGAGATAAAAAGTCTCTTCTTCCATCTAGAGCAGTAGTTCCCAAATATTTTCAGCTGGCGACCCACCTTTCCTTATGGGAATACCTCCACGGTCCATCGGTCCATGGTGATGTAAAAAACCTTATTTGTCTCGTATCTCCTCCTTATGTATATATAATTTACCATCAAATATCGCAAATATGATAGTTTATTCGATGGTTTCTGATAGTTTTAGGATCGAGTAGCGACCTGTGACCCTTCCGCGACCCACTAGTGGGTCGCGATCCACCGATTGGGAACCGCTGATCTAGAGTATTTACGGTAATTAGACTTGGAAAACGGAAGAGAACTCAATTACATCCATTACTCCTTTACTTAAAATCCACCGGACATTAAAACTTATCTTCCCGGGACAGCCGAGATATTCATCCGGACATTAGCATCGTTAATTTGGCAAGGCCGTAAAATCGGGATTTTATCGGCCGGATCGGGATTTACGCATAGATGTAAAGGAGAAGAAGAGAAGCTGAGAGAGGGGAGGATAAGGAGAGTGGGAGGGGGAGGATGAAGAAGAAGGGGAGGTAAAAAGATAGGAATGACTCGGTCTCCTCCTACCCTAATTTCCTCCACTGGGGTTGAGTCCCCTCTACCCCCTATGGAAAGTTTCCCCGCCCCAGAGTTCTTCCAATTGCCGTGGCATTTTCAAGAGAGACTCCAGAGAGGGTAACAGGGAAAGGGTTGGAAGAAAAGGGTCGTGTCCTCTTTAGGATGGGAGACGGGCGGTGCGTAAGCACTGGAAAGGGGTGAATTAAAACGAGCCGGAATGAAATACGTGAAAATCCGCAGCACCAGCGATCGTCCGAAAAGACCTATTTTATTCCAGAAAATACGAGGGATTCGGCACATATACTGGGTTATGACACCGGATTATGGTCTGATATACCATGACGTGGAGTCTTTAAACTCTTTTCCGCTGGACCGTTCCGCAGCGAAAGTATTAACATATTTTTCGGGCGTTCCTATTCCCCAGAAAAGATGGCTTTTGTCGTTCAACTTTGTGTTATATTTCATGGGCTTCGCACGGATGAAGGGCGAGACGGAAATTTATTGTGAGACTGCCCAAATTTGGAAGTTTCGCGTAAATCGTTGACTTATCGTCGCATTCTGAAAGAGAGAGGGATGTGAATCAAAGATCTAACGACATTTATCCCGGAGTGGACGTAAAGCTAATTAAGGCAAATGAAAAGTTGTGAGTTATACTATAGAGTCCTCGCTGTAAAGCATAAGGCTTGAAATCAGTGAGTTAAGATCTCAGCAAATGATAGCGTACCAAATAACCGTTACGTTTATCACATATGCAAACTTACGATGATGACGGTGATCAAAAATCTGTGATTGTTTCGACCCTGTTGGATAATCATTACCGTAATTTGTATATCAAACACGGAAGTTATGATCACCGTTAAAGAAAATCTTTCAATTTACAAAGATCACCACCATGATCACCTTTAATGACAAAGATGATTTAGAATTTTCACAATGGGTTATAGTATGAGGAATTTAGAATTCAAGTATGTGGAAAATTTAGCATATGCGCATAAATGGAGTGTGAAATAATTTGAATTATAATCAATGGGAAATATTTTCGATCTCCTGGGAAAATTCAACCGCTAATGTTCTCATGCTTGTATAAAAACCATATTAAAAATATAATGATTAATTCATTAGGGCAATTCGCAACAGAACCATTTTCTCCGTCATAAAGGCATTTTTACGGCCACCTCTGGAGAATTTTGCGGAAATTTCCAAGATAAATTATTTTCAATCTGACGTATAATTTTCACTTTTCTTACGCTACTATGTCTGCGGATATTACATTTATATTTCATTTTTATATCATGCCAATGAACCACATAATTAAGAATTTTTAAGTTCTGTCAAAATACATGAAATATTAAATCTGTTATAGCTCCTCTGTAAGATACTAAATAGAAGAACTGAATGTTTGTCAGCCCATGCCACACATCGAAAGGCCTGCTTGAAGGTTTCATACGTCGATGTAGTTCGACTACAATTAACAGCTGAAAATTAATCGCAATTCGATTAACGACCTTAAGATATTCCAGTTAAGAAACAAATTTCAGGGAAATGATCTGATGCAGCTTTAGGACTTAGTAATTAATTATATAGTTAGCAATCAATGCTGTTTGATCTTACATGGAAGCATGAACTATTATGCATATTATTTATGAACGAGTCTTCATTATTATATTAACACTCCTGAATCGAAAATGCGATAGAATCAGCCTATATATACGATTTCGGCCATTAATAAAAAACTTGAAATCTTCCGAAACACTTGATAATTCATTCCTGATTTATTTGAAGGTGGAAAATAATACGTCATGTTTTAATTTCTCTTAAAAAAGTTTGCTTGAAATTTGTGACCAAAGCCAATTTCCAGGCGAAGAAATTCGTGAAGGGATGTTGGATGAGACGAACTATCAAGTTTATCCCAATGATGGTCATTTGAATTTAACTCTGAAGATATGTATAATTTATCAATTACAAACTTTCATATATTTTATGTAGAACTGCTTAATTCCATTGGTAGCTTTTTTTAGTTTTAAACATTTATTCAGAAAATTTTAGCTATGTTCTTACAGTGTATTCAAAAGAAAGCATTGCGTAGCAAATTTTATACCAGGATACCAGTAAATGGTCGATATAAAATCATCTACAATTATATAAACGAACAGTAGAAACAAGGGGATCCGTGACATATTTTGCGGGAAAGAAATAATATCTCCCGGAATCACTTCACGGAAATTAGAACTCTCTCTGTATGAAAATTTCTGCAGGTGCCAACCCCAGCTATCCGTAGTAATTATGACCCAAGCTTTCCCCTGGGTCATAAATTAAGGCAGGATATAATACATTAAAGAAAGACCATCCGTGCTCGGCCATTCAGCTATTAAAAGCCCCTTTTTCATACCTTAAAACTCACACCCGTCCTTAAAAGCATATTTAAACCCCTTTCTCTTCATAGAACCCATTCCCTATTATCTCTTTCTGCTCGAAAATCGCCCCAACTTTGCGATGAGCGTAGAAACTGCATCAAAAGATAAAGAATTAAAATAGATCACTGCATTGTCGTTTTTTTCAGTAGTTTCTCGCAAAAGTCTTTACAGAAACGAATTTGAATGTTTCTCCGAAAAATCCAAAATTGCCTTCTTCTTTGAATATTGTTCAAGTTTAACACCTTTTGTCTTTTTAACTTATAAAAATATCAATAAACGACCAACTGCCTATAACACTCTATAAAATAGATAATTTTCTTCTTTTTTGAGTGCCGTCTCTGATTTCGCAGGTTAAGAATCACATTGTTGAACCACTCTCGGTCTAATGCTCTATGACATGCCTGGGAAAATGTTAGACCAGTTCCATCCACGTGTGCGTACCTTTAAAGCAAATTTGAAGAACGTTTTGTAGGGAAAAAATATTTTATTTGTTAAAGTTATTGCAAGTTGGTGGAAATTTTGTACAAAAAATGTAAAAAGGCTATTTGTCCTAATTCTTATGTGTACTAGTTGAGTGTCTTTGCTGTCAAAGGTGCTTCAACAGCTTAGGCCATTTCACACATTGGTTCCCATCGAGATCGAACCCGGGACCGCTTTTACCAAAGACAAACGCGCTGTCCCATCCGGGAGCCAGAATGCCTTTAAAAGGTTTATTTTATTACATTTTAAGTTTTATGATGACTGCCTAAGGAAGGATTTAGGAGAGGTTTCCTTCCCTTCTAGGGCAAATTCCAGGCAGATGAGTGTTCCCCTCAATACAAGCGACCCTTTGTATTTTTTTGTTTAATTTTGACTATGTGCATAATGTATATTGTATTGTAATCCACTGCCACCAGGTTCTGCGCCTATTTTTAGAGACATGTATAATAATAATAATGAAACTATAATCAAAATCTAATAAAAATAATAATAATAATATTGTAAATAATTATCATAATACAATAAATATTGTTCTCTGGGAGTACTTGGTATTTATACCCGTAATCTTGTGTAGTCCAGCAGTATGGAGAAAAAATGAAATAAAAAGGATCATAATAATAATATAAAGTATCCAAAGATAACTATGCGAAGCTTTTTGTTCCTCACTAAAAAAAAAACATTTTTGCTATCGTGGCCAGCTTTTTTCGATTAGCCTACTGTGCTTCGCGATGCATCCCCGTCATTTCGCCTTACTGGATGAACACCACCGGAACGGATGGGTTGATGTTCAAGTCGGCGAAGCGACCATCCGATGGAATGAAGGCGAAAGGAAGAGCTAGTCGCGAAGGAAAGTGTCTTCAATATATTCATCCCGCTCGGATTTCCATAATGGGAGAGTTGAAAACAGGGATGTCGCGAGAAACGGAAGGGATTTTGGGGGAGAGGCACGCTCTTTAATTTGCGACCCGGCGATTTTCTCTTGTTTGCGTCGGCAGCGCCGCGTCGACCCGGATCCCGCGAAGGAGCGTGGCAGCCGTGGGGTGAGATTTTTCCATCCGCTCGAGTGTGTTTGAAGAGAGTTTTCTCGCAAAGACCACAATGCAGTTTGTGATGCCCTGCTTCATTTGCCATGCTTTCATACGGTTCAGCATCAACGGAGAAGGCCCGTCAAAGTCAAAGGGCTGGTATTACTAAGTCTCCTCTGACCTCGAGATTTCGAAGGCTGCTCGAGTGAGACAGGCATGAACTTTTTAATCCCTTCATCCTAGAGCTTTTTTCCATTTAAGTTTCGAGTTTCTGATTTGGTTGAAATCGTAAGAGGATTGTTATCACCTTTTCACAATTCAAAACTTTTTTTTCCGCGTGATGTAATTCATAAGTAGCTCCAAGAGCTATTTTTGCAACTTACGGATATATTCTAAGAAGAACTTTTGAGAAGTTTTATTATATTATAGGGTATTAAACTATAGAAAAGTATTTTTTTAGGTCCGAAGCTTATTTTCTGTATGGTTAAACGTGACCATTTTTCTCCATGGTGGTCAGCTGTCACAATTTGGTACATTGAGCAATCTTTAATACAAAAAATTAAAAAATAGGTCACTTTTGTATTAAATAACAGACTCATGAATCCCTTTGGCGTACTAAAAATTATTAGATTAAATTATACCTATAATGGTTTCCAAAGAAAATCGATGTTAGCTTTTTTTATCGTGTGAGGAGATATATCTTACTGAAGTCCAACTGCTTTATTGATTCATTATTCCACGAAATTATTTTCCTTAAAAATCGAATATTTCTTGGTTAATTTAAAACAGGATTAGTTCATTGTGCAATCACTTTAGAGCATATTTGCAGAAATCGGGATCTTTCTGTAACTTTTTGTATAATTTTGAACAGAAAGAAATGACTACGATGGTGATGGTTTGTCCAGATTCTTTGGTATATAGTTATGGGCAGTGGCATGGCCATTGAAAATGTTTTTGGGTACAATAATACGAGAGTGGCATTCCTTTCTTGTTTTCTCTGACTACCGGGAATTAAGAGGAGGAACGCCGAAAGATACGGCATTTGGAGGTTCTAAACCTCTAATAAATAGTTATATGACAGATAAAAAAACGTGGATGATGTATGCAGCATAAATGCCCAAAGTTATTCAAACAGTATCCACGTTGTCCTTTTGACATTTTTTATTACAGTTTTTTATGATTTAAGATACCAACTTTCTTATTATTTTGGCGTTGTGAATCAATATTTATGTGCAACATGTTAATAAAAGGTGGAAATGGTATTGTTTTTAACATAGTGGATGAAAAGGTTTGGTAACAAGAAATATTCAGGGAAAATTGCACAATGGCAATTGATGTCATTGATGGCAAAACTCCGTTAAAGCAGCTGAATGAAATACTGGGCCATATCTGCCATTATATCTTGCTTCATCCTGAGTCTCTAAATGAATCATATGAAATTCATTGAATAAGACTATTCATTTATGAGGCTATTCTGGCGAATTTAAATTTTCCCCTTTTTTAATTAATTTTCTAGTCCATACAACAGACTACGGTCATAAATGAAATCTATTCATATGGAAAAAATATGGATGGAAATTTAATAATATTCAATATACTCCACAAATAAAATTTATCATATGGGATCCTGCTAGTAACAGTGGCTGATCATAGAGATATCGTGAACAATCAGAAATTTGGATGGGAAATATATTTCATTTTCAATGTCGATGGATTCATGCCTTTTTATAGAAAATATTCTCGTAGATGGCTTTTATACATTTAACTTCCTATTTATTGGCACTGAAATAAATTTGTTATTAGAGTTAGTGAGTGGTTTGATAATTGACCTCCACCTGATTAATTGTACTCCTCTCTTCAATTAAAACAATTGTAATAACGAATAACCAATTCGTTCTCTCGGAACGGTGACTATATACGAGTATACCTTGTTTTTGTCTAGATTGTTTGCCTGATGATGATGCAATGCATTGAAACCAAGGTAGTGGGTGTATATATTTTGTTGCTTTATGTAAATTAAAATATTAGATATTATATTAGAAATATTATTCTTTTCATATCAAATAGAATGAAATATATATTATGAGTGTATTAGCTTGAAGGAAGCCTGTTCTCTGCGTTTTTGGTTTATCAGTACCGTGTTTAACTGCATTTTCCACGATGTAATCAAATCATTTTATTAAAATTATTATTCTGCAGTATTCATTTTCATAAGCATATTTTAAATAGACCTCTGGTTAAAATCATTAAATGGAGAACAATGACAGGAATAATTTTCAAAATTTAGCATGTAATTCGAATCAGCTTCGAGATGCAAATAGCATGATGTTTTTTGTACGATAACTGACCTTTATTTCCTATCAGGGAAAAACGAAACATGCAAGAAGAGCGACTTCTAAATACTATTTGGCATAGTTCAGCCAACACTTGGTCTACATTTCATTTAAATAGTGTTCCTGAGCACTTGACCTGTGGAATGGTGCCAATGGTACCCGCGGACACTTTGCTATTCACAGAAAATAATATCCGGGCACGGCATAGTTCGAATTCTAGTACTACGAACTAGCATTCATGCATTACCTATTCTGACATGAAAACTTTGTTCGCTGAAATCCTTCACAAAAATTTAATTGCAACCAATTGCATTTCATGCCGTTAATCTTGCTGCATATAACTATGAGTTATAATTCGTAATAATATTAGCATTCGTGAACTTAATTTGGTGCATGGCTCTAGTTGTAACTTAAAATATTACTTTTTATACAGGTATAGATAAACAACCGAAAGAATATATAATTTAGTGCATGGTTTAAACTTTTCAATTTATTTTAATTATTCTCACAGGTGAGAGAAAGTAATGACATGAATTAGATGATGTATCATTGAATAAAAACTCAAGGATTTTTTCATGTAAATTTTATCACTTCTAAAAAACTGCATTAGTGATTCAGGTTTTAAAACGAAAACCACGAACTTACTAGAACAACGAAATGGCAAGGAGAAGAAGAAATAAAATAACTTAAACAAATCTATATATATAAAGCAGAAATTCTGTGGGTTTGTGTGTTTGTGGGTTTGTGTGTTTGTGGGTTTGTGTGTTTGTGGGTTTGTTTGTCTTGGATTGGAGGCCACACCGTTTGCCCGATTTGTCTCAAACTTTGCATACGTGTCCATTTATATCAGGAAGGAAGTACTGTCGCATTTTTATTCAAGAATTTTGCTGGGTTCGAACCAAGATCGCTCAGATAGAATTTCATAAGGAATACACGTAAGCTTCACTTTTATCGGTTGCAGGCTTTATTTCTTTTGAAGAATTAAATTAGAAGGAATAGTCGTACAGAGTCGAGACAAACACTGAAAGAAAGAAAATTGAATAAAAATTCTTATTTTGGTCGTGGAATCTTACTTTCTATTAGATTTTTCGAGAATATTGGTAAAATATACAAAACTTTCGTGAAAATTCGAGGCTGTAAACAACTCATCCCCCTGACGACCGATCCCATTGTTGAATCCGAGCTCATGTTTTATCCCGTAAAAATACTCGTGGACTTTAGGCCCATAAAGCTGATGATTGAAGAGTACGATATATTACATGGATAACGAGAAATTTTCTATAAGAATGTAACCAGCAATCGCAGGTGCGTAATTACAGTCAGGAGATTGTGTCTTCAATTTTAGTACAAACCGTTTGCCAGATTCACGTCAAACTTTGCGTACGTGTTTTCTGTGACCAGCAAGGACGTACTGTCTCAATTTTATTCGATAATTTTTCTGGGTTTGAACCAAGATCGCACAGATGGGTTTCCATAAAGAATAAATCTAATCTTCACTTTTATCAGTAGCAGGCTATTTTTCTTTTGAAGAATTAAAATGGAAAAATAGTCGTGCAGAGTCGAGACAAGAAGCAAAAGAACGGAAATAAAATGGATATTCTAATTTTCATCGTGGATAATAGTTTCCGAATCGAAATTTCGAGAATTTCGAAAAAATACGCGTGAATTTTCCAAAATTGTTGAGGTTGTAAACAGTCAATCCTCCTGACGATCAATGAGATATTTGAGCCGAGCTCATGAATTTCTTTTCCTGTATAGTAAGAATAGCTTGGAATTTTAGACCTTATTCTAAAGGGAATTTACGAATTGCACGACCGGCAACTTGAATTTAATCTACTTCTATATTCCCCGTTGAGAATCAACGGGCACTTCAGCTAGTATATTAATAAGAATGAAATAATTACGTAGTCAAACAGCAATACTAATATATAAAACTCGTTACCAGTCCACACCTGATGATATGCGACCTGAGTTGATACCTACAGTGATTAAAAATACTTGTGGAAATACGTTAAGAATCATTTCATTAATACTTTCCCTTGTCTTGGATTTCCACTCAGTAAGACCATCCACAATCTATTTTGTCTTAAGGGTATAAATTAAGATAATATCTGCAAAAAAATTCTCCAGAACGGCATGTGTATATGTATTGGTAAGATAGCTTAAAGGCTAAGGAAACAGACCGGTAAATGAGTAATCTGAGTCTAGGTCTTATAAGTTTTTTTTCATATCTATTTCTCCTAGGGAATAGTTAATGAAAATTTCACAATCAAATTATCAGCTATACCAAACTAATTGCTGACTAAATAGATACACTAATTCTGAATTATTTACACAATGAAAGTTATATTAAACTCAATGGTAGCAGCCGTCACTTTGTAGAATTCCATTACTGGAACAATTAAACACAATGTATTCAATTCTACAACTTTTTAATTTCACCACACACACGACCGGTTTCAACTAGTTATAGCCATCATCAGGTGAGGAAAGCAGAGGAACAAGCGTATATATACAATTCTTACTTATGGAGGGGGTAACAGAACCAGAGAGGGGTTAGGAGAAGGAGGAGGCGGGGGGTGGAGCGGAGGTAAAAGGTTGACTAATCCTAAAAGGGGGGAAGAAGTGGCAAATTGGTGTATATTAGTGAGTAAAAATTATTTTGCTTATACTGTAAAACTTCAAGTTGCTCCAAAATATTTAATTTGGGGCCTTTATGTTCAATATGTAAGATATTCGGGGAGAAGTCAGAAAAATGTTTTTCTTCTAGAAGATGTTGCGAAAAATGGGAATTTTTCATGTTGTTGTTTATAAAACATTGTTTGTGCTCCTTAACCCTGGTATGAAAATTTCTCCCGGTCTAGCCGATATATATCGCCCCACAATCACTGCAAGTCAGTTTATATATGCCGGATTTAAGTCTGTGGTGAATGTTATTTTTGTTATTAATAAGCTTTTTACCTATATTCCAAGTTGAATAAAATGCAGGTTTTAAGTTCTTAGGAAGGGTATTGGCGATAGCATAGCTAATGGGACCTACAAAAGGTTATCAAAGTTATATTGTTATCTCACTATAATAATACGAGAAGAATTTCATTCATAGAGGACATCTCAATAACAAAATAAGGAAGAAATTACACTAAAATATATCAAATTAAAATAAATATATATTTAAAATTAGATACATTACATACATTAGGGTGTTAAAGATAATATTATTATCAAACATACATCTCTGTGGAATTGCTTATAGAATGTGATTCCTTAGTGAAATCGTTATTCGAAGGTGTGACATGGTGGAAAATCATATCAGAATCAAAAGACATGCCTTCGAGTATAAATTGTACTATTTAATCATAGGTAATAAAATATTATTTTTATGATAAACTTAATACCATGCACATCAACCCTTTAATGGGTTATCCAGACAGAAATTACAGTGGGTAACACAAGTGGGTGGCATATACTCCCACGCTACTGTATTGACTTTTTTGACACTTTTGAAGTGACATTTTGTTGAATTTTTGCTCAAACCAGGAGTAGAACCCGACCCTCTTTCAACAAAGTCGAACGCACTCCCTATTTTGCTAGCCGGATGCCACCTCGAAATAAAACAAAGATATGCTAAATAAATTTTGCCGTCTTACGTGTAAATGTTCATGATTTGTCCAATTCCAAAACCTCGTATGAATAGTACTTTTTTCTAATGTAAGAAAACTGAAGTCTCGATTTCCCACATATTACAAATGCGCAAGACACGACGGGAAATTTTCTATTTGCTAGATTATTTACGGAACGAAATTGACTTTGGTCGTTTAAAAGAAAAATCGTTGTATTCTGAGAGGATGCACTTAACCTTGCAGAATATTGAGCATGCGACTTGTTAGAGGTGCACGGAGCAAAGTTTACCTTTTCATGCGGCGGAACTCGAGAGCAGGCAAATACACCTCTCGCATTGTAAGTTAGATGTACCGTCGAGGCCAAAAGTAGGCAATCTCGAGAGCGAACCTGATTGAGGGAGATAAAGCAATTTGGAAGGGAAATTCATTTATATCGGCGTTCAAACTTGAAGCGATTCCTATTACTCAGTACTTCTGCAGAACAGAGCCTCTGAGCCTACGGGGAATAGTTTTGGAATGCACTATGTAAAGATACGAACTTCCAACATTGGAGACCAACTGGAATGTCCAATAGTGGATTCAGTTTCAGAATTTGTATTCTAGGGCTAGTAGCAGTATGTAGTTTTCTCCGAAGATGATCCGGTATTCATGTTATTTACAATCTAGAGTCGAAACCTAGATATTTCTGGTGGTTTCCAGGAAATCGTCTCTTCTTAAACAAATGCTTGCAATATTAATAGGAATTTGTATATTTTTACTTTCTCCATATACATAGTATAGAGAAATTATTGTTTTCATGAAAAAAATCGACTTCGAGATCTCCAGGGAAACATGTTTTGGCGTCCCTAGAAGACGTTTGGGCCATTTTAGGAATCATATCTGTGTGTGTATGTGTGTTTAGTTGTGGCCACTCTAACGTGAAAACTATTTGCCTTATCAATACCAAACTTCATGTAGCAAAGTGTCTTCCGCTCACAACCTTGCTATTGATTAAGCTCTGGCTATTTGATAAGTTTTAAAAGGTATTTTCCTTTGATTTTTTACTACATTTGTCTTCTTTATTCAAATCAATATTGTCGTAGAAAAATATCTACATCTCATATGTGGAAAAAGTCATCTGCTGGTCACATCAGATTTTTTTATGATTGCTAACACACGAAAGAATATCATAGCTAGAAAAAGCGAATCGCATCGAAACTTGGGGGTAAATTATCAATTAGGGGGACGAATCTATGAGGTCGAAAAGTGTAACCATTCTTATTTGTATTCTTTATTGATACACATTTATGAAATTTCAACAATGATATTCATAGAAATACGCTTTGTAATAATAACGGAAAATGTAAAACTCACTCAGACGTAATATTTTCTCTTGCGGTTGAGGAAATAATTCAATACACAGTGTAATAGATACATGTTATTGAAAAAAATAAGAGTATCAGACTTTGCCTGTGTTTGATCGTTAAAATTTGTACGATACGTAACAATTTTCGCGCAAGGAAGTAGCTAGAAAAATAATATATATATACAAAATTGTTCTGAAGCATTTCTGCGAGCAACACAAACGGTCATAGAGCTACATTTTATTTTAGTATACTCATTTATAATATGCCGAATATTTAAATCGTATAAATATTTATTCATCTGAGTAAAATTATTTATAAAATAATTTCCCCATTCTGATAAAGTTTTTCTCACTTTTTATCGAATTATTCAATGCTCTTGTAGACTAAAAAACTTATGAATCACACCAGGCATATCTAGGGATGAGCACCCATTTAAAATGAAGAAATTCGGATTTTTAATAACTTAAGTGGAGAATTAATTCTCAGGTTTTACATAGCTTTTGTTTGTATACATCATACCTGTAAAGGGATACTACCACTTTCGTAAGTTACTAATAGGTAAGACACTTCTTCCTGTACGTATATCGATTCAAAGTATGAATCACAGTGCCCAGACAAAGCAGGGAAGCGCTTTTCGTTGATTTGCATCTGAATGATGGTAGCTAGACGGATGATGAGGAATTCGTAAAAATAGTGAGGTAAACCTTGAAGTAATTTATCAGTAATATTCTTCAAATCAATTTTTTTTCTTTGGATAAAACAGTTTAATGTTTAAATTAAGTTACGTGATGGGAAACGTAATCGTTAGAAAATACGTGCCAAAGAATCGATGGATTAAGAATTCTGAATACTTTCAACTATTTTTACACACTGAAATTAACAAGATTTACAGTAATTTTATAGCATGAAGAAGTGTTTAAAATGATTTATTTAATTTTAATTTAAAGTATAAGATCATAACTAAAAGGTTGATAGTTTTTATTTTAAACACATCGACCACTTGTGGTCTACGAAGTAACTCTTTTCGTAAACATTAATCTTGTCAAGTCATCAGAAAGCTACATCAAAGCAACAGTCACATATTTATTTTTCGGAACAAATAGCAATACAAGTCATTAAATAATCCTTCCTCCGAATATCGATAAATCTTGAAAGAACAATTTCTTTTTGGACCTTTACGTGCTTTTTAACGGGAATATTCCCTGTTTCATTCAATCTCCGAACCTTTTTTCATTCCATCCGCATAAGACATCCCGATAACTCAAAACACGAAAACCTGCAGCGAAAATATACGACTCATTTGTCACCTCTCTGCCTCCATCCCAGACTAATATTTTAAGATAGGTAACGGCAGGGAGGTTTTTAATTCAATTTGTCACTTGGCGAAACGAAGTCAGACGGGAGAGAAGCGGCTATTTTTAGCATTTCGTCGGTGGAAAAGGTGCCACGCCCTTTTTTCTTCCATGAAAGGGAAAAAAGGCTCATTTTCCGGTCTCGGAAATACGGACGGATATGATATGTGAAAGGTTAAGGCTCCCCTTTTCTCTTGACCTCGTCGGCGTGATTTGGAGAGGCTTCCCGGTAAATTATACGCCGCTGTGAAGAGATGGGAGCGGAGTTAATGTTTGTCTCTCTTTTTGAAGAAAACTAATCTCCGTCTGGATCTCGAATGGGAGCGAATTAAGGCCTCCATCTGCAGCGAGTGGGGTTTATAATTCGGCGAGAAAAGTTTCGCCAATCGATCGGATTAATGAATCGAGTTTGAGCGCTAAGACATTTATTAGCTTAATACGTTTAAGGGAATCATTTCGCTTCGAGAAAAATTGAGAATTCGGATTGAGCTAGTTTTGAAATTGCAGAGCTACAGCGTGGGCTACGTGAGATTTCGTGAAGAAAAAGAAAATTAATGATCGAGTTATTTGTATACAGGATTTATTATTTGTATATATGAATTATGTACCATGTAATCTTAGTCACCAATATGATTATCACATAACTTTTCCATGCACTTACTTTTATCAATTCATGTGCTATGACGGTGTTAATACGGATAAGCTGAAAATGATCAATCAGACCACAGGTATGAAACAAGGGGAAAAATATGTTGTAATTTCCGAAAAGCAAATGAAAATTATTTAAAATAGTCTACAGTGTATTGGTGGAAGGATATGCAACAAATTACAAATCTATTTGAGACAAAAACTAACTACAGAAAATGAAAAATTCTTAAAAATATTATACAAGTTCTTGACAAATAAATGTTAATATTCTGTAAGAGAGATTTTTGAAGATTTTATTATAAATATGTAATATGATGTAAATGATTACTTAAAAAATAATTATTCTGTTAATATATAAGGTAATGGGTTATGTATATCATGTACTATCTAATCTAAAAAGCTTATATTTATAAAATAATGTAAAATTCTAGAATATTGACGAGATACAAACCATCAAACAGTGCCATTTTGTGTTCTATTAATGTTGCAAATGTTTTGTTTTAATACAAAATTCAATTCTATTCTATTACACGAGTATTACTTTGATATTAGTTTAGTTTGCTTATTGCGGTACAAATTTTACATGAAATCTCGTACTAGTACTTAGTACGTCCAAATTGACACAGAGAAATGCAATATAACAACCAAAGTATTATTTTCGTACGATAAATATACATATTGGATAAGTCAATTCAATTCATCAGTCTGACAGAATGCTTTGTACCAGTTTTCCCGATAGAGTACAAATTAAACTAATTTGTGTACGAATTTTGTTGTTTTGCATACGTCAAAGGCCTGGAAAAATTAACCTAAAACTTATTTATTTGAGAAGAATTGTTTTAAGTTGAGTTTCCGGGTAAAAACCCAGCATTAGTCAACTCTTCTATAGTTAGTAATCAAATTCGTGGAAGATATCATTATTATTAGGCTACAAGAAATGGAAAAGTAATCTTATCTCTCATATAAATTTTAGAGACAAAAACACAAAGAGATGGTTATCTATTTTTAAAGATATTCTGAGAGAGATGCCAAACTAAAAGAGTTATTTGTAATACAGATTAGAATTGAGCATTAATTTGAAATATTTGGAAATTTTGAAACAGAAATTATAATGATTACGAGTTGCCAAATTAAACTTTATATATCAGTACTGATACTAGTATCACTACATTAAATTACATCAGTACTGATCTTCTGAAAACCATCTCTTTTTGTTTTTGTCCCTAAAATTTATGTGCGAGATTAGATTAATTTTCCATTTCTTGTAACATAATAATATTGTATCCGAAACATATGTGTGTATAGCGGAAAATTAATCTAGCAAAAGTGTCTTGAATTAACACTCCAAATCAATAATTTCTCAACTTTAAGAATATATGATGCTCTCATATATCTCTTTCATTCCAAAGGCTTACCCATTTGTATGAGTTCTTCGGCTATTGTTCCACTAATTGATGTTTTCCTATCACCTCAATTCTTTCAGATACTTTTGTGTTCTACTCCCATTACTGCGAATCGTAAGTACGTCTATTCTTTTATTATCGCTTCCATTGTATATCACATACATTGATCTGAAATGAATGGATAGTGATTGTGTACCTACACTTTCACCAGAAATGTTTCAAAATGTACGGAAAATGCTACAATGTAGTAGACAAAGCATCTGAATGAAAGTGTAGCAGTTAGATATTATCATCTCCTGCGGCAGAAAACGGCTGTGATAAATGAGTGAAGAAGTCGTTTCTTATTGTTCCGCCTCTAAATCCAGCAATACATTCACTCCGAGTAGAAATCCACGCCAAAAAGGTTAATCGTTTTTGGTGCTATTTCAGATTAATGGAATTCTGTTTTAAATTTTAGTTGTGTTGAATATTTATATGGAATCTTATCAATCACTTGAACCATGAGCAAAATAGCAGCTTATTTCTAACTATAGCATCACTTTTTCTTTTTCAGGGTATAAAATGGAACATAGTTGATTTTATATAAATAAATAACAAAACCACGCGGAATGTTACGACCGGTTGTGCTGGACGAAATAATTCTCAGGTAATTCAGATAAGTGTTTAGGGTGTTTGAGCAAGAAATATTAATCGATGCATTGCTATTTTACACACATTATGGTAGTATTTTTATTTACCTTAGTTCACTGAATTTACTTCTCAAATCAAATGTAGGCACAAACGCTAAGGACATCTATTGTTGAAAAACAGAAATATAATGATATCGTTATTTATCAGCCAATCTCTAAATGTTTGGGGACTTGAAATAGCAAGCTTGGATAGAAAAATAATTTTTAAGCTGCAGTGGAGCTCAGGAACTTTTGTTTTGTTTGATAAATCCCTCACTGAGAGATTTACAATGATTAAATTTCACACTAGGTTCTTAAATGGATAAGCATAAACAAGTTTGAAACTATTTTGTAGCAGTTATAACAAGTTTGCTAATCGTTCTTAGTGATAAATAGGATTAAAAATATAGGAATACAAATGTATGTTCCTAAACATCCCTTACTTGACGAGATGTACTCGTAGCTTATGTCCAACAATTTATCGTCCATGAAATTATACACCATTATCGTCACATATATGATTACCTTAATATCCTATTTCCGCTTAATTAATTTATTACTTGATAAATATGTAATTGCTTTATCTATCTAACAGTAATTTCTAGTAATCGAATGAAATGTCTGATTCAAACAACCTCTTGTCAATGATAGTATATTAATTATAGAGCACTTCTAAAATTTGTTATAGATTTAATACGATGTTAACAGATTTCACGTTTAATTATAATATACGCAACAACAAATGAAAAGTTTAAGTACGAGAAAGTTGTGTTAGGATGTAATAATTCCGTATAAAAATATGTACTTCTGTATACAGAAGTTTTGTTTCTAGAGATAAAAAATATGTAATACGTTATCATGCAACAACTATATTAGAGTATGTGTATGTAAGTATGGACACATGTGAATCTTTAAATAAAATACATGACCTTTCTATTTTGAACACTACGAACGACGACACCATTATGGCGACAATATTGTGATGCACTAGATTGATTATTTCGTTTATACCTACAAGTAAAGTAAACAAAATAGAGTAAATTTAATACAAGTACTAAATTTAAAAATCATACTCACTTTTAAACATTCATTTTTGAGGTGATTTGTGAACTGAATAATTTACATATTGATTGATGATTACCGTAAACTATCAGCTATTGGTGCTCAATAGTTTTTTTATATTTTTCCCATGTTATAGCAACTCTTCGCATGAGAAAGAGAAACATTTCCTTGAACACCTTCCTTCCGATATCGGAAATCTTCAAACTGTAGGAAATCCACGTAGCTCGCAGTCATTTCCTGCTCCCATCTCTCTTTACGTTTGGGCCTTTCTCATATCTGTAAACTTTTCCAGTAGTCAATCCCAAAGGAATTGGATGAATATCTCAAACGCCTCCCGAATTTTTCTATCGATTCGAGGTAAGGCTCCTTTCCCTCGGAATCGAGGAATTTAGCGAAATTGTTATTTGAGTACATACGGATCGATTTGATTCCCAACACAAATGTTTCAGCTAGAAAAGGTCACGTGAATAGTTTTTGATTGGTGCGATCCTCTGCTGATTTGAAGTAAACATTTGAAAGTTAACTCATGCTAAGGGCTTTTAAATTATCTTCGGACGTTAATAGAAACGACTTGCTCAATTATTTAGTATTCAAACGCTATATATACATGTTTCTACAGTTAGTATAATTTTAAATTTGGGTAGCATCTATTTTAACCAAGCCTCTAATTAAAAATTTAGAGTTGTTGAAATGAGAGAAAATCGTCTACAAAATTTTATAGATTTGAAAATTTGTATGAAAGTATATGAGACACAAGAATATACTCTAAGTTTATTTTAGCTAACTACGCATTACTATGCATTCAGATTATTTTTTAGTAGTAGTAGTTGACTTAAAATTATATCTCTTATAGTTAAGCTAAGTAGACTCTCAAAGAACTAAATTTCATGAAATTATCTTAAAATATTATATTCAATTGTATATCCGAAAAGCATGTCAAGTAGTTTCTGAATGGCCCTTTCAATACATAATCCTTCTAATTTGTAAACACAGGTTGGTTATCAATCAAAAACTATGCCTGTGAGTGATACTTATATGGAAAGTATCTTCATCATCTCAATTAAAGAAATGTATTTTTAATTGAACATTAATGTCAATAATACCTATCTATGAATAAGTATTAGAAGCAATTTACTAGACTAATTCTTCTTTAAAAATTTCCCAAAAAGGCTACTTTCATCTAATTGTAGATCTAAATGTATGTTCTTCCCTAAATGACTACGTTTATTGCATATCGTGAGAGCCCTTCTGGTAAAACTTCTTTATTTGCTACATTACTCCTTAAAAAACGATAAACAGATTTGTTCATCAAAAGGTGAGGAAAAATTTAACTGAAAGCACAGAAATATAACTAAGGAAAAAGTAAATCAATTTTTAAATGCATGCAAATATAATGTGATAAAATTGACTCCAATTTTAACTATTTACTCTACTGAGTTTATTTACTCTAACTTAAATTTAATTTAACTTATCTGATACAAACTCTTATGTAATAAGAAAATTGATACATTTTCCAAACCTGCTGAAACATGCATTAATTGTATAATGGTAAAATATTTCCCACATAGTCAGGTCTCGGCAAATACTAAAGTTATTACAATTAATCTTTATTATTCACTATCTAATCATTTCAAATATTTGTACATTTATATAATGGTTCCTTCATGGACATCATTCAAAATTTATACAGCAGATCATCCCAATGTGGAATCGTCACTTCTCTTACTCCACGGAAAATAGTTCCCTATCCATGAGCCATAAAAGCCTTGTAAATACTTTAGAAGCCATGGAATATTGCAAAGGGAAGACCGGTACAAAAAATTCATTTCAAGCCACCGAGTGGATACCGTGGTGACTTCTGTGGAAACAATTAAAGCTCCCCCAGCAATAAACCGACCATTCCATTCCGCTTCCTCTCTTAAGGTCATCCCTTTCAAACTTGCAAGCACCGGCCGGACCACTTCCTAAATAAAAAGGGACCGAATACTGGACCCTGGTGGTTCCCGAGACCGACCTTCCTTTTAACAATTCATCCCTCGATTTGGACTCCCCCGGAAGTTGCAACAAAAGAATTTTCGGTTCGGAAAAAGACCGTATCGTCCATCAGCGTTTGCCGAAGAGCTAAGGCAAATAAAAAACCCGAAAAAGTCACGCCCCCCAAATATTTCGACCTTCGCCCGCCCACCTCATAAACCACCTTATCGTCTCGATACGCAGGGACACTCTCCGCCACTCGTTATATTTCGCCATCGATAAAACGCCTCCCCGCCGGGTTATTGTTTTCTGGATTAACAAAAGGGAGTGTCGTATCGCCGCGGGCAGACGAAGAGAAAGGTATGGTATCCTCCATCAATGGGATTTGGGCTACCTTCTCCCGTGTTCCTGCCACCATATCCTGACGAATGGTTTTTTTTTATTTGTCTATTGATACAGAATAGAGAAAACTGTATCTTCAATTTGATTTTCTCACATTTTTGTCCTTGCGAAGAAATTATTATTATTGTATCGTAGTATGTAGTATTGTGCTTCGACCGCTTAGTTGTTTTTCATGTGGGATTTCACAGGGAAACTAACCCGGAACAGCTTTTACCAAGGCAAATAGATAAGCCCATATAGCTATCCGAAAGCCCCATTATTATTATCATTGCATTGAATTAAATGTACAGATTGGTATATATCAGGTGGATGAGTATTTTATGACTCAATGAACGGCCACAAAAGTTGCTAACAAGTAATGGGTACACATATTAAAAACCAAAGAGGCAAGTTGTAAAATAAAATGCAACACCAAACACTAAGACATCATCAAAATTAATGTAAAATCATTATCTATAAGTAAAAACTAGAACGATAATACTTATGTATATGGTGGAATGAAATAATTGACTATGCACAGGAAAGCGTGCGGCTTAACCCAAAGTTATGCAGAGTTGAAAAGTAGGGTTCTGGGTTCAAGTCCCAACCAAGTCACTACTTTTCACCTCTATATAACGTTGATAATACTTATCTTTTTCCATAACTCATTCAACATTCATCAGTTAATTAATTCATCATAATATTACTTAATGCTCTCTAATTCATCTCAAATCGTAAATTCTCATATCGTATATCAGTAATTGAACATACATATTGAAAGATACTGAGGTATCGACACGCTGAATAGTGGTACTAATCAAGGTTTACTTAGAAGACCTAGAAAAGTATTAATAATAGAGTCATTTTGCATCACTTACGTAGATCCAGCTTTTAGTATATTGACTTGGTGAGGTAAGCGAAGGGAGGGCAAATTACTTCACTCCTCATGCTGCCGAATAAGCCTCCTACCCCTTACTAGCTCTTAGTAGTCAATGGTAGAGGGGGTGAGGTACTAATCAGACTTTGGGCTGAATAATGTATTGACAGAATTACTCCACCGCCCTTGGAGGTTATCTTGAATAGTACCGCAGGAGGACTCCAAACAATTTATGATTGTAGCTCATTGTATTTTGCTTATTATTTATTGTCTGGTAATTATGGGGGGATGCCAAAGAAAAAGTATCAGAGGTTTAAATCTCCAATGGCCGTTTTTGTCGGCGTGTCTCTTCTCTCTCCCCGGTATTCCGAGAAAACAAGACTGGAAACCGCACATTTTCTCTCGGATTACCGGATAGTAAGAAAAGGAACGCCGACAAAAACGGCCATTGGAATTTTTAACCTCTAATTCCTCAACAGCCGTGTATCAACTTTGCTTTCTTTACAAAAGAAAAAGTTCCGGAAGCTGCCTGTGTTAGATTATTCTATACTCAGAATTATTTATTAAAAATTGAATGCATTACTTTGATTTTTATTTAATTAGCGAATAGTCGTTATGAATCAAAATTTAAATCAATTATTATTTTATTTTTCATCAATTATTCTGCTTGGTTATTATTATATATTCTTTTATGTATTATCAATTATCCTAGCACCAATCCCTCAACTAGCTCTAGATAGCTATTGTCAGAGGGGTTGAGTTACCAAACGACCTTCAGGCTGAATACTTGACAGACAGACCTTTCCCGTAATGCTACGGCACTACCTCCCGGACCACGCCCAAGTCCCGGTATCATCCGCCGAAACTAAATAAAAGGCCTTCCTTTCTGGCCGACAAAAGCTCGATGTTATTCCAATACGGCTTTCCCTTGTCTTTGCCCCTTCAGTTCCCCTTTAAACGGTCACCCCATTCGCTCCTGCGTTACCTCGCAGAAACCATCCCAACCACGGCGTTCAGAGGCGTAAATTCTTCCTCGTGTTCAATGCTCTTCGTTGCGTACCACTACACCAATCATTGGAAGATAAGAGAACTTAGAATCTGGACCTAAAGGCAAAAGGTTAGAGATATTAGGATCATATGCAAAACTATTACCGAAAAACTTTCGTTGAAAGATTTAAACAGTAGACTCAGGAAACCGGATTACCTCGGGAGAAACAACCACAATCATGAAGTCGCTACTCTTAAACAGAGAATAGATATTTGCAAATATCCGTTTCTTAATCGGAGAATAGTAGAATGGAACGATTTACCTGGAAACGTTTTAGAACCTTTTCCCTAATCTTAGAATGCATTCATGAATACTATTAAAAGGGTTTCGTGATTATATTGTGATATTTTTAAATAGTGATATTCACAGAATCAGGCGAATTGTGAGGAAATCCATAATGGAAAGAATCTAAGAAAGAATTTTACTTTTACCACAAATTTTAATAAAAAAAAATAATAATAATTAATAATAAAAATAATAATACAGAAGATGACGATCAATCGTCGAAACCGGTCGTGTTACTGGTTTTTGTAATAAAATAAAATTTGCAGTAAAAGTACAATTCTTTCTTAGATTCTTACTATTGTTAAATTGTTGTATTTTTTTAATATTGTAATTTTAAAATATTGAATGATTGTGGTAAATTTTGAAATATTTTTGTGAAGGAGGAAATCCAAGGAAATACAAGAGGAAATATTTCTTGAAATATGTTGAAAAGTGAGGGATCCTGACTTCCTGACTGGCTGAAATTAGAACATGTTCTATTCTTGAAATATTTCAAGAAATTTTTCCTCGCGTATGACGGCCTTAAGACGCACTACCTGCAGGAGGTTTTGGGGGTTTTCCTTCCGACTAGGGTGAATACTAGGCAGATTATTTTATTTTTCCCTCCCCACACAGAAATGACCACCACCTGGCCTGGTGCCTAATTGTAGTACTCCCGATTAAATAGATAAATACATTTCTTCCATATCTCCCGACTCTCCCTCATCCTCCATTCCCTCGATTCCCATTGCCTCATAACAGCATTCTTCCATCCTCGCACTACCAAAGTGTTCCGCCTACTTCGGCCATTTGCTCGCCCTCTTGGTCCAATTTCTGCGAGGCTCATTATTAATTTTCCCTTTCTGCTTGATCAACCCCATTCAGGGAGCGGTGATGTCTCAGATGGTGCCGGAAGACACTCTGGTGGGAGCACTAGAAAACTTGGAGAATTCGTACAACCTGCACGAGATTGCCGGCGAAACCTAACAGTAAAAGGTTGTCAAGGCAACGTCGGGTATGAGGAAATTGAAGAGGAAGAAATTGAAAAGGAAACTGAGGCGAAAGTGATGAAGGAAAAGGGGGAGAATATGGTGTGTGCTTGAAGATCTTCGGGGAGAAAGTCGGCATAAAATAAGTGTGCGATTGGTATTGGTCACGCTGTGAGGGCTATAACTTCTATACTATCGCGCTTAAGTTTTATTGCCGGGAAATCAATTGGGTCGAAGGCGTTTATTTTATGCGCCATGAAGAGAAAATGCCTCACCACGACGGAAAAATTAGGTTGCAAAGTATGCGTTTGGCTCTGATGACTAAAAAATGGCAGGAACATAGAAACTACATTTTTAACTAGACAATGAGTGAACTAACAATTTTTATTCGAGACCCTGTTTTCATATCTTTTCAATACAATATTACATTAGCTCATTGCATTCAAGAATCTATAAACGGGGATAAAATATAAGTTCAGTCGGTCCTCGTTCATCGCGGCTAATCAGTTTCATTCTCTACCACTATATATGAATTTCCGCGAAGTAGGATTCTTCATTTATAAATAGAATAATTTCGTAGATATAGTAAATAAAACCTGTTCACGACCAAAGTACGTTTTTTAACATTGTTAGATCATCTAGACATGAAAAAAATACCCTTTAGTAACCATTACACCCGTGGTACCAAATACATAGGACAAAATAGGAAAACTAATAAGACAAATTCGACGTTACAAACATAAAAACATTTTAATGAGTATAAAAATTTTAAAAATTCATTACAGAATGAAGCCACGAAAGTCGAAGCGTGAAGTGGCGACTGGCACGCGTAAGTAGTTTTACTATCCCTGTCTCGTAAAAAGTAAAAAGAATTTTTTTTGAGAAGTTGCTCGTGGTTATAAAATACTTAATTAAAATTAGTTCGTAATAGAAATGTGTAAACATAAAAGTTGATATTTCATTTATTTAGTACACCCTAGTGGAAACGAATTTTGCCAATATTTGTGGAGTTTATTCCCATTTTTCTGATGACACGAGTCTCCTTTTCAACTTTAAGTTGACCTGGATGTACCATATTAATTTTTTAATGTATCAAAAATATGTATGTAATTTTTCACTTCTTAATTTAGGAAAATTAAGCATAAACCTCATTTATTAAGTGTTCTCATCCATATTCATAAATAGGCAATAGAAAATAATGAACACTCAGATTCTCCCGTCATTGAAGTGCTGGGTGATTTCGGATTCTTCCTTTAACATGCCAACGAGGTGCTGTTTACCGTGATGGATCGCTAGATTCTGATCTGATTGATGATAATTCGTTGGTTTCTTGAAAAATACCTCAGTGTTGATCGATATGTTTTTATATTAACAGAGGCGTATTTGCTTTATAACCGAAATGCTGAAATATGCTAATCTCTCCTAATTTTGCACTTAAATTTCAAATATGACTTTAAAGGCGATGGTTATCCTTCACATTAAATGTAGTCCTAAATTATGATTAAAGAATGAATGTTTTTATTAAGTTTAAAAAAATAATAACCAGGAAAAATTAGAAGATGATAGACTATAATAAAATACATATCATCGAAACTAAAAACCTTTAAAGTGGAACAATCTAACCAGCGTTACATGGTTTAGAAGTACCAAAACTGTCTTTAACTTTATTTATCATGCCCCTATGTTTAATCTTTTTCACATTATTATTTATTCTATATGATATTTTCGAAAACAACTTTAGATTGTAGCACTATTATAATTAACTATACAACATTTCTTCAATTTCAGAAGTTAATATTTTCCTCTTACAATACGTCTTACACATTTATTCTTAAGGTTTTTCTTTTTAAAAATGTAACTGACATTACGCTGCGGCAGTGAAGTCACCATTATAGTCGAGTAAATTACCAGGGTAAATAATTAAAGTTATGCTTATGTTTAAACTAATTTGGCAGTAAAATACGTGGACTAAATGAAGTTCTCTTGAACATTAAATAAAAATACTTATCTAAAATTTACTCTTTCTATTTTTTAACCAAATATATAGGCTTATATGTTTTCATGGTAGCTTGTGTATCTATAGAGTAGAATAGTTCCTTAACTTGGATTGAATAGGTAGTTTATTTGGGGAGCTTTATGATAGGTTATCCTTGGATGTCGAAAATAATTTTCATCCTCCTTGCCTTTGAGCTCAAGAGGCTTCCCCTGCACAACCGTATAACCACAAAATTTGCAGAATTTCCTCGGGGCTTTGAATTTAAAGGGAAAGTGTTGAAAGTACTGGAGCGGAGATACTTTCAAAAAAAGGGACTTCCCAATAAGTCAAAATAGGCAGCGATGGAGGGACGGAAGAGTTGGGAAAGGGGAGAAGGGGTGGGGAGATATGATTTATGGCAGAAATTTCGAAATAAGATTACCCACTCTGAATGGTCCATCCGACATCTTTCTCCCCCTTTTTCCATCCTCTCTCTCTCTTCCACGATTTTTCATCTTCCTATCTGTATGTTTTTCTCTTTCAGACTCCATTAGAATTTATCTCCGACGCTCTTCCCTTTATTTCTCACGTCCGTACTTTCTTCTGGCTTTTCTTTCATTCTACATCCTTCCTTTCATTTCATTTTTCCAATATGTTTCACTTCCCTTGTTTTTGCAAATCCTACCACCCTATTTCTCTTATATTTTGATCTTCCAACTTACCAAGGCTGAAAATGGGTAAACAAATCATACTTTTGTCATCTATTTTCACAACTTTTCATTCTATTCACATTGCTCGTGCTTCATTTTCTTTTCACCCTCCTATCCTCTTTTCAACTCCTAACTTTGTTGTCCGTTACGGTCCTTTCATTTTTTATCGGAAACACTTTCATATTCCTGCAGTGTAATCTCGTTATTTTCTCATTATCTCTTGTCCCATATTTTTTCTTCTACCCGCATTGTCAAGAAGTATCAAGTGAGGAAGAGAACTACATATGCTTTTTTCATTTATCTGTACCACCATGAAGCTGATAGAAAAAAGTTGTCTTTTTCTTCCTGCAATTTTCATACCCTATGAAGAGGAAATATGAGCGACAACTTTAATCGGAAATAACTGAAATTTGTCGTCTCGCTAAGGTTGTATAGTGGAATAAAAATATTCAATAGATGACTCGAACCGTTTGAGATAGAGCTAAATGAGGATTAACATTTCATTAGAAGTGCAAAAGGCTTACGACATATCTTCTATAGGCTTCATTTTTTTTATATTTCTACGGTAAGCATATGAAGATTGTTCTAAAATTGGAAAGATGTAACATTCTTTCTCATTATATCTGTTAAAAATTAGATATTTTTAAAACATGGAAGGATAGTGATTCCAATTTGATTGGTTTTTGATCTTCTTTGTCAATTCGATTGCTTGCTCAAGACTTACATACATAAAAAGTAAGAGAATAAGGATAAGAACGAAAAGTAAATAAATTATTTCAAAGATAAGGCAACTGAATTTATGCCACTTAAAATTTCAATTTGCTGGATAAATCTAAGAACTGTTAATTTAGCAAACTATTATTATCTTCCCATGTGTATTAAAATCAAATCTTAGGAGGAATTTGAAAATGAATTGAAGCATTTACTTAAAAGTGATTACTATACTTGATTACGACTTCAAAAGTTTATCTTTAAACAATGTTCTTTCCACTTAAGGGATTTTCTCAGAAATAAATTTGTTAATTCACGGTAGTAAGTTATTTAGTTTTCCTCGAGCAAATAAAGAAAACTACATCTCCTATTGCTATTATCTCAAGAACTTCGTAGAAGACGGTTGCTTTTAGATAGAATACCTTTTCTAGCGAGGTCAAATTTCCTTAAAGTTGAGTTTTCTTATTTACACAGACAGAGAATAATTCGTAGAAATTTCCACTGGGTATTTAAAAATTCTAATATTTAAATCCGTTGAGTATAGGCAACAGGCGTTTCAATGCTGGAAGTGTAGCATACTATACAGGCGCGCCTAAATGGCGTAATTTCTCATGCTTTACGTTACGTCTTTAATGTTCTAGAAGCCGTAGTTTAGAATTTATACGGCTGCAACTGCTGTTAGATTTCCGAATACGTGTTTCGACAGCTAAGTTTCTATCATCAGGAGATAGAAACATGCCGCTTGACTGTCTGCATCTACGGCTTCTGGAATATTACATTATTTTCAATATATTCACGTTCATATTCCTTATCAATGTTCAGTCATAGTTACGAAAAAATAAGATAACTAAAAATTAATTACCAATGGCCATAGAAAAAGAATTAATTTAATTTTCTGCTCCTTATTAATATTCAGTCATTGTTTCGAATAAATTTGATTGCTATCAATCAATTACCAAAGACCATTGAATAAGAATTGATTTAATGTTCTGCTAATTCTACATATCTTTATCGAGACTTACCGTAGATAACTTGGGCAATAATGAAAATTCAACGTGAAATTTCTTTCAGACCTTCTAATAATAGATCTGAAATTAGTTTAATTACAGGATATTGAAAAAATCTTAACCAGTATATCAATCTGAATGAGAAAAGTTTCTCGTTACATAAAATATCAGCAATCGATAGAAATCTGTGAAATATCCTACAGAAAGCCATATCATTATTGGTTTCAGAGAAGGGAATGTTTTTGGGCAATTTTACACAAAACATTTCTCATTATTACATTAACATAAATTAGCAGGAATCGGTAAAATATCATACAGAAATCTATCATAATAGGCTTAAGAAAAGGGAAATTTTATTAGCTGAAACTCAACACAAAATACTTCTCATTATCATAAAAACAAAAACATGTCAGATGAACAATATAACGAGATTCGGTTATCCTACGAATGCCTCTTCAAACAAATCCATGCGCATATTTCATGACAAGAAAGAGGAAAGTCATACTCCAATTTTCCATCTACATCCCTTGGACAATACAACCCCTTACGTGGCGAGATGTTCCTCGCATAAAACCGTAAGCCTCCCACTGGTCCCAGAACTTCTAATCACTCCCGGAGTGCCTCGGACATTCCCGCATAAATTTCTTTGCCCGCCCCCACTTCCCACGTTCACTCCGATGCGAGAGTAAACAGTTCCGATTCGCCTTGATGAGATTAGCGCGACCGTCAACCGCCTCACGCATATCTGCAAACACCTCTCCGAAATTATGCGGCGCCTTTATTCCTTGAGGGAAAGAGGCAAATGGGAGAAAGAGGACCGTTTTCAGGGTCCCGAACGGACGAGTCCAACTCGAATAGATTGGTCGGGAGGGTTATACTCCAGTGAGTGTGCCGGGGTCGTTTGGGATTCGCTTTTTTCCACGGAGAGATTCTAGCGGTCGCTTTAAAGGGCTGGGGAAAATTCCTATGGATGGTGCTGCAGATGGGAAGTAAGGGAGATTAGCGGGAGGAAAAGGGAGGCTGATAGTGGGGCTAGGGGACATTTCCTCGGAGTATATGGGCTGCGAAGGGAATGGTCTCGGTTGTCCCCAACCCTATTCGCGGGCTCAGAGAGTATGCTATTGGAGTGTTACATATGCTCTTTCACCGTAAACCCTTTTTCTTTAGCTACTCGTACTTAGGATTGCATTTATCGGAAACTGCAATTGAAGTTTCTACTCTCTCACTAGACTCAACTTTTTTTTAGATATATAATAAAACTTTGTAAATATCCAGACTAAAATTAAAATTAATATGTCCAATCTTTACTTGGTGGAACGGTGGTATAACCATTTTAAATAAATGACCTTAGTATTTTCCACAAAATATTTTGTGGAAAATACTAAGGTCATTTATTTAAAATGGTTATCCAGACTAACTTACACATTTACTAAGTTTTAGTAAATACCTATAATTATCTCATTACTATTGGATTTGAACAGCTTTGTTTCTTTCCATAAAAATTACAAACTACCTTATCTTTTCGAGGGACCAAGCTCGCTATTCCATAATGACAAATCCTACAACTACTAAAAAAAATGATTTTTTGTGTAGAGAATCGATTTCCTATCTATCGATATACTTGTATGCGATGGTATACATCGATTTAACACTCCATGCAACATAATTTTACTACCGTCAGTTTCGACGATTGCTATATTTTTAACGAAATCCAAAATTTAGGAAGTTATTTAAGTAATATTATCGGATATATATTTAAGTAGCAATAAAATTGTATCAGAATCTATAATCACAATCAGTTATTTAAAAGGATTAATCAAATAGCCTAATGAGCTTACCAGTGAAAGTGTCTAATTCAAAATATGAAGTCATCGACGTAACATGCAGCTAATATCGAATTTCTGGAAACAGAAACCGACGTAATAAATAAATGTTAATGGCCACAACACAAACATTAGGCACATTCATAAAAATAAATTTTTCGGTTAGTGTGCTAACTCAAAAATACTTACTTATTATTCGTTTTTAGATTTGACTCTATTTGATACCAAAATTTATAGTTGAAATTGCATCGGTCCCGAGATCTTCAAGACGCAATTTAATTAATTTAATAGACGCAAGAAGGAAAGAATAAAGCTTATTCTAATGCCATGTTGCAAAAATAGCAGGGTTTCAGAAATTATTTTAGGTGCCCCCAACAACCTTCTCTTCGACAATTTATGGGCAGCGGAAAAATTATCTTACGTTCAACTACAAAATTCTTTCGGAATTTAAGGCTTGAGTTTCATTCTATATCCATAAAATTTTACAATGCACTAGTAAAAGTACCCCTGGATTCTCATCGGTGTGAAAGTAAAAGATTAGTAACGTATATAATCTCCAGTTTGTAAAAGTACAGAATCTTCAAGAAAAAACGTATAGGCAACACAGAAAAATAGTTTCCAGGACGGATGGTTAGTAGACAGTAATCTCTGTAAAACGTGGTTTACATAAAAATAGATACGACATATTAAGGGGTAATTATTTGAAACTTTAAAAAATTATTGCTATAAAAATAGCATTTTTAAACAAAGATATAGAATAATCCACATTCAATTATGTAAAATACGCCCAATTTACCCAGCAAAATATTTTCGAATCGTACGTCTTTTGAGCATTTAAGGGTTAATATACGACATTAAAAATTTCTCACCAGAACTCCGCGTCATCCACATCTTATCCCACAATGTCGTCGCGTCGAAAACGCCAGAAAATATTAATATTCAACTCAGCCATCTGAAACGAAATGGGAGATGCAAGATGGCTGTAGAGCAACGCCGCAAGCATCGCGAAGAAACGGAATTAATTAGAGGACCCTCCTCTTCGTGAGTGCGTTTGCAAAGCGGGAAAACAAGGCGTCACGAAACGTGCATTTCGCTTTTTCGTGATAGAGACGACCACCTGTGGGATTTTTTTATGAGATCCGACGGAGTTTCATTGGAAGTCTTAGTAAAAGGACGGGACGCATCCTGAATTCGTTGAGAGGCATTTTCTACATAGCCGTCCCCTCGACACCTTTTCGGCCTCCTTCGTTTTTATTAACGTAAATGTGATATTCCGAAGGGAAATGTACTTTAAGATGACGCTTACGTTTTTGGATATTCGTGGAAAATGTCATAAGTGGAAGTTTTCCTGCTTGAGTTCGTTGCTATTTATTTATACAAGCGTCCCTCGCCACTTCGCGGTTCCCCCTTTCGCGCCTTTACCCTACCGATACCGCGACTAATTAATATGTTTACTCATTAAAACGCTATGATCTTTGTAACGTCTAACCTGTATTAATTTTTATTTTGTTGTATAATAAATTGGACAATTTTATCAAAAAAAATTACGAAAATGGGCGAAAAAGGGCTCAGAACTAAAATTGATTTTTTGATTCCCCTTGCGAAATCACGATTCAATTAAATTTCCTCACCTATATTTTTGAAACTATCGCTGTTTTCTATTATTACTTCTCCTTTAGCCAAGCGGAATCTAGAAAAATATTTACTAGAAGTAAATGACAAGGGAAAAATAGAGAGGTTTAAATTCTAATAAAAGTTTTGAATCGACTTTGCTGAAAGTTTAAAGTCAAAGTGGTATATATTTTCTAAATTTATAAATTATTGAAAGTTTCTGGTACGATTGAAACACATTGGATATATTCGTCTCCCATTATATTTATCTAAAACAGAACGATGAGGTTACAACTTTAATTCCAAGGCAAAAAATAGGAACTATATTACAAATCAGATATTTATTTATACAGATATTTATCTCCTGAATATTTTCAATTGAATTGTCTATTTTTCTTTATACGTAAATAATAATAATTCTTGCTGAGGATGGGTTTAGTAGAAAAACAATTGGTCCGAGCATACTTTTCCCTTACCAATAACTGGTTTCTTTCAGATAATCAATAGGAATAGACTATGGTTAGAAATAATGGCTTGGGTATAACCTTTGCATCTTTTATTAGTAATTGTTGTAAAAAATTATTCAAATAGATGCAAAAATATATCTCTTATAGAATGCTCATTTTTAGCAATCTCTTAATTAATATTTAGATTGAGTCGTGAAATTTTTAAGAATCCAATTTTCTGAAATTATTTCACCATTGAAAAATAAAATTTTATGCCACTTCTCTGTTAAGCGCTATGTATTGACCCGAGACCTCTTAAATCATTAAGAGTGGACCCCTTTAAAAAGAAGAATAAGATCGGAAAGTTCATCCTTTTACGGCTGGTCGTAAAACCCTCTCCGCAACCACGAACGCATTATATGCACGGGGTGACATAAAACGCTCGCATGATCGAATTCCTTCCTAAACCATCGATATTGGTTAAGATAATATATCATAGGAAAATATAAGACTCACCAAAATCATAAAAGGGAAGTTTCTCATCCCGCTAATTTTCCAATGGCATACACTGATAAAATTTTTCCTTCTCAAATTTACAGTGGATTTTGCTCGGCGACGAAGATCCAGACGTCTACGTGTCCCGCCTCTTCAGATCCTTATTACGGTAATTGGTGGAGGAATAGGCGATAGTAAAGACATCATCAATCACACTCAAGAGATAGTGGGCTCTTTACCGATTCCAGACTCTTCCGGCGGAATCAAAAGCTTTCGATCAGAATCTCTATCAGCGAAGGGAAAGATCTGGAATCCACCGGCAATCTCTCACTCTGCTAATGCCTCGATGAGTTTTCAACCCTCCAATTGCGGACCAAAATATTTTCACTTGGAGTGGGTACCTGGATTCAGCGGTCTCCGAAATTTAAAATCGAATTTATGTTACGACGTTTCCTATCCAACCAAAGAGTGGATGATAAATTGATTCAGGGCGCGGAATGGGAATCTTTGGAAGATAGAAGATTAATACAAGGATGAATCAGGAGATAAGTTCAGAGAAAGTACGTCCTCAAGAGATATAACTGATATTATGCGATCTCCTTGACACATAGCCTGTTCTGATACAGCGAGGAAGATCAATACAATAGACGTTAGAACGAATCGGCTCAAGAAAACAATCTTCCGCGAACGATATGCAAAGGCAATCGATAAGGAAAATAGAGTCCAAGTAGCTACACCTCCTGCATCATCACGAAAGGTGGATCGCAGGGATCTTATATAGACATAGGTAATTAAAGATAATAATAACAAAGTAATTATGTGAAATTCTTTCTCGAAATAGGAAAGGAACATACATCCGTAAGCACTTAAATAAAAATGAATACTCATCCTTTTAATCAAGGATGGAATTTAAACTCACAAAAATAATATTTGAAAGTATAATTGATTTAGCTTATCAGAGTATAGTTTTTATGTTACCAATATAAAATCTTTTGGGTTTTGAGTTTAGTTTTAGACTTCAATATAAAGTCATTTATCTTTGGTGGATATAATATATTTGTGCTGGAGATAAAACGCCAATATTGGATGCAAAATGTTACATTCCCGTTGTTTCATCGATTGAATGTACCAGTTTATATCCATTTCAGTGGATAAAGTAACTTGTGTTCAAAGGACATCTTTTCTGACGATAATACATTTGTGTTTGATTCACAATTCAATAACTCATTATTTGAGAGATTTAAGCTATCCGACATAAAGTAACAATACAATTGAGTATTTCTTAGTTTCTTCTAAAATCCAACCCATTGAAAATAATTATCTTAGGAAAGAACTTTCTGGGGTTAGATGAAAGAATTATTAATTTAAAATAAAATATATTACGGGAGTTGAAATAAAAATAAGTATACTTTTTGAATTAACAGAGGATGTGGTAGTGATATAATCATAATTATAATATATGCCTTTATCGATATATTCATTTCGTTTAACTGTAATTTATAATGTTGAGAATAATTATGCACGAGACTAAAATGGAAATACAGGGAACGCCGAGAAGAATCTTCCGAGTATAGTGCAACTATTAAACAATTTAGTCATTTGGACAGAGCTGAAAAAAGACAAGAGGTATTTCTATTAATGAAACGCTTCGATAGAAATATTGCACTCAAATGCAAGTTCGTAAAATGCTAATAAAGCAAATAAAAATTTATGTTCTCCAAATTATACAACCGAATGTTTAGAAAATACTGACGATTTGACAATGAAAACTAAGTTCTTCTATGAGTCAATACGTTAAAAAATCATAGGAAATCATACCCTGGAATGTTGAAATAGATAAGGCAATAGGAAAAATAACAACAAAATCATCTTTTAATCAATTTTTCAACTTTGTGGTAAGTCACTTTTAAGTAGAACTTCCGGCAGGCTTACCAATTCATAAGGCAGCTGCTTTATAAAATAATGTTCATGGTCGTTATATATTGCTCTATTAGCTTATTAATAAAGTAAAAGGTATTTTGGCGTTGAATATAAAAGTGCAATGAATCTCATTGTCAAAAGGGAGGCGAGAAAATGGAATATAATCATTCAAAAGATTTTAAGTGCATTGTCATATCAAAATCTCATTAATAAATCATTCCACGTCACCGTGAATCTAGGCCATACTCGGACAATACCCGAGTGGTTTACCCTGGAAACCAATCCAACAGATCCCTTGAGATTTGAGAATCGTGTCATCATAAATAAACTCTGCACGTTGTCATCTGTCGCTCGCTGGAGTAATTTATTGCTTTGCCATTCTTTGCCCGTTTCTCCGCGTTATCGAGGCCAGAAAAATAAAGGGCTTATTTGAATAGGGCCGTGATATGAAATCACTATTATCAAGGATCGAATTGAATTACAATTGACCAATTCAAAAATAGCAGAATAAGAAGATTCTATGCAGAGATATTTCAGTTGCGAACCCATCATGGTAGACAGTTGTGACACGAGCAATTTCGTTTCTCGGACATCAGAATGCCCAAACGTTAGGTCGAGGGGTTGCTACATTAAGAACGTACTTTTTCCTTGTCAAAAATATTTTAACTCTCTCGTAAATTACGATAAATTAATCAGAAAAAATCAGTACAATGAAACTTCGATTCATGAATTTAACTGTTCTTTATAGGCCGTTCGTCATGTGAGTTTTTCATATATCAAGACTGTTAAATGAACTAATTTGTTGTTGGATGCAAAACATTTCTTTATTTAAAAAATTTAAAATAGTTAATTGTACATGTTTTATTTCATATTCAACATACTGCCATCTTTATGCTCCTTCTTCTGGCCAATACAACCAATAATATAAACAAAATAACCAGTGTAATATTGTCGAACAGGAACTATGAGCTATATAATTAGTATTACAGCTCAAAAAAAATTTGAAACATTAATAGAAATGACACTATCCTGCCCTGAGAATTGTGGTATGGTGGAAAGGTCATCGTGAAATTTTTCTCCCATGTTTCTATCACAGTTTTGAAACACATTTATGTATTTGGCCTAATGTAGGCTTTCTCCCCACATAATTGCTTTCGTATTTAGTTCCCTTTAAACTGCCAATTGATTGCAACGATGGAATCATAAGATAGCATTACGCAAAATATTACGTCTTCATAAATAAAAAGCATAATATTTCATTCAAACATTCAAAGAAAATGACAACTCAGTAAATAATAATTTAATGATAATAACACAACACAAATTTAATGTTTGAATGCTTTCATTGATGAGAGATATTATACCCCAATCATCTATGTAATTCTTTTTACATTAGAAAAACACAACTTTCTTATGATGAAATATAGACCGTGCTATTAAATTTTTGACTGAACGTTTTTACGAATATGTATATTATTTTACATACATTTATTTTACGTGCGTTTTTTATATTTGCTATATTTGATAACCTGGAAAAATCCATAGATGTAGAACTCCAGGAAAATGTATTATATATCTGTTGAATACGAGAATTCAAGAGCGTTCTGCAAAAATGATTGGGTTTTGGATAAAAAAATAGCTGACCCAATTTGTCCGTTCCGATGCTAGATCAGCGATTCGAAAAGAACAGCATATCGACGAAGACTTTAATTTACGGACTGAAAACAAATCTAAAACATTTCCTTCCCTATTACGAGTATATTGCCGTCACAGACAATCGATGAAAATATCGCATGAAATTCCGAAAAAGGTTAATTACTATCGACAATGCATACTGTATAGAGGAGTCCGATTCGATATAACTTTAATGTCCGATGAAATATAAAAAAAGACAAAATGAAAATTTTCTTTTATCAATCAAAAGAAGTTCATTGCCAAAAGTGTTATCTAGTTATCAGTATATCAATTAATATAATACAAGGATTTTGTAGTTATCGGCTGAGTATTGTTTAGTATAAAGTCAATCAATGACATTTTATGATTCTCAATACGTTATTTAACTGAAAAAAACATTTATTTCCTGTACTACATTATTTTAAATGGTATCTTTACGTTGTCCGTATAATATGATTTTTAAACGAAGATAATGAAGCATTCTTTTTTCTATAGAAACTGAGATAACGTGAGTCCCAGAAATTGCAAAATATTCACAAATTAAAAAATAAATTTTAGCTCAATAACGTGAGTGAAGTTTTAGATTCTCAAACGATGAAGTGAGACGTGGCAATTGATTTATGAGAGAGATGATATCATACCATTTTCTTAGAAGTCTGTAGGCTGCATTTACTTATCGATCACTTTATGGATTCTATGGTTTTTCCTGGAAAAAATACTGTCCAAAGCTCAAAAAAATACTTTCTAAAACTTTAAAATAACTTTACTCTTTCTTGTGCTTAAGTTTTCATCAGTTGGCCCTATTACTTCGGAAGTTTTCCACTTTGGAAGTGCTGTTTTCTTCCTAATTTTGGAAATTTAAGAGCCAAAATTGTAAGAGAATGGATTTTAAATAGACTTATGCTTTCCATAAGGATATACAAATCGCATACCGCCAAAATTTTGTGAAATTCTTTCTGGGACTTTGAAGAAAAATGAACTTACGTAACTGTCGCCAAATTATCCCGTAGAATAGTTTACAATACATTATCTAGCATCATAAGGTGAGTCGGTATGAGTTGTCTATACCAAAATTTCTTTCCAAAAGCTTTAACAAAGAGTCTGGTATTGCTATGTTCAGCCAGCATCTGTAGAACAGTTTATTAGCGGAACTTTCACTTACATGTCGATCTGAGGCAAAGCATATCAAGAGAGATGCCATTCATACCGACGGATATGCCTGCGCACAAAATGTTATCATATGCTTCCAGGCTGCCATTGACACTGATTGGCAACATTTCGAGCTCGTATAATCGTCCGGCAGATACTACATCCACAAACCAACCACAAACGCTTTTCAAATGCGCCTACAAGAGACTGAATCAACTTCAAATCGCAATCATATGATCAGTTAACAATCATTTTGGTATATTTGCAGCATTATCCTTTTAAAGATAAACTAAAACTGTAAGAATGCAATAAAATTAAATTAATAATTTGCTAGCATAATAAAGAATTTTTGCGAGGAGCAAAATAGAGAAAAATATTCTACGAACAGTTTATTCCTCGACGATTTTCGACTAACTAAACTCTTGGACGGATGAAATTTGTTTCGCATTTACAACACCTTTATTTTAAATAAAGAAACGCATACATTTATTAAAATGCCTTTTGTTGGTCCAACCATAACGAAATTCGCAATATGGAGAATTTTCTCCATGATAGTCAGAGAGCTGCGATCTCAACGCTGCGTAAAGGGAAAAATCTTCTACGATAACAAAGATAATATTTAAATCTCCCTTAAAACTGTCCAGCCCTTTTACCTTATGAATAACTGATAATTCTTGTAATTTTTCCTTGACGATCACTAAACTTAGCCGAAACCGGTTGCAAAATATGTGGGACTAAGTTATTCATACTACTCTTCTTTCTGAAATTATACTCACTTTTAGGTACAGGTTCTTCAATTGTACATCTAAATTTTGATCTACAATCCGCCTTACGACGTAGGGCAGGGGGTGTAAACATCAGGCGTCTGAACTACTTTTCAGCCTGTTATTATCGCATATAGTCCATGAAAAATATGAATTTTTGAATGTCCTAGCACCTATTCCTATTAATTTATGTTCTTTGATGGAACGACCGAAGTAGGAGGGAAATTACCTGGCCAAATTGCAGTGAAATTGAAATTAAATATATCACTGGTTATGTCTTCCACAAATGTAGTACTTTCCGTAAAATTTATCAGCCTAGCTTCTAACATTTTTTCTTTCAAAGATTTCATCCCTGTGTCTGAGAACATTTGTAGGGCTTATTTTGTTTATCGTAGCAACTTTAACAAAACGTGTCGCCTTAAATTGTGTATACACTATTTTATCCGAACCTTTCTACTGCGCTTCCTTAACTCACATCCTGACGTGCCTAAAGATAAGTATGTTCGTAACAACCTACCATTGAACACAACAGGCACCAGCGGAAGAATAAGTTATTTCTTCCCTTGATTTAAAATTGGTAATATTAGGGACCACATCGGGCCTTGGGATCTCACGTCAGACATTACTGTTACAATTATGGCATCCCTTTGAAGTTTCTCGTTTTCTCGAAAACAAACAATCCCGCAGAAAAAAGTCTGTTTTGAAATGACCCAGTTACGTGCGGACAGTCCGTGATTTGGAGAGGCCTAAGGCCATCATTCTGCAAAGAAGTTGACTTTTTGGAATTTGTTTCCAATTCCCTCTTTCGGTGTTCTGAAAGTGGTGCAGATTAATCTGACTATTTCGTGTCCGCGAGCAAACCGGTTTCATTTCGTGCAGCTCGACGCGTAATTATTTAGGAATCTCCGCGCGTGACCTCTTTGTTTCATCTAAATCACGCCTTTGTGAGCATTAGTCACCATTTTAGCTGCTTCCAGGCACGATCTGTGAGAATTTGCAGCATTTCATGGACAGGATGCAAACGATGGGAATTAGTGCATAAGAGAAGAATCATTATGAACGTTGTTAATTTTTTTAATTCACTGGAACTGTATTACACAAGAATTTCATCAGTTATGTCTTTCAATGTACCTAATAAACAATTGATTCCATAATTATCATATTGAGACGTTGTAACTCTATTAATGTAAGTGGATTCAAATAGATCTTTTTTTATATTCAATCACCCTGATATTTTACGTACTTTCACTGCCTACAGTGCAACCGTCATTCATAATATTTTTATTATTTTTAATATACAAACAACAGATAAAAATGGTAGAAAATTCACGCACAACATCAATCTTGTTAACGTTGTCCTAAGTTTCATTCATAACTTACAGTTAGATTATATTTATAAAGATCGTAATTTGTTATTTCGTGGAATAGTGAGATAATAATGCCATGTTATAGAACAAAATTATACAAAACGCTACATGTTTTAAAGTTTAACTTTTAAAACACTTAAAACTGATTAAAACCCTCGTATTCAATCACTTATTTATATTTCCTCACTATATTCAAACAAGTTAGTGATGCTCAATAAAACTATATTTAGACCACCAAACGAAAAAACACTGTTTAAATGATTCACATAAAAAAACCCTCTGCAAGATGATGAATATCAGAAGAAATTCAGCGTCTATATCTAGCTGCTGTATTGAGTTCGTGTAAAAATTAACTGTACAAATTTAAAAACATAACGAAGGACTTGGAAATTTGATACTATTTATACTACTTCTGCTAAACATTCTTTTCTAGCACTACAATTTTGAAGCCATCTCTTTTTGGAGGCTTATTATCGTATAATGTAAAAATTGTGCTTTTTTTTACAAAATTTTATATTAAACGGAATTGACTGTAACCACCAAATCTCAATTAAGAGTGTGATATTCACACGTTGTTTTATACCTTACTAATTTACTAAATTAAGGTAATTAATTGACTTAATAAATAATTTGAATTAATTTGTACAACTATTTCCAAACTAGATGTTTTACATTGAGGATGCTATAAATGGTTCTTAATCCTCAGTTTCGTCCATAATAAAGATGTTATTTAATGAAGCATTGCTTTGAAAGAAAAAAAAGAAAGACCTCCGCTCCATCAGGAGGTAATGCTACACTTCTGGGAGTTACACCACCTGGATTCATTCAATTTTAATTACCGTTCTTTGTGACAGAGAATCAGCCTGTGCACAGCCATCCCCTCTATATTTTCACTCTTCCTCCAATCCGGGCCTCACAAATACACTAACTTCCGTTTTGTTTTGCATTCACTGATATTTCAGACCACCCGTACAAATTTTGACTCTTTTTTTTTCATAGAGAGACGAGACATGTAGGTCTGAGAGAAGGAAATTTAAATATCCCATTGATACATAATTATATAATAGACGAGGGAAGGCATTTGGTCTGATTAAATACTCAACATCCCTTAAATTAACTTTATATCTCCATTTTCCTCGATGCTCCGAGGGCAGTGATTCTGATAACATATCACGCGCTACGATGAAATTATTGTTGAAATTATTCTTTAGCTATATTTAAGTGAAATATGAAACAAACGATACACAAGATCAGTTTTTACTCTTGTTTGCATGTGTGATAAGTAAATTTTGAAAAATATTGCAATCTTGAGGATAAATTCATTTATAGCCAATTATATATAAATATATATTATAGGATATATACATTTATATACTTAATTTATAGTGTTTTCCCTGTAATTATTTTGTTGGGCGAACTTAAAACACAATAAATAAATAATATAAATAAAAAATTATGAGAGTAATTAAACGAGAAAGAAATATTGGAGCACGGCTGTTAATGAATTAGAGGTTAAAAATCTCCAAAACCCGTTTTTTTAACCGATTTTGACTTAAATTTTTATTTGAATAATTTCTCTAAAATTTACTCGATACTAAGAAATCTAGGGAACAGAATCTAGATAAAGATACTGCTAACTCTGAAATAACCTTTCGAACATTCCGATTTTGGGTGTCGCGTTTCCAACATCTGTTCAAGCATGAAAAACTTAATTAGCTTCGCCCCGAGACTAATGATACATCTTTTCCGTAATTAATTTTCGGGTTAATCAACTTAACGTAATTTATCACTAATTGGACATCTCTTCCTTTATTTTCACCAGCGAACAGCGCAACAAGTTTAACAAATTAAATATACTCGCAGCAGTACCGTAGCTTGAATAAAAGTTTTTTCTAAGTACTGCAAGCAGCCATGGGCCCCTAAGGTTGCTGAAGTTCAAAACTTGGTAGAGGTAGCTAGTGATACTCATTGTAGTGATATACTATTGATACTACAATAAGTCTACCTGTTCATTCATAATAATATGTTGACGAAGAGACGTTCAACTCCTAAAGACTTTGCATATCTTAATTGATTTACAAGGGGTAATTTTGCTAGCTGTTTTTCGTTGCGTGCAAGTGAGGGAAAATTTCCGGAAGTTTCAATAAACAGATATCTTTCCTTCGATTTAGTATTCCACCCTCGTTCGTGTATACTGACGTTTGTGAATTGACCCTTGCTTGTTACGTTTTGGTTTCCTTCCGCCTGTTTCCTTGAGGTTATGTATTCTTGCGATGTATATGTTCCGTTTTAATCAGGGAAAGCTTTTCACAGAATGCCTAACTCATCAGCTTTCCCTGAAGGGGCTACCCTTCCGCCTGAATGCCTTATTCGAGAAACCCTCGTTTTAGGGAACCGCTGACAGAAAGGTTCCATCAATTTATGACAGCTTAAGACGAATGTGGTAAAATATTTGAAAATATTCTATAAAATTAATCAACAATTCATACTGCCAAGGTGCTTTAAATTCAGTGGAATGTTTGATATTTATACTAATTACTGCTGAAATGTAAACATTCGAAGGCGCTAAATTTCCGCTTTTTGACTTTTCATGTTTTCTCTTACAGGTATTAGAAAAATGATTTTTGTTTACTTTAAAAGATAATGTTTACAGTAAATAGATTTCACTTATTTTCTAATTCCACCTCCTATATGGGAAGCATAATTCCCATGGAATATTTACTTAAATGTGTCACATACCTTAAATTTACCCAACAGTTTACTTTTTCTCTTTATATCTTGGAATTTCTGTGCCACGAAAAATAAACTGATGATGTGTTAGAAGAAAATAAATAATTGGTTTCACCCGAAGAACGGTTAAATCTGAATCAATCAAACAAATTTCGGTAAAAATATGAGTGATTACTCAAGGTAAAACAGACTTTAAAAGATCTGACAGGAAAAGATACAGATCCAAATCTACCATTCGTCGGATGGCGCTTTGATCACTATATTTATAATCGTCCGATGTTTTTATGTGTGATAGTCCGGTGGTAACGTTATTAGAATACTATTTGACACAAAACGTTTTCCTGCACAATGAGAAAACTCTATATAAAATACTGCATTGTTGCCATTACAAAACATGCATCATCCGTCTACAACACTAGAGTATTACAACACATTTATTTCTAACCTAAAATATTAATATATTATCGGTATAATGTTGTAGCTGTGAGATTAAGATTCATGTTTGAGTTCCGTTCCTGTCTGGCTTATTCATATCCGATTCACCTGGGGAATTTTTCAACATACCAGCACGTTATTATAAGGAAACACAGGTTTTATATTTATCCAAAATAAAAACTATTCGGGAAAAAATCAAATAATACATTTCCTTAGATATTTCTCAACTGGTGTTACGGAAGCGACTTTTGATCTTTTTATTTTAAGTTGCAGTAGAAACCTTTTATGCCCTATATTAATAAATATTTAACATAGTTTTCCACTCAAAAGGTTCTAATCTTTATCTCTTTTAGATCCGTTCACATGCTAATCTACATCTCTCGCTACATTTGGATACTACCCTCCCTTTGAAATATGTATCTGGCAGCTGTACCTGGGACTCTCAAATGAGCAGGGATTTCCTCGTGTTTGTTTAGGGTCAACTTCAATATCAGGTGTCGGTTAACCCTTTCCCATCAAAGTTTGGTTTGTGGGAGAGTTTGTTTCGGGGGGACCGCGTTACCCCATTTAGACCCGTCAATCTTCCGAAGCTAGAATTTTAAACTCCTGCCCTGGTTCTCTACCCCGAGAAATTGGATTTCACTCCCAGTATCCACCGATAATCCACTTTTAGGTCGCACCATAGAAGTTAACTGGTAAAACTGTAGTTCTCAAATTTTAAATCATAATTTTATCTATCACTTACAATAGAGGGGCAGCAAATCACATTTTTGTATTAAGACCATGATGAATTCAATATACATAAACTTAGGAAGGATGGTAATTGATTAATATCTCATGAGATTTATTTACTGCATATATACATATACATATACTTCAAATAATGTACATTATTTTCCAAGACGGTGTAATGTTTACATTAGCACGGTTAGAATTTTGCGATATCGAGATATCGAAAGATCCAGTTTGATTTGATACTAAGTCTTCACTCAGAGAACGGATATTGGCAAATATTCATTACTATATGGGGTATGAAGTATGTCTTTATAAATAGAATTGAAGGATGTTATAAACTGACAACATTTTGATATTCTATATAGTAAATGAAGTGGCTTGATTGTTTCATTGCTAACCCTTAGTGGCCACACCTCAGCCCGGCCACATCGCAGCCACACGGGGTAACTCGTTACCCCACGACGAAAAACCCTAGTTGTACAAAACATACGGCTATTTTAGGACTTCTAAACGGGTGCTTCATGTTTTTTCAATTGTTCTTCAACAATACTAATTAATTTCATCGGTCAACTTATGGATGGCGCTCTAGGAACTAGTCATATGTGTGAGAACTCCGAAAAAACGGCTTTTTTCAGAAAAAAATCATTACTCCGCTTTTTTTCAATATTACGGGCTAATATTTTAGGGTTATACGCACAAAATATAACATTACCATAAACAAATAACAGTATCCGGGGATCTTGCAAAAAGTATATTTATTTTGCAAAGTTACTGTCGGGAAAAGTGGAAAAAATCACACACCATAAAATATGCTATTTTTGGGATTTTATGGCTTCTAAATACATATTTACTTATAGAAAAGTGAAAAAATGTTATTTTCGTGACATTTGAAGAAAAAAGAACTAATTGACCAGCATACGTTATGCACAGAGGCAACCGATGTTCCTCGCAAGCCGGCCTTCTACAGGACGATCATCCATGCCGCGTTTTTCTATCCTCCTTTCGCTTGCACAGTAAGCAAAATATTTTTTTTTCACTAGAATATTAAAAACTGACCTTTATTTTGTCAATTGACACTACAAACAAACAAGTTGTTTCGAAAAAATATCTGACTCGAGCAACGTGTGCGGCTACACTGGAGAAACTAGTTACCCCACGCCGATAAATGAAACGCTCCAAGCGCCCCCACGCGTTATCCCGGATTCCTATGTAATGCGATCACAAGTCACACTTGTCTACTACCGACAGATGTAGTTACTTGTATCAATTTCAAACGTTTTAGACCTATAATTTCGCATTTTATGAGCCTGGGGTAACGAGCCACCCCCAGTAGCCGCTAATATTTAAATTTATGTAACGTAACATTCATGAAATGGTGAATCCAAATTGTAAATTTTCGTGAGAGAATTCTTTGATACATTGATTTCGGGTGTAAGGAAGAGATTCCTTTCCTACTAAGAAACCAACCTAAGGTAATACCTTACAGGATTATTTTATTTGCCCTCAATAATGGTTTTAACCTATCCAGTTATATGTTAGTTATCTTTGCACGAAAATAAATGAACAATGCTTTTCTGCACATCTCTGATTATTATTTTATCGTGTTATGATTAATATCATCATTCATATAGAGACATGTAAATAGCGATGCTCAAGGATTATGATTATACATCGATTTAAATTTGAAACAATATCGCGAGGCTAATTATACTCTCCTACTTCAAAATTTCTAGCATTTTCAGCTAAACATTTCAAATTGCATACCTTAGTATTTAACTTTTGCTATTTAGGGTATTCCTCTCGGAAATTGAATGAGTATTCCTAACTCCTTTCGATTTTGACATTAAAAAAAATCGAAATACAAAATTTGAATATAAACGTATTTTACAATAGCTATCTTTGTTTAAAGAAGGAAATATAATATATTAATGTATAATATTTGCTTGGTATATATTTTCCTTTGAAAGTTGATATCGCTCTTTGCAAAACAAGGAAAGGGAAATTTAAATAAGAAAGTATTTTTTCTGTTATGGTAAATATTTTCAATTTCGAAACAATATTTCTACAAAACTTGATTTATTTACTTTTTAACTATACCGTCTATTTTTCTCTTCCTTCCGATTTTAATATATAAAATAATTAACTATTCGAATTCTGCATCATTACATAGTTACTGTTTATGGAAAGTTCTTCTTATAACATCAAAATCCATATTGAGAAAAACTTTTACTAGATTTACTACTTTTATTTTTAATAACTAACACAAAGTTACGACTGATTCCGTTTCGTTTCTTCTTATAAATTTCGAATTTTCATTCGATAAACGTGATATGGTTCCTTGGAAAAGAGGTATTATTGGAGTGTAAAAAAATAATGTATGTGCCAACGCTCTTTCTGCAAAAGCTGACACATAGATCAAGTGACTGAATAAGCTAGGATAAACAAATTCAACGGGGTAGAGACTTCAAAAAGATATTTCTATGATACATAAATGTATTAACTAAGGAATTTCTATAAAATTATAAAAAAGAACAAGAAATTAGGAAGGTGTGGATAGCATTACAGTGACTAGAATAGAGAACAGACGTTTTTGATGAAGCCATGGTAGGGGAGAGGTGGAGAAAGAAAGACTCCCTTAGGCTACATTAGAAAGAAAAGAGAAAGGAAAAAGGCCGCAAGTCCGTGCAAGAAGGTGACAAGAGAATTAAATCAAGTGAGCCATGGTGAAAGAATGAAAGGTGTGGTTACAGCGGAAGAGTGATGGGAGAACGAGAGAAATTGCAGGACGTTTGTAAACCACGCAAATGTGGTTAGAAAATGAATGAATGAAATGAAGAAAAGCAAAGATTTCCCAGCATTTATATTATTCTCAAAACTGTATATTAACTATGGAATTCTTCTCTGATTCCAGAAAAAGTAACAAATTTAAAATTCATTCGAAAGAAAAGTTTAAGAAATTCTCTCTCAGCTTTATCCTACGAATACTCATTGTGGGATAAGCTATTATGAATAAAAGGTAAACTGTGTCTTCGGTTTTTTTATGCTTATGGTTGTCCTCAAAGTGAGTTGCTGGTTCTTGGTTTAAATTTTTTTAAGTGCTATCTCCCTTATAAATAAATATGAAAAGCATATGAATTTCACGGACCTTCCATGTTTCATATTAAATTATGTAATATCGGCAAGGATTTTAGACCACAATATGAATCCTTTGAAAGGTGAGCGAATCGGTTATACAAACATGTTCTCAGCTGTAAATATGTATTTAAAAATAATTCATTGCTTTTATATTATTTCAAAAATATATAATCATATAAAATTCTTGTAGCTTTTCTTTACGGAATAAGAAGCATTACATTATCGAAATAATTTCATCTGACAATTAATTATATACAACCAGGTATAAAAATATTCGAAGGAACTTCATAACTATATACCTATGTAAGGCGTCTTTGTATGGGAGAAATTCAATGATTCATCATATTGGTTAGCTGTCACCCGCAAGGAAATCTTTTGTACGCGTTTCCCCAACCATATCTTGGGAATTTGTGGCAGTGCAGATGATAACAGAGTAAATCTTACCTTAATACTTTTCAAGCTGCAATCCATCGATGTAATTTAGGGTAAGGTTGGAAAGAAAATAAAATTGACTGATATGTAAAAGAAAACAGTATCATAAATTCTCTCTTAATATTTGGAGTATCTCCGATACGAATAATCGGGAATTTTCGTCGAGAGAGCATATAGTCAATTCTCTCTCCTATGTCCCAACCATTTGTAAAATATTTGATTCCATAATCATTTCCTCCAATCATAATATATAAAAGTATACGTTTTGCCATTCAAATAAATATACCTCAAGCTAGGAGAGCTGAGATGAAGTAAAAGGAAATGGTTACGATTATAAGGAACACTATATCTGCAGATTTACAGTAGGAGTTTAATTTGGAAGGAAGGATTCATAGACTAATTATATATAGACTTAATGATGTGACATATAAATTTTTACAGACGACCGACGTCGAATCGACAAACCGAATATTAATTAGCATGAAAATAAGGTAATAACTGGTCAAATAATACTCTGTGTTATTAAACGAGTCCGTCTTAATTAAAGAATCACTCCATTGCCGCAGATATATTTTGAAGAATCGAAATTGCTATATAGAGATAACAAAAACAGCATATAAGTCTAATTCTCCTCCAACTCTTCCTTAATTTACCTAAAATTCAATTATGGATGAAAATCTAACGTGGCATTTCCATCGATCTATAATCATTTAAATGGATTTCAGAAAATATCACCCTCTTTGTGCTGCATAAACATCGTTGGCAAAAGCCGATCTCACCACATTTCTAGACCTCACGAGGAAGAAAATGAAACGTTAACTTATCCTTCGTAAAAGTCTTCTCGAGCAGACTAAGTCCTCAGACCCGCATCGGTATTCCTTCATAAAAAATACCATTAAACGTGCTTCAAAGCCGTGGAATACTGAGAAAGGAAGGCTGCGGAAGAGTGTTTGCTTTCGACACCACCTAAAACACCTCAATCCTTTCTATCCTAGGAGAGAATATTTTCACGCTCCTTAGCCCGATGAAGGCACCTAGGAGTGGGATGAAAGTGAACCTCTCTGGCGGAGACAAGGAAGGCGGGAGGGTGGGGGAACGTCGTGTTAGACCCATATACTTCTGTGAACACTTCCACCCTGTTTGATTTAGGGCGAAGAAACCTCGAGGGGGTACTCGATGGGTCGAAATGAGGTGAATAAAAAGGAAAATCGAGCGCATTTGTTCGATTTCGGGTCGATTATCGAGTGGGGTTATTCCTTTGATATAGGGGAGATTAATATTCCAATCCTTTTTCGAATCGTTTGATTTGTGCGACTACGTCTGAAATACGTACGTTCTCTTCCGAGAAAGGCCTTATTGACGTCTGAACCCTCAACCATCCTCGGAGATTTCAGACGGGAAAAGCCTGGAGACAAAGCCGCGGATCGAAATATATTTTTAGATCGCGACTCGATTGCTTTCTCAAGAGATTTCCCCGAATTTGGAGTTTTATTCGCCCTCGATTTGGTAAACTCATAGACGTGGATTTGCTTTTACGATATGAGTAAACGTGTTTGTGATCATTTGATTTACATAATGGTTGAGACCACTTTGAATTCGGCACGAATAATCAATGCGTTGGCAAAGTGTTACTTTACGCCTAACTGTATATTTTTTAGTCAATTTATGCTCAAATTTTACAGATAAAAACCTATTGCGTTTATACTCGTAAAGTACTCATCACAAGCTAACAAAAATCATATTCAGCATATTTAATTCGAAATGATTCTGTTCTCATAGTTCATTTGTTGCAAAAAATGATAGAAATTCATCTTGATGTAAATACAACAAAAAATGTATATACTCGTCCTTTGGAAGTGTTCTGCATCACTTTCTAAGAGCATATAGGCCTACTACATTAACGAGGATATTAAACAGAATTTAATGTTGATATCCAAGGGTGTAGTTATGAATTGATTCATCGCAGATTTTTGAGAAAGTAAAGGATCGAATTCAGGCAAAAATCCTACGAATTTGCAAAAATCACATATATTCACTTTCCACGCTTCAAGACTGAAAACCAAAAGAATGTTTTGTCTTACCGTTCATTAACAAAACACCAAAAAAAATGTTTCAGTGTTTAGCCTAAGAGTGGCTAGGTAGGTTCATCTAGCTAAGGCTAAACACTGATACATATTGTAGCTTAATTAATTTTGCACCTTACTAAGAAAAAAATCTCATATGCAAGTTATTGACAAAATACAATGAATACTATGACCACATTGTAAAATGCGAAGTATATCATTAAAATTTGCCATTCAGGGTAATTTCAGGTCATACAGTTGTACAAATGCAGGAAGAAACTGTAAATACTATATATACCTAAAACACTATTGGGTTCTTTCCCGTAACTATAATTAATTTAGAAAACACTATTTACAGCTAGAAGCGAGCTGTAAAAAGGAAACACAGAAGTAGAAGTTCAAATGGAACAGAGAGATTTAAATAGTCGAATCAACTTAAATTTCAGTAGATCACTAAAAAAGCCAAATTAATTTTTTAAATTTCATCAACCGCGTATCTCGTAGGTTTTTAATACGGAAATATGAAATACAAAGTATGAGAGCGTGGGATACGGTTATTGGTAAACTTTGAGTAAGACGATATTTCGAATCTTCCGATTATAAATAGATTTTACTTCATTAACATTGCGAAGTTGTGATAGAAAAAGTTAAAGGTTATAGATTGCGTACGTTGAATAAAAAACTCTTATTACTTATATACTGATTAAATGTTCGACTCAAGAGGGAAAATGCCTCAAGTCTTAAAGAGAATGGATTGGAAATTAAAATAAAAAAATCTACATCTTGCATGTTCCACAATTTCCGCTGAGTTTGAAGATATCTCTATCCAATCTTCTCTCGCGAGATAGCAAGTTCCTTCAGCCCCTTAAGAATCCAAGCTGAAACATCAAGTCAGATTTCAAGCTTTGCTAGTCATGTGAGAAATGAATTTTCGTTTTTCGACGAAAAGTCAGACATCCGTGAAATCATATCTAACTGCGACGCTACTTGCTGGATATCGAAAAATGAATAAAATAGTTAATCCGAGGATTAAAATAGAGTACAGTGTCCTGAGTTTGGTGTTTTTTGTTCATTCAGTCGTTATATTTATATCAACTTTTTTACATCATTGTAATTAATCACAATATTTTTTATTATACTGAACTTATCCAGCGGGTTTTTAGCTATTTTAAGTGTTTTACGTATTTTTCTATATCCAGACACATATAAAATAATATTAACAGACTAAACCCCTGACGACAGGACGAAAATCAATATTAAAATAATGCAAAATACGTAATGTAGACAACACATTGGCTCAAATACAACAAATGATACAGAAAAACTATTTAAAACGAAAAGACTAAATAGAAACAAAATAATGTTTTATGGTGAACCAACTATTGATTAAAAATCGAAGTTACATGCTAATTAACTGCACAATGGTGAATAAAAGGACAACCAGTTATTCATCAAATCATTTATTCATCAGCTTTATAACTGTACTTTACATAAAGACTTTATAATTGTAATTAATATTTTTGTACGTATCTCTCAAATGAGGCAAAACGTAGTCCATGATTTGACCATTAGAATAATAAAATTTAGTCCATGAACAGATCACTTCTCCTTGCATATTTGGTAGCGCGCAGTAAATATTGTGTATATGAAATCCGTTCCACGAGTATTGGTGGTAAATTAAATCTGGTAGCATGACAGTTAAGGATACGTATAATTTATTTACTAGGTAAGGTCTGGGATCTGTTGCAGAGATTAATAATTAGAGTCAACACTCTTAGGATCTTTTTTGCTTTCTAAATAAGGTAGTTGGAAGCACCAGGAAATCCGATTATTCTTTACATCACCTGTGACTGAAATGGTGTTAAGTAAGCCAAATTTAATAAATAATAAAAATAATGTGGATTGTCGTAAATTGCAGTTGACTAAACACGACTGAATCGGCTGCTACATTAATCATCTACCAAACTTTCTATGTAGGATAGAGTAGATATGAAATAATTTAAACGAGGAAGGACATTTGAAAGAAAATATGAGGCTAAATTTACCCCATTTCTGTAAAGATTTCGGTGTGAATATCTAATTATCGCAGCTACTTGAACGTGTAAATTTGGTAAGGATTTAAGTAGGAGTTACTGTAGCGAATTTAGCCGGTGTTGAAGCGTCAAAATGATTCCGTCAGGAATACAATCACATCTTCTGCACAACAAGCTCAGAGATCTTGTTTTGTAAACAGATTAACTCCACCAACTCTCTCATCAAATCCCAGATATAACCCAAAATCCCACTGAAATATGAACGCTACAGGAGGTGAGACTTGGGGAATATCTCCATTTTTCGCACTGCGTTTTTCATCTCTTAAAGAATTAGCGTACAATCCCTCTCCACGGGGGAGCTAAACATCTTAGAGCGAGCTGGAGCAGAAAGAAAAATCTACGTAGATAAAATATCGTAATTCCGCGGAAACCCCGTTTATGGGACGTTAAGGAAACAGAGGCCCGGGGTTTAACGGGGAGCATTACTCTCAGATCATTTCTGAGGCAAGTCGGGAGGAAATATGGATCGGGAAAGAGGCTGGCGAAAGGAAATGGCGGTTCTTTTTAAGATAACAAGGACGATGAAAAGGAGAGCGTTTCGATTGATGAAGTGACCGAGATTGATGGGAAAGGTCACCGAAGGCATCTTTGTGAATCCCGCGAGCGCGAGGGTGAAAGAGATGCTCTAAAAGGTTAATCATTTAGGGCCAATAGTCATGTGTCAACGTACCACAGCTTGATTCATCTTGACAAATCTACGAAAATTGCAAAGGAAATAAATCTTGCTGTGATTGTTACCGTCAACATTCTCATTTTTACTTTCTCCCTATACGTAGCATAGAGAAAGTATTGTATCCGCAAAAAAATTCGACCTCCAGGTTTCGACGGAAATAGATGTTTTGGGGCCCATAGAGTTTGTTTTCACTATTTTTCCGAACATATCTGTCTGTGTGTCTGTCTGTCTGTGGTAAAAAAGTTTGTGGGCGCTCTATCTTAAAAAGTCATTATTCGACCATTTCCAAAATTCATATTTAGTATTTTCCTAGCAATTCCAAGAGTTGATTAGTTGTAGTAGTACTGTTAAAAGTGCTTCGACAGCTTAGGTCATTTTGCACGCTAGCTCCCACCGGGATTCGAACCCGGAACCGCTTTCACCAAAGGCAAACGCGCTGTCCACATGACTATCCGGGAGCCAGTTGATTAGTTTTTGATGAATGTCGCTTAACCGGAAGTTGCGGTTTATCCGGAACAAAATTTTGTTTCTTAAATATCGCTGTCAGAATGCAATGTAGATATATACAATTTTTTACAAAAGTTATAGATAATGTATTTTACTACAACTTTTGTATGAAACATTTATTCGTAACACTGATTGTTTAGGAGTTATTCTTCAATAATGGTTAACCGGAAATTGTTGTTTATCCAGAAATGGAAGTTTTTCATACATATCTCTGTCATAAGACAATGTAGGTATTAATTACCAAAGTTATAGATAATGTATTTTACTTCAACTTTTGATTGAAACATTTTTCTGTAACACTCATTGTTTTGGAGTTATGTCGAACTTCGACGGATAGCCAAGAAACTCGTTCGGAGAGACTACACCCTCTATGTGGATAAAATCACCTCTGACATTAAGGGTAACTGCAATAGATTTTGGACTCTCGTAAACATGAGAAGGAAGTCTCCCCGTGTTCCAGCCCAGTTGTCCCTGGGAGCTTGCGTTTTCGAAAAAGATGAGAGAATCTTTGCGCTAAACGAATATTTCTCCTCCAACTTCTCCGCCAATCCAAACCTTGTCTCTCCACCCCCTCTCCAGCCAATATGCAGTCATTCTGCTTTTAAAATCGCTACCTCCCCTCATGAAGTCCTAAATCTCTTAACAGCCTTACCCCACAATAAAGCCACTGAACCAGATAACATAGGAGCAAATTTTCTCAGTCATACTGCTCATACTGTCTCTTTTCCAATAACAATTATTTTTAATAGGTTCTTTTCGTCTGGCACATTCCCCTCCTCTTGGAAATCTGCAAATGTCATTCCCATTTTGAAAAATAGCCGCAAGGATCAAGTGGAGAACTATCGCCCTATATCTATTCTTTCCGTCCTCTCCATTCTATTCGAACGCATTATCCACAATCGCCTTCTCTCCCACACACTTTCTTTCATTTCTCCTCATCAACATGGCTTTCTTCCTGGGGGATCCTGTCTTACAAATCTCACTGTCCTACAACATCATATCATCACAGCTTTTGAAAAAGCTTCTCAACTCGATGTTTGCTACCTTGACTTCTCTAAAGCATTCGACTCCGTTAACCACTTCCTTCTAAAATACAAACTAGAGCATAGATACAATATTCATGGACCTTTCCTTTCTCTACTTTCTGATTTTTTATACCATCGTAGGCAACGCGTCGTCCTCGACGGCTGTGCATCTTCGTTCTCCCCCGTCCCTTCCGGTGTTCCCCAGGGTAGTGTCCTAGGCCCGCTATTGTTCGTACTCTTCATCGATGATCTGGTGGAAGCTGTCACTAACATAGGAGTAAACATTTTACTCTACGCTGACGACTGTAAGATATTCAAACGAATTGAGTGCGCCGAGGATCACAACGCCCTTCAACATGCCCTTAATGCAGTTGATATTTGGTGCATGAGGTGGGGCTTGAAAATAAATCCGTGCAAGTCTGCGGTGATGTCGTTCTCCCTGAAGAAGGACCTTACTCCGCCCGTGTATCGCCTTAACGGTGAAATAATTAATACCGTTTCTTCTCACAAAGACCTTGGAGTGATTTTCGACAGCAAATTGACATTCCGTGAACATGTGAGCTGGGTCACTTCAAGGTGTATGTCACTGATTGGAATGCTTTCCCGGTTCACAGAAATTGCCGACCCTTTCACCCTAAAGTCTATCTTTACTGGTTGTGTTAGCCCCATTATGGACTATTGCATCCCAATATGGCAATCTGCTACCCCTTCCAACCTCAAAAGGCTCAACCGTCCCTTAAACTTCTTCACCTCAATTGTTCGTCTGCGAGTGCCCCACTTTTACAACTGTTCTCGTGATCAAATCCTCTCCTCTCTCGGCATTTCTTCTCTTCCTCATCGTCGCAAATCATTTGATTTAAAATTTCTTCACGCAATCTTTAACGGCCGTTGCAGAACTACCGACATCCTCCCTTGCTTTTCCCTTCGCGTCCCTTCCCGCCCTTCCCGCAATTCTAACCTCCTTCACGTACCTCGTTTCTGGCTTTCAATCTCTCAAAGATCAATTTTCTATCGAATTCCAACACTTTTCAATTCTCTCTTATCCAATAACCCTTCCCTTGAACTGTTTTCCCCCATTAATTCACTTCTTTCGTCCATTCATTAATCTCGCTCTTTAGCTTACTTCGTTGTCTCGAGTTTCATCCTTTTCATCTTTTTCCCCCATTTTTATTTATTCATTTTCCCATCATTACTGTTTTTTCCCTTTCTTCTCCTTTTGTAACTTATGATTACTATTTATTATAATTTTATCATATAATCTTTATCTCATTTAATTTAAATTAACCCACTAACATCTTTTTTCACTTTTTACAAATGTTTGGTTGCATTTCAATGCAGCTTTGTTGTTATTTATTAATATGTTTATTTCAATATGTTGTTGTAAGATTCATTGTAATTGGTCGTATTGACTGTTAATGGATCAAATTTAAATAAATAAATAAATAAATTTATATATTACCGGCATAGGCATGTGTTGGCCACATCAGATTTTTTAATATAATAAATTTAGATCACGAAATGCTTCGACAAACATAATGTCTAGTTGCTTTTGTGAATATTTATTTATATATAGATATTATATTGATACTGAATTATTTATTATATAATTTTCCAGATTGTTTTGGCTATGTAAAAGAAATTAATCGATTAAAAATAATCATTGAGTAGATATCTGTGGTTCATTTAAAATCTTTAACTGTTTCCAGCAAAAATAGTCGAAATCACAGAAGTGTACAAATGTAAGTTAATAGTAAGAAAACAATATTATGTGCATAAATTATAAGATGAATAAAATTAATTTCCAATGCAAAAGAGGCTTTCATGGAATCAGAATGCTTAACATATATGCGTAATTTTTCCGATAAATTAAACTAAATGGCATCTAAATGATCTAGAAATATGCTAAGCATTACTGAATCATTACTTCAGAACTGAAAAACATGAATTAGCTCATGTTTTAATTGATTTATTAGATTGGCTATGTGAGTTAATGCTAATTCACTGAATTTAACTTTGTATAATTAGAAACTCAAGATGAAGTATTGCTACCTCCTGCAATACCGTAATAACGGATATGGGAGTGTATATGAAATTACTATCTCCATTAGTATCTCAATTTATCGGAATTAATTATATTCAGGCGTTGTTGTTTTCACTCTTACGCATTACGTAAGCTTCATAAAATTAGATACTATAAACTTGTTGCTGACCCATACATCTCTAGCTCAAATTGTGTTTGAGTATTATTTCAAAGTAAATTTTAATAATGGAGATATTTTTTAAGGATATACACAACGAAAACCTTTTACGAAAAGGGGGAAAGAGGACTATAGTACCGATCCGATTTCGATCTTCCAAATGGGAAATGAATTCGCCACTTGGAAACAGGAGCTGCTTTGTTATCAAGCTAACGAGAGCTTGATTGCCTTTACAAGCGAATAAAACATTGGCGAGGAGGGTTCTAACAGGAGGGGAGGAACCTGAAAAGACACACTCACCATTGATCCTTTAATTCATCATAATAGGACTTTGAGAGTTTGATGAGACTTTGAATAGCCTCTCCAATCATTTCAAAAGGCCGAAGATGGTGCTCAGAAATAAGTTCTGATTTTTCAGTTTCATTAAAGAAAACATTTGAGGTTGTTCCTTTCTTAAATATTTTTATATCATTTCCCTCGTCTTAGAATATGAGAAATTTGTGACTTTATGAAGATGGATTTTTGTACTGCTTTTATGCATCTTAAAAGTACGTATGGTCATATTTCTACAGTAAGAATAAACTTTTGCAAACAAAGTGGGGGAAGGAAAAGTTTTCTTGGATTTAGTTGATTGCTACAATTGAATTTGATAGCAAACTTCAATTAGATACAAAGATATATTTCAATTAATCATTGAGTTTATTTGTATCGCAACCTGAGTTAAACTATCTGTAACAATGTAGCATATAGTAAATGGGGCCGAAAAATAAATTTGTATTAACTTTTCTAGCCCTAAGAATTCGATTAAAATTTAAACTAAGCTTAATTCCTTATGAAATTTATCAAAATATGACTAGTCCTTATATTATTAATCCATCTATATTTTGTAATATTAATATAAAAGGCTTATTTCCAATTAATTTCTTTAAATCAAATTTGGAAGAAAGGATATTATATACTCGATATAAACAAGAGGCAATTCAATTGAAGAATAACTGAAAATGCGACGAAATATTTGTAAACATAGAAAATTATGAGGGAATATTAAATTGATATTAAGCATTCCGATTAATTAAAGGAGGAATTTCCGCATTCAAATCAAAAATATTTCTAACTGAGAAAGAAATGATAATGAAAATTAATGGCCAAGACTTTCCAACAATTTAAAAAATCATTTTAACTCTTTGAATACACATTTTCAGGACAATTTGCTCGTTTCCTTTAAATTTTGATAGGGATTTGTTTATATTGACACTGCAGTCAATGCTCAGCCATCGATATCGGAACAAACGCAATGACCTTAGGTTATGATCTTCTGTTCGCCCTTGAATGAAAACACACTTCACACGCCTCATTACTTCGTTCGACAACACAAGTATGAGGCAGAGTTAAGGAGATCGGCATCATGTTGTCACTCGGTAGATCATGTCGCATCGAATCCAGGTAAAAATGTCACAGGTTAGAAAGCCACGGTGAAAATGCCACTGGTAAAAATTCCACGGGTAAAAATGCCACGGTGAAAATGCCACTGGTAGAAATGCCACGGTAAAAATGCCACGGGGAAAAATGCCACGGGGAAATATGCCACGGTAAAAAAGTGCCATTTTTACCGTGGCATTTTTACCTGTGACATTTTGATCGCGCACCGTCGCATCATGTTTTCGCTGACTCCGCACGGAGAAGACGGAATGCTTTCATCTAATATCGGCTTCAACGATTAGTTTATTTTATCATCTTGCATTATATCAGTACCCGTACAATCGCCATGCAGCTCATCATATCTCATGTCATTTATTTAATTGAAAGCTTTACACGTTAGTTTGGTACGTAGTTTGCGATCGAGTGCATATAAATCGCTCCATGAAACTGCTGGAATGCTTGAATAAGTATTAAAAAACAGCATAACATAAACCGTATGTACTCGAGTATTAGCCGATCTGAATATAAGCTGAGTTACCTAATTTTATCACACAAATTGGGAAAGCTAATTGACTCGAGTATAAGTATAGGGTGAAAAATGCAGTAGCTACTGGTAAAATCAAATCTCCCAATGGACGGCATGCAATTGCGGTGACAATTCACAAGGTATTGTTAACTAAGCAAATGAGGAATTTAGAAGCCAATTTCTAGCTATGGTAGACTTTTTCCACCGGAGAACAGGCATCAGAAGAATTTGCTGAAAAACTCTGCTTGTACACCAGTGTATACGGTATTTAGACTTAACACTAAATTGAATATATCTTTCCGAGAGTGATTGAAACGAGTTTATCATCACCTTCGGCTAAATAAGATAAGTTTTTAATAATAAAATCTTGAAAATCGTTTTGAGCGACTTTTGAAAACCGAAATGGGAGGAAATTATATCAGGAAGGTGACAGAAATGGAGTATAAATTATTTTGCAAAAAAACCGCTGTCCAAGCATTGCTGCAGACGAGCGGAGAAGTTGTCCATCGTTTTTTGAAGCATAACAAGTGAAGTCGCTCAAATTTCTTGGACGATGGCATCTAAAAGTGTCCCAAGAGTGCGTCCTTTGTTGATGTTAACCTAGAATTTCATGAAGCCACATAAAAAGAGATGAAATGGTATCATATCGAGCAACGAAACTTTCAATCATCACATTTTCCATTTTCACTGAAATGGCGTCTGTTATCGAGTGATTGCCAACAATCCCACATGTATTTGTCATCCTAACCCAATTTTTTACCGTGGACTAGACCCTATATGTCAGCTATCACCAGCATGACATACACATTCATTCAATTTTAATTTCTTTAGTTTTCTTTAAATTTCAAGTTATTTTCATCTTAAATCGAACTTTAAATTCCATTCAAATAATAGGCAAAGAGGTTTCAATATTGAAATTGATTTGGTTTAACGTGCATAAATGAATGAAGCGGATATTGTGTGCTCCACTTATAGGTTGTGAGCGCAGAAGAACATTTGTATACAAAGAGATGGAAGGAGTGCGGTGATTCAAGGACTTCATTCCATTGTCATAATGTAGGACGCATTGCAGGTATGATTCATGCCTAGAATGGGAGGATGGAAATGAAGAGTGCCTAAGATACATGGAACAAAAAGAAATAGGATCCTTTGAAATACACGACAAGAAAGCTATTTGATGTTACGCTCGCAAAATTTCTCTCCGAAGGAAGTATCGCCATTCTTCTGACGTATAATTTGGGAAATTCAAACGTAGAGAGAAAAATAAAAACGACTGACTTTATGGCACTCTTGTAAGATTACAGACCAGATTCTTTCTGAAAATTCTATTGATTAAATTGTCGGTGAGGAAACCAAAGCCATTATATCTCTAGTGATTGTAGCAGTAAATTTGAAGTAGCATTTGATAGCAATCTATGAAATAAACAAGGCTTTTTATTTTTTATAGAACGAACGTTCAGCATAGATTCTGATTACTATATGAAATTCTCGAAATAACGAAGAACAATTTTTAACATTAATTATAAATGCGGTGTGCTGCATAAAAATATGAATGGTCAGTGAAATTCATTACGACGGCATAGGAAACAATTTAATCCTTGCACTATATTGTCCGAAATAGATATGTTACAGGTTAAGGGGAGAGTACGGTAACTACACTTTAAATTTAGTTTAAATTTGGCAGAGAGATAGTTTTCAATGCAACTTTCACGAATCACTCACCTTTCGCAGGGCAAATTGATGGTTTATCCTGAGAATTCCCTTTCATTCCGCGTACCTACATTCAATTCTATAGTGACAGGCAATGAGGAAGACGCGTACTGCTTACAGTATTCTGGTTTAGTGAAGAAATCATGGGCAAAGTACCTCATTTCTCATAATAAGCTTTATTCCCCTCTATTAGCAATCGGTAGAAAATGCTAGAGGAGGTTAGGTCCTAACCAACCTTTGGGCTGAATACTTCACACCCAAACATCTGAAAAAATATTCCTAAGAAACCATTCACTGAATAAATTAAGATAATACATCCCAAGGAAAACAAGCATTTCAAAATGACATGAATTCACTAAGAAACAACCACTTTTCTATGGATGCAAGGAAGAAAACTACAGAAACTTTAATATAATGTATCTTAACTTATGGTTTCGAAACACACTGGCTGCTGATTTTGAGAAAAAGCACCAAACCAGTTGGACAAAAAGAAAACAAATTAACAGGTGTTGCATGAAGTAAGGGAAAGTTTGCTCCCTTCTGGACGTAAAAGAGGAAACATAAATTCATCGGACAGTTATTAATACACGATGAGCAGATGAAAATACTTTTTGAAGAGAAAGTCTTGGGCAAGAAAACGAGAGGAAGGCCCAGAGTACCAATGCTTCAGGATGAAATTCACCAATTGAATTGCAGCTCATTCAAAGTAATGAAAGAGCTAGCAACCTTTACTTGGATTAATGTAGTAATGAAGAAAAAAACTTTTTAAATTTTCCGCACTATTTTTTATTAGCAACCAGTTTCGCTAGAGAAGTAGCATCTTCTTGTAGATGAAACTACTCTGGTAGCGAAACCGGTCGTTGATAAAAATCGTGTGGAAAATTTAAAAAGTTTTTTCTTCATTACTTCAATGGATTTCTCCAAAGTAACGCCTGAACATTTAGATTTAATTTTTTAGTTGGACTATGATGTTCTAGACTAATCTCTAAAGATCTATTAAATGCTCGTCGTAATAAATGGCACAGGTGTGTCGTAATGGTAGTTCGACCTTCAAAAATACAATTACAATACTTATTTATCTCAAAAGTTATTTCCTGGAAAAGAATCTGATTCCAAGTCTTTGCTATAAAAGCAACCGTTTTGGGCTCATTAGTGGAGACCTGCTGTAGGCAAGACGATTAGAATTTGGAAAGCGTCGGGTGGAATGTTTTCACAAGGCAGTCCTTTGATGGCAAAAAGCGGCAGTTTGCCTTCGATCAGTGACCTCAAAAATCAATCACTGAATAGCGGAATATAGAGACGAGAATATTGGGAAAGATTTTGAATGGGAAAAAGTCTTCTGTGGAACTAAGGGTTCTTCAAATTTGCTACGGAAATATTTCAAAACCGGCGAGGATTTATATCAATGAAAGGAAATGGGGAGACTCAAATAAACGCGTGGAAGGTATCCGGAAGGACTTTATGTCAAGTCTCCTAAATCATCAACGAAGATGAGTTGAAGATGTTTTCTATCAATTGAATCATTTTCAAAGGCATGACAATAGCACTTCGAAATCTCAATCTTCTTTTATTTGTAAGCAGGAGAACAACCTTTTATCGAAATTATTCTTTAGATGATACATCTAGTCCAGACTTACAAAGCAACTTCTCGTACCACTGGGACCAATGCATATGCTTTGAAAGATATATTAACGAGCATAAAGGCAGCTTACGGTCGCTATGACTAACTCCTGAAAATAACGAAGAAGCACGGACCCTGGGAGAATGACAAGCTGGTAATTCCTAAACGTGATATAAGAAATGGCTACGTTTAGAAGATAAAAGATATATATTTATTTCGACTTTCACTTAAAAAAATGACGTATCCAATGCCTTCATCACGTATCAAAATTGATACTAAAACCCTCTTAAGTCAGAAATATAGCCTTGGTGGTTTTGAAATCTGAATGAAAGTATGTCCTATTCAAGGAGTCTAGTATTTTTAACTCCTGTTTTCTTTCCTTAAAGATTGGCTTCTGGTATAGTGAATAAAGCGACCTTGCCACTAGCAAACAAGGTTTTGTGGTACCAAATTTCCAGTGAAACCAATTTATGAAACATTTCAGAGCAAACATTCATGATTAACGCTGGATTGATAGGCCCTCTCTCATTCGACGGCCAAAACACACCATGGTGATTCGTGAAACTAAAAAAGCGGGTAACTAAAAAGTAATAGTAATTACAACCTTTATGAGAACGCAGTTTGACATACTCTCTTTCGCCGGAAATATTTCAAACTCGATTTGTCTTTGACAGCCTGTTTGTGTAGACTCATGCTGAAGATGGTGTAAGATAAAAATATGAAAAAGTAAAAAAATTCAACCGATATGCAAAAGTTAATTCTCTCGTATCCTAGAGACCACTTGAAAAGGCTCAGAAAATTTCAATTCATTGGCAAAGGCAAGCTGAGGTCCAATTTTCCAGCTCTGTTTATGAAAATCTGGCGTCGCATTGGGTGCTTTCTTTCCCTCCTAAAAGACATTCACAATTCCGCACGGCAAGGGAAAGCTTTCCAGGACGGATTTGTGAAGAATGTGCTTCATCTCCCTTGCGCCATCGCGTGTGAATCGAATAACTGAGAAATTGAAGGCAATTAGGATCTGCTGAGGCCGAATGAAAAGGACAACGGACGGGAAGAAAAAATTGGGATTTTTACGGAATTGGAAAATAGGAGTTTTAAGGAAAACGAAAGAGCAGAAGGTGAAAGAAAAATAGCTGGGGAGTACTGTTTCTGAATTCATTATTACTGTGAATAAAAGTGTCGAAATTAGAGCAATGATCACTACCAGTAGTAGCAGTACTTATTCATATAACCCTCAAATAAATATTATTATTTTTACAAATTCGAGAATATCCTCGCTATATACTTACAAGGTGATGTTGATATAAGATATTTTCATATTTTACGTTTTTATGAAGAAATAAATCACCATTGTAAATTATTTTTTTGCGTAACAGTAATCTGTGTAGTACGAAATCCGGTTTAATAATTGTAAGTTTTATGTGGCCCTAAGTGGTTACATCAGATACTGATAAACCTGATTTACAATGGCTATATAAGGATGTTAACATATTGAGAGCCTGCCACTGAGCAAGGATAGACTACGTAGAACCTTTTAATTAATAATGACCGAAGTATCTCTTGACCATATATGGTATTTAGGATATTCACTAATTCAATTTATCCTTTTTCTTGTTTACCGTTAAAAAACAACGATTTCAGATCACACGCGTCAAAGAATAACTTGAAGGGTAGAAACGGCAAAAGATGGATTTTTATCAAATGATTAATTAAAAAATAATATTTAAATCCTTCATTAAAGACGAAAATTTGCCCCCGTTTATATTGTGAGTACACTCTCTTCCTGTATTACTTAAAACATAATGTCCGAATGTAATAAAATAGAAATCATAAAGTAATAATACAAAAATTATAAATGTAAAAATCAGTATTTGCCGTTGTATTGGAGGTTAAACATACTTGGAAATTACTTTTTTCTTAGCTGCAGATATTTATTTAAATTAGTTTTCACAGGAGTTAAGCTGTAAGCTTACAATTAAGGAAAACCCATTCTCGTTTATTGAGCATTCGAGACGGCTAATTTCTTACCAAAGAACTAAAATCCTATTAGAAAAAGATCGATTTCTTTCACAATCTGTTAATGTTTCGTAAAATAGGATAAGCTTACCTCCGCTACAGCACTGTATTAATTTTTACTCTAAAGAACATTCTAATAAATTCTAATATTTTCTTAAAATTCCTTTAAGGCAGAGAGGATACAGCATTATATTTTCACGTGTTAAATGATAAATTTATTCATGGAAAGAGAATCAAACACAAGCTCAGTCTTGTTACGTAAGATTAGAGCATAAACATTCTTCTGAAAGGAAAATCCAATTTCCCCCCGTCTTTCACAGCGTGCGGGTAGCGCTGAAAGAAACTGCGCGGGAAAATTACCTAAATTAACGAAAGTGACTGAGCAAACGCTTCCTCTTCGGAAAATGGTCTTCCTTTGTTCGCAGACCGAAGAATCGAAGTCCCCAAAGAGGCTAGACGGCTTTTTCTAAGCCCCATTCAGAGAGGAAAAGTCGAGAATTTCTTTGTGGGAGTAAGATCCTTTTTTTGCTACAGTCTAAAGGGACAAATGTCGTCTAAGCTGACATATTAGAGCCGTTACCTTGGGAACAGGTGAAGGAGAAGTGAGAATTGGAGGAAAAAGGAAATTGGAGAGCGAAAAAGAGATTGTGTGGCGAGGCAGGCAGAAGGAGAAAAATATAAAATGCTCTGCATGTGAGGTCGCGATGAAAGCGCATAAATAAAGAAACGGTTGATGGAGAGCAGGAGGGTTGGAAAAATATCTATAAAGAAAAACAAGCAAGCTGACCCTTTGTACGCCTTGGTGGAGAGCATGTTGATTGGCACATATTATATTTTATGGAAGCGTGTACTTTAAACGGAAGGTAATCGTTTTCTTCTGCGGTTGCTGTTTTGACATACCCGTTCTGCGGCGTATTAGAGCTGCAGCATTATGTGCTTTTTGCTGCAATTTCTTCGGCAGGTGGGATTTACTGTTGTATAGGAGGCATATTTGCATGTTTTTTATGCTCAATACTGCTGTCTTGACTAGAGGAGGTTTTAAATTCATTCTCAAAGGCCAATGTGACCAATGGCAAAAAACTTATAAAGCACAGGATGAATATTCAAATTCAGTTATCACTTACAAAATTTTATCAGTTAAATCAATAATAATTAATAAAAGTAAATAATTGTGAATGCAATTCAATTATTCTATATAAATTAATTTTGCTGTGTATTTAAATCAATTTACTTATTGTAAACTATTTAATTTTCATGTTTTTTCTAAATACTTTTTAAAAATGAATGTGTACTTATCATATTTGCAATATTCGTATATTCGTAAGATAAATTTTTAATGCATTTAAAAATGCAGCACATAAAATCATTAACTGTAAAAAAGTAAGAAATATTTTGTTTTCAAGAATAATCGATATTTATTTTCCGGTACTGTTCCAAATGTGATCCTTTATTTTTTATTTTCTTTTTTGCAGGACTAAATATCAAATCAAATAAAAGTAAATGAATAACGTTTGAATTTAATTTCAATCGGCTCTGAGTTAACTCGGTGTCGCCTTTTAAATAGGTAGTGTGAAATCTCTATAACAAAGAAAAACGGCTGAAGTTACTACTACATGGTTACGATTAATTTCTCCAGATAATATTTTTTTCGAATATTTTCAATTGAATCACCTCAGGAGACGGTGTTGAATTCTTTAAGGGTTGATGGACGTGAAGTGGGCACTCGAGGAAAAAACTTTAAGGGAATGCTAGTGGAGAATTTTTTCAGAGGATTTTAAGAATAGAAAAAAGGAATGGAAAAGATGGAGAGAGATTTGCCAGGAATAGAACGCCCGTGTGCAAAAGAAGGATTCCCCAGGAGGGAAAAAAATGAAATGAGTGATACTGATTTATAGTGGTGAAAGACTTAACAGAAAAGTTTCTTTTGTCTTTCCACTGACAGTCTGCGAAGTTTCCTCAAGAAGAAACCTTAAGAATTAATAAATATTCAGAGATTCCGCACACGTTCTGCTCCATTTGGATATAATGTTCAAGGTAACACAGATAGAGTCAAATTAAATTAGAAATATTTTTATTTTATCAAATAATCGTTCGTAAAAATAACTGCTCAATTCTAGGAAGTGTTTGTGAATTTAATTGGAATGTGTTGAGAATTCACTTCTGGAAGGAATCGATGGTGATTGCATTTATAGTTATAGAATATTACAAACATGTCATCAAAATATCTTAACCAAATTGTGGTGAATAAATTTATGTTTTTTAGTATTACATGTTTCATTTGCCTTTTATCTGACTCACCCACTGTTAATCAGTCTCGATATTTGCCGCAGTATTTTTAACGCAGAAATTTTTAATGGAATATTTAAAATATAAAAAAGCAGTGTATAGTTATAAAAGTAGTAAATTATTCTATTAAATTATTTCAATTATTCAATTATTTCTAGATAAAAAAATACTTTGATCGAAAATCAAGATAACTAAATACGAAAATATTTTATTTCACCATTAATTAACTGGCTAGTACCATTTTGGTATTCCATGACGTATAAAAAACAGGTAAAAGTCTTCAATCGAAATTATGTCTTAAACTTATTAATAATTTCTACAAATTCACATTCAAATTGACAGAAAGGTGGTTTTCAGTGATACTTAAGCGTTAAAACTAGCCCTTCTCGTATATGTGACAATTGCAAATTTTTCTTCTTTCAAACTTTATGAAATGGGTAAGAGATGTGGTCAAATCAGATGAGAAAATGTGATCCTGAATTAGCAATTGTTAATTTTCCGTGTTTTTACCTCAAACAATTGAAGTAAATCATTTCATCTCCGTTTCAACTCTCCAGCGTTAAGCTTTAAGAGCGATGGATATATTCTCATGACTCCAGAATAAAAAGATAAGAGCTTTACTTATCGACACGGAGAAAATTATGTAATTTCGTTTGGGAGTAAATTGAATTAGAGTGAGTTAAAAGAGCAGAGAGGAAGAGAGAGTTTTTTGGAGAAACAGGAGAGTCGGCAGAAGGGGAAAAGATGAGAGAGAGAGAAACGTTAGAAAAGGAACGGCAACGGATATTGAAGAGAATCAAAAAGATGGCTGTGGAATATAAATATAGAGTATGAATTGGAAACAATTCAGCGCATATTATAGTAAAGCTTCATCAGCTGAAAATCCGTTGATGATAAATTTACGTGGCTGTTTCGTAAACTAACAACTTCTATGTCTTTCCTAAATCACAGAATTAAGGTAAATAAGCAGCCTTGGTGGTCGAGTGACCGAGATAGCATGCTAGCTATCGCTCCTACCCGAATCCCGGCTGATTGGATTTTTCGATCACGGAATGGTTGTGTGTGTTAGTTGTTACTGTTGCCTCTGTGAAGCACCTCCTAATAAGTTCGTCAGAGCTTAGAAGGACTTCACTGGTGAAGGGCAGCAGTAGCTAGACATGAAAAAGGAAACTTCTGCTCAATAAAATCCAGTTAAATAAATCGGAAAATATTAACTATTTGTACATTTATAGGCACGCGATAATTCAAGGATAAACCTCAATAATATAGTCGTTGCATGTTACTTAACAATACAGGTGATTTCGTCGGGAAAAGGTTGAAATAGTTACAATAATCATGAGAATTTGATTACATTAGGAAAGGAATATTTAATTTATCATTGATCAGTTTTCGTACCTGATTCCCTAGATCAATTGGGGTCCATATAGTCTAGCAATTCAGGTATAACTGGCTTATCATGCTACGCTTCGAGAATGGACTCTGAAGGATTCAGAAAAGGTAAAGTTTTTATTGAATTAACTATCCATTCCTCTGAAATGTTCCATCCTAATCTGCGCCTATATTAATTTGAATTACTTACAAGCCACCTGTGAGCTTCATGCAGTTTTATATTTTATTAATTAGAAGTTTATCATGCATAATTGTATTAAGTGTGGTGAGTAATGATGAAATCAAACTCTCCAAAGATGGAGAACTTAATGATTTCAACAATCCAGACTAGAATTTTTGTTATACGTTCTCCAAGAAATGTTTCTGTTGTTCAAAAATCTCCAGTCTCCTTGTTCTGTAAGGAAAACATATTCATTCCATGTTTTAGTTGATTTGCTCGTTAAAATGGCTATGATTGAGGTTCTTGAATTTTTACTAAACTTTTGATATAGCATTTAGACAAAACAGAAAATGATGTACTTCAGAATTTCATATTTACTCTATCGATACGTAAGACTAGACGCTTTGTCTCTTTGCCAGGCATACAATCAAAACTAACGTAGTTGGAAAAATTTCCCTTTGGGGTAAGGAACAAAATATTTCCAACCTTCCATGCTTCATCACATCAAGATTATTCACAAATCCTTTCTTGGATTACCTTGATTTTCCAAAAGAGCATGATACACCTGGGTACCGTTAGCGGAAAATGAAATATTTTATAGGAAATAACACCTATTTTACAAACTTCCTTGCTATACTTAATCAACCTACGCATTAAAAGGGGCACATGATGGCTATTACGTATTCCGGGAACGAATCTGTTCACTGTTTCTAGATTAACTACTTCATAAAGTTTAAATTTTTCTGATAAAAAGCATTTTTAATCCACGATTGTCTGTAGAGTATTCAGCCCGAAGGCCGGATGGTACCTCACCCCTTCCGAGATAAGTCACAAAGAGCTTGCAGAGAGAAATGAAGTTCACTAGGCAGGATGAGGAGTGAGGTCGTTTACCATTGCTTTTCTCACTTAGCCAGAATGCTATAAGCGGGAAATGTCCACGTAATTGAAGCAAAATAACTTTATGAGTAACACTTTTCTTGGCATTCCACAAGGAGAAACCTTAATGATTGCAATTATTCACTCATACTTAGGTAGCTTTTATTTCATCACAGCCAAGATCAAGACTGGGACAAAAGAAAATGAAAGATATATTTTTCTCATCCCTGTACCACATAACAACTGAAAATATTCCATTCATCAGAGTATGGTAACATGAACCAATTGACGATTATTCAATTCAATATTCAATATATTTCAATTATCATTTACAGAAATACCATTCACAAAAAATACAATAAACATATAACAGTAAATATAATGCATGAGATAGCCAAAAGTTACAAAATTTAATCTTGCCCGGCCACCTATAATTATAATTTACATTCATTAATTGCATAAAGAAGACATTACATAAACTTAATATCATAAAAAAATTTCGTAAAGAAATGTAGTCAATTTGAGAAACATTAAGACAAATTAAAAAATCTGATGTGGCCAGCACATGACTTTCTCCATATATAAGATGTACATCTTTATCTACGACAGTAATTTCGAACTCTATATTCCATCTAAACTTGGAAGATGAGTGATTAATATATATATTATTATCTTTGACAAAAACATTATAAATAATGTTTTTCGGGACATGATCGATGAAAAACGATGGAATTGGCCTTTCGCTCATAGAGCCCAGAGCGCCCTCTAAGTACATAATCAGCAACTTCCGGTTTATCAGTATTTCATGAATAACTCCTAAACAATCAGTGATACAAAAATATGTTTCAAACAAAAATTATAGTAAATTATACTTTCTAAAACTTTTGTAATTAATAGTATGTACCTAAATATCATATTTTTGGAGATATTTTGAAAACCGGAAATGAGCTTTGAAGAATGAAGCTCAACTTCCGGTTAACCGATTTACTCCAAAAACTAGTCAACTTTAACAACACCAATTAAAATGCTACATATGAAATTTGGTGTTGATAAAATGAATGGTTTTCATGTTAGAGCGCCCACAAAGTACATATCAGCTACTTCCGGTTTATCGGTATTTCACGAATAACTCCTAATCAATCAGTGATACAAAAATATGTTAAATACAAAAGTTATAGTAAATTACATTATCTAAAACTTTTATAAGTAATACAATGCACGTATATATCATATTTAGGGAGATATTTTGAAAACCGGAAATGAGCTTTGTTGAATGAAGCTCGACTTCCAGTTAACCGATTTACTCCAAAAACTAATCAACTCTGACAGCACACACCACGGTACTATATATGAAGTTTGGTATTGATACGACCACTAGTTTTCACGTTAGAGCGCCCACTAGCACACACACACACACACACACACACACAGACATCATTCCGAAAATGGTCAAAACGTGTTCTAGGGACCCCAAAACGTGTATTTCCGTTGAAATCTCGAAGTCGATTTTTTTCATGAAAACAATACTTTCTCTATACTTCGTATATGGAGAAAGTAAAAAAAAACATGTATATAAAATTATTGATAATAATAAAATAAAATGTAATTTTTTGCATAGTCTACTTATTACAAATATATATGTTTACGAATGTTTATATAAAAATATGATAAGAGAATAAAAAGACTACATCATTTTGGTGATTAGAATACATAACATAGGGTTATACTTTTGTATTGTAAACTTTTAATTTACATATAGTTTAATATGAAGAATAATAGTACATGATTTATACATGAAACAATAATAACGACAATGCCAACTCTGGGCCTTTTAGTCGTTCGGGACATCTACCGCTTTCCCATGAAATAGATTCATTACCCCTTGCACTATAGACCTCAGCGCTTCTCACCGGAATACCAACATCATTTCCTATCCTAAGCAAACCTGGAACGCCAAAATCACGTAGGTCTGTGTGACAAAGACGAATCCCGCTGCGTCGAGAGCGAACGCGAGAATCCGGAATTTTCTTCAGGAACGCAGTCGCCCCCGGCGGGGAAGGAGCAATACGGTGGGGGAGGCGCTGAAAAAGGCCATTTCCCAGAGGAAGGAGTAACAGACACGGAATGGTGAATGGGGTAAAAACGCAGCAATCGATGGAGTCGTAAATTAGGAAGGAGGAGGTTGAGGGAAGGAAGGAAAGGTTTCCCAAGGCGGAATGAACTCCCCAAAAATCACAAGGTCGAGAAAGGAGGAGGGGAAAGCGAAATATAAATCTGAGGAAACAAAAAAGCGGGGTCTGGCAAAAAATACAGGGGTCGGAATCGCGTGAAGGAAATTTTTGCGATTTTTTTCCTATTTGGAAGCTTATCTATTGTTTTTGGAGCGAGAGACGTATTCTTTCGCGAGGTAGGAAAAACCCCGTTTCCATTTCCTCTAGAAACGCAGGCGGGTGCTTTGTATTTCTTTTTTTTTCTTCCGAGGGCATAAAAAGTATGGTTCCCTCCGTTGTGAGAAAAATGGGGTGTTTTCCTTTTCCTTGCCTCTGGATTCCGATAGGGCTCCCGGAGTTGTGTTATGCACGTGTGGGAATCACAGGGTCTCGTACCTTTGTTTCTTATTAGGCGAATAAATGCTGCATTCACTGCGGAATAACGGCGTTGCCTTTCACTGTTTTTCCACATATTCAAGCTGATTTGCCATTGACTGGATTATCATGTTAGCTTTGAAATATCCGCTCTTCTTTTAGTCGGTTGTTAATCGCCGCTGGCAGCATTGATCTTTGGTAAATATTCATTAATTTTTCTTCACACCTAACTGAGTTTAAAGCTAATCGAAGCTCTACTTTATGCCACCAAAAATAATTCAAAAGGTTTTGCTCGATAAGTTTCAGTAAAACAACTTTTCCATCAAGTGGGAATGAATTAAATGAGTTGAGATATCACAATTTAACAAAATAAATATTATTGCGAATATTTCAAGAGCGGAATCACCAGGAATATTTCTAAAATATAAAACGTATTTATTTAGAACTGAAACATAGAATAGAACTCAGTGACTCTCAAATAAATGAAAATCTTCATAATAAAACAAGTGGTACCATTGGTAGAGGACGTACAAATGCATGTAAATGTAATGCATACTCACTTCTACCAGATCTTGTATCTACCGGCAGAGATTATATGTATTAATTACAACAAACTGATTGCGATAAAACCATTTAAGGAGCTATAATGTAAGTTATACTTCATTTAAACCGTACTTACTGCCTCATTGTAGACTTTAAAGATTAATATTTTGCATAGTACTAAAGGTATAATTTCTTTAGCTTAAAAACCTACTCATATTTAGGATTTATGTGATTAATGAACGCTTTGTATAGTAGGGAGAGCTTCAGGCAAAAACACATTTAATCATCCCTGTGTTCTGCACATGATTAGCTTTCAAGCGAAAGTTTCAAACAGAAGATATTTGATGTATTTTTTATCGCCAGTGAAACTGTTGGAGCGCTTTTCAGTTTGGAAGGCGTCAAAAACACTTTCCTAGGGAATTTTAGGCAAGTATCCAGCGATTTCTACGCCCAAAGCGTGTTAGTTCTTGATTAAACAACATAGTAGAGGTGTGAAAGTGAGATGGAATGAGAAAGAGATATTGAAGTGAGATTGAAGGAAGAAATGAAATGAATCCCAGAAGAGAGAAAGAAAAGATGGAAAATCAAGTGGAAAGATATAAAAACGTGATCTTCTACTTGGTGGTATTATTTTAATTTCTGGACTACATGATGAACATAGATAAATAACTTTTGGTATTTACTAGCTTAATAAAAGAATATTTAAGTGAGGATAAACGTAGGTATGAAAGATTATGTTTAATTCGAGATGGTGCATAGGAGATGGATTATATATGAGGTTATTTTATGTAAATATTTGATAAAAGAGTTTATTTAATTTAAATGTAATAATAATCAGTTATGCATTCTTTTATAATATCAATAGCAGAATCAGATTAATTATCTGACAATGTTATATCACTAAGATCACACGGTGATCTACGGAAGAAAAGAAATAACCTCAATCTCCCAGTTAAATTTGTCTTTTAATTACTGATTAACTGGTACATTTAAGAAATCAGCATATCAATCAAATAAAATCGAATCAAAGCAAATTTTAAGCATATCATGTCTAACAACTCTAAGCAATTGTAATTGTGTGAAGAATATTTTGGTAAAACATCTATAATAACTACCTTTACAGAAAGTCATTTTTGTTGATTTTTAACCAAAGCTATGATTATAGATTGAAACAATAATTTCTTCTTCTTTCATATCAAATTTACCAAAAGAGGTAACTTCAAAACAAAATTTAAATGTGCGACTACCCTCGGAAAAAGACGATTTTACAGAAGTTTTGATAAGACTAATTTGCCCCTAGTAGTACGTCCTCATTACTGAAAGAAGTTATCCCCCGTCATCAACCCTCCCATCAACAAACAACAAGCTATAAATCTTATTTTGAAATGATCATCGAGAGCAAAAAAGATTTTTGCTATACAATTTCACGAAATTCATTCAAACATTCTCTGCCGCATGTACATTTAAATGAAGAAAATGAAAGAAAAAATCAAACGAACCTTTATATTCTTCATACTGCCCAAACGAGCTAAAGAGAGAAAGACGAAGTTCCAGAGGATATGAAAATACTTTGATTCCAAAGCGTTAGCGGATTATTCTAATTGACTTGGAGATTTTTTAAAAATAAAGGAGTCCACGTGGTGAATGAAACAATAAGGGTCGGATGCGGTTTTAAGAAAGATTTAAAGAGGAAGACAAAGCTTGGAAATAAGTTTCTGTTCTGAAGTTGTGGAGACGAAATGCTACTTTAAGTGAATCCAAAGGAAAGAAAGGAAAAAATATCTATGGACCTTCATTGCAGACGGGAGAGGAACAAAACAATGAAAGAAAGGCACCAAAGGAAGGTACTTCAAAGAAACGAAGGCTACGCCAACTTTTCTCTAGTTTTATTGATTTTTTGGAGGAAATTTCCAGGATTCGCTTAAGAAGAATAACTGTTTTATATGAAAGGGAATGTTTATTTATTAATTTAGCAAGAGAAAAACAGAGTAAGACAAGCACAAATGTTTTTCTATGATAGTACATAAAATATCAAGTGTAAGGGAGGTAAAGGCGTGGTGTAGGAAAATTTAGGCTACAAGAACCTACAAATATATCATGTCACAGTTTTACTTGTAATTATTCGGTTACAAATCAACAATCATGGAAGAAAATACAAAATTTAAACATGAATATAAATGTGCACAATGTTTGTTTCTCCCTTCGCAATGCTTATTCATCTATGTGAAACTTAACAAGTGCTGCAAAATAATAAATTTCTTGGATATACCTCTTTACAATTTAAATAACATATCATAAGGAAGATGAATATTAAAATCCGCGGAGACGGTCCAGATGTTTTGGAAATAACATTTCATAATAAAAGAAGAGATATATTATATCTCTCTTTCTTCATTATAAAATGAGCATTCTAATATTATTGATATTAGATGCATACTGCCCTAAGAGCCTTTCTAACTCTTTCTATGCAGATAAAGTTTTTGTAAAACCCTACTACAGATATTTTAACCATCCTTAAACATTTAGTGAGTTGTTTCTTTTTAATATATATAGAAGACGAGTGAATACAAACATTTCTTTTGCAAAGTTAAACACAATTTGTTAAAATGTTTCAAAAATAAAATTTATATACCATATTTAAATTACTATTGGAATCTAATATATAAATAATTTTGAATCCACATGAAATAACAATGCTAATAGAGTGAATCGTTTCTGATTATATGGCTCACTCATCAGTATACAAGAAACAGACAGGTAAGGATTTACAAAAGTCAAGTGTCATCCACAGAACCTGGGGTTCAAGTATTTCACATTCATTCTATTAGAAGAAGGAAGACAAATGAATGATGTGATCCGGAAATGCCAGGAGGAAATTGAATTATTGTTTGTGGTTTCCTCCTTTCACTTCAGAATCCTAACATTACTTCCCGGGATTGTTTAATTGAGAAAAAGGCGAAAGGCACGTAGAAAATATCCCCAATCCTTGGCTTTATTTGAGGCAATATGATAAATGATTGCCATATTTCATTTACGGCCGTAAAAAAAATCACCATTAATTCAAGGTTCGAATGACTTGTGAAGTGTAGGAATTATCGAGAGGAAGGCAAAAAGTGAAAATTCATCTCGTGAAAACCGTAAACACTTTCTCGCTTAAAACGAGGGAGGGAAACTGTTTCAGAATACTGCATCTATCAGCTATTGTAGTTCACTCTCCATTGCTTGCTTGTACATTTAAAGTTATTTACGGAAGAAACAATTAATTGAGTGAGAAAAATAATATGTAGCCATAAAACTATGACGCGAGCCGTAGTAAAGAAAACATTCATAAAGATAAGTATAGTGGAATTGAAAGCTAATGGCCCTTGGACAGGACCTATTTTCTAGTTTAGACAATACAATGTATCACAATTTATTTTTGAAAGTGAGAGAAACAGAGACTCTGTTATACTGATAATATACGCTTATATACTATTCAGACAGGGGCCATAAGCTTTCAATTTCACTATAAATGGGTAATATACCTAGTGAAGTCCAAGTATTTGAGATTGATGTAATAATAGAGCCATTATAACTATCTGACGAAAATAAAAATATAAACTTGAGATGACATTACACATAATTTAATCCAAGTGTTACTCGTGGAGTATGTCCATGTACTAACATACATGGACGTTTTCTGCTTACACCTTTCTGGCTTAGTAAGGAAGCATGGTGAAACAACCTCATACTTCATCTTGCCTAGTAAGCTTTATTACCCTCTACTAGCTCTATATGGCTAAAGTTAAAGAGGTGAGGTATCAACCAGAGTCAAAGCTGAATATTTTATATACAGATATAGCTTCCTAGCATTGAGGAAGCAGATGATATTATAGTTACTTTGGTTTAGCATGATATTTAGGGAAGTTTACTTATCTAGATCATCATAGAATTTAAGCCCTAATATATTTATTCAATTATAAATCGCTGCAATTTTGCATGAGTATGAGTTGGCGACGGTCGAGGGAGATTTAGAATGAAAACAGTACAATATGTTCGGAATTCTCCCAAAACCTGGAGCGAAAACCCTCCAAAAACCTCCAGTGGACAGTACACATCCTTACAGTCATATTATTAACTAATAAGTCCAATTACTACAATAAGAACACCTAAATACAAATATACGAGCCCCTCAACCAAACCCAATAGAATCCATTGAAATAATTCCTACTGCGTATTACATTAATTCACTATTATATCTTTATGCCTTCTTTTATTCGAAAAAAGAAACGCATAAACCTAAATGACACATCACTATGTAATATTCGATAAGTGAATGCAGTTGTATTTCAGTATACTTCGTAAATACCACATTACCAAATTGAATACGTGCTCATTTCTCTAGGATAACGGATAGATCGTCCCGAACACACCGCTGATGTATGTGAATCTGAGTTATTACCCTCGGAAAGTGATTTCCGGCGAGAGAGCCGAAATTTTCTTATCGCCCCCCGTCTCCACTCACGCGAAGTATAACATATAGGCCTCAAACTGACGTTCGAATAACGCATCCCGGAGAGGAAATCGATACAAAAAATCTCAACTTTGGCCTTCCTTTGAGGGAGGCCGGAACGCAATAACGGCAACTGCTTCGAACCGATGTGGAGAAAGAGAGAAACGCGGACGCCAAACGCGAACAGATGAAACGGAAGTAGTGGGGAAGAGGACGGAAGCAGTAGGGAAAAGGAATTTGAACCTCCTCTTGTCTGATTGATTGTACTCTTATGTAACTATTTTTAAATGCATATATTTGCAACATGTAGACCATGCAACATTTCTAATTTAATCTCATTATTAACTTTTCGCAACCAAAACTTACATAGTTAATCGCGTCGAATTATTATGACCCAAGATGCATGAATTGCATTTAATAAATTGTTTTCGCGATACTATTATTGCACATACTATTGCATTAATTTTACTTTATTTAACTTATATGAACTTCCTTATAACGTATTAGATAATATTATTTATTAAAAAATATCTTAAAATTTTTTGTACATATTAAACTACAATGTATACACAAAAAATCTTAAACACACGACAGAATTACAGCAATTTTTATACAAGTTTTATTACGCTGGAAATTTTAACTAAAACCAACCTAAATAGCTAATATTTATAGTAAATGAAATTAGTGAGCTTGGCAGCATTTTTCATGAAACAACCAAGTTTCGGGTCCAAAGCGATAACAAACTATTACACTTGTGGTTGCGTCGAGTCAAAATGTATGCTTCATGGAAGCGAAGTATAATTCTGTATATCAAACGTCATTTACTGATAAAAGGATAGGATAAGAAATGAGAGACTAGAGAGGAGATCGCCTTAAAAGAACATAAATCTATGTTAAAAATTATCGAAGCAAAACCACCGGGATCAATATTGGGAACGATTTTATATACATGTTATTTTGTTTTCCTCTTTTGTCTCATTGCTTGTAAACTTGAATAAATTATATTAAGTAATTGCTCTGTGATATGTAGCATATTTAATATCTATCTTTTTATACGTTTATGAATGTAAATCTTCATTATAGATAGCCAGACGGGATTAAATTATCTTATCCTTTGGTTAACACGAGAATATACTTTGATAGAAGAAGTTTAAAAACTCTATTACACTTCTAAATAGACCTTTTCAATTGGGTGTTATTTCAGAAGGTCAGTAGTCCGGGCGTATCGTTTGTTTTAAAAAATCGGTGGCAACGAAGTGCGGATAGCCGACAATGACGGCTATCGGAGATGTTAGCCGTGTTCCTATTTCTCTCTCCTTACTATACTTTGATATGTTCATTTACACACTAATTCGTGAATGGATTTCATTCACATGATATAACTAAAATAAAATAGATAGATTAAGTGATCTGAATAGATAGATATCGATCTCGGGGAAAGTAAGGAGAAATTCATGAACAGGGACGAAATTAATAGCCTCACACGTGTCTGGGGAATGCCGAATAGAGAGCCGTATCGAAATATATGAAGATGAAGCCTTGGACGTGACGAGAAAGAATAGGGAAGATTACGACGGAGAAAGGACGATGAAGGAAGTGGGATGCAGATGAGATGAAGATACATGGAGTAGAGAAGAAAGGAAGGATGGAGGAAATGGGGCGTAGGAAAGCAGGTCCTAAGTTGGGAGGAGAATGGGAGAGAGGAAAGGAAGACGAATGGCACGGTAGGAGAAGGAAGTTTTCCCGTGAAAATGGGATTGCCTTGGGAGGGAAAGAGGTATATTTACAATACAAGGAGAGGACATCAAGAGGGCGGGGCGAGAGTAGTCGAGTGTGCTGGTGAACAAAGGTTGGAACAAGTAGAGTAAACACTGCGAGGAACGAACAGGCGATACCCTAGATTTGGATGGTCATATACTTATGTACATACAGACGTCTTTATTGGACCAAAATTGAGACGAGAAAGTTCCATCACGTTAAAAAAATCGATCCTAAATATGGTTGCTAGGGATTAATCCATTATATTCGTCGGAACTGAATTTTATTTATTTATTTGTCTGATTTGATTTTTCTGATTAATCCATGTAATTTGTTCGGTATTTTTGTTTTATCACTCATTTATTATTTCATTGTTTAATTTTTTGATTTTATTTTTCACCTGTAAAAGGTACGAATAAAAATCGTACAATATATCAAAAGAAATAAATTTATTGCTACCTATAAAAAAAATAATTGTATTTCATATGCAATGGAAATAAGGAAGGAAAGAATGTTTTGTTTTAAGGGAAAAAACTGCTACACTGTATGATTCCTGAAAACAATTAGGTAGGAAGGGCAGTGAAAAAACAAAACTTTGCAAAGCAGGATCTAACACATGAATTTTGGATTACATATCTGAACGTAGATATTCATTCTCTGGATAGTAGAATAGGTTAACTAAAATATAAGATTGTAAGAAAAACTTGGATTAGCTTTAGCTTATAATCATGATGTGATATAGTTTATGAATTGTACACATTAAGTAATGTATTTGAATAAAAGAGAAAAACCTAGCGAATCCATTGAATTGAAGGTGAATTTAGGACTGTGATAAAATGAATTGGAATTGATGATAGTTTTGTAGAAGTCCTGGAGGAAGATGTCGTTCGGCAATGTCTAGTAACAAGCAGAAGTGTCTTCGTTAATAATGCACCGATCCGAAAGGCCATATTTTGACACAGATTCCGAGAACACTAACGGGGAGGTGACTTCCCGCTTAGGAAAAGTAATGCCACGACTATCACACTGATGTTTGTATTTACGCTTCTCCGCGCCAGCTCGAAAACTTGTTCAAGAGTATGTGACTCCTACTCCTAGTTATATGTAATTGATGTTTCAATTAAGATAAGTTTCTGAGCGTTCAATATGTGGCTTTGGGTTTGGATGCCAGTCATGCCTAACTTTTTTATCGATTACAAATTATTTCTTTAAACTCTCTTCCATCCTTTGATTAGTCAGTTTGAGACAGGAATGGTCAAAGTGTCATTTTTTAATCCAAGAAGGTGAGGAAATTTAGTGAGCAAGTGCAAATTGTAAAGGTAATGCAAATTATGTGTTTATCAGAAACAAAAACAAAATTGAGTAAATGAAAAAAATCCGTATTAAAAACGTAACCACGATATTTTCTTTCATTGTTATAAGTACGGTGTATATCCAAATTATGTGGATACGATGATTTAAAGCAAGATAGCTGTCAGAAAAAGAAATAAATAGTTTTCTAACTCTAAAAACAATTAGCGTTACGTAGTATATAAAATTACTACTTTACACGTGCTTATGCAAATATTTATCTAAATACCGCAAATATTAGCGAAAAACTAGTGACAGAAAATTTCACAACTAAAAATGAAATGCAGACATTAGGTATCTTCTTCACACGTAGCGGAAGTAATATGTTTTCATCCCGTTGGCGTAAGTATGGTTAATGCAATGGAAATGTAAATATAAACGCTAAGAGTAAATCTGGGAACTCGGTAATAACTGCATAACTTTGACTTTTTTCCATTCATGGAAATCTTTTTTTTTTCTTATAGAGTGAGCGTATAAATTTAGGAAGTTATTGCATGAATTTGTACAATAACCTTATCACCATTTATTTGAAATTGTTTCAGAAATAACGTAAAAAATATGACGATACAATGTGTAGTTGCAAAGAAAGCAATGTGTGATATTTTAGTTATATTAAATTTTCCGACTTATAAAGGAATGTGCGAAGTTAGAAAGAGGGGCATCTGAATACTTTCCCAAGAATACTTTGGGCTAGAGGAAGATATGGAGGGCCGGAACTTGGGTTGAGATATTCACATTCATTCATTTTGCTGAAAGAAAGGGGCGCAGAAGAGGAAAGCCATCCATAACCGAGATAAAAGTCAGATACTGAACAGATGTACGATGAAAAGGGTGTGGTTACCTAAGGGATGAGACATTAGGAGAAATTTATTAAAATATTGTTGTGGTGCTCAGTTATCTCTTAAGGTAACGAAAAGTTAAGCTTCAATAAAGGAAACAAAGCAAGAGCCTCGATTACTACGATGAGTATTAAATAAGTTTTGTGGTACAGAAATAAGTTAACTTCGTATTACAAAATAATGTGGAATGTCATTTAAAACATAGGGTTAAGGGATACAAATATGAACTTGAATGCGATAATCAGTCATATATGACAGCCATGTTCTGTTAGTAACGAATTTCAAACAATATTTTAAACAGGCACGGATGCCTGAGAATGTACTTGTAATCTGAAACCATTTTCGTGTTTAAATAAATCCTAATAAAGGAACTTTTGCTCAGTTATTTACTTCCCAATTACTAAGTTATTTAACGAAACCGGTTTCGTGTAAGAATCTTCAGGGAATATACTAATTTTCCAAAATGATATGCCTAAATTACTAATAATCTTCTTTTATACTATAGTTTACCACCAAGTCAAGGCTTTGCATATTGATTTCCTAAATTTAATACGATTCTAAACTCATAGTTACTGAGACACTTAAGATAAAAATAAACTGTCCTCATTCCACAAAATTTAAAAAGAGCACAACCTGTTTCGATCTTATAACGTCATCTTCAGGTTTTTCAGTTAGTGGAACATCGTCTGGATACACTTAAGATAAATGCAAATATTTTTTTAATCCAAAAAAATTAAAAATGATACAACTGGTTTCGACGTTAAAACGTCATCTTCAATTCCGTTTAAGTAAGGATCAAGCAAAGATTTTTCCCGTCCCGTTTTATGTCTACTTTTCTTTACTTAATATTAGCTTAGACAAAAATTTAAATTCATGTATTTAATTTAAAGTTATAGATTAGTACAAATTGGGTAATTATATCTTAGCAAAATGTTCACATGTTTGGTAATATTAAAGATTGAATGATGGTCAAGTACAGGAGGATCAGCCCATTTGGAAATTCAAAATAAAGGGATTTCAGTCGCCATTCATCATCCAGATTGATGTGAATAACAGAATGGTTCCCAAAATCGTATTTTCCCACTCCGCCTTTTATTCATTTCCCGAAATTAATTTCCACGGATTAGATTATGACACACACCTCCTCCGAAATCTCTCTGTCCAAATTAATTTCGAGTTCGGGCTGCAAACATTAACTCGCTGCACGAAAACTTCGTCGAAGATTTTTATCTGCCTCTTTTGCCGTGATAGTTAATTCTTCCATCTTCATCAGAAGTGCAATCTATCATGTTTTTAGGCGATCAATCCTGGCGCCGTGTGCTAGGTAAATTCATCCATCATCGCTTATTAACAGTGAGTCAATGTTGGCGCTCAGACATAAAGTAGACGGTTAACTCTCTTAACAAAATATCAGAAGGCTTAACTTCCACGGAGAAAAACTGACATCCCCAACTAAAAAGAAAACCTCCAACTTTGTCGATTATATAGAAATCTGGGAGTATTTTTTTCCAGCGCAGTTCCTCCCATTCTTACAGAGACATGAAACTGCTCGGCAAATTTTTCCTTTATTTCCGCTTGAAAATACTTCAAACTTATTCTACCGTATTCCGCACTCCTTTTATTTCTTTCTGGAACAAACTCTTCTTCTTCTCAGGCATTCCGAGTCATCATTTCAACTTTGTTAGCCCCTCAGTGACTATTATTTTATGAGTATCTTTTGTTGTACTTCGACCCTATCCTTTTTCATTCCTTTTTTCGGTTACCGACTCGATACACTTGTATACTATAAACATACCTGATCTTCGAAAAATCATATCAAACGTTATTCATAGCTTTATCTTATTCGTCCGCGAAGTAAAAATAAAACTACTATGATATCCAAGTAAATTTTAAAACAGATGTCATATTTTCTCAGGTAAACTTGATACTGCATAACTTCGCAAAAACACCAAAGTATGACATTCCAAGATTAGCTTTGATAATTACTGGTATGCGACGATCAAGCGCCGTGACTAGTTAAGGGATATGTTACTGTGATGTTTTCGCTAAGTAAACATTATACAGGAATTAGTTTCAGAACGAAAGAATTATTCTTACATTTTTCTTTCAATTAATATAAGCTACTCCTGGTTTTAATCAAATTATGTTTTAAACCTGTTTTATTTTTTTCGCCCTATATACGTTAATTCAGATCATGGATATAAACGAAAACAAAATTTCTTCTTAAATAACAGAGTATCAGTAAGTTATTGCTCAATATAAAGCTACTTCCCCTAGTTTGCTTTAATTCAATATATTCTCTTAGATATCGTATCAGATTAAGTGATGTTTATTCTAAAGCTGTTTGTATCCGTAATTTATTAATCAAACGTATCGTTTATCTCAAGTATTATAATCAATTAGTGAATTAATTATACATCTTTTTATAAACGCATTTTTAAGACATTTCTTTACCTTCTTTGGTGCAGAAGAATTGCAAGCAATAGTTCTTTGAGTAATTAGAGCAATAAAACCTCGTTACATTATAATAGATTAAAGGAAAATAAATACCATCGCAATAATAAATAAACAAGTTATAATAACTTATATTCCAGGGTACTTCCTTCTTTCTCGTCTCCCGACACACATTTCTCACCAACAATCCCGAATCCCACGTCCACATTTGGAGGAAACAGATATCTAGCCTTAAGGGATAAAATAATTGAGAAGCCTCTCCAGCGATGGTATTTCTCGAGACTCCCCCAAAAGAGACGACCGTCGAACAAAAGGAAAGGCCAAAATAAAACACTCACTTCGGAAGTTTGCTCCTTGTCAATCGAGCCGCGATCAATCAACGGAAGCGGCAGATGTTTCCGATGCAGAACCCCTCGAGAAGTCTTGTTCAGCACTCCGAGGAAGCGGAGAAATTCCTTTCCCTTAAAGAACTCCAACACGATTACGGCCTATCTTGCCGCAAATGAAAGGAAAAGTTTGCTACCATGGAGACCATTCAATTCCCTCGTGGAAGGTACTACTACCTTTAAGGCTTTCATCCTCGGGCGTGGGCTAAGACAATAGATCGGATTACTTAAGGAATGAAACCGTCGGAGAGGAAGGTAAGCGAAACATGTGGATGTGATAAGGGCGTTACAATGGCAAGGTCTAGGTAACATGGTGGTTCTACGAGAAGGAACAACAGCTCCCTTGATGAAAGCAATGGGAGGTCTCTTTTTTTTCTTGGGACAATATCAGAGTACGCCGGAGACAAAAGATTTTCGCTGAGTTAAAAGGATGAGAATCGGAAGGTGAGGGCAAAACAAGGGTGGCGTAGACCCTGAGGTGCATGACCGACTGGGAAAGCGAAAAGAACGGGCGATACAGAGATTGTAGGAGTAAGAGGAACTGGATGATAAAGTGTTAGAAGCTGCGGTGACATACAAAGGGGCTTCCAAGGAGGTTCCGCAAGCCAATTCCCTCTCCCTCTCTCTCTTTTCTTTCGACATTCCCATATATACCGCTATCTATGCCTGTATCTACTCACTATCCTACTTTCACATCTGCCACATCCTCCTTTTCCTCCCATATCTCCGTGGATGACGTATTTGTAGAGCTTCCGTCCCTTTAATCCTTTTACATCCTGCTTTAAATTATGTATTCCCCTGATATCTGTCATTCCTGAATTGCTTTTTCCTTTTAACTCCATCTCCTTCCTTCAATCTCTATTCCATTTATCATGTTAAAATAGCTACTAAACTTGTTCAGAAACATATCTTGGGAGTGAAAATCTTTAATATTCGACTAAACTAATTAGAATTAGATCAGTTTTTGAGTTTTTTTTTAAGTTGAAACTTGAGTCCTTTCAGGATTATTTTGCTAGTCATTTATATTTACTTCATAGATTTAGGTGTATCTTTCATCTAGTACCAATATATCTCGATCAGCATTTCCTCTTTTTAATGATGCTCTATTTGCAAGCTGATATTTTAAAATTCATGCATCTATTATAAAGTCCATCTTCCCATTTTTTCTCGATTTCTATTGCTAAAAATGAGAGTTAGAAGATAATACAACTGCATTGTTTTTCTACTCCTTGGATAGTCTTCCAGCTTATTGAAAAAAGGACTAAATCATTTTATACTCGAATCCCCTTCTGACTTTCCTATCTCGATCCTACCTTTATCATTCGTGTTCCTTATTGATAAAGGTGTTTGAATTATTTTCTATAGTATTCTTCTCATAGATAGTCACAAGTGAAACTTCCCATCTACCTTCACTTTCACTTTCTCTTATCCCTGTCTAACCACCCAAAGGGACATGTATCTCTGGAGATTTTTTCACTCAGAGAAAAGTTTGTTGAACCCCTATTGTCTTTGTTCCTTACCGTTGAATTTTACTTTGTTTTATTTTTCTGCTTATTTATAATCATTATTATATTAAAATTCTAACTATTGCTCTAATTGGTGAATACTAGCAGGCAATTTCGTCATCATCATGAACTTCGTGTTACACTATTTTTCATTTAAAAATTCCATTTTGACACTTATATTCCAATGGACCTTACTATAAATACCAAAATTAAGAGCAATGTCTTGAATCATTCTTATGTATTCTAGACCTTTGCTCAATGCTCCTATTATAAAAGGAAATTTTCAATTACCAAAATTATATTTATTTTTATAAACAGATTTTTCTATCCTACCTAACATAGTCAACTGACTGGGAAATTCATATCTTCTAACAACAAAGTTTTGACTTGTGGTTCTTTTATTGTGAAAATTTGATTTATTGGCGAGTATTCTTCTTTGCCAATGACTTACTGGTTGTTAATTTTAACAACCAATAAGTCCATCGCATTCCATCACAATGAAAAAACTAAAAACAAAACTTAGTATTTTAAATTTGTGAAAAATACTGTTTTGTTTTTAGCTGTTTTAAATGGCGTCCTACACGGTAAGGCCAGAGCAGCTGGATTTTAACCAGCACTAGTAATTACAATACTGTACAGTAATTTTGCCGTAATCTCTCTAATTGTGCAAGTTGATACATTTGAAAATACAATACATGAAAGTACACGAAAATATTATTCCTGAAAATTAAACGCAAAACTCCTAGACATAAGTTACATTTTAAGTTGCCGTAAACTATTCCAGCGCATGCGCGTCTCACGCGAAAGAGCTTAGGGGCATAAATAGCTCCATCGTCGATCCGCGGCTCCCTCTAAAATTAATCTTGTTCTTCCCTTTGTTTCCATCTCTCGTCCTTCTCTCTTCCCACTTATCTGGACCTCTCTCCCTTCGCATCTTTCACTCCGACCCCTATCCTCTCTTTCGCTTCCCTGACCCCTCGTCCACTCTCCTGTTCACTCGACGTCCTCCCCAGCCCTCCATCAATATCCCTCTGTCTTTCACTCACATTTCCCTCGCCTCGGTTACTCTCCGCCGGCTACTCGATCTCCCAACTCTTCACTCCATCGCCCACCGCACACCGGAAATAAATTCCCCCGACGTGAAACAGATTCGCAAGCCCATACCCCCCGTTTTCCGGGAGCGACGAGGAGTCGCAAGGGAACTTCGATAAATATGTCGTTCGGGGCCGCGAAGATATCGCCCTAGGTGAGATCTTTATCGCGGCCTCCTTTTCCCAGATTTAACCCCGTCGGTACTCCTGTCGTTACCCAATAGTTTTTCCGCCTGATCCAGGGAGATGCATCTGTACCAGCTGCAGGGGGATCTGCGCGCCACTGCGTTTCTCCGATGATTCGCGAGTTATGAGGTTGGTCTGTAGTTTCCCAAACTATGTTCTGCGGAACACCGGTGTTCCGCTGAACCTGAATAGTTGTTCTGCAAAATTTTGGAGTGTCAATGGAGAATTGGAGAATAAAAGACATTAAATGCTTTATTGATTCATATGTTAAGTTTTTATTACAATATTATAGTTTTATATTTTAAAATAATTACCAAATAAGTAATTTGTTGTAATTAAATGATTTTTTTTATTTTACAAGTAGAATTACCTAACCTAAATATAAGCTTAGTGTTCCATTAAACTTCCCAGATTTGCGAAGTGTTCCATTGCAGAAAACGTTTGGGAAACCCTGGTCTAGAGGTACCTTATTCGTATTTTCAATAGAAAATGGCGAGTTCAGAAATTTTCGGTTCGAGAATTACGAGGGTAGTCTCTAAGCGCCTTCTTGGTGATTTTTTTCGAAAAGCGAATTTTCGATAAATTCAGAACGGGAATACTACGAGTTTGGTATTTTCATCTTTACAGCTTTCATTTTCTCTCCATCATAACATTTCCGTTGCATTATGGAGATAGTCTTGGGATAACTTCTTTGTGATTTCTTTCGAAAATAGCGCGTACAGAAATATTTGGTTCACGAATTACGAAGATGGGCTCGATGTCTTCTTAGTGATTAATTTCGAAACGCATATTTTCGTTAAATTCAGAACGGAAATACTCCGAGTAAAGTATTTTCGTCTTCGCAGTGCGTGGCAACGAAGGTACGATGAATAACGTTTCCGTAACACAATTATAAGGAATGAATAAATAGAGATTATTTTCTCTCTTCGGAACGAAAAATTTAAAAAAGGCTACTGTGAGAGAAAATGTGGTTGATCCGGACCGTTTATGATCTTAAATATTTAAGATGATTATGTATTTATTTTGTTTTGTGAATTTTATAAGAACTGACGCAATAAATTATAGCTTATTTGTATAAAATTAACATATTAAAGGAGTTTGTCCTAAGTCTTAAGCGTGAAAATGTTACGGTTCACTCTGGATGAATTATAATTTATTTGCCTTCTTCTCGATAATTACTCAACTTTAAAAGCCGTAAAAAACATGAATTTAACGGTTAAGCAATTCGCTACCAAAGAAGATATATGGCAATCGCTTATCAAAAAAACGCTCAAATAATGCCATAGTTTGGGACTTTTTCTATACTTTTTTCTATCTGTTTCAACTCTGATTTCAATAACTACATTTCACGCATTAAGTCATATTTATGTGTATCTTATTACCGTAAAACATTTATCAGAGATTCCTAGGTATCTTAAGAAACCCCTTAAACTCCAATCAAAGAAGTTACTTAACCGGTTACTCCCATCCGAACTTCTATCATCCTTGAATTCCCTTTCCTTAAAGTTCTTTGCAGCTTTCAATTCCCTTAAAATAGCTATCAAATTCATTTCTCATAATCCCTCCGCTTCAACATCCAATTCTCAGATATGAGATCGGAGATAAAATTCCTCTCACGCTCCATTTCTATCTCGAGATCTATCTCTCTCTCATCCTCATTCGCCAATTCAGCCCTTGATTACTTCTCGTACATTTTTTAATCTCCCCATTTAGCACTTTCCCCGTTCCTGCTTCGCCTTCCTCTCTTCTCTCCCATTCCTCTTACAAATTCTTCCTTTTCCTTTCTCTACCTTTTAATTAACCCTTCTATTTGTCCTCAGCCATTTTCTCTCAAAGATTTAAGATGGCTTCTGCCGTATCCACCCGTTCCGGTTCCCTTCAGTATTTAATCATCCCTGCTTTCATCCATGCATTCGAAGTCATTTCTTTTGCCCCGAGGACGATTTTATGTACACAGTATCTTTCTGATTGCCTTCCTAGTAAACTCTTTCTACGAAAGGAGCTATATGACACCACCTCATAGTAAGTGGAATAAGAATCTGGCTGACACTTTCCGTCCTTGTTATGGCAAGGACAACTCTAACTCGGAAGCATTCCATAAACTCTCTTCTTTGCACTAACGTGCACCTTGACTGGTATCTTTCTTTTAAACCTTATCTCAGCAAGTGAAAAAGAAAATATATTTAATGAGAAGAACGTATCAATCGATTCAAGTCCTCTGGAAAATTTCCGCTTGCTATTTCTTGGGTCGGTTTAGAGATAACATTTCTTCCAACATCTTTGTTGTGAGTATGTTGATTTCAATTGATCAACATAGTTTATGCCTCAGTACCGTTTTACTTATATACTTTACTAATTAGTTGCTATGAAAAGATACGGCTGGACGTATATAATTTGCTAAATGTAATAGTTTATTCTGCCAAAATACTGAAAATATATTGACCGATATTCAGTTTCTCTTCCGCAGGATGTCAACGTATTAAAAATCTACAAGGTACCCACCAAGGAATGATTTAATGGCCCAAGATGACCTCTTCAGTACCAAAAACTGCCAAAATTGTTGCCGAAACCGGTAAAATTACATTCTTATGTGGGTATAAAGTAGAGATTATACGTTAAAATGCGTATTTTCTTCTTGCAGACTCACACATATACATGTCAAATATAAATTTTTATCTTATCTTATTCTATTTTATTTTATCTTTATGTGGTTTAGCAAACAATTATCAATTAAATCACATTATCATCCGAATAGTTGTTTACGTTTTACTTTACATGGGCACTAAATACTACTTTTTTTATAAGAAAGGATAGTTTCAAATAGGACTGTCCCAGAGAACGTGGGATATGCCTAACTTGGAACCATACTGAGTTTCCAATGGCCATACTTATACTAAATAAAAATATACTCGCTTATTAGCTTAGATAACTGACTCCACCGGGTATATTTAATAATGTTTCCATCAATTTCCTCTGAAGGCATCGAATATTGAGTTTATAATCCTCTTCCTCATCAGCGTTTTTTAATGGGAAACAAAATCGATCTTCCCGAACCTCGTGAGAGCGTATAACGAAACCTTAATTTCGCATTAATTATATTCAAAGCAGCGATATCTCTGTCAAAGCTCAAAGGTATTCATTAATATTTTATAATAGCTCATTTATGGGATAAACGATACCTTAATTGACAATCCAAACGGATATTTAGCAATGCGCTGCTATAGCACACTGACGTCAAAGATGAAATATCAAGGCAATCCTTACAGCTTAACCTGCAATTAGCGAATTAATGGCGTAATATATAAGGAATGGATCAGTTCAATTTGTCAGGTAATTATAGCAGTATGCAAGGTATGAGCAAATTGAAACGTTTTTCCTTTTCGATGCCAACTTCAAGGTTAATCAGTTTTTTTCAAACTTCGCACGGTTAACGGCATAAAATAATGTAGCCCTTGGGAGACTGCACCAGGTATATGCAGCAATAATATCGTGTAGTAAAAACTACTTCCTTATTTCATAGGAACAAAATTAATTCGTAGCACAGCTCATAGCATGTCATCATTCCTTAGTGTGTGTACAACGTAACAATGTTTGTTTTCAGTCTTTTTTGTTTCCTTATATAACTATCAAAATTATTATAAAATAATAATAATTGTTTTTCTTATTTCTTACGATCCTATCTTGATGAAATATTTATTGCGAGAACATCTTTTGTGTAAACCAAATCTTGAGTGTAAAGTCTTGGGTGTTATGTCACTGGGTGAAAAATTTCGGAATCCTTTCTTGAGTAAAACGTCTTCAGGTAACACGTCCCAACACCTCCGAGTACACTCAGTCAACATCTTTCTAGGCTTAAAGCTATCCTTTGTATCCTTTAGGATCCGGCTCCTCGAGGCAGACAGCCTAGTAAATTTGTTGAGGTCGTAGGCAAATTTCTCGTGAGCAAATTTAAGGTAAGAATTCTCAAGATAAGAAAAATGATGCTAGAGCTACAAGGTTAGAGCTAGAGCTAAGGGGCAATGCGGCTAATGCAGACTTTTCAAGAAGAATACTTTGTTCATGAAATATTCTTTGTTTTAGTAGGAATATAGAATACATATAATCCATAGTAAGTAAAATTCACATTTAATTCCACTAGTATATACGAACGTATTTGAAGAATACATGAAATAAACTGAAAACCTCTACTTTACCATTTATCAGTAGATGCTAATTTCTAAGATGAACGTTCTGTAATTTTGGAAAATTAACCCCTTCCACTACGATTTATTTTCGGAATATCCTGACCCTATACACTGTTTTATGAAGAACAAGTTCCGTAAGAGTATTATCAAAGGGTTATCATTATCTAAATTTGATAACATTAATGAATGAATGAATGTATTTATTGCTCTCAGCATTGAATACAAAATTAGTATAATATAATTTACATAATTTTAACAGATACTAGAGCTTTAGATGTCAACTAAGGATATCCTGTATTGTTGACACCGATAATACACAATACTTTTTGTGTTCACAAACCATAGAAATACATTAAAGCACTCATTTGTCTTAGAATAGTGACTTGTGCTATTGCGACAATATTACGATGGCATAATACAAATATAAGAAAAATGAAGTGACATATCTACACAAAGGAAAGGCTATACAACAAAAAATGAGAAAAAATAAAGCGAAGGAAAAGACAATTTAAAAAGTACATTAATCTCAAAGAATCTTTCAATAATTTTAAGAAAAAAGATATCGATTTCTTCATGATCTTACAGCCAATTTTTAGTCTTTTTTTAGAATTAAGTTATAGTTAGATACGCTTTTGATTTCATTTGGAGTACAATTTTGGTCCTAAATACAAAAACGATTTTTTTTATAAATTTTAAGGCTTAGTTTTGATATACTATAATAATCGTATAGCTACCGTACTTAACGATGCAGTAATTTAAATCTGATTGCTCACAGTGGAATCATTGTGAAGTTTTGCATCGGAAATCCATGAGGAGGTAGACTCGTCATTTCAGTGCAAGGTAATAATAGAAACTCAAGTACTTGAAATTACGATAATCAATGTGATTGAAAGAAACACTCAAACATACAAGGGTTCTATTACGAGCCAAAAACTAATCACAGTCATAAGTAAATGACACGTTACTCTTTGAGACAACCAAATTACACTATCGGCAACAACAAGTTCCTCCGTCGTCGAGTGATGGAGGGAACATCATAAAGAGTACTTAAGGAAAGAGATGGATGAAAGTGGCGCAGGCATAAGACGGGAAAACAAGGGAAATAGATTGAGAAGAGGAAGAAGAATGACCCCGGGATGACAAGGAGGCAATGCAAACTCCACGGGGGAGCGAATGTAAGTATTGAGGAAGTGTGCGTAGGAGTTGAGAACAGTAGGGAAGAACAGGGGAAGGAGGTATGTTCGTTAAATATCCCTTCGTAAAAACTGTTTTGAAGATTTATCACTACTATAAGAGGCTCAATATTGAGAATGTGCTCGAGAGTGAAGTATTTAGGAGGGTGAAGAAGAATGGCGGGAGAGATGTAAGTGTTTCAGACATGAGAAAGAAAACAGTTGTAGTGGAAGTGTTTTCGAAGTATATCAGATGCGATGGAAATGATGAGTGGAAACCTTACTTTAAGGACGTACTTAGTAGGAAGCGGTACATAGAGCATATCTCGAATGAGTTTTTTCCTTAATTGACCTATTTCATAATCCTCGTTTTTGCATTTCATTCATTTTTTAGAGAATGCTATCGCAAATATGTATTCAATCAGTCTTGTCTTTATTTTTTATTTATCAAGGCTGATACTTTCCATTTTCTCTCAAAACAAGCGTATTGTTGCACCAAATTGTATTGTTATCTTACTTTATCCCCTTTAACCGTTGCCACCTGGCAATCATAATGCAGTGATTAATTTACATCTACATCTACATCTACATTAATACCCTGCAAGCCGCTTTTCGGCGTGTGGCAGGGGGTGTAAACACCAGTTGAATCTATACTACTTCCTTATTCGGTTATTGTCACGTATTGTTCGCGGAAATAATGAATCTCTAAAACGATTCGTCCTAGCATCTATTTCTCTTAACTTACGGTCATTATCGGATCGACCGAGGTAACAGGGGGGTTGCATGATACCGATTGTATCTTTGGAAAATGTAGTTTCCCTGAATTTATTAAGCAATCGCAGCCTAGCTTCCAATCTCCTTTCTTTCAAGGATTCCCAACCTACATCTGAGAGCATTTTTGTAACGCTTGCTTTTTTATCGTAGCATTTCTTAACAAAACGAACCGCTTTACGCTGCACTTTCTCGAGTTCGCGAGTACACGTTACATCCGCTGGATCCCATATACTTGCCGCATATTCCAGAAGGGTGACCAAGGTGAAATAACATCGCTCTCTCACCTTTTCATCGCATTTACCGACAATACGCTTTACAAAGCCAAGCCTTTTACTTGCTTTGCTTCAGATTTTTCGAATATGCGTGCTCCAATTTAAGTTATTAGTAATGTTGATCCCGAGATATTCAACTGTATCTACTACTTTGATACTAATTCCATTAATTTTGTACGGGTGATTTGGACGCAATTTTTTCTTTTCGAAGAAATTAACTACGGAGCATCTACCTACGTTAATATCTAATTCCCATTTTTCGCACCACCTTTGGATGAGGACTAAATCGTTTGAGAGATATGTCCGGTCTTCCTCGTTTGTTATTTCCCTATATATAACCGAGTCATCCGTAAATATCCTCACATTGCTAACTATCTCGTCACTCAAGTCATTGATATAAATAAGGAAAAGAAGAGGTCCAATTACACTGCCTTGAGGTACGCCAGAGGTAACTTTGACTCTATTTGAGCTAACGCCATCCAGTACAACTTGTTGTTCCCTCTCGTAGAGAAAATCCTCAACCCAGTCGACTACTTCCTTGTTAATGCCCGCTAGTTTAAGTTTGTAAATTAGTTTGTAGTGGGGTACTCTATCGAATGCTTTTTTGAAATCTAGGAAAATAGCGTCCACTTACTTTTTACTTTCGGCCGACTTTAAAATATCGTGTACAAATAAAGCAAGTTGGGTTTCACATGATCGGGACTTACGAAAACCATGCTGGTTCGCGTCGAGGAATTCATTTCTATCTAAAAATCCCATGAGTGAGCTTACGACGATATGTTCCATTACCTTTCCGGACAGCGAAGTTAATGATATGGGTCTATAATTTCCTGGGTCCTCCTTTAATCCGCTTTTGTAAACAGGAGTAATATTAGCTAATTTCCAATCGGATGGGACCCTACCTTCATTTATCGATTTACAAAATATAATTTTGAGATAAGGGGCGACGCTTTCTGCCAGTTCTTTAAGCACTCTTGCTGGAATGCCATCTGGCCCTGGCGACTTATTTGGCTTAATTTTGCGTAATATTTTAACTATACCGTCTGTCGTAAAAGTTATATTTGGCATGGAATCCAGTATATTAACCTTAGGGAGGATCTCTATGTTACAATCTGATGTGAATACGCTTTGGTAAAATTCTTTTAGTATGTTCGCTTTCCTCTTCGAATCGCTAGTAATGTTACCTTCAATATCCCTTATCAAGCTCACTGTTTGTATCTTTCCCTGTACCTCTCTAACGTAGGACCAGAAAGCTTTAGGGTCTTCCTCTAAACATTCCCCAAGAATTTTCTTTTTAAATGCTGTGGGCGTTACGCATAGCTCGCTTGGTGTCGCATTTTGCTTTCTTGTGCTTTTCTAGTAATAGTGATCGTTTTGGATTTGGAATAGGCTGATATATTCCCGTAAAAGCCTTTACTTTTCCGTGCAAATCTCTCTGTTTGCGGAGAGCCCTTCTAACCTCTTTATCGTACCATCTGGGCTCGTAATCATTTTTAGAGTATTTCGAAGGTGTATACAAATCTATATATTTATGCATTATCTCCACGAATGATTTCCATGTATCCTCAGTGTTGTTGTTTCTTACGCGCGACTTAAATGAATTAAAATCAGTAGTTAGTTTTCCGTTAAATTCCTCGAAGTTGGCTTTGGAATAGAGATAAATTTTGCGTTTGGGTTTCTTATACTTGCTAAGGTTTATCTCAATATCTGCAAAAACGCCTTTGTGGTCTCCAAGACCTTCGTCAATCGAAATGTTCTCTATGCGCTCAGGAAAGTTAATTAAAAGGAGATCGAGTATATTGTCACCACTGGTTGGCGATTTTACTGCTTGGCTTAGCGAGTTTTTCTGAAGTTAATTTAAATACATAAATCATTACTACACAATAAATTCTTAAAAAGGACATTAAATGTGCTAAGATTTTTCATGCTAATTAAAGTTATTAAGGTTATCAACGCAATCAAAAATGTCTTCTATACAAAATTGAAATATAAAAACTGAAATGGTAGCATAAAACTAATAATCCCACATACAAAATAGCCAATGATATAATATAGACGGAAAATTCAAAGGAAACAACATAGAGATGATTAGATTAGCCAAATTAATTTCATAAATTGTATAAACCTGCGTAAAAAATTCCACTGAGTGCAGTATATGAAAATTTAAATACGAATTGAATAATATATAGATTATATATTTTAGCGTATATCATATTAATAACATATTTTTTATTATGCACAGGTGATTCATTAGCTCAGCGTTAATCACACTTATTAAATAACGATTAATTCCTTTTACTCAGGTAATACATTTAAAGAAATACTTATGATATTGAATAATGGGAAGCATTTGCGATGCAAGATATTGTTGGAGAGTAGCAAAACATTTTCAAAAGTGATGGTTAATACTTACCATATTCTTTAATTGATATATCAATTTAACACTTCCCACTCCATCGTAAAAATTGTAAAAATAATATTTCGTCACTAAAAGAGTTCAATAAAATGACAAATAACTCAATGGATTACATCGCGTACTATTTGCATTTCAGAAATTGAGAAATCTCATAAACGATTCCATAAAATCCATTTCTAAAACGCTCCAAAATACATGAAGTATCAAGGCTTTTACAAACGCAAAATCATGTGGGGAACAGGAAAACTCACCAACGGTCGTTTTCCTGCTTAATTCTCCAGAATTAGGCCGTATTAAAAGAAGAGGGCATGAATCAAGCCCCTGTTACTTGAGCCAAAATAAATGAGATAAAGCTTCGCACAAAAATAGGTTTCCGGATAGATTCCACTTGCCCGCTTCCTTTCCCCATACCTATCGCCTTCGGCGCGTAACCTCGGACTCTATTCGGTGAGGAAGGAAAGGGAACGTTTTGTCGGCCTTAATTCTTACTCCAAGCCCCGCCTTGTCCGACATCACCCGCCCCGACAATCTATTGGGTCTGCCGGGATAGCGTATTGGAAAGGGAAGGGTCAGGGACTGGGTCGGTCGAATCGGAAAATAAGAGGAGGTTATGGGTGCACTCGAAGCTCGACTGTCCTTCGAATGCTAAATGCATGACGCGTGAATTTTTAAACCTTCAACGAAGATATTTTTGCCGCAATGATGGGGGTAAGTAGAACCTATATCCTTTAAGTGCGTTCGCTAACGCTCTTATTTCTGTAATGCTTAATCTGATTTGGAATTCTACTACTTAAGGTGATGATTTGACAATGAAGAATTTATAATCGATGCCAATCCTCAATTACATTAATGCAGGGGTTTTAATTTAATTAAGAAAGACATTACCCCAAATATGCATGAAAAAATCAAGAAATACATTTTATTAACTATAGTGATCATTTAAATAGATTTTGCAGGATGAAATTATTACCTAGTCTAAAATTATAATTTTCCATAAAGTTTGGCAGTCGTTTATTGCCTTCAATAGTGGTCATGTGAAACAATATAATACTTATATGAAGAAAAAAGATTTTTTATTCCTATAGCTCGTTTATTAAAACAAAAATCAATGCAATTTCAATACATACGTATATTCAATATATACTAATCTAATCAAGGCTAAGATATATGAAATGCCTTATTCATAACACGCGAACATAACTCAGATTGGTATCAAAAATTGATGAAATATCATTCAAGGGAGAAAGTGATGATTTTGAAATAAAACGTACTACTGATTTAACTTCCAAAGAAAATAACGGTAAAACTTAGGTAAACCTTACCATCAACTCCATTAAAAAAAACGAAAATATTCAAACTTGTCTTTACAATTGAACTTTAAAGAGATATTACTTCGCGTCAACCTTGCGGAAGTACTAATTATCCGGCCATCCCTAGTTTGAAAAGCACCGAAGTAGAATCGTCTAGACTTGGCAATTAATTTCGCCAACTCCTTCGGGGTCAACTGCATCCAAAGATATTTGTTTGGCGTCACAATTCCACCTCTTCATAGTCATCTCATATCTGTCTGAGAGTAGCTGTTTTCGCAAGCAGTTGCACTAATTGGCCCTTAAGTAACAAAAAGTAACTTTTCGCAGACTTTAGTGAGGAGAAGATATTTGTTTACGTTCTCAAAGCTTACGAGGCCCGCGTAGTAAACTTGGGACGTATGGCATTCACACAACGAGAACTCTTTTCCCAACTGCTTTGGGGTGCCATTCAAAGTGCCGCGCCAGACTTGCCCTTTGTTCCTTGATAACACAGCCGTAAGATGAAACTACATGCACACCACCTCTTTTAGTCAAAGGATAATAAATATCTTGTAATGAGGTGTTATTTCCATCCTAGCGAACCCTATACGCCTGACCGAAGTATAACTTTAAAGTTTGATGAAAATGGAGATTGCTGGAGCATGTCTTACTTTGTTAAGTGTGCAATATGAGAAGGTTTTCAAATATTCACAATTAATTCAATCTTAAAGGTGATATTTAATCTTCACAACATTTATAATATTAATTATAATTAGAGTATTACTGACTATTATATTTTTGGATCCTTATATAATATTAAATTCATTAAATGGGCAAAACAGACTAAACTCTAGAAAATTAAAGTTAATTATATCACGTCTCTGTAATAACTCGACCTCTATTATTGCAGTATTTATAGTATTATATTTATTTTTAACTTTGATTGTAATTGTTTCCGTTACTAAATTTAATAAGGGACCTTTACATCATATAAACTAATGAATAAGCCATTACGTATTCAACACCCCCTATTTAAAATTGCTAATAGAGCACTAGTAGATTTACCCACTCCCTCAAATATTTCTATTTGACGAAATTTTGGGTCTCTTCTGGATTTATGTCCAACTATTCAAATCTTAATAGAGTTATTCCTAGCAATACATTATACAGCTAGTATTGATACAGCTTTTTATAGTGTAAATCACATCTACCGAGACGTTAACTAAGGGTGAATCTTACGAACATTACATGCAAACGGTGCTTCATTCTTGGTGTTTCAATATTAATTAATTATGAGATTCCATCGTAAGAAGGGAAAAATGCTAGAAGCTGGTCCCTCAGAAGGAATGATTAACTAGAACGAAATGAATAATATTATATTTAGTATCTCCATTTAAAGACTTAGAGTAAAAAAGAACAAAATCAAGCATTGATATTTATAGAGATATTATTCCTAATATACTAAGAAGATTGAAAGGTTATTGTATTGTTTATTGTTAGATTAAAGAAGGAGTCCCTAGATAATCAGTATGAATAGGAAAAGAGTAACACTAATACGTAGTCTCAATGTGAGGCTTAACGTTAAAATATGAATTTAGATTCTGAATATCAACTAAAAAATAAACATTGTAAAAACTAACAAACACAAGAAAATATTTTTTCGGGAAATATTATAAATTAAGAGTCTCTCTTTGGATGTATAAATTGAAGGCTTAATAAAATTCTACGGACGTTTATACACTATTTATGAAAATACGGAATATAATATTTACAACGAGCAGCTTTGAGTATTGATATTTAGTGAATCATATAACTGTAAAATCTTGAAAATTTACCAATCACGATGGTTTGTTGGAATTAATAAATAATGTCAAATTAAATATTCCATACTAACTATTCTACCTCGTTCTAATAGAAAAATCAAACAATATTGAAAAAGATGAGATGAGAGAATAAACTAAGTAGAGCATTTTAATTTTTCTACAAATTGAATTTATAAATGATTTTATTATTATTAATGAAATAAATTTTAGGTATAGCCTAAATATGTTGTTGGACAATCAATATTTAGAACTGTTCGTTTTTCTACACTACTACTTTTCGCAAATATCGGCGGAATTGTTAATTTTAGTATTTGGAGTATCATATCACATTGTTATTATTTAATCACATGGCATAACATGACATTTCTTGCTTGAAGGATTCCACTAATATTTGAGACAACTCATCTGAGATACAAATGTATCAAGCATTTTATCGCCTTTGGGAATTCATTCGCTAGTATCGATTGCGAGAGCATCAAGGAATCATAATAATAACAACAACCGCAGAGGGCGCTATTTTCACTCATTGGAGCACGTACTCACTCTTCAAAAAATCTCAGGGCGTTGGGATGAATTAATCATCGGAAGGGGAAATGATTAAAGAGAGGAACGGGGAAAAGATATTCAAAGGGTGAAAATCAACGCCTTAGCTCTGTCGATCGATTGAGGGGACTCATTAAAGGAAAGAATTGCGTTGAATGAGAGGTTTCCCAAAGGCGCCATTCATAGCGAGGAGAAGGAGGAAATGAAACTCCAACCGGAGTTGATCGAATTCCCAACAACATTTCGTGCGACGCCCCCTCATTAGATTTGGGCACCAACTTGCGCTCCACTGGATGGTCTGAGACGAAAAGGGATTCCTCGGCAGTGGATTTTCTTCACGTCCCTCCGAGTCTACCGCGCCAAATGTACTAATTTGCATATCACCGATGAATTGGTTTTTGTGATACTGGTGCTGGTACTGGTGAGATCCCATTGTGGATTTATATTTCATGAAATCTAGTGAAGTAAAAATAATTTAATTCCTGATATCGGAACTTGAGTCATTCGGTGTTATCATAATAAATCATTATACAATGAATGATAATATTAAAAAAATATTTCATAGAATTTTTATTTTTGTAATGGTTTTTACTGTTACCAAAGCAACTATTTGCTGTATTCTCTTTTGCGTATGTATGATGTTTCAAGCGTTAATAAATTTCTCAATTTCTAAAGTAAAGTAAATTATATAATAGTTATTATTAAATTAAATATTATGCATATACTATAATAAGATATAGTATTATATAATTAATCTTCATAATTGATATAATATGTTAGATTCTCTTGTTTGCGATTTATAACTGTGAAATCACTTACCAAGAGAAGTGATATCATAGGGTACAAATATCTTAATGATTTAATATACAATCTTACACCATACTATACAATATATACCATTCATACTTATTTACAATATGAACCATATTATAGTGACTCATTCATTCCCATGAAAAAATTCTAACTTGTAACCCGAAATTATTAAAACAGAAAGATATTTTCATAAAAATTCATGTGCACGAGACATTCATGCGTTTCGCAATATATTGTTTTGCTGTGATTGATATTGGTACATTTTTGTTCGATATATATTTATAACAATGCAATAATGATGAATAATCGAATTGATAAAAAATGTTTCCACCTAGTTCCAGCCTAATTACAACTCATATGATGATAATAACATTTTTTATAAATGTTATTGTTTTCTCAGACAGAAGTTTAACTCTTTCATAAAACTCAAGATATGTTCAAGAAAATTTTCATTCGATATTTTCAAAATTTTGTTGCCCTTTGTATAATGCTAGTGTTTTATATTTTATAGTATTTTGTACAACTCATTGCTCGTAATTAAATTAGCCCCACCACTGGGGCATCCTTCACGGCTACTTAAAGCTTCCTGGTATTGTTTCTTTTCTGCAGTAGCCTTTCTGATGGAAGTAATTACCTCATCTGACTTATTTTACAAACATACTCAATTTTAATGTTAAAAATGCCCCTAAGATCCCATTGCGGATTTGGGTTACACGTCTTAAAACGAACAGAATTCCTTTGCTGAGGTTTATATCGGCGAAATGACTTCAATCGAGCGGTGAAGTGTCAAAGGGTTCAAATTCTCCTCAGAGGAAGTAAGCTTTATCTGATGTTAGCAAGTTAGTCCCGGTTCCGCTTTCAATTCATCCTCACGTTCTACCAACGACTCTGTGAAATTTTAACTCTGAAGGCACGCAGAGAAGCTTGTACTCAAATTGGCTTTCCCGCGATACAGCCAGCAAATGCTATTGTCGTCTAGCAGAAATACTGCCACTTAGTGCATAGAGGAATTGGAATAGAGGAATAATTATCGTAAATTCTTCATTTTGAAGTAAATGCTTCAATTTGTAAATTTTAGAATATTCAAGAGGGAAATCATATATTTTTGGAGGAAGTGTAGTGAGTTTTGTTTACCTAACAAATATGTATATATTTGCATATTATATCTTCTGATTATTTCGTCCTACCTTCAAAATACTTTAAATTGAGTTTTTTTATTCGTGTAAATTTTAAGAGATCACTCCTATACATTAGTATGCACATGAGTAAATCAATTGCGAATTAGGAAATTTACTTTAAAATTAACCGTTTTCAAATTGATCGAAATTTCTGATTTTTGTCATTTACCATTTTCGATTTTCTTTCGATGAAGAGCAACAGATCGTAAACGTTTAAATGTGACATGCACAAACTCATATTTATCGAGGCCATGTGCGCCTGGTTAGCAACATGCAATGCATTTGTGCAATGCTAGTTGCGTGTTCACGGGGGTACTCATACTAAATTTGGCCTGCCAAAAATAAAGGATTTTTTTTCAACTCCATTCAATAAGTTTATTAAGAAGCATCACAATTGGCACATTAAACATTCGAATCTCAATTGGCTTTGTTATAAAGAAAATCTAAATGTATGTAATAGATTGTTTGGACGATTCTAAAGAGACTCACAAATCAGGAATGGTAGATTTTTGTATTTGTCAACTACTTGAGTATTTTCTGATTTTAAATTTCTCACCTCTTATATCAGCATTAAAAGCAAAGACTAAATATTATTCTTTATAAAAATGTGCTTTAGTCTGATCAAAATTGCTTTTCACTGGTAACATCAGTGGATTTTGTTTTATATTGTTTTTAACCCGTCTATTTATATACGGAGATATGTAGACTATATATGTGAGAAAATGCTATTGCCTAACATATTATAGGTAATATTATTTTTGAAATCAGGGGGAGAACAATGTTTAATATTTATTCTTATGAATAGAAAAATATGCAACTGCGGTAAAATAAAATTTCCAACAATATAACATACTAAAGAATAAATGTACTTCAATGAGTATAAAGGAATTTTCCATCATCTTCATTATAATATCACTATGCAAAGGTGTTGCAGTAAATTCGGCGACTCAAAATATATACGATATCGATATGGCATATCTTCCAGGTAACCCAAGTGTGTGTTTGTGCTGACCCTTATAGATCAGCTGCCGAGTGGAATGGTCTTTTAGGATCCCTTACCTCATCGAAAAATCTGCAGACGACGCCTCACTAGAAAGAAGGGAAGATGTCTCCTAAAAGAGATTGACGGAGTGTTTCTGATCTCTTGAAAAAGTCCCAGAAAAAGGCACATTATGGTGAGATGTAACTCTCGAACATGTAAGACTCAAAGATAAAATTTAAATTCTTAAAGCTTAACAATGTTTTCTAAACAAGAATGTAACTGGATTTTAAGATAATATTTTTACTTAAAATTGCGTATATTCTTGTTTCCTTTTATATTTATAAAAATCGTCTTCGCCATCTCTCATTAACACTATCAGTCTTTTTGATCCTGATATTTCATATTTTAACGAGAATTTTCGAAAAAATCTCATTTTAATACTCTTTTGAAAAGACTGCATTTTTGAAATGATAGTCTACTATTCCTAGGGGATTTAATGTCTTTGGAAGTGAGTAGGTTAACTCTTCCACTACTAGGATCTAACAGTATAAAACAAAGGTAAGTTAGTAATATGGTTTTACCCCTTTTTAATGATATTACATGAAATTGTTATCAGAATGACTATAAAGTACATTTTTTGAAGTTATACATTAGACATTTATTCCATTTTATAGCTCACTCCTACTTAAAATATTATTCATTGATAATTTCATCCATACATTAGTATGATTTAGTCGAGGAAATGTTTTCTTAAATATTTAACCAGATTGAATATTATTGCTATTAAATTCTATGGTATTAGGCTGGATTTTGTGGAAAGCCATAATAAGAAATGAGTAAAGCTCTTCGTAATTTCCAAAATATTCTGTAATATCTGGAACTGGAATATTGTGGAAATTACGAAGTGCTTTACTCATTTCTTATTATTGCTATATTTGATGAAGCCGAGTAATTTCTATTTTAACGCATTCATGAATATATTTTTTTCTAATGAAATCACCTCAAATCTTCTCATAGTAAAATTTATATCTGACGCTAATTTACTGATAATATTAATCATAAAATAATTATCAGAGTGTGGCTCCTATTTTTTAGATTTTGTATTCCCTTGCACTAATTAACAGCCTTCTACAATCTACAAATAATAAAACACCACTAAGTTTAGGCTGAAAAAAAGTTATGTTAAAAAGTTAAAAATAAACAGTACAAGATGAAGAAGAGATAATAAAATCATGTATTCGAGAAGGAACTAATCTCCTAATTACTTTATTTACGATTTACTTACATAATTTACTGGCACTTAAAAAGCTTCGCGTAACAAGGGACCGCCTTTTTCACGGGTTTTATAGGCGATATTTGTGAAATAAAGTAAAATCAAAATGGTATCACCCTAACTTCAAGACCCGCTATCGCTATCCCTAAAATATTTAGCAAAAAAAATCCTTATATTTTTCAAACTTGATCTCACCGAAACTTTTTCGTACACCAACTTCCTCTCCATAGCTATCACCTACTGGCCTCCCGAATATGCTGAAGGAACGAGGAAAAGTTAGGTGAAGGCAAAAAAGGAATTACCTAGAGAGAGTGTGAAAGAGAAAGGTAGATGAGAAGAGAATCTCATTATTGGTTTTCTGGAAAGGGGATGGGAAGTAAGAGGTTAAAAAGGGAATAGGGGAATGGGGATGGGCAAGCAGGAAGAATAAGAATGATTCGGAAAATGGGCGGGAATTTTTGCATCAGATGAGGGAAAGGTAGGAAGGAAAAAACACAGGGGGGATACGGAGCGTGGAATGCAGAGGGGAGTTGATGGGGCTGAGAGAGGTGAGCGGAATGCGAAACGAGGCAGAAAGAGTGGAGCAGAAGTGGAATGGAGTGTGGAGGGAAACAGACAGAAGAGGGGAGTAGGTTGGATGGATGAGAAGAAGAAAGGAATAATAAAGGTGGAAAGAATGGAGGTAAACAAAAGAGGTAAGATGGATGGGGGAAGACAAGGAAGTTGCCTTGAAAAGAGAGATGTCAAGATAATTCTTCTGGATACAAAAACAAATTGTCTTAAATATTTATGTATATTGAGTCACAAGCTCCAAGCACCATCAAAATTTAGGACAAATCCTATGTACATTTTGCTGCCAGTAAACAGCATCTTCAGGAAAAAGAAATTAGTAAAGCACTTCGTAATTTCCACAATATTATTTATTTAAAAAACCACCGGTTTCGGCTAACGCCATCCTCAGGTCCTGAGGTCCCCAGACCTGAGGATGGCGTTAGCCGAAACCGGTCGTTTTTTAAATAAATAATATTGTGGAAATTACGAAGTGCTTTACTAATTTCTTATTATGGCTTTCCACGAAGTCCGGCCTAATACCATAGAATTTAGCATCTTAAGGGTTACAAACGTGATTGACTAGATTTAGATCGAGAAGCGGACTACTATGAAAAAAACAAAAGAAAGGCGAAAAAGCGTTAAGTGTTGTCAATTAAGGAATATAAAGTTTTATGGAAATCTAAATATTTATTCATAATATTATCTTTGTTTTTGTAAATACATAAATCCTCCCATGGATCTAAACCAAAATTTGCGTTGTATGGAAGAGTTAAATTATTTATGGTGATATTATGTGTTCGGTCTGCCATATTTTTTGCAATTGCTGAATATTCAAATCTTCTATATTTAAAATGAGCGATGTGTTATTTAAATCTGGTGCTTAACTTCCTCGTAGTCTTTCCCACATATTTAAGATTGCACTCGGGGCAAGAGATCAAGTAAATGCCCGATTTATTAAACGTGCCTATCTTGTCTTTAGTGGAGCCTAAAAGATTCTTATGGTTGAAATCATTGCAATAGCAAATATTAAAGTTAAAATTTTTAAAATATTATTAAAACCTTTGGTTATAAGTGGGAAATATTGAATTTTGATAAAATTATTGGAAAGGGATGCAGTGACTGATGTTAAAGTGGAGTGTTTATGGATCAACAGCTTATATTCGTATCTTTTAACTAAAGAGTCAATTAAAGAGGAATTGAAACCTTACATCTGTGTCTTTTATAAAGCGTAGCTCTCTACGGTAACCAGTATGGTTTAGTGGCAGATTGATCAATCTATGAACCAAATGATGGTAAGCAGAGTGTTTTTGTTGTTGTGGGCGAAAAGACGAACTTGGGATGGAATTATTAGACGAAGTAGCTTTTCTAAATATGTCGAACTGTAACTTATTACAGCTTTTGGAAACTAGAACGTTCAGAAATTGTAAACAGCTATTGTTTTCAATTTCCACAGTAAATTTAACAGAAGAAAACAAGTTGTTCAAAACAGCTAAACAAGTGACAATACTGCAGGCAGAAAGTGTGTGAGTGTCAAACACTCACAGGGCTTGCCCTCATCTATTCCAGTGATTTTATTTTTTCTATCCTGTCCATCAGGCATGTCCTCCTTGCGTAGCTTTTGCATTTTCTGTTTCTTCTTGTGACTCCAAGCATACAAGGCTTTATAATTTTTGCGTTTCCAGTATTTACTACATTGACTTTAAAGAGTATTATTCTCTTCAATCGGCCAATACTAGAAAAAATGTATTTTCTATGACCTTTCTGCGTAAGACCATTTTCCTGTTTGACTTAGATATGAATATACATCCTGGATGACTTTTATTTCAAATTAAAGTAGATTAACCGTGCTTATTTTTTTCTCGTCTTATGAGATGAATGTAAACCTCGAAGCTCTTCTTCCTACAAATGGTAGTTAACTCTGTAAATCTAAATTCAAATGAATTTCCTTTCTGGGCATAACTATGAGCTGAAACTAAAGAGAAGTTAATGAGAAATATACGATGATATAAAAAAGAGAAGCAAAGCAGGTAACTAATGTCTAAAAAGTTGCCTGATGTAACCATAATGGACATTTTATGAGATTTTTTGGAACGATTAAAATGTAATTAGGAAGAAATGGTCATACACAGAGGATTAGAAATTTTAGTGAAGTAGCAATTTATGTTGAAATTGAGGTCTGAGGAACCTGGGATGAAAGATAATCTGATAGTAAAAATATTAAATGGTTATTGAGTGAGATGGTGATATAATTAAGGAATTTAAAGCAGTTCAGAAAATACAGAGGATGTCGGCGAAAACAAAATTAATGAGATATTGAACGTATGGTAGAATTGTAAAAGTCTAGAGGGTAAATAAAAAAGTCACCCGGCTAAATAATGTTAGGTGATAGGATATAATTTTCTGAATGAAGAGTTGAAGAGTGAGGAGTATTATTAATAGGGAAGCTATTAGATGAAAGAAATGTCTTTATCCTCTACAGGTTGCCCTGACATAATTTACAAACGTTAAAGCCACCTGAAGTCAGAGATGATGAAAGATTAATAAGAATAGCATAGAAAAAGGAAGTGTAATCACAAGAAAGCAACACTATAAACACGAACCGATATTTAAAATGCCAGAATGGTTATAAGGAATACATTTCGCTTAGTATTTATAGAACATAATAATATTTTACTGTCAAGGATGTTGTTGATATGACAATGTATGGTGGGCATGCTTAGGAATTACACGAATAATATTATTGTATACATATCACTGCAAGAAGGTGCAGGAGCTGGTGGCAGTGGTTGTTATTTAGGAATACAAAATAGAAATAGAAATGCAATTAACTTTAAAAACATAGTCAAAATTACATATACTTTCAAAGAGAATGTTTTCTTGTAACATCATGCATTCATATAATAATATAAATATTCATAACCTAATTTTACTTGGTAAAGGCAAGCAGAGCCAAAAAGGAACTGGTGTGAAAAGGGAAAAAGAAAAAAGAGATATTTAGGTAAAAGAGATGTTTTCTTCTTCCACGTTCTTATATATATATACATGAAAAAGCCTGCCCCTCTGAAGTACGCAAGTCAGTGGGCGATCCAGGAGGCCAAATTCGAAAGAAAACGACAACAGAGGCAAGCACGCGTGCGATGCCTCTCCACAAAAAAGCGAAGGCAGCGTAAAAGTTCACAAGAGAAGAATTCCCGTCGCTCTTTTTCCTTCTGAAATCACACGGACCCGTCGGTTCCGAAATAGCAGCCGTGAATCATTGTTTTCTTTAAATTTCGGGCGATTCATATGTTTGGGTATCGGCGAACCGTGTCGAGGTCGAGATGCGTAAAAAAGGCGAGAGTTTGAATCTCTGATTCTAGAAGATGATGAAAGACTATTACCTGCTGAGATACAACCTTGAGAGTGGAGATTAATAGCGGAGCTTTACGCAAGAGAATTTTCCAAAGATACTTAAGAAGAATGAATGAGGCAAAATTAGCAAATGGAAAACTGTATCGACGAAAGGTTGTTGTTTCCTTGTGATCAAGTATATACTATTACAATAAATATATCAATTGTGATTTTTATTTGCCAGAAAAGGTTTTAACTGAAGAAAATGATAGTAATTGGTGATTTAAAAATGAAGGTATAATGATCATAGTGAACATGTAAAACGCTGAGACACACAAAGTGAAAGTAAAATATTGTCAACAGTAGATATTTGCTCTCTACTTGTCAGTTATTTACACATCAATTATGCTTCTCATTTTTATAAAACGGTTTCAACCTAGGAAATAATAATAATTGATGAATTGAAAAAAAAAACAAATTAATATACAATCTAAGCATATATTGCTGAGACCGTAGATTGTAATTAAGCAAGAAAAGTAAAGAGATAAAATTGTAACTATTTATTTAATATAAAATTTCTATTTTTTGTGCTACTTTCAAAATATCTTCTTCAACTGTGTTTCGGAAACTTTAAAGATAGCTCTAATGTAAGGATAGTGATTCATAAGAGTAATAAATGACAAGGTATAATCTAATGAGTAGATCCTCAAAAAAAAATCTGCGTTATTAATATTATTAACGAATCAAAGAGTTATCACTGATGCATTCTTCAATTCAAATGAAATATAAAACTATTTCGAAGCCAATTACATCTAAAACTAAATGAGTTGAATTCGTTAAGAAAATTTTAAAATCTGCTATTATTTAAAAGTGTATTTTAAAACGTTAATTGCTAAAATTAAATTATTTTATGTTTTTCATTAATTAGAAGCAGAAATTTTCCTTAAATTTTCAACCTAAAATTATACCTGGTACCTGTAGGCAAACATTTTCTATTATAATACGGGAGTAGCTGAGGATAGTATGCATAAAATGGTCCACTGGAATTAGCAAATCAATACCCTCATTAATACGTTCCGCTGGTCTGATTCCAATATATCTTTCAAATATCCCACAGAATGGGCATTTAAAGTCAGCGAAGGCAAAAAAGAACGCCATAAAAAGAAATGAACCGTCTTGAACCCTTAATGAGATTTCCTTAAAAATAACTGGGAAAAACGTAAAACATAATTTCTTACAACGCTGAAGCCTGGCATTGGGAAAGAGATGGAGAGAAAATCCTCGTAAGACGGTTGTAAAGCTAATACCTAGGTGACGCAGAGAAAGGGTAACAGGAAATTAAAGGCACCGAAGCCTTTGAAAAGGCGTAGGGGCAATCGAGTCTCGTCGAAAATCATTCCTCGAAGATGGAAAAGAGGTAATTAGTGAAAGAGAGAAATATTTGTAGGAGGGACCAAAAACCGATGGATCGATAACTAATCGCATTCGAATTCTCTAGCCATTTGACTTGCGTGAGAAAAAATGAAATATGATTCCTGAAAGAATGGCAGAGACCCTGGAATTATAGGTGGACGCGGAACATTAATCCTTTGATTGATTGATTAGAACCCTTGATTAAGTAGACGCCATTGAATGATGATGGTATTATTATTCCTGAAGTAGATTTTCATATCGTGTTAACGGGAAAAACCAGCATTGGTTAATAAAAAATGTGAGAGGTCTCAGATAGCTCATCTCTTGTTAATAAGCGCCTTTCGTTGTCGGTGTATTGTAAGAGATATTGTGATTATCTAAAAGGATTATTCATGTATCTTTGACTGTGTTAACTTCTTACACCGCAACTAATTCTATAATTGCTTACGGAGCTCTCAGATAACTAAATGAGTAGCATATTCGTCCGGCAAAAACAGTCTCGGGTTCGCTTCCAGGGGGTAGCCTATAAGTGCTTAACGACATTAGCTGTCGTGATACCTTTGTGATACTAATGCTGTAATAACTTAAATATGCATACTTCCTAAAAAAATTCATTATAGATTAATTAACTAATTTGTTATTTTACTTTTCCTAAAAGAAGCAGTTCATATCTTATTACTTTATATTGTTTAATTATTTATCAAATTATATATTTCGTTAATCGATGAGCATGAATAATATGGATAGTGACCATAGTTTTAACGGATTTTGTATTCAATTTTCTTACAAAATATAAAAGAATATATATGTAAAGGTCATATGTAATACCTAACCCACTCTGGTAATTTCCGCGACTTGAAGAAAAATATTATTCAAGATTCTGCAGGAGAAGGTCGTGTTATACATATATATCGGTAGGGTAGGCAGGAACCTCCGCATCATAGCTGCCCAGTATCAGCGGGATATCCGACTCTATGCGAGAGCACCCTATCTGCAGCTTCCTCGTCTTCGCCACGGCGAGGGGAGAGATGGGAGGCCTCAATCAGTGGCCGTCGCCTAGACGTGGAGGAAGAAGAGATTAACTCCTTCCTCAAGGAGGATGTGTGCGGTGTCCCGCTACGTCAGAGATCTCTCTCCACACATATCATTCCGCGAAAATTTCGCTCAAGAGCTCAAGTTAACTATATTAAGCAGGTTAGATAGTAAAATTCACAAGAGAGTTTGCCTGAGAGACCTTTCGTATGAATGTGCAACATTAAAGGAGACATATCTCAATTTCGTTAACAATGTTAAAGTTCCGTACATGCATACTCTTAGTTATTCGTATTAGATACCTCCAAAATGAATTAATAAAGCGCTAGACTGTTTGTGTACCTGATTTTGAAAATCTCACTAATTTTGAACTACCAAAATGATAGAAGAAAAAATTAACACAGCTTTAGAAAAACTTAGAAAAACTACTCGTCGTTAAAACTTACTACCTAGCATGTGAGAACTTCTCTTTGGAGTTGAGAACCTCTCAAACGAAGGTACTTTCAGGATAAAAAGTATCATCACGGAAGTTTGCATGTTTGAATATACGCGATCATAATTCCAACCTAACAAATGAAAACCGCAAATTACGGGATTTAGTAAAGGTTCTTTATGCAATACCTAACTTGGTTACCAAGATTCCTACATTTTTTTAAAGATCTCACGCATAGCTGCCTAAGCTGCCGCATAGACTAATTTTATTTATATTCAAGTAAAGAACTATCTAATCGTGATTTTATAAGATAAAAATATCGAATTTGATTGGCTACATCTGGGAGATATGTTTTCAGCCAATTTATCGGTTCAACTAAACTTAGTGAGAGGAATATATTTTTGAATGGCATCCATTTAAAACGCAGCGTAATAATCATTTATTCATTAAAGACTATAAATAACCTACCTACATAATTTATAAGCGGTATAATAAATAGAGTTATAAAATAAAATAATTTATGATGAATATAATAATAAAATAAATAATATTTCTACTATTCCAAAATTTCAATTACTTCGTTATTAAAATACATAAATAACTATAGATGGAAATCAAAATAAATTAGATTTTATTAGAATGGGAGAGATCTTTATTTTACTATAGATACAGGGAGTGAATGTTTATTTAAGACTTCTGGTTGAAGCGTTATTTAAAATTTGATATAGCTACGTTTCCATAACCAGAATAAATGAGATACACACAAGCATACTCGTAGTTTCCCCTTCGTGTATTTCCACAGCAGGGATGAATGCCGGAAGGTATTCAATTGATGGTTATCATGGAGGATGTTGATTGCAACCTATTATTCATTGTCAGAGACACAAACCTCTTGCTATAGGGAATCAAGGAGAATGGAGATTAATGGTACCTGTCATACATAGAGCTGCAATACTTTAAAGAAAAATGTTTACGAGTCTCTTCGGTAACCATTAAAGATTTTTGCTGGTGCTTTTAGATTTGAGAAAAGTAATTGTTTTATTTATTTTGCATCAGTAATTTTCGTAACTGCAGTAGTCGGAAAGCTACGAAGGCATGAATGACAATGAATAAGAACCATATATAACTTCTTATCGCATACTATGAAAGATGTTGTTCATAGGGTCATCTTAGGATTCTTAGGATTGCATTATCAAATTAAATTTTTCTGTCCCATGAAAAAATTAAATGTCTCATTTTTCATTGGACCCGACCGCTTTCCGAAGCCTTAATTTCTTCGCTCTTATAAGCATAATGAAATAATAAAGTCTTAGTTGCATGCGAACAAACACATGAATAAGGTTACAAACTATTGCAAGTTCATCACCTGGTAGAGGTATCGCAAATAACACGTTTTTGTTTTAAAATATACAAAAACATAAAAATATTAATACAGTAAATTACAAAATATTCATCTTTACGCTAATTCATTTTTAGATTCAAAATTAAATCGAGACATCTCAACAGATTTTAGCTTTTACTTCGTAGAAGTTGTGATTAAATCAAAAAGATATAGAATAACTGGATTTTATCCTTTATACTATTTCACAAGATTCCTCTTTAAAACCTTTGTGTTTTAATGACAACTTCTTCGATATATCGTAAAAATATCACAAATTGAGGGGCTCCTACGACAAATTTAGTTATGTGCCTTGCTATTATGTATCTTGTTATGTTATAATGTATATGTATCAAATTTAGTTATGCATCTTGCTTGTTCCTCCGTTATATCATAAACTGATTGAAAATGGATGGATAATTGGATTGCCTTTGTTATCAAAGGTTAATGAAAATTCCAACTAAATGAAAGGTCAGATTCAGGATGTAACCTTTGCATAATTATGCAAAGGTTACATCCTGAATTGCATCAAGATTATAATATGCCATGCGGTGGTACCTCAATAAAGGAAGTTGATTAATCTAGGAATTAGCTTTGTTTGCCAAATTACAACGCAATCCCTAATTACCCTTCGCAAAATGCAAAGAGAAACTACAAAAAATACCAATAAATTTTAATATTATAAAATAATAATTATTTTTAAATAATTCAATGTTTTTCTTCCATTTTAATTGGTTGAAGCCGATACATTCATCGTTAGGTGAATACAAAAGCTTCCAATTACATTTTTATTAGCCAAAAAATATTCTTTGCAAAATTTACTCTTTAACCGTAACATTAAAATTCATAATTTCAATATCCTCAGCTGATTGAGTTAGTGGTAGACATAGCTATACAAATAAACTTGAGTTAGTGCTTCAGCATACACATCTCTTGACACAAACTCCATTGGTGGTTGACAGAATGAATTGCAATCACATTAATAAGACTTATTTCGATATCAACGAGATAAAACGAGGTAGAAAAACTTTATCTGGCACAATAAGAGTAAAAACTCATTAAGACATTCCCAAAGAGCTGTAAATTAGGTGAAATAACTATCTGAAAATCCTTTGCCCTTGCGTTGGAGAAGGCTAATTTCATCCGCAGGATTAGGTGAGTGGAAAAGGGTACGTGAGTAAAACTCCGTACAGAAAAGGGAGAGCAATTTCCGAGCAATTAAGAGAACGCCGGCCTTGCTAAACAAAAACCGCACGTGGACGATCCACGCCAAAACGTGGGTAATTATGCTAATGTAAAAACACAAACAGGCTGAATTTAATGCGTACGCATGCATGCGAAATTTGATGCTCTGCTAAGAATGTTTCACCATTGTTTGGGTAGTAGATGGACAAAAGTCCGCTTGAGAATAACGGAAAAATACCTTTACATTAAGAGCTGGCTCCACAACAAATAATGCCATGCGAGCCATCTTGGATGTCATCTATATTCATAACCCTGAAGCCAGATATAAAAGAGTAAATGGGAGGTCACTTATTCGGAATACTAAATTATAACTGCGAATTTCGGGAAAATTGGATCTTGTAAACTACTTGTTCTAGTGACTCTCATTTCAAGTTTTTTTAGCACGCGTTAGTAGGCTTATGTTCCGTTCACATAATGCACTTTTCACCAATTGCTAGCATTTTTCATTTGAGGAATTCATCCATAACTACGAGCCATAAATTTTATCTGGCTACATTTTAATGTTATTTTTATCAAACTAGTCTAGAGATAACCAACTTACATCGTCTTCTCAATAATATTTGATTTTTAATGTAAATTATGTGATCTAAATTCCCCCACTATACAATACAGAATATTTACCATTTATTTGTTATAACTGTTTAAAAAGACGAATCTTCATGGTGAAATCCTTTCAAGCACAAGGATGTAACCCTTTCTATTGAAATTTATCAATTCAATCCGAACTAATTTATTTCAAAGGTTAAGATACACATGAAAAATATTCTCAAAGAAAATATTACTGTAGTTCACACAAAGCAGGATATATAAAATAGGGATTCATATTTGCGTACTGGAGGGGATATACTTTTTACTTAATATGAAATTCATCAAGGAAATTTCTAGTTTCCATATTTTGTTCTTGTTTCAGGACCGAAGAGATCTTAAGTGTAATAATTATACAAAGAATATTAAAAAATGCATCTACTTCTAATATACGAAACTTAGTGAGCATTAATAGGTATGGTACGGCTGGTATTGATGATGATATATATGCGCTCGTATATGTAGGTTCCACCACGATTAACCGACGCTCATTAATAAAGAGTGTTTATTATTATTATTATTATTATTATTTACCTAACTGCTCGATTAACCGATGGCTCAATTGACCAACAGCTTTACTGAAAGGCATACCAATCCAATCCACTGACAATTATAATTAACTTCTGTGACATATGTATTTGTGACAAAGCATTAAGAATGGAACTAAGTCGAGATGTCGTTAAATCTGGTTTTCGGTCAATTGAACAGTCCATCAATTGAGCAGTCTAGCAATCAAGTGTCGGTCAAGTGAACGTTGGTCAACTAGGTCCCATATATATTTAGGTATTATTACAATTTCAATTTTCGAGTTAAATTCTCACCTAAATTTATGCAAGGATGTCATAAAGCTCCACATTACGGATTCTGTAATATTATTATCCATAAGTTGATCGTTCCACTCCCATGCGGTATCCCGCTCTTTGAGAGCGAGAAATAATTCAGTATAAATTTGGTTTCGAATTTCCCTGGTGGTGAACTAACAAATTCCTTTTATAATTGAGATCCCGGTGGGCGTGCGCGGAACTGCCTGAGGGTAGGATTAACTACCAGAGAAGCGATGAAAAAATCAGGGATGGCAATTAAAACAAGGGCATTAAAAGGATATCGCCAGTGTATACAGCCGCGGATAAAAGCTTTGATTAGATGCTGAAACCGTTTTTCACTGTTGCTTCCTTCATATTTACACACAAAGACAAATAATTAAAAGAATCCGCACTTCTTCAACTTTACATGAACAAAAACCCTCTACCCGCATGTTAGGATCATCGCAAAAAATTTGCTCACGGCCTTTCCGAAATTCTGAGCTAAGCGCCTCAACGTTCCACACTTTATATTTCATCAAAGGACTTTTCGCCATTCCGGGACCGGATGTAAGATCATCAAAAAGGAATTTCATTGCCACATTTGCCGAATACTGCGTCCCCTCGTTTACCATTCAGAAACTACGTACGAGTTATAAATGCGAGTTCGGTAGTTTTTGTTCGAAGGCGCTAAAAGAGCTGACGATGCTCTTTAAACATGATGGCCTAATAAACTCTGGTTAAAGGAAACGCTCCCAAATGCTTTATGGCCATCCCTCTTCTAAAGTTCGTCCTTTCCCTTAATGGCTTCTTGGGGCCAGGAGTTGAGGTCGCTGTGCCTTTCTTGCGAAGTTTAAAGCCTTAAGAGAAAGGAAAACTATTTCCACGTGCCAAATTCTTCTCTAATTCGCGATGAATTTTGATGAAAGTTCAGTAAATTGCTTCCATCGAAGAAATGTTTGTTCCAGCAATGATGAATCACAGAAACGATCAGATAATAAATAACAACTAATGGTATGCATAATTATGACAAAGGATCTTTGCGAGGTAGATGTAAAACTGATATTTGTTCCATCTATCTACAAGTATACATTTCACAATTGGTCAGCTATTTGTACCTTAGCAGTAGAAAGAAAAACCATAGCTAAAATCTTTTTAAACAATTGAGATATCATTGATATTGCTTAATTATGCTTTACATTATAAATAATGTAAAATAACAAACGTAACAAATTTTACGTAATATTTACTTCAGAAAAAAGATTTTCGCTATGGTAAAGGAATAATTTAGAATTTTCTTAAAATAATTCATTAAAGATGGGGTTTAACTTGCAATTACGATAAAAACGAAGTTAGAAATAATAAAAATATAAAACTATTATAAAACCTTTCATTATTTATGGCATTATCGCATTGATATCGATATTTACTTCAGTTATTTACGTTTGTACTGTAAGATTTCGATTCTAAGATTTTAAATTCACCTAGCAGAATAAGTTTTATTTTCTAGTCTTGCAAAGTTTATAGGCATAAAGGATTCTTGCTGGTATCCTGTTGATAGAAACTGTACAACTTTACGGAGTTTAATTCCGAGTAGTGCATTTGGTATCACATTACCAATGGTGAGTTAATTTTATAGAGCATTCTGATGTCTGCTGGAAAGCTTTATTACAGAAAACTATAAATAATTCTCCCTCACTTAATTAATTATACAATATATACAGATATAAAGACGTCATTGGTGTATCCCACGTTTTACTCTTTTAACGATGATGCATGTTCCGTTTTATAAAAGTGAGTTACTATCCGAAAGCGTTAGCACACGAATCGAATAGCGTACGCGTAACCTTTCATCGTTTACACGACCTCGTAACTCATATGTCAACCGCTATTACATTCCTCACTTTTAGGGCCTCATATTCCCTCTATTTCGCTCTTTTGTGTTTCTAGCAATGCAAACGGAATTTTTATTTTCGAAGCTCATAACGAGAGAGAGTTAAAGCTACTGTTTTACTTTGATTTCTCTAACTATACCCGAAAAATTCAATCTCTTTGAAAATCGCATGTTTTGGACTTGCAGATTACAGAAGAAATAAAATTGATGAATAAATTCAGTATAAAAATGTACCGAAGATACTAGTGAGGATAAAGACTGGAGAAGTAATCTCTACTTTTGCTCTTTCATTACCTGTTTGCATGGAGTTAATCAGGATTAAAATGGGTTCTAAGTGTATTCGTGGACGGGATTTTGACAGGCACAATTCGTTTTAGTTAAAAACTCTGATACGAATTTATTAAGGAAGCAAGGTTGCCAGAAAAATTCCTAGCAATTTACGATTATTTTTGGGATGAAAATTGATTATATGAAAAAGAACCGAGAATATTATATGCATGGACCACATTTAAATTTAAGTATTTAGTAAATTGAGAATTTGAGATATAAATTGAAAGGCAAAAATTGATTGAGATAAGGGGCAAACGATGAGACAGGTCTTTCAAAAGGAGTCTTTGTTCGGCTACAACCTCTTCTATACTATGGAAAAGATTTCAATAATATTATAATGCTCTCCGAATAAGGCATTTGTACGTCCCAAACGTTCAGGCGGCGCGTTACAAATATAAGGTAGAGTTTAGTTAATGCATTTTCAGAAAGATGTCTTAATATGAGCCCACAATAGCAGATTTAAAGATGATCACCGTAATTTTCCATATATAGTACGCCTTTTTTCCACGAAAATACGTCAAAAACGTAGGGTGCGTATTATACATGGTTACAAGCGTCATCTTTTTATTTGGGCTGTAGATGGCATTTGAAGTAAATAACTCAACATACATATATATGTATTCTGATTTCACGTTTATTTTTCTGAAAAGAACACTGTTGCATATTAATAAAATTATTAAATTGAAACAAAAATCAGAGAGGAAGAACCTGTTACTGATAGACCGTCACATTGAGAAATCAAAGGTGTACGTAAGAGCAAGGGAGAGAGCCATCCATTAGCAGCATTCCATGCTTGCGCGGTGATCTGTCGGGTGCTGATGGCAGATGACCATACGTGAATAATAGCGTAGAATTCCATTCTCTAAAATCCAAATGCGTATTATACATGGTGATAAGAAAATTCTCACATTGCGCTCGTAATAACGTGGGTGCGTCTTATAGTAGGTGCGTATTATAATTGGAAAATTACGGTAATATGTTATGAAATACAATATGCTCTCCCTTCAAGTCATTGAAATATAAGAAAGGCACCAAAAAGAGCAATAGGTGAGAGCAATGGAAAAATAGCAGAAAGCATAGATAGAGAAGATGAGCAAGAAAATGAAAATCACTGAAACAAAGGGAACACTTTCAAAAGTCGGGAAGACTCCTAAGTCAACGGTATTTATTTATTTAAATGTATCGCTGCAGCTTGGTAAGAGTACCAGATGGCAATGGTCCAGTTGGATGTAGAATGAAAACAATACTATCTATCCGCTATTTGCCCAAGGATGGGGAACCCCTAAAAAAATCTTCCGTACCAGTGAAGGAATAGTGAATATACCAATATGATTAATACAGGATATTTATATACTCTGCACCCTACTGGGGCTCATACAGCACTGTCTGCAAGTAAGTGGCCGTTACAGATAAAGACTACTATACTCACTACTTCTTTGTAGCTGGATAAAATACGATGATACTAGACGACTTAATAGCTGTGATCTGTTTCCACTCATGATAACAGGAGATTTATTTTTATTTATTTATTTATTTGACCCTTTAATGGCGAGGTTAGTATGTATGAGATGATATAGTAAGAAGCTTGCAGAGACACATCTTGTCGATGAACATATACTAACGCTGGGAAGCTAACATACCGTAAGAGAGATATTTTCTGTTATAACTTTCCATATTGTCAATAACTCACCTACTACCCCACTGAAACTTAGACTCGTTCATGAACCCTCCTCGAGTCTATAAGGAGCCAAAAATAATCACTCATCCTCCTCGTAGACAAAATCCTCTCCGGGAACGTTTGTGAAATCTCCATAATTTACGTTCCGTCGCCTAACCCCGACGGAGAATACACAACCGCTTCGTAAAACAAACATTCGAGCTCCTTTAATAAATAACACTACAAAGCGCTGAAAGGATAGCGACGGGGTCATGTCCCAGTTTTCGCTCTTCTAGAGAATAAAAAACGGCGGCTGTTATAAAGTTCCACTTCGTCGGATCATCGGGGGAGCAATCGATGTATCGAAATCTTCCCTGTAAAAGCCCGCTCTTTTTTATAATGCGCCGATATTACCCCGGGGCCAACCAATTAAAACGGTCGTTAGTCCCCCCGTCTCTTGGGAGGGAGCCGTTTCTTTTATTTCGGGCTTGTTCCACGTTTGAACGGTCCGGAACGAATTTTACCTTCCTTCGCCGGGGTCGAGCGCTCTCTCGAACTGGCTAATTGCTTGCGGCGAGAAAGGCCCTGAATGAGGCCTTCGCGGAATTAATGCAAACGTTAAAGGACACGATTAAAGCGCATTCTTGGATCGCACAAACCATCGAGTATCTTTGTTAGAGGAGAAGGGACTAGCTGTTTTGCTATGAAGTCCAGGTGTAGCTGTGACTGGTTTCTCTAATTGGTTGAAACCGTGGCTATATGCGGAAAAATACTTCCTTGCCATGGTTCAGTTCCACCCTTAGTTTCACGCATCATAAAGCCGATCCATGAGGATGGGTATCATGCCCCCTAAAATGTCAACAAGTTTATATTTACAATGCTTTTTTGAATACAACTCCGATGCATCAGAATAATTTAATAAAATTAGATCACACATAGAAAACCTTGGAAAAGATAAAGGATACGTAAGCTTAAATTATGTAGGCATAAATAATTAATTTTTGCAATACTCTTTGTATTATATTATTTCTCTTATTATTGAAGTCATTCCGTAATGATAAACAGAGGTGAAAAATAGCGACATGACTGGGACTCGAACCCAGGTCTCCCACTTTCCGGGCAGGTATTTTAACCACTAATCTACATAGTAGTTTAGTGGTTAGAATACCTGCCCGGAAAGTGAGAGACCTGGGTTCGATTCCCAGTCATGTCGCTATTTTTCACCTCTGTTTATAATTGGGTTTCAGTCGCACGACTTTACGTGATAAGTAATTTCCTATCCTAGCTCCTTATTTTCATTCCGTAAATTGAAATTAAACTGCCTAAAATATTTCAAATTGCACAAAGTTATTAAACAATTTAAATAAAGTTTGGTATTTTGAAGATAAATTTGAAAGATATAGTAGCCAGGAATATCTCACACTAAATTTTAAAATTAAGTAAAAGTTATGTAATAATAATTTAAATCCATTTAAAATTTGTTCAACGCTTCGTTCAACATACACCAACTCGAAATGAGTAAATGTAGGCAAGTTAAATACATATTTTACTAATCAATAGAACGATTTAATATATTACGGAGAGATATATCGAAATCGAAAAGATACCTAACGTATAAAAAATGAATTCAGTAATTTTGATTAGCGTAAGCCTTAAATTAAATTATAATTTTGAATTTAAAAAATATTATATATTTCAGCTTCTTCTAAACGTAATTTTGATGGAAATATTTCATGAATAACAGGTTTTAAACTAATCAAGAAGCATTGACCAAGCGTTAAAAGTAATTATTTGAAAAAATAGATATTTCAGGTAGTTCTCTCTGTAGTCTGCAAGAGAAGATAACAGGGTAGATTAAGTGTGGTTGCTGGTGTTGCAACACCTAGTCATTTTTTTAGTCGTATATTGACATAACTAATTCAGATTATTTTCAGTAGTGAATATATTACGTCATTTAGTACGTATACATACATACATACATACATATAGAACATAGAATTCTTTGACACATAGCCTTGAGATAGGTTGTACTTAAATAAGGAACTTCCGAAGAATGTAGATTAAGTATGGATGTTGGTGTTACTAGACTTCCTATCACACGCCATTAGCGGATCGCTGGGTAGTCTTAGTCTTAATTGATATAACGCATTAACATTGTTTTCAGTACAAGTAGTGAAAGTGAATTGACATCTCGTCATCTAGTATAATACAACTAGTATATAGTTTTTGTAAAAGAACTTTAAATGAGGCTGTTGATAGATAAGCTTCACTTTCGCTATTTAGTCAGTAAAATATCTACCTTATCTCGTCTTCTAGTATGATACATGTAGTATACAGCTGTCTTCGTAACAGAACTTTGAAAGAGGCTGTTGTCTATAAGAAAATTTCTTGCATCACTTTCCCTATCTAGCCAGTGATGTATCTAGCACATTATACCACGCAAATTAGCAAAGTTGAAAGGAATTTAGCCTTCCAGCGCCGTAGCCAAATTACAAAACACCCAACACTCGTTACTTTCCCCATACGCCGCATTACTTTTCCACGCGCAGACGATTAATCATATCCAAAGAAGACCCGGGGAGCTAACTTAAATCGCTGCAGCGGCTTGTATTAACGCCGGGGATTAGACTTGGACCTACTCCGGATTTGAGCGGGAGAGGATAAATAAACCGTACACCTGCTGAACTTAGACTCATTCCATTTTCCATGGGATCTATTTCCATCCGGCGGAGGAACGTAAACAAGACGGGATGTAGCGTAATAAGGCGGAATCGGAGAGAGGAAATATTGGCTAGGGATGATCACCTGTCCCACCCTTCGGAGGAAAGAGATTTTCCATCACGCGTCCTTTCCGTTTCTTTCATACGTCCATCTCTCGTTCGCCAACGCGTTGTGATTTCAGAAAGAGCTTAGGGTTCCTTTCTCCCCCGTCGAAGGGATATATAACCTTCTTATCACTTCCACACCCACGCTCCTGCTCTATTTTCTCACGCCCCGTTCCCAGACTCCCCCTCCTTCACACTTAGGGTCGATCTTTCTCTTCTTTCATTCTGATTCCCTTGCCTTTCTCTTTATTACGGTTGTATGATTAGGGTTCACCATAGGTTCACCGTATCTCCCTACTTAGTTTAAGAATGTTGTCAAAGATTCCATTTTGAGGAATTATACTTCAGAGAAAAAATAAAGGATTATTGATACAAAAAGTCATAAGCTCCAAACCTTATTTGAGAATCATTCCATGAGTACGTACAATAATAATCAGTATAGTCATAAGATAATAATGCACTAATAATAAGAATAATATAACAGTAATATATCAATAGTGATATATTAACGTAGCGTTATTATTCCAAATAAATTCCTAATCTAGAGGCACAAAGCAGAATTTCCCGAAATTTAGGTAACAACCACCCGCTTGTTCCCTTAAAAACCTGACCCTAATTTTCTGCCCGAAATGATACAATCTGCTCAATTCTGAATTGCAAGAGAATTATTTTAGAAGGATCGAGATTTAAAAAATGAAATTAAATGATTTTTGAAACGAAAGTTTGTATAGAAAATAATGCATGTATTAAACAAAGTAGTATTCTAAATTAAGATGATCATAATTATAATAAAATATTTATTGTACTCTAAACATAATATGATTGACTATAAATTCATTTGTGAATAATTGTTATGCAGTAATAAATTATTCTATAAAATTCAACATGCATGGTTCACATTTTTTTAAAATCTGTCTTATTTATGAGCACATGATTGGCTCAACGTATTTCCCCTTTTAACAAAAACATTTCATATTCATTATACTTCACAAAAATGTGTATAAACAATTGTATCGATGCAAGAAGCCTTACGATAGGATGTACCGAGACTCATTCCATGTGAATCATAATAGTAACCTATTAACGCAGCATTATCATGTCAAATATATACCTCACATTGGGGTACAAGGCAGATATTTTGGTAATTCAGATAATAACCATCTCCTTGGTTCTTTAAATCCTGACCCTAATTTTCAGCCCGAAATGATACAATCTACTCAATTTGGACTTCCAAAAGCATATTCTTAAGACGGAACGAGATAAGCAAAGCGATAAGAAATAATTTCTGAAACGAAAATGTCTTAAGACTCATGCATACATAAAATAAAATCACCTGGAACCGTACTCAAAATGATGTAATTATTATTTAAACATAACATTAATAGTGGATTAAATATAATAGGATTGAATAATCAATTATTCCATACGGTTTAAAGGCTTTCTCGTGTTTCATATTTTTTAAATTCCTGCGTAGTGATATAATAAATTACATTCATGATTATCAAAACGAAAACATTAAGTATCGTTGCATGAATTTAAGAATGGTAGAATAGCACAATGAAAACGTTTAGTAGTATCCAATTGTAAAACATCACCAGTTTCTGTTGACCCTGAATTCCTGATTTCCCTGAATCTATTTCAGATACTTTTATGCCATCATAATTCAACAAAAATTATATATTTTCCACATCCTGACGTTTTATGTGTGTTTTTTGTTTTCAGAGGAAATATGGAACCGATAAATTTAATACAAACGTGCACTAAAACGATAAAAAAATCCGGAGAATGTAGTAGACATTTTTACTTGAACTTACGTTTCTCAATTTCTCAAATTTACTGAATACCACGTTTTGTGGTATTCAGTAAATTTTACAGTTGAAATCATTTCTCATACTTCATATTGTGGTATTTATGACTCCAAGCGATATTGTTTCCAATAATGTCAAGCGAGGTACCCACAATAACTAGAGAAACGCACGGAATGACCCGGTAGTATCGTAATATTTTCTCATCACTAAAACCTCATTTCCAGTTCAAAATCATAATTTTAACGAATGCAGTTTTATCAAAGTGGAATGCATTGCTGACTCAAATCAGAAGGGAAAAGTATTTTTGTACACATTACGCTGAACGCTGAAAGAATGCCCTTCGAGAGTGAAATAAATAGCTTAAATTTCTCTAAATCGACCTAGTATCGAATAACACTGAACAATTTTAACACTAATATTACTATTTTTTAACTTATTATTACTATTTTTTATTATTTTATTTGATTTTTTTCTCATTTAATTTAATTAAACTCACTAAAATTTTTATTTTCATTTTATACAAATGTTTGGTTGCATTTCAATGCTCCTTTGTTGATGTTTATAAATATGTTTATTTCTATTTGTTGTTGTACGATTCATTCTAATTGGTCGAAATGGCTGTTAATGAATCAACTTTAAATAAATAAATAAACAATTAGAGATCTTCGTGAAGTAGGTCTAATATCAGATTTAGCGACAGTGCAACATAGAGTAGCTAGTTTCGTTAGAAGAGATTTCAGGTTCGACAATAGCGTAGAATCCCTCGGGTGGAATTCGCTCCAGATGAGAAGATCTGATTACCGACGGAAACTTTGTGAAAAATTCATCGGTGCAGAATTTTTAGACAGAGTAAATTACATTGTAGTTCCCATTAAGAACAAAGGTAATCTCCTATAGGTATCGATTAAACGTTACACGGAGGAAATCGCCAAAGCAGATACTTCCCTCGGTCGTTTTTTTTCGCAGAACATTAGAGATGCTAATAGGATAAATTATGTAAGGTCGTTGGCCCTTAGGCTAAAGATCCCCTTTCTACGTACCAATGGTTACTCTCAGGGTACATTCCGTCCACCTTCATGAAGGAACCATATAAAATGTAAAGGCCTGTGCATTGCTTTCGGGTGACATAACTTAATTAGCGTAAAAATATGAAGTTCGGTAAAATTGTCTGAAAATTTATCGGGACTGAGTAAATTTTGTATGAAACATAGCTCTTTGATTTATTTACGATAAGTATCTAATTTAGTCTCCGAGAAAGAGTTGTTTTTCAAAGGAATGCTGTAGTTTTTCCGTTTTTTTATTTTTTAAACGGGGTATCTTTAATACCCTAATTCAAGAAACATAGGATTTTGAAAATCAAATTCCGAAACATATATTCTACTTGAAGTTAATGTAATTGATTTTGTATGTAATATTATTTGGCAAATGTTCGAAAGGGAAGTTCGAAATCTTCAAAGCTTATTCGCCTGGTATTTTTATTTTTAAATATTTCTGTGGGAAATTTTCTGAAAAAATAGTGAAATTATTTTCTGTTTTCAAAATGTTAATATAGTGCAAATTTCTTCCATTGGCACCACAGGCTCATGCCTATGATATTGCTTACGGTTTTTTCCCTTTTATTGCCACAGGACATTTTCTCCTTTAATAATCTCTCCGCGGAGCATTCGGCAACAATTCCCACTGCTTCGCTTCCGTACAGAATACGTCCCTCTCTCGGGATGTGATATCAAAGCGTTCTGCGACAGAGTCTCTCCAAAATGTCGGATTTACACTGCAGTGGTGTCGCCCACCGTGATGGCTAAAACGTGCTCGGCCCTCCCAAATGGACGAAATGGGTTTTCGCGAACCATAATTCCGATATAAGTGTGGAAGTGAAAGGAAGGCCGTCGTATTGAAGCGTTGTACATCATGTTTCACACAGCCATCGCAATGAGTACCGAAACCACTGTTTCACGTGGCTCGTAACCCGTTATCCAGAAACTTTTGAAACACTGTGGGAGAAGCTATGGCAGTGTTTTGAAAATGACTAATTATCTGGAATTAGGGAGAGATGAGGTTCTAAGAGGGAAATTTAATATGGACTCTCCACGAGGAATAAAGTGGAAACAACGATAGAAGAAAGCCAACTCAGAATTAATTCTGTCTCTTTTTATCTGAATCATTGCTATTCGTATTTCTGAGTACAGTCCATCAAACTTGCACAATTATGTCCAATGTCTAACATCTGCTTAATGCGTCAAGTATTTCTAAATATAGAGGTGAATGAATTAATCAAATTTTTATGCCCACTCTAGCTGTAAGATAACATCAACACTTTATAGCTTTCTGCAAAATTCAAGGCTAAATTTGGAAGTGAAACTTTAATTTGATATAAAAAAATCAGATATAAAAGTATTTCAACAAAATAATTCACTGTTATTGTTTAATTCACTTTATGCAGTGCCAAATACGAGTATTTATAGTATCGTAATTTAATTTATTTATATTTATAACTAATTAAGAACCATTGGAATAACGTGAAGACAAAATTTATCTACTGAAGTAAGCAGCGCAAAACAACGGCAATTGCACAAAGAGTATGGTAATCTTCAACCTGAAGGTATGATAATCAATCAATTTTATCCAAGTATGATTACTTGATTTCTAATAAACTTCATCTTGAAGTTTTTGGTGAAACCCTAATTTGATGCCAAAAAATCAGATAGGAAATTAGAAATGAAGTAATTTCAAACACATATCATAGTATATAGACTAAGTTAAATTTTTTACGGTTGAAAAAGAATAAATTTATCATCATGTCAAACTGACATAACTGGAATGACTCGAAGACAAAATTTATCTAACGAATTAAACTTCGCTAAATTCATTCGCCTAAACCAATAACAGAAACATTAACAAGAAGCATTGAAACCTAAATAATTAGCTAATCGCATACACCTATTATCTTATTTAGACTCAACGAATATAATATCTCTAACTAATACCACGGAGTGATCAATCTAAACTTACTTAGAGTCGATTTGAAACTCGATTCGCTCATGTTCTCCATAGAATGTGGAAAGGCACTTACCTGAAACGAAAGAAAAATATATGAGTACAAATGATATATAATGATCATATTAGGTGAACATATCATAAATATTTACAGAGCCAAAATGATTCTGGTAGAACTATTAACAAACTTTCATTTAATGAACACAGAGCGCTAAAAATGCACGCTACCAAAACTTTAAATACATTGTCATACCGCGTTAGTGACTAGTAAAATTCAATTTACCATTCTGAAAATACATTTTCTGGCGAAAAGCTACTTTTGATAAAGTTGCAAAAGGAAACATAGCAAAACTTGACCTCAATCATATCAAATACAACCCTCACTTTCATCAGTTTAGTGTCGTCAAATTTATTTACTTCTTAATGCAAAGTTATAGCCAAATAAAAGGACTCCTTAGGTTAGCATGTCTTAGAGAATTACCTTATAGCAACATTATTTCAAATATACTTGAGGAATATTATGATAAGGGGAGGATATCTGAATCGTTTCTGAGCCAGGATGAGGATACATTTTTCTTAAAGAAAACAATACTTGCAGTTAGACGGTAACAAGATACTATTGTACAGAAGGGAATTCCATTCATTCTGCTTAACGTTAAAAATAAGAACGAGAAACCAGATAAAATTCTATACTGAATTGTCTTGATAAATATTCATTACATTGAATAGTAATCAATCATCTCAGGGACAATTTAAACGTATAAACATATCAAAATAAATCAAGAAATAAATTTATATGTATAAATTTAATTTAAAACAATATTTTATCCATTTAACCACATAAAATTTCAATCACTTTCCTATAACGTGATGAGAGAGAAGAAGAATTAGAGGTGCTGAATTAGAGCTTACACATCAACTGTACGGTCCGTGTATGGAACCAGTAACTTACGAATCGCGTGACCATTACGTTCGTGGAACTTCTCCAACAATTTTTTTGTTAAGGGGGCTGAACCTTTGCATGCGAGTGCAAGCTCATAAGAACGCCCATGTGAGTTTACCACCCACATCCTTCACCACATCCACTGCCAGGCAGTCAGAGAGCATAATGAAGCAGTATTTCAGCGCAGCAAAACTAATTAGGGGGATTTACTGCCCAGAAGGCCACTCATTCTTTCAGCTTAGGCCAACTGGACCTTAAGGGTGGAGGATAACGAGGCAATGGAAGATGAAAAGTTGATAAGCCGAGTTTATGGAACGGTTTAGAGGTTTTTGTCCATCCGGAACGTAGATTTGGATACGTACTTTTTTCAGGAGGAGCTAAAAGGGAACGACAGAGGTTAATACTACGCATCATTTTTCGTATTTGGGATACTTATGACGGTAAGAGGACCTCGATGTCGTAACATCTATTTCATCTTCACCAAAAAACTTTAATGCCTGAGGATTAATGAGCTATGGGAGTTTTTCGTAATAATGCCTTAATATTTATAAAAAACTCGTTAAAGTAAAATAATAATAACCTTAATATTTATAAAAAAATATGTTTTGTATTTAGGGCCAAAATTGTATTGTGGGTTACCAAATGTAATCAAAAGCGTATCTAACCATAACTTATTTCTTAAAGAGTCTAAAAATTGGCTGTAAGATCATGAAGAAATTTATGTTTTTATTCAAAATTTTCAAAGATTCTTTGTTCATTAACGTACTTTTTAAATTTTCTTTTCCTTCTCTCTATTTTTTTCTATTTCTGTTGTATTGCCTTTCCTTTGTATTAATATGTTTCTCATATTTGTATTATGCCATTGTAATATTATCGTAATAGCACACGTCACTATTCTAAGATAAATGTGCGCTTTAAACTCTACGGTTTGTGAACACAAGACGTATCATGTATTATCGGTGTCAAAAATGCAGAATATCCTTAGTTGACACCTAAAGCTCTAATATCTATTAAAATTATGTAAATTATATTGACTTAAATTTACATGCAATATTTAGAGCAATACATATATTCATTCATTCATATGAATAGAAAGGAAATCTATCAAAGGCCTCAAGCATATCAGAAATCGTGGATTTAGTTAGTTTATTATTTCATTTATTAGTTTCATTTATCTTATTTAGTTTCATGAATCATGATCTCTCAAAATACGAAGTTTGGCAAATGAGGTCGCGTATAAACCCTAACACATACGCTGTATAGCAATAACTGCTTAGGGAAAAATCCTGAATAAACGAGTTTTTTTGAGGATACCTCCAGGGCAGCCACTTTTCCTATGGCTTCTTTATGTCCACGATGATCAAGGATCCTTTTAAAAGATCTAAATTTTGTTTAAATCCCGTCAAATTTGACGGCAGCTCTGAGGATCATTATACAGCAAGCTTTCCATAATATTATTTTGAATGGTGCAGTGAGCACTGAAATTTGTCAGGGTATGAGTTCGAACGGAAGTAGATCATTCAACAATAAGACATACATCATATTTTCTACCCTAAATTGTCGAACTTAAATATAAAAACCTCGTATGATTTCCTAAATAATGAGGTAAGTAAAACAAAGAATTGCAAATCAGATACCAGTGATTCGTAATTTTTCTCAGTAATCATCAAACTCACTCAGTGAATGGAATACAGTGAGTAAAAAGAAATTTATAATTAATAATAGATATTTGAATGCCTCTTTAATTAATTATTCTATATTTTCCACTATATTGAATCAAAGTTGTTCGCTGTTTATTCACCATTCCTCCCGATGCTTTCTTCAAAATTCTGTAGTTTCTTGCGTGCGTCTATATGTAGTTCAAAATATGCAACAATTTCCAATAATTTGGGTTATTTTTTTCTTCTTTAATTTAGGAAACACTTTGTAGGGATTTTTACTTAAATATATATGATAACATTCTCTGATACAATGTTTACAAATTTTCAATTCTTAATTCCGTATAAATTAAGTTTTTTTAGCAATATTTTCAAAACAGCATGTAATTGAAACCGAAAAATATTTGCTTTTCTAATGAAATTGTTTTTTTTTTATAATTGCACGCAACCACCTGTTAAAGGATATTAAGCGAAGCATTCGCTCCAGCTACCATTTCATTACCATTCTATTGTCTCATTTGAAACACCTCCCGATGAGAAAATGCCGAATCGAGAAAGTTATTGCTTCCGATGTCGGTAACGTTTATGGCGGAATACAGCGCTCTCTTTTTAGATGGACGAAGATAACGAAACGGCAATAAAATCTTTATCCTCAATTCTGAGCCAAACAATATCGCTCGTAATAAAATGCAGGTTTTGCTTTCGTCAGAAATGAGGTCTCAAAACCTCGTTACGACGCCGAAGAACTTCCGATATTGGGATCAAACCGGAAACTCTCACGTCGAAAAGGCATTTTAGTGTGACCGATAAATATTTATTTTCTTCGTCCTTACCGAAGAAAAATTCCCTAAGCGTTCCGAAAACCCTAAGTTCTTTACTGCTAATTGCTTGCTTTCTCAGAAGATTTGGTGCACATAAATCTTGCTACTAAAGTAGATGAACAAACATTTTCCATGCTTTTGAGTTTAATTTAAGGAAAATTCGTCTTTCATTTATTTGCTATGGCTTTGATAATATGGATGTAGTAAATATATTTTGATATAAGTCTTATTGAATTTATTCATTCTGATCCCTTCATACTAACTGTTGTAAAATGATCTTCCATAGGGTAAGTATAACTCACTTTTCAACTCCTATTTTTCTGCATCAGTAAGAAAAGCAAGGGTTGACTACTTCAATCCTCATCTAGCCTGATGATTCTAATTTCTCATCTATGGCTTTTGGTAGCTTATGGTGAAAGGAGTGAGAATCCATTTTACCTTTTCGATGACGACTACTCATAAAGATATTCTAAACATTACTTAGGAGTAAATAAGTACAACTAAGTATGACTAAGTTTATAGTACAGACATGAAAATATTTTGGTCCTTTCATATATTTAATATAGTTTCTCATCATAAACAGTAAATATTCACCAACAGGTAAATATCAATAATTTCCTATAAAAATGGGCATTAAAATAATTAGCAGAATCAGAACTTTTTCTCTGGCATATGTTTTACCAAATTAAGCTATCTAGAACAGAGCATTGAGTTGCATTCAATTTGAGATTAAACACAAACAATTAAATTGGCCAACAAAGCAGTTGTACGTAAGCACAGTATCATAAAATTCCTTGGCTGTCACTCAAGCAATCAAATAGTTGCATAACTAAAAATTGCATGTCAGCGAGTAGCCTAATTTAAGTCGTATCTTGACTTGGCTGTAGTAGCGATGCGGAAATGTATCAGAGACGAGGGAGCTACACTGCGAACCCATTAGAAAAACGAAACCGGAGGCTAGCGAATCAAAATTGCGCATAAAATCCATTCTCACTAGAGACGGAAACGGAAGGAAACGCGGTGAAGTAGAACACACCAATCTTTATCGCCCTGCACCACGCACTGACGTGACTTTGTAACATCAAATACTTACAAGTGATTTGGTCAGCGCACTCTACTCCTCGACCTCCGAACAAAAATTACGACCGCCTTTTTTCTTCTAGCCGCGAACAATCGAAGAAAACCTTGCCTTTCTTTCTTCATCCCTAAATCCCGCACGTTGCTTTCCAAGCGCCACCTGAAATGGATGCACGCTATCCCATGTGTTTACTGGAAACCATTCCTCTTTTCCCATCTGAAACTCACTTCCTTTCAAATCCTTCCATAGGAGCCATTCCCTAGAGAATAACAGAAGCAGTGCGCTATGTTTTACAAGTAAGTAAACAAGACCGCCGAGTAGATAGGTAGTCTATTTAGGCTTCCGAAGGTCGTCTACATAAGTTCACGTGATTCCATTGCACACCTTCGCATTATCTCTGATGAGAATAAGATTACAGTAAATGTGAATGAAATAGATCTTGATTTTACGTAAATTGAAGTATGTGTGAACATACTTCAACCACCGCATATTTCCGCAGATAGGATGGCCTTCAAATAAGACGAGCTATAAATTTTCATTAAAGTTGTACAGTTTAGGCATATCTTTCCATTAAGATGACCCCCAAAGAATGGCCGGCCTAGTAATTAAGCTTAGACCGACAATCATCATAGTGATATAATTATCATGATGATCGCTAATCATTTAAAATTTTCTTAAATTGATTCTTTAACTGTTAATTTTCTTAACATAACATTTCTTAACTTTGGTATGGCGTTTTATAAATTTTCTTTCTCGTAAAAAAATCGATTCTTTATTTCCCAAAAATAAAATCCTTCATTTAAACGATTGTTATTATGAAAAAGAGGTATAAATAATTAAGAATAGTTAATTACAAATTATTTGACCGGACTCTTTTATTGAAAATAGTTTTAATATTCTAATCATATACATTTTTCATATTTTTTATCGCCCGTGACTCAGAAGAATATTTTGAGAAAAGGTAAATACTGGAGATGTTTTCATTGCTAAGAAACAACCTACTGAGCTAGATAAATAAAACATCACAATAAATCATTTTAATTACATTCTGAATGGCTTGGAACGGAATTCAGTTAACGTTTTGCCAGAGAAGGGAATTATATTTATTGGTTAACTATTACTACAATTAGTTTTTTAAATTAGGTATCACTTGTTAAATTTTGAGTCTTATTTAATTAAAATTCTGTATGACTTAGCACGAACTGCGGCCAAGCATTGAGGTTTTGCACCAATTATTTAGGCAACACATTAATTTTAGATTTTGCTTCTTCGGTGAAACTTCGGTCATTCAAGAGTTTTGGTGTGGCAAGCAAAGGTGTCCTCCCGGTCGGTTGGGTGATGCATCGATTGCAATTTTCGCTTCTTCGGAGATACTCCTCTAGGCGGTCCAATTTGCCTCAGCATTCAAAATTAGCATCGTAGTTGACCACGTACACGGGTAAAAAAATGCTCCGACCCTTCCATTTAGTAATGTTAGCTCACCCGTTCGCCGTCACCTACGTCCGAAGGTAATTGCCAGACTTAATTAACTTCCGAGGCTGCATCGCTAGCCGCCGGGAGATAGAGCAGCAGTGGAAGGCGAGAATCTATTGGTCGGCTAGATTGGAAGCAAACGATGCGGCAGGGAGTGATAGATAGTCGATCCGCCGTCAGATTAAACGGTGCAAAATCGGAATGTATTCGATTTGAACCGCAGGAGGGAAACGCTCCGGAGTGATAGGTCGGATATTTTTTTGCCGCGTGGGTACAGCTGCCGCAGCTCCTGGTGTTCGGGTTCTCGTTACGTCAGCGACAATGACGGATCGCTTTCTCCCGCTTTCTCCCCAAATTCAATTCGCGCGAAGTTCTCCAGACGAGTGGAAATTTTCCCCTTGAAACCCTTTGGTGCAGATGTTCCTCCGGCGGAAATTGTGACATCAAAATCGAATATTAATATCGGAAGCGTCCGAGCTTGCGGCACAATGGGAGCGCATTTATATGTGCTGGAATGGATCGAAGATAACAGTGAGCTTGATAGGACGCAAAAGTTGATTCTAAATCACGGAAATGCGGTCATAAAACGTTTCCCCCTTGGTTCTAACACGGATACCACACACCTTGTGCAGCACGGATTCGTTAGAGACTGTCAGGGCTTTAAATAATTGACACGTGTTTTGTGGTTGAACATAATTAGTCTTTTTTATGTAAAATTTGTATTTGGAAATCTTATATTGTTAACCAAGTTATACAAGTGCATCATCGGTTAGATCTAAAAGATTTTTCTCTCATTTGTTTGGTAAATTACTCGTTTTGACTATTACATTGCAGCATCTTACCTTATAGATCATTCTTATCTTTTTCTCATCATTTACTGCGTTTCAGAACTTAATATAAATATATTGTTCTTAACTAAATCATAATTTCTCAGCCCTAACCGCAAGCCTTTCTGACTTGGCCAATACCAAATGGGCTACTGCGGGAAACCATAAGAAATATTGAGAAGTTGTTATTAGCAATTTCCCGTTCGATCCGAAAAGGCCTCCTAATTTTTATCCATAAGAACGCATTGTGTGGAGTTTCCAATTTGTTTTGACTTGATTTCGATTTTGAATAAATAACAAGTTACTGTGCTCAACAATCAGAGAGTTGTCTATTAATGTAAAACAAGAAACTGACTCTGTCAAATTTGAACAAATCCGTGATATTCAATATTAATGGTATTTTAATTTGTATTTCCATGTCAAATTAGGTTGTTAAAAGAAATGATAAAGCAATAATAACCGCTTAACTGGGTTTCCGTTTTTTTTTACAATGGTCCAATGTATACATTAAATCATTATTTTATTTCAAGTATGTATTAACACTAAATTAAGCCCTTCACAATTGATGCTTTCTCTATAGAAGCAGGGTTTCATTTGATTGAGTGGTTTAAAATTTTTAGAGAAATTAAAGGACTAAAGGAAGATTTTTATGCAATCCTTGTTTTATCATAATGCAAGGGACTACCACTATATCACCATATAAATCTAGAGGATCACAGTAGCACTTAAGAAGGTTTTGGAGTCTGCAGAAAATCTACTTCAGTATCACCACCAAAACTTTTATCAAATTTATGATGAATTCATCAACAATTTTACTTTCATTACTTATCAGAACAAGGTTTCATTTCTTTTGCTCGATTTCGATCAAAATTCATTTTACCCACATTCTAGTGACCACATACGGGAGAGCGCTCATGAAAGGCAAATAAAAGGTTTGATTTGTCGGTGGTGAGAATCACAAACCATTGATTAAAGCGTCGAATATAGCAAGCGGTCAATGGGTTGGGAACATCCAACCGATTCTGATTAAATGTCGGAAAAAATGTAAATTACCCTTTGTTCCAACAATGCCTCCATTATAATAAACGAAAATGGCGTCACAGCATAATTTTATAGGCAACAGTTTGAGAAGAACCGGACTTTAAAAAATTCATAAATCTTAGCTAAAATAGCTTTTAATCTTCCCGTTCTTTATATAATTTATAAATATGCGGTCATATTGAGAGTTAATTCACACCCTGTATCTTGTTTGTCGAGAACTGCTGAAATGCAGCTAGCGGACAGAAGAATTCGGTAACCTAGCAAATCTTTAATTTTCGTATCTAAAATGGTGATTACTTCTACTATTAAGAATGTTCCAATAGAATGTTACAAAACAACCAGACTCAAGAGTAGTCGTAACTAAGACCTCGGCTTTAACCCTCTGTCAGTCGTGTTGTATTCTGTACAACACAGACGGTTTTTCGGGTCCCTTTTCTACCTGGGTGGTCCATTGAACCTCATTCCCGGGTCTATTCTTTTATTGCACTTACTTTTAACTTGTAAACGCGTCAATAGCTCCTTTTAGTCTTAAACCGACTACGAAAGCGAGTAAATCTGTGTAGTGACGACTGTTGAAACACATACAACGCGCGACCGCTTGGGTAAGTTTTTTCGTTGGTGAACTCTATTTTTGCTTATTACAACGTTTACATGGAAATTTTCACTTATTTCGTCTTAAACTTTATTAGACGCATTTCAATTTTGGAACTAATAGACATCTTGCTTTTTGGGTACATTCTGGACGCATTTAAATAAATAAAGTTGAATAATAATATTTTAAACTAAACGTTGTTTACATCTTCAATTATTCCTCTTAAATTATATTATTACCTGAAGTTTAGTACTCAGAAATAATAAACAATTCAAACTAATTTTACAATTTTGGCCGAAAATCGATCTGTTGTATGGAATACAACGCGCGACTATTCGTTTAATGATCATAGGCGCGACTGATGAAAGGTCAAATCTTCGACATACCTTTCTAGCCAATGCCTTTCTTGCTGGCTCGAATTTACCTTGAATGCAAGTACATTAATTATTATAACTTCACAAAAATGCAGATTATTTCTAAATGGTGGATGAAGAATGAAGTGGTATATTACGAAATAGATTTCCAATCAAGAGGAAAATTCTGGATAATTTTTTTCATAAAGTTTGAACCCAACGCTATAGGTATCTAATTAATAGTTGAAACATATAGCTATATTCAAATGTCTTCATTTTGCCTTTGAGATAATTTCCTTGTTCGTGTTAGCTACCATTTATGATGATCATCATGGATGAATAACTGTGAATTCACTAGTTAAAATTTACTGATATAAAAATACTTAATTTTGGAAAGTATTCTGTGAAGCAGTATGAAAAGCAATAGCATAACTCTTCCTACAATATGTATGTAGATTTTACAGGAAGAAAACTTGGAACGCTAGTATTAAGGAATTAGAAGATTAAAATCTCTAATAGAGAATAAAATCTCCAATAGCTTTGACAGCGTTCCTCGTCTCATTCACTGGAGTTCCGAGAAAACTAGAAAGGACGCCGAACTTTTTAAGAGCAGTGTTCTTTCTTGTTTTCTCCAAACACCGGCGAATGAAAAGAGGAATGCCATAAATGACGGCTATTGGTGATTTTAAACCTCTAATTAATGTAGAATGACAATCGTGTATTCAAAACATAACAAATTACGGTTATCGTGATTCCAAACAAAAATATTTCAACAAGGTTTTAGCTGTTTCATAATTTATTAAAATATAGAACTTTTCATCAAAATTTTCCCAAATTGCTGCGTAATTGTGATTTTCAAATAGTAATAATTTCGGTAATTAATATGCAAACAAATACAGAGAAATATGTTCTCGCCAAGTTGCGGATACCACGTATGCGGAATTGCAGTAAGCGGATTGAGTTATTCGAAACACGATTTTCAGACAACTCGTGCAAAACTGGAATGATAATCCGAATTCGATGCACAGCAGCTGCGTTAATTCAAATTCAAGCGGTTGACAATATAACAAAAGGGGATTTAATGATTAGCGAGAAACACGATTGTAATACGTCAACAAAATTGAAAGCCACATTTTGCTTCCCCTCTCTGCTCCATTCATCATTTTTATCGAAATAATCATTGAGAACTGAAATGTTCTTTAGTTATAATATCGATGAATAATTATTCATCGACATTTTGTCTATTGTTTTATTATGATGCAATCTTCTAAATATAGGCAGTAGTTACTAATGAAGCAAAACATTGATGCCATGATAAATATATCATTGATGTTATTGCTTATAATTTCCACTCATAAATCATCAAGCTTATCTTTCTTGACTTTGAGTTAGTTTTGGTCTTGACAGAGAAAAAAATATCATCACATTATCATAGAATTAGTTATCATAAATAAAATCAAGTGACAAAGCTGTAATTTTTTGAAACTCTACACAATGAAAAATTCCTATATAAAAGTTGATACATGATATTATATAAAATCCTTTGTATGAAAATATCTTTATACTTGTAACTTCACCTATGTCGGCCAAAAAAAACCTAACGCTTCTTTTGAAATATCCAAATTCTTCATTTAAATTATTTATCAATTTAAATGCGCCATAGAGTACCGGATTTGTTTTATTGAATAATTAAATATTATTTTAATATTTATGAAACCGTTTCTTGGACGATAAGTAAAAATTTCCTGCTCAATTATCTATTAAAGTTAATACTTTAATTAAATCATTTATATCCAAATAAAAAACACTGAGATGAACTAATAATATACATAGAAAGCTTATCCTGCCAACAACACAAAGAAAAATTCATGCTCATGCGACCTTCACAACAAGTCGCGCATAACTTCCTCGACTCCACCAATGAGTTCGCTCGAATTTCAAAGGCAAAAATAACCCGAGCAAATAATTGGTATCAAAGGGAACGCTCCATTAAGTTTCCGAGGAAAATCAAAGAAAGAGGGGGAGACATTTCCATTCCGCGAAAAGTGAAAACGGATTAGGGACGAGAAATGAAATATAGGGGGAAGGAATTGGGATTCACTCTTTTTAATTGAGTTTCTGCCAAATACAACTTGGAAATGAAAGAAAAACAAGCACCGCCCTCCGCTATCGCAAAGACTGATATAAAACCTGTATTTGCAGAGGCAATTTATCTCCCGGGAAACACACCTGGTGTCTCGCATGACTGGCAAACTTCCTCCCCGCATTATATCAGGGGACTTTCGATGGAGTATTATCCGATCACCGAACTGTGTAGAGCGCCCATTGTAGCTGTGTATTTTTGAGGTAAACGGCTTTTTGTAAGCCTTTCGTGCGTGTTTCGATGTCTGGTTAATCGAAAGCGAAGATTTAACTGTCTATGAAATGGAATGGCACACAAGAGTGAGGCTACTGGAAATATCAATGAATCTCGGGTGAAAGTATAGCCCTTTATCTAATCTAAAAATTACGGATTGACCTATGGAGAGGATTTAAATGCCAATGGAAGGAATAGTCACCAATGAGTGAGGATAGTGGAAATATCAATGTATCTGAGGTGAAAGCGCTTTTGCTGTAGAGTCAACTTGTACGTTAATGCTCGTAAGGAGGGAATTGTCGCTTGGATATGAGAAAAATGATCGTGGGTCTCAGAAAAAGAATTTTGGGAAAATAATTGTTTTTATAATATACAAGAATATGAATAAAATCAAATTTATGCGAATTTAAGCTTAAAAATACAAGGTAATAATCAATGTAAAACATTAAATTATATACTGTAACAAGCTTGCTCTTAATTCACAATTGAATTAAAGGCAGATATTTTTTATGTATATCCAAGAGCTTCTATTTGATGGCTATTTTGATAAACTTGAATAAAAATCTTTTGGTGGATAAATGTAATTCCTCAACACCTATTGCATGCCGCATGTGATATGCGGCATGTATGTTATGCATGCTTGCTGCAGAGCGTAAACTACCTAGATTTTTCGACGAAGATTTTCAATATTTCCGTGTTGTTCAAATTACCTAAGAATCTGCGGCTATTGAAAATTATTTTATTTTATCAACGTATATTATTTGTTTATTTTGGTTACTCGTCAAATTAAAAAAAGGAAAAGTAGATGGCATTGCCAATTTCAAAAATTGTATTTTAATTAAAATATATCCCGTAAATGAGAATCTAAAGCTTTTATTTACTTTATAATAATGCTAATATCAGTTCTCAAGTTATGAGCCTTCACATGCAGTAAATAAAAGGAAAATCACTTGGGTTTTAACCACATACATTTAGATGTATTATAACTTAAATTTTCACTGAGTAATTTAAATATCTTACAGTCAAGAGAACGCTAATAATAAAGTCTACTTTGAACTCAAGGGTTAGAGATAGTCTACTAGATCTGCATGACATAAGAGTTCTTTCATTTTCCAATAACAGTAATGAAGAGCGTTATCTGTTAAAATGACTTTCCATCCTATTTTCTTACTATCTGAGCAATGAAACACCATATCACTAAAAATCTTCAATTAATTTTATTATTACTAGCTAACTTTAACTTAATTAAGTAATTTAAAAAACTCTTATTGGAACGTGGTTGGTATATTAGTGAAATATTTTAAGCACCCATGGTCAAAATATTTAATAAATTATGCGCAAAACGGGTAACTTATTTAATTTGCATTTTCTGGAAATGAATACAAAATAAAAGGCCTATTTATAAGCTTAGATGCAAAGTGCTGCCCCACATAGATTGCTCCGTCTAGTTCTGCTATGAATCTAGTCAGTGAATCACAAGTAAAGGCAACCATGACTATCCACTCCCACTGGTATGACCGCTGAAGATTTTGCTACGTACTCGTATGATTCACTATCTCGCATCTCTTATTTCTGGACTGATGTTATCGCCTCCCCTTTACGTTCTCTATTTCTATATCTCTGTTAGTCATCTGCTGAGCTTATTCCGTCCCTTTATTCTCCTCCCCTAAGGAACTCCCGGCCCACACATCCAATATCCTTCAACGCTCATGTCAGATCTCGTGCGCGCAAGGTGCCCACCCTTGCACTTCGAATTATTTTTAGTTTAGAAATTTCGCCATCTTTCGGAATGAATTCGAGCGGCGCTAATCGGAGAACGATTCATAAGACAAGGGTCGCTAATATATATAGGAAGCATACGGAACTGAATCCAGTAAAGGGCTATATTGGATCCAATTTAACTTAAATTCACGGAGGAGGCCGTAACTTTGTGGAATTCTCAGATAACAAACAAATGTTATAGAAAAAAAAGGATTTATTAAAACGCAAGTAACTTTTACTATCCACATAAGGTTTCGTTGGCTACCAATTTCGGCTAATAATAGCACCTCTCAAAACTTAAATGTTACTTTTGTTTTTTGTGAAACCTTTGTTTAATTTAACAATCTTTAGTTACTTGAAAAATCCTTGCTCCTTTAAAGATAATTTTTTAGTTCACGCTGTGGTGTGCATTTGGAGAGTATTTCCTTTCAGCAATCTAACAGATTATATAAAAAGTATGAATTCAGAACGGCTATGCATCCACACGTCGAATTTGGCGATTTCTACGTCTCCAATGAACATGCTTTCAAATTTCCTCTTAAAACACATTGCCAAAACCTTGAATGATTCTTCCTTGAAAAAGCTACTTTCATTGTGAGTAAAGCAGCTGAAACTTAGTTATCATATATTTCCCCGATTACTTAACTAAATTTCGTTTTTTTTTTCTTTAGGATACAGTGACTATTCCGTAGTATTCATTTTGGTTAGCTTTGTGGATAATATTCTCGATATAAAGAATTTTGTTTTCGATAAGCTGATTTGAATGAAAGTTGGTAGAATCTCAGATATGAACAGCTCATATTATATAGATATTTGCTTTCTCCATTCCGGGCAGCTTCAATATTAATTTTATGATTTACATATGATATTGTATCGTGTATTTATAGGTATTTGATTAATCAATCCTGACTTCCTACGAGAGAGTCCTGAATTTATTTATTTTTTTTTCATTTTGAAGATTTACGTAAATAAAGTAGCACGGTGTGTAAAAAACAAATACCTGTTTCTTCTGACGATTCAGAATTCAAAATTAAATATATACGCTAACAGAAGAGCAAAAAATAATAAAACGAGCGATTCCTAGCAGTGATACGAGCGGAAAACATTCCTAGGAAATTCTGCAAAAAAGATATTCGGACATTTCCTCCCATTCGAAAACTATGTTTTCAATTCATGAAAGCAAACATTTCGGTCGATGTTGCATTGAGGAATCACTTTTGCCCCGATAAGGAATGGAATGTCCACCAACGTCTCGACCTTGCCTCAGCTTTTCAATCGTATCCCTTCACATCGACGGCAAAGCTTCTATCAACAGTGAAACGCAATTGAGTGACTCCCTCCCGTTTCTATCAGTTTCTTTCCTCTTAGGAAATGTGTCTCTCTATCTAACCGATTTTCTTTCAGGATAATCCCATCCTGAAGTTGACGAATGTCTCAGGTTTTACTGCTCTATGAATCGGAATCTCCTCTATGACTTGTTTTCCTTCCTTCTTTTATTGCCGCATAGATAGAATGTCTATCTTTGTTGTCGGAATGTTAGTGTAGCTGACTGCGCGGATTTCGGCTTATTTGAGACGTCAATTTTTGTGATGCTGCACAATGACAAAAGGTATATTTGTACACTTTTGTTTAATAAATATCATCAAAGATGGATTTCGTTAAAAACTTGCTGCTTATTGTTTGTTATTTATATTTATAATATGATAACTTGATTTTCAAGAATTTTCCTGTTACCTCAATTCAAATATTATCTGTACTTTTAGCAACAATATTAACTAATCATGACTCTTCAAACCGAAATAATTACGGTTTATTTGAAGGTCTACGGTATTTGATAAATAAATATTTCTCTCTAAAAGATGTTTTTTCAAGTTAATGAAGCTGCCATTCCAATGAAACATGAGTTTATATGCAGACAATGAACCTCATATACTCATAGAACACTTACTAAATTTATCGTATTCTTTTTAACATGATAGGATACTTTTGTTGACGCAGGGGACCTCATTGATTATTTTTGTACGAAAAATTGTAGATATAAGCTGTGAAATATTTTACAGAACATATTTAAATTTCTATGTTAAAGTAACTTGTTTTCATTTTGCAATTCAATTATACTTTTTCAAACTTTATACAATAAGGGAAGCAAATATTGGGGATGCGCTTGCATTCCTTATAAAGGCTTCTCAAGACTAGAGAACATTTTTAAGGATTGTTTTTCTTAACCTATTCCTGCGATGGAATTTGACTTGGAAGTTGCGAGGAACGCTGAAAATGTAGGTACTCTCTCTCAAATTCTTGCTTCAATACGAAAACAGGTTACTCTCGTACAGTACATGCCCTTCGTATTACCCCTACATGAAAGTTTTTAAATACATTCAAGACGATAGAAATACCGCGAGTATTACAAGAAAAATAAACATCGATGTTCCTGTATTTTCGAGGAAAAAAATCAAGTAAACTTTCTTACAGATATATAAAAATATAGAAATATTTATTATTATACAAGTATTTACAAGATAATTATAAATTAATTCGCCTGGAAATGAGCGCTAGGGAAAAAGACTGAGGGTAGGTTGGCAATCGCTAAATTAATTCAAAGAAAAAGCACCTACGGAAGGCGTGATGGCTATTTTCCATGCAGCCTCCCAGAAATGTTGACAATTTTGACAACTGATTTGAGATTATGGAAATAGGCACAGAAGGCATTCTTTTGAGAACTCTTTCATTCCTCGATCAATCAGTAAGTTATTGCAAAACGAGAGAAATAGATCAAGTGTTTACTGTTTACACTCCTACACGCCACCTTGCTGCTGGCAGGGTATAATCGTACATGCAGAAAAGTAGCGGAACATTGGATCTGTTCCATGGATTCGATTCAAAATGCCTCCAGGTGGCTTTCAAACTAGTGCTTTCAGATCATGGAATTTCAGATTCTCGAAGATATTTTTCACCCCCGTTACTTGATTCCGATTATTTTAAGCGAAACTTATTTTGGACGAAAAAAATACATTCCCTCAATTGGGATCGTTTTGTGACGGATAAATGCTATTGGCTGACCATTGCTTGTCCGCGCAGGTTGGTGAACTTGATGATCTCGATGCCCTAGAAATAGAACGAGGGATCTAAGGCTCGTATCAGCCCTGACATTTGGCAGCCAGGCGTGGGCCATAAACTGTAGGATCCCTTGGCAGGATCATCTTCAACCGCTCTCGGAGGCCGTTTCAGGGAATTAAACGCAAGGACCGTGTGAAACGATGATAGGAAATTGATGGGCTCAGATGAAAGATGCGGCCAAATTCGTTATTTGAAGGGGCGGCTTTAGGTACTTCAGATTATTTATAAAAACATGAGATTTTAAGTTTATGTTAAAGCAATTTAGCTCATTTAAAACTAAAGACTTTACTATGTAAAAATGCTACATTATTTTGTTTCCTTAAGAAAGTACATTATGTACGTATTTAAATTATTAACTAGCCATTTCAAGTCATAACCTTCTTTTCCAATCAACCACCAGAAAAAATTCTTCAATAACTTTTTTTCTCTCATTCCCCATCATTTAAAAATATTTAAATATTATAAGCTATAGTGCCAATTAAATGAAAAAATCAAGCTTTTGATGAAAAAGCCCTGTTCCTGATTATACTTTTAGAGAACTATTTATATATCAAATTATTTTATAATATACTGAATTATTTTGCGTGCGGCGATCATGATCAGTTAAAATTGGGAAAACAAAGGACGGATGCTTCTAAATACTCATTTCTTAATAGGGGAGTAAGGAAATGGAACATGTTACCCGAAGAGGCCTTCAAGCTCTTACCTAAATCAATTAAATATTATAAACGTACATTCTTTAAGATATTATAAAAAAGTATTGTATGTAAGGGGTTTTGGATGTGTTGTTTGAGATATTATTAATTCCATAATATGTAAGTGTGGTGGTTGAGAAACTTATAAAGTGACATGTGACTTATCTAAGGAACACTGAAAAAAGTGATTATATGGGAACAGTAATTATAGAATATATTTGGTGTAAATGTATTCGGTGAAGTAATAGGGAGATATTTGCAAAATTTAGTCTTGTTTGTTATGAAAGCGTGGCCTTATCCTGTTTTTTCAATATAATGATGGTAATTAGGAATTTTAAATGTAATAATTTATGTGTGAAAGGATTTGTAAATTAACAATGTTTTTGGCTGCCACCTGACTTTTGTCAAACTTTAGCGATTGTAATAATAATAATAATATAAGTGTTTGCTTCATTAGTTTATACATTAATATGTAGCACACAGCGTTTCCAACTATTTGGGGAGGAATTATAAGAAAAGAAACAACATGAAAGTCGTCAAAAAGCAATAGAATACATAACAGTGTATTATTTAACTTAAGTATAACAAAGGGAAAAGTAAGCGACTCTAAATTTAACTTACGTACATCTCATACGATAAGGGTGAAGAATTGCGAGAGATGAGTTGGAGCATTTAATGTTAAATTGAAACTTAGAAAACTAACAAAAACAAAAATAATCCTTAACATAAAAACATAGTTATCGCTTTTAATGATAATTGTCTACGGTAATAGTGCTAGGGTAATACATTCATAATTTAAAGTATTTGATCTCTAGATCCGTTCCTTAGTATAGCTTGCATTTCGGGTGTTTAAACTCATCATCGTAAATTAGTAGTCGTATTAACGAAAAACCGAAAGTCTTCCAATTAATACTAGGCCAATAAATGTAACTATATATTTCAGCTCCCGAAACATATTTATTTTTATAGAAGTTCTTTGATAAATGCAGTTACATATTATAAGGTCATAATTATATTCCATAGATATTATCAGAGGCATAATTGATTATAGGCTCTATAAATTCCAAATATCAAACTAATATAATTTCGTATTTACTCATCTTATGAACGATGAAGTTTTATTTTTTGATTCGATATGATTTCTATTCACGTTTCAAGGAATCTTATAAAGCAAAACTGATGCCTATAAGCGTTAATGATTGACGTCAGCAAGTAAATATGATGCAATAGAAACGTTTCAATTAAGCGAAGAATTATTGACGGATATAATCTCCACGATGTCCACAGAAATGATACCTAGGTGAAAGTAAACAGCAGAGTATCAACACCTAAGCCCTAGACCGAGTGGAAATAAGCACGAAGGCGCTATCTCGATGCAGCTTATTCTGGAAATGAAACATTTTTTCATCACATTTTCCTTATCGCCCAAGTCTGAAATACAGCGGAATTTCCTACTTACGTACTCAGCTTACGTCGGATAGGCGTTATCATTCCATTGAAGGAAATGATAACTTTTGAAGGTAATAGTAGGCGAAAAATAGTTTGCTATCGAGTGAGTTAAATAACTTTTCAGTACTATACAATCCATTATAGATACAATAAATACAGATAAGTTTTCTCTTATGGTTAATTTGCCTTAATCTTATACAAATAGGAACATTCAAACTGGTGTCAAACAGTGATGACGAGAAATATCGCATCAAAATTTAAATATCAAACTGGTGTCAAACACGTGACGAGAAGCTGTATCGTATACAATTATAGTTTTTCTAATTACCAGAATTCTTCATGCAAATTCTAGGTGTTTAATTAGAGAGTTACATACTTTCAAGAGATGTAAAAATCTACAAGGGAAAGTCACAAAGCAAATAATATATTACCTTAAATCCCACATTTAGTTAATGAAAAAGAACCAACTAAGAAACTATTGTCAATCATTATTCGTAACACGAAATATCTTTTTGGTTTGTGACATTAAGAAGTTGATGAATATCTCAAAAAAGTCGGGTGATAGATATACCATTACGAAGTTCAGCTTAATAAATAATATATTACCATTTTCTAAAATCAAAATAGTAATACGTTAGTAAGGATATAAATCCCTTCCAAAATAAAAACGCGTGTTTAAGTACGAATATAGATAATGCGCCTTCAGAACAATGACATTTATCAGTTAATATCAGTCTCAAGTTAATTAGATGATGATTTATATAAACAGAGATTCTTATTGATTGCAACCTCTAAGATACACGCATATACACGTTCCTCACTACAAATGAACGTCTAAACGGAGATGTAACAAAGACTTCCTGCTTCCTCGAAATGCTTAAAGAGATAAGCTGACATTGTCTCATAGGTACAAGGGTAAAAGGGAGCTACGATGTGATTTTATGGTTAGCAATGCTGAAGGAAGTTCAACGTATCTTTAGTGAGAATCTTAGAGGTAAAACTGAGTAAACTTCAGTTCGGCACACTTTGCTTAAGTACAAGTACAGAATGATTCAAGACGTAGTGGAGTTTTATTGCCACTTGAACGTACGTCTTGATTTATCTTAAGAATTTACTTCTACTTCTCTGATTGACATCTCAGTGGTTTAGCGTCTTAAATGTTTAATGGACGAATATACATACACACAAACATACATACAAAGGACTTTATTAGGCGACATTGGGACTTTTTAGTCCCATCTTCCATTTAACCGAAATCATTTACAAAACATATGACATATTACGTAAAAAAATTCAAATCATATAACAAAATAAAATACTTCTATAAAAAATATGATAAGTAGTAAAGAGAATCTAACTTCATCCCTCCGATATTAACATAATTAAGAGTAGAATTCTCTCAAAAATTCATCCCTATTGCAATGGTACGTTAATAAGGTACTGCTAGACAAATAATATTCTAAGTTATTTTAGAGTTTAAAATTTAAATTGGAGATTAAAATTTTCGAGTACTTTTAGGTGATAAAAGTATATTCGCGACTCAAAGTAAATAAATTAAAGAGAAACAAATAGATTGAAATATGCAAAAGTAAAAGCCAATTTAAAGTCAATGAATTCAGATAATGTACATTATTATAAGGACTCTGTATTGTAAATACAACACTTCCGTCCCTTTTTGCATTTTATCGTCAGTTTTGTGTGCATTAATGTATCACTTATTTGATTTAGGATATTTTAAATACCTTCAATACTTTGATATTTGAGCAACTAAATACCTAAAAGAGATAAGGTCATCTCTGTTAATAGTGCAAATTAAGTTTAAAGTTATTTTAGATAAAGTTTAAAGTGATTTACATGCAAAGTGCTTAATCTATCAGGTATGACTTACATCTTACCTACCATGAAAATAGACCTGCGTTAACATGCAAAGAAGATAAAGATAAAAGTAGACAAGCGTACTGCAGCCTTCGTTATAAAAGCTTTAGAACTTCATTAATAGGGTTCAGCTGCAGCATTCTAATGGCTGTCAAAATCCATGCCTCACGTATCTCAGAGATACCATTATATTTTAGCCCTCAACGTAAGTTAGAGCCGAATCCAGCTAGCTATTCACAGCCCTATGTAATCAATACGTCCCAATTAATTTCCCAATACTGCCCGCGGCAGAGACGAAAATTTTGTAATTTGTAGAATACGAGTATGCATGTTGAACAAATAATCAATATTAAAACAAGAAAAATAGTACCAATACAAGAGAATGTGATTTGTGACAAGTCTAATTTATCCCAAAAATAAATCATCTTAATCAATTGATCTTATATGGCTGCTTTATTACTGGTTTATTATCTTGAGTTTTTCAGAATCTAATCTTTCAAAATTGCAATTTTGGCGGCTATTCAATTATTCTTCTTTTAATAAATTTAATAATATAAATAATTAGGAAACGAATCAATGGCAAATAAGAAGAACAGTAGCTAAAAAAATAACTGGATAAATCAAAAATACTCGCATAATAAGTAGAAATAAAAATCGACAAATAAGCACGCAAAGGAAGAAATTCCAAAATGGATTTTCAGATGGAAATAATGATGAATAATTGTTAATTAACTTTAAATCTGATGATTTCCTGATGACGTCCTTCTACAGTTTAGGTCATTTTGCACATTTTCTTCTACGGAGAATCAAACCTGGAACCGATTTCACCCAAGCCGAACGCTCTATCTAGCGACTTGGTTATCCGGGAGCGGTTGGTAGATAAATATAGCAAATTTGAGGATTAATTCACTTGAAAGATTTGGAAAATCCATTTGTGATTGTAGGTCAAGGAGGATCACATTGAAAACCCCGAGTTCTTCCTTTTAAATTGAAAAAATACACACATTACTCATTCTCACACTCATGAAAAGCATATTATAGGAAGAATATGAGATTTGCCTGCAGTCTGCGACCCGCAGCGGATTTCGCTTTCGCGTTAGACTGCGCATACATATGCAAGTATTATCTCGAGAGAAGTCACCCCGAAATACTTGGCCGAGTTTCCACGTTTATTTTACGGAGATTAAACCAGAGGAAAACAAAACTTCGCCATGGGACTCTCTCGAGAGGTGCTTTTTCGGCTCGTCGCGCGCCTCGGAGACCACATGTTACGTCACTTGCAAAAGTGGACCCGGCTACTCCATCAATCCAAAACCCGGTGCAGCAAAGGAGCGCTTCCCTTGTAACTGCCACGGGCCACTGCCCCCTTCATTCCCAGCGCCCCAAATCCTCCGCATGCAGCTACATCACGGTGGATCGTAATCCGGAATTTACGGTGCCTTTGGTCATCGTACCTAGCGGAATGGACAGGATTCTAAAAAATGTCGGATATGTAAAAAATGTTCAGATTCCGCATATCTGCAGTGAAAAATGTGCTGCTAGTGGAGATACCTCCCAGGTTTTATAGGATTTATGATGATGGTTTGAGAAATTTTAACGGTAGACACGTGTATAAAGTGAACTGATTAAATCTTTCGGTTGAGATGTGTAATGTGCGACAGCAGTCTGATTCATATGGGTGGAAATATATCCTATTTCTCTCACAATGGATGGATCTTAAAAATATTCCCATCTACATAATTCATCATCATCGTAATTCTATTCTATTTCCTCTGCACCACAACTATTATTTTGTTCTGCTTTAGGCCCCTGTTTCACTTATTTCCTGTTTTGTTGTTTCAATAGATGGAAGATGAATTCGTTTAATAGATGGATAGGGATGCGTTTCCCCATCTAGCCTAAGTTACTTCCTTAAAATTTTCCATTGAAAACTTTATAGTATCTGACATAAAAATGACTAACAACTAAGAGTTACAAAAATTTCATTCAATTTAGATGTATAAACTAATGAATTTATCATAATTTTCGCACAATTTAATCCAAAACACCACTAGTAGGATTAATTTTGCACCGTTATTGTTTAAAACCTATATTTATTTATTAAAAAATGTATTTTATTGATAAATTGTTTAAAGATAACTAATTATTAATTTATTGAGATACTACATTATGATCTTATGATCCAATAATTAGGAACTTATTCTCTCTCTAAATTTAGTGAAACTGTTAAAATTTGCATGTAAAAAAACCGTGAGACTAAGAAATTAATGTCTAGCAAGGTTTTAAACGATATTTAAAAATAATAATGAGTAATGATTCTTCAAATGATTATGATAAATTAATATAAATGAAATGCATGAAATTTACTCTTCGAGTTTGCACATAACATGCTAACTTAATAAAATTAATTTGATCAATGCTAACTCGGTGAAATGTCATACAAACCAACTTAAAAGGAAAACATTTTGTAATTTTTTCCATAAATATTTCTATGAACAGTTCCTTCCACGTCTTGACAACGTCAAGAGAAGACAAGTACAGAAATTTAGGACTAATGTATGAGAAGAGAGATAATTAGAGGGAGCTGATTATTCTAATCACATCGTTGAAATGATAATTTAATTTCCTTGGTACCTAAATTTAAGGTGAATTGAAACTATTAGTTTAGGATGAAATTTCTTTTAGTTATCATTTTATTATCTTTTTGAAGGTATCTTGTTTAATTACACTTTTGAATTAACAAAGGTTTAAAAGTTTGGATGTGATAAGTATCAGATTTGTAGTTTATCAGGTCGCACTAGAAAAAAATGGCATACTTAATTGCAATTACCGTATTACCTTACGAATCACGCCTTTAATTGAGTAATTCTGTAAACAACATACTCACTTAGCATTTAACGCGGTGCACATCCCGTACGCATGTATTTAGAAAGAACGGAAAACGTTCCTACTTTTGACTGCAAAAATAGGCGGTCAAATGCCCAGTTAATTGAATTCTAACAGATTGGAAAAGTGCTCAAAAAACAACCACTGAATGAATTCATGCTCTCTCGAACACTTTTGAAACCTCGCGAAGAGAATTTACAATCAGCGACGCGTTAATTGCCGTGAAAGAGTGTGGGCGTCCTTCAAAACCTTGGCAAAAATGCGATATTTTTCTGGCGGCAGGTGCCATCGAGTGTGCATTCGTTTGAATGGTCAAGGCTACCGATGGAGACAAGTTTCCGACCGATGCGTCGCCGAGATAAAGTAAAAAATATCGCCGCAGGCAAATGGTTGAGTAGCTTATAGGGTAGAGGATTCAATCATGCATGCATACTTGACATTGGCTATTTTCGTTTTCCCTTTAACCCTCATCCTGGCGCGCCGCACACCTCCAGGCAAAAATTACACGCGCTTTTATGAATGTGACGGTAAACTACCGTCCACGCACCCGGATGAAGGTTAAGCCGCATTTTTCTTACGCACTAATATAAGTTATAAACAACTAGAATTTGGACTCAGTATTTAATAAAAAGAAATCGACTTGATTAAAAATTCTGATTTATGTTGCATATTTTTTTACTGCAAAGGAATAAAAAAACACTGCATCACAACAATTTTTTTCTGGTGTTTATTTTATCAATAAATACATTGTAAAATCTTCTTTGTACTTTAAATTACGATATATTAATTACTATTGCTTTAATCGATCTTTCCTACAGATTACTCAAGTTTTCAAATCCATTTTCTCTATGTGGATGGTTCCCTTCTGCTGATTTCTTCTGTGATCTGAGTTGTCACCGTTTTTGTTTGCTTCACAAAAGCATTCTTACATTTCAAATTTATTCTTTGTTATCACATTACTTGTTAAATACCTCTATATTATTGGTTATATTCTTGTTTATATGAGTATTTGTAGTTGGAAAGGAAAAATTGAAAACTGGAATTCGCCCAAAAAATACGTGTACTTCAAATTTCATATCAATTTCTCAGTTATAAGTGATCAAATATCGGAATAATTTATAATAATGCAAGATATATATTAGACAAAATTTAGATTGAGTAAGAAATAAACACAAAATCGCCCGGTAAATCGTAAATATTTAAGGTATCTTCTGTTTAAACATAAATAGACATAATTGAAAATCACACATATTGCGATAAATTGTAATATGCATGCAAAAATAAACAGAGAGCAGGGAATATATTTCATAATCACCACGCTGAGAAAAATAACAGCAACCAAATCAGAATCCATCATTAATGATCGAGTGCCACTTACCGTTAATTGGATAGAAAGCCATAACTTCTGTTTAATTCTCAAAAATGTGCCGTGCTCGTTAATTAACTATTGCTAATGTTTTTTGGATAATAATTGGAGAAAATGATTCGATAATTAATCGATGTCATGGAAACTAGTTGAACTGAGTCCACGGCTAATTAATGAAACTGCCATGTTACCTGTCTGATACGAATTAATTTAAAAATCGCTCTTAAACACTTTCGCTGACGATTTAAAATGAGACTTTCTTTTATTGTTCTATATATTATACTCACAAAAAATACAACAACTTTCCTCTCAGTTATTTTAAATAGAAAAGAACTTGATTAGAATGAAAAACTATCTCCGAGTGATATTTAACTGCAGCTCATTCTGAAACTTCTAATAAGAAATAAAATAACAAAAGAACCATCCTAAGAATATTTACTCTTTCCCTATCGGTAAACTCAAATCTTTATTGCTTTATCCTAAATTTTTTTTCAATTCTCCAAATCTTTGCTTTAAACTTTGATTTTAAAAATGTATATAGGAACGAAGAGGAAGAGAGGATGATAAAAAACAGTAAAAACACATATAAAGAAGATAATATGCAAAAGATGTTCATTTTGTGGATTGCACTTGTATTGCGATTCATCTTCTTTTATAAATAAATCCCACCAAAGAACACCGCGCAAAGTTCTTTGTACACAAAATCATTGTATGAGAAGATTATCGAAATTTTCTAAGTTATATAAAAAAAAGCTAATGAGCAAGAACGATCTTAATGCAATGTGTATTTATTCGAGCACATCGATACTTTCTTAGCCCACGCAGCAACAAAAAAGCAACGCTTTAACAAGTAGTGGACGTACATAGGAAATAATGAGATAAAATAACGTCAACACGAAAGATACCTTCTGAACGTCTTACGCCGGTTTGATCAAAAGGCTAAAACCCGAATAAAACGCTTACGCCGAGAAAGTACCGGTCGTCTCGCTCAAACTGTCAATACTCATTCGAAAACCCGATCATCCGTCGCCTTCGACCTCGTCTTCCGCACCGTTTGACAGAAAATTCCATCTCTTTCTCCCCCACCGGTCTATTATGGTCTCTTTTTTACGCCATCTTCGCTCCCTCTCGAAACCATCGTTGACCTCTCTCTTCCTTCGACCCATCGTAAACACCCACTCGCTCTCTCTCTCTCCCCTCCCGAAAAAGTTACTTTCTTTCTCTCCCCCGCTTTCCGTTTCCCATAAAACGTGTTCATTATTCCTCTTCCTCTCTTATTTTCGTTGCGATATTGTTTCCGACCTCTCGATGACTCGTTATGAGCCCATCCCTGAATCTAATCCCCATCTAATGGAAATTCATTTCCTTCGAATGGTTCTGATGTAAAGTGATATTAATATGAGAGATTGAACGATAAAGTGGAAGCATTGCCTCCTTTGTTTAGGCACTTAGGGGTTGAGAAATTCTGTAGTGGCTCAAGGTATTTCTACCGAGAACGTAAATTACGTTTTTTCCTCCACTACTGATAATCGAAGTATATTTTTTACGCAAAGAAGTTTGGATATCTTAGTTTTTATTATTATTTGACGATTGCCAAGTTTCAATATTTTTAGTGCATAGTAAATTTTATTTCCATAAATTAAATTTTAATTTTATTTTCATAACTTAAATTTTAATTTTACTTCCATTTTATTTTCATCTTAATTTCAAGTTTGACTTACTATTATTGTCAGCTTTAAAATGGTGTGACCCTGGACTTAGTGAATTTACTGCAGGCTTCTTGTGACACGTATTTGCCGTTGTCTTTACATTAAATTAGAGACTATTAAAGGTTTTCCTTATGAAAACTTTTCTGCTGGTAAAGACTGGCTAATTTGTTTTCTATGAAAGAATAATAAACCAAAGTACCTCAGAAACGTCACTTTTTGGGAAAAGCGGCTTTTCGCGATTTAATAAGAAAAGTAAATAAGAAAGAAATGGAGCTACTAATGGGAATGCGATTTCATCTTGAGTTGCATGTTTACTTTCTCGGTGAGGTGAGATTTTTTAAATTTCCAAGTATTCATCACATTGTTGTTAGTCGGCCTAAAAGTTTAAATTCTATCTATTTTTAGCGTTTTTGCATTAGGCAATACTTTATTGCATCACCATATTCTGAATATTATTTAAAAGCTTTCTGCGATCCAATAACAGATAGCTTGAAGTGGTTGTAAGGTAAGCTAAGATAGTGGTTCTTCAAAATACCATGACGAAATTATATAAAAGAGTTCAAATTACTTATAATGCAGCGTCAGTATCAATTTACTGGTTATGAAGAACGATTAGAACGATCTGGGAGGTTTTGGGAGATTTTCCTCCCAACTAGGGTGAATACCAGGCAGATTATTTAATTTTCCCTTCTCCAACAGAAATGACTACCACCTGGCCTGGTGCCTATTTGTACTTTTTAAGAATAAATAAATGAGTAGGAGAGATTCTCTATCCATTCTCATATATCCTAAATAGAGGAATCTGAAAGCCTGTTTAATAACTATTCAAACAGTAATTTAGATAAAACATCCTTTCAACTGCATACCGCAATCGAAAATGATTTCAAATAAACGGAAAGAAATAGTGAAAGAGGCTTAGGAACTGGAAATAGATGATATGAAGTTATTCTCAGGAAACTATTCTGTAATCAGCGCAATCTGTAAGAATAATCCTCTCTGGAAACACCATGTATATAGATGCGGGACTCAGGTTGAGAGCGGATATAATTTTGGCAATTTCTATGTTTATATGAATTGTATACGCGCAGCATTAAATTACGGCATGATACCAAAGCGAAATTGTACTCTAATTGATTCTCAGATTGGGCAGAATGAGTGAAAATTATGCTTTTGATGAGAGAAAGGAGTTACCTTTTTAAATTAGGTTATGATTAAGAATTAATCCAAACTCGTTAACAAAACAATTACATAATCTAAGATACAAGTTCAATCTGAAGTAGATTTTGTAACCATTATCTTTTTTACTGCTATTAAAACACGGATTGAACTTCTGCATTAAGAGTAAGTCTTGCTTTAATTTATAGTTCTTGAATAGAAAGACAGTGAATAAACTCAACTATTGCCATACATTAAGAAGTTTAATCATGACCAATGAAGGATTAAATTTTCTTGATTCTCGATTACTTTGGCCCAAGAAATTTTAAGATTGACAACCTCCAAATTCTCATAACGAAACAAGCTCATTATAAAAGTTTCAGAACAATTTTGAGCCATTCTTTCAAGTTATTTTCTATGGTATTTTTAATGATGTATCTTTGAATAGGATAATGATTATTATCTTAAACAGAGGCTGAAAAAAGGATATGAAAGTATGAAACAAATTAACTCAAATAAAGAGAAAACATAAAATCCAAATAAACTCTTCAATATTGAGTACCTATCTAGCTAATTATGAATATACTTCTATAAATCCGCAAATAAGAAGGGAATGAAGGAGTTCTTGAAGTATTGAATAATCCGGTGCGAGAAAATTCAAGAAAATTATTTAAAAATAAGGTGGTATAACATGAAAAGAAGTTTTTCTTTTTCGAATTTGAGTATTACGGGAAAAGATTTTGGTTATTGCGTAGTAATACATTGAAGGACACTTCAAAGCTAGAAAAATACGATAGATTTTAATTCATAAAATGCTTTACAGAGTGTGTTCATACGAGTAATTTTCAACCTGATTTTCCAAGAAGAACGAGTCTTCAAATTTGACAAGATAATTTGCGACTGAGAGAACAAACTTCTTGCCCCCAGCTCAAATTTTGTTGAGATTGGAGCTTCCGTGACATGTTGAGGAAATCAACTTTTCTTTAGTAGATGTTTCACCTCACCTAGTCTTCACTGATTCTATCTAATCTTTTTTTTCTCAATTTTGAAACAGAAAACCTGTAAATGAGCTATTTTGTCTCCTTCCTCAAGGTTGTATCGTTTCATCCAGTAACTTCCCCGTCATACTTGCTCATTAGATGGTTAAAGGAAACTTTCCTTGTAATGTGTCGGTGGTACCTGGGGAATATCAACTTACACAAATTGAAATAAAGATACCACTTTGGGGTAATATGTGATAGAAATAGCTCTTTTCTTCAAATTAATTAAACATAGTAGAGGAAGAATATAAATATGACGTAATTCCATATGGCCAAATCAGAATAACAATTAGAATAAACGTGTTTAGTTCAAAAAGAAATTAAATTCATGTGGGATGAATTCCAGCCAGTTGATGTCAGTAAGTAACTTTCCACAAATTACTCAACCTCTTTAAAATTACGAATTAATAAATTTCATCCTCGTAAAGTAAAAAAAAATTCTTTTCCTGACGATGTGGTTCATATATTTGACGAACTAATTTTTTACTCACTAATATTTGCTCAGGATATTTCATTTCCGCGCACTGGGAACTTCAAAATACCGGCTAAATCAATCGAATTTTTGAAATTATTGTAACTGAGTATGAGTCTTAGATTTTTTTTCATAGTAATAAATGAGAATGCTGAATGTAATTGCAGAAATTTATATACTGGAATTAAATGATAGTTTACCAGGCCCGCCAACTTTCATGCCTTTAAATTACTAAAGGCTGTAAATCTGAAATAAAAATTGTGGCTAACAATGAAATTCATTCTGTTTGAAATGCTTGTTTCAAGTACATCTTTTAAAGTTTAACGTAAACCTTTATTAAATATTAACAGAATAAAAATTATTATAAAATTATTTCACTTGGAATATATCTGTAGAAAAAATAATATCAGAATATTTCCATTAAACTACTGCATTTTAATAATGAACTAGCCGAATAATTGTCTACTTATGTATAGCTGGAAATTTCATTACAATGATAAGTATGGCTAATAGACAAGAAATTGGGTGAAGTGAGTTATAAAATTACATAATCCCAGCATTTAGTAGGAAAATAAAATTTATTTTTTTGTTTCAGAATAAAGTTCACAATAAACTTTACAATTACTACTTTAAGAAAACCAACCCAGTTTTCTATAAAGTAACGTATTACTTTAATGTAAAGCTAGATTACCGCTTGCTATTACGGTATAATATCAAGGAATACTATCTATCAAAGGAAAGCATGAAATTGATATTGCAAAGTGAGACATATACTCTCAGGTGGCTCTTTGGAAGGTACTCCCTTTACTAGAGATCCAAAATCCAAAATTAAAGGAGTCAAATTATCGAAATCTAGCGCAAGGTACATCATCACTCACCTAACTCTCAGTTTAAGATTCCTTTGAAAGTTGGAGTATAAAAGCTCGATTTTCCTTCACGGAGAGCTTTAGGAGCATAGAAATACAAGGAGAACTTTAGAGGAGGATTGAAACGGGGCATTATGAAAGCAGACGGAAACAGTCGCGAGGAATCAAGGTAGTGAGCCATTGGAATGCTAGACATTCTGGATATTTCTCACATAAGAGTTACGGAGCATGAAGAAAGCGGCTTACCTTCCTCACTCGTGGAATTTGGTGGATTCCTCACAAATACCTATTGAAGGTGAATTTTGCAGAGTTATTCAAGGAAAACTTCCATTATTGTATATGCAAGGAACAATTGTGGGGAGCAGCTAACAGATGTTTCCTAGTTAAAATAATGAAAAGTTTTGTTTTGTTTTATAATATTACTTTTATCAAAACCTTTAGTACAATAATATATTTAACTTAATATTTTGTGTAGAAAAGTGACTATCTCAAAAATAAATCATAAACTAAACATGAATTACGGCTGAATAAAAATATCAAATAAAATTCCCGAATAGCAAATAATATTTTTAAGCATCTAAATCGAACAAATTGGAAAACTAAGTAGGGGACAGTATAATAGCATGTAGTATTATTAAATACATAATTAATAATGCAATGGAGTTGAAATAAAATAAATTTCAACTCTTAATGCTCGAAAATTATGAGTCTAAATTTGATCGAAATTCATATCTATAACCTGTTTTATTCATGGTAGGATTTAATATTAAAGTTAGAGATTTCAATGAAGAGTGATATTCTAAAACCACATTAATCAGTCTTACATCACAGTTTTAAATAAATGTTGAAGTCTTCAATTAATTTTACAATCTAATATTACACACCTGCTATAGAGCTAAACATTTAAATAAATTGAAATCACTCGGCAGCTTAGAAGCTTCTCGATGACTAGTCGAAACCAACTGATAAGGATATCTATCATTATCAGTCTATAGGTTGACCTCAATAGATTTATGGGACCTCTCTAGCACAGCCCATATAACACATTTACTCCGTTTGAGTCATCTCTCTCTTAATTGAATTGAGTTTTTTATGGCCAGGATGAAATTGTACACCCATCGTATTATTACGGCAATTCGTTTTCCATCAACCCCAAGGCAAGAAAAAGTTACATCGTCCTATGAAAAAAATCCAGGTTCGTTCTAAAAGATGTTCAGAGACAATATTAAGGGAAATGTTAGGATCTGAAATGTACATAGTGCGTGTTGCGATACAAACCCCGTGTTGCGATACGGCGAGGTAAGGCCAAAATAGCCTCTCTTCAATCTAATCTTAATAATATACACAGAGATACAAAGAGAATATACACAAAGAAAAACAATAGTTTACAATTGACTTACATCTGGAAAAATAAATCAATACAAACAAGCGACAAATATATGTGACTGCGATAATCTGCATTATATATGTATTCTATGTTATTTTAAAAGAAACTTTTACTATTATATCTTGGTTTTTGTGAAGCATTGAACATTACTGCTATGTTTTATATTTATACATGTAAAATTTAGTGCATTGCCTGAGGTCTCTGAAGGGGTTTCTCTCTTTAGGCGAATGCAAGAAAATATCATAATTAATATGTTATGCTTCTTTCAATTTATGCCACCTGTCCTGAAGGCCAGTTTGTAACGTAAAATGTAAATAAAATATTTAAAAAATGTGTACATATAGTTAAATCTAATAGATACAAATAAACAGACAAATTAAAGCAACGAAATAGTTGCGAACTAGAACTATATACAATTCAATGTAGGAACAGTTGGATTGTGGGAAAAGTTCAATTCAATCTACATCCTTTTTTATGTACTTCAACAGCTGAGGTTATTGTGGTTAGTGGCATCGAACCCGGGATCGCTTTCACCAAAGGCGAACGCGTTAACCAACATCTCCATCTAGGGACCTCACTTGAGATTGGTCTGCCGCTTCGTCGCCCCCATCTTCCCCTTAGACGTTACATCTAATCTCACATTCTGATCATCCCGAACACTCCTCGGAGAAAGGGCTGCGAACGACCGCAAAGTCGGGCACCGTTTTCCCTTCTCTATGGCAACCTTTCGCCAATACTTGAGCGTCACCTTCACACGTCCCTCTTATCGCCACTCCGTTCCTCATTACTTCCTGACCGAGGAAAGATTGTGGTCGCCGCGTCCGGCCGGTGCTCTTTAGGGGTAAAATATAAATGGGCTATCCCTCACTCCCCAAGCTGTTGCCCCACAGATTTCTTCCTCGCCCTTGGGAAAAAGCACCTTTTCTCGAGAGGAGAAAGAATGAAAAAGAGCAAGGGGAGCTTTTGGAAATTCTGGAGCCCATTGTGCGACATCCACAGTTATGGGAAGGGGTAAAAAGTTCCCTTCTGAGGAGTGTGGGGTTCCGAGTCGGAGACTTGTCAAGCGACGATCTCGGCGAACAAAGAGGAAACCATCGCTCCAGTACTAACGCGTGGGGTTTATTGTGTCGTATATCCGTTGAAGTTATCTTTAGAAATCTCTGAGGAGTAACACATTAAAAGAGGGAGATAAAAGGCTAAGTATCTCACTGAAGAGAAATTATCCTGATACTTAACTAGGGTATCTATATCCACAGATATGACGTCTTTATTATAACAGAATCACTGCAAGGAGATAAATTATATCAGAAGGCAGTGTATATGCGTCATTTTTTACGGTATGCAGCCATACATAGTCGACTTAAAAGTACTGTTTATACAAGAATGACCTTCTTATTAATATAGTCAATAAGTAATTCTTGTATGATCTTCTTTTGAATATAGTCAATAAAACAACAACAGTTATTGAAATTTGATGTAATGGATTTAAAATTTGAAAGGAGCCATATCGAAATAACTATGCAAATTCCACAAAAACAGTATTTGCGGAAATTGCATAGTTATTTCAATATGATCTCGAATATGAAATTCCGCCAAGTTAGGGCTACTTCGATTGAATTAGAAATAGAAGTAGGAATTATATGAAGATGATATCTTTTTTCTTTCAGTTATTTCTCTCAGTCAGTTTGTGGATGTTTTTCTCATCCCCATTCTTTGTGGGCGATTCCCTGCAGTGAATACGTTTTCCTAAGTATCTCACTTATTTCTTATATATCCATATATAACTTTTTCCTATTCTATATTAGTTTAAACAAAATTTACTATTAATTACAAGTATGATTAGGTTGAAGATAAGGTATATGGAAGAGGAGACTTTAAATTCTCATTTTGTCCGAAATTAATAAAGAAAGACGTTATTATATGTAGATTTGTAGATATATATAAAAACAAATCTATAAAAACCGAACAATTGATATTCTGGTGTGATTTATCTTTTTTCAGTTTGGAATGATGATTTTCTTTTAATCCGCAAGAGTTTTTCGAGGTTTCCTTCCCAACTCTGGGCGAATATCCAATACAATTAATCTACTCTGGTAGAGTTACAAAATGCTTAGTCTCTTCTGATCATAGCATTATAATATCGCACATCGATGTGTAAACTTTTGAAACGTATTTGCCAAAATAACTTGTATCTACTGATGAGAAGACAAATCGTAATTGTTGATGTGAAGACTTACTAGTACCACTCGATGCAGTAGTAAGTACTCGAGATAATGCAATACACATGGATTTTAGCGTAAAATCTTTTTAAAATATTTATAAAAGGAACTTCTACTCAACAAGAGCTATATATACCCTAAGTAAATAATATGATGGACGTATGCGGTGATTTTTGAGGCTATTGTGAATCGACACTGTGTTCCATTATTTTACAGTCAGTTTAATAGCTGAAAGCTGTAGCTGAAAGTGTATAATGTAAGCAATAAATAGTAGCTTAAATCTTAAGAGTTAGAAACGCCGGATTGTGGCAACATAGAATTAGATTAATCTTTCTGTGACGATAAAAATGTATAGTATTTCGTTCTCAAAAATCTACTTCACTGACTAAAATACTGGAACGGACTAAATAGAATATTTATGATCTCGATGAATCAATATTTGTTATAGGGTCTAGAAACTAGCTCATACTGCAACTAAAAATAAAAAGAGATAATTTCAAAATTAAAATCCACGAACGAAAAATAATCGCTATAAAAAAGAAACTCTTGAAGAAAATTCTATTTTCGCAAGTAAATGGATTTTGAGTACAGCAAACCAGCACGGGGCAATCAATCTGGACAGCCAATTGCCTAATAGACAAGCGCAGAGGCGAAATTTATTTGCACTCTTGGAAAAACAGCCTCCGGACTCCTTCAGATGCCTTGGCATCTTAATTAACTCACCGTACACTTTTCCCCGACTACATCTTTTGTAGTCGGGGAATCTTAATTAAATTTCTCGCATCCATTTTCGTGCGGGTATATTGTTTCGTTTCTCTCCTTACATTTCCTCCTTCATTGGAATTCGTCAGAGTTCTCTTCAGAGTGGCACAAATGTGTTCCCCTTTTCTTGGAACGTTTTTTTCCGTTAATTTTACGTTTTCTTCCCTTTTCATATTGAACCCATAGAAATATGCCAAAAAATCAAGTTATGTTCACTTTGGTAACTGCTATTTGGCTCATTTATTAACGCTGCAACATCTTCAGTGCCACTGAATAGTTCTTGAATTTGTCGCTCATTTGAGATTTATCTAAGTGTACTTAGAAAACAAGTGATTCCTAGCAAACATTTTTCAACCCGTTCTGTACCATTGGTTCTCATTCGGGGCATTATAAATTTCTGCAAATTTTAGGGATAACAATTTTCTACATATAAGTACTATTTTTGCACACTTCTTACCACTTATTATTCCGGTTATCACCGGAAATCCCGATATCAATTAATCTTTCTCATTGATAAAAGCGGCTGCGTCATGTGTTAATCAATATGATATATCTTTTGGGTTTTCTACTTTTCTACTAGAGCTAAGAGAATTGTTTTTCCGTAGCATTTCGAATAATTATATTCCTTAACTATCAATTAATTAAAATCAAAATTAATGCAAATACTCTGTAATTTTTAATAGATGTGGGACATTTTAGAGCATCGCACGCAATTAAATAATGCATCCAATTCATAACTGTATTTAATGGTATTTTTTCATGGAAAATAATACTTTCTTTATTCTTTATTTTGCTTCTAGGCAATCGTCTTAAATTATGTATAATAATTATTTTCTAAAATTATTTGTAACGGGTTAGGTGCCATTTCTCTTTTCGTCATAGGTTCAAATAGAAGTATGGAAAATTGAAGCTATAAAGTAAAATTATAAAAAGTATTACTAATCATAATAGTAATAAAAACATAGCGATAAAAATACTAACGGTATATTATTATTATGTAACGACTATTATCATGCAATTGCTATATTTATAAAACAAATCTTTGTAAATTATATGAGGTTTCATACCTAGATTTTCAGAAAGTCACATGTAGAGCGCTGAAGTAATTTAAAGTCCCATTAACGGTTTAAATGATCTAAGTTGACTATACTTTGAAGAAGGTCATTAATTTAAATAAAAACTTGCATTGTTTTACTTCTTTTTTCTTACTTGCGTTTTTTACTAACTTCATGTTACAATCCGATAAAAATTAAGTGTTTTTGGTTGATGATCCTTCCTACAGTTTTGCCGTGGTCGTTTTTTTAGAACTTCGAGGGGAAAATTAAATATTTTCTATTTTAAATCAAAATTACCATTAGCGATATGAAGAAGTAATAGTGAGCTATCGAAGAGCGAAAAATTAAAGCTCACGATTAACTCAGCGATTTACAAAATATTTTATGGAGTGCAAAAATTGGAACACGGTTCATGTTGACGGAACTGTTTGTGAATTCGATATTTAAAAAATCTACTTAGCAGTTTTTGTCAGAGTTCCGTAACTGAGTTGCATCAAGTTTTACACACAACAAAAATTACTAGATCTCCTAAGAATCACTCAATGAGGATAAAAGCGTGGCTATTGAATGCCACTGACACTGACATCACTCGTACATACACAGTGACTCTTAGAAAGGGTTAAATCCTGAACTTTCCGTTGTTTCCAGATAGTAGGAACGCAGGTCAGAACGGTAACAAACACGGCTTTGAAAATCTTTTGAAACCTCAAACAAAAATTTTTTATTAAAATAATAAACTTATGATCTGATTGATATGATTAATCTGGGATTGATAAAACTTAACTGACCTATTCGCTAAGATACATCCAATACGGCCAGACAAGTAAATATTTCGCCTTCATAAAGACCTCTAAAATCTTATCTATGCAACATTAAAAAATCTGATGTGGCCAACACATGACTTTCTCCATATTTATTGAAAACAGAAGCCTATGCCGGTAATATATAAATAATTCCAAAATAATCAGTGTTACGAAAAAATGCATCATACAAAAGTTGTAGTAAAGTACATTATCTATAACTTTTGTAGGTAATTGTATATACCTACATTGCATTCTGACGGAGATATTAAAGAAACAAACTTTTGTTACGGTTTAAGCGGAACTTCCGGTTCAGCGATAATCACCAAAAACTAATCAACTTTTGGCATTGTTAGGAAAATACTAAATATGAAGTTTGGTAATGATTGAATAATTACTTTTTAAGATAAAGCGCACACAAATTTTTTTACCACAGACAGACACACAGACATGTTCGGGAAAATAGCGAAAATGAGCTCTATGGGCCCCAAAACATCTATTTCCGTCAAAATCTGGAGGTCGAATTTTTTTGCGAATACAATACTTTCTCTATACTACGTATAGGGAGAAAGTAAAAATAAATACTACTGAAACTCAAATGAATAAAACGATAACGTATTGCAATATAAAAGAAGTGAAATTAAATGAGTTTTTCTCGATTTAAAACTGATAATATTATTTCTTAGTGTTTGCCATAAAAATCAAGATTCTTGCCTGAAAACCTATATATCCATTGTATATAGGCTTAACTCTTTTTTTCTCAATACAATATTTTTTCTTAGGTGAAAAGTGAATCAGAAATAGCACTCGTAAGAAAAAGTTAATTTATAACCATGCAGAACCAAAATAGGAATTTATAGCGAAATCATCTCGATAAGAGCATTTCAGGCCATTAAAATGAGGTATTTCAGTACGGATTTGCCCTGTGCTTAGTAAGACCAGTATGTTTCCCGAAAATGATCCTATTATTGATACCATGTGATAATCAAGGTTTGAGCCTCAAAGCGGTTAAGTTAGTCGTAAATTTCGGGGAATCAACGTCTGCTCTCCTGCCAATCATAACGATGGATCACAGATTCCATCATACAGTTCGATCTCTCAAGCGATTTAACCGTCAAAGTCTAACGCTTTAATTTAATTCCCTCTGTTTTCGCTGAAATCTCCACCACATATTCTTCGATTTTCTTCCATTTACAATAACTGACTGAATTTAAACCATGAATATTGGGGCGATGAACTTTCACTATTTTATTTCCCCTCAAAACCTATCTCGTTTCGTTCTTCAATCGTATCTGATACATTGCTCAAGCAATATGAAAATAATAAACTTTAGATTTCAAGTCTATATTCGCAGTATTCATCCCAAAGGTTGGTTCATAATTCAGCCCCTAACTATATCATAAAAAGCTTTCGAAATCGAAGGATAATCAAACCAAATGAGGAGTAAGGTACATTAACTTTACTTTTTATACATAGGCAGAGAATTAAATGAAAATTACACACAGATGAAAATCAATGACCTCATAATTAGTACTTTTCACTGTATTTAATAACACATGTCTCACTGACTTGTGAGATAGAGCTAAACGCAGGATTCATATTTTTGTATCCTATACCAAAATACATTTAAAATTATCCTTCGGGAATCGGTAGCCGGAAAACGTTTATGGTATTCCAAAAATAAAAATCCTCACATATGTTGATAAATTATGAATTTCTTCTCAATTGTACGATTGAAAAATTTATACACCAAATTCCTGCCATAATATTTTTAATCGAATAAGTATTGCTTTCGTTGCAATTATAAGCCATGAGTACATTCAATTCCATATTAAAAATAGCTAATATTTAAATTATTATCATTGAAATCCTGGGGAAACGATAATTTAATGTCACTATACGCTATTAAACCAAAATCAGGTTAATTTCTTTAAAATAAAAATAAAATGATATTGTCAAAGACATAACCGATATCTTGACAATGTTTATTCAACATTCAAGTTGTTGGCAAAAATAAAAGGATATTTTTAAGGTATGATAAAATCGTCACCACCGTTAGCTATAAACCCGAGATTTAATTTCTCCACTTCCGAGTCGTTTTCTTTAGTGTCAATCGCGCTATTCAATCTTAAAGCCTATCCTTAATACCAACCAGCACCTGCTTTTTTCTAATTCTCCCAGACCCCTCTACAATTCCCCCATCCGCAATTCTTTCCAATTCGATTATCACTTTTGAACCTCAATACCTGCCCGATTTAATTTCCCCTTTATCGCCAAAGATATTTTACAGACTTATCCATCAATTCGCTCTTGATTTGGGAGCTTATTCATTAGTTACAGAGTCTTTCCATTTTATTATTACAATTTTTAATTAGTATCGTATCCAATTTTTTTCCAATCTATTCATCTTTACAATAATTATAACTCATTTTATTAAATCAAACAAAAACCTCCACGTTTTATTTATATAAGTTGTTGGACTCATCAGGCTGATATGTACACAAATAATAAACTTATTAAAATATATAAATTATGCTTCACAAAATAAAATTTCTAATGTTTACGAGGATATGCGAGACATGAGAAAGCTGAGAAGAGATAGTGTGTACATACTATGGTAAACGAATAATGCCAAATTCAGCATTTAAAAACATTTTATAAAATATATGAAATTAAATTTAAAGCTATAATTAGTCTATTATGTATTTTTGATATGATTGATATGTTCAACTGTAACTTGTTGGAATGAGCAAAAAAAGGAAAACCTTTCGTAATTTTTACAAGAAAGCAACGGGTAGACAAAGCCAACCAAAATAGTTTAATTGTGTAAGCTACGTAGTTTTTTTAGAAATTTGAAGTTATTAATTTACATATTGCCTAATAAGCTACGATACAGTACTTACATTAGTAAAATAGTTATAATCAATATAATAGATTAATAAGGTTATAATTGATGTGGCCTGCCTATGCTTGGTGGAACGCCATCAGGAAAGAAGCAAAATAACTTATTATGCATTATCAGATAAAAATACCACAGCTCAATCTCGATATATCCTGAGTAGCTGATACTTGAAGGATGATATATTGCAATAAAACATTTGCAGTATACAGTATTACCGCCAAAGAAGAAACCATTCGTAAATATTTGAGAGTTGCGAGTATTTCAAGAATACCCGCCAGAAAAAATGATAGATTCCGAGAAGGGATACATAACTTCGGGAAAAGAAGACGACTCCGAAGGGACTTGACCAACACTCCATTATATACAGTGTCCCGGCATCCGACAGAGTTTCCCAGAACGTATATCATAAACTGGTGCGTGAACTCCCTATTCTTTCCTTCCCTCGTTGTTTTCGTCCCGTGTTCCCTTAACCGCCATAAATTCGAGCTAACAACTTTCACCGATCCTTCTCCATCCTCGTCTAATCACATTTTTCTCCCTTAAGGACTTTTCCCTGATTTCCTCCTTTATAAATGTCTTCGGACGTACGCTTCCGAACGCTTGGGAATTAACGGAGAAGAGCAAACTCGGTTCGACGGAGTCCTCAGGTGACGTTGATGAGGGATACAGGCTATACGGGTCGAATAAAACGATAAAAGCTGTGGATCGGAGAGAGGGAGTTTGGGGACCTGTTGGGGATGGTAGGGGAGATTAATTGCGATAAATTAGTTGAGCCCAAACCGATCCCCGGATTACTAATGGCGATAACTACCACGTCGAGCTCTGGGACGAGGCGTTTATGTTCTTTTTCCGCTGTCCTTTAGACTGGAACGAGCGGGGAGTTTCAAAATCCGATCACGCGATGGTGAAGCTAATGCAGGAAATCTCTTTGGGTTTGTTTTCCGCGAATTGCACGGGTAATTTAGCGGTGAGGTTTGGAGGGCGCGAATGCGAGGAAATTGCAATTAGTGTGCAGTTTAACACAGAGGGTCTTAATAAGCATCGCAAATAATCCAACATGAATATACATATGCATGTTATTGGGTTGATCGATTTAGGATATAGATATTGCAGTTAGTTTGCAGTTTAACATGGAGGATTTTAATTAGTAACACAAATAATGCAGCATGAATATATGTTATTGGATTATAGATTCAGGATCCGGATAGCTGAGCATTCTCCGACGCTCATCTAAAAGTGTTGCAATTTCTTGGAGATCAAAAACACAAGATATTAATCAATAGTTTAATGGAGTGTTATTCAGTTCAAATGGAAATGTATGCAGGTTACCGACACGAAATGGCGTTTGTATAAAAATATGCATGCGATGACATTTCAAAGAAAGCAATATCCCCAAGTGTTAAAATAGTTTAAACGTCGTTTTCGATTTCATGCCGTTTAATTATAAATATATATATATATATATATACGAGTAAAATGTAGCTTGCATACTGCAAGCAGATCGACAACACTAATTTTATATCGGCATCATATCGGGACGGTCCTCAAAAGAAAAAAAAAAGAATTGAAAATATTCTTAAAATTTGCTGCAATTTCATCGTCTGGCATCGAACCCGTGTCTTACTGGTGAACTTACTATGCAGCACAATAGAATATCACCATCTCTAACTATGTGTGAAAATTCAACCACAAATATTGGCTACAACTGCCTCAAACTACGTTCTACTTTTTAATACTGTAAATGGCTCTCTGGATTCGAACCAAGGACGATCTAGGAAATTTAAAACATGTTTTTGAAATCTATCTATGTTCTCTATCTATATACCTAATTTCATGATTTAACATTATTGGGAAGGGGTTTAAATTAATTCTTAAAAATCGGCTAATTTACTGATTGTAGAGACGCCTGGTGTCGAACGCAGGAAATATTGGTAGCTGTGATTGCACAGTATGACTTATTAGGACTTAATCTTATTTCATACAAAGTTTGAAGTCGATATCATGCCGGGAAGTACCTAAAACCTTTTTCTGTTATCTCCATAAGAAATGCATTGACGAATGTAAATGGCTCTCTGGGATCGAACCAAGGACCGACAGCGAATATATAAAATTTGATTATGAAATAAATCTATGATATCCAACCCCATGCCGAATTTCAAGTTTCCATTCCATCGGGAAGGTGTCCAAAAAAAATCTTAAAAATCGCCACAATGCATTTTAAACGGCCGATTTTTGCCCCGGCCTAGCATCGAACCCAGGATATTTTCCGTAAAATTCATTTATGTTTCCGATAGATCTTGATCATATATATAGGCTCCCTGAGTTTTGATTCTCTACCTATCCGGAAAGTATTTTTTTAAAATTCCCGAAAATCAAAGCAATGCATTTAAACGGGAAAAATCGGGACTTTGGGGCCCTCTGGAATCGAAACCATGACACTGAGGTTCAAAATCGCAATTTTTCTGGAGGTTACACGTTATGGCCAATATGTCGTAAAATTTTCAAGTCAATGACGCTTGTGGTTTAGGCTGTGAATTTGTATCCTCTCTATATATATATATATATATATGGATACATGAATGAATCCGGAGAAGCATCTATATATAATAGATATATATATATATATATATATATATATATATCTATATATATATTGTAAAAATTATGCTTTATTATTTTCTCCACGTTTCTGATTTAATTGGAAGGATCTTTAACTGAAGGATCCATTTCCACATATCTTAATTTTAAGATAATAATTTCTAAATTTGATTCAATTCCAAATTTCATGATTGAAAATATGGAAAATATTCTTAAAACAAAGATGATTTTATTAACTTACTTCTGACAAAAACCGACATTATGACAAACTCTGAATTCTGAGGAATAAGAAGGATCAGGCTCCGAATCCCAACTTCCAATCATTCTTTACTTTTGCTGGAATTTTCCTTGAATTAGTCGACAGCAGTGAAAATATCAGTCCGATTTTCCAGCACCGTTTGCGTAGAGTGTTTCCTCCTTATCTGAAATCATCTCTGCATTTGAATTCTATGTTCACTCCATATAATTCAAAACTATATTTTTAAATGTGCAAATTTCGTGGAAGTTCACATAAATTCATCTCAAATACAACTTGCCCTTTATCACGTAATGCGATTCATGTACTGTACTCAAAGCACACAAAAGTCCAAAAGACAAATTACCTCAATATATCTCAACAGCACACTCAAGTACATCAAAACTGCACTTCGTCTCATGCTCGGCCGTAAAATCAAATCGCTTAATCCGACATATTTATGGGAATCTTAACCCCTTTAATCAAATTAGCGTTACGCAAACAACCTTTACTTCGCTCTTGAAAGAGGTATCGATTAATTTTTTATGAATGTTGACGGTGATTCATCTCCCCCCGCGTTACCCCATAAGCAGGTACGGAAAATATCCAAATCCGTACCGAAACCCGTGCGATCATTCATCTCCAACTCGGAGAGAGAATTAGGAACCGAATAAAAGCGCAAAATAAATATTCGCCGAACAGCGCGGCAGGATTACCAAGACGGGATAAAAGGTATTTTGGGGAAGAATCAGAATCGGCCGGAAGGAGAGAATGAATAGGGCATGTCGGCACTTTACGAGATTTCGGCGGTGGAGTTATTGTCCTTCGCCGAGAAGTGGTTAAAAAGGGAAAAATGGAAGCGTTGGGCGAATTTCATCGCCGAGGAATATGAAAGAGGAAAAAGGGAAACTGGAATAAAAGGCAACTGCTCGGAAAGGACCACTAAAAATTCGGATTCAAGTGAAATGAAAGGGAAACGCCAGAAATAGAGCGAGCATGGAAAGGCGATCGAAACGGTTCTACTTGGAGGCGAGTGTAGCGTTTACTCCAATTATAAATCCGAATATGGGAAAAAGGATAGAGAGTAGTTTCGTTATTATAGTCCCACATGTAAGAAAGTCTGCGCAGAAATTTTCGCGCATCCCCTCCTTGGAGGGGCGTACCCCACTCACGCGAACTCCTTACCCCGTGTACTCCACGAAACGACCTTCACTTCCTCGTTGTTGCCACTTATCTCTGATCGTTCTCTTGTCTATCTTCAAAATATGCCATATATACGCCTAGGGAATTTGTGAATTAAGGGAATTTGTCAACACTGCTGTGCATAGAAGAGACTCACTGCATTAGAATGGGGGGAGTGATACCTAAGACGGAGATATTTGGAAGTGGGGTAGGTTGCCGATGTTCCACCTCTTGATAACGAAAAAGGATCTTTACTACGCGGTACTATTATAAAGCCTTATTTTAATTTTCTACTACCATATACACTCGAATATACCGAATTCCCTCAATTTTCAACTCTTTTTCTTCCGATAAAAGCTTTGATCCATTTTACTTACCCCTTAAATCAATCCTAAACATGGTTGCAAGAGACTGATATGGAGATCTTTAACTCTGATCTCTGTAATCTCGTCCTTTGGTATAATTATTTACATTATTGGTTAATTATTTGATCATTTTTATTATTATTGTTGATCGTCAACTTTAATTGGACTTGTGATGTTTTTTTATGTATTATTATTACATAAATAGTGTATAATCCTACCCAATTATAAGCCAAGGAACCTAATTTTTTCACAAAAATGGGAAGAGTAATTGGTGGCCTAATTGGTTAGTAATTAGGCCTAGGGTGGCCTAAAATTTTCAACAAGCAATTTACAATATATACACATCCTTTGGTGATATCGGAGCGGAAAACTTGAAGTAACTGAGACATATTTACTAACACTTTATATTATAGATATCCCATCATATTGAAGCATAAATATCTATCTTTTCATAAACAATTCGTGGACTTATTTATCTGCAGATTAGATAGATGAGCTTAAATACTCCCCAAATGACTAATGAGTTAACACCAAAATATTAAAGAGACCGAAATATTGAACAAGGAACTTCGCTGTTTAAAACTTTATAAGTAACTGTAAGTAATTGAGTATTTCTAACTAAAAAATGAAGATATCGTCAGATTATAAAATAGGGAAATATTGATAAATGAAAGGAAATATCCTATCAGGAGCAGATTCCAACATCAGAGAGAGACACCTAGAATACCGTCCCCTGCAGAATGATCAAAGCGGTACAGCCAGGTGACGAAGATTGCATTTACTAGTATTGGAAATCAGGATGTCGAATGAAGTGCTACCGGAAATTAATTTTGGAAATTGGATTCTGATTTCACACCTCCACGATATCTTTTGTCTCGTTCCTTTAACCTAAAACCTATTTCCTCATATTTAATGAAATCCGCTGAACCGTCGAGAAAAGCAAGATACCCTATAGCGTGGTGGAATTAATATTCTTTCTTTGATTTCTGAGTGCTTTATCCGTCTAAAATTCGCATCTACTAAGTAAATTAATGTGGAAGACGGTACAAGCACTAAAAAGTATACTGAAAGTGCGTAATAGAATTCCAAAGATATAAATAATTCTAATGAAAATGTACTACCTAAGAAATAGATCACATCGTTTAGAATAAATTACCCTTTCTAAGGCTTCGACTTGACAGGACAAACTTAAAATTAGACTCAAAGATATTGTATCACTAAATTTTCTCCTGAGTTATCAGTAGATCTCAAGTCATTGTTTGAGCCAAAAGTTTCCCTATCTTCCGCTTTTATTTGATCGAATACTGTGTGGTAAGTAGTAGTGTGTGTACTTGTTTCGTTATAAATTCTACACATACATATACAAATCAAATTCTTTGGATACATCTTTCATTATGTTACAGCTTGCAATAAGTCATGCAAGAAATGAAGGGAAGAAAAATGTTTCCGAAGTACGTAATATACCTGCTTTGTGGAATAACGTTTGTTTCAAGTTCTAAATCAAACTTTGTATGCCAAAGCCATCATTATTATGGTTTTTTCGTGAACCAAAATACTAATTAGATGGAGTTAAAGCGGAAATTAAGATTACTTATTTTCGATGAAATACATCGTAAATTAAGTATTAGTAGAATTAGATTAAGGCGCCTCAACCCTTAGGTTATTTGCGCCATCGTAAATTAAGATAATGATTATTACTGACATGAGATATTGGTACTTTTCAATATGATTCCGTGATTTTGCAATGTAAGAGGAACAAAAATAATTAAACCTTTAGGTAATTCAGAAAAAAAGCTCGTCTGGAGTACTTCAAAGTGAACGTTTTGGTGGCATAAAGGGCCTTTCATAGTAAGCATCACTTCCAAATCCTATAGGTCCACGGTCTTCCATTTTCTATATCTTCGCTATCATCAAAGAATATATCAGAAAACATTTCGAGGGAAGATAAAATGAATAATGTGAAGTTAGACTTTAGCCTCGTTATGCAAATTTGGACTTAAGCTAATAACAAGCTATTACGTTTGCACAGAGGTTGCCCAAGACTAAAAGTATGGCAATCACGCATAGAATTTACATTTTCATATGTCAATAAAAAGTTTATTCTGTTTCCAATCAAAATGGCGTTACCCCTCCCTTTAATGAAATAGCCATTACTAAAAAGACTGGCTCTTCGTAATATGGAACAAATATGGCTATCGTGAAATCCAATGAGACGAGAGAAAGTTTGAAGAGATGAAGCCAAAAGGGATTTTCATTTGCGAGGGATTAAGTCAAGAAGCCCTGCATTAAGTCATGACGGTAGTGCAATATAAATTTGGAGCTTCTCTCCGTAACTTCATTTGTATTCCGATGGAACTGAGAGAGTCAAATTCTATTTGAAAGAGTATTCCCACTCCAATCTCGATTCTATTCGCGATTCTACCTCGGATGAAGCCTTCTTCTGCATGGCAATCGCTGACTTAGTTTTAAATGTCGATCCCAGAGAAATCGCATTTTGCAACAAATTGAAGGAAGGATCATTTCCTACCTAACACCCTGATTCAAATCATATTCTGTGGAACTGGAGTATCTTGCATGCTAGATTTCCCGATTTTGGGAATACATTTATCCATCATTAGAGGTTAAAAAATACTCCAAAAACCGTCTTTTTATGCGATTTAAATGAACATATTTTATTTTCTCCGCAAAAAAATATTTCTTTCCATTTTTCTTCTTTTTCACATTCATTGTTAACAATCTGTATCCTTTAATTTTATATTTTAATTGTATGTGTATTTATACTTTCACCTGTATTAGACAAGAACTAAATGGAAGATGATACTTCATAATTCCAGTTTTGCCCAATAAAGACGTTTTGTATTGCATTGGTTTTGATAGCGTTCTATTCAGGCTTAACATTGGTTCAGGAAAAAATGGAAAGTTTCTGATTACCGATTTTCTAAGAATTATCAATATGGGCGATTTTTAGAAGATCGGTAATGCGGGAATTACCGTTGTTTCCAGAACTGGTGGAAACGCAGGAACGGAACGCTGAGAAATACGATGTTATAAACCTCCAATTCTCTAACATTCATGCTCTAATTTTCTTTCTAGCATATATTCATAACTCGCATCACAATATTTACTTTCATAATTGACGCAAAATGATTTTGAAAGGCCAGAATGAGTTTAATCGGAATCGCTTGGACATGAGGATGGTTTTCTTATAACCATTTAAGGATATCAATTGGAGAATTGGTTTATCACAGCTCGCCAACCCAGCCTATCCCCATTAAATCGCTTAATACCGCCATAATTCTTAACCTTATCACTGACCATCTATTGCCTCCCGTAATTCAGCTTGTCTAACTCTGCAAATTCCTTCCTACCTTTTCCCTATATTTACAGATAGTTTTCATGTGATTGTGATCCAATTATATTTCGTCTTCTTTTGATCAGTGCTTTCCTAATCATTCTCTCTGAATTTAATTTTCAAAGTAAATCCGTCACAGGCTTCAAGTCTAGTACAAGAAACACGAAGATTAGTTTCATCATTCTCAATAACTTAGACCTAAAAATTGTTATCGATATGGAAAATGAAATTCACTATTTGAATCTGGGGGTCATAGCATCAAAGAATTCATAGTAACTAATCTAGTTTGAGAAAGGAAATCGAATACCAGGTCTGATAAAATTATGAGGAATCCTTAAAATAATTGCCTAAATTAGGTAATGCTTGTCCAAGAGTCAATTTTAGGATGAAAAAGATAGATTCAGTTGAGTTTATAGACTAAACATTGATCCAGAGAATAAAATTCATCTCACCATTATACATACCATCATGATACAATCGAAACAGTCGACTTTCAATGTTGAAATGTAAGAAAAATAATTCAATGACTTCCATAGTATTCTCCATATATATAACCAATACCAATATAAATGAAATAAAAACCATTACGTAGCGTTCTGGACATTGATTTTTTCTTTTAATTAGCGCCCGAGGTCCATCAGATAAAATATGCTTTATTCGGCAACGACATTCTGACTGATACAGATTTACAATTTCTATCGTATCTTAGTAAAGTCTCCTGGTTCCATGAAATACAAGTGCATGACGTTTCTTCCATACGTGATTTGATGTAAATTCTATTTCGATGCTTTTCAAATGAATCTACGTATGTCATAGCGCCGTCTGCGAATGAAAAATGAAGATGAGCAGCCAGTTCCGGACATCTCCCAAACGTAATTTTGATGAACGGCACAATCAATACCAGAAGGTCAGAGGTAAGTGCTGTCAAAGGGAGGGGCAAGGTTGAAGGTTATTCAACTTAGAGTTTTTGCAAAAGTGAGGACATGGGGATTAAAATCTGACAGAACTGGAAATGATACTTCCTGAAAAAATGTTTTATCAGTGACATACTTCAGTCTTCGTTAACATATTAAATCAAAATAGCACCCTTGCCATTTGCTCGCGCTACGCAACTGACTTTTTACGAGGGTATGTACCAAGGTTTGAGGTTACGGTCCTGATAGATACTGTCCGTAGAAAATTCATTCGTAAATCTTGAATTTTCAACATGACGTTTACTAGAAGATCCTTCATTACATTATTGTCTATCGTAACTCATTTGAATTATGTATTTTTTCCAGAATTTTCAAACCTAAATATTTAATCAAATTATCTCGTGGCTCTAAATTCCATTTAACACTGCATTAATGTTCCCACAATTCAAATTATCTCGTGGCTCTAAATTCCATTTAACACTGCATTAATGTCCCCACAATTTATTTAAGATTCAGAAATTTTTCATACAGGAAGTAGTTACAAAATTTCTGAGTAGAAAATCAAGAATTTTCGCATTCAATTTCGCCAGAGCTTCCAGCCATAGTTATGGATTTGCATATGATCCACAAACTCTATATGATCTAAATGGCCAGATGTACCTTAGCCAAGAGTTTTCTTGTGCAATCTATATTTAGTTGACGCTAAGTAAAATATTGATGTCGAAAGATAAATTTTTATTTTTTTAATTACAGTACGATTGAGAAACAAGAAAGCGAGGAGTCCATTCATGCAATATCAAACGCTATTATATGAAGTTTCACTCACAACTCAAGTGATATCTCTTTTAATTAATCAGACATTCCTCCTTCTTTTGAAAGACGTCGCTAACTTTTTTTCATAGAACATTGTATACTATAAAGGTCACCTCATACATCAGCACTTTCCTAATACGTTCAGTATTCACCATAGTAAATTTGAACCCCAAAGTCTTTCGATGACAGTTCAAACATGTGCACCATCGATGTAAAAAAAGTCGACAAATGCGACAATGACCTTCGCTCGCTCACAACAAAAACTCCGATATCAGACCCAACAACCACTAGTCGAGGGAAAGGATTGGAAAGGCCATTTACTCCGGCGACTCGTCTGCGGGCACTTAGATGTCTACATGCCTCTTACTTAAACCGAGCAAGCGGCGAACTTTTTTCCCCTTCTTTTCCCTCCTGAATGGAGCGATAACAAAGAGACCCGGCTCTTTGAACTGGGCAAAATCTCCTTAATGGGGAATTCACGTCGGTCGGGGCACTTTTGCCCAAGATGCACGGCGGAATTCGAATGGATTCGGCGGAAATTGAATGACAAGCCCTCCTGCGTCCGGTGAGGTCGAACGGGCGTGAAAACGCGGGTGGAAAAGCAGGACAAGAATGGGGCGAATCGATGGGACTGGAAATGGGAGTGAAAGTGGTGCATTTGCCTTATGACCGAGAGACGCAAATAACGAAGGAGAGCATGTAAAAATGGGTAAGCGAGGGAATTTGACGGATGCAAAGCAAATAAAACGAGGCCATTGCTACGGATTCCATTAGCGTTTTGCCGGGTGAAAGTTTTCCGATGCGATCGCTTTGTTTATCCCGGCGACTGACTCGCGGGCACGGATGATTTGATGAAGAAAAGCAGCCGTATCAATATTTTCGCTTTAATCTGTGTACGCCCAGCATTTTGCGAACTTCCGACTAGCATTTGGCTGAGTTCTCGGTCTACCGCATAGCTTTCCTCTCGCTCCTTTTTCAAACGGACCCGTCGACGAGGAATTTACTGAACAGGTGAATAGAGTTCCTGAAATACAAGACTTATGCAAGATTTTGCTTATTCACCTTCTTCAATTACATTCGTAAATTTTATGTAAGAAATATTAAATTACATTTTAAACATGTAAAAAATAACGAGTAGATAACTAATAGATTTACCACGATATAACAATAATATATTGTTGTTAATGCGTAAGTGTTTTTTCTTTATTATTTATAATAAGAGACTACCACAAATCCGAAGCTGCATCACCTGATTCTATTTTTAACTGTACTTAGATGGAGAAGATATTAAGAATATATGACGCGTACAAACTGGAAAAAATAAACGAATGGGTGCTAAACAAAATTGGAGTGTAATGTGCGCATATCGTATGGAAGACAATATAATTGAAAATGGCAATAGATAAATAATCATGGTAGTATTACATCAAGTAAAGCTCGAAATAATAGATTAATATAGTTGGAGAAAGAAGAAATACCGTGAAGTAGGTGGAGGACTGCTGTCATCAGTTAGAGGAATGCTTAGGTAAGAAAGAAGAAACAGTCACAATTAGCGTTGATGGTTTCGGTCTTCTTTTGGTGAAAGATCATTATAAAAATAAAAAGAATAATAGATCTAATATTTTATTTTATACACAACCTCAAAATACATACACAAACGACCATGGTTTCGATGCATAGCATCATCATCAGCCAAAGAATCTCGACAAAGACTAGGTATATGAAGTCACCGTTCAGAAGAAAGAACAAGAAAGGGTAAGGGGGAATGCAACATTGTAGGTTGGAATGGCGAATGGGTGTCATTAGTGAGAGAGGGCTACTTTTACGAGGAAAGGAGAATAATAACAAATATCAACATCAAAATTTACAAATATCTGAGAAATACACACTTTTAAGAATGTAATAATTTAAGTAGTAAATGTGTAATGGCATAGTTTAAATTCAGGAAAAGGAGGTATAGTTTTGTTCATAATATTTTATTATACATCTATATATAAAAATATTTATTTACGAGATATTGAATTAAATTATCCAAAGATGTATTTGGGCTATTTCTTTATAAATAATAATTAAATATAATTTTAAAATAAAAATAAAAATTTTACACACGATTAAATACTTGTTATTTCACTTAAGTACAAAGTAGGTTACTCTGAAATTTTGATTATTTGTACTAACAATTGAAAAGACTGTAAATTTTTAAACTGAATAACGAAATAATCATTAGTTGCTTATACAAATAGTATTCACTAAATAAGTTGAGGATATTTGTATTGGATACATAGATGCCAATATTACGATTCTTGATTAACCTATACAGTAGCAAACTATAATATAACGCTAACGCATTCCGGATCTAAAGCGAAAATTTATCTCCCGCATGTCCATTCTCTAGAATGGGGACCTGTGCTCTGTGTCCATATCTGGTTAAAGAAGAGACCCAAACCTCTTTTGATCCCTTGGTTTTAATAATCACTCAGTACCCCCACTGAAAATTTAATTTTAAACAATTTTCATTTTAAAAGGGTGAGTTAATAATTATGTTATCCATTAAAGTTATAGGAAAGCCTACCAGTAACATTATTCAATAAGAAAATTTGACCTTGAAATCGAATCGTCATACATTAAAATCTTACATATTTGAGTAATACGAAAATCTAAGCAAAATTTTGATTTTGTATCATTCAGCATAAAAGTACGTGGTTAATTTGAATTGTTTACTATGGACAATGCAGAAAGAAGTAGTATTTGAATGGTGATGATTAGACTATGAGTATTCCAATCAAACTTGTCATTGCCTGAGATAATAATGTTATGAAAAATTACGTTAATAACGGAATAATTTTTGTTCTGATAAAAATATCAATTTAAATCTCTATCAAGAATCTTGATGAATTCATTCAAATAATTGACATCTAATCATCAGCAATCAACGTCACGAGGAGTATTACGATAGATCCATTGCCAGAAAAATGTTTACTTTTTCTCTTATCTGAAGTTAATATGTGATGATAATAATTAACGTTACTGTAATTACTTTCTGTGGCTTCTTTTCAGTGTCCATGGACAAAATTTGACGATCAACGCAATAAATATTACTATCTCAACAAAACATGGAAATTTAATTGGATTGGGGAGATGATTAACCGTACGGAGTTCACATTGTCATATGTCAAAAAACAATTGGCTTTTTATAGCTTTGCTGCTATTCGTAGCTAAGATCGATCCTTAATTATCAACCAACATTCAATTTCCTCGTTCCCACGTGCAAAAATTATAATCAATTACAAAGAAATACCGTACTAAATGAGGTCAGGCTATATTCCGTTTCATTTGGCACCGTTAACTGGAATGAAAATTGTTTTCCCAAACTATGACCCGGAAAGAATTTTCTTATTAGAAAATAAAAATTTATAATTGGTCATATAGGGCGCTAGACATCTCTGAAGCCTCATTTCACGTAAATAAATAATTCAAATATACTAAACCAATTCTGAAATCAACAGAAACGAAAGATAAAATGCTGCTCTCTGAATGCAATGTATTTCTATTGTCGTTTGTTTATCCGATTTTTTATAATAATCCACATTGCTAATTACTCATGGCTAATCTACATTGCTCTCTCTAAGTTTTGGCATCACTTTCGCTTCTTTGTTTCTTTTTATTCTTATATACAAACTCATCTTGGAAGATATTTGCATGCGTAAGATTAGGTGACTGATAGCCATCATAAATAGCATATGACATCAAATTTATCCAAGACTCCGCTGTCAAAACATCAAGTGCCTGAAACCTTCAAGCCATCATCTCGGAGAGACGAATAATATATCAAGGGGTGTGGTGTTGTGCTTTATCGCAAGCAGGCATGTTCATCACCGTATTATAGGATAATCTTTCCCATGATCCGTTATTCACGCGAAATATCTTAATCATTCTCATCGGGATGATATATTACAGACAGCAAACACGAATTCGAATCTAAACTAAAGTAACGCTCATTTTTAACTTTCCTAGTGAGGGATAGCTAGAACTTCACAACTCCACCACGAAAATCATGAAAAATACATCATGAGGAATTATTGAATATTGCAGTTATTGGAAATATAAATGACGCAATGATATAAGTATTATATGATTAGCTATAGCGCCTCCAATATTTTTCTCTGAATTGAGTAATTTTAACACATACGTGACCCACATTTCCCATTATTTCCCAATGCTAACACCTTAAATAGGAGGCAAATGTTTGTAAGCAAACATTCAAATTGTTGTATGCTTTATCTTCAATGGAATTTTGGCAAAAGCTATAGAGTTTGCCTCTTAGTTCATATGAATTTTTTTAAATTACCCACTAATGAGCCCACATTAGCTCGTGTAATGCGATTTGTATGGAAAACGTCATTAAGTAGTCGAAGCCGATCAAATATGTTAATGGCTTGTAAATTTATGACCAAATATGACTTTCTGTTTGCGGCGTGCCAGTGGAATCTAAATAATTTATTGTAATTAATACCTGCCAGTCGTCCGTTATTTGATAGAGATTTAAAATTAGTGAAGCTTGAATTTCTGACGGAACGAATGTTCTGAAAAATGGAGTATACCTGTATTTAAACTCCATTCTGCTCCTATAAGAATTGATAAATTTGCCCAGATGAAATATTATGAAGCATCCTTCATCTTAAAGAAAATTATGCCTTGTTTATTCATTGGAAGTTTCTTAAACAGAAGTATTTTCAACTCATAATCTCCTTGGATTCAAAATTCCTCACAAAATTAAGTTACAGACTATGCACCGAATTCGAGATTGCAATTAATTCGCAGAGCTATCATTAATCTTACTCTTCTCAAATCCGCATGATAATCAGATTAAGATAAAATGTAAATTCGTGTATAGCCAACAATCTTACGATAAAATTGAGTGAACCGATCTTCCTTCAGCAAAAAGGAGATGAAAATGATAGAATTCTAGCTTTCATTTTGGACCGTTTCATAAGCTATAAAATTAATTTAATTGCTAATTATTATTATAAGCTAATAATGATTCATAATTCTGATATCCAAAAATCAAAATTTAAAAATAAAACAACTTTTTCGAAAGTATTATTAACGAAAAATAGAGTGAAAAAGGACGCTTGCCTGCAGTTAGAGATTTCTCATACGCCTACCCTTCGATGTTAAATGGGGGAACAATTCGGAGAAATTTTGTAAAATTTATCCAAAATACCCCAATTATCCCGAAGAGAGATTACCATAAATGCGAGCATATTATGGAAAGGCAGATCATTAAGGAGAATTTCGACCCGATACCAAACCTCGTCCCGTCTAAAGCCCTGCCGCCCACAGATGTTTCTCAAAAACTTCAATGCAATGATAAAAGGCTGAGTGGGCTAATTTTCCGTCCAAAATGGCCAACCACGTGGATAAGCCCTACCTTAGATAAGCATTTTTGAATGCGAACCGCAAGCTAAACGGCGACTATTAAGACTCCCTCGACCAAAGCCACCCCCGTATTCCTTCTATGAAAATCCCGCTTGGAAGGGCCCGAAGAGCTGTCGCTATCAGCAAATTACCTTAGAAATCACCCCTCGATAGCGCGATCACGGTCGGCAACAGTCCGTGGGCAAATTGCGTGGTGTAAAGGGAACTGTACATGCTCATGGTGGTTTCAAACGGCTTTCCATAACCCTTTCTCTCCTTTGTAAAGAAAGACTCTTTGGAACACGGCTGTTTGAACACATTGGAGGTTCATAGGAGGCATCCCCATACAGTGGCATGTAAGTGGCATATTGTGAATTGAATGACAGTTTTTGTCACAAATGGCACATTCAAAAAGAAATATTCGCTTTAACGGAACTAGAATATTTTTCAATTTTGGCGTTACTGGTCGACACTTCGAGGCAAAAATGCTCACAGAAAATAGTATTTGATTTTGAAAGAATGCTATGTTTGTAATTTTGGCGGGCCACTTTTGCCGAGTATTAGATTTCTATCGGAAAGAATAACTTGAAAAATGCAAATGAATTTTGGCGAACTAAGAAACCATTTTCCCTGATTCAAAGGCACTAAATTATTAATACTAAGCAACATATAAGCAATGTATGTATTTAATGCTATTAAATTAATATGGGGAATTAATTTATTGGGAAAAAAATATATGTGTATATATATTTTAGGAATATGTATTTTAGGGATTTAGGGAAACTTTGAGAAACCATCGGGAAAAAATTGCAAAAATTGAAATTTTTTCATAAAAATTCAAATTTTTGACTAAAAATCGCAGTCACAGGACATAATTCGATCGAGTTCAATTTTTTTATAGATCATAAAGACCACCAACCACAAACATTAAGCACTAGCCGTTGACCGATTTCGAAAGAAAAAAATGTTTTTTTTTTTTTCAACCTTCCCTAACGTGCACACCACCGTTTTTGCAAAGTACATATGCACTCCTGAAGGTGTAAGCATAGCTTCCCAAATGCGCATTGAGTGTTATTAAAGTGCGGTGTCCTTTCTTGTTTTCTCCAGATATCGGTGAATGAGACGAGGAACGCCGACAAAGACGGCTATCGGAGATTTTCAACCCCATTCTCTCCTTGTTTGACCTTCTCAGGGGAAGCAGCGTGGTGAAAGACACGACACCGTGGGCTTGAAAAAGTGGAGTGTCAGGACACCGTGGGTGGACTCCCTCGGGGGGCGCCTTTCGACGAGGAGGTTATGGCTTCATAAACTTTGAGGACCACGTCCAATTTATTCGCCTAACGCGGCGTGACATCTGGATAAGACGGAATTCGGGCCCGTTAGCAGGTGGCGGTGCACTCCGCGTCGATGATGCCTCTTAACGGGCTTAGTTGCCTGGTTCGGTGGTTTAATGCGGGGAGTTGAAATGTTTCTCCGATGTTAGGGGGGATGTGACGGGCGCACTTTTGGCTAAGTTTCCGATTCCATCATCATTTGACAAAGGCCCGCAGTCGCTTTATCCGCGGGGGAGCGCTACGTTAAACGTCGTGCGAATTTGACTGGAAGACTAGGGGTTCCGCTTTAAGGTGTTTAATGAAAGATTAGTTTCTAAGGGCGCAGGGAGGTCGGGACACGTACGCGGTAATGACTGTTTCATCTCTCGAGTGAGAGTAATTATTCCTCACCTGAGTTCCGCAATTAAGAATCTCGTACTCTGGAGAATTGAAGTTTTTATTCCCCGCCGCAATATATACATCCGTAATGACTATATTTTTTATTTTCTAAATTTTGAAATTAACAGAGTTATTTTAGTAACTAGTCTAGTGCTTCATCCTTAACTGTCTAGTCTAGATATAACGACGATTTTACCGGTCGCATATAACCGTATTTTATCAAATAAATTTAGTGCGAACATTGTTAATTTCGTGGCAGTGGTAAGTTCGTGATAAATATGTTAACATCCGTTACGCAATTTACAGTAACATAAAATAAACGCCTTATTGCTATGAAGATAAGTGTATGCAAGAGCTTTTTCTATTCCCAAGTATGAGCCATTATGATTACTGAAAATTGCGTAATGGATGAAATTGTAAGAATATATTTCACAAGTACTATGGATTTCCAGTAAGTAAAGCCCACCACAATCGATTTATGCGTTGCGGATGTTTGAAATTTATCACGGGCTTACCAATATCAATAAACTACCCATGTTTACCTTACAATCTAAAACATTACATTTAATGCTATAATATGTATAGTTTAGCTAAGCATAGCAATATATAATTTGAGATCTATTTACAATAATGTTAATACGCACATTTTCCTCGCGAGTCTGAATTCCTAATACATATTAATATTTAATTCTTCTGAGTAGAGAAAATGCTCCCACTACTTATGAGTTCAAAAGAGAAGATGACAGTAATGTTCATAAAATTGCATTTATTTCAGTAAAGATACGAATTAATCCTTGAATCGCTCTACAAATTATGAAGGAAAAAGTTGAACTTCCATTCATTGAATATCATACTGTTTGAAGTGACAGTGAATTTTGTTTCTTCTTTATTATAGTTTGAAAGCTAATGTTTCTCTTGAGTTCTCAAATTTAAGATTGAGAAACGTAGAAACTTCCATTTAAGAATTTGTTACTGGGCCACTAAGAATTGCTTAAAGTGAAGCATACGGTCGGTGGGCCAAGGATTGAATACCCTCATAGCCGCACCCAGTGGGGCGGCTGACAAACTAAAGCCCCACTAAGATCCTGAAAGTACTCTCTTAAGAATTCTCTGAAAATTTATCGATAAATGTATAAAATCTTTAAAAATCTCTTTCAAAGACTCAAAAATAACATAAAATGATAATTACAAGAACTAAATGTATATTTTTACTGCGGGAACACTGGACATTGCCGAATTTAGCTGCGCTATTTATGTTTAATTACTTATAATGCCACGTTAATTTCAGTAAAAGAGTTTCATCAAGTGACGCATTCCTCAATTACTTCTACTTATAATTTAATTAATTATATGCATGCAAGTATTTTAAACCTGATTTTGAGCCACCCAAAAAATTTTTGGATGCTTTCCTGAGTCTTTTAATCTATTATACTTAACAGAATGATTTAACAATCGAAATGATTAATGAAATAAAGGAATCTGATCTTCAGGAGAGAGATTCTTCAGAACCCTTAAACTTAACTTTCACATACTTGCAACCGGATAATTCAATGATTATTTTGGACTTGTCTGATGCAAGTGATAATAAACAATATTGCTATGGAACTTAGCGTAGAAACTTTAGGCGTTATCAAGAGACATTTAGCTGACAGCTGATTTATGGACACCAGTGAGGGAATTATGCTGCTGAAAGAAGTGATCGCACTGTTAACTACTACAATACTAACAGTTTACTACAAAAGAATAAAACGAATGCTCTTTATAAAATTTAACTCAAAGAAAATCATTAATTCATATATGTTTCTACATAGATCTCAATATTGATCCACTAAGTTGGGATTGAATTGTCTATGTAACTCACTGCTTCATTAGCATTATCATTAACCATATGACGCAGCATCACTCACTTAGAAATGTAGATGGCACAAATAAATCACTTTCGTTGGTTGGTCGAACATAATATCCTCTTAGGAAAAGAAATCCCTTTGTAATATGTTTTACATATGCATATTAAATTGAAAGTATTTTTACCTCCTCCATTAATACCAACAACTAGTTTGAATGCCACTCGTCGCTTCTCAGAAATAGAATATTTTTCAAGTTCAAAAATTATTTCTAGCATTCTAAGAATATGCTCAGGAATTAAGGAAAATACAAGAGCTTTGAAATTTGTATGAACTGAGGCAAAAAGTAGTTCTTAAAGATTTATTCCAGTATCCAAGACGTATTAAAATATGTAAAAAATATTAGCCTCTGGTGAGATCCTCGAATTTTCAGACCATGTGAAAGATTACGACCGAATCCTTGGCGTAAACAAAGCAAATCTTATATTTCATTCCGTTTCGTGTCACGCTCTCGAGCACTGGTTCATCGCAAACATCGCAAGGAGAGAGGGGTAAACGTCGTGAGAAAGGAGAGAAGAATGCAGGGAGAGAGATGATAGTGAAAGGAAAGTCCTTGGAAGAGAGACAAAAATGCCATGGTGATGCGAAGGCCCTTATAAAACCTCGACTCTTCACGTCTCACTTTCGAGGGTTAAAGGTTGCTTTTTCGTCCTGTCTTGGGGACATCGCTGCTCTTCGTTGCCACGTCAGATTCTGAAAGGGCTCCGTAAATCCCTTTATGAATTTATCGATCACCGATCTCTGAACCCTACTTTTGAGATTTTCCAGTCCAGCGCAACGACTGAGTAAACGCACCTCATGCAAGGGATGGAACTAATCTCTTCTAGGGCCACGGACTAAATCCATCTCTCGGTCTCCTTTGAAATATGTTTTCTTATTCCCTTCAATATTTTCTGTTTAGTTTGTTTTAATGTTAACGTGGAAAATTTACTAATAGATAAAAAAATAAAACGTTAAATTATTAACTTATGTCATACTAAAATCCATTACGATAAGCTAATTTTAAATAGTCTTTTTCACCATCCTGTAAAATAATTGAGATATTTAGATAGGCACCGGAAAACGCTGAATCTATGGATGTTACATAAGATGGTAGAATTAACACTTTAATTTGTACAACCATCATTGCTATTATGAAAGTTGCTCATTTGTATAATTTTAGAGTTATACACGATATATACTAACTTAATTCATCGGTGTCTTTATAAAAAATTATATTTGATTATAATTGATTTCTGTAAAATTTCAATTATTTCGTATGCAAAAGCCTAGTAGCCATATTTATTTACTTGGGATCATTTCCCTGACTCTATGTATTCCTTTTCAATTCAAAATAAAATAATCACGATTTACCTCTGGATGATCAAGATTGGGTCAAATTTTATATAATGCACAAATAATTTTGGTCAAATTCAGGAACATTTATGAGTTACCGATTGTATATTAAAAACAGAGACATCGGAGAATCCAAGGTCTCTCTGTCGTCATATCGTTCATTAAACCTTCTTGAAGCGAGATAATCGTTCGTAATAAAAGGAAACTGTCCGCGAGCTTCATTTTTGAGAAGAGAGAGGAAAAGTCACGTCGTATAAAAGAACTTTTGGGTTGAGCCTGTCGTAAGGCGCTTACTCTTTATCACAGTTAATATTTACGACGATGAAATCTACTATTCTCTTATTCGTGGTAAATTCTTTAAAGAAATAAGGAGTAAATTTCGAGACACTATATCTGAGCAAAAAATACGCAAAATAAGTTTACCGAAAGAAAGAGATAATAGAGGAAATCTGTAAGTAATGACTCTCTTTAATAAGTATAAGCTGGTTTCTGAGAGAGGGTACTTAGGAAAATAGTTAAACATTGGGAAGTACACTTAATATTTTCATTGATAACTAAAAAACACAGCTTTGCTACTTTTAGCCGACAATGTGTGTCTCTGTGCGCATTTATTATATTGAAACTTAAATAATAATAGATCCGAATTTTATGTTGAATATGCAACCACCTCCCAACTGGAAAACATCAGCTACGAGGATAACAAAATGTATGCGAATTTTTCGATTTATAATTGATAAATAATTTTTATATTTGCGATAGATTACATGGAACAATTTAACTTTAGACACAATGAAAAAAACGAATCGATTTTAATAAAACTAGTAAAGAAATCGTTCATGTATTAATTTGGATTTGTAGAATTTTAAAAACTGGGAAGAAAGTAGCTATACGTGAATTTATGGATTATGATTGATAATATACTGATTTGATTCATGATAGCTTATTAGGAACAATTCATCCTCAGCCGCTATGAAAGGCGCTCCTAAAACACACGCTTAACTCAAGCTAAAGCTCCTTCGGTATCGAACGCTCTTCAGAGGATAACTCTATCACGCTTTCGTCCCTCGCCCGTCCCAATTTTATAGGCCTTCGATTTCGCTCTAACTCCCTTTCCCTCTCTTTAGCCTTATTTCCCCTTGATGAGCTCACTCCTATCAGACGGGGTTTTTCCCCCCAAACACAACATTTCCTTACTCCAAGGACGAGACGCAAAGAATAGCAAATGTCCATCATATGGAATGAAGCATCGATTAAAACAACACGTCACTCCATTCTATTTACTTCATCGACCTATTTTGCTGAGGGATTCGAAATTTCTCTGTGCAGATGCCTGCCGATTGCTCCATTGGCACTTGACGGGAAAGTAAATATCTGTTGAGTGTACAGTTTGTTCCCTTACCTGCTGATTTCAAAGACCTACTCCCAGCGCATTAATTAATCATTGGTTGTTTTTGGTCAGTGGTAATTCCCTTAGTATGGCCCTGACGACCTCATAATGCCCAGAGGGTCAAAGACCCCAGTGAGAAATGTATAATTCATCGCAGGTGAAACCAAGTTTGACCATAAAACTAAAGATCTTCGAGGAGTTTTAATTGACTGATTCAATTCAACAATAAATTACGGGTGTTATATATTTTGACATCGGTATTCGTAAATTCAAAAAATCAACTGTTTGGGTTTTCATTGAAAATGTTATTTTGCTTACCTATTGTTTAAAAATATGAATATGTGAGTGATATTATTTGAAACCCTACATATACATAAGAGCACCGAAATAAAATTTCTGTTGATGGTAAATTAGTCAATCGAAGAACCTGTCACTATTCAACTTCTACGCTAATTGCGAAATTGTCAAAAAATTTGTATTTTTGAATAAAATTATTAATTTTTATTTCCTCAAAAATATATGTAGACTCATTATATAAATGATCGTTAAAATATCATCATATTTTGGCTAATTGACCATTAGCCAAAATAAAATGCAATATTACAAATATCCGTTTCGTTTTGAAATCTTCTTCGTGTATATCGTAGTCATATAATATTTCACTAATCCAAACATTTAACAAAGTTGTACGAATTTTAGAAATGACTTTTGAGATTGCCTCGTAGAACTGAAACCATCCCTGGAACATAAAAATTGTAAAATTCAACAAAATATCTTCCTAGTTGAGAATTGAAACGAAATGAATACAAGTCAATGAAGACCGGTCCCATAATTATTAGATTTAGATAAATTTAATAGTATCCTCTGACGCATTCTCCTTGGGAGAGAACCTCTGTCAATCCAACAAACATTTACTAGTGGACAGACAGAGGACCTGATAAAGCACGTGATATCTTATGTCCACAAGATCCAAAGCCGCCGAGGCGTACCTCACAGAACCCCTTTGCGGCATCTCAGGATGATTCCCATGGCGCAATTCCCTCAAAGATCTGTTAAGTTCCCACGGTGGATTACGCCCCCACACAAGGTCCAGCTTCGGCCAATATATTTGAAGGTAGAGGGAGATAAGTAGCTGGGACATTTCTGCTTGAATCGCCTTAGAAGATTCAAGCTACAGCATTTACGGTTTACTGAGGACGAGTTATTGTCTTCCCAGATGGCGTCCTTTAATAAAGACTTAGTAAGGGGCCCTTTTCTTGTACGTTTTCTTTGGAGGAAAATATGCCTTAAATTAGTTTTTGAACCAAACAGATTGGAGCATGCAATGGGTATTTTCTCAATTTGAGGTCACGCAAGGACTACAAAGAAAAACGTAAGAAACATTTCCTTGGCTCAAAGATTGTTTACTTTGCTTGCGGTTGTCTGATACATTATAACAACAGGTTCCCCCCCCCAAAAAAAGTATAAATCAAAAAGTTAAAGTTAAAAATTATTTAACAGTTTTCATAAGCATAGGGTTGAAACGAAATCAATTTCACGATAAGTACACGGAAAACATACATTAAACTTTCATAAAAAAGTTATCAAAATTCATTTAAAATACGATAAAATATGCTTGTTTCGGATGGACTCAGGCAATAACCTCAATAAATATATAATCATGCGAATAAGACTTAGAGTATATTATATCATGGAAAACTCAGATGATGAAAAATCATTTTATGATGGAGAATTAATTAATCCGCTAACAATATGCAAAAGTAATCGATTAAGAAAGTTAAGCCATGGTACCTCCTGCCATACTTTAAAAGGTGTTTTGCAGGGTAAATATGTGAAAATAGTAATACATGAATGTATGTACACTCCTGGCCAAAATTAACGCAGCACCTCCCTAGCGATCCTTACGGCCGGTGCTGCGTTAATTTTGGCCAGGACTGTATGTACCATAGAAAATTCTGGAATAACTATTAGTGATTATATAACGTTTTAATTTAGAAACCTTACCTTCCCTTCCATTTTGGTGGTATGTCGCTGTAAAGAGGCCTCTGAGATTCACATAATTGTATGCGGATTAACAATGTTTCCTAAGATTTTGAGCTTGGATGTTTCTCCTAAACTACCGATGTATAAGAAACTCAAACCTTAAAATAAGGTGATGATGACCTAAATGGTCGAAACAATGGTTGTAAAATAAATTATAGATTGTGGTGATGGTGCAAGTGCTCTTTCGTTATTATTCATAACGGAGGACTATCACAATATCGAAACCGGTTTAGTAAATTCTATAATTCAGACCTCATTGAATGCAATTAAATGTAAATGTAAATCGTCTATAAAAATGTTGGTCTTATCTGAAGACGATAGGCAAAAATTGCTTTACACAAAAAGGTACATCAAAGGAGAATGAAACCATGCAAACTCAAAGCGCGTGATGAAAATTTCATTTTCACATTAAATACCAGAGAGCGAAGGAATACCCCGCAGTAACGAATTTAACGCGACTTAACTCGCTCAAATGAAGTCCTTTCCTTCCCAGAATCTTTCCTTTTCCTTTATTATCCCAACTGTAGTTTCTTCTTTTTTTCCTCTTACGGACCGAGCATTCTTCCTTCCTTTTCATTATTCCATCCTTCTATCTCCCTAAATCTCTTTTATTTCCCTCGCCCTTCTCTTCCTCCAATTTTTCCAATTCGTGTACTCGCCCTGCATCGCACCCTCGTTTTATTTCCTTTCTCCGTCTCCGAGTCGCTCCCCATTCGACCCCGAGGATCGTTTTCCCCATCAATTTCCTTTATATTGTGGACCTCCCCAATCTCCCTCAGTTTCCCCATTTCCCCGCTCTTTCTCTCTCTTGGCTTTCCCTCCATTTCCCCCATTTGCTCTCTCTCTTTTTCTTGGCAGTATTTTGTCTCTCTCGTCCGCCTCTTATTAAACTTTGATCCCCGATGCGAATTTTTCGGAATGTTTTCGCGTAGGCAATCTCGTAAAATTGTCACCTCAGCGTAGCTGCGGGTTTGCTTAGGTGTCTCCGCGTGGCCCCTTATTAACTTTTAAATCAGAGGTTGGGCAACAGGAATAGTAGATCTTCTTGCTCCTTGAAAGAAAAGGTTCTCTTTGAGAAACCCGAGGTCCTAGATTTGATTTCCGACGCGTTATCTTCAACTTGATTTTCATGCGAATTTTGTTCTGGGTTTTCTTGACAGGGCGTTAATCTCCTGCGAGTTGTTTATGAAATTAATAATGATGATACGTCTTTATTGAGAGCGGAATTAAGACGTAGTAGTTATACCTATTACACCCTTCTCATATCCTACCCTAGGTTATTAGAGATTGATAAGGAATATATTGCTTTTTGGAGTTGAAGAGAAAGCTAAAACAGCTCAAACAAGAAGCTAATTCGAGTGTTTGAGAAACCTTAATATAGACTCATGCAAAAAATTACTCCTCTAGGAAAACACCCGCACTTAAATGAGTGAAAAAACCTGCATAAACTATTTATTATTGCATTTAAAAATAGACGGGAAAAGAAAAATAAGGAAAATGTAATTTAAAACCAGTAAAGATAGACGATATAAACCCATATTCACAAAAAATACAAATATGAAATTTTTAAGATATCCAATGACTTTTGTGAGATGTCCGGAGTCGATAACTCGTGAATTTAAAAACCGGGTCTCGGATTACCAATTAACCAGTAAACAGAGATCCTAAGGACTTCTATCTTTTAATATTAGAACTGCAATCCGATTTACTGTTAAATAATAATCAATTAAGACACGGATTAAGATATTCATTCGGATGAGAATTTTGGCAAAGGTTCATATGAAATAAAATTAATAAAATATAAATTAAAAACCATAAAATTTTCGTTTCAACTGCAGTTCTACTTTGACATCATTACTACAAGATATCATTCACAGAAATTGCACGTCAAGTCAATGTTTCTCAAGATTGTACTCCCTGAATGTGAAGGATTGTACTATGCCTAACTTTGTTTCTTCCGAATGTCGTCTATGGATATTATCAGCTATGATATGGCTGGTGAAATTCCTTACGGAGTTTCTATCACTTTAGTTTACCACTTCTTAGGTGAAAAGTGTAGTTTTTTATGAACACACTTCATTCTGATAAGAACAATAAGATTGGTTTCGACCAGGAATTATCAAATCCTCTGAATTTTTCTACTCCACCTCAAATATTGGCATCCAACTTGCAGGAACATTAAAATAAGGATAAAATGAAAAATTCAAAATTGAATCTTTTTATGGAATGTTGACATGGGATAAAATTCTCGCTAAAGGAAATTATAAATCTGGCAGAACAATTTCCGTGCAAAACTACGTCTTTTTGGGAAATCTGTGAAAAGGAATGAATTTTCAGCAGAAGATCAAACTTATAAATAGAGCATCGGCAAGAAGACCTCAAAGACCCCATCCGAGACACTGTGTATCTTTAATAACGCCTCCCCCACGAATTGAAGCCTTAAGACTTTCATGTTGTGGATTAAAAGTATAGGAAATGTTTTTGCGAGGGAGGATCTAAGAATGAAATTCGACTTTCAAAGGATCTCAGTTAATTATGGGGACCTCCATGCCATTTGTTGTGTGTTATTCACAAGACCGGCTGAAGTCAACAAAATGACATCTTTGCAAGAGAACAATTTTTCCTGTGTGGATATTATTTCGTATAAATCTAAAAATAGCGATAATTTAACAGTCTTTTAAAGGATATTTAAGACCCATCCTGGATTAAATATAAAGTACTTGGTTTCAATGCTTGTAAAAGAAGCTGAATCAAAGTAAAGGCTATTTTTGAGAATATATCAAGAAATTTTATTAAACAAATCTCTTGTCTCTTTATTTATTTGAGATTGAGACTATGTGTATTCTCTTCTTCTTAACTTATCTTCAATGTAATTATAATAGATTCATATAAATAATAAACAGAGATAGAATAAGAAATAGATGATTATACTATTGTAGCTTTTCTATTAAAAAATCTAAAGATCTCTTGGGAAAAGTGTCAACCTCAGGGAGAGACCATCTAAGAAACAGTATTGTAAAAATCTAGCGTAAAAATTCTCATGGTAATACCCAAGAGACTTCAAAACAGAAATACTACTCCAAACGATCCTTGAAAAAGGGCCCTAAAGTTTTGCGGATCGCATACGGCATTTGGCTGTTTTCATTGCATTTGCATGCAAGGCATGCACTTGCTTTTTTCATGTGAGTATGGGAAATGTATTGAAATATCTGTGCATCTCTTCTCTAAAATAGGGATTTCCAAACACCCATCCTGACCCCAATGTGGGTCGAGGAATTCCTAAGAGATCGCTTGGGAATGAAAGAAAACACCAAGATGCTACGTTGTATGAACGTATCTTCAATAAACAAGAAGATACGCATGTAAAATTGCAGATATTAATACATGCAAAGTTTAAGAATATATCCTCTAACAACAGTATTGTATCAGTTCCTACATATGGCGAGTACCTAAACAATTATAATGAAACAGTTCTAAAGAACTCATTCTACGAAAATAGAATATCTAAGAGATGCAATTTAGTCTACAAGGAAGACAGGTAGATGGAATACAAATAAATAAAAATATCTGAGACAGTAAGAAAGTAAAAAAATCTTAAGGCTAACCGGATGCTTGAAAAACACTGTTAAGAAGGACTAACATATAAGTATGTTGAAATGTTAATTAGAATACGATATCAGAGAATAAGATATCAGAAGCAAAAAGAAATATAGGATGGCAATAAAAGATGGAGGGTGAAGGGATAATCTTAGTGCAAAACAGGCAAAGGTGGAGTGACGAAGAATGAATAAGCAAACTGTTTACTGCATAACTATAAAGAAGGAATAAGAATCAGTATATTTAGCAATACCCCTCCGTAACTTTGAGATCACTTTTAAGATTTACGAACTCGTGCTTTAAGGAAGCAAATCTTTAAAATAAACCCGTACGTTAACTCCATTCGATACGAATACATGCTTTTATAACCTCGTGCAAACCATGGAACCTCTTCTTTACCCTTCTCTTAACTACTCTTGCTGATTCATCCCTCCAATTTGCCCATATCCCCTCCTTACATTCCTATCTCCCTTCTTTATCCCTTCTCCCCGCATCTTTAGCCTTCCACAGTCACATCTCTTCTTTGATATCTCGTTATTCCAAGCAACTGCTCTGCCGTCTCCCTTATATAGCCCTGCGATCATCACGTCGTTCTCCGCTCTTTTTCGTCCCTCGCTTCGCTCTTTTATTTCCCCCTCTCATTATATCCACTTCGTTATTCACATACCTCATCAACCCTCGCTTCTTACCAGTTATTCACACCATCCTCCCTTCCCTCTTCCCGCGTGTCTTTTGTTTCGACAGCCCGGTTGTAACATTCCTGCTCCCAATATAGCTTTTCTTTTATTGGCCATTCCGGTGTATCTTTTTTCGATTCAGGAGGAATGAAGGAAAAGAGGTGTCATAAAGCCTGAGAAATATGAAACGTATCGTCTCCGGGAGATGGAACGTTCTCCGGGTTGTTTTTGTTTTATCATTTTTCATCTAGTTTCGTGTTTTATTAAAAAACGAAGGCACGATTGCGAGATGGGCTGGGAGAATCTTATTCGAATCTTCTTAGAAAGTGGATTTTCTTTCACAGCTGTGTAAAGTTTGCCATGTGCTGCCTGTGAATAAGGCTGTTAGGGAAATGCTAAATTCTTTAAGTGTAGTTTGAGATGCTGGAGTAATAAGCCAATTCGCAAGGATCATTGACCATACGTTAGCAAAATACTATTCTAAACTTTTGTGCGAAGTTCAGAGAATCCCCTCGAAGAATGAAATAAATTCACATTTACTCACTTCCGAGGTTCTCACGAGGATACTGCCTTAAATATGTAAAGTTTTGCTTACATTTGCTTCTGTTGCTATTTGATTCATTTCTTAAAAAGGAGCTATTATAGCCTTAGGTGTTTCGTAATTTTTTATGAATTTCAATAAAGTAAAAGAATGACAATAAACTCTGAAAAAATAAACTAGAATTGCAGGGAGAGCAGATCATTTTTTTATAAACCTCAAAGAAGTAAGAACATAGATTTCAATGGAAATATAATTCCTCGAAACTTTAAAACTTGTTCATTCTTACATTTCCGATCGTAGAAATACCCTTCATAAGTCGGAAAGTCGTGTAATACTATTGACTGTTTATACTCTACTCATATGATTTGATTATTTTACATATGACGACTCCTCACTCAATAACCCTTGCATGGAGGGATGGAAGTTCAAGGCACCAATCAATCTTTTACATAACTCTCATTTATTTTCATGCAGAAAACTGTCCATGTGTAAATTCGATACAATAAAATATATCATATTGAGTAATATTCAGTCAATCGGCGAAGGGTTAACTACGTCATACCCACAAGAAATGTATTTTATTTCAATCAAATATAAAAGCAATAAAAATGTATATGGACTTCATTCAATTGCCATTTCTCATGAAAATGTAAAACGGACCAAAATTTCTTTCCCAAATGATTTGTAAAACTAAAATAAAGGGAATTTAGTTTAATAGGTAGTTACTGCCGAAATTATCCTTGAATGTTAACTGAAGAAAACAATATCCGGTTCTTTCCACACTGAAATTTCCCTCTGAGTAAGGAATCCCATTGTCTTCTAGCCTTACTCTAACGCCCTGATATGGTGATTTTCATTATGATGCTATTACTTCCAGTGCTATATGAACGATTGCTTCGGATCTCCTCTAACTGTCTCAATGTAAATATTTAATATTTTGGAAACCTCTCTCTGAATTTAAAACACAAAAGATCTTTATGTAAAATCGCATCCCTTATATTTGCAGAAACGTGCGAATAGTATTCTTTTTTGCATTTAACTAGCTACTGTTTCGGGTTGATCGTATCCTCACCTAACGACTGTAACGACGACTTAACGATTGTGTCCTCACCTAATCATTTCTTAAATATTTATTTTTATTAATTTTATTTAACACTTACATGTATGTTTTGCTGTACCTTTATCATGTACTTTGGAAATGCAGAAAAAGTTTAATTTTCGTAATTTTGAGGTATTCATATCCAAATTTATGCAGGTTTTTCACTCTGACTTTTTTGTAGATTGTTTCCTATACTATATTTTTTTCTAAACACATTCTCAGATTTTAAGTCATATTTTTCCAATATTGTCCTAAGGTATATATTTAAAAATTGATCGCAATTTCAATGAATGGGATGACGACGACGATTGCTTCGATGGAAGATGAGACTTATAAATATCAATCTCAACAACATTTATTAATTTGAAATGAAATCAATTACATTATATCAAATTGAATTCATGATATCATTAGAAAAAATATGTCTAGTTTAAGCGTACACTTGTTGTAGTAAACAAAGAGGGAGATTAGCCATATATTTTAAGTAACAAAAACATTTAGCGTCTTTATTGAAAGAGTTTGTGAGTGAATTACCTAAAACCAGCCACTCCACAACGAGACCCTGATTCTACTAGCGCATTCCACTCTAATTTGGCACCAAAATCCTCCCTGATACGTGCCTATCTACTAACCTTAGCTTACCCTCTTGCAATACGAGATCTAATAGCCTCCAGTATTCACAGAAGTGGCTGATAACCGAAATTTCTCCTTTTGGTGCCCGGAATGCGGTCCCCAATCTGCGCCTCTTTAAAGATCATCTCCCACTCCATTGCCTTTGCACACTCTCCCGTTCTGCTTCAAGCCGCTCATTACAATCTCCCAGCCAGCCGTGCAGAATACTCGCATCACTTTCACTACTTCCCATCTGCCTCATTTGTTTTCATTTTTCTTTCTCTCGCATCCCTCGTCGGGGGAATCCTCTGTCCATTACTTCGCTTCCTCTCCGAGCCCACTGCATCGCAACTGACGCAATATCCTCTCCAGCGCTCGAACAAGCACACGCATGCCGAGAGAGAGAGAGAGAGAGAGAGAGCGTAATCATTTCCCCATATTCGCTACATTCTCTTCACTTCTTCGATCGATTTCTTTTCCGCTAAACACCCGATCCTCACCCTCTTCACTTTCCTTCTGGCCTTGATTTCTCCCCCGATTTTCCCCCGATACATCACCCCGTGCTTTGGTCCCTTCCTCCTCCATTTCTATTTTAAATCTCTTTCGGATATTTCAAATAGGGATGAGTATTTCCATCAAATCCATCCCAATGTCACGCATACTTAGGAAGAAGTCAAAATGTTAACCACATAGTTGTCTTCTTGTCTAATCCGTCGTAGTTTCCTGAGTCCTTAATTTTCCTATTTATAAGAAGTAATTAAATGAAGCAAGCACTATTTTCATTTATTTTCTTGCGATGGAGTTCCACAAAAAAACGCATTCCTCCGTGGAATTTATTCCTATTTATTGTTCTTGCCCTCTCAGTTTTTATAAGGAGTTTTAATGTTGTTTTTGGTTAAATGTTATTATTCATTAAGATAGTCCTTAGAATATTTAAAGATGAACATACAATGTGACTCACTAGTCCACTTGATGAATGATAAAGCAAGGAATTAAGGTATTTTTATTTTCTGTTTTGTAAAATTCAATGTAAAATTAGTAATGCACCCTCGAATACACACGATATGTAATTTTGTACAATAAATTATGAGAAACTGATTTAAAAACTGATGGTTTGCTTTTTCCAGTTACCAGTGTATCAGTAACTATTCTATTCTTTCATTATCATTGAATCGAATCATCTGAGAATTCATTAAGATTAATAGAGAGCACTAAAAGGTATGATGTTTTATCTGTACTTGATGTAAATAATCTTATTATCCCACTAAACTTTAAATTTTGTTATTTTCTTAAGTTATGCTTTCGGAAAGCTCTCTTTCATTTAAAAGCACGTTTCAGCTTCTCTCCTTCTACCTTCCAAAATTGTAATAGCTAAACCTACCCTTTTTATCATACAAAAAAATGTCGCTTTAGTTCTTTTTTTCTGACATTTTACATTCAAGTTTTTATTTTATACATCCATTTCTAATCAAATTCATATCATCCCATTCCACAGCTTCCGTTTAATCTCTTCCAGTAATACATCTACTCTTCCCTCCACACCCAACCCTTTATCGTTGGTTTCACTAGCAACGTAGCATACTCTATCAATCATACACCTCGATCGTATCTAAAATGCCTCTAACATCCATGTACTTTCTCTAAAAGGGTGAACGTTTCCTGTCATTAAAGCCAAACACTCATGGCTAAGGATTCCGTCAGCCTCTCCCTAATATATCTTTCAAGGACCCAATTGCTTATTCTCTTCTTTCCAAGAAAGCTTCCACTGTTTTCTTCTACCATTAAAGACGATAGCGCGGCTATTTAAATGGACACCTCTAGGCATTACCCAAGTGATTCAATTTCTAGGTTGATTCTTAGAAGACGGGAGATCCGGGAATTTTCCTGGGACTGGAGCAACTTTCAGAGCTGGTGGCAGCGCATTCCAGGATGACAGATAAAGACGGCTTTCGGGAAATTTTTAATCATCTAATGATAAACATCCATATCTAATTCTACTCTTCTGAGAGTATACAAATAAATTGAGATGTCGGACGTAATGATTAATATAAATAGAATAACCTAGTTTTTGGAAAATATAAGGCCACAATGGAATCATAATTAACGATACGATATATACCCGAAAATTATTGGATGCTAAGATTTTTACCATATTTTTGCTCTATATTCAGAAAACTAAATTCGCATTTGATGTCAATTCCCAAGACTTTACATGTACATAATTATCCCTCATGAACAAATTTATCAACTAATTTGGTCCCACTCAAAGACCCTCTATTGCGATTTACTATTTATTTGTTAATTTTGCTAGTCGGTAGAATACTTTAATCGAAATCTGCCTTTGAAATTTACTTCTAAATGGTAAGTTGTGAACAATCACTTTCCATAATCCTTTAGGTCAACCTCAAAAACGGCTACTTTTTTCAATACTTAGATTACAACTGAACTTACTCTAAAATGTATCGACATTTTAAGCATAGGTCCGTTACGTGGATATTTATATATGTAATATGAAATAGAACGTCGGTTAAGATGGTCTTACAGTTCCTTGCTTTAATTTTTCTATCTTCCTGTTTTATCTGATTTATATTCTTTAGTGCATTCAGTTCTGATGGGCTACTAAGGAAACCCATCCTCTGTTACACGTTTAAAATTGCTCTCATCCTAAAATCCATTATATTAACTGAATAAAGCCACTATTCTACCATCTACCAGCAAGTCAAAGCCCAAAGCCCTAGTCAGAAATCACGTAAGCGAAGCTGCATTGTCAATGTAATGTCCCATAGAATACTCCGCCTCGCATGTATGGCGCTTAAGTGCCGGAAAGTTTCCATGCAAGAGATTCAGAGCGTCGGAAATTGTGCAATACTATTACAAGCAATGTAGTCAAACATACAGAAGGAGAAACACTATTTAGTACGCATGTATGAATAAAGTATCCTCTATTTACCCTTGCATAATACTAGCTGCTTAAAATGGATGCAGCTTTTAAACATGTATTTAAACTATAATAAACAATTGATTTCAACACATACGGTAATAATGGAAAGAACACAAGGAATCAAATAATGGTTTTGTGGACGACAGTATGTGACTATTTTGATAAGAGAAAAATCATTTCAATAGGAGGAAAAAGCCTACAAAGAGAAGGGGTGTGTAAGGAATGTTTGTAGTAAATAATGAACGAAAGAAAGAGAGATCACTTCATAAAAGATAATGAAAATTAAAGATTTGCGGTGTTTACAGATACATTACACATCACTAGCAATCAAGTTGTTGAAAGTTGAACATGTTAAAATTTTTCTAGACAGTGAGTAGCATGAACATTTGATTCAATTTCAGTTGCATTTAAGATATCGATATAACAAATAAATAATTCATAAAGTTAATGAGAAAGTCCCCATTTCTTTTGATACTTAAATTATGTAAAGACACACTATGGTTAAGCATTGAAATGTTACTGGAAACTCAATAAAACTTTCATATAAAAGAAGAAATAAAAAACTTCTGCAAAAATTAAGGTTACCGTTTTCAACTAGTATGACAGGTCCAGGACTTTTTTGTACTCTCAGTATGGAATACCACGAAGTAATGACATCATCCATGGATTATAATTTTGAAAAAGCTTTACTTTTATAGGTTTGGAGGTAACATTCTGAACTTCTTTCGACCTAAACAAACTAAAGAGTCCTAGCGAACGTCTAAAAGTAATAAAGTCAGCAATATAGTTCAATCTTCCACCACGTCACGTTCAAAGAAACTCTTAAGAAACTAAGTTTCGTCTATGATCCTTCTCCCAACTCCTTGCGACCCCTCTCTTTTCTTATTATAACAGAACTTAAAGCAAACAAATCTTAGCCTAGGCCTTTGCTCCAAAACTCCTCTCGTTACTCCAAAGCTCAAAGTCCTCAAAATATTAACCTCGTTTCTCCAACTTCCCTTTTCGCTCTGCAACATGGTCCATCACTCTCTCCTCGCGATGTATATTGCAGATTCCATCTGATCTCTTCGGGAGAAGTGTTTTTCGAACGATTGTTTCAAGGCCTTGAATAGGATCGAAGATATTAAAAATAGAACGTGTTGTTTCAAGGGGGAAGGGGAAAGAAGAAGCCGATGGAAAAGGAGCTCAAGATAAATAAAGAGGTTATACAGTGAAAGAATGGCGAAAGGAAACGGTTTTTTGTCGAAGTGGTAAAAAGGAACGAGGCGATAAAGAGAACCGAAACTTCCTGCGCAACACAACTTTCATACGGTTTGTATACACACATTATTTTTTCGTGGCTATGCGGGCTAATGGATTTGTTTCCTTAAGCACGGCTAATTGCAAATTTATCCACGGGGAGGATAGATAGGCACATTTTCGAAGTAACGCTACGCTAAATAGGATTCCTTTAAAGTGTAGCAATCTCAGTTAAGTACTCTGACTCTTTGCGTGTTTTTGTATATTTTTTTGCGTTCCAATTAGGGTTGTGAATGCTTTAGGATAATCTGAATCATCATAATCAATGCTTTTCTATGCGAAGATTGCTGTTTTGTAACTTTCCCTGCCGTCATTTCCCTTTTCAATGGCTTCATTCCCCCATTACTCGTTACCTCACCCCTTTGCCATCACATTTTTATCGCAATTTACCCTAGGTTTTGCAATTTAGCTCATCCCTCAACTGTTTCATCGAGTACCGTTGATTGAGACCAACGAGTCTCAGCGAGGGCCCGCTTAATTTTCCTTCCTCTCATAAAACACTAAAACGTTTTATTATGTACAAAGTGAAATTAATTATATAAAGACATTTACATTTACATGTCAATTGAAGATACATGCCAATTGATTTTTATAATTTTATTTTTGTATGAATTCAGTAGTTATTTTGTTATTGTTTTATATAATTTTAATTATTGACCGTAATCATTGTCTACCTATGAAATCTAAGTTTTTCATTTATTTGCAGTGTTAAATGTTTTTTATTAACTAGTTCATATAAAGATGCATTCCATCGACGGAACGTCAATAGAACAAATATTATAAGCGCTAACATAGTTCTCGTTAAAAACTCAGATCTCACAATATTGTAAATACGTAAATGTACAAATAGATCTGGATACAGAAACGAAAAAGTGAATAAAAACAATAAAACTTCACGAAAAAAATTAATATGCAGACATTTAAATCTGAACTTCTGTGTAAAAGTAATACATGAATTTAATAAATATTGCTATTATAGTACTAATAACTATAATATTAATATCAAGGTTTGTCAGAATATGTTTCTCTTCTTTACTCTCTGAAGGTTTTTCTCATTAGTTTTTTCAGTTCAATTCCTATTGTATTCGACAAATCATTGATTTCTATAAACCAAACGGAATATGATCTACTAAAGATTATAATCTACGAGAGAGCAGTCATGATCAAAGACTGCATCAGTAATACTAATTAGTATGTTTATCTTATTGATGATAATGTATGATTAGTATTCTAAAAAAATCTCTTTAAGGACTTACTTAAGAATGTGTCAAATAAAATAGCAAATTTCCGTAAAATTGGTATTTAAAATTAATATCTTATAGCCCAAAATATACATTCTAAAGATAAAATAGATAGGAAAGGTACTACCTCCATTAAATATTCATATATTGCTCATTATCAATAGTTAATGTATGGCATAGTTAATCGATTAATCCCGCTTACGAATCTAGTGGTTCTGATAGAGATTATACGCAGATGGAATAGGAAATGTATTCGGTGAAATTTTCGGGTGAAGAGGGTTAGGTATTACTTGTGAGATCGAGTTAATGAATTGGAAAATTTAATTTAATTAATTGGATTTATCGGAAACCTAGCGATGCATTTCAAATTCCTCTCTCATTGATCAGCCATGGGCCGAATCAGTTATGGATACAGAATACGTAATAGCATACCTACCGAATCGTGCGAGGATAATTTGCAAGGGAAATCGAACCAATATTCTAAGAAGGACTGATTTTAATGATGAATTAATATCGAACGATTCCGTGCCAGTTCATGAACCCAAGAAGCTTTATTGTATCACACTGCTTTCCTGCTATCGATGACTGCTATAAATACCGAGCACAGGCTTATGTACACCCATGGTTAAAATGACCGTTTGGCAGTATGCTTCATCGAGCATTATCATAATGAACGCAAGAATATGTTTTAAGTACGTTTTCTACAGAGGAGTTTAAAGATACAGCTCGGAGGGAATACAATTGAGAAAATATTTCTAAGATTACATTTTAGGTACTTCCCAGTTTTCAAACAGTATCATTATATATAATCCTAATAGCAATATTGAAAGCATGGACTAAACTACACTTCTGTTTGCTTTCTGTCTTTACAACACAATCGATGAAATGTTGCTTTCTGGAAATAGGGTGAATCGTTGGACAAGAGGGGTAAATTAATTACGGAAGCACGGTATTTTCATAAATCTCCTCTCAAATAAGAAATGGATTGAATTTATCCTTTATTGAAGATAATTTAAGAATTAAAAGCAAACATGTATTTTAAATCTTCATAAAATAATTATTTTTTGGCGCCGTTCATTTTACAACTGTGTTGTTTATTAATGTCTGGTGGTAATTCCGTTGGAAATTAAGTGATAGTACTATCATTGCATTTCTGCGAGAAAATCCAGTTTTCGGAACGGTCAGGCTAGGGTATTTGCCTTGAAGCAAAGGTTATTGTGATTTTAGTGCAAAAGGATCATGATTTTTTCAACACTATAATTCTTGATTTTTTAAATATCACATCTCAAACGCAAAAGCGAACTACATCCATCTACATTCGCATACGGAAGTACAATTCAAGCCGTCTATGAGTGTTTGATAGAGGTTGTATTTATTCTACAGTCTATTTTCATAATATATCGAGGCTGCAAATACTTCAAGGAAAATATAAAGTTTGAAGCGAGTATTCCTGGCGTCTTCATTTTTATATCAATGTTCCATTGACCTATGTAGTAAGTTAGAGGCATAATAACTACAACTTCTACCGAAAATAATTTCTCTCTGATTATTTTCGGTTTCCGTCTTCGGAGATTAAAGAGAAATGTAAAAATCACTTACTCAAAAATTTGTGATTGAATGTCAAGAATTGAAACTGGATCTCTTTTCTTTGTATTTCTATCTGTATTTCTATCTATGTTTTATATGTGTATGTATTTATCTATTTTTCTTTTATGATTGATATGTGTTTTTTTAGTGAGGCACCTGCTGATAAGTCTCTGACTTAGCAGGACCATAATGTTTGTTTCTTTATTATTCTCATGTGTTGGTTTGTACATCTTATGACCTTGAAATTATGATTTCAGATTTCAATATATGTATACTAAATATTATTTACTTTACTTTACTTTACTTTAATCTAAATGGTAAACGAAATTTGGATGTGTTAGTCCCTGTTATATTTAATGAATTACCAACAGAACTAAAAAACTTAAAAAAGTTTTCGGAGGTTAAAGAGAAATGTAATAATTACTTACTCAAACATTTGTGATTGAAAGTCAAGAATTGAAACTGGATCTCTTTTCTTCGTGTTTTTTATCTATGTTTTATATGTGTATGTATTTATCTATTTTGCTTTTATGATTGATATGTGTTTTTTTAGTGAGGCACCTGCTGATAAGTCTCTGACTTAGCAGGACCACAATGTTTGTTTCTTTATTATTCTCATGCGTTGGTTTGTACATCTTATGACCTTGAAATTATGATTTCAGATTTCAATATATGTATGCTAATAATAAAATTAAAAATATTAAAATAGTTGAGCAGAAATCGTGATCATTCTAGAATCAAAATATTTGGTCATCTTTCTTCCAACAATTCCCATTCAGCGTGATTAAGTATCTTAATAATGCATTAAGAATCATGTTTGCAATACTTAAAAAAACATTCCTTTTATTACCCTTTTGCTTTGTCTAATTCACGAATGATCTTTTCCAATAAACGAATACATCAGCAAGTACTAACATTGCATTTAAAATCATCTTATTAAATCAACTGGCTGATTTTGTTCCCAGAAACTTCCAAAACGATTACTAAGAGATTAAAAGCAATATTTAAGCATTAAAGCTAATACAGCACTAGAACTAATTGTTTGGTTATTATTAATTTATTGTTAGCATAACATTAACTGCAATTACAACAACGAACACGTAATTTAAAATACCAGATTGTTAAGGTCAAGTTTAGATCAGTGTGTCTTACCAGCAATGGTAAAATAGTTGCATTACACGGACCAGTAATTCCGACAATTGCAACATTCCCGCCAAAGGGCAACCAGAATCCAAATTAACGAGAACGGACCGCTCCATTAAACCGAGGCCCGCGGGTTAAATGAGTAATAAAATTATAGGATCCGGGCCTCATGCCAACATGGCGTTTGTTAGGGGCTAGGGATTGCAGCCGAATAAAAAACTCAGATGAAAAAGAAAACACGAAAAAGAAGGTTGGGATATAAAGGATTTAGTATTTCCGATAGTGAAAGCGAAAGCATGGAAAAAACGAAAAGGAAGGGAATGAACTAGAAAAGGGAAGGAAGGGAAGAATCCCCTTTGTTTACGACGAGATTAAGCGGACCACGATTCAATGTGGAAAAAGACATGAGGAATAAAAATAAAAGGAAAAAATTAACTTGTATTCAATCCCTAGCTTTGTTAAAGAGAGATATTTCGCGATGCTTCTGCTCATCCAACTGGTTGCGAGCATGTAATTGTTCTTATTAATGGATCACTGGGGAAATGAGCTGTTCAATTACATTAAAGAGACAATACAATTCCATTGAGAGACTTATGGTAGATGTATCTGCGAGCGTTGCGATTTCATCCGCGAGGTATGTCTCATGAGTACGTAGGGGAAGTAAATCCATCTTTATTCGGGAGATTTCAAAAAGGTGCGGGGACCGGTAAGGGACAACAGAAAGCACAAGGATGATTTATAATCGATAATCATAAATTATGAATCAACGCAAATATCTAATTCAACTTTCAAAGAAACGATAATTTAGGTAAAGGTTTTTTTTTTCAATTTTATGGTCAACGATTGGTTCCCCACTTGTAAAGAATCTGATGTAATATTCTCAGTGAAAAATAATGAAAAATTTCCGATACATACTTTGAAGCAATCACTCTGGGATAGTTTGAACATAAGTCTAATTGTATTCATTCTTTACTAAATTGAGCAATTTTCATAATGTAGAAGTTTTTTCAAATTAACAATTAAATTAGGAAATCATTTCAAGATATTCTTGCGCAGCATTAAATGTTTTGAAATAGATGTGACGAGAAACCAGAATGACACATATTATTATTATAAAGAGATTGAATTAAATGTGATATTTGCCAAGACACAATAGTTTCTCAAAAACAATATCGGAAGCAATGCTAGAAGGAAAGAATCATAGAGGAAGGCATAGGCTTAATTACAAGTGACAGGTGACGGTAAGTGTACAAGTTTGGAATTAGGCTTGTACAAAGCAATTGGCAGGGGATATGGCGGCTTATGGAGCAGCAATAAACCAATAATTGGATTTACAATGATAATCCCTAGGTAATGACGTTGGTTACGTAGTTGATGGAGGTTGATCTTCGAATGCTTCCTCTAACAATCATCCGTTGCAACCTCTCATGGATCTTTCAACCCGACACATCAACCATCCATACGTATTTATATCGTTTAGAACAAGTTATCAACATAATTCAATTCTGAGAATCTTCATCAAAAATTTAACATCATTCCCATTTCCAAATACTTCCAATATGAGTTATTTTCTGTGGTGTCTCTGCTTTCCTGGCTACCGTTCTCTGAATCTATGCTTCAATCAAATTGAAACTACGTCCACTGGTTATGATATGGGCTATGGTAACATAGTTTAATTCGTGAATGCGAAAGAACTCCGTCATCTTATCGCAGAGAGACCCTTATTAGTTTCTTAAGCAATAAAAGCTGTAAAACCCAAATACAATTATACAATCTTACTAGCATTTGCGTACAATTTAAAAACTATTTTGATGAATATTTAATAAATAATCAGGAGGCGATTAGTCACTTGAAATCATGTAATTTGGTGTTAGAATGTGTAAAGGATGTTAACATTCAAGATAACGATTATGTGAAAATGGTCAAACTTTTAGCTACTATATAGATAGTTTTGTAGATACCTCATTCATAGAGTGCTAATCATTCGAGCTCTTCCTCCTATTACTCTCACTTTACTCAAATATCTCACTGTTTACTCATAAAAATATTTCCTCCTAATTAAAGTAAACCTAGAACCCTATCCAAATACAAATTTCCGATTATGCGGCTTAAATCTTTAAATTAGGATAGTTCAATTCGATTTCAAACTCAACGTGTATAAATACATACATACTTATAGCATAATGCCATTCATTTGTAAACTTCCACAAGGTCGACCACTATCCATAACAGATTACTTATAAATGACTATAGCTGTCCAAGGCTGATAAAATTTCTGGGAAAATTGCTTAAGGAAACTTAATGATGGTATTAATAATTTCACTGTCACCAACTCGTTATAAATATCAGACCCTTACATGAATTCTACTATTGTGTTTATCTCATAATCTCTATGATTCGTTTTAATTTGAAAGAAACCAGCTAGCTTGCCCTCAACTTTGTGGTAGTTAGCCAATATGTAGACAAATATAAATGAAACTTTAACGCTTTACCGCAGAATATCCACTTCCAAAATAAGGGTTATTCGCTGAATTCTTAATATAAATTGGAAATATTTAAATTACTTTCATGTCCCAATACCCTCACCATCAATGACCATCACTACCTCTCCCCTTCCCCGACCCTTTCCGGAGGGTCAAAGCCTTCCCACCCCCTTCCTCCTAACTACACCCCTCTTAGCCCACCCCCTTTTCCCCTCCAACCTTCCTATACATATTGCATTGCCTTGTAAATCTCCCTCAACCTGAATATAACCCAACGGGTCGAAACCATGGTCGTGAAATAAAAACATTCTGTGGTAAGGCGTAAAAGTTTCATTTCTATTTGTCTGCATATTGAAAAAAACCGTTGTTTCAATGAAAGTGACATTCATAAGACAAGGCATATCCAAAACTATATCTTGGAATGATATGACTGGATGAATATGAGTAATCAGAAATCCTTTTCCCTAGCAAATGAAGAAAAATTCCAGAGACAAAGCAGAAAATGAGATAAGTAATCAAGAATTCCTATTATTGGACGCTTCCAGAGTGCAGAAACCCGCAAAAAATGAAAAAACAATTCACAAAGTCATTTTCTGGGACTGAATGTCATCTTGTTTGTTTTTTTCTTCTCGCAGCTATTTGTCAGATGCCCACCATGGGTCGATAAGTCAGACAAACTTCCTTTCTCAGAGAAAATCTCCACAGCAGAAAAATACAAAACTAAATGGCAAATAATAAAGTACTGTATGCATTTAAAAGCATTTGTCTTTTAATCAGGTAAATCTGCACGGCTGTAACAATAGTCTAGCATGAATTATGTTGGGAAGTTTTTGGTGGAGTTTCCCTCCCGTCCTTGGGCGAATGCCAGACAGATTGCATTGTTTTATATTCCCCTTAACCGTTGCTACCTGGTAATCATACCAAATTGCAGCGTATAGATCAAATAAAATTGTAAAATTTAAAAAAAAAAAATAATAAAAATAATAATAATAAATAAAAATAATAATAATGTGGCATTTGTATTTTTCCTTTGCCAGCATAGTTAAATCTGCTCTCGCCTACTGATTTAGAAGAATATTTATACAATATATTAATTAATATTGTATTATATTAATTTATGATTATTAATGAGCATTTATAACCATAATTATTAATTACTAGCTTATTGCTCCTTCAAGGTTTCTAAATAAAAAATGGTAAAAATAGAACAAGGGTTTAAAATATTTTTTAAGTATTTAAAGAGCGATAGAATCAATAAAAAAATTAGTTATGCCATTTTTGGCAAACTATATATCTCAGCATTTTCTCTATGATTGACATATGCGTTTATTTACGACCTGGCGTGACCTGTGATTTTCAAGCCACTTACGCTGGAGCATTTGTGAAGACGATATGCAATTGGAAGTGGTGAATGATATATTTTATAATTAATATAATATTTAGACAATATTTCTGAAAGACAAAGTTATTTGAGCTCATCTTCGTTTAATATAATAATATACTAATTTATTATTATTAACGAATATTTATAATTACATTTATTAATTACATAATTTACAATCCGAATTCGAGTAATATTTAGACAATATATCCGAAAGACGGAGTTATTTGATCACGTTCTCCATAGCCCGCGACACAAAAAAATTAAATATTTGCAGTCCTGGACACGTTTTTCAAATTTTGGCCGCGTGTAATTTCCGTATAACTTCTTTTTATGACGGGAAACATACATTTTTCCTATATTGTCCAAAAAATCATTCGGGAAAAATTCAGTAACGTATGTACACTAGAGATGCTCAAATTTGCTTTCATATCCAGGAGTTCCGCTTCCTCCAACAAATTGCTATACATTTTGAATTTTATCATGCAAACACCATTGCCGATGTAGAAGCAACGTAGTATTTGTGTTTCCGATCACGAACGACGATTCTGCAAGATTGAGGTCATTTCATCTCATACGTATTCATGTATTTTTGGGATACCGAGGACTAAATGACAAGCTCTTTGCGCTTCCTTTAAAGAAAACGGTTTCATACTGCTCCCATGATATGACGGAAAAGGGGTCTCCTGCTAAAAACCACTCAAAGGAAGAAATTATTTGGTTATTTCTAGAGATTAAAATATTTCCTGACGATTATCAATAAGAATTTTATTTCTGCGACTACACCATAATGTAAGAAATATTTTAATTTTTTCATTCGCTACATGACCGAGGAAAATGTATCTTTTGTTAACTTTTATCTGTATTTGGGAATAGTTCTCCAGCCTTCTATACAGTTGGCGTTTCGGTCGCATACTCTGTGACCATCTTCAAGACAATGAATGATGATTCATCATTGTCCTGAAAATGGTCACATAGTATGCGGCCGAAACGTCGACTGTATTGAGAGTCGCCGGTTGGAGTCCCGAGAACTATTCCTACATGCTATTCTCCGCGAAATAACTAATTCCTTATTTATCTGTATTTTTTGAGCCAGTGATGCTAGAAAAGCTGAAAACTGAGGTATGTTTGATAGTAATTATGATCATTTACCTTGGTCACTCTCTACGCAATGAAAAGTTTGGCCTACAGGGACATTGTGCGGCACTTAAGAAGACTTTTCTGCTTAAAACATTCTGGTTCAATAAGAAGAGCAAGCTAGCTCACTCATCATCTTGCCTATGAGGCCTCAATCACTCTTTAAAGTTTTTTAGGTAATGGTTTAGAGCTTCAGAACCTAAGGAGCCTTCCGGCGGACGACTTTCCGAATGGATACAAGAGAATTGCGATTTAATAAAAAATACTAGATTTAAAAAGACACTCTCGGTAGCTTTAGTTTGGAAGCATGGTTAAAGCTAATGATTGAATTTAATTTTGGGACATTTCAGTAATAAAGAAATTCATTATCTTTGGAAAAATCTTTCACGAGAGGGTTTTAGACTAAAGAATATTGAAATTTTCCTTAAACGCTACTCAGGAATATCCTAACTATAAATAATCTGCGTTAGAGAATTTTTTTCCTGTATCCTGCATGATTAACGATAAATAACTAAGCAGGAGAAAAAACATATATAGATTGATATCGAAAATTGGAAATAATTCAGGAGAATTCCTGAAAAATCAAATTCTGTTCTATAACCCAATACTTCGTGATGATAATTTCTTACTGCAAATAATCAACGTTCAAAAAAAATTGTCAGCCTGTCATAATTAAATATGGCTATATCATTGAGAGCAGATGAAACAAATTAGGAGTTGCTTATTCAAATTTCTTAAAAAAGTATATTTTTATAATTTATTTATTTAAAACACTCTTCGAGGATTGGTATTGCCAGTTGTACACTTCCGTAGCTTCCAAGATCAGCGCACATATGTAACAGTGGAGTAAGTAGCCTTTAAATCATTTCGACAACAGATTCCACTGTTTGACGGCATGATTAATAACCGTTGTGAGAACTAACTAATCCACGTCATCATGTGTTTCCACTGAAGGAATTTGCGAAAGATCAACTTTCACTTCGACGATATTAGTGATGCATTATTTGTACCTCATTTGTTGGTAATTTACACTAACTTAATTATATTCGACGCTAATATCTGCGTGCAACGGAGAAATGTGTAGGAGTATACGCATTTACAAAAAACTTGATCCATTGGACTTTAGATTTAATTAAAACTCTGAATAAAGATGCATTATTAAGCTCCAAGGTAATTCAAGCTTCTAACAAAACTTACTCAAATTTATCAACTAGCTCTAGCCGGAGTTGTAGCATTTACGTTTACAGAATGCAGAATATATTACTGTTTAGTTGATACATTAAACCCCAGCGCTAATGTAAATTAAATAATCCAAATTCTATTATGTTTGAGGATAAAAGTGAATATTTATACGTAAGTAAAACCTTTTATAAAAGGATATACCTTACTATTAGTTGATTTCCAAGCAATAATTTCAATTAATTGAGTTTATACTTTAGGGATAAAGATTTATATGCATTCAAATATGATTCAAAAATGAAACTCTTCTTTTTCAAAATCATTTTGGTACGATTAAAACTTGGTAATCATAATTTTCAGATTACTTGAATTGGTCTTAATTTTTGCGAGAAAAACATACCATGACTACTTTCTCCACTACTAAAAATATAACGCTACAACATCTCCATTCAAAGCCAAATAAGTCCAATGGAGTTACTTGCGAAGTTAGTTAATCTGTAAAATATTTGCGTTATTAGTATCACTATCACTCCGTCAGTGATGTTCACTAAAAATTATGTATTCCGGTCAATCAGTTCATTCAATTTAAGAGCGGCAGTCGAAATCTGTGGAGACGCTTCGAATTGTTTTCTTGTGGAAGCCGCAACTCTCACACGAGCGACCAAGTTAAATTTTTAACTAGGTTAATGCTTATTAAAAGCATCATTCAAAGGCACGGTCCTCTTAGTTAAACTCTAATCGGTTTCCAAGGTGGCAGCCAACTCCCAAAAAAAAAGATCTTTTTAGTCAAGGGGAAAGGGATACAAATCCTAATGAATTATTGCAGAGAAATCTTGCTGAATAAATACTATTCCTCCAGGATATTTTGAAGGAGGTGAGATTCCCATTCGAATATCGAAATTTTTATCGACGTCGCTTTACTTTATTCACGAGCGGATTTCCAATGGCGAGGCCGAGAATATGGCATTAATGGACGGAAATTGCTTCTTTCCGCCTCAGATATTTTAGTAATCCCAGTAAAGTGAATGTTTATGAAAGCTAGAGCATTATGTCTTGAAAAAATCAAAGATTCTTATTCTTTAATACCAAGTTTTTTACTGTAACTGTCTTTTGCAGCACCAAACTAAAGCGACGAAAAGGCGTAACGACTTTAAAACGTACGTAATTGTTCACGAAGTGAATTAAGTTCTTCACTTTATTGATTTTCTTCCAGTTGGTGGTTTTCTAAATATCCTACCCGAAATCACCCATTGCAAGTCGTTACAGCAAGTTTTTAAGCAGTGTAAAAGTCTAATTTGCCTTATTAAAGATTATTACGAAGATGCGCTTATTCTAGGGGTTACTGTGTGGAACATGCATTGAAGCTCGAAGAGCACAAAGATAAGTACACTCTCGATATTTTCGATGAGAAGGTCGATGCTTATCATATCAACTTCATCCTTGATGATGATGATACTTTGCCGATATGGCGGAGCACAAAGGTCATACCTTCCGGTCAATCTATATGAGCTTAGGCATTTCTCAATGGATAAATCGAAGTTAATTGGGATAAAGAAACACAGATCTAATATAAAAGTGTGAATGTTTACACCATAAGGAATTGTCCACTCTTCGATTGCGTCAAACAATTACATTTAAGAATTAAATAATTATATATAAGTATTAAAGAATTATATATATATGAATATTAAATTCTATAATATCCTTGATTCAAAAATTTGAATTCTAGTTTCCTTTAAAATATATTAGGAAATATTTCCATTACGATTAAATTACCTTTGAAGATATATTACCAGTATGCATACAGGATGAAAGGAATATCGCATCATAAATATCTTGCGTTAACCTACATCACGCGGAATCATCGTCACCAATCGCTGCCGCTATCGAAAGGGGGAAATGTTTATCTTCCGAAGAAGTGCCAAACTCTCACCACATCTCCCAAAAGGGAAAGAGAAGAATGGAAAAGAAATCGTAAGATCGGTATCGCTAACCATTTGACCAGAGAAATCATCATCAACAACCGCCTGAGGTCGGCATCCCCCACTTCCGGAAAACATCCACTTACCAATGGTCGATACAATGGTCCCAACGAAGTGGAAGCTCCCCGCGAAGTCCCACCTCCTCCTCCTGTCTATACTTCCGGCCGTCGTGGCGTTCCCATACGCGTGAAGCAATTCCCTCACTCTTTCCATGTCCAGGGTCCCATTCTCCATCCTCTTCTGGAAATCCTCGTACAGCTTCCAGAAATCGCGATCCACCTTAAGTTCCGAGTCCTCCTCCAAGTATTGGAAGAGCGCGGCCCCCGCCAGCATGTAGATCACCAAGACGACGGCCAAGAGGAGGAACCGGGCGTTGTCCACCCCACCGTCCGCCGTCTCTCCTCCTCCGCCGCCGGCCCCAGCCCGACCCCGAGGGCCGGCGGCGGATATGGCGGGGCCAAAGCCCATGGCATCCGAAGGCCAACGGCCTTCCTCCGCGCGGGTATTAAGACATCACTCCTACTGATGGGGCGAGCTAACCGACCCCGGTCAACATGTCTGGCTGGATGTCCCGAGGTCGCAAGGGAGCCCGTGAAGGATGTCTGAGGGCTAGGGAAGGATCACCTCTCAAATCCTCGTTAGTGGAAGCGACCTCTCTCCCAGTAAGTCTAAGTATCCAAAAGGAATGGTTGAGTAATCCATTTCACTGTGGGGAACACAGCTCTCCTCCTCGGTTGCCGTCCCTCACCTTCATGGGAGTTTCACAGTCCTGATCCAATGGGACGAAGCGGGAAAGGCATGACAACAACAGGGGAGACACCGGGTTTGACTCTGGCAGATTTGGCACCGCTAATCAGACTGCCTCGCAAAGGGGGAGCTTTGGGCTTACACATGTTTCCGCGAGATACCAGAGTCAACAAAACAAACAGCGAAGCATATCATAACCACGGGGCGCTCTACCGCCCCAGCCCTCTCGAGTAGCGATAGGAAGCCCTCTTCCCTCAAATCAGCATCGGAGGGGGATAACACAACACACTTATTAAAACTTCCGCGAAAACCTATGAATGGGTTACCGGAAGAGAATAAGAGATTCCGGTTTTGATTTGCACTTTCCTACTTCCGAAAGGAAGCGGGAAAATTTCCCCCGTTGTTTCCGTCGGAGTTGGCTCGTGTTGTGGAGAAACGGCGACGCGAACGACCTCTACACGAGCTTCGACCGAAGGCGGAACTAACAGGGAGGAACACGTGTCTTCCCGATCGCCTCGTTCCGAAAGATTTTTCAAGCTCTCGCGAGATCTGCGGAGCATGCGCGGTGCGGTTGAAAACTCGCTCCGGTTCCGAGAGTCACCCTCAGTCCTCCGTGTACCTCGTTCCCCTGTAAGAGGACGAGTCCCTGTCAACAGCGGCCCCTTGCCCTTTCCAATTTACGAGTCTACAGGCCAGTGTTTCCCAACCAGTTAGTGAATGAATAAATTAATGTATTTATTTGCTCTAAATATTACATATAAAAGTAATACAATATAATTTACATAATTATAACAGATATCAGAGTTTTAGATGTCAACTAGGGTTATCCTGCATTGTTGTCACCGATAATGCACAATACGTTTTGTGTACTCAATACATAGAAATACATTAAAGTACTCATTTACATTAGAATAGTGACGTGTGTATTAATATTACGATAGCATAATACAAATATATGAAAAATGAAGTGACATATCATACAAAGGAAAGGCTACACAACAAAAATTGAGAAAAAAAAGAGAAGGAAAAGAAAATTTAAAAAGTACGTTAATTAATAAAGAATCTTTCGAAAATTTAAAGAAAAAACATCGATTTCTTCATAATCAAATAGCCAATTTTTAGTCTTTTTTTTAGAAATAAGTTATAGTTAGTCGCGATTTTGCCTTTGGCGTGTCGTGATTTTACTTTCGGCGTGTCGCGTAATATAAACGAGTACTTATGTCTTAACTTTTACACCATATAATCTCTTTATTTTAGAAAGATAATCTTTAATAGGATTTAGTTTGCAGATAGATCCATGCCTAATGAATTCCATTCCATGAATGTTCTTCTGGCAAACAAAATGTCACGGGATACAAGTTAGAGGATGAAATACCTGTTTTTAATTCTGAAAGGAAAAAAATACTCATGTTCATCGGCAATATTTTGCCAATTTCATTTATTTACTATACCAGCAATCCATTACGCGCTAAATTTACCTTTAAATTTCCCACATTAACTTTGGACCATTAATTCCGCTGTATTTTCTCTAATTGGATTTTATCATACAGTAAGATCCCTTCGTGAGTGAAATCTTCCTTCTATTTAACGATTTTTTTATAGTAGAGTTGTTAAAAAAATAGCTTGGAAAATTATTTGACCTCCTCTTGTCTAATGTTTTTCTCAGTGTGTAGTGTTCTTCTATATAGCTTTCATCGTAAGGCGAAAAATTAAGTGGAAAAACACTTCACGCGCTATTTAATTCCGAACTAAAATATTGATTTCCCATGCTATTTTTTCACTATTTACTTCTCCTCTGATTATTGAGAACATTTCCCAGCGATTTCACTAATAGGTAACAGATTTTCTATAACTTGATTTATTGGGAATTTAAATTTCCGAGCGATTTCATCTGAAAATATATTGTATTGGAATCTATAATTAAAATTATAGGCTCTACAGAAAAAAGTAGGTATTGAATTCCTGGCAAAACCGAAATTGGTTACTGATCAAGATGGTTAACCGTAATCAATATACTATCCAATATTTTATTTTCTCAGAGAACCGCTTCACATATCTGACAGGCATGAAAGCAATTCCACAACCTTCTGACTGAAGAACGACACATACCAAGAAAGATACCACACGGTTGAGATACTCTTTCCTACATATTAATCTCAGCCGTTGGTGAGGCACTCTTGGAATCCAGGCTATTCGAGGAATTTACGAGGAATGTTACCTCATCAAATTCTCAGTAGCACTTATTAATTTAACGACAGATACCTTTCTAATGGGTATCGTCGGACCGTGATTCTTTTCTACTCAAAAACTTGCAGAGTAGCTACTCTAAGCTTTCAAGTCAATCCTGCGAGATAATATTCATAATTTTTCCCGGAAAACCAGTGTTAAACGGGACCTTTTGGGGAATGCTGCTTGATGGTATGGGATTTCTGAGTGTTATATCACAATTAATGCCTGTGAGTAAAGTATTAAGCCAGAAGGTGGGTTGGAACTTCATCCCCTCTAGCATTAGCTACCAAGAGCTATAGTCTATTAAATTTATCATTAAGGTCGAGAAGGCGGAGGAAGAAAAATGGAGTCTTTTAGGTTACTGGGAGGGAGGCCAATCAAAGATAAGTAGATTAAAACGACTTATCTGGAGACACTTGTTACCTCTTTAGGTCCATGAGAAATCGGCCTTTCTCAATTCTGTGTTGCGAAGTTTAATATATTGCTTAATCTTTTTTCTTAAATACTAAATAGGTGAATTAAAATTTACTATCGACCTCCAATCGATTCTCAAGCTTCGGTTAAACCCTAAAAATGGCCTTTAGTACCATTGATATGATATCGAAATAGGAAGAAAAGAAGTGCTTCCAGATAAATCGTTTTAATCTACTCACCATTGATTAGTTTCCCTCCAGTGCCCTTAAAGATTTAATTTTTCTTGCTCTTCCATCTCAGCCGTGATGTTAAACTTAATAGACTACATTAAAGGGGAATGAGGGTCACAAAGCTAGATGAGGAGTGAGGTAGTTTGCTTCTGCGTTCCTCCTCAAGCCAGAGTGCAATAGGAGGAATTTTTCACGTAAATGAAACACAATAACCCTACTAGTAACACTTTTCTTAGCATTCCAGAAAGTTATACATCAATAGTGTCAATATTACTTTCGCTGCGACTGACGTCGATTGACGTATTTTCAAAACTTTCAAGGATTGCTGACGACGCCGACGTCAATAGACGTTCATCCAGTTTCCATTCTTCTTTACGAATCATAGCGTCAAAAAAGTCTCTCGACTTTTTCGCAAACCTAGCTTGATTCATTTAGTTCATAACGAATCTATTAGAAGGAGAAGTCATCCTTTACTGGAGCAAAAGTATGTTTGAATGTACTATGAAGCCTCCGCAATGCATTTTTAAAAAAAGATCAGAAATGTCCAGCAATCCTGGGGAGCGCTTATGAAAAAGGCCAGCAGTGAAAGTGTTATTCAGAATCACCAATACCTCTTTCGATTTCTTGTCATCACTGCTATGAGCAATGTGGTGAGAAAGTAGATGAAAGATAATACTATCGTCTCTATTCTCTTTCCGCAGGTTTCTCGCACCCCCTTCTTCGTGGGCGTTTTTCTGAATTGGATCTTTTTTCTTAAGGTATTACACTGTTTTTTATTCATCCACTCTTTCTAAAGTGTTCTTCTAAATCTCTATTTATCTACAATTCATTCATATTATTAATATCATTAATGAAATTTTATGTGGATGAAGAGACTTTTCAGTTTCAATCTCGCTTTCATAGAGATTTTACAAGGTTTATATTGAGACTTAAAAGTCTCTTCTTCCATCTAACCTTTCATCGATTATATTATTAACATAAAAAGTGTTGTGTAGGTGAATAAAAATAGAGGAAAACTTTAGGAGGAAGGGATGTAAAACGAACCAAAGCTGACATCTCAGGAAAAAAGATTCACAGCAGGAAAACACCCACAAAGAATGGGGGGTGTAGAAACCAACGCAAATCTTCTGATAGTACAAGCAAAAAAATGTAAATGAAATCTGATTATAACATGGAAATTAGTAAAGCAGAATTATATTGAAATTACAAAAATGATAGTAATATAAAATAAAAAAGGTAAGGAAATAACTATTATAGACCTTATTCTGTACCGAAAGACAAATAAAAATATTGAATTAATCAAGATCAAGTACCTTAATAATTGATTATTGAAAAATAGTAGTTCTGTGAGTTTATTTTCGTGATAAATATAAAATATTCACATGAGTGTTGATCTCTAAGTTGAAATAAAAAGCCTGAATATTGTCGCCTTATAGAACTAATTTACCGGACATAAATAATATGTTTCACTAAGTAACCTATTACTGCTCAGTGTATACGTCTTTGGCTTTGATTAAATTAAGGTGCAACGATATCTATCAATTATATAGACCGAACAAAACGTGGGAATCGGTTAATCAAGAGAGGACTTAGAAACGATTTTGTTTTGATGAAACATTGATTTTGTCCTTCACATGACATAAAATAGTAGGGTAGTTTCGAAGTTGGGATAATTCTCTGTTACTGTGTATAAAATAATCAGAAGATTTCTAATTGCTCAGCAGTGGCGAGCTTGCCAATTTGGTTTCCATTTAAATGCTTTTCCAAAACTATGAATAAGTTAAAGTAAAACCCTCGAGCGAGTGCAAGGGCTTAACACTTTTATCTATTTTTGGATATTTGGTTCAATAAAAATTCTTTGAATAATTCACTAAAACGCTTCAACGCAGTTGGTCTTGGTATAGATCATAGAGTAATGGCATTCAGTGGTTTTGAAAATAGATGAAACTATAAAATAAAACTATCCATCCTTCACGTAACACAGCTTAAAGCTTATTGGTATATATATAACCTAGCCTCTATCTATGCTGATGAGAAAAATCTTCAATCGTACAGTATAAATAAAGGAACATTTAATATTATTCTGGCCGTATGTGCCTCAGGAATTAGGACATTTGAGGCTAAAAACAATTAATCAGCGATTAAAAATAAATTATGAAGCTCACCAGAAATGCCCCCAATATTTCAATAATCGTTTTAATAATATAAAAATTGTATTAATGTTAGTGAATTTTAAATTCAAAAATTCTCCAGGACAGAGTTAGGGAACTATTGGGTCTTCCAGATGAGCTGATTTTGGCATTTCTCAATGCAACTTTCCTTCAAATACCTTAAACAATCTTTATTGTGTATACCTATCTTAATCAAGTACACAGATAGTATACGGTACCATACAACAATTTCATTCAGCTACTAAAGACGTATTTCCTGGCACGACGTCGATTTCATGTCTTTCTAACATGCGTGAAACGTAAATTAGCTCCTTAATAGCACAATCTTCTAATTGGAAATGTGGATCGCATTGAAAAACGTTTCCTTGATATGAAATCAATTATCGGTTGGCAGTAATGGATGCTATCCCCAAAATGAGTTATTATTTTTGAACGCAAACTTCCTTCATCTCCCTTATTCCCTCATCCCTTTTCACATCATACATAATTCCCGTTCGATATCTCATCTTTGTGGAGATTTCATCTAATCTCCTCAGCGTATACTTAAAGTTTGTTTGCCTTGCTCCGGAATAACACCATTTTAAATTTTCATAACGTATCCGTCCGAAAATTCCGAAAAGAAGGAAATCATGCTCCTTCCAAGGTACGCTACTATATTTTATATGTGCATTTAGAAGAGTCTAGCTTTAGATAAAACAGATTTCAGTAATACTAATACAAAATAATTCCTTTCTATCTTGTTGGATCATCATCAGTCATCATTTTTACACTTCACATCCACTGATTAATTTCAGCGAAAAGTAGCAATAATAATCTACCAAGAATTTAATCATATCTCCAGAATGCATAGTTTCAGACGTCCGTTTTAATACTTTGAGGAACTCACATCTATCTGTAGGGTATGACCAATTCAGGATTTGATATTCATGGAGAAAAGTTTAGGAGACGGTAAAGAATAAGGTCGTTCTCAAAAATCATCTATTAGATCAGGGGATTCTTAACCGGTGGTACACAAAAACGTTTCAGGTGGTACGCGTGGGTGATACGAGCGATTACGAGTAATTAGAGTACCTATGAGCAATAAATAAAACTGCACTTTGCAATAACCTTTTTATTTCTTTTTCTTATTATAAAATGTTATTAATATACATATATCTCTATCTATTTTTAAATAAAAATTTGCGAGAAGAAATTGAAAAAATCAATATATCTATCTCTATATATTTATTATTGTTTTGATAAAGGGTTGAAAAACCCTAAATACGAATACATTAATAATTAAATATGAAGTATCCTCAGTCTTTAATTTAAACCAAATAAGCCATTGGGTACTTTTCCGAAAATAAATATCTTTCTGAAAATATATAGGACTGTTGGTGCGCCAAAATTTCTAAAATTTTCAAGTGGTACGCATCGCTTATAATTAATAACTGTTATCCATCCCATTCAGAGTTTCTAAGACTTTTATCTGAAATTTATGTGAACGATTTAAATTCATTAATTGCAATAACATTAAAAATATCAGAGGAATATAGCATCTAAATCTTGCAATTTTCCCCTAAATGTCTAGAATGAATTAGGCTGTAGATGTCATTCTATTTCTCAAGTTATATTAATTAAAAATCTTCATTAATTTACCCAATCGGAAAAATTTCAACTTTCAAGGTCCATGGTAAAGTGGTACTAGTTTTCTATTTTCAGTTGCCAAAAAAGCGATAATGTATAGAAAACAATCGGTTAGATAGCTAACCTCGCCTTTGTCCTACCTGAAGTATTCGATTCACTCATTCACGCGCTATTTCCAAACGTATCTCACTAAAACTTACTGAATTATTTATTCGCATACGTACTCCTATTGGAAATGTATCAGAAAAGAATGAGAACGTTTCTGTGCCGACTCAGCTTACGGGCAAAATACCTCAACCTCAATATGATTATCTAAACAATGGATGAAGTAGCCACGTGTTCTCTTACGCGAGGATTCGGTTCCCACCGGTACTCAATTGTGCACGGCAGAAAGGCTTTCAAAACGTACCTCAATTTCGCACGAAGGCACTCAAACCTCACATCAACGATGCACGGTTTTTAGAGAATTTTCGATAGGGCCGAAAGAGATAAAAACGGACGACTATCCACTCGATATTCGAGATATGGATAATTATGGACGTAAGGAAGAAAAAATTTCATGAAAATAAACCATACTGAAAAAGCCGGAATACTCGAATCATGTTCCAATCTGCCGTTAAATGAAGAACCATCAATTAAGTTTCCTATCAATATCGAAACTTTAAAAATAGGCGTTCCTATTCAAATGTATAGTTAGATATGGAGCTTACAATTTTACGAATCGAACGGTGCACATGAGGCAAAAGCAATTGGCTGAAATTATTATGATTTCAGTAACCTGCAAGAATATTTTTCAGGATGTATTTGCTAAATATGTTCATAGAAAAGTTGATAAATGAATTTGAATTCATCCCTCCCTAGCGATCCTTAAGGCCGGTGCTGTGTTAATTTTGATCAGGACTGTACAAAGATCCAAAGTAATAATGGATTTTAATATTTACTGCCTCATATATAAGTATATTAGAATTCATATACTTGATAGTAGTTCAATATTATGGTTGGAAGAAAAAACGGTTCGTTCTACACCAAAAAGATTATAGAAAAGTATTGAATACGTTACCTAAATCTCACGTTCCTCTATTCGGACATATTTATCTTTTCGTTATATTTTTTCTTTTACGAATAACCAAGAGCATTGTAATTCAAATACCACAGGACGATGCGACTTGATACAGCTTAACGCCCTTTCAGTTTTTCAGATGAGGAAAAGCAAGCATACTGACCAAACTGAAATAAAAAAGTTAACGCCCCGTTCTAAGAGCATAAGTAAAACTTTCGCAGTATGGTTGAAAGTGCTTCGACAGTTTAGGTGTTTTGTACTAATGGGCCCCACTAGGAACGGGACCTCGGACTGCTTTTACCAAACGCAAATGCGATACCAATTTAGCCACTTGGAAGCCCTAACCAGACCCATTATTTACTGCAAAAACGTTGGCATATTTTGATGTAAAGGATATAGACCTTAGAACTTATAGTAGCTTATAGTAATAGATTACATTTAATATGTTCATGCTCCTTCCTGATGGGGAATATAACTCAAAAGAAATACTTAATACGTGTATCATTTAGCATCCGTTTTACACATGTCTCACTGCCTTTCCAAGAAAGCAACAAATAAATTTATCATACAATTTTTAATGTTTTTTACTATAGAGCCTACTAGCATGCCATCGAGGACAATTATACGCTATTGCTATGCTGAATTAATACATACACTGCTTTTTCCTAAAGTAATGGGTTTGTTTCCAATAGGATTTTTTCTTTAATAGATTAAAAGTATAAGAATTCTGTCGGTGAGTAAGGTCTAAGGCCGGTTGGTATCTTACTCCTTCTGACATAAGCTACTAATATCTTGCAGAGAAAAATGAGGTTTACTACGCAGGATGAGGAGTGAGGTAGTTAACCCTTGCTTTCCTCACTGAGCCATAATGCTACAAGCGGAACATGTTCACGTAGGTGAAGCACAATGACTCTATTAGTAACGCCTTTCTTGGCATTCTATAAGGAGAGACTTAAATCAGTGCAATTATTCAATCATATCTCAGTAGTTTTCATTTCATCAGAGCCATGATCAAGACTTTGACAAAATTAAATAAAAGAAAGATATTTCTCTATCTTGTAGCAAATGACAATTGAAAATATTTCATTAATCAGAATACGGTAGCAGGAACAAGAATTCTGCAGTGGTCATTTCACTAAATCATTATGAAATCATTAATATTAATTAACATTTATCAACTGAAATTTCCGTTGAGAGGAAAACGTAACCTCTTCATTCACATGCGAAATTGGAATACCCGGTATTACATGCATTGGCCTCATAAATTATTCCTGGGGAACAGTACTTTTGGTTCGTAGCCGGTGTGACCCAAATAGCACCGTTTTCCGGAAAACGTGAGCTAGCGAAGCTGTCGGAATTGGATTTCCTTGACAAAAAATTCTTTATTAAACGCTTGAATTCGTGCCAATGAGGGTGCAATTTCAGATTAATGTTGCCCTACATTTCTCCGCTGGATCTGTGACTCAAATCTCAAACGGAGAGAGAGAAGAATGCATACTTAACAATGTATTCATAGAATGCTCAAATTCATGTATTCTTCATCGAACCTCGAGTTAATGAAACCTATCTAGCATTTCAATTTCACCCTTGCTGGAAGTGACAATTTAATTGAAGTAACATTGGAAAAATTTGGTGCTTTGTAAGGAATTTACTTTGCCGGACTTAAGGCAAGCTTCTTTTACATTTTTCACTACATATCTATTTGTTGTTTTCGACTAGGTGGACAGAGTAATCACAGGCTAGAAATTCTTCCATATTTACTTAATTGATAATTTTATTATATAATATTAGAATAAGAATATTAAAGACTTCATATTTTCCATAAAACAGTGATTGATAAGTAGATGTCTTAGCAACCACATTTTATTTAAATCTTATTAATTGTTACTTGCTCTCAAGCAATATATTGTCCATCTCTTTCATGGTTATAAATTCGTAATAGTTACTACGAAGTAGTTGTTAACAATCGTATAAGTTAATTAGTTATTAATTTCTAGTACTTTTTGACGTTTTGCTAAATTCTTCTTAGATGAGAATGAGGAATTTTCTCGAAGCTATAAGTGAAATCCGGAAACAAGAGAGTGATTTATAGAATACATTCGATAAAGTTAGTATACAAAATTATGGTAATATTGAAAAAATAAATTAACTGAAATACTATATTTTCGACGAAGTTTTAAATTGACTTCATACAGAATAACACAAAACAGATTCACTCAAACGACTGATATTTTTGCAAAAAATGAATGAAAACAGTATCAAGGAAGAGAAAAAACCGCATACGGCATGAAGGCCGCAGGTTCTTCTGTTCAAACACCATTTTTGCCTCAGTTTAGGAGTCATGCGTTAATTCCGGAATAAAAATTATTACGTATACTCCTGGCCAAAATTAACGCAGCACCTCCCTAGCTATTCTTACGGCTGTTGCTGCGTTAATTTTGGCCAGGACTGTACATAAGCACATCGATGCTTATAAACGTTAAAGAAGTAGACAAAATTGAAACAGTTGATTTTTAGTTTTATTGCGCTTTTAAATGGCTATTTGACAATATTAAAGTACCTTTTATATGTACACTGTAAAATGTTGTTACATTGCAATTAATTTGTACCGTAAATATCCCACGTAATTTAGGGAACATTTGTAATTTAAGCAATAAAATATTGTACAATTTTTAAGTTCTTATGGAAACTATAACTAGTAATCTATCTTAAATTTTCTTAAATCGCGTAAAGGAACAATCCTGCATTATTGCAGGTTTAAAATATTTTAAAATAACTTTTTCATCCCGCCACCCTAGAGATAGTTGGACATTTGGCCGCTAAGAGTCGATGAGTACGATGGAAGTGATCATTGGCTTTCCATCTATAGGTGTGTTGCAAAACTTACAAAGGCGGAAATTTCAAATTCGCTTTCGGCTTACATCTATCACACATCATGCACTCACCAAACAGGTTTAGTATAAATGATGGAAAGGAAGAATTGACTTTCCACATGAAAGTGTTCGTCTTAACCCAAAGTTATACAGAGGTAAAAAAAACTCTTTATAACTTTCACTCTGTATAACCCTGTTTTGCACCTCTGTATAACTTTAGATTTAGTATATTTTGAATGACACCTTCGATTCATTCAACAGCTACATCAGTCTCTTTGCTTGACATACTATTCCACTTTCAACTTTTTAATTTTTTGTACATTATCTTTAGTACAATAGCTTTTTTGCTCTCAGATATTTATAACACTGATATAGATCTAGACTATATTTTTAGTCTTCTATTAAATATATAAAATATATAGAAAAAATTCAAGTACAACAGAGACTAAGTTAGTCTATCATACAGGTTTCTATAGCAATTGTACTTCATTAGAGTGATTATGGCTACTGCACAGATTAAAAACTTCGAGAAAACCATTAAAAAATCTAAAAGTTATAGTATGGTTAAAAGTGCTTTGACAGCTTAGGTCATTTCGTACATTGGCTCCCACCAGGAATCAAACCTGGGACTGCTTTCACCAAAGCAAATGCGCTGTCCACTTGACTATCTGGGAGCCCATATGAAAATCTCAAGAAAAACATATATACGAATATAAATAAAAAGGTAGAGCTCAGCTCTTCCTTGTTATTCAGAAGGTGATAGTAAATATCATATTTATTTTAATTCTTCATCTATTTTTAAATAGAGCTTCAAGTTTCTTTAGGTGATTATTTTCCTTTCCTAGGGCTGTTTAGCTACAATACCTTTTATCTTGTGTGAGTTCAAGAAATTAATTCTGCCATTTATTCTCTGAAATGTATATACTTTTCAACAATATTACCCCTTTCCTTTTCTTTTACAACAGTGTTGGAAGCTAAGTAGAAGAGAGAGTATCTCGGACTTCGTGAAATCATAGGTAAGATTTGAATGCTGCTTCTATTATATATATGGAAGAAGTTAAAGTTATCCATTTACAGTATTAGAAATACTGTTTGACCTCTATATGAATATTCAATTGCTATTAATTCCTGAATAGTCCTTCTACCAAATTAAAAGATAATAATTGAAAAATAATATTTCATTGTTGAGACATCTGATTAATATTTCAGCTTCCTGAAAATAAATCATTAGACCTTATTTAAGTATACACTAAGAAATAATTTTTTTTACTCTTTCTAATTTGTTTTTTACTTTCTCCATATACGAAGTATAGAGAAAGTATTGTTTTCATGAAAAACTCCGACTTCGAGATTTCAACGGAAATACATGTTTTGTGGTCCCTAGAACACGTTTTGACTATTTTTGGAATGATGTCTGTGTGTATGTGTGTGTGTGTGCTTGTGGGCGCTCTAACGTAAACACTATTGGTCGTATCAATACCAAACTTCATATATAGTACTGTGGTGTGTGCTGTCAGAGTTGATTAGTTTTTGGAGTAAATAGGTTAACCGGAAATCGAGCTTCATTCATAAAAGCTAATTTCCGGTATTCAAAAAAGCTCCATAAATATGATATATACGTATATTGTATTACTTATAAAAGTTTTAGATAATATAATTTACTATAACTTTTTTATTTAACATATTTTTGTATCACCGGTTGATTAGGAGTTATTTGTGAATTACCGATAAACCGGAAGTAGCTGTTATGTACTTTGTGGGCGCTCTAACATGAAAACCATTCGTTGTATCAACACCAAATTTCATGTATAGTACGTACTTTGGTTGGTTTTCTAAGAGTTGATTAGTTTTTGGAGTAGATCGGTTAACTGGAAGTCGAGCTTTATTCTTCAAAGCTCATTTCCGGTTTTCAAAATATCTCCATAAATATGATATTTAGGTATATACTATTATTTATAAACGTTTTAGAAAATAAAATTTACTATAACTTTTGTTTTATACATATTTTTGTATCACTGATTGTTTAGGAGTTATTCATGAAATACTGATAAACCGGAAGTTGATGATTATGTACTTTGTGGGCACTCTGGGCTCTATGGGCGAAAAGCCAATTTCATCGTTTTGCATCGATCATGTCCCGAAAAACATTATTTATAATATTTGTAACGTAAAAGATAATAATATATATATTAATCACTCATCTTCCAAGTTAAGATGGAATATAGAGTTTGAAATTACTGTCGTAGGTAAATATTTACATCTTATATATGGAGAAAGTCATGTGCTGGCCACATCAGATTTTTAATAATGAATTCGACTAGCACAATACTCTACATCATCTGCTGTCAACTGGTGGTGATCAGATCACTGATGGTCAGTGTGATACTTTTGTTCTTCTGTGAAAAGATATTGACATTGTTTTCAATTCTAGCTATCATATCCTTCTATGTATCTATATCTACCATACCCTTTCCTTATAATTAGAATTAGTGTACCAATATAAGCTGGATGAGCTTCAACAATTAAATTATAACTGAGTTAGCATTATTAGATTAATTATGTTTGGAACTCAAAAATATTTTTATAAGTGGCCCTTGGAGTTCTGATCTATGTTTACGAGAAGTTGGAAACTGATGCTCTACAAGAACTTTGTCTAGTAGCACATACATATAGAAAAGCAATAGCATTAATATTTGCAATTATCAGTGTGTATTTTAACATAAGTTTCAGTGCTAGATATTTTTATTTCATCCTAAGCTTGTTTCTTGGCTGCAGCTTTTGAAAAGGAACTATTTGTTCTCTTTTCTTTGATTCATGTTTGTTTTTCTCTGAATTCGGAGAATTTACCTAATTCAATCTACCTAGATAATATTGATATCATTCCTCTTTAGAATGCTTTTGGGATGTATAAGCATATCAGGAGCAGTAACTCAAGCACACAAACTGTCTAAGTAAATGCTATATCTTATGAGGAAATGTATTCTCAGTTTAGGATTATAATTTTAGACTTCACTCAGAAAATCCAGCAGAATTTATAGAAAATCGTCAAAGAAGGAAGGCTAAATAGAAATATACTAATATTTTCTGAACTTTTCTATTTATACTTCTAGTCATCAGTTCCAATCACTTTATAAAGGCATCCCTGGCCATATATTTTTTTACTGAAAAGCATCTTTGCATCTTCAATCCTCAAAAGAATACTGTCAAAGTAAGAGAAATTATCCATCTATTCTAGTTTTTCCATCCCCACTAATTACTAGGTTAATTTTATTTCTTTGAAATAAATTCAATCAAAGAAGCTTGACTTGGTGTAACTCCATTAAAGGAAGCATGGTAATAACTTAGGAAAGTTCCACCAGAAAAATTATCCACACTAATTCTAATGAAGTTTTGCTAAGTTATTTTACCATGCTCCCTTCATAGTATCAGTATGCCTAATTATACTTCTGCTTTATTGTTTAGTGCATCAACTAGAATTTGTAAATCCTTATTGAAATTTCACACAATAGCTTTATTGTCTGAATATATTACTTATTACAGATTATTTAATAATCATGCTTCACATTTAATAATTTCTCATGTCTTTCCAATCCAAGCCAATGTCCCCATTTTGAATATCTGATTCTATCAAAAGTGTACTCAGAAGAATCGGCATAACATAACATGAATTCTTATTGTATTCTGGGCTTAATTGAGCAAGTACCCACATGATCCCAATTGTATTCTCTATTCATTCTCTTCTATGAAAACCCTACTAGTATCCTCTTATTTGCCCATTATATTTTCCATCTATTCTTCTTTTCAGGACTCATAGAATAAGTTTTGCTGTATGTGACATTAAACTAACTCCCAACTAAATCCCAACATTCAGTGTAACTATTCATTTTCAATAACAAAATCAGGATAATTTTATTGAATTCCTCTGGCCAATTTCCACTCCTCACACTCAATGTTTATACTGGGATCATAGAAATATGTACTCCTTTTCCTCCAGGCTCTTAGTGAACTCAAATAGAATGTTGTCAAAACTCAATGATTTGATCCTTTTCGTATCATTTGGTGCCATATCAGTTTCACTGTCTAATAATTAATTAATATGAATCTGCTAATAGGCTTCATATCTTTCCCTTACAGCTCCTGAACATAATCTCTCTAGTATACTCAATGCTGTCTGGATCCTATGATCCATTGCCTCTTTTCCCATGCTATCATTTACTGTGACTGATCTATCAATAATTTTATTCCCCATCAATTACTAGAGCTTTCTAAATAGCTGACTAATCCTCCTACCTTTTTCCAATGTTTCTGTTTCTCAAATTCCTCACCACTGCTTGCTTTGATTCCCTTCTTAGCTTGTTGTTTATTGCTCTTTGAATTCCCATGCTTGGTACTGACCCATTCCGAATTTCATCTTTCCTCCATTTTATTTAATATTTCTACCATTACTAATAATGAGATTACTACTGCAGAGCAACTGTTCAACCACTATTAACCTCATCGTCTGTAACCGTTGTAAACTCTACCATCTCTTCATTGTGCATGGTGTTGAAGTGATGAGCTGTAATCTGCCGTTTTTATTATTTTTACCATCTACTTAAATTTTTAATACTTGTATTTGCTGCTTGGGAGTTGAAGCTGCAAGCATTGTTTTGGTTAAGCTAATTAAATAACATTACATCTGCTGTAGCACAGGCAACAAAGTTTTTCTTTGCCCCGAATTTGGAAGGCAATAGAAAAATATGCAGAGTAGGGTTGCTTGGGAGCCATAATTAATAGTGATTACCTAACACATTTAGGCAATGTTCTTATTGTAATTTGTTTTGTGCCTATGAAATTCAGTATGGAATATTTCAAGATATAAACCATGATTGCTGCTTTTTATAACTTCTCCTACAATGGATTCAGCTAAAATTCCCAATTGTATATGTAATTGGTGCTGCTGTTGTTATTGATTTGCAGAAGTGATTATTATATTATTTTGTTTCTGACGAACTTGTTTTGTTTCTGAAGAGGCTTCAATTGGAATCACTCATGTCACAAACCAAGTCTTTATACTATGCTAAAATGTTTCAGGTTCAGGTAAAGTTCTTACAGGGCAATGAAAATTGATTATAATTTATGTGTTGAAAGAGTTCTTAGGATATGTTAACCCTGGTCAAAACGTTTTACACAAAAATTCCATATGGCAATGTGGACGAAGCAAAAAAATGATGAGGGGAATGTGGAAAAATAATATGTACAGCACTTTCCCCATTGTTCACATTGTCCCTGATCAAGTGCCTTGGGCCTTGCAACAAAATACCAAATTTGGAGTTTCTATTTCTGTATAAATTTAAAATGCATTGCCACCTACTCTCACTTAAATGACCCTACAAAGATAAAAAGAGGGACATTGTTTTCTTAGATGAAAATAATAAAGCTTGAACTTTTAACTGAGATAAGAAACTTTTATTTATATACTTTTGTATACGAATATTTTTTCATAAAATATTTTGACAAAATTTCATGAGGACATGGCATGACGATGTGGTATGGCAAATAAATAATGGACACAAGGAATTGTTATAAAACACACTGTTTCGCAACATATTGTTTTGTGTCTTCCGTGATTAAATATCGGACCACTCGTTCGCACGTTTTCCCATGAATTAGATTTTTTAAGGGCTATTAAACGAAATATCTGGAAGATGAATGAAAAAATGTCACGGCCTCTTAATCCAAGTGTTAAAGAATTCATAAGTGAACAGGATAATATTCATAGGTAACCTAATTGCTTACCCTAACAGTCTTCATCGATAACTTTACCAAATTGTTATATAAGCCGCAATATTTGAAGTGTCTTCCCAGAAAATTTCATCGAAATAGGGCAATTTTTTAATTAAAAAAAAAATTTCCAAACAGTCTTCATCGATAACTTTACCCTTACCCTCAATCGGTAAGTAATTAGGTTACTTTCCCTTACCTAATTATTACCCTCAACGAAGTTGTATACGGAAGTATCTGTGTTGTCTGGAGGATGGGTGCAAATTCTACCATCATCCTTGGTAACGATATCGTAATTCAACAAGAAAATGAAGAGGGAGGCAGGCATTCAAACAATGGCGAGTTCCTTAACATCAATTGATAGAATGAACCCTAAAGTTGAAGAAAGAAGGAAAAGTTTTTCGACCTCCCTTATTCAAAACCAATAAGCACTGGTATCGATACTACTAAGTCGAATTCAAGTCGAAGTCGATCGATACTGTCATGGCCAGTCATTGCACTGTATGTTAGTAAACAATCAAGGGGAAATATAATACCGTGGCTATAAGCATTATTGTATTCTACAGTTTCAGATATTGAGATCGAGACGACTCTTACATCTTATACTGCCTTCCGAGCACGGTTCAACTTCATTGAAGTCAAATATTTCCGTTCTCTATCACAACAAAATGTTTCGCCAGTAAGTTTTAAATCTCTCTGAGTGCTGCACCAGATCTAAGTTTGTGTTTGAATCACTCTTAATTAAGCACCTTTGAAGCAGTGCTCGAATTGTTGGATACGGTTACATTTTGAAATACTTTTTCTAACTAATTATGTGGTTGTTTCTTACGGTTATCCAGTCTCGTTAAGTTTTCTTAAGAACTGCTGTCGGCAGTGGACTGTGATTTTTGTTATTTATTGCACTTACTTGGTAAGCAAATTATAATTCAAAATTATGATGGGCTTTAACGTGTCTCTAACTTATTATCCTGTTTAATCGTGTACTGTATCTATCGAAGGTATTAGTTTGAATAGCAGCCAGCGAAGCAGTCTTTGAATTGGTGTTGAATTCTTTTTGGTTAATTTCTAGTTGTGAAACTAGAAATTTACCTTCTTTTTAATCTTATATTCATTGTGTGTCCCTGTATATATAACCCTTAACCAGTGACATGCAATTTTTGTCCTTCTACCAGCGACGTGCGACCGCAATTTTTAAAATATATTAAGAATTACTAAATGACACTTCTGATGATTTTGTTATATTTAAACATCTTATCAGTTATTTAAAAAATCGAATTCACATTTATTTATCATCCATAACGTCATATTTTCAATTACAAATCATTGTATGAAGATAGTCAAGAATTTTACTGAAAAAAAAAACATTTTAAAAACAGCGTCACATATCAGGCAGAAAGGCGGTTTTGTTTGTAGTAAAGCCTTTTAAGTATTAGTTGGTATAAGGAATGATAAAAGATTCTATTTTATTTATTTCATTTTTCATTGAATCAGCAGATGTTCATTGTGTTCATTGCTCCGCAGCTATGCATTTAATTAAATGGTATCGATTCAGATCCTTCTTGTCTTTTAGAAACTGCTGTAGCACAAAAACATTAACCAATGAAAAATCTAGAACCCTAAAACTACTACCATTGGCTATCTCCTTGTTCTTCGGCTTGATTAGTAGATGCTACACATCTCATCTGATGAATCTACACCACTCTTAGCTGAGTTATAAAATGCAACAATTTCAGGTTGCCCAGTCATGTTGTCCGTGTTATCATTATGGTGATTTGAGGACACCATACAAACAGCCCTGTTTCTCTTAGGGACATGGAAAACTACTCTTGTGTTTGCTGTAAATCTGTACAATGAAGATCAGATTGCTCTCCCTTTTGCTGGCTAAAACTCTTTGGACATTTCCCTTTTATGTGTTTTTTACCGTCCCAACATATGTCAATCATTTCATCATTAGCTTCACCAGTTCAATTGATGTAATCCAAGTATCTGCTGTGATATTTGTGTGAATTAATGATTAGCTCGAAGAGAGGCAGAACTGATTGCAAAAGCTTCAATATCTTTCTATCTTCCTCAGACAGACCTATCCCATTTGTGATTTTTCAGCATAAAAATAGACATTATACAAATAGTTTGATGCAATGGCCAAACACATCATTTTCATTTTGGCTCTCTAGAGCTCCACTTGCAGCAATTTTCCCAAAGTATTCTTTATTTTTCTTGGGAAATGGTTTCTCTATAACACTTTCTTCCTTGTCCGAATCCTCCTCTTCATTCTCATCCAAATCCATATTATGATCACTTACAATAGCATTATCATTTTCAATCTCACTTTCGACTTCACTGTCATCTTCCCTCAAGTATTCCATAACCTGCTCCTCAAAATATGCATGTATAATTTGTGTCTTTGATATGTAGAGTTCACATTTTATTTCATAATTACAGTTCTTGATCATCATCAGTTTTCGATTGACTAAACCTTCCAGTATTTGCTACAACTTCAATGAATTTCAATATCCATTAATCGAAATGCAAGATTTAGGTTTTTATCAATAAAAAAGAAAGAGAAAAAGAAGAATTGTAGATACCAGAAAAATTGAACATTAATAAATACACCTTCAAGCTAATTTGTAGAGATAAGATGAATTATGTAAGTTTATGTTATCAACTGGCAGAACAATTGAGGTGCTATAATATTTGCTGGGTTAGTTTAATTTCTTCAACTTTTGGCTCTGATAAAATTCTGCATTTTTTTCTTTTCTTTTTAATTTGACCTGTGATATTATCCAAATAATTTCCAAATACTATCTGTATCAGATCTCTACCTACTATTGCATTTGCTTAAACTTCAGGATCTGCTATTTACTTAAGTAGAGGCATAATTGTTTTCATGCATATAAAGATTCAGCTGAGTCATTTTATGTATATCTTTCAAATTTACTAAATTCAATGACTTCTAGCTAGAAAGGAAAATCTGAAATGAAACTTCTTTACCGATAAAATTTATCATTTTCTGTTTCACTTGGTGTTGGTATTGATTTTCAAAAGTAGTATATTAAGGCCCTCCTTTGATTTAATATAAATTATTTGAAATATGTTTGATGTTAAGAAATCTGGTTGAACTACACCTAAAATTATGTTGGTATGGTATTGAGAAGAGATATTTCATACAAGAAAGGTTTATTCCAAGAAATTATTTTGCACTAAATTAAATATGAATAAAGAGCAGATATATAATCCATCAGTTTCTAACTATGATTGTTACTATTTTAGCTTAGTACAAGCTATTTGCTTTCTTGTTGAGAGCATAAAACCATATACAATATAAGTCATAAATCTGAGCTAATTTAAAGAATAAAATCATGACTATAATAAAATATTGAAATTGCCAGAAATTTCATATATTAATCCTTTATGTGAACTGAACCATACTAACGTATTGTCAAATCCAGGAATGATACCACTGTTTAAGATCCTGCCATCCTCCATTATGAACTTTTCTACTAGTCCCTTAAGCTTATTTATAAAAAAAGGAAAAGAATTTGCTTGGATGAACTGATGATTTCAAAACAATAAGATCATTCCCACTGATAGACACTTTGAAACTCAAAAAAGTGGATCTGCCTCCATTTACAGACCAAATATAGTTTACCTAATTTATATAGCTATCTTGTTTTCTAGCCTTGCTGCATCAAAAAAGGAGTTCTATTGATATCTCTTATCTATGACAATTCATTCTATCATGGAAAAAGGAATTGCAAAAAGTCTACTTCTCACTCATTCCATTGTCTATTGGTAGAGCACATTCTTGCTCTGAGTTGGTGTGAAATGGTCTTCCCTTTAAGTCTCTTTTCAGGGAATAAGGTTATGTAATTTTCATAAAGAATGGAGTTTTATTTGTAAACTCAGCTAGGAAAGGCTTAGAATAAGCCTAGTGCTGTGTTCTGAGTTCTCATGGTTTATTTTGTGCATAGTCTTGCTGGATGGCCTCCCACCTTATAAACTTTTAACTTCTATCATAAATTTGTATATTGATTCGTTTTTATCTGTTAATAAACTGAATTAGTTTTTCCCCGTAAAAATTTCCAATATGAAAATAGTGAACTCCTCAAGGAGCTGTCTTATCTGAGAAATTGATTTATTTAAGTACTACTAATATACAAATATTTTGTCAATGGGGTAATTTGAGTTGTTTGAAAGTACTATAAGAAGAGGTTGAGTGCATGAAAGGGGGAAGTATGAGCATTAGTCACTACCCTTGAGCTATCACGTCTATTACATTGAAGATATAGGTATCTAATACTATCGGTAGTGACACTGGAATAATTAATTCTTTTGTCTTTGCTGTTCATAAAATTTTCCTTTTAATGTTCTTCTATTATAATTATTTATCTCTTAACAAAATTTATTTAACAAACTTATAAGTGGACTGATGAACATGAATAAATAAAAGAAAGTCTGGGATAAATCAACAGAAATGTTGTTCACAGACAAAACAGCAAGAATGCTCACACTAATTCATGGGAGTGATTCACAGGTTTTATAAAAAATTATTAATTGGCTGCCAATCACAAGCTTTTAAGTAAATTAAAACAATATGAATGGAAGAGAGGAGATAAAAGTGCATTTTTATTGAACAATACCAGAAATTGCAACATTAAAATGAAGAGGAAGAGAATAAAAGAATACCTGCATTCACTTAAATAGATCCTCTCTATGTTAGCAGCAATAGAATCACTAAGAAAATATAAAATCCAGCTATCAGTGGTTAAAATAACATTAATTAATATTTAAATTTAATATTAACATTAATTAATTATTAAAACTGACAAGCTCGCTGTTAGACCTTTTCCATTTCTGTAACATATTCTGGAAAGGGAAAACATTCCCAAAAGAAGGACTCCTGGCTAACATAATTTCATTTTTCAAGAAAGATGACATAAAAAACCCATGTTACAACCAGATTATTGCTTATTCACCAAGAGTAGCAAGGATAATAAAGAGAAAGAAGTCATAAGCAGATAATACCCTATCAGAAGAGCCAATGAGATTTTGGAAAGGATCAAGTACTGGAGCCTCTTTAAAATAAAGAAGAATAACCAAAGATATAACAATTGTGAAATGCAATTGCCATTGAGAGTTTAGTAAACTCTTTGACAATGTTACTAGGAACTTATAATAAAGTATTCTTAAGAAAGCCTCCCAAAGTCCAACCCCTACGTCCTCGTCGTGGGAGGTAGTAACTATACTCTATCCAACGTCGTGATGGCACCAAGGGATTCTTATGGTCCAACGCATTTCTTATGGGAGAATCAGCCGCGCTGTTGCAACATTTGCATGAAAATTAAAAGTTGAACAAATTCGAATTACAATGGTTTCAGCAATCGGTAGAAATAATATCTAACAGCACACTGCAGTTAAATCATGTTTATAAACTATTATGTTTGAAGGAAAAATAAAAATTTGCTACTTTCGAGAAATTTTGGAAATGGCCGCGACTTTACTTAAACTGATGTATTTGCATCTACCTTTCTAGAAAAACGGTCGTTTTTGGTATCAAACTCTGCCTTGTTACATCTACTTTCCACTGATGTACATCGTTTTGCAGTTAAAAAGATTAGAGACAAATGTCTTGGAGAAATATAAGTGAATGCCGAAAATTTTCGGCAAAATGCAATGAAAAATGTAGTAGGCTAAGAAGTTTCGTTCCATTTCCTTGAGAAAAAACTTCCTGCGGAAAAGTTTCTGAAAAAACATCAAATTAATTATATACGTCCATTAAAAACCTCTAAATTCATTAGCTACCTCTACTTTTTTAATAGAGAAGTAGCAGAGTGCTTACCAGGGTGATGTACAGTGAGAATATAGAGTCCCGTGACTGCTATGGCAACTGAGAAGGCCTGGTAAGAACTGTGAAACCCTAGGCTAACAGGGGAACTAGTGAAGTCATCGCTGAGCTGATCACCCACATGATGGTTTAAGCTGATTCAAAGGAATAAAGGTAGTCTTGGACAACAAGGAGATGACTGGCGAGTTAAGGGACTATGAGAATTGGAACATGGAATGTAAAGACAATGAACGGTAAGGAAGTGGAAGTAGTAGAAGAAATCAAAAAATAACCTGGGAAGATGGGATTGGGAGGACGGGAAACCAGAGGAGCAAAACACCGAGTGAAATGAGGAGAATGATGAAAAATTGGATGGAATGGGTGGAGATGAAGAGATGATAGGCTGAGGCAGCCTCCTCGACGCTGAAAGGTAGAAAGGGGAAAAAGAAGATTCTTAAGAAAAGAGTTTACCCTAAATATCCCTAGGAAGTCACGAAAATGTTTCATATAAAAAATATATGTATGTCTCTTGTAATAGCATTAAAAATATCAAACAAAAATGTATTGCAGGGCTGTTTCATATCACTAAAACTAATGAACATTCCTATCAACAATATGTTCAAACATGGAAATATAATTTGAGCCTAGAATTTATTTTTAAGGAAAATTTCTTGACTCCATACTGTACCAGACAACAAAGTAATAATGCAAGTTACCAAGGATTAACAGCAGAAGGTTGAGCATGTTCTAAATAAATTATAAGAGAATACAAGAAGATGGCTCTAAAAGATAAAAGACACAAATATTAGCTAAGGAAAAAAAAACAATTTTTATAGGAAATCAACCAGGAGTTAGATAATATAAATGGAAAAATATAAGATAAATTAAATATTTTAAATATCTAGGATACTACATAACACATTATTGATAAAGAGAAAATTAAATGCTTATGAGGAATACATGAACAATAACAAGCAGTAATGCAAAGTATGACAAAGAAGGTAGAAAAATAAGATTAATAAATACATGTGTAAAAGAGATTAAATACATAGGAAATTAAATACATGAGAATTATTCCAGCATATGTCATGTAGACAAATAAATCTGGTTTGAAGAAAGAACCTGTAACCAAAAATTAATGATGTCTACATAGTATAATAAAAATCATTTAATTTTGCATGAGAGCTAAGGGTATAGTGCAACAATACAATATTGACCGTCAGGAATTTTTTACATAATCATTTACTTTCCTCAATGTAGATCATAGGTTCCCAAAGAGTTCACTAAGGATCTCCATGGGTCCATATAGAGTTTCATCTAAGGGAGTTAAAAAAATATAGATCAACTTTTGTGAGTCAATTAATTACTTTCCACTGATTTTAGACTTATTTAACCTATGTCAGAATTGGCTTTTAGTGTTGTGATGTCTATCAAAGTCTTTAGGAAATTGCATAAGCTTTCCAACTTGTGCTGCCCTCTAAAAAGATGAGCGGGTCATATGAATTTAAATGTCATACTTTGAGAAAGTATTTCAGATAACTATTCCAATCTTTGTCTCAGGTACTCCAACATGAAGACTGTCATTTTGAATATTTGTCTAATCTCTTGCTGAGTATGATGAAGTTAAGCAGAAAATATTACCAAGAAAGGAATAATTCTCAGAAAAAGGTCCAGATATAGTTAAGAGAATATGGGACACAGATTAGTTAAATGAAGACTAGGAAGTCACGAAGCAAAACAGAAAAGGATTAGCTAGTAAAATACAAACCAAGAGCCAATGAAAAAACTTATAAAATAACCATAGAAAAAGAATGGGAAAAATAGGGAAAGCGATCAAAGAAGCTGTGGAAGAAACCATTGGAAGAAACAAGAGAATAATATGTACATGCTGATTGGTTTAACAACGAGTGTGCCCAAATTATACAGGAGAAGAATAAAGCTAGAGAAAGCATGATAAGGAAAGAAACCAGAATGAATACTGAAAGATACCAAGAAATGAGATAGGAAGCAAATAGGATATGCAAGAAAAAAGGAGAAAATAGAGAACAGCTAGAGAATATAGAATAATACAGCAAATAGAATATTACAGCAAATAGAATAAACAGAGATAGTTCTACTAAGTTTTAGAAAAGGTGAAAAGAGGATACCAACCAAGAATGGAAGGATTTAAAAATATGTAGAGAAATGTAGTCCAAGAAGAGAATACAGTTCTGGAAAGATCGGTAGAACATTTCAAAGAACTTCTCTGTACAGAAGATAAGGAGAGAGTAACAACCGAGGAAAATGACAGGCTAAGGAAAGAATCAAATATAGAATCAATCAAATCAAATAAATCAAACTTGCTCAGAATTAAACCCACTAGGCTGGAAATTGCACAATGCATACAAAAGTTAAAAAATAATACAGACCCAGGGAAGAAAATATTGCAGCAGAGCTAGTAAAATGTGGAGGAGATACAATGAGTGATGCTATACGTAAACTTAGTTGTATAACATAGGAAGCAGAAAAATGCCAGAAGGATAGAGCATGGGAATCCTAAGCCCAATATATAGAAAGGGAAATAAACTGGTTCTTGAGAAATATAGATGGAAAATACTGTTAAATATAGTATATGAAATCATCATAAAAGAAAGGCTGAAAGTAGTAACTGGGAGGATAATTGGAGATTCTCTGTGTGGGAGTAGATCCAATAGAAGTACAACAGACCAACTGTTTGTCATCAGACAAATTTTAGATAAATGCTATGATCATAATGTTTAACTGCATATGCTATTGTAGATTTTATACAAGCATTTGATTGTATAAACAGGATCAAACTCTGAGAAGTAATGGAGGACATGGAAATTCCATCCAAAATAATTCTATTGATTCAAAAGGCATTGAAGAAGAGCATGGCTAAAGTAAACGTACATAATAAACTGAATTTGAATTCAGCACTGGGATAAAGTAAGGATATTCTAGGATTACACAAATCTGAAGAAAAAATAGACCAAAGAGGAACAATATTTAACAAATAAATAGAAAGAAGCAAGCGAAATGGGATTGATAGTTAATACCAGTAAACCTAAATATATGCTTCTGGCAAAACTAGAGTCACCCAGGATTTGGAGATAGAACAGATAAAATTTGATAGTGTGGAAGAGTTTAAATATCTAGAATATATAACTTACAAAAAAAAGCATAATATGAATAAATGAAAGAATACAAGCAAGGAATAAAACTTACTTTGCAAATATGAAGATACTCAAGAGAAAGTTAATAAACAGAAACACTTAAATACAAATATATAAACAAATTACCAGACCAGTGGTAACCTATGGAGCATAAAAATGGACACTAACAATCACACAAGAGTATGGCCCTGGTAATATTTGAAAGCAATTGCAGAGAATATACCAACCTGTTATTGAGAATGGATTATGGCAAAGGAGAACCAAAGAGGAGCTAAAGACAATAATGAATTGGGAAAGATGTAGTTAAGTTCACAAAATCTTTGAGAATATAATGTTTGGACCATGTGGAAAGGATGATTGAAACAGCAATGCTGAATAAGGTGATAGAAGAGAGACTGATGCCACTAGACGGAGAGGAAGGTCCAGATTGAGATGGCTAATTCATAAAGGACATGAAGAAGATGAAAGTGAGAAGACAGAGAAGTGGAGGCTGATCGGGGTGGAAGCTCACATAGGGTTGTGGCTCCAAAGAGAGAGTTTGTCTATAAATTGAGACTTAAGGACAATTTTTAAGTAACTTCTTATAAGTTTGGAACAAAAAATGTTAAATGTTATCCCACTTTCTATGCCTTGTGTAATATTTTGTATCTATATATAGTTTAAATCAGTCTATATAATATTGACATAAGCATACCATACAACAATTGAAAACCAGGAACTAACAGATGAGCCAAGAATGGCTCACGTGGACCTTATCCTGTTTTTCCTGACTTTTCTTGTAAATATGAATTTATTCTTTATTTTTCTTATTACTTTATTTGCCAATAACTCTTTTTTTACCAATTCACGTTTTATTTAAGATTCTTTGCACAATAACTATACCTTGTATTAAGAGTAAGATAGTTAAATAATATATTGTACCAAAAATAGCACTTTGAATTTAGTGTTTCATGTCAAAATAAAATCTACTTACATTATAGTCCACTTTCATATCAATGAAAATTAAATATATTTTAAAATAGTTTTTAAATAATACTGCTTCTCGGAAATAACAGCTTACATCAAAATTTTCTAAAATCAAAAGTTTATTTCAAATATTTTTACAATCAAGAAAATAGCAAGAAAACGATTTAAGTAGTCGTGATAGTAATCAAAATAAAACCTATATTATTACAACCATATTTCATTTAAAAGAACAAAAAGATATATTTGAAAATATTGTTTTAAATTATATCGCTCACCAGAGTTAATGGTTTAAATCAAAGCTTCCTAATTAAATATCAAGAAAATAGCCGAAAAACGACTTTCGTAGTGCTGTCAAATTAAAGTCTACTTTCATTATATTCAACTTAAATAAAAAAAAAACAAACGAATGTATTTAAAAATCTTATTTTTATTAATAATGCTTTCTGGACGCAGTGTTTTAGTTACATAGTGTGGATATATATAATCAAAAGAATAGTAGTTTGACTCCATCGAAGCCACATTTATTTAAACAACTACTATGCTGAAATTAAAATTAATAGCTTACAGTCGTTTCTCTAGATAAAACTATACAACAGGTATGAGTAATTTAAGTTCGGATGTTTCAGCAGAAAATACTCTTCGATTCTAAAAAATTACTTTTTTACAGGAGCCGTCATGTGATTAGATAAAATCTGCATATCGTCATTATATCAGCTAATGCATTACTTCATTCAAGGTCTTTTGTTTTAATAACATATTGATTCAATAAAAAGCGAATTACTGGAACGTGAGAACTTCCGTATTTTGAGGTGAGAAATATGATCAGTCACTTGATATATTTATAGTAAAATATAGCGATTCGTTTAAAAAATACGGCATGAAGTACCTCGCATAGAAGCAATTGATATTATTTTCTTACCTCTTTAGATTTCCTCAAATAACGCTTTTAAATAATAAATCACAGCACTCCTTACAAAACTTTATTTTGAGCGAAAACATTACAACATATCTGATGACCACTGGTGACGAAAAAAACAATTTGCCGAGTAATTGATCAACCTCACTGTATCCATTTTCGCTCACAAAAGCAACACCTCTCAACACGTATATTCTTTCGCCTAACATTCTCCGTTAACTGAGTGGATTAAGTGTACTTTGAAAATCAAAGACAGAAAATTAATGATATTTTATAAATAAGCACTGCAGTCACAATTCCACAATATTTCTTAGGGCAATTGCGCGACACTCGAATTATTTTCCGCAGCACTTCGTAAACCGACTAAAATCCTTGTATGTTCAGCAAGAAAAACTGGAAGTACAATTTCTTGGTGATAGAGCACGAAACACACTTGCACTTTGCCAATATAGGTAAGTCCTCTGAAAGATACCATTTCGATGTGAACAACTGGATTGCACGCGAAGAACTGAAAATGAAGGCCAAAAACATGACTACACGCAAAGCATTTCTATATTTCTTGTTTGCGAAATCCACCTTCCAAGTCACCCCTTATCTACTACCCATAGGGATAGAATAGCCACCAGAAAAGCAGGCTGAAACATTCGGTCTAATTGCGCAATGGAATATTCTTATCTGTGGTCAGGTCCCTCAAACTAATGAAGGGAAATGAGAGCTCAAACGACTCATCCCTTTTCGCAACAAAACTATTTAATAATGTATAATTAAGATGGTAAAATCTTTATATCGATTGCGCTTCAAATTATTAGAGATATTAATCGTTGCAGAAGTCTTTCGGTTTCACTAATTAAATTACACTGATGCGTGATGCGGTTTACACCGTCTTTAGAGTGAAATTATGCCTTTGCGTTTTATATAGCAATGGGAAGTTACGCATTCAATTTTCTGTCTCAGCAGAGAGTGGATTATCCTAAGTTATGATGGAATAAATATAATATTTGAGCCACAGAGGTTGCACTATAGTTCACTTGCACGAAAATTAAATTATAATTTTGCTCTATGAGTTTAGAAAGATCATAACCAAAATGTTTATTTCCTGGGAGAAGAAGAACGGACATACACTCTAACTTCAAAATATTGAAAATTAAAATTGATCCTTCCTTTTGCAATAAAAACTGTTCAAGTGAAAATACATTTCTTTCAATCATTTCTACACAGAGATGAATATGAAAATATAATATTGAGGTTGTACAAGAAGTGAAAAATAGTGTCTTGGCTGGGGCTCGAACGGAGATCCTCACTGAAGCAACCGAAACACAAATCGATATGTAGAGTTTTCCTCTCCAGATATAATATTTCCACTTAAATGTGGAACAGAATAGCCGATATTTCAATAGTCTTACTAGCAGTATTTGTGAAAGAGTATACTTTTTATACTCGAATATAAGTCGAACTCATTATAAGCCGAGGTACCTAATTTTATTCCAAAAAACTGGGAAAAGTAACCGAGTCGAATAAAAGCCTAGGGTGGGAAATGCAGCAGGTACTGGTACACAATGAAAAGAAGTAGCTCTGAAATTACAGTAATTGAGGCATCGGTAGCTTAGTAAGAGAGAATTGACAAGGAATTGTTGAATGAGCAAGTGAGGAATTTTCCAGCCAATTTACGACAAAGACGCTTTTTTGCCACGGGAGAACTGATAAGGGGAGCCCTCCCTCGAGTTTAAGAAGAGGGGCCTTGTACTCAGCATAAAAAAGTGTGCAGAAAAACTCGGCTTTTGCATGAGTATATATTGTATCCACTGTTAAATTTATTTACATGTATATATATAACCATAGTGCACTAAATACGTTTTTACGCGATGTAAGTTTATTGCTCTTAAGGTATTCGATTTAAAATGAATTTAACACAGCAATGATCTGCTTTGGTGGGGTCACACTTTATGGCGGAAATGTCATTTATTTATATTTAATATTATGTATTTATAAACAAAATTATGTATTTGTTTTATTTATTTTATAACATATGTGTTTGTTTTTGTGGACCTGAAAATGATCGTAGTTTTATTCCAATGAAACTTGTGGAGAAGAGAATACCATTTTATTTCATTCGTAATGAATTTACTCAATATCAATACGGCCTCAGTCGATTTTATTTAAAAACTAAATAAACTGATATCGAAATCTCTGGAAAGACGCACTGAATGTTGAACGAAAATCCAACTGGTTGGATTTACGTGCGCTGAGGCATGCGTCATGAAAAAGAGGTCCGGTCAACTTGCAAGAGGCATGCGCTATTGCATGCCTCTCCTTCATCATACCGTGCGCTATGACGCATGCCTGCGTTTAATAGAAAGTTGCACAAGTGTGGACATAGCTATAGAGAGATAAAAAAGGTATTCCACTGATGCTAAAGTCATATAATAAATTGTCACTAAGTAGCAAAACCATCAATGATTTTTTTATTGTAAGCTAGTAGCAAAGTCAAGTGATAAAGTAGAATCAAAAACGGTAAGCATCAGAATCAATAATACAAGAGAGCACCTTAAAACTTTTAAATACAAACCAGAATGCAGAAGCGGTAAAGGCTGGATAAACCTATTAGTAATAAAGGAATACCACTAATGGTAAGGTAATAAAATTCATTGATGGTTTTGGTACATATTGACAATTTATTATAACATAATGGAGAAAATCAAACTTTTTTTTGACTATCACTCAGGTTTTATCTCTAAAGCTTGGTCCCATAAACTTTTTTTTCCAAAATCGTTTCGCCTCCATAGTTTCAAATTTCCATCAGGTGAGAGCTAACTTAGATATAAACATTTATGTACGAACAGAAGGCGACATAAAGTTAGTAATCTCTATCACGACGGGGGAGTTCAATTAACGAGGTCTGTGAATTTCATCCGCTGCAACTCTCGCAGTATTAGTTTCTTGGGGAAAATAACTACGTGATGCCGCGGTGGTTACACACTTTGCGAGACGTGGGAGACTCTGGGGTAATTGGAGTGGCTTCTTGCAGACCCGTATGCCGAGTTGGATGACCGAGAGGCCGGGAAAAAGGAGCAAGACTGCTCGGAGAATGTGCTTCGATTAAATGCGAGAGATGTCACCGAGGGAAGAAAAGAAACAAGGAGGATATCTTCCATTAAGACAGAAACTACGCCGTGGGTATCTTCGGGGAAGGATGGAATCGAGTCATCACGTGGGACGATTCGAGAGACCCTAGTGCATTCTCTGCCATACCCCATTTAGCGAGGAGACGTTCGAAATTTTCGGCGAGTCTGAGAGACGCCTGTGGAATGAACGTCGGAAAAACTGCGCTTTCCCGTGGACAATGAGCAGTGTCAAAGTCTTGAGGATTTTCTGTGGGGGTGGTTGAGTGGGAGTTGAGCGGATGCCAAGTAGATATATGCTAGGCATTCTGTTCAGTGAATCAATTTCGTAGTTGTCTTTGCTTCTTGATCAATTTCAAGCATTGCTAAAAACAATTCTACGCGTAATATTATCATTTGCTGATTTTTTTGCATTCAAATCTATCTTTTTTATGACAGATTAAGCCATACTTTCAACTCAAGCATTCTTTTATGTATTTCGTAATTTTTTCAACATTCCTGTCTAAGCTTCTTCAACTAAAACAGTGACATATAATATGCCAGTAGGAAAAGATGCGCTCAGCGATTATGTGGTTATATAATAAAATTAGGAGCAAGGAAATGCATATAAAAAGTGTATCGCAAAATGTTTGTAAGATTATTAGATAAATTTTGTTGCAAAGAAAGATGATAAAATAGTCTCTTCAGTTTTAAATGAATGATTTTAAAGTATATGCGTCGCATGAATGTAAATAAGAATCTGTAGGGCATACGTCTTCATCAAAATTAAGAAACTACCGGAACGGTTTCATATTTGAGTCTGTAAAAGTTGAAGCTACTTCTCTGAAGGTCGTTAACGATGTAGTTGCTAAAAAGAGAAATAAAAAAATGATATCCTGTATTATTTTATATATATATATAATAGTTCTGGTTTCCATGATAAAATACAAATAAAATATTTCTGAGAATAGTTGAAATAAATAAATTCATATGAATGAATTTTATCAGAAAAAAATATGCTTTCTTCTTAAAGATGGGAAATGTATTTTTGAGGAAATTAATACTTTTGAGCATCAGTGTTTATTTAGGTATTCAATCATTGATCGATATCCTCAAAAAATACAAGATAATACCAGAGTATGGATTTCAATTGAGTTTATGTGATGTTGATCCAAAATAATTAATTCTTCCTTTGAAAATAAATTCGAATTGGATAAGGAAGTAACGTTTTTAAAGGAGATTATCTAGAAATACATTATCAAACGTGTCCTAGAATTATATAAATATCTTTAAATGTCGTCCACATCCTTATTTCCAGGTAATTGGATTTCTGGATACGCAAAAAAACGGCAGCTAATGACAGCGGTGATAATAAAGAAAACTCATATTTAGCTCCAAAAATTTCAATCGATTTTCCGAAAAAAAATATTAATATAAAAATATGACTTCTGATTTTTAGTCTATTTGTGTCTGTAGCTCGTTGAAGGTAATTTAGTTGCAGTCCGGGAAGTTGTTCGTATAGCCCAGGAAAGATTAATTAATGCAAGAAAAGTTTGACATTTAATTAAACTTGGCTAACAAAAATGTTTTCGCATGTATATGAGTCTGTTGATTATTCCCAAAATAAATTAGGTAACGTATAAAATTCAATACTCTTTAAATACTAAAGAGAAATAATTAGTGTGCAGGCATAGAGCTGAGAAACGTCTATAAGAGATGAAATTATCAATAATGCAATAGGATATATATTTGATCTAGATGAGAAGAGTAAACATCATCTATTTTGGAGAAGAACATAACGATAGTCTTTTCAATCCTTTTGGTCTACCAAATGTATTTCGATCTTGTTTATAAAGGAGCTCGCGTTGGGTATTACGTTCTCCCCTTCCTTTGTGCGAACGAAGTAATAATGAGAATTTCGTAGTACGGGCTCAAAATTAATTAGGTTGCAAAATTTTTCCTCACACAGTGTTTCTCGTACAAGGAACACAATATTGAAATTAAAATTAAAAACTTGAAGAAGATGCTGCTAAATCTTTTGCATCCAAACTAAGATGAGTTATAATCAAGACAGACTCAGTATCAAGACATGATATATTCTTGAAAAAAAAAATAACCTTCCAAATTCGCTGAAGAAAATCGAAGAAAAATATAAGGTTTGTTAAAATAATTCTGTTTTTTAAATATAAATAAAAGTAGAATTCAAGATGTCATTTTAGTCATTTTCCTCTTATATTAGTGGCATGGATAAGAGAGGTTTTGAAAAATGAGTTAGTTGGGACGTCAATAAAAAAAATAAAATTAATGAAAACAACAAAAACTAAATGTATCCAGTTTTCATTTTCTTATTGATTATTTATACCACGCATACTTAATGAGCATGACAATCTAAAACTATCACAATAGCCATGCAATACATAATGAAATAATCAATATGCATACTGAGGTACCTAAGTAAAACATATGTAATGTTACTGAGCATAGGCAATAAAATAATAAAAATATGATATTAATCTGAAATACTCCTTAAAACGGAACCTTTGAATCTCTTTGAAATGTTTCCACATATGATTACCACATCAAAAAATTATATCGTAAACATTCTAACTTAACCATTAGATAAGTTTAAAAAACTGGGGAGGACTGAAATTATAAAAATGTGATAATAATCTGAAATACTCCTTGAAACGAAATGATTGCATCCCTTTGAAACTTTTCTACATATTGATACCATATCAATGCATTATACCCTAGAAATTCTAATTAACTATTATATAATGTTAAAAAACGGTGGTAAAAGTTAAATTAGTTACAATTCTTTGTCAATTCTCCATGTTAAAAATTTCTACCAAGATTATTAACAGCTCAAAAACAGCTTTTTCCATCATTTTTCTCCTAGAAAAAACTTTTTGGTTACATATATAATGATATTCCAGGCAAAGAATTGAAATTTCACATCCCCGCGAGAATCCATTATCTATATTTACCCTCCCTCCTATTTCACTGCCTCTCTTTCCTTGGCCTCAAACTTCACTTTCTCTTCTTCCTTTCACCTCTTCTTTTCACCATGGTAATTCAAACCAATCACGTTCCCCAACTCAACATGACTTTCACGGCCCTTCCAAACGTTTCTCAGCTGACCCGAAGGAATTCTCCGAGATTTTCTTTCCTGTGACGGCAACCGCATAAAATATTAGGCTAATTTTTCTTTCGTCCCCGTAAACGAGGTCTGAATGCCATTTCTGCCTTACTACGGAAAGAGAATGATGAGAATTTAAGTCCTCTATTGTTATTCTGATCGCTGCTTAGTTTATAGAGTGATAAAGTAGCGTTTTCTTAATTAAAGTGTTTTTACCGTAGATAGAAAGAAGTGAAACATAGTGGCATGACTGGGATACGAACCCACGTCTCCCACTTTCACTTACAAATATTCTCATTATCAGAGAGAATTTTATTATTGTAAACGAGTATCGTTAAAAATATTTACTTTGCTCATTCATAGCCGATAAAAAATTTAAAGCTCTTGAATATCCAAGAATACCTACCCGGAAAGAGGGAGATCTAGGTTCCAGTCCCAGTTGTGCCGCTATTTTTCAATTTTTTATATCCTTCGGTTTATTAAGCTGCCCGCCAATGTTAATTAAACTCAACTTTAGTTACACTTCATCATTGTCTAAATATGCCGTGTCTTTGCATCCGGGAGCTCCAGTCTTCTGCCATTAATTCTAGTTGGCAGTACCCATCCACTGCCATATTTGTCTGAATATCTTCGATATATTTCTTCCTAGGTTTCCTTGCTTACCTAACACATTTTCTTCTAACATTATCCCTATCATACCGTTATGTCTCAGTAGATGTCCCAAGATTTTTACTTTCCCTTTTTTCTTAACATTTATTAATTGCCTCATTTCCTTTAACACTTAAACATTCGTTTTCTCTTACATCCAGCTGATTTTTAACATTCTTCTCCATATCCACTGGCATAGTTACGCTTACGTTATGTAATATTACTACCTTTCCTCGTATTTTTACCATATAGCTTCAAAATTGTTATCGATTATGAACGAGAAAAGTAAAAGGTTTTAACGATAAATATTTATATGTACAACATTTTCTATCTCTGGTAATAATGCAAATAATTATATTATTATATAATTGTAATTATTAGGTGGTTGAAAACTTGTTTATTTAGGTTGAATACGGAAGTGATGCTAGCTAAATTTTATTTACCTCGAAGTACAGCAACGGACAAAAGATTATATGATGATGGTGTTATTGATTCTTAAGGTTATCAGAAATAACCAAGGAGAATTGACAGATTTAGAAAGCTTGTAACCCCATTCAAAACTTCCTGCCCTATTCCTCAAAAGTTCGTCCCATCCAGCTCTTCGCTGTCTGTTGCTATTGTTATTGACCTGTTGCAATAGGTCCAATTCTACCCGACTATAGATTAATCGATTATTTCCCTCATATTACAGCTAATACACACCATTAAAAAATCAGGTTTATTATTAGAACGCAGTACCAAAGTTGGAAGAATACAATGAAATTCAATAAAAACGTATTTATTGAGTGAAATTGAGACTAGAATTCCCCATCATTCATTTGACAGTAGAATTTAATATAAAATACATAAAATAGATTCAGATTCTAAACAAGGATATGTCCCCTAAATGGAAGATATTTTTATGAAAATTAACTAAACTGATTTTAAGATCTTGACTTCACTTCTTACGGATATGTGGTAATGATAAATGTAATTTATAATTGAATTTATTCATTGCACTAGCAACGTAAGTGTAATTCTTTAACTTAAACTGGACAACATATAAAGATTTCGAGATAACTAAAAAATTTATTGAAGGAATTTCTAAGATATTGTCTCTTATACTAACTACACACCTATCTACTAAAGAGTATTGCAAAATATACCACAAATTTTAGGTTCCACAGTCGGCTTTCCTTTTCACATTGAATGAAGATATTCTCAGTTAAAGACAATACATTTTATTTTCAGAATACTGATATCTGAATAAAGTTATAATCATGTTACGGGAGCTGATAAGCATTTCTAATTTTCTCGATTCGTGTAAGTTTCCTCGCCAATCTCTGTCTCATAGAAAATACAACGTTCCTTTTTAATGGCGTACCACATTTCATACGAACATTTGAAAAAATTTTAATAGTCAAACAAGAAGTGAAAATATGGTTACTGAAACTAGGTTGATATAAATTAAGTTATTCTATTTTTTTAATTAGGCACCTGCTGACAAATCCTAGGTATAGACTGTCTGTATGTATATATTAAAACATTTATAGTACTTAATGTTATTTTTTGCTGTAAAATATTTGAATATTAATGTTATGTAAATATAGATGATAAATGTGTCCTTCAAAGATAGGTGAATATATTCTTTTCAATTAATATTAAATTGTGTTGACATGTTTGATTTTAATACATTTGTTAAATATTACTTCTTTGTTTAAAAGGCACCTGCTGACAAACCATTTTAGGCTTAGCAGGACCTACATTGTTAATTTTTTTCCTTAAATTGTATTTAGCTATTGTGTAATTTTAAAAATTCTATATGGAATCTGTTTATCATATTACTTTTTGGTTACTAAGTGGAAGTTATTTTTTTGTCAGAAGGCTAATCATAATGTAATAACAGTATTGTAAAATTTATTCACTTAATAAAATGTAAAATATGTTAAAACACTCTTGTCAATCGATGTTGTCTATGAAAGGTGAGGACAATTTTTGAAAGCCTCTTATGATGAAGGCAAAATGTGGTAGAATGAAGTTATTACTTCCGAATTTTCGGATATGAAATGGGTGAACATTTTACTTGCCTGCTCTGGAATACGCTCTTTCAGATGTCTGGGAAACTCGTAAGATTGACGGGTTCCGGAGAAATAGTCCCAAAACCTTTCCGACAGAACGGAAGAATCCTCGGTGTTCTTAAGATGATGGAGGCGTCATTTCTGGACGAATTGACATATTTCCTGTAGAAAGGCGACCGACTATTTTTTTAAAGAAGAACGTCAACCTTCGGTCGTCGGTCTTTTACAAGTGGCAGCCGAAGGAATGACACGATTGACAAAAATTCCATATTACAGAAGCGTCCCACAGGAAAAGTATGTGCATACACTTTCCTTCTTCTTTGTGTTAACATAGAGCATTGGAAAATCAATTTTTTGCTAACACACCCAAAATATTCTTGCTAAAAGAATTTAAGGATCTACAAAACCTTCGATGTCATTGTTTCAAGGCTATTGAAGCTAGGAGTTCCATATCATTCATAACTCAGTAGCTTTCTTTTATCCTTATTTTCACTTACAAGGGGAGACTTCCACTTTTGTCGGGGGAGTTTGATGAAAATATTTGTGGTGATGCAGGAAGTGAAGTAATGAAAAAAGATATTGGCGTTCGTGTGAATGGGCTTTGGTTTCGTTGTAATAATTAACTGAAAACTGACAATCTGAGTATAGATGAATTCACGTATCTTTCTTTACTTAGAAGAATTGAAGGTATTACTTCATGGTTTGAGTGATTTGTGAAGTGTGATTTGATGCAATACCATTGTAGTTGTTTATATGAGGAAAGTTAACTGCGTGAAACAAAGAACTGGAGCATACATACGGGGAGTGAATCGGCGATATTTTATCCACAAACAGAAGTTTTCTATAGCAAAGAGAGTAAATGCTACTCCCAAGCAATATAGGTAATTAGGAGAGGAAACAATTTGCTTGGATTAGTTTAGAAAGGGGAAGATAGGAAAGGTTCTGTGAATATGGTAGAAAATTTTTCATAAAAATCTCGGACAAAAGTGAGAGTCTCCCATTTTTAGAAGAAAATAAATTATCATTCGTTCTTAAATACCCTATACTATAAACACAATAACTAAAAGCCCCAATTTTAATTTCTTAAAAACTTAACTTCTGTCAACCTTGGTCTTTGTGTTACTACAGAAATAATTTTTAGCCCCAAAAGGTTACTTTATACCCTAAAAATTCAAATTTTTAGCTGAGAAAAGGATTAAAAATTCATTATATTTTCTTTCATAAAGTATAATTAATTAGCTTTTATTGTTGATTAACACATTACTACATTAAAACTACGGAGTAATTTAGATAGAGCGTGGTTACTGCAAAATGCATGACTTAGTCCGAAGGATCCAGTTCGTATACTACGTAAATTTTAATGATAAAAAGAAAAAATTAAGGCGATGATTTTGATTGTTGGATCTGTTATGGAAGACACATAGTTAGGAGAAGTCACGAATTTTCAATGAATTCTGTGCATTCAAGTCGGAAAAATGAACTATATAATCTAGTCACTGGGTCCATTGGACCCAGTCCGTCATTCTAAGGTCAAATGATTCCTAGTTTGTGTCAGTACAGAGAATGCTCAAGCATTTTATTCCGACAGATTCGTTTCTATGAACAACATCTTTAAGTTTCCGACTATAAGATCCGTTTCCAAGATCCGAAAGTGCTCTTTAGAGATGGTTCCGAGCTTCCAAGTTGACAAATTCCTCGAAAAAATCCTCATTTCTATTCTCCGCATGTTTTCATACCAGTATCGACAGTGTCTAACGAACAGATATCGGGGAGAGGAGAATAGGATAAAAGCTATAGAAAGAGTTCAGAGAAGAGAGCGGATGAGAATTGGGAATGTAACGCTGTACGGAATAGGGCCGTTCCATTTGTATTTCATTCCCAAGGAAAGTGATTGCCGTAAATTTCCATTTCGGTCTAAAAGGACCTCCGCTCTTCTGCCGATGGAGTTTAAGGAATCCATTCTGTTGAAAATCTCGCGCTTAAAGACGAGGGAAATTTTGTCTTAAGCCCTCTCTCTCGCTTTAGGTCACAAAAAATGCTTCCAATTTGAATCTCTGAGGGAATTTGAGGACCGACGAGTTTGTTTTCCGCCCATGCAATCTCTTTATGACCAATTCCCCTCCAGTCTGGGAACTGTTTCCCCTTCAATGATGCTAACTGCAGAGGCTCAGCATTTTTAAATGGGCTTGTTTACTCGAGGAACCGTCATTGAATAATTAGCCTTAATAGTCATGGGAATTCAATTGAAGGAACGCAGTGCATGTGTACAAACATGTCATAAATAAGGATGGGGAAAGATTTTTCATTTTTTGTAAGGAGGCTTGCGCCTTGGAACCCAAAGATGAACAGAAATGAAAAATAACGATATGTATTAAATCTTTTTGTTGGTAATGTGACTTGTGGGAGACCGAGTCATCGTCACTTTGCTATTTCTCACTTCCATTTACCTTTAGATATCATAAATACCTCCATGTACTTCACCACAAACATCTCTATTAATCTCGTATATTATCAACCTTTCTCCTTAATTATGCATGCCTAAATTTACATTCACCTCGCTTTAAGAGTATATTGATAGTAATAATTATGATATATTAATGCGAAGTATTATTAAAGTCCATAAATTATTCTTCAATTATTTTTATCGACATAATGTAAAGATCCAGATCTACTTTTAAAGCTAAGGCTCGGTATCAAATTTTATAACATTCAATTACATTTTTTTCGGCCTTCCTCATCCTTTAGTGTCACCGACACTTTTACTATCATTATATAAAATCAATGTGATCAATCCTAATTATGTGGAATTATGTCAAAAACATCTTAAAAGAAAAACAAGTTACGAAATTCACAGGGTAAAGTGCGGTTTTTAAGAGAAATTAAATTAGGATGCGATCATTATAACCTGCGTCAGCATGAAAAGGAATTCGAGACCTTCCTGTATGTACATATAGTACATATTTGAAGGGTTGGAGCGAAATAGGGACATCAGGGGCACGTGTCTTTCTTTTAGAGGAACCCAAATTGGAAGTTATATTTTTATTCCGAATTGCAAATACCCGGTGGCTACCTAGTTTTGGTGGACTCCGCAAACTTAAATATCAATTTCGAATGTACACTGAATGTGATGGAAGAGGAATTTATTGGTTCCGCCATGAAGCTCAATGTCACATCCAAATATATGGGGATAAATGGGAAATAATAATAACATGGGAAAAGTTTGAAACACTGCCCATCTTCAAGAGTGAACAAAGTAATCTTTTTTAATTCTCTTGAGATAAGTGAAGTAAATACGTTTTTTTCTAAATACCTATTTAAAACTACAAAATTGAATTGAGTTATATTGCCTCTTCGTGTCAGAAATTATTCTGGGTGCCAAAAAATCTTCTGGAATTAAATGAAAAAAATGGAATAAAAACGTTTTTGGGTTCATTCTTAATTTAGCCGAATGATGACCCTCTCGCAACTTCGGGGAGCATAAAAAACACTCATTTAAATCTGTACAAACTTTACAAATTAATTTCGTTTTCCATTTCGTCATAGTTTCACAAAATTACTCATATCCTGATTATGAACAACATTAAGAAGTGAGAAAATTCATCATTACCGCACATCTAAACCATATTTTTCGGCACATAACGCGCGAGACACGCTTACAAGGCGTAGTTAGAAGTCAATGATTCCAGCATTCGTTCTTCTCACACAGACGGAGAGAAGCGAAGATTAATCAAGGAGGAGGCCGCCTCGCTTCCGTCGAACGAAGAGGAGCGGCCTCCTACACATTCATAAACAAACAGCCGTCTCATTAAAAGATTCACTTCTTTTGTGGACTTAACACCGCCGACGGCGTGACTCCGTGCTCTCGACTCCCGCATTAGGAAGGCCGCAGGGCGTTTTAATTGAAGTCATTTCCAAGTGGGGAGTTCCCCTCCCCCTGCTTCCGTCCCTTGCAAAGGACTTTCTTTCAGGAAAAGCACCTTTCGGTGCACGAAACTCCCTTGCAGCTTTCGAGACCGGAGGCAAATGAACTTTAAAACGAGTTTAAATTCGACGCCGTTCCGAGTCGTTTACCTCTGCAGAAGCGGCATTCCGGTTTTCAATTAATTGGTACGTTTATAAAGGTTTCCGACGTCGGGAGAGATTCGGGCGGTCGAAAAAGGGGAATTTTGGAAAAGAAGCTCTGCCTCCGGTCGCGAGGAGATGATGTGTTGCGAGATTTATCTTGCACTTGAAGGCTCTTTTGTCTCGGATAATTGGATTTGAAGAGGGGATTTGCAAGAAATGAAATTCGTTGTTTTGCACTCATTGATTTCGAAAGTTTATTTGGTGCTCGAATTTTCGAAGAGATGAAATGGTCGAATTTCGCTGAAGCGTTCGTAACTTGAGACTTCGATGGATGTGTGTCAGAATGCGATAGAGTTCAACCTTATGCACCGTCATCTACTCCACAAACAAGAGTCGAGGTAAAACGATTTAAATACACGTTGTAAAAACTCAATTAAATGAGCATTAACATTTTATCTCAATTTTTTCTTAATACGTATTTTTTGGAATAACAAAAAATATAAGTTTTATATTTCAGAACATATGTTGTTTTTCAATAAATAAATTCAGGTTAGTCATCCGGTGGCTTGAAAATTATTATTATTAGTAGTAAATGATTTAGGCGCCTCAACTGCAAGGTTATTTGCGCCTGTACCATTCCAAGAAAGATCAGATGCAGGTGTTGGATTAATTACGTCATGATAATGACAGTGACAAACCTGTCGATTATCTTATAGACTCTAGATAAAATCATAAATAAATAAATAGATAAAACCAAATATACGTAAAAGCACAATGGCATCTTCATGGTAGGTAAAACAATGTCAAAAATCCAACAAATGTCAAATTAATATGTTAAAACTGATTGAAATGCAAAACCTTGGAAATTCAAACATGTTTTAGTGTGGAGATTAAGTATTTAGCTGCAAAACCTGTAACACTCCACAGATTTCTGATTTAATAGGCATTTAACCAGGAAATCAAACAAGGAGGTGCTGGAAATGGTTGGGTAGGAGAGGGCTTTAATGGAAGTGATTGAGCATCGACAGAAGAAATGGGTGGGCTTAATATTGAGGGGAAAGGTATTGTTGAAGACTGTAATTTAGGTTATAATTCATGGAAAAAAATAGAGGGGAAGTCAAAGATAAAAGATGTTGAATGACATAAGGGGCGAGGTTAGCTATAGGAAAATGGCGCTTAATAGGGATTCTTGTATGCCTCACATGAACACTCATGTATGAAACCAGGAAATTTCAACAAGTAACACTCGAAAACGTTTGTTTTGATACGGTAATGTTAGAAATCTAGACAGAATTCTTCCTGAGTTGAACTGTCTGATGAAGAAAGGCTGCATTGACTCAGTATCCCTATCCTTATCGTATAAGGTAATTCCGGAAGAGTTGCACCACCTAAGGAAATGACTTCATGACAATTACTTCAGTGATAACAAGAATGTGAAACTGCGTGATATTATATAACATTTATTGATTATTAACAGCATATAAACAAATTCTGTTTAAAAAATTCTCACTATATATTAAAGTTTTTCTGCATCCATGCATTTGGCCATCTCTCCCGAGTGTCCGAGTGAGACGCCCCACCTCTGTGGGAGAGGTACCCCACTACCTTAAACTGAATTTAATCTAGAAAGCACTTGTTATATACAAAATTGTTAATTATAACTTAAATTCAGTACCTAGGAAAACGTTTAAGTTAACTCTAAAACCTATTTAAAAGTTTCATTTGCAAACATTTTTGGAGGCATCTCAGCCCCCTCTAGAGGCATATAAATAGCATATTGAGTCTTGGTCATCAGTTTTTTGGTAAGTGACATCTTCTCACGCAAAAATATTGTCGATTCAACCGAAAAAAATGATGTCAATTTTGATATTTTTGTCGAAACTTTAAGGCAAAAAATCTCACAGAAGATGTATTTTGATTTCGAAAAAAAATTATATTTGTAATTTCAATTTGAGTGGACCACCTTTTCCGGGTATTATATTTCGATCAGAAAGAAAGTGGCAAAACGAACCACCCTAGTAAAATGCACGATCAAAAAATTACCGTGGATTAAAATTTTAATTGAAATTTAATTGTAGATTACAAAGGTTTTCTTTAAAAAAGCCTTAATCTGTATCACCTTAAAGATTAATTGATACTAATAGGGTGCATATACCTAAAGATAGAACTGGGGCATCTATCCCGAGAAGAGGTGGGGCGTCTATCCTTTCAATACGGGAGAGATGCTCTTACAGCAAGTGGGGCTACACTTTGTCCAAGATGGCTAGTCACTGCACGTGGATAATAAATGAACCCATAGCTACAAGTGTTCGCTCTTTATTTCAAAATATTCAAACATTTAAACAGATGCCAACCAGAAACATTATACCCAATCTTATAACAGGGTGGAAAAAAACAGTGCCTACTTGTAATGATGTCATAAAACTGCATAAAAAGAATCAATCGCCGTGAAACTCTTGCAGATAGACGGGTGCCTTCCAACTGACTCACACACACCGTCAGTAGAGCAGTCTTGTGGTTTTCCTTAAAGATACTGCGACTGGGGCTTCTCTAACGGATTTACCTTATAGATTAAATAATTTTAACTTAACCCTTTACCTGCCCAATAGAAACTTTAATTTCAACAAAAACAACTATAAAAAATACAGCTATCCTAAAGTCTAAAGAAAGTGAGAAATTAAAATCAGCAGACCCGTGGCTAATTTCGTGGTCATATTCTGCTGCACTTAATGCAAATATTCATATGCATCTCTTTGAATCTTAACTATTCTTACGAGCTACCTCCATTTTATGGGCAGAATGTTATAAGTAGGTTGTACTGGTGAATTTCATAATCATAGAAGATACTCTTCTCAAATGCATTTAAATGTTTAAATTCAAAGGAAAATTGCTCTTAACAAATGAGCTAATGAGCTACATATTATTAGATTACAAAATATAAATTGTATATTTTTCTGATAGATATACCTTTGTGTTAGAGAAAACATTTGGAAAATTATATGCAATTTTGAAAAGATAGTTATATAGATTAAAACTCAGATTGGCTGCGGGTTATATAAAAAAAACACTGAGGTGACTGAGAATAAATCAAAGATAATAAGCCTCTTCAATTTTCCGTAGTATATGTGTTCATTAATTTGAATAAAATGTCACTTGAGTGGATATTCATTTTAGCAGTAAAGTCTACCGTAGTGTTTACAGTAAATCTCCTACCTAGTTTCGCTCTGAACTTAGTCCCGAACATTGATTATATCCATACACATCGCGAGGCCAAAACCCTCGATTACCGTTAAAGCTCATTTCAGTAAACATACATTCATCCAATACAGTAATCTCGATGGCCACGGCCACAACTTCCAATATTCCCCCAGTAATACCCATCCCTGAATTACCAATCGGAAGTAAATTCGCGGCTGAATCATTACCTTAGCTTTGAAAGGGAAGAGATTTGCTGATTGGTCGTGATTAAAAACGTCCCGGCCGCTGTGGCATCATTATTCGGATGCGTGTGCGTCATTGCGAAATCACTCCATTAAATATAAGGACCACAATTAAAGCGGTGATTGTCTGTCGCATGAATGGGAAACGTAGGCGGACTATCGGGATGGGTTAATTGCGTTCCCGTAATTTCCAATCAAAGTTCCGCATATTGGCGAGCATAAACATCCCGAAATTATCAGAACGGCATTCATATTCCTTGGAGGTGTATTTTCAACGAGGAATACTAGATTTAATCGAATATATCAGCTTATAAGATGACGAGCTCTTAGGAAAAAATTGAATACTCCACAGTAAAAGAAACGAGTAAATGTACTAAACAATAAAGCAGGGGAATTTGGGAAGATAATGAACGTAAATCTATGTTTATGCGAGGTCTACACGAGCCGTCTTTTGGCGCATGGCATGGGGTACAAGCACGGCAACTCTACTTTCTTAATCAATTGCTTTCGCGTATTGTTCATAGAAAAATGTATTCTTGAAACGATTCGTTCTAGCATCTATTTCCCTAATCTTCCTCGCAGCATCAGAACGGCTTATATAACAGGTAGATCGGAGTATATCAGTTACATCTTATGAGAACGTAATTTTTCTTGGAATTAGTCTTCTATCTTCTAAAGATTCCCATCCTGCGTCTTGTGTCATCTGAGTAACACACTGTTTTATCGTAAAAATTCTTTACAAAGCGTACCTCTTTTCGATGTACCTTTTGTTATTCCGGAATGTGACACTTGACGACAAGGTCCCATTCGCAATGTGCATACTCAAAGTAATGAAATTAAGCAAAAAATTAAAATAGAGAGTAAGAAGTAGTTTTTTCCCGGTGAGTTGCTTGAAGGAAGTATTCTCGGGTTTCCAACCGGGCAGCGTCTCTCCATTCTGTCAACGTTTCGGCTACGCACACTGCAGCCATCTTCAGTCCTGAAGATGGCTGCAGTGTGCGTAGCCGAAACGTTGACAGAATGGAGAGACGCTGCCCGGTTGGAAACCCGAGAATACTTCCTTAAAATAGAGAGGTTATTATTAATGATGATACTGGAAAGCGGAAGATCTGCGTTCGAGGTGTGTTGGCATTTTTCCCTCATTGTTTCAATTTGGGTTAAAGGTGCACGCTTCCTCGCTTAGTTAAACTTCACTTACATAGTTTTTAAAGTTATGAGGGAAGAAAGCTAAGTTACGATAAGGGTGGATGGGGAAAACTAGAGCAAATGGATGATTTCTCCCACTTGAGTAGTTTTCTTTCTTGGGATGGAAAATGCAGAGATGAAGTTCGAAAAAGAATAGCTTGGTCCAAGGAAGTCTTCATGAAGCGTTGGGAACTGAGGTCGCGATATATGATACCGGAAAAGATTGATACAGTCCTTGGGTTGTAGTGTTTTGCTATATGGGTGTGAAACGTGGACCTTAAGAAGGTAGGAAATCACACGATTGGAGGCTTTTGGGGTGTGCTTGTGACCTAGAATAAAAAAATGGGTTCATAAAAAACGAACGCAAGAGGTGTTTGAGATGGTTGGGGAAGAGATTGAAGTAATTATTTCGAAGTCATTGAAGTCCTTAAGCATTGACAGAAGAAATTGATTGGTCAAATATTGAGACGAGAGAGATTGCATTAGGAAGGAACTAGGATATAATGCAATGAACAAGACAGAGGGAAAGACAAAGGCAAAAGATATTTAAAATGTACAATTAAAATGAAAAATAATTGAAATAAATTTAAGATTACATGAAAGGTGGAGTAAGTTGACAAGAAACTAAATAAATAAATTTGATTATGGAATATTGAGGAAACTTATCAAAAAGTATCATATACTCATGTAAGATAATAAAACGAGCATTTTATCAATTGACATATGCGATGCTTAAAGGATACTTTCAAAATTATTGAGCTACCCGAAAAAACGGTGAAAGTTCATTTTGCGTGGAAATCACGAATAAAATATTCAGCTAATAAAATATTGGCAGCGTGAAACCGTTGCTGATGCATATTGATACGTTAAATAGATTAAAATTGAAAGCAAATCAAATGTTATTACGTGATTATGAAATGACGTAGAGAAGGGAAGTGAGCCTCTCCAATGACAGCATTTATTAATCGGGAAAACTAATTTCCTCGCGAAAATATAAAATTAAAATTCGATAAATAATAAAATAACGAATTAAACAGCTCCGCTCGGATTTAATTCTTTCGCAAACCGGTCGCTTCATACGAAATTGTTTTATGTTGGATTAAATTTTTAATTCAGCTCGCCTCTCTTCCATTAATGTATCGTAACGCAATTATGTGATACGCAATAGATGCACAAATGGACCTCGATATATACAAACCTGATTACGTGGCTGAAAATTATATTTTAGGGGAAAACGTGGTATAAAATATAATTTGTGTTGGCATCCGAAATATTCCGTAGAGTAAACTAATATTATCTTTTCAAATATGATTGCATGGAACTAGTTTTTTAGCCATATATTTCTGGAAGTCACTCAGGTGAATGCACATTAATTAATTATATCCTATGATTGGCATGACCTTTACCGTAACTAATGAATGTTTTAACTTGTATCGTGAAGTTTCTATGTATATCATTGCCAATTAGCTAGTCAATTAGTCTACTTCCTCTATAATAGAATCGAACGTGATTGTAAAATTAATATAATTGCTAAAGTTTGTTTCACCGTTGAAACGTCCCTATCAAAATTAAGTAAAATCTAAATGAATCTTTAAAAAAAATTCTATCGTGAACGATATTGTTTTGTAAAATTTTTGTAAAATTTTGTATACTCCTTTCTATCGTTGTGAACCAAAACCGACAGGTCTTCATACAATCCATTAATTACGTTCACCCGAAGTGTATATTTTCTGATTAGGAGAGAATTACATATAACCTCTATGCCCAAGCTCGCGTCAGTAGATAAGAAAAGTTCTCAGCACTACTATATAACAATATAAGTATTGTATAATCAATATATTTTATGAATATCAGCATGACACCAATTTCATAGTTCTAAAGATGAATTTTATAATGAACATCATTGCTGATGATGTAGCTTAGTTTTTTAGCATAGCATTTAACACATTTTGTATCAATTTCAGCCTACTAATTGCTAATCTTATGAGTTTGAGTAAATCAATATTTTCAGGTCTAATTTAGCAATGTTATCAACCAATTAATATAGAAATTTCATCAAGAGTCGACATGAGTTAGAGTGACGGAAAAGTTTCACTTTTCTTCGAGTTAAGGTAACGTAATTTTTTGTGAAGTACGTGCATAGGATCTATCGCATTTATTTAGATACGTAGATAATAGAGAATGTTAATCGATAACAATTCGACTTTAGCACCATATATTTTATTAATTAAATCAATAATAAGTAATATAAGGCATTTTGTAGCATCATACTGCATGCGTTGCTAACTTTATATTGTTATTATTACTCTCACTGTATGAACAATCAATATTTCTTCTAAGAAATGCGTAAAACTGGTTGAATTGACAGAAAATAATTAAATTAGTAAATTCAAAGCCTTTTTTATATATGGAATTCCACTGACTATGACTATAATACTGCAAGATAAATAATAAAATGATTTTGTATAGGTATACTTTTTTATCTTACATTTGATGTTTTATACTAATTACCTACAGAAACTCACCCAAAGACTAAGTGCACTCGCTTCCCAAACTGCACTTGCAACAGTAAAAGTTAAATAAAATCAGTTTTGAATGATAACAAAAATACATTTCAGTGATAAAATAAATACCCGAGTAGCATATCGCAACTTCACTAAAATAAACTCTTAGAAACAACAAAAACTCAAAGCATGCAAGTTTACAGCTAAGGAAGAACTATTAACTAACTCTAAGAACTGTTAACGTTGATGAGTGACTTTTAAGCGGGCAATCAGCTCCATAAACGGCCACTTAAGTGAGGTAACTCGACCGCATAAAATGAGAACCACGCCTCGGCTACGGATCCTACTCATTTCTCTCCCTTAATCCCGAAGGCACAATGTACTTAGAAAGAGGAGAGATGGAAGTGTATCTGATTCACTAACTTGACGCTACGTTACTTCGCCCGACAGTTCTGTAAGCGGCCGCTCCATCTTATCAATGAGAAAGTAGGAGCGCTGCCTCCTAGTCGGCTGCAAACATTTGCTGTTAATCAACGTCATCTCCTAAAATGTAACAAATACGTAACGACCTGGTATTTGAGATGGAGAACCGACTCTCGCCCAAAAATATTATGAGAAATTCCTTGAGAAAACATACAACAAAAACTGAATTGCATTGATAACTTTAGGAAAATTAATAATTATTTATGAGCGTGAATTTCTCAGAAAATAACGTAAAAATTGAAAAATGATAAAATCCAGTGGCTTGATTTGATCTTAAGTCTGTCATGCCGTTTTATTCTGTATAAAACAGTTTATTGAGCTTCATTATTCATAGCCTAATTAATTAGATTTATTTTACATTTGGCTTATAATAGCATGTTGTTCGATATACAACGAACGAGTTTTTGTGTTCAGTGGGTAAACAAAAATTTACTTAATTGTATAGCTTAACCTTGGTTAGCAAAGGTAAAATAAACGATGTAAATATTTTTTAAAGATGAGAAAATTATAGCCCTCTTTTGCATATGGCGAACTACAACTGAAGAATTAAGTGAAAGACACCCCATTTATGTCAACATATCTGTTTATAGTTGGACTTTTAATCGGACTTACTTTAGTGCAGAATGAAGGAGATATTTGGTACTTTTTCCACAAAAATTGTTTTATTTGTACTACCGGTTTCAACGGAGGACCGTCATCTTCAGGATGAAGATGACGGTCCTCCGTTGAAACCGGTAGTACAAATAAAACAATTTTTGTGGAAAAAGTACCAAATATCTCCTTCATTCTGCATGATGGATTTCCACCATATCTCGCCCGATTCTGTGAATTTTATACTGTGAATTTTATTGGACTTACTTTAGCATTACTTTGTTGAAAAATAATTAACTAAATAAATTAAATAAATAATTTACTTTGAATCAAGGCGTTACTTTTATCCTTAGTCAAATTTACTATACGGATGATTGTCTATTAAAAAAACAATAATCATAGTTCTATCAATCATTTTCGACGCAACTGATAAAAAGTTTAATCAGAATAAATCAAACCTTCGTAATTGCTAAGCTATTTCTTATCCTTCAATAGTCCTAAATATTTCTTGGCACATAAAAAATAAAATTTGATTACGGCTAAGCCATCGAGACTATAAGTATGGTAGGCATATCATAACTAAGCATCTTATCGCTAAAATAGGAGCTGTTTGATGTGTATGTCGAGGAGCTCACAGAACCTATGAGCCTGACCTCTATCGATTTAATCACATGCAGACCGCAAAAATTTTGGGGTGTGTTCCATAGCTTTTTTGGACGCACAGTTTTATGGGAAAGGATTTGCCATTAACCACAGTGACACGGAGAAATTTACGACCCTTCAATAAATTTTCGAGCAGTGGTCTCTTCAAAGCTGTTATCACGAATTATGTCATCAAATCGTTAACATCGTGTTAACACCGCTAATCTTGTCGTGTTTAAATAAATACGTTTCATACGGATGGCAAAATTCGGTGTGTTTTTATACTTTGTAAACATGCTCATCTGATGATGAAGGTTAAACGTTGAAACCTGATAATTTGTTTTAATTAAAAATAAAAAAAAATTGTTGTGAGAAAAGGAAAAGTTTATTTTTACTGACTCTACATTATTGATTTCCACAAAAAATCACTTTTTATTGAGAATATTTTATGAATTTTGATCCTTGATTACATATATCACTTAAGTTGCCTAAGACTTTAATGAAGCCCGTTGTGATCTGGTAGAATGTTATATATTCTTCGTAGTGAATTGTACAATGTTGTTATGCGTACTTACGTACATATACGTGGGTTTATTTACCAAAGACTGTTGAAATACCTTCAAGACTACGAAGAACAACGCAGTCATATTATTTTTATTGATAATCGATTAAATTAATCTTATTTTAAAAGCTTCATTTGACCTTTGACCTTTGACAATAATTAGGTATTAAAATAGTAGAAGTTATTAAAAAAGTAATTATAAATAAAAATCAATATTGGAGAAAGTATTTAATATTATAAGTGTGGTCTGGCATATCATATATTTATGACCAATTGCTAGATAGATCATGAGTAAAATATCTTGGATGTTTATGAACGCGTTACATATATCCTAATGGGAAAGCTGGAGATATAATTAGCAATTCATATGAAAGAAATCGTCGTTTTACTATTCTGTTGAATGCTTGATGAGTAAAAAATAAGGTAATAAATTATAATAACGTACGTCTATAATTGATATTATACCAAGTATGCTCTTTTTGCCATCATTCGTCATTCTATTTTGCTATTATAATGAATGAGTTCTTATCATTCATTGTTGGCTAATTAGTTGCTATAAATCAACTTTTAACCTATTTCAAACTATTACTGCGTGAAATTTACTTTTAATTAGGGTACTGATGTGTTGGAAATTTTAAGTATATTCGAACTGAAAACAAAGCTAGTCTAATGATGTTATGCTGATGTGTTACGATAAATTAATCAAGTATGACAACATCATGCAGCTTTGCATTGATAAACAATAATTCAAAACTTTAGTAATTAAACTTGGCTAAAAATATCCGTGATTAATGAGATCACGATTAATCCTTGCAAGATTTTCCTTAATTTACATTAACCAATTAGGTAATGAAAGGCATCGAAAATATTGCAAATACAGAGTCCATATGATTTTATTATCTAAGCTAAGATTATCTAATATTAATATTTAGTAATAAATTAATATCGTTATAGTATTTTTATAAGTAATACTTCAAAACTATTTAATTTTAATACGCTGTGCATAAATAATAAACTATACAGGAATGCCTTGAACTTAAGAAAGGATACACTGCTTTCAACGAACAATGATCGTAAAAATACCTTTCGACGAAAGAACAACGCAGTGCTAAATCAAGAAGATATAATACGAGTTTTATTTTTTGCTGTTGTGGTATCCTTCGAAATAAAACCCAGTGGAGACAGCGAAATTAAAAAAGTTCGCAGTTTATAGACTACGCCGTAGCTGCAGTAACGTTTCACAGAGACATCTGTTCCCACAACCTCTGCACGATTTTATTGCACAAGTTTGCTTGAGACGATTCCCTCTGTAGCATTTTCTGGGTATTTATTTAATTAAAGGAGACTCTTTATATTCAGTGATTTTACAAAAAATATAACGAAGATATAACTTCTGCCGGATAACGTTCCCAGGATTTAGGCTATCAATAGAAATTATATCATGACAAAATGAAATCTCTTTTGTTTGAAAATTACCAAGACTCACGAAAACGTGATTTTTAATGTTATAACCTGATTTTTGTTACATTTGTATCTAATATATAGCTGACTTTCAATCTTAATTCATACCACTGCTGTCTAAAGAAATTTATGCTCACCTCGCTAAGATAAAACAACACTTTTATCAGCTTAAAGGGGAATTCAGTTAAGGGGAGGTTAAACAGAGTTCAGTTAACAGAGATCAGTTAAAAGTGATACAAAAATTTTCCAGGGGTCTCAACTAATTATTAAATTTTGTAAGTTGCTATTATGAAATCTCTACTAATTCAAATCTTATCTATATTTTTATAGTTATAAGATAAAAAATTTTTAATTACATACTTTTAATTTCATTAGACAGAGCAGTAAGATAATACAAGTTTTAATTAAACAATTTCAAATAAATTCAATTGAAGAAGCCTTAACTTGGTGGAATTCCATAATCGGGATCATATTAAATAAACATTGCAAATTTGCAAACAATAAAATATATCTGTGGAATTTGCATTGTTTGTTTAATATGATACCTAAATAATTTTAATTTCACTAGAAAATTTTGCATAAGACCTTGAAAATTGCTATGAAACAGACAGGGTACGGTTGAGCGGTGCCAGATTTTCACTCAAACAAAATTTAATGGCATCGTGGAAAGGATAACTTAGGTTCATCCTGGTCTTTCGGTGTTTTCTTGCAAGTACCTCTCAATGAGCGAAATGATACTTGTTCGATGGAAAAAAAAACATTTTTTTAAAGCCTGCTGCGGGATGTGACAAATGACGATGATTCGGAGTAATGAGGCCTTGATTGCTGGAGCCATTTCCTCCCTCGATCACCCGCTGAACTGAGCAGAAGACTGAAGGAGATGAGCGATAACCACCGAGGACCCGGGATGCGTGAAAGCGTCACCACAGAGAGAGAGGCGGATACAGGAAGAAGGTGGCGACGGATGGAAGAGGAGGAAGATGCCCTTAGTCACTGCCCTTTAACTAATAGAGGGAAATTTTCTTCTTGCGAACAAAATACAGACGGTTTTTAGATAGTGAATCCTCATGTGACAGTGTGATGATAGTAGTGATAATTGGTTACTTATGGGGGTAGTAAATTATGAACATTTCTGATTGGTAAATTAATTAATTAATGTTTATTGCAATACTAGTTGATTAGTCCATTAATGCATATATCCATTCTATAGACTAATTCGATAGTGCATATAATACTTATTATAATAATGCAACATTATTGACTATTACAGAACATATGTAATTTAGTTACAACAATCAATTATGATAAATTTATCTAAAAACTTTTACAGAACATATAGAATTTAGTTATAAAAATAAATTATGATAAATTTATCTCCTAGATTCAGCACCATGGTAAAAATACAGTACAGTACAATTTTTTATCATTCTGAGTTAAACAACAGTGTCGCTTCAATAGTCTCAATAATTAATTTCCTGGGAGATGAGTGCTGAGCATAGCAATGTATTCATAAAGTTAATTAAGGTCCTGCTAAGTCCTAAATTGGACTTGCCAGCAGGTGCCATTTAATTTAAATTTAAAATTGATTGAATATGATCCCTCAAATAGGTAAATATCAATTACATTTTACATTATAACTTTACATAATAACACCTTTATATTGAATTGAATATCCATCCCCCTAATTTGTTTTTAAGAGTACTCATATTTTCTGTTTCTTAAATCCCTTGGAAGTTTATTCAATGCAGTAGGTATTTTGGTACATCTATGATTTATTTCTATTTAAGTGTAGATTTAATTTAAATCAATAATTTCCTAATAATATCCGCATTGAATCTTATAAAAAATATTTCATCAGCAAACAGTTCTACTTAAGTTTTGGGAGTATTTATTTAAAATCTAATGTGTTTTAATATTTAATGTTTTATAGGTAATGTATGAACACGCATTTCATGTTAAAGTTTTTCTTCATTAAATAAAATTATTAAGTTTTTACTTTCTTAAGTTAAGTTTAAATTAAGTTTTTAAATTATTAATAATTATTTTTTAAATTAAGTTTTTTAATTCTACTTTTTTATTCTTTTAGTTACACTTAAGACCAAATAAAATGAAATTCACGAAGTGTTTTGGCTGAAAAAGAGAAAAATCTACATAATGGCCAGAATAACGCTGATTTCTGTATGAATCGAATGATTTAGAAAGATTATTTTCATTAATTTATTATCTGATAAATATTTAATTTTGATATAGTAATGACAATAATAATCAACTTTTCGATGCATTTTTTAATAGTGATATACATAACGAAATGCACAACATCGTGATTCCTTCTCTCAGCAAACGTGATTTTCGATTCCAGGCGTCAAAGAAATTTCACGAGATTGCAGCGATAACGGATAGCTAATGTTGATCTCTTTTTTTCCGGATAGTGTAAGCTGCCCAAATTTGAGAGCTAATTAAGATGTCAGATATTATCACACCCCTTGCAATACGCCATGCGACGGCTGTCAGGTTACTAATGCGAAGGTAAAATAAATTATCAACGCAATGTCCTACTTCGATAAATAAACCTTGTGGTTTCCACTAAATAATAAATTTACTGCTACTAGTTTTCCAAGGTTCACCATCAACAAGCACCATACAATTAGACACGTAAGTATAAGTAAAATTTTAGGGTAACTTTTGTGTTTAGAAAATGGTGGGCGAAGGAAGAGAGGGTGAAGGGAATATTGAATTATTAATTGGAACAATCGGAAGAGTAAAAGGAGGAGAATTTTGGAAATGCTTGGGAAATAAGCATTACCCGGTTTTACGTTCTATTTCTTTAATCTCAATCTTCTCCGATTTTCTTTAATTTTTGGGTGTAGCATTGACGTTGAAGAAATGTTGCCGTGGCCTTCTATGTGAAATTGAAACACAGATGCATATTTTAGCCCTCAGGTGTGTTCACTGGCCATTATCCTTAATTACCCTCCTGTCTGACCGGTGTATCTCACAGGCCAGCTATTGCAGGGAGGTTCGTACAGCCCACTGAGGGAATCGGAACTCCTTTTGTCCTTCCGGTTGCCGAAGGCTCTGCAGAGGTCACCGGGGACATAGACGCTGCCCTTAGACTGTCGGAAAACATTTTTGCTTATTTAAGAGGTTCCCAATAAATACAAGATTTCTCACGATGATGGGGTTAGAGAAGTCAAGGCAAGTAATGAGTTTTAATTTTTAAATGTGGAAGCTTTTCTGCCAAATTAGGGTTGCATTTGTTGTGTTCAGCTATTTTACTGAGGACGGTAATGTGGTTTTGAAAGCTGGGGAGAGAAGGATAAGGGTTACACGGTGAATTATTCGGTGGAATGTGGAACTAAGTTACGGGAATCGGGGTGGGAAGAATGGGATGGGATGGTGAGATCCCTTTAGGTTAGTTTTCTCTTGATGCTATATTGGGGTTATCCATTGTTGAGTAAGATCGTAAGGTCAAGGAAGTGAAGGGAGTCAAGGGATTCGGGGTCTACGATGAAGGATAGGGAATGATGGAGGGAAATCAGGAGTGAAAGGAAATCTATCAAATGTTGGTTTGATCCGCTCCAGGTGCAAATTGTGTCATCTACGTAGCAGCGAAACTAGAAGTATTGCCTCATTTAGCCTTTCTCGCAGCTGAAGAGGTTACTTTCTCATTCAGCTAAGAAGATATTTTGAGTTATGTGGGAAAGGGGCGGCCCTATCGCGAGGTTTGGTTTTTGGTGGTGGAAAAAAGCGTTGAAAAGGAAGTTATTTTTCTTAAGGCATTCCGTGGTTGATGTCCTCTCTGATGTCCCTGGTTACTAAAGAGATCTGGATGCTGCGACAGGAAGAGGGATAAACAAAAAAATAGCAGGTGTATCATACCATAGGAGATTTCCGTTGGGAAACTTTTGAATTGAGGGCTTTCACCAGTCAAATAGAGGTTTTATATTATATTTGGGGGAAATGGACTCCATTCCCTTCTTTGTTAGATACCCCTGCGTATCTAATTTAAAGTTTCCTGAATTTTTTTTAAACCTTAAACGATTATGGTAGGATTAAATATAATCTCTTAAACTTATTTAGTTATTTTTTACCGAATATAGCACCTGTCTTCAAAGTTGAGATTCACCAAATCAGATGTAATAGGCAGTTAACCTTAAGCATAAACGTTAAGTTTTATAATAGAAATCATTCATGTTTGGGGCATTATTAATTTTTATCCGATAAAAGGCAGAATTTATTTGGCTATTCATGCGAAGTTCAAACTATAGTAATTTTATCCTTTCTTGATATAACAGCCTATCATTCAACAAGTTTAGTCTCATTCCTTCGCCTCTTTAATAGCGAACTCGTTCATCATTCAGTACGGGGGGATTTTCCTTAAGGCTACTATGGAGGTTTAATTGGATTCCAGATTACCATTGATTTTAACTTGCAATTAACAGTGTTTTTGAGTTATTAATTAATGAGATCACCTTCGGACTTCAGCAGGGAGGTCAAACTTGTTGGCTTTAACAACCTATTGCCTCGACGAGTAAAGATGAAAATAGATATTTTATGGGTTTTAGAAAACATAAACTAAGAGAGTGACGTTATTAGTTATTTTCATGATTATAGTTATCATTATGTTTTATTAGTTATCTTAATTATGATTTTTATTATTATCTAATATTGTTATCAGCCAGAAAATACGCTAAGTGTATCATATTTTTTTATGCTTCTTCCTGGCTGATTTCAATTAATCTGACTTTAATTATATGAGAGAACACGTTTGTAATAGAGTAATCAGAAAGCATTTTAAAAATAGTCCTTTGTAATTTTATCACTGTGTGTTTATATTTCGCATGAATAATGAATCATTCGTCAGTACCTGAAGATCTCATTAGAGAATCGTCAAAATGAATTATCAGATTTTTTTCCTGTTCTATATAGCAAAAAAATTATAAGCTTTGATAAACTGTTCCCTCGTAAATTTACAAAATAAAATTTAAAAGGTAAAATATACATAAACTTAAGTATATAAAGCAAATTTAAAATGCTTCATTGGTGGAAAATCAATCTGAATATGTGTTAGGTAATATAAAGGAGGGGTTATTTACCAAGAGTGAAACGAAGAGTGTATTTTGGAAAAAATTGGGAGTTTGAACATGCCTATTTCTAGAGGACATGAATATTTACGTATGTTACATAGCTGACAATGAATGTGATATCTAAACCAATACTGGATAGAGAAATTTATGTCCAGCATGCTACGACAAGGAACACTTTTGTTTTGGATATAATTTAGGAAAATGTCATTTATTATTTATGTTGTGATCTCTTTCTCTCTTTTATTCAAATTTTTCAACACATTTCGCAGGTTTTTCACACCCCTACTCTCTTTGTGGCTGTTTTCCCATAGTGGATATACATTTTTATGATATTAAAATTAACAGATTTTTTTATCCTCCTCAAACCATTCTTTTTTTCATATCTTCTCTCTATGTCCACATCACTAGCAAAGAAGTTAAATGTTCTTATTGTCGTTGTAACTTGCTTTTATATGTATAAGACAAGGGTAAAATGGAATATGGGACTTACTATTCCCAATTTCACTCAGTGTGGATTGTATTGTACTGTAAGGTATATTAAAGATGACCTTATGAAATTCATACTCTTCATATATCCGCCTATTGTTTCAGGTTACTGCTCGAGCCCCGCTCTCAATACGCCGTACGATTTAATGGCCCACCCAAGGGTAATCAAACAGCCGCTTTAGCCGGAAGGGTACCGAGCCATTCTGGAAGATCGCTCACAAAGCAAGTGGATGCCAAGTATATGAGAGAGTGTGCGTGGAAATTAGATATGTGGAGGATCGGCTGTGCACAATGCCTCGGAGAGCACAGACATGACAGCGCACGGAGGTCATAGGTCACGTCGCGGAGTGCAGCGTAAACTTTGGAGATGATCCAAGTCGGGAGAGGCAAGATGTAGGCCTAATCGACGAGCAGGAATGCTATCCCTGTCTCCGAAATCGTGTTTATTGAAGGTTATGGTGTTTTATGGATGGTCATTTTTTTATTCAAAGGATCGCGCTCAAAGTCGATCAACCGAAGATTCTCTCGTGTAAATTTTGAAAGAATTAGATTTAGAAAAATGAAGGATAGGAATTCCATAATCCATAATTCCACCTAAACCATGGAAAACTGTACGGAGACAGAGAAATGAAACACAAAGTTGCTCAAAATCAATTGAATTAATTTCCAATACCAAGGAATCTACTCTTAGTTTCATCATCAGAAACAATATGACTATGTATATAGGATATAATTTAATTATAATATTATTCAAAGAAATCAGATTAGTTCTCTGTATATAAAAAATATTCCAAATTTATATTTTTTCACAAATTTAAAATCTCAATTATTTTGGAAAATACGAGATTCGTTTTTTATTTCTTCAAATGGCGATCCAGAATATCTGACCAGATCACCTGGAATTCATAATGCAATTAATTCTACCAAACCGGATTCATTGTCGTATTTTCCCAAGATATCCAAAATCCAACGAAAATAAATTCCACAAAGATGTAAAATAAAGGCCTAGGGAGATTCCAAGCAAACAGAGAAAAAAATGGAGAGTTCAAAGTAATATAATTCTTCTAGAATAAACTAATACTGAAATACATATTTTGACTTTTTCCTTATATTTTATTTAAATCGCTCAAAGATTCATGAAGAAACTTTTTTACTATGAAAGCAATTATGATGGTGATTTTTTATACTTGAATACTATTTGATATCACTGAATATAATTCATGAGACGTCTGAAATTTTTAAACTTTTAAATTACTTATTTTTTCACTCATATCCATATTATGTGAAGATATGTTACTGTTTTCGAGAAATATTTGTTTATATAAAAGATGTCTTAAGTTGGTTCGTAATATTTTAATCTGAGCTAAATTAATCTCAAAACCTTCTTTTCAACAAATTCTAAAGTAAGAACAGTTAATGGTTAGCAAAGAGATTTCCTCGGCAGCTTGATACAAGGCCTAAGCTCACTTCCTCTCAACCATTTAAGGCCATTAAGAGAGCGATTTAATATATTCCCGGATAAATCTCATTACTGCCTCGTAACCCAACAGATTTTCCCCAGATTACACAAAGCAGTAACAGAGTCCTTGGATTGTTTTAATGCAGAGTTCTGCGTATTTGCCATCCCTCCCTCTCACAGCTAGCTCTGGACACCCGGATATATCTAAACCCATGTTTGCGGCCGAGAGTGGCAAGCCACAGGGGAATGAGACAGCATCGGAAACTGGAGGCAAAGGAGGTGAAGATTAAAGGGCCCGAGCACGGAAGGAGAGAGGGCTGCCGGGATAAAGGTCTAAAGGGTCTCAAAAAGAAGTTCCCTCGGATAAAATTTGGGAAGGAATCCAGTATAATTTGAGTGGAAATATGGGGAAAGGAGTTTAATTAAAGGAAGGGAATTAAGAGGAAAGAAAGTGCGGTTGGTGAAAGCGGAGACATAGACGAAGAGGGTAAAGGGACGAGATGTAAGCTGAATGCAAAGTTTGCTCGGTGTGACTGCAATAAATGTGGGAAGGGAATATCCTGGAATTGGATAAGTTGGCGGAACATCGATTAGAGGCTCACTCTTAAGAGAGAAAAATTTTCGTCGATCTGTACACTCTTGCTTATAAAGGTAATTCAAAGTTGTCTTAAGCCAACGTTATGAATATCCAAAATACTCTTGCCACAGTTTAACTAAAAATATCCATAATTTGCTTTGAGATATCGTCGATGAAAATGATTTTGTGTTAGACGTAAAGTGACACTTTGCGAGATCAAACGAAGTTTTAATTTCGTGTTAGAGAGAAAATAGTCGTGTTTAGGTATAGATTTTCGTTATCGAGAAAAGCTGCGTAATTTGGATCAATCTTCTTTGATGTCTGATTAATAAGCCTTTGTTTCTCAAAGGCTTTAGTGAACTCAGAATTAGGGACCTTTTCTTGCTTAATTTAATCTCAAATAAGCTTTCATCATTAGTAAAACATGAAGAAATATGGAAAAATTGTGAAAGTCTAACTAAGCGTAAAATTAGAAAAGGGTTAACACAGGGAAAGAATACACCTTTTCCTCAATTAATAACCCAAATTACGATCAGTTGCTTGCATAATAGTACAGTCCTGGCCAAAATTAACGCAGCACCGGCCGTAAGGATCGCGAGGGAGGTGCTGCGTTAATTTTGGCCAGGAGTGTACATATAATATAATTTGAGTCAAAGTTTTCAATAAATTAGGTGGTGAATGATAATTATTTAGAAAATATTCATGCTTTCGCAGTCTCTGTAAGGGAAGAGAATTGGAATCCGGCTCTTAATAAATTGAAGGATATAAAATCTCCAATTAACCGTCTTTGATAGCGCTCCACACCTTGGTGTCGTTTTTTGTATTTCTAAGTACACCTTAGACATTTATTATTCGGGAGTGCAGTGATTATAGTTTTGTACGAAATCTATTAATTTCTTTATATCCTTATATATAGATATTTTGCGATGTTCCTATTTTAATTTATATATTTTTAACCTATCTTCATTATAATAAATGTTCCTATTTCCTCTTGTATTAGACAAAATATGTATATTTTGATGTATAATCATGTTTAATGAAAAAGGGCACTTTTGTGCCCGTTAATAAAAATCAATTCAATTCAATTATCAGCAGAATCCAATGCATAGCTTTCTATAGATAAATTCTAATCCACCGTAGATACTTTAGTGTAAGGTAGCACTTCTCATGGGGGTGTTTTAATGCTACAAGTCAGGTAAAATTTATTTACTTAAATTGTTGACCACTTAATTCCTAAAATTTACGCGGTGGCACATCAGAAAACGAGCGATACTACTGACTAAGTTTATAGCTAAAGAAAATATGGTTGTCGTTTTCCGGACTTCGATGACAAATGATTGAGTATGTATACGAGCTTGAATTTGTTGACCATTTGATTTTATCTCCCTTTCGTCACGGACAATATCATTTTTACTTAAACGATGAAGAGGAAGATTATTTCTGTCTCCCATTGGATTAAGTATTCCACATTTCCATGTAATTTATGAAGAAAAGGTGTAACTCTTCTTTTAATTTCATCTGTATCAGCAAACAACGATAACATAAAAATTTGAAAGACTTTTGCGAAATAGTTACCTTTCTTTTTGCTTTTAATTATCTTGCTTACTATGTGTATAATTCGTTTGAAAACATATTGGAAACAGGATTTTGAATTGCGAGGGATTCAGCTGAACTAGTGTGAGCTGAATTGAAACGAGTTGATAGATATTATTTGATTCCAAATCCCAGTAGTAGCAGTGTTAAAATTACTTCAACAGCCTAGGTCATTTCGCACGTTGGCTCCCACTGGGAATTGAACCCGGGACCACTTTTACCAAAGGCAAACGTACTGTCAACTTGATTATCCGGGAGCTCCTCCAAATCCTTTTCCTTATACGAGGTATCACTGCATAAAATAATCACTTAGATAGTCATATCTATTGTTTCAAATCGAGGAGCACAAGAAAAATCTCTCCGATGTATCCTCATATACACACATTTTGAGTTAAACCGCATGGTTGTCATAAAACTACCCAGAGAGCAACTGATAAATCAGGGTGAAAACTTCTAAAAAACTAGACGGTGAAAGGGCCCAAAAGAAGGCATAACTCAAGATTATTTAAGCAGCTCTCAGATTGCCAGATTCCGCCTGTATCGCGACGGATTCATTCGAACGGGATTCGAATTCATCTTGTCGGGAGCCCCGATTTTCAAGCTTCTTAAGGCCCGAGTTGGAAACAAGCGGAGGGAAACAAAATGACAGATGGGTAACGCGGGGCAGGGAATTGAGATAGATGCATATCAAGCGGGACGTTCGGTGGGCGTAAACAATTTGGAAAACCGTGCGATAGGACAAGAAGTGCTGGGAACGAGTGAGGGAGACAAAGCTGGGAAGTTAGAGGAAGATGAACTGTCATAGGTCATGGGAGACGAAGGAAAGGGAGAAAAGAAAAGGAGAGTGAGGGAAAGCGCGGAAAGTTTGATAATGAAGACAAATGAAGGTTGGAGAGAGCGGGAGGATCGAAGATTGATGGGGAGTGAAAGATTGTTCATGGTGAGGTTGAAAGCGAGTGGTCCAAGGGTGATAACGAAATGGAGAACCATGAATGATAGAAGGGATACAGAAGGTCGTTTATACTGCAACGACGGGATAAGGAATGGTCATAAAGAAAGATAGAAGATTTAACCGTTAACAGTCGGACTGCGGACGTGATTAAAACAACGTAAACGGTGTGTTCAGAGGGTCATACCAAGAGGGTCCTCGGATGACCACAGAGTGACATTTTTAGTGATCCTGATGTAACTACAACAAGGATATTTTTCTTGATTTACGCATTTATCCAGGACCAGTTTAAGATAAAACATAATTAGACCCACATAAAATTCTCTTGTAAAAACGTAAAAAAAACAAAAGCTCCCTTGAGGGAGTACCCGGCCTGCTGTACTATATTACTCTTGCTGTTGTCTCTAAACAGCTATAGCTAAAATTTTTACATGAACCAAGGACTGTAGTGATGTAAATATGAATCTGTATCATAAATTTCAGATAGCTTAATGGTCTTCATATGACATGCAATCGAAATATAATAATATCGCCGGAATTGATTAATTAAAAAAAAATCATGTAAAACTGTGTAAGGATATTATTTGACTCCCTGTGAAGCATTCAGCCCAAAGACCGGTTGGTACGTACCTCACCCCCTCCAGAATAAGCTTCCAAGAGCTGGTAGAGAGGAATGAGGTTTAACAGGCAGGATGAGGAGTGAGGTAGCTTGTCCTTACTATCCTCACTGAGCTAGAAAGCTACAAGCGTAGCATGTTTATGCAAGTGAAGCAAAATGACTCCAGAGTAACACTTCTCTTGGCATTGCATAAAGAAAGACCATAATCAGTGTAATTATTCACTCATACCTCAGTATCTTTTATCTCTTTACGTCCATGATCAAGACTGTAATGCAGGTAAGTGAGATACAGTTCTTTCTATCTTGAACAAATGAAAATATTCCATACGTCAGATTTGGTAGCAGGAGCAATTTGCTTTCACTGCTGTTAATGCATTAACAAATTATCCCAAGATGTAGTTTATGAAACCAGAAAAAAAATTTTGAGTAATTTATCACAACAAAAAGTTGATCGATAAAAGTATAACTGTGGGGTTAACCAAACAACGTTGGTGATCTAAGCTCGGTAGGTTAAGACGGGCATGGATACGTTTTCATACTCGAATCAATCTTCTTTAAAAACAAAGGCTCGGTGAAGTATGCCTAGGTGTGTGTGTGTGTGTGTGGATCCAAGAGATATTCGGGTCTTGTGATAGTTCTCGGAAGGGGGAGCGGATATCGCCTTCGGGGCTTAAATTCGGTGGCGAAAGGAGGAAAGCAGAAGGCCGTTGGAGTTATGTCCCATGCGTGGGGTCCCTTTGGAGTGCAACGGAGCATTTCAAGCAGCCCTATGAGGGGAATTGGGAGATTTAAGGAAAAGGAACGTATGTGTGTTCGCTTCCAGTTTAACTTCCCTGAATTTCTGATATCCTTTTCCTCTTTATCTGGATTTTAACAGAGTTTTCTCACCTACGCCGTAAAAGTTTAGCGCCTCCGAATGCCTCGTTTTTTAAGTGCGAGTTTGCGAGGAAAAGTTCTGCTGGAATGGCGTAATCTCTTTGGTACGTGAGACGGCTTTCATCAAGATATTAGACCTTGATACCTTACTCCAAGTATAGGGATGAACTTTTAAAAATCCACTTTCAGATTCTGGGCGAGATATGTTTACTGAAGATAGATGAAATCACAAGTAAATCTTCCCTGAGATAATCATGGGTTACTTATTATAAGAGGTGTTTGAAAATATTTTTATTTTTTCTGAAATTTATAGATTTGAAAACCAAATTGATTGTTTTGTGTTTTTATTGTTTCCTAAATTTGGTGTTACTAATTTTCTCAGAGTCTCATTAAAGCAAATGAATAATATTAAGCACACTTTAGCATAAACGTTAAACGAATTGAAAATATTATTAACTGTAAATTATACAAAATATTAAATTTAATTTAATGAAAACTGTGCTGTTTACATCAAAGGAAAATCCGTTCACAGCTGCAAATCAACAAAACATGATATTTTTGAAGTTATACTTCTTTGCGCTCGTTGTAACGGGATGGGGTGTCGGTCGAAAAACCGCGTAACGCGTGAGATTTTTCGCGTTAGATTTTTTCATAAGAAATACACGTAAAGTTCATTTTTTTCGTTGTAGGGTTCATTTCTTTTGCAAAACTTAATTAGAAAGAACAGTCGTAGGAAGTCGAAACTAGCAAAAAAAAGAAGGGAAATAGATGAAAGATTCTTATTATGGTCGTGGAATATCGTTTGCTATTCGAAATTGCGAGAATTTTGATAAAAAATACGAAAATTTTGTCTAAATTTCCATGTAGTAAACAACTCATTCCCTTGACGATCAAGGCGACTGTTGATTCCGAGCTCAAGCGTAATTCCATAAGAAGACGGGGAAAATTTTTAAAATTTCGAATTTTGTTGACGAGTCTGTAGCAACCAAGTTTTATTTATAGCAACATAATTGTTTACCGTCTTTTTCGTCAAATAAATGAGTTTTATATTTGTAGTTAACCAAAAATTTATTTTTCTCGAACAATTCAACGAGCTGCGTATAAATATCCTGGTAAGTTGAGGACGTATTGAATATATATTCTTCTGAATTAAGTATTAAATCTAATCTATTTGCAATAATGTATATTTAGCGATTTACGGAAATGGAGTTAGCGAAGAACGTAAAGATTTCCCAGATTCGGTGTTTGTAAGCTTTGAAGAGTTGAACAGCGAGTTGTAAATTTGTAACAAACCTCCAGCATCGTAGTACATTAAAAACTTGGGTCTGCGTCGGACCAGACGGTGGAAGTTATACTTCTTTGGCCATTCGCACACGCCCATCCACACACACACACACACACAGACAGACGGACAGGATGTGTAAATGAAATATAAGACCTTTTCCTCTGTTATCCAATTTATTTCTCTTCAATATATTATTATGAGTGCCTTCATTATTATATTACAAACTTATACATCATCATTATCAATAATCTCTTCTGCAATCATTCTTTCATCTTGACTATTTTCTGGTTCCTCATTAGAAATCGCACTGTATTCCAAGATTGACACAATCGGTTTATGATAACTAAAGTAACTAACAAATATTCTAGATTCAAACCTTCAAAGATATCTACTAAATACAGCATCGATGGTCGTCCCGTATTTGGTCGTACTTTGTTTCTTATCATTCGACATTACCAAGTCTAGCTTTTCTTTTAGGAAATTTATCAATGGCTCTGTTTTGTCATCGGCAAAATTGATGCTGAAATCACCGCTCATTATCATTGGGATTTCATGAAAATTTTCCTCGAGCAATTCGGAACCTTCTTTAGTATAAATTAATAAGTTTTGGTGTACAAACTTTATGATTTGGCTCACAGTTTTACCAGGGGATATGTATACCGCCACAACTACAAATTCTCGACCAGTTTGTGGAACGCATTTACTGACACAAATTTCTCCAATAGCAGACTGTGCTAGAGCAAGAGATTCTGATGCCCTTGAATGAACATCCATGTGATAAGTGACCATATTACTATGGTCATTTTGGCTGTGGTAAATTGCTACTCCTCCCGCGCTAACATTTTTTTTCATCGATGGCTAGTTCAGAGTCGGATTCCGACGACAATTCTGTTAATTTTGAAGTTATACTTCTTTGCGCTCGTTGTAACGGGATGGGGTGCCGGTCGAAAAACCGCGTAACGCGTGAGATTTTTCGGGTTAGATTTTTTGAAAAATAATTTCTGAAAAAAAAAATTTTTAGCCGGGGATCGAACCAGGGACTCTAGCGTGGTAGTCTTAACAAATCACCCACTGAGTCACTTGATGTTTGAGTTGCAGAGAGACTTGTAACCCCGCGCGGAATCCCCCTCTAACGTGTTTATGCTTTAATATGCAAAAAATATTACCTGAGATTGCAAAATGCAAAGGCTGGATTTTGAAATTGAAAATTATTAATCGATCAAGTTTTGTCATCTTCGTGGATGAAAAACTGGTTAAAATTAGGGAGAATTCTTATATCACATTTCGTTTGGGATACTAGGCATTTTTTGAAAAATGGGCTGAAGACAAGCGATTTGAACCACCATCAACATCCAATGTGAACATTTTCGGGATATTTTTTATTCCAAAATGACACTTTTCTGACAAGCATCAATGGCCAAAGAAGTATAACTTCCACCGTCTGGTCCGACGCAGACCCAACTTTTTTATTTAAAACATATTCACACGATAGATGTTAGGAAAAACAAAACATATTTCTTCTTGGAATTAGGCGATATTTTTTAATAATCCATAATGGAAAGAAAGTTTTGTGAATTTATTGCAAAAGATCAAAGCAGGATTCGCGTAAGCAAAGATGTCATGAGTGATCAAAAATGCGACAAAAATTACGTAAATAATACAATTATATATTGTACATTAATTTAAATCATACAAAAATTACATTTCTCTCTCTTATAAATAATGAATGAAGCAAAAATCACCAAAATCCGTGCTGCTTATAAAAACTGTCAATATTAGCATTATTTCGATAAATCGGCCAAGATCCGCGTTATTTGTTGGTTTTATAGCATATTGCGAAAAACAAACACATCTACTTATTATTTACCTAAATTTCGCATCCAGAGGTATGAAAGCGTTTGCATAAGAAGTACGTTTCAAGTACATCTTATCGTTGTAGGCTTTACTTCATTTGAAATTTTAAATAAGAAAGAGTAGTTATAGGAAGTCGAATCTAATACCAAATGAAGGAGAATAGACCGAGGATTTTTGTCCTGGAAATCTGTTTACGATTTGAAAGTGCGAGATCGTTTATAAAACCACGACTACTTTGTTAAAATTTTGAGATTTTAAAAAACCAACCTGCCTTATGATCAGGGTGATTGTTGGATCTGAGCTCATGTGTTTTCCGCAAGAATACATTGAGAATTAATGCTGAGAACAAATTATAGACTTTATAAAGAAGAAGGATATTATGAGATTTTAACATTGGCAGATACGAACAATATACTGGGAAGAATCTCGAGGACAATTATACAAATATTTCAAAAATATTTTATTGTTTAAGTGTATGTAGCAACTAAGTTTTATTTACACCAACGTAATTATTTATGAATTTTTCCGTGAAATAAAATGGTTTTGATAATAAAATTTTACGTGAAATTGATTTCTCTCAATCAATTCAACTAAATGCATATAAATAATTTGGTACATAAGTTGCGGATGCTTTAATATTATCGGATAAATTAAGTATGAAAACTAATACATTTGCATCGATGTATCATTAGTGATTAACAAAATCGTAGTTAATTAAGAACGCAAAGAGTGTTCTTGATTCGGTGTCTGTAATCTTTTAGAAATTATCCAGTCAAGTCCACACGTCGTGCCATTTTTTATTAAATTTTTAAATTTTAATTTTTTAATGTGTTATTATTTTTTTATGTTGTTTGTATTTTTTGAATTAGCTAAATAATGTAGGTTTTGAAATGTTTATTTGCTAACATTTGTTGGTTGTCATGTTGTGTAAATAAATAAGTGATTGTTGAAAGTTAGGTAAGAGAGAAAATTACTGGAGAAGAAATGCGATGTAAGAGGAGGATACGGAAATAAAGAGTTTTTTTGGGAAAGGAAAGACTATATTTTATTAAAAATCATCTTGCGACGTCAACAGAAATGTGGAAAAGATTATGTTATTTCTGTTATTTCTTCAGACTCCTCCAAGAAAGAAATGTATTAAATATGTCGATCTCGCTAAAAGTCTACCAGCAAAGATGAGGAAATTATGCTCAGGTGCTGCAAGAGGTTAGAGCATCGAGGATAACGAAGAGCCATTACGACGTAAGCAGTTCTTTCAAAACGGTGATTTAAATCTCAAAATATCCTTTGATCATATGGAGAAACACAATATGCTGTTCGAAATAAGGAAAACTTGCAAGATGTATATTTTAGCCTGCTGATTATCATTAAGGGAAAACCTAATTTTTAATGAACTGTGCTCACTTTATTCCATACTTAATATTTACTCGGTTATATCTTCAGGTTCCTCGAGGCGAAATATGCAGCAAACTCTTAGATGTTACTAGGAGTCTTAAAATGGATAAAGACCACCAAATCATGAAGCGGAAGACATCAATACTCCGAAATTATCGAAAAAACAACACGACCGATGTCGTTCCTTCAAAAAGGTGATTTAAATCTGTGTTCTGAGAAAATAGTCTAATAGTTAATGATATCACGCAGTTCTCATTGAGATACGGTCATGAGACCCATTTACGCTGGTATTTGTGAATAAATTCGAGATATAGAATATTGAATTCGAGTGCCCAGCTTTACATAAATACGATATTGGAAGCTATTTTTCATTTATCTCCACCAAAAAGTTGTGATGAATCCTAGTGTCTTAATTTTTGATAGCTTGTTTCATTTTCTTTAACTTTGTTTTTTGTTGTGGTCGTTTATTTATTTTTATGATTTTCTTTTCAATTTCCTTGCGTTTTTTATGTTTTTCGTTATATTTAATTTTAAATTAAATTAGTTCAAAAATAAATTTCCTGAATTCTTAATTTTCCTGTTGTGTAACATTTGTATTTTTACGGAACTCGCGCGCCCAATTTCCGCTACTAATCACGAAATATGCGCGGTGCCGATGCGTTGAGTATGGTAGGTAGGGTTCCTTTCGTTGAATTTAGATATTGCATATATTGTATGATGTGAACAATTACTGTGATCACCAACAAAAAAAAAATTCTTTGAAAAGGTACGCTTGAAAAACACTAGTGATACAGGTACTGCCATCTAGCGGCGAATTTCGAAAACAAAAAAGGTGGGCACGTAAACTGCAGTTTTACCATAAGTATTATATTTGTCTAAAGTTATATCGAATTATAGACACTATACAGTTTTTCCTATACAGGCTAAGATACCATAGGAATACATGAAGCTTTGCTGCTTCTGTTTCGATGAGACTAAAGAAGAGCAAGCTCTTAGGTCTTAGCATCTAACGCTATAAATTAACGTAGATCAATGAAACGTTACCAGCCAACACACAACTTTCCTTACACTCCATTTGAACTGCGATTTTATTGACCGAAAATAATAAATATATTGCAGTGAATAAGGATAGGAAGTATATCTCCAATTGTAGAGATGTGGCTATAGGGGAAATGTATTACATGTCTGCATGACTAAGGCACGCACCCAGGTCTGCAACCAGGCATTCCCTTGGTCAAAGCACCTGGACAAAAATGCGGAAGACCAGGGTCAAGTCTTGGACATGTCGAAATACATTTCCACTTTTGCTTCTTTTCGAAGTACATGAAGTAGAATGCTTGAAATTCCTCTCGCATTCATATCAACTTAATTAATACTACGAGTTTCCATTCATTGCATATTGCATAAACATTTCATCCTATTCAAACATTTTGGGCATGGTTTAGGGACTTACATGGTATTTGACTTTGCACTAATATGCCATCCTCGATTGTTCTTCAACATACAGACTGCTGCCAGGCCTCCACATCATAGATAGGAAGTGCTATGGAGGAGTTTAGTACGATGCACAGGAATGCCCAGCATGTCGCAGGCTCATCCATAAAATCCAGACTTTCGACAAAAAATTTTATTTCGATGTCACGCAGGTTGAAGAAACCATAAAAAATAATTTGGCAACAACAATCCCAATATTATAGTTCGAAGCGTGTCTGAAAAGTGAGTACCGGTTTGAAAAAAAGGCATAAAACATTTCTCTTCACTACAGCATTTATCTGTTGATGAAAGAGCATTCCTTCAACTATTTAACTTTAACTATTTTTCGGCATAGTGGTTGCCGATGTTTGGACGTTTCTAATAGCGATGAATCAACCTTTGCATGCCCTTTTCAAAGAAAGATGACGCCAGTGAAGACAACCACTGCTGAACACGGATTTTGCACCATTATTACTGTCAAGGGGCCTTCCTCCAAATTCACGCTTCATATTCAATATAAATAGTAATACATAGAATTCGAATAACCAGTATTAGATAAATACGACATTGGAAATGATTGTGTTATTCGATAAAGGACATCGGATTACTAAAGCCATATTGAACTTTTACGATAATAATAATTATATTTTTGTAAAGTTTAATAGAGTTATAAGTACTATAAAGTTTTCTTTTACAGGTTAAGACCCCGAAGAAATATCTTTAGCTTTGCTGCTTCTGCTCGGAAGAAGCAAGGAAAGAGCGAGTTCTCAGCAAAAACCACTAAGAAGTAAGATGTATTAATGGAAAGGCTAGGTTCCTACAAGCATTCAACTTGCCTTCTGCTCCAATTGAACTGCGATTTCGTAAACGGGAAACGATAAATAAGTCGTAGCGAATAAGGAAAGGCAGTATATCTATCTGTACGCATAGCGATGCGGCTAGAGAGGAAAAAAGAAGAAAATATATGCATGACTGAGGGTCGTACCCAAGTCCGAAATTGTATCTGTCTATTCAGTAGTAATCGAATCTCGATCGTTCTTGAACATACAGACTGCTGCCATGATTCCACATGCTGGATGGAAAATGTTACGGAAGGCTTATGTATGACCGTCAGAAATGTCCAATATGTCGAAGGAGAATAAATTAATTCAAGACTTTTGACGAGAAGGTTCGTTTTAAGGTGTCTCAGGTTGAAGAAACCATGAAAAATTATTTTAAGCAACAATTCCTATATTTTCTTATATAGCCGCGCAGGTTGCGTGGATTGAATGAGGAACACCGACTGCTGCTTTGGGTTGAAATGGAGGTTCTTTAACCTTGTTTCGGAAATTCGCCACCAGACGGCAGCCCGAACCCACTGTAGGTTCTGTGACCCTTAGTAGTGGTTAGTAGAAGTAGTTTTAGAGGTATTGAATAAAAATACAGCTATATGATTTTAAGAAAGCACTATAGGACTTGGTAGGTAGAGTTTGGGTTTGATATTTACCTTTTAGCGAGGCACAAAATTTAAAATTCAAATGACATGAGACCCTACCCACCAACCCAACCCAACCCTGCTTTGAGTAATGTTTATATGCCAACTGTCTGCCACTTTGCCAAGAACGAAAGTTCCAGAAATGGAGAGACTGCCGATGGAAGACTATCAGAGGGCAGTCTCGTACAATGTTTGGAACACCGGCGAGACGTCCGGTGGGAGCCACGCGACTGCCTGACGACATTTGCGTCAAATAAGTCTCGCGACTTCGTCACACCAACCCCCTCAGAGGGAAGGAACTAAGGTATTGAAGGAACGCGGAATCGAACGTAACGTCCGGAGTGGGTGAATCTCTTTTTTCCTCAAATACCGATAAACTTATGAGGGCCGTAAAACATGATAACTTACTGAACAGAAGTCTTCTCCTATATACACTGTGAATCCATGAGAAATATCACCTGCCATATGGAAATAAAAAAAAGTTCATCAAGCGATTCAAAAGGATTCGATGGCAGCGTTAAGGCTCCCGGATAGTCATGTGGACAGCGCGTTTGCCTTTGGTAAAAGCGGTCCCGGGTTCGAATCCCGGTTGGAGCCAATGTGCGAAATGACCTAAGCTGTCGAAGCACTTTTAACTATACTACTACTACTACTCGATGGCAGCGTGAATAGAGAATTATTGATAAAGGGAGGAAATTCTTAAGTACAAGAAACGGAATTCAGCTTCTCTGGAACCACATTTAATGTGCAATTTGCCGTAGAAGATTGAAGGCATTCGAAAAATTTAATGAAAAATTTGTGGTGCCGATGGGTCAAGTTGAGGAAACGAGGCTTAGATAGTTGATATTATCCGATGTATTAAGTATTACATCTAATCCATTTGCATCGATGTATCATTAGCGATTAACGAATATGGAGTTAGTGAAGAACGCAAAGATTTTCCTAGTTTCGGTGTTTATAATCTTTAAAGAGTTGTCATCCAAGTCCACACAAATTGGAATAGATTATGTTATTCCTTCAGGATTCTCGAGGCAAAAAATATAGTCAATATATGGATCTCGCTGGAACTCTACCAGTACGAAAAGATGGAGAAATGATGCTTAAGCTGATGCAAGATTGTTGCATCGAGGATAACGATGAACCATTGCGATATAAGCAGTTTTTTCGAAAGGGTGATTTAAATTTCAAAGTGCCCTTCGGTATAACGAAGAAAGACAATACGCAGCTCCAAATAAGGTAAATTTGCGAATGGCATTTCTTAATAGTAGTTATTAGAAGTGCGTCGACAGCTTAGGTCATTTTGCACCTTAGCCTTTGTTATTATATTTGATCAAAACAAAGAAAAAAAACCTCATTATTCACCATGCAAGAATGGTTGTGTCCTTTATTTTAATATAAATAAATAAATATGTATATTGTTGAAAAATCTAATATTTTAAAATACGATACTGGAAATGTATGATTGTTATTCGATAAGGGACATCGGATTTATAATGTCGTATTGAAGTTTTTCGAATTTAATATTTATATTTGTGTTCAATTTAATCAGGATATAGGTATAGTATAGGTACTATAAAGTTTTTCTTTTACAGGTGAAGAACCCGAAGGAATATCTGGAAACTCTGCTGCTTCTGCTTGGAAAAAGCACGGGGAACGCAAATTCTCAGGTAAATATTTTTAGCAGAAACCATTGAGAAGTAACATCCATTAATGGAAAGACTCCCACCAGCATTCATATTTTCTTCCTCTCCCATGAAATTGCTATTTCGTAAACGGTAAACGATAAATAAGTCGCAGCGAATAAGGATAGGAAGTATTTCTGTACGCATAGCGATGCGGCTAGAGAGGAAAGAAGAGGAACATATATGCATGGCTGTGGGTCGAACCCGGGTCCGAAACCCATTGTATCTGTCTATTCACTGATAATCGAGCCTCGATTGTTCTTACACAAACAGACTGCTGCCATGCTTACACATACTGGATGGCAAATGCTACTGAAGGCTTATTTATGACAACCAAAAATATCCAATATGCCAGAGGAGAATAGATTCATTCAAGACACGACGAAAAAATTTAGTTTCAAGATGTCTCAGGTTGAAGAAACCAAGTAAAATTTGTTTCTCCGGAACAATTCTATATTTTAATACATTGTCGCCTGGGCTGCGTGAAATGAATGAGGAACACCGACTGAACTGTCTGCACGGGCCGCGCAGGGCGTTTTTTTAGCGTGAACGAAAGTTCTAGAGGTGTTGAGACGTTCGATGGAAATAAAGACGTCCGATGGATAAATAACCTGGTATGTAAGTTGCGGATGATTTAATAGTATCCGATGTATTAAGCATTAAATCAGATCGATATGTATCGATGCATCATTAGCGATTAGCGAAAATGGAGTTAGTGAAGAACGTAATGATTTTCCTTGATTCGGTGTTTGAAATCTTTAAGGAGTTGTCAACCAAGTCCACAGAGTAATGTGGAATAGATTATGTTATTTCTTCAGACTCCTTCACGGAATAAATGTAGTAAACATGTGGATCTCGCTAAAACTCTACCAGTACGAAAAGATAGGGAAATGATGCTCAAGGTAATGCAAGATGTCAGAGCATCCAGAGCGTCTAAGAACCGTTGCGACTGAAGCAGTTCTTTCGAAAATGTGATTCAAATCTCAAAGTGCCCTTTGGTATTACGGAGAAATACAATACGCAGTTCAAAATAAGGGAAACCTGCGAGAGGTCTTTCTTTGCCTGCTGATTATCATTAAGGGAAAATCTAATTCTTAAAAAAAAAGTATTTACTTGAAATGCCTTTGACAAGATCAGGAAAGTGGCTGGGAAATTCCTCAGGAGCTATTCCGAGGAAATCTCTAATACCACAGATGGCAATCTCGTGACTGCTACTGCAATAGCTTTCTCAAAGATGCTGGGAATTGGACTTAAGAAAGGAGTGAAGTCTTCATCTAGGTAGGTAAATTAACTTCTAAGAAATCTCGGGCACTGCAGCCGAACTACACTGAAGGAATATAAGCTGTCTCATTAATAAGCATTTCTCGTAAAATAACCACAGCCAGTAGGTAATCAGTTGTTTCAAAAGCCTCTTCTTTTTCAACTTGATAACTAATTTAACTACAGATGAAATAGTGCTCTTTCAGCGGTTCCATGAAAAACTTTTCGAGTCTTCCGATATATTCCTTTTAGAGACTAAATAATACGTCCTGGAATTTAACCCAGGTATAGTACTGAAGCGGTTGGCTTTCTGAGTTTAAAATAATCATGACAAGCGTCCTCGTTCTGAGATACAGGTACTTATCTAGCCTGGAAACGCTATAATAAAATTCATCCATAATCGTCACAATGTATTCCTTATGAAAAGTAGGCATCGAACATTCTTGGTGGAAATATTTTGAGAAGTTTCTTTGGAGTGGGAACCAACGTCCAATCTGTCGTAGAGAAATTGAGGCATTCCTAACTTTTAATGGAAAATTCGTGGTGCCACCAGTTCATACCGCGGAAACAATAATTAACCTCTTTTACACCACATTATCAATACACATCTGATTGTTCGTCAATCCACACGACGCTACTCATCAGCTCAAAATAAAAGGGTCTGTTAGTAATTTATATAGAGGAGGCTAGATAGGCTAAGAGCTCCGAAGGGGTCGATTGAAAACAAAAATGGCCGTGGACATTATCGGTGGACGCGAAAGAAGGCCTTAGGAGACGATTGGCGGTCGTAAAAAGATACAGCCTTAGGCGAAGAAGGCGTATAGAAAAATAAGTCATCTCAACCAGGGAAGAAGGAAATCTCTGCCCAGTCCAGGAGTCTGGAATCCTCCTCGGAGTATCATAGGTCACCACCTAGTGGAAGGTGGTGACTTTTGCGGACCTTTTGCGGTGTCATGGCGAAGCACCCGCAGAGAAGAGCATGTCATCTTCGCACGCTGATCTTTACCCCGAAGCCACCCCAAGGGAAAAAGTGCCAGAATATTGTCAATCATCGAGGCGATGATCGAGGAATATTTTTGGAAAGTGATGTAGCAAAGTCTCTTACACTGGTTTTGTGTCGAAGTGGTTTTCTGGGAGACGTAGACTTTTCAGTCGATTTTCCAGACACCTATGAACTGTAAGAGGGTGTTTCCTATAAGTGAATAAAGTCTTGTTGTAAATTTCCTTTCATTTGAGAATCATTGGAGTGGAGAGTCCTCTAAAACTATATCACAAGATAACGGATGAAAGGTGATGTGCACCTAGGAACAATTCCCAGGAAGAACAGATATGAAAAAAATCTGACAGACAAGGACTCAAGGTTGTAGTCCAACATAGGTTAAGTGGCACGTGAGATTTACTCATAGTATTAAACTTAACTATACCAATTGAACTACACATTTCGAGTGATTCAGTTGTGAACTTTCTCACTTGAAAGCTGCCACACATCCCGTGCACTTTTTCAATAGCAACAGTAGGACACAGCTAATGATTGCATTATCACGAATACCGAAATACTTCTAAATACGTATAAGGCCATGATGAATGCTGTAATTTTAGTCTATTAGCATGAGCCTCTAGTTTTTCTGAGGCCCTACATTTATCTCGAATAATTTTTTTTGCGTGAGGTCAGAGGCATGAATCTCTGGTATTTTTATGACCAGCTTGACTAATGCGTTGTGATTCCATACAAGGTTCACGATGTTCATTTGTTTCGGCCGCTCTTGCCTCTACCTTTCCCAAGAGTTGCTATTCTAACTTAGACTTTTGCTGCTCAGTAGCCTTGGAACTTCATCATAGCCTCTCTTTTTTGGAACCTTGACTTGCCCAGTAGATGTAAACCATCTAATTGGCATTTAAAAACAAATATAGTTCATCAAGTATGGGTGTGTGTGAGTAAAAGTTAAGTTCATGGCACGGCATCCGATTTTGGGACATAGTCCAGCCAGGAAGTATTCACCGTGGGTGACACGTACACAGAGCGTCGACTACCAGGCCGCCGTATTTGGTTTGAATTTTTTTTCAGATAAATATAGATGAAATGCCCCAGAATGAAAATGCCTCGATTGTCGGTTACACCGATTTCTATGTGCATGTGAGGGCATGTCAAGGAGAAAATTCTGTATGAAAAATATAAAGGAGAGGATCGGTTGGCGCCGATTCCAAGTGTATTGCGAAGCGTGGAGATTAATAAATCAATCGAAGAGCAGGGATGTTCAAATGGTGAAAAGCAGTACACGAAATGTTCACAAAGCAATGAATAAAAAATTGAAATATTATTCTACTCCACAAGCAAAGGATGGAAATCATATCTTCCAACGAAGACAAGAGACAAAACGGAAGTAGTAGATAAAAAACCAATAGTGAGCTCATGCAAACAACAGAAACGAAGAATTTCAGCTTAACCATGACAAATAACAGACTTAAAACCAAGAACAGAAGCAAAAAATATACAATGCTTACAGAAAAGCAATTGCATAAATAACCCAACTGTGTTATTTCATCCAAATCGCCCAGAAATGAACATCCCATAAAAGTAGTAGGATGTGTTAGTGTTATGTGACAGAAAGTTTGTCGACCATCATCAAGTGAGTCAGTCATCATAACCCAAACCCTCATAACAGGAATTTCCAAAATCGAGTGTAATTTATATATATGAACGGATGTTCGTTTACACACAACATGAAAGATAAAGTAACTTTTGTGTAGTAAATTATATGTTAGCCGTTCTTCAATCCCACAAATGTTATCACGCAAATAAATGTGCGTAACTTTTTTACTAGAAATAAAATTGCAACAAATAATCCTGGTTAATGTAAATCAAAAGCATATGAAGAACTTGTCCTCTTTCCTAGTGAATCATGCTGATACGGTTAAAGTATTTCATATGTAATATAAAGAGGTTTTGTTTAATATCGATACTGAGCCAACATAAACTAAAAAATAGTTTTAAAATTCTCAGCTATGCATGAGAAAATGAAAACACATAGTTTAATGTAAGCAGCACGCTTAGTAATATTACAGTGATCGATTTCCAGGACTTAATAACCATCTTGCAGAGGGATGAACTGGAAACATAGTCTTAGCAAATCTTATTCTCAAACCAATCCAACATGCATTAACGTATGCCATATGTAATGAAAATAATCTGGAAAATGACAATATGGAACCAATAGAAGCAACGCAAATGAAATCAATAAAAAATATCAGAGTAAGAGAAGGAAAACATGCCGTCTAGTTGTAGCAGAACGCATTAAAGCGTTTCACATACGATTGAGAAAAGTTAACAGACGTAATTAAATGACTAAACTATAAGTAAACGTGGAAACTATATAAATTTAAACAGAAGAGGTTTTAAGTAATATTACTTGATGGAAAGATGGTGCAGGGATCGAGCTTTATGGGACTATTTGCGTCAGCAGAACTAATTTGAGCGATTCAGTCTTCTCCTATAACCATGAACATAATGAACGCAGTCAAAACGTCTGTAGGTCCTCATATCTGCTTTAGGGAAGTTTTTAAAGTAAATATCTTAAGAAATATTCAACATTAGTTGAGCTCCCTATGATTGGGTAACTCCAGGCTGCCGATGAACGCAGCTGTCGCTTCAAAAGAAAGTGTTTGCTGTCGCCTAATGGAATACTTTGGATTGTGTTTTTAGCTTTTGTATCAGTGATGAATTTTTCAGAAAAGAAGGGGGTTTATGTAAAGGATGAGTTTCGGTGGTCTTTCCAGTGCTGCCATCTCTTTCCCAGGACGAAAAAAGACATCGTCCTACTGTGGGAGATGAGCAGGAAAAGAAGAGCAGTACAGAGTGGACAGTGGAAGGTTTCGTTTGACCGAAGAGAGCTGAAAGTTAACTTAATGGGAAGTATGTGTTGTAAGGCATTACCAGAAAATTTACCTGGATATTCATTTGGAGCAAGCACAGGACTGGATTACTCTGAGAGACATCTCATTCAACTCAAATTTAAATTACGCTCATACCGTGATACAGCATCTCGCTGGACTTCAGGGTGAGTTGGATGGTAATTCAGATAATTTGGGTAGTATGACTAATTCGGGTAATTCCGATAACTTCACGATGAGCCACTCCGTAGCCTTGGACTGCTTCTAGGTTAACTCCAAGATGGATCTCTCCATAGCGCTGGACCGCTGCGCGATTAACTTCGGGATGTTTTACCGAATATTTTTTTCATCGATATTACGCCGTTCGGTTTCCATCAAAGAGGAGGTTTTAGGACGCCCCCGTTTGGATTTCGAAGGCCTTCCATGCTTATTCGGTTCAAGAGGTTTTGTGTTGAATCCTTAATGGAAATGGATTCCTTAAATTAAATTTAGGAAATACGCTAGACAAAGTAAAGTTAAAATAAAAATTGGCATAAGATAAAAAGCAAATTGATGCAGGATTTGTTACCTGAAGTATTCAGTTCAGGGTAAGCATACCGTAACTGGATTTTGTGGTACTTCAATGGCATCTTTGGCAACAATGAGCTTCGTTTCTAATAAAATAAACAAACAGACAACAGGCAACGGAACTATGTAAATAATTTTGAAGAACATAAAGGAAAACCTTATGATATAGCCCGAAGAAGATCGTACGATGTTTAAAGAAATACAATTTAATTTATAGGAAATGCAATAGAAAAGATTACATGCATTATAAAGAGTACGTGGAACAATATATTCAACCCATATTACTAATATTTATGTTAATGAATTATTTAAATGAATATTAAATTAATGGCGTCTTTTTGTTTCTGATATATTTCTACACCCAATTGCGTCAGGAAAGCATTTCCAAGCATGAATTGCAATATCATTCCGAGCCGTTGTTGGGGTGCACCGTTATGGTTTTGAAGTTCTGAAACGTGGTACTGAGACGCCCTGTATATACTTGTAAATAATGGGCACTTGTATTTTTCAAGTAATGAAAACTAACACGTAATAATAAGAAACAAATATGAATAATTGGACGCACTATTCTTTACCTGAATCACTCGGTATAAGGAAAGATATACTGCTATTGGATTATATCTTGGGGAATCCGACACTCGAGGAATGAAACATGAAAATCAGCATAAGCTTAAATGGCATCCTTCTGGAAAGATTCAGTCGAGGATACAGCCAAAAAATCAATCGGAAGAAATAAAAAAATTAGATTCAATAACTAACTAAGCGAAATAAATACCAAATTATGTAAGTATTACTATAATTTACTCCCGTCACTACTTGTAAAATAATATTTACTATCATTACCTAAGGCACTACGTAGTAATTGTATATCTATACGATGTGATATTTAAGTACCTGAAAATATTCCTTTCTGTATAGTGAGCAGGCAATATCACGATTGTGCAATGAATAATAGCGTAGAAATTAAAACCTCTTCAGGATAGAACTAAGTAATGCTGAAAACAATGCTCAGTACAATATAAAGATGTTTGTGCAATGGTGTCTTCAACAACAATGGTTTCTGTTTCTTTTGAAATAAATAAACAGACAACACTCAACAGAAATATGCAATTAATTTCAAAGAACGTAATAATTCTACAACTCGTATGGAGAAAGCGGCAGAATAAATATTAATATATATTTTTCAAGGCGAGATTGAGACTGAAAAGTATTACTATTATAATTAAGTATTACATTTAAGAATATAATTTATTATTATTTGTAAAAATGCAATCAGTTAACTAGATTAACTACCATAAAATCTTGGCAATTACTTAAGTATTATACAAGATCCATTCCACCTGAGTGACGCAGACATCAGAAAGTGTTAACCAACATCAAAGTAGCATTTTCCGATTCCTTATCACCTGAACCTAAACGAAAATTCGCATACATAGTACTCCTAATATATTGGCGTGGAAATATTAGCGTTATTAATAGTTTTATCGACATCCTTTGGAAATAATAGAATTGCGAACACTACGCATCATTAGTATCACAATTAGTAAAATTCTGTAATCCTTTACTTCATAGCTCACTTAACCTAATCTATTTATCATATATGGTATTTTCACTAAAACGCATAGCTTAGCTACGCTATTTTCTGTAAATTCTGTCGTTCCATTGCCATGACCTATTCCGTTTCCTCCTTTTCTGCGTTGTGAATTGCACAATATCTACAACGAAACTAAATTAAATTGTAATTTCACTCTTCAATTTCTGCGGACTAAAATTTCTCATAACTTCATGATAAAAATACGACCAAGAGGAAAAAAAAACAGAACATACCTTCTGCATTCATGTTACACCATTACCAACTTTATGTGGTATAGCTATTCTCCATGCATGAAATAGCAATAACTTCTACTCTTCCAGATTGATATTACGTTTCCCTTTCTTTTCAATTCTTTGAATCAAACTGAATTACTGAAAGATACCCTCTCAGCAATGACTAGTTGTGCGCGGCTTCTGTTGGCGTAGAATGAAGAAAAAGTTCCTTTGGGAGGGGAAGCTATATATGTGTTGTAATCTTCATTTTCATACACACATTGTAGTAAATTGTAACCGAAAATTTGATTCAATCATTCAAATTCATCGTTGCCTTAATTTATTGAAGGTAGCTGACTGGAAAAATTGCAATCAGAGGTTTTACAAAGTTTTCCTTCTGCAACCAAACGATCGCTGGTCGCGTCGTGTAATGCGTTATCCCCGAAATAAAATTCATTTAACTTATGTTATTTATTAACTTTGATTATTTTTATTCGTCCATGAAATAAATTCACTATGTTCTTGGAAACTTTCTCGCTGGAAGTTTTCCCTCGTGCAAATAAGAAGAAAAAAAAGCTAGTGGCTGCTTTCTTCGATGCAATTCACTAAAAACTCTCAACTTCTCCATTTATTTCTATTGATTATATACCTCAAAAACGTTTTTACGCAGTTAGATAACTTAAAGCACCCATTCAAATGAAAAAGGAACAACATCAAGAATTTCTTTAAAACAGTTTTGTTCTTTTTCTGCGCTTATGCTCGTAATTAACCTAAAATAAAAAATGTAATTTCTATAATTAATTCCACTCTATACTAAAAAAAATTGTAAATGATTTTAAATAACTACATAATTTCAATCTGTGACGAATTTCTAGGGAAATTTCCCCATAATAAACTACCCGTTTACAAGTTGCGCTGTCAGAAAGTGATACTGTCGACGATCGGAATAATTAACACGGTGGAGATTTGTGACAGTTTCTAACAATGTGATTGGCCAATTTGCTGTACCCCTTCCGTTACGAATTTCTGTGCTTCATTGTTTTCCCCTCTTGTTCGCGAGAAATGGAGCCTACCCAAGAGAAGGTAATTTGCCACGAGAGCGCGACCCGCTGAACATTACGTCGACGTCGGCCGCAGAAGACGAGTGCTTTCTTTCGATCACGTGTGCCGAATTTGTCGTGAAATTACGTTGGACTCTCTCTGAAGGCTAATTTGATATCATTATTATTTGTGAAGTTTGTGCAAACTGGACCATATCATTTAATTTATGTATAATATTGTGCAATTTTCACTAGTTCGGATTTGCTTAGTATTATTATTCTGTGGTATCGTGTTAAAGAGTATAATTCTTGATAAATGTCTTACAGAGTCATTGTTTCATATTCTTTCATTATTTCGTATTTGGTCGTTTGTGTCGCTGGTTGACTTTCCAACAGCTATTTTACGAAAATAATCGAATGCCGTGTATCGGTGGATGACAAGGTGGGTTTGCCTTTGTTTCTACTTGGTATGTCGCCTCAAATCTACAAAGCAAATTTGGTTACAGAGAAAATTTATTAAACCGTAAGATTTGATTCCGGAGACGGAACTTCGCCATTCTTCCTATTGGCTTCCACTAAAAGAGAGAAAGAGAAAATACGATTGTCGCTCTCTCTCTCTTTCTCTAACCCGCAAAAGTTGGATGAATAGTCTGTAAAAGCCTGTTAATAAGGATGGCAAAATAAATATTATAAGGTCTTTATCAAGGCATTTTAACACTGAAAAATATAGTAGATAAATGTAGTTACAAAAGAAAATAAATATCAACCTATATCATCATCCTGTGTACATTCTATTCCTTCCGGCCTGAGCATTAATTAGATTGAATCGAAATGGAAACAGATAACACCCAATATTTTTATAAATTAATCATGCAATTTTTATAGAGTGTACATAAGCATTAAAAACCAATACATTAGCATGATTGTTAACTTTAATGTATACGGACTATTTTGGTAATAACTTATTTTTAAAAGCAGCGGAATTACACTCCTTTAGAACTCCGCAATAATTGCTTGTCACGTTACGTTATCTCTCTGATGTTTGATCCTAACAAAAAGAAATGATCGATTAATTACAATGAAGCTCTATCAGAGGACATTAAGAATTTCAAAGGGAAAAATTCTTTCTCGTTTCCTCCTAAAATATATAAATCCATGACAAACCTTTATTTCTCTGGTCTTCATGCTCTGACATACATACGTAATTATAATATTAGAATTGAATAATCATGAAAAAACGGACAATCCGTATCATCTGGAAGACGATTTTATTGCTGATCTCTGATTGTATAGGTTAGAAAAATGCAGACCGAATTAGGAATAGTGTTTTATGTATACACATTACGGAAGAATCTTATCGTGTTACTAGAAATAGCGTAGATATGATTACGGTATTTGATTTTCGTGAAGGTTAACCCCTGACTTTATTTCCGTAACAACTTCTATAGAAGAAAATGTAACAGATTCTCATTATTAAAGGTTGTGTAAGTATTACAGAGGTAGGACTGTGTTCGATTCCCAGTGATGTCGCTATTTTTCACTTCTTATACAACCTCGAATTAAGGCGCACGCTTTCTCGTTCAATGATAAATTTAATTTTCCATCATATTCATTACCAAAGTTGTTTTGATTCCATTGTAATAATAATAAATGTCTTCTATTAGGGATAGATTGAGAGTCACAAGATTTTTCCTACATATAAATTTCCGTTTTATACTAAACTAAAAAAATAAACTAAAAAAGATAGTTAGATTAACAAAGTACATCCAAAAAAACCACGTTGCGGGAATAAAAACCTAAGGCTTCTAAGGAGATACAATTCACCACAAAAGGAAAACACCCACAAGAAAGGGTGTGTGAAAAATCTGCAAAACCTACGGATAGTTAATTAAATTTATATGGAGAAAAAAGTTAAGAAAGATCTGAATAGTAATCAAAAACAATGCAAATACATATTCATGTAGATAAACCAATATTTGCAAGAACTTGTCCATAATACTTGCTCAGCTCAGCTAGTTTAGTACGTAAATGACCTTACGTATTGACCTATTTTATAACTCTTTTCCCTACTAATTCTTCATTAAATCTTTGAATGGTTTAATGAGATTCATTTACCTGAATCACCGTCACATGTGAAAGGAGCGCTGTATTCCTACGCTTTAACTAGCTACTTTTAATTTGTATCCCCCGACAACACTTAACTCCTCTTGATTTGAAATAAATTCTACCCGTCATGGTCTCCATACTTGATCAGTGCTAGGAGCAGCTAAAGATAGACGTTCTTTTCCTCTTATACTCTATCATTATTTTATCAACCTTTTGTTTCACTTTCCTTGGAACCCTCCCCATCCTTCACTCGCTCTCACCTTTCTCCGGCTGAAATCCTTTTGTTTTTTCTTTCACTCCTCCCACGTGGCTACCTAACCTTGTCCACTCCGACGTGGAGGTCGCATGAGGAAAGGTTGAGCCCTAAGAACCCCTGACTTTGCGACCTTTTACGGTTGGGACGGCAGAGGTAGCCTTTGAAAGTGTGCGCTGGATCTGAGGGTCTTAATGTCTTCAGTGATCGATCCAATCAGAATGGGATGATCACCTCGGAAGTTCAGGGTGAAGAAAAATAGATTCGAGTGCCTTTCCATTGTGTGTGTCTGACATTGCAATGTATCACTCTGTTTCATATGAATGAGGCATAATAGATTTCATCGATAAGCGAAAATGCTTAAGATAAAAATGGATAACCACAATCATATAGTTTCTGCCCTCTAAACAGATGTTTGTAAATATTCATTTCTAAATCGGGGAATAGTAGAATGGAAAAATTTACCTGGAGAAGTTTTAGAACCCTTTCCCCTTTTCTACAATGCATCCATGAATAAAATTAAAAGGGTTACGTGATTTTGTTGTAGTACTGTTGTATTTTTTAAATATTTTAATATTGTAGTAAATTTTGAAATATTGTAAGATTGTTATAAATTATGTAATTATATGCATTATATACTGCCTTTGCGAGGTTTTCGGGGGTTTTCCTCCCGACTATGTCTATGTCTATGTCTATGTAAGAACCCTGCAAGCCGCCTTTCGGCGTGTGGCAGGGGGTGCAAGCACCTTGACTCTATTTTCCTAAACGGTTGCTTTCGCGTATACTTCGCGGAAAAAATGAATTTTTGAAACGATTCGTTTTAGCATCTATTTCCCTAATCTTTCGGGCAGTATCAGCACGGCCCATATAACAGGGGGGTCGCATTATATCGGTTACATCATCTGAAAACGTAATTTCTCTGAACTTATTTAATAAATTTATCCTTTGAAGTTTTCTTCTATCTTCTAATGATTCCCATCCCGCGTCCTGTAACATCTGAGTGACACTCGCTGTTTTATCGTAGCAATTCTTTACAAATCGTATCGCCTTCCGTTGTACTTTTTCTAAATCCCGAATATGACATTTCTCGGCGGGGTCCCATACACTACATGCATACTCAAGGTGAGGCCTAACTAACGCTAAGTAACATCGCTCGCGAACCTTTTCTTCGCTCCTACCGACTATTCTTTTAACGAAGCCGAGTTTCTTAAGTGCTTTTCCACATATATTTCGGATGTGGGCACTCCATGAAAGATTATTCGTGAGAGTTACTCCAAGATACTTTACCGATTCTACTGACATTAGGTTTACCCCTCGGAGACTATAAGAATAATCATTTATTATAGATTTACTTTCGAAGAAGTTAACTACCGAACACTTTTCTACATTAAGCTCTAATTGCCACTCATCGCACCAATTCATAATTCTATCTAAGTCGTTCGAAAGGGTTAATCTATCCTCTGAACTAACTATATCCCTGTAAATGACTGTGTCGTCTGCGAATATCATAACATTGCTTTCAATGTGATTGCTGAGGTCGTTGATGTATACTAAAAATAACAACGGTCCAATTACACTGCCCTGAGGGACGCCAGAGGTCACCTTAACCAAGTTGGAACTAATACCATCGAGTACTACTCGTTGCTCTCTATCGGTGAGAAAGTCTTTTATCCAGTTAATAACTTGTGCATTGATACCCGCAATTTCTAATTTGTACAGCAATTTATGATGAGGTACCTTATCGAAAGCCTTCCGAAAATCTAAAAATATCGCATCGACTTGCTTATGTTTTTCAGCAGAGTTTAGAACATCGTGTACTAATAAAGCCAGCTGAGACTCGCAAGAACGAGTCTTACGAAAACCGTGTTGATTCCTAATTATGAAATTGGACGTTTCAAGAAAACCCATTAAAGAGCTAGCTATTATATGTTCCATAATTTTACCGCTCAGTGATGTTAAAGATATAGGCCTGTAATTAGCTGGATCGTCCTTAGAGCCACTTTTAAATATTGGCGTGACATTCGCAATTTTCCAATCTTTCGGGACCTTTCCTTCGCTCATACTCTTGTCAAATATAACTTTAAGAAAAGGTGCTACGCTCTCCGCAACTTCCTTGAACACTCGAGCCGGTATGTCTTCAGGACCCGGAGCTTTATTCGGTTTAATCTGTTGCAATAGTTTAATGATGGCGGCTTCTCTGAAGGTGATTTTCGACATTGATTCAGGTTTATCAACATTCGGGAGAGTATTTGATGTATCGTCAGACGTGAAAACGCTTCGAAAAAAATCATTCAAGATATTAGCTTTGCCTTTAGCATCGTTTACTATATTACCGCAAGTATCCTTTAATGAACCAACAGTTTGCTCTTTACCTTGGACCTCACGAACGTACGACCAAAACGCTTTTGGGTCCTCTTCCAAGTGTTCGCATAAAATCTTCTTTTTATATTGACGGAGGGCATCTCGCATAATTCGTTTAGTTTCCGACTTTGCTTCCTTATGTTCGCTCTCTACTCGATCTATGTTGATACTATTCGGTTGCCTCGCAGCGGCTTTTAATTTGGAATGCAAACGCCTCTGTTTCTTTAGTGCTCTCCTAGTCTCCTTATTATACCATCTAGGTTCATTAATTTGATTTGAAAGTTTTGAGGGTACAAATTTATCCATTAGGTCACGCATTGTTCTTACAAAGAGATTCCACGTGTCCTCGGTATTTAAACATATCGCGCGCGTTTTATACTCCAGAAATTCGTACATGAGTTTACTACGATATCCTTCGAAATCGGCTCGCGGGTAAAGATAAACTCTGCGCTTAGGTTTTCTGTGCTTTACCAAGTTAAGGTCGAAATCTATAATTATGGCTTTGTGATCGGATATTCCATCGCAAACAGATGTGTTAGATACTCGTTCGGGGGTGTTCGTAAGAAAAAGATCTAAAATGGTTAATTCCCTGATAGGCTTTTTGACTAGCTGGTGTAATGAATTTTTTTGTATTAAATTTAACAAGGTCCTACAAGAGTCATTGTCCCGAGCTCTTTTCTTGACTACGTGCTTTTGCCAATCGATGTCTGGAAGATTAAAATCTCCTCCAATTATCATTATGCTATTGTTGTTTTTACGCGAGTAAAAATTTATTTCATCGTTTAAGTTACGCAAAACATGACGCGAAGAGTTGGGCGGCCGGTAAAAAGCACATACATGTAGATTGGGTTTATTTGGCTGACTAATGGTACACCATACGCTCTCGATGCAACTGTTAGGATACGTATGTGAACTACTCCGCAAAGAACTTTTAACCGCTATAAATACTCCTCCACCCACTTTATCCTGACGGTCCTTACGATAAATCTTAAAATCTTTAGGAAATACTTCGTAGTCATTAATATCGTCTGTTAGCCAGCTTTCGGTGCCTATAATTATGTCGGAGTCATTACTTCGGATAAGATGTTCAAGATCGGCTACTTTGTTTTTGATGCTTCTACAATTAATAATGGCAATCGATAGTTCATTTACAATGGGTGAAGCCCGGGAAACGCGTTGTTGCTCATCTTCAACTTGCTCAGTAATTTTTAAGGTATTCGATTGTTTATTAACTTTATTTCCTATATCGGAGCCACTTAAATTAGAAGCATTCCCACAAATTCTCTTTAGCCTAAAAAAAACCTACAATGCTCGTAAATCCTATGAGCCACCCCGCTCGCAGCTTCAGCAGTATAGTGACTAGGGTGAATACCAGGCAGATTATGAAATTTTTCCCTCCTTCCACGGAAATGACTACCATCTGGTAGTCCTGGGGCCTAATTGTAATTTTTTAGAATAGATAAATGAATAAGTACACTTTAAAAGGGTTACTTTATACATAGGAGATTAATTTATAAAATATTCATAAAATACTATGTCAATTCTTCTTAATAGGTATATCCTATGCCAAACGCCAAAGAGAAGCTTGTAAAATATTAATTTAGGTGTAGAAAAGTTTGATAGGAATAATCCTTTGGAGTGTATAAATATATTTTTTGTCACCTATCAAGTAAAAAGTAAGTTAAATTCAGTCCATGCCGATACATTTTTACATGGAGTAGAGCCAATAGCCTGGCGGCGTTTACCGTGGGGCGAATGTGGTTACTGTATCGACTCCCACACCGCAAAATTGGCTTCACTAGACCACTCAGGCCCGCTACCTATTGCTTCAGTTAGTTTACATTTTTTCACGATGTTGGGTCAACATCATGGCACTTCCGAAGGCGAACGTCGTATTGGCGGTTGATATAAGAGGGATCTTATACAACCTAGAAGTCTGTAAATTTTATGAAAATAAAATTAAGTATTCATTTATAAATTTCGAATGTAAGATCGTAAATCCACCACAAACATTGGCAATATTTCGGTTATCAATAAGCTTTCAATGCACTGAAAATAATGAAAACAAAACCTTGTAAAGTAAAACTAATGCAATATTTCAAATGAATGTTAAGGTTAAGTTAAAAAAATTTTGTTAAAATTTACATCTGAATTATTTTCTACTTCATTAGTAGTAGACATATTAAATAAATACAGTAATAATCTATTACCTTTGTCATTACATAAGTAAAAAATCCCTTACAGGATTTATACGATTCTATAATTTCCAATAAATGTTCAAATAGCAAATTAAGTCACCTACCATGGCACGTTCTATACAACTTCTGCTATTCGACATTACCAATCATTGTAGATTATTTCATATGCAGCGTTTAATAAATAAACTCTAATTTTAGTTTTTATTAAAATTCAAGTATGCTACCACATTCAATCCCTATAACCATTTTACTGCAATGTTAGGCTATAAGTTCAATGGATCGACATCGAGGACTGAGAGTAAAGCCAAATAAATAGCCGTCTCCCGTTTGATCATGTTCTGCAAAGCAGTGTTGGATACTTCTGAAAGCGATTTATACGAGTGGATGTCTGGGAGCACTTCATTACGCCGAGAAATAGTAAAACAAAGTATCCTAACCAATGGATTATTAAATCGATGCTGGTTACTCGTTCTCAGGTACAGATATACTTCATACATCGCCACATTGAACAGTAGAATTTAACAAGATCAAACGTATACGCATTCCTTTAGATGGCTAAATTTTTGATAAATCATCAGAGTGGTAATACAGTTACATGACGAACTTCAAATATATCCGTGGCAAGTAATTTTCAGAAATTCCCTGAATAGTACCCTGGTTACATAACCAACAATTATGGCCTTACAACTTACGAATCATAAAACGTTTAGGTATCTATCTGAACTGTGAAGAGAATAATTGAAAGAGAAAAACAGCTAAATTGAGGTATGGACTTCGGTATGATTTATAAAAACCATAAAATCACCTAAACACAAGCTAGAGTGATCTTCTCACTGTATTTATTAACAAAAAGAAAATTTGATTTCACTGAGATTACTATTTTTCAGATAAATTTTCAAGGAATGTTGCAATGAGTGCTCTAAATGTCCCGAATCATTTGGTAACAGAGGGGATTGGTCATTTTGAACCTGATGGGACCAAGAAAAAAGTTCGAATCAAAAAGTATGTTCGAAAGGATTAGAAAACATGCTTAATTTTACCTATAAAAACAGCTATTCATTTTCAAATTAATTAGTATTAATCTTGTTTTTCATATCGAAAGTTAAAAAATCACAAATGACAAATATAAACATTGTAAAGTCCTGGCCAAAATTAACGCAGCACCGGCCATAAGGATCGCTAGGGTGGTGCTGCGTTAATTTTGGCCAGGAGTGTACCAATTGACAGTTCGCGAACTTTGATTAATGTATTGTGAAAGGTGATGGATGAACAAATAGACAAAGTTTACTTAGAGAAGAAGATATGTAACTTACCAACGGCTAGGATAGTAGAATGCAGGAGACAGTTGAGTAAGGGACTTTTTAGTGTTGTCTGGTCGGTATTTGGGAAGTTTCTGTTGAAAAATAAAGAGTTAAAATTTACCAAAACAAAATTCCAAATAAGCACGAGTTTCTTAAATTGTTTGTGTACAAAATTTTACTGAAAACTTTTGATTTAAACACGGTGTCGAATTATAGAAGTCAGAATAATCCGAGTTCCGCTGTAATAGAACGAACTTCCGTTATTTGCCTTTCTCTAAATGCTAAGTGATCAACGTGAAAGTAGTTCATCGAATGATTTGTCAACCTCCCCGAAGCCGATCCCATACGGTTGAGCAGCAGCCATCTTTTCTGTTCTTGTTTTTGGAACGAGGGAAAGAAAAAAGAGAGAAGTGGTACTACATCCCGATGTTTCGTCCTTATTTATCGCTTGTGAGCAGCGGAATGTTTTCAAACACGGCCACCTGATGCCTGCAGACCGAGAGAGCAGAAATGTTTCCCAGGAGTCTACCGCGTCAGTTTGTTGAAAAGAGAAAAGCGGCCGAGACGGGGGAAACAGAATAACTAGCTGCTAGAAAACAACTCACCCGAAAATGGGGAAAAAAGAAAGGCATTGTCACGGTCGTGGAATCCTCTCGCCAAAATGAAGCTCTCTTACGGGGATAAAAGCCGGGAAATTAGCAAATTGAAAAAATAACGAGCGAGTGCCTCTTTTACCGTAAGCCTTTGGGAAACAAAACTGAGATTAATACGCTTCGCGGGCTGAAACTTTACCCTTTCATCCGCGTTTGAAAGGATGTGAAAGCATGGTACATCCATAGTCGATCTGCTTCTTCCATAATCTCTTTTCTACTTAGAGAGAATAAGTTATAAATGTCACGATCTTGATCTGAAATGTATAGCACTGCTTACACAAAATTACTCATTATGGAGAAATATATATGGTGTTTCATAACGTATTCTTGTAATAAAATAAATGAAGCGATCACTTTTTGTACAGTTTATTTTAAACGACCAGTTCCAACGAATCATCATCATCACCTGAAGATAACAATAATTTTTTGAAAGCGGTCGTTTAAAAAAAACCGTGGAAAAAGTACTCGCTCCATTTTTTTCTTGTGATGGATTTCTACAAAACAACGCCTCCTTCCGTGGATTTTATTATTCTTTGTAATGTAAAAAATTTAGCGATGAAACTCAGACAAAAAGAAAACTATTTAAGTTCACTTCATAAAATTGATCCACCATATTATTGTAATTCTAAGGATTCTTAAGGCATTCAATAAAAAATGTTTAGTTATAATTTTATAAACATATTTAAGGCCTACATATGATTTACGAGATAAAACTTTTAGGTGTTTCTAAAAATGTGTAGACAGTAATTATTATTATTAAGTTAATAGTAAGATGTTAGTACAAAATAAACATTTCAGACAAAAGTTTGATGCGATTAATATCAAGTAATATGGTTTTCTCCTCGATAGTAATTGAGACTTTCAAATAACCATTTTAGACTGATAAAAAACCATTTATACTATCGAAAATGTAAAATTTTAAGGCAAAAAGTATGGTTACACATCATCAAACAACATAGCATCGTTGATGTGTAACATGTATCCGTAGGAATTTAGTATATACAGCTATAAATCTAAATAGGAATGTTATTTTTAAATTTATAAAGAGATATTTGATTTGAAATGAGCGAAGAAGTTTATAATTCAGTTGACAATTTATTTACTAAAGAGTCTGCGTATTACATAAAACATAGATGAAACTAATTCCTTAAAAATTGTATTCTGTAGAAATTAGGAGTTCGGTTAATTTGTCTAATATGAAAAAAATACACGAATTAAATGCCTTGGAATATTTCCTTTCTTCTCATGATTAAGGTGAATAAAAACACTCTCCAATTTAAAGTGCATTCTCATTGTTAAAACTAGTGTAAGCGAGTTTAAAGCAGAATAAACTGAAAATATATGAGGAAGATAGGTAGAGGTAAATAGCCATAAAGAGAAAGATACGAGAGGCCTTATGTACTATTCCAATTGTGACGCCTCGTTAAAACAATTATGTGTAGGCTTTGTTAAAAAGTAAGGAACGAATTACAGTCAGAGAAGAGCTAATGTATGAGTACGTCTGAAGTGGACAACGATATGCTAACTGAATACAAAATTAAGGTCGTTTTGTGAAAATGGCGTAGAGTTACGATTTAAATTAAAGACCATATAAAAATTTGAAAATTGGAAATATATACTTAAGATTTTGAATGTACCATAACATTCCTGTTATTATTTTAAGGAATTACGGAGTTTAACTGCAATATTTATAAACAAGATAATTACTCCATTCGGTGATTACCATTGAAACTCCCTATGGTAATTCGGAAAGAGAGGGTTAATTTTACCATCAGATAGGATTCGTCTCATATTTTTCTGTATCAATTGAGCTTGAATAAAAAACTCACAAAATTGAGAAGAAATAGGGTCCCCAGTTAAAATTGCAAAATGATTGAAAGCGTTACATTGAAACAGCAGAATCCAGTATCGCCAAGTATTAGTTCTGTCCATACACTATTAACTTCCATGATGGTTCCACTTTTAAATACCTTGAGTAGAAGAGAAATAGTGATCCTGAGCTATTAGGATAAAAGTCTTAAATTAGTAGTTAGTATAATGATGAAAGTTGTTAAATGTTTTCATGAAAGGTAATGAGAGATATAAGAATACACGAACGGAGATTGTATAGGGATTACGTCAATGTTTTAGCTCTGTAACATTTTATCATTTATTGAATCAGGTATGATTGTAAAGGAAATTTTGAAAACACTTCCTGAGAAATTGGTAAATTATCGTTGATGCCAATCCACTTTGTAATATCATTGGCCGAAATCATGAAGACTGATTACTTCATCTGGGTAAAGAGAGAAGTTTGGCATACGAAAATGAAATCAATATTCATGTTACGGTATCATCAGAGCATGAGCTACGGCAAAGTAGCTCATGAAGTAGTTTGAGATAAAAAGATGCCATTAGGAAAAATACGTAAAGCTAATTTACCGTAAGAAATAAAATGAAGGAATCAGTATCAAAGATTTTATAGTCATAACTGTTACTTTGAAATATTAAGAGAAAATGCGATGAAAGTAAGAAAACTACTACTTTATACAAAATTTTCGTCTATACGATTTATTTCATCAGCCATTGCTAAAAACGAGTCGATATCATCACTATAAAAATCAATAATGAGATGTATGTAAGAGACATACAACCTTCCTACTAGTTTAATTTTTTGTAGCAATGCTTTCAAGGTAATCACTTATGTCACATATTGTAATTTAGAGATGTTTGGAGGTAGCTCACAATTAATTAATCTGATAATGTTCAATTTCAATGAAATTAATCAATTCTCGTATATAGAGTGGCTAATACATTCCTGTTATGAGAGATATAATAGAGAATAATATATAATAAACAAGTTTGTGTCGCGAATATAATACTGATTCGAAGAGAAATAGTGGTGAAAAATGGTGATGTGACTATAAATATAAAGCAAATGATTTATAAAATATTTCAAATTTAAATTTCATATTATGAATTAACGAAGTACTAGCAAAAGTGCCCGTTGAAATTCAACGGGGATAAGACTAAATATAAATGAAATTATCCTTTCCAATGATTTTAGCCACTAATGGTGGACGGGTAGAGGACCCTTCCAGCCTGTAGGTATAAGACTTTATAGTGACATCATTTGAGACAGTGTTTTTTTTACACATTCATTTGTTAATAATATTTATTAATAATAGTTTATTATACATATTCTACAAGGATTTTATTCTCACCATGGTTTACAAATTTTGGGTCTAAATAATGACTTAGAACCCCCTGTGTTTAACCTATCCCATTAAACTACGCTAATAAGGAAACCTCACTTGATTTGAAGAAATCAGTATATAGGATAAACTGCTTCCGAAAGATCATCTTAAAAGAAGAGAGCCGCAATGTATGACTACGTCAAACTTTCTTCACATTCCGAAATCTAGTAGCAATTTATTTTTAGCCTTTGTATTTCGCTATTGGTTCCATCTACAGAAAGGAAATTATTCAATATTCATTCAGACATTTACGTTAAGAAATAATATCATCCCTGTGATACCCGGCAAATCTTGTGTAATTCATGCAAAGCGAAAGCTTTGAATTCCGATCTTAATACCTGAAACCCAAAAATTAGGTATTTTTTGTGCCCCATTTGAGACTAAATAAGAGTATTATTTTATAAATTAAATTCTGTGATTTGGTTATTATAACTCGAAATGTAAAATTCTGGTCGCCATTTTCATATACGAGGCCTTGAAAAAATGCGGGCAGCTACGGGTATGGTTGTACGGATGAGCTTTTCGGTGACTATTTATCGCAATATATGGACGTATAAAAGTGAAGCTTAACTCACATATAGCTTCCCCTCCCAATGGTACTCTTTCTTCGTTCTACGCCGATAGAAGCCACACACAACTGGTCATTGATGATATCTTTCAGTGATTTAATTTTTAATTCAGAGAATATATAAAGAAAGAGAATCGCAATTTCACTGTAAATGAGCAGAAGCTATTGCTTTATTTTGTGCCTATATAAACTATAGAAAATAGCCAAAGTAATAGTGCAACGTGGTAGCGGAAGGTATATTTTGTTTTTTTTTTTTTCTCTAGGTTGTATTTCATACATGAAACAGTAAGTGATAAATCGTTGCCTGTATAAAATAGGTTGTCATGTGAAACTGTGCCTAGGAATTTAGCTGTAGATCTTGGGAGAAACTAAGGGGGAAATACAACGACATAAAGAAGGAAACCGAAAAGGTCATGACAATGGAAGGACAGAATTTACGAGAAACAGGTAGTATTGCTATGCTTTTTAGTCTAAATTCATTACAGGACAAATGCATTGGGTTAAGCGAGCTTTAAAGTAAAATATTACTAAACTATTCTGGTCATGATGCTAATGATTCGTAATGTTTGCAATCCGATTATTTCTAAAGAATATAATGGGAGACCACTGAAAGCTTAAATATCGACAAAAATACGTTTCCTTAGAGTTTACGTGAAGATTTCAGTCAAGGTCGACTCTACGTATATTTTATAATACCGGACCTAAGTTTGGAAAATCAGTTTTAACTTGTACATAATTGCATGCTATGAAATTGATAGTAACAATTAGTCATACTTATTATTTCACTGTGATATTTTTAATTATTTACTTTATACAAATAATTAAACATATTTACGCCTTACCTTTTCAGTCAACCTCACCTAACACCTCAAAGAGAACAAATACCATAATAAGAAAGACGTTCACTTCCTTAATCAGGTCAATCATTTTCGTTGACCGCGGTAATACGATGTTGTAAATAGATATGCTTTATAATTTAAGTTAGAATATAACAAATTAAAAAAGGTCTTCAACTTAGCAGGGAGTATACAAATAATCTTTAGATTTCACAAAAGGTAATTTAGATGACACGCTAAACACCAAATACGCGTAAGCATCTGTAAATAGTTACGTTGCTATAAACAATCATTACGTCAACACGGGCCTAAATTCTCGATATGGCTTAATGAGAAAATTCAACAACCGCATTCGTAGTTAATGGGGACGGACTTGTCAAACTTTTTTCAATTTTGTTGTGAGTGTATCCTTATTTGATTGCTATCATCTCCAGTGTCTCATAATGATTCTTTCAACAAGCCCTCCAAAAAATACAGCTAGGGTATACAGTTATATATTTTGCGACGAAAATCACATTTATTTAAAACGTGAATAATTGATTGAGTATGAAATCTAAAAACAGAAAGGAAAAATGGAAAATTAATCGATGTGTAACTACCGATGAATATACGAGGAAGTAAGATGCTTCTTACATCGCTCTCGCAACTTATATTGCTGAAGGAGTTTATTGGGCACATAAACTTGCAGGCCTTCCGTTCATCGGAGCTTCTAATTTCCGCAAAACTCTTTCCCATTTCTTCTTGCAAAATCCTCACCTCTCTCCATAAATTTCAAAATTTCTGCCCGCATTAATGCGGGAATTAATACTACACCATTTCAAACTTGCTCGAAGAGGATGTAGGATAATTTAAGCAATACGATCAAAATTTTCTGACACTTCACAAAAGTTTTGGGTGAAGTTTTACCTAGGAAAATCGATCCCTTACTTACATATCCCGGGAATTAAATAAGAATAGAATCAACAACTTCGGCCTTGACTTGGTGGTATCGACCATAATAAAAATTCATCTTGTGGTATTTGCAAAAGCTGGTTCTTTTTAACCTCTTTTATCAATTAAATAAGATATTCCTCTCTACTCGGTTTATTTCAGAAGATAAGGAAGTCTCTCTCCTACACTTGTAAAAGCTCGCCATCTAAAGATACTCAAAAAATATTATATTACGTAGCTATTTCCATTTTATGACTTTTGAGTAAATACATTAATCTGAAAAAGTATTTTAACCAAACGAAATATATGCATAAATTTAGAGAAATTCTTTTTCCGTGGTTTCCTAAAAAAATATTTAGGGAAAAATAAAATTGTTTCGGAATTATGATCAATGGGCTTAATTTTACTGTCTTATTGCATTTCTTTTATTTCTGTTTTCTTACACTAAATAAAATTGATTACTCAACATAATTATTGACAGACGAGAATAATTATTAGATAAATCAAAATAGTGATCAAGTGTGCGCTAAGCATTAAGTCTTTCAGGATTACTTACCTCTAACTTACTTACTTAACCTCTATGTTTAAACTCTTATGCAATAGCACGTAATCACTGTCTTTTCAAATGACTACAAGTTACATTAAAATGAAACAACTTATTATTATAACATTAAATAACTTATTTAAAAAGTGCATTTAGAATTCAGAATTTAGAATATAAATCGACTATTTAGAATTTAAACTGAAACAACCAAAATGGGAATATTATACTATATCGACATCCACTGTGGATCATATTGCATTTGTAGTTTGCTTGGAAAAAAGATTCTCTCATTTGAAAGGACGCTTACACTTAAAGTGTTGGCCTTATCTTTAAAAGAGAAGATGATTCTTACCAAAGTCTTTGACAAACATCAGCATGGAAATACCAAAATTAAATATTCTAGATATGTCGGCGATCATGAGCACAAGTAGTATATATACCACATTTAGTTTAGAAAATATAGCAACTAAAATAAGTCCTTGATTCAATAAAAGTAGGAAAAAATGTTAAGGGATTATGGATTACAGCAATATTGGTATCCACTCAATATTTTTATTTTAATCTTATCTTTTTAAACAAATGAAATGTTTTTTCTCCGATTTTAACGTACATATACTATATTTATTTATTATAGTTTTATTGATTCCTATTTAAAGTTTATTTTAAATTATGTTGTTATCCGTAAAAAAAATGTATAGGAAGATTTTAGTTACTAATTAGAAGTTTCAAGAGTAGAACGACTAAATTTTAATCCCTTGCCATAGTTAAATCTGTTATAAATTGCATTTAAGATCGTCTAGAACATTATTAATTCAATCTAATTCAGATAATTTCTGTGATGTCGTCTTTTATATTGCGTTTATCCATATGATTTATGGTATTTTCAGAATGTAAGAAGGAATATTATATATGTTTGTATTTTATCTTAAATATGCCCTCTAAAATAATTCCGAAGATTTTTAATTCATATAATTACTTTAACTTCGTTAAAATGGAGGAATTCAATTTCTAACTCCTGAGTATTTCTCAAAATTATTTCATATAAAACTGTGCATTCATTTATAAATTTCGTCAAATGATTTTGATATGACAATAATTATTTCCTATTTTTTTATTAAAACAATTACTTCATATACTTATTTTTTATTAGTAAGGCACTCCAATCACTTACATTTCTACCAAAATAGATAGACATTGCAGTTCTATTTATCCGTTCTCTTAGTGTATGTAATCATTTGACTCCCACCACTCAAAACTATAAACGGTTGATCCATGCGCTCTCAAAGGAGTTTGAAATTCTGCCGCCATTTGCTCTCTATCTCTGGCCGATACTTTATCTCGACATTCTCCTCAGTGGAGAGGATGATCCACGATCTCGAGATTGCACCTTTCTAAAACTTCCCATCTCCGTATGTGGGTCAGCTGTAAAAGGTCAAGATGTTGGACTTTGTGACGAAGTCTGCACTCAGGCCTTTTAGAGACGGAGGGGGAATTTTTACTATTTCATACCTCGGCTTTGACGCTTACTTAATGAAGAAAAGTTCTCACTTCATTTTTTGCGTCATAATATTTCTTCACCAATATTCATCTGGATTCATCAGATGAGTCTATTCACTCCACTATATTTTTCGGTATGTGTGACATTTGCTGTACACCCTAAAAGTGTTTTTGTCACTAAATCTGGTCGTAAAAGTTTCACCTAGACTAGTAATAATGCTTGAAGTGTCAATATTCAACCTAGACTTTTCATAAAACCATTCGCCCTTGACCAGTAAAAAAGATTTTATATGCAACAAAAACGTTGTCCATGTATTCTACCATAGATTATTATTCACGGAGAGTCTCAAATGTTTCCATCAGGATTCAAACTTAGCTGTGTTTTCTGAGTATATGATTAGCTTTTGCCATGAATATATCCTACACGCTTCGAAGCAAAATGTCTCAGATAAATTCTAAATGGAGAAAACTTTCTTATACTGAAATTAGTTAACATCAATTGTACGAATAACTTACAATTTAGGAATAATATCAGCAAGGTGTTAGTAGCGTTAGAGTCCTGTCATGCTATTCGCAGTATTCATGAGCAACGGGAATGAGAAATTTGAATAAATAACATTTAAATCTGCATTAGAAATTTTTTTACTTGGTAAATAAAATGGAAAAGTTATTTTTTATCGAAATTTACCTTTTATGTAGACAAAATATTTTCGACATTACTAAGTCAAGTAATAAAAGTTTTTGATTAATGGTATATTTTAACTTAAAGAGGAAATTATTCTTCAAATTTGCAGGAAATTTTTATTTTGAGACCATGAAAAATATTATTGCAAAACTTTCGTATTGAAAAAAAACATATCAGTGTTATCTGGTTCCAGATCTTTACGATAATTTTTAAAACCACTTTGTTTTAATTTGCCACACTCATTTATTGGGCCTCCCTCTTACTTTTTAGTCATGCAATGTTTTACAGATTAATCAATTTTTTTCATATTATTAATTTTATTGTAAGTTACCTCAAGTAGGAATTCTTTTCTGTAATTTTATTTGATTTTTATACTCGAATTTTACTTTCACTGCAACTTTCCTTTTTAAAAATTATCAGAAATGCCTATTTGAAGACCTAAAATGCTTTCTGCCGAACTTTCCACAGCCCATTATTCGAAATTCGCAATTAATTTTTTATCATAATCATCGCTTTAATTGTAAATCCCAAAGTCTGGAGTAAGAAAGTTTTTTTCATCTGTCTCACAAATACATTACAGAATTCACACAGAGTAACACCATAATAAGTACTTTACCTTCCGTGTTTTATTTATCACGTATTCATAGACTGTATTTGTATATCCTCATCTTTATGCAGGGCTACAATCGACTGGGAGTCATAAATAAGCACACTTTGACCCAAAAATAAGATTTTTTACCAGTAAATAAGACAGGATTGGTTAAGCAGTTTTATTCACAATATTTTGCATTCTAAGTCCAATAAATATTTCAATTCCAATTATTTTCTACAGCAATTCTTTGTCTTTCGAAAGCAGTCCATGTACCATACTGCAGTATTATGTTGAAATTTATAAAGAAGAAATTATCCTTTACACTACATGCTATAAATTTTCACGACTATCTGACGTGACAATCTTGGGAGCGCTTCTTATTGCATAAAATGTGAGAGTCCATTCGGTTTTCTTCAATGTGGATAAAATAAGACAAAATCAGCAAGCACTATGTAAAATATACACATTTCTTAGAAATAAGCACTATTTCATTTTCAAAGATTTCCTTCTTTAAATATGCACGACTCTTAGAAATTAGCACGTTATAGCAGCCCTATATTTATGCATCGGCGTGTGACTTCAGGTAGCAACTGAGCTGATTAAACTCAAAATAAACTTCAGTTAGTCTTATTTGGCCGCGATAAAAATAATTCAGAAAGTAATAAAATTAAGACGCCGTCCATCTAATGTTATCTAACAGGTTATCTGCAACTCATAAAATTTATGAACCTTGGATGGTAATATTATGTAACCCGAGGATCAGAACTATTCATTTTCTTACATGTGCCCCAGTACATAAAATTTTTTCTTTCTTTTCTTCAGAGAAACATTTTAATTTCATGAGCTCAAGTTTGATGGTTGAAGTGAGAAACGTTTTTGTTGAGACGTATATTAAATAGGGAAAACTTCAGTTTTTTTAAATGAATGAAGATTTTAAGGTGGTAAAATGATTTAGCCTTAATTTAGATTTAGCCTATGATTTAGGCATTTAAACCTTGAATCCTACTTGACGGGAGGTTGCTTTAGCCAATTAAGAGCCAATTAGCTGATTCATCGGAGCATGCTGAGTGATCATTAGAAAAGTAATGTAAAAAAGGAATCGGAACACGGCTGTTAATGAATTAGAAGTTTAAGAACTCTCCGAAAGCTATCTTTGTCGGAGTTGCGTTCAGCGTTGATTCCGAAAACAACGGGCCCTTCCATTGTTCCCAAAATCGTTTGAAACTCGATACGCATCAACAAACGCCAACGGCTTACGAAGAGTTTTTAAACCTCTAAATCGGATGAGCGATTGTTCTGCTTTGATAGCAGTATTACGAAGAGCAACCGCCCAGGAAGTGGGAGAACAACGTTTTAGTTTAGACTACTGCAGAATTAACGCGACAACCGGTTTTAATCGCTTATTTACTGTACTTATGGGATAGAAATACATTTATTATTTTCGGTAAAATTATGTTATTACTAGAAATAGCTCAAAAAATTTGCATACGTATAAAATTATGAATTTTAAATTAGAGGTTTACTAGAGAATAGGTGGCCAGCCAAAGTCTTTTTGAAACCTTGTGCGTATCGCTAAGGCAACATTTAGGCAATGACCAAAAACCGAACCTAAAACCAATAGAAAAAATCTGATGTGGCCAGCACATGACTTTCTCCATACATAAGATGTAAATATTTTTCTACGACAGTAATTTCGAACTCAATATTCCATCTAAACTTGGAAGAAGAGTGATTAATTTATAAATTATCATCTTTGACGTCAAAAATATTATAAATAATGTTTTTCTGGACATGATCGATGAAAAACGATGAAATTGGCCTTTCGCCCATAGAGCCCAGAGCGCCCACAAAGTGCATAATGAGCAACTTCCGGTTTATCAGTAGTTCATGAATAACTCCTAAACAATCAGTGATAAGAAAATATGTATCATACAAAAGTTATAGTAAATTATATTTTATAAAACATTTATAAATAATAGTATAAACCTAAATATCATATTTATGGAGATATTTCGAAAACCGGAAATGAGCTTTGAAGAATGAAGCTCGACTTCCGGTTGACCGATTTACTCCAAAAACTAATCAACTCTAACGACTGTAATAAAAGTACTATACATGAAATTTGGTGTTGATTTGACAAATAATTTTATGTTAGAGCACCCACAAAGTACATAATCATCTTCTTCCGGTTTATCAGTATTTCACGAATAACTCCTAATCAAACGGTGATACAAAAATATGTTAAATACAAAAGTTATAGAAAATAACATTATCTAAAACATTTATTAGAAATACAATATAGGTATATATCATATTTATGGAGATATTTTGAAAACCGGAAATGAGCTTTAATGAATAAAGCTCGACTTCCGGTTGACCGATTTACTCCAAAAACTAATCAACTCTGACAGCACACACCACAGTACAATATATGAAGTTTGGTATTGATACGAGTTATAGTTTTCACGTTAGAGCGCCCGCTATCACACACACACATATACACACACACACACACACACACATACACACAGACATCATTCCGAAAATGGTCAAAACGTGTTCTAGGGACCCCAAAACATGTATTTCCGTTAAATTTCGAAGTCGAATTTTTTCATGAAAACAATACTTTCTCTATACTTCGTATATGGAGAAAGTAAAACAGTTTCTCTTTAGCAAGTGCAAACCAAACCCAAACCGAAAACCAAGTACTTGAACTATTCCATTCCGATTTTTGGTTCCCAAAAAATATTATGTATCTATCTGAATTAAATAAGGTCTGCGGAATGTGCGTAACTAGCACACCGCTAACTAAAGTTAATACTTGCTATTTCCATTTATAAGATCAAATAGTATGATTTATAATTATTAGGATACGCTACTTATATTATTTCTATTAAGAGTTTTATACTTTAACTTAATTAAACTATTAATAAGAAGAATTTGAAGTACATAAATTCGGAAGGATATAGTGTTTTGACTGTCGAAGCGAAAAAATACCCGTTTGAACCGGGACGGAGCTGGTTCGTTAGCTAGTTAGTTTGACCCTTTATTGGCGAGGTTAGGCCCATGGTTGGCCTTTCTTCCACCTAACCTCGTAAATCGTCAGAATATGTACAAATATAAATTAAATTAAAATAAAAGACAGAGTGTCGGAAAAAAATCTTTGCAACTGAAGGTTGACAAAGCAAAAGCCTACCTTGCGGGAAAACACCCACAAAGAATGGGGGTGAAAATAGTAAGAGTAAGAGAAAGAGCTGGTAGATCTAGCGAAACCAGAGCTACACCATTTTTTTTTTAATTTTCATTGAGCTGGAAAAATAATGATAATTATATAAATAATCATAATAACTGGAAAATTGTTCAACGGAGCAATAAATATAACGGTGTATTCTTCTGGTCTACCCGTCCACAGCTGTGGACATTTCGGACAGTATCTTGTAGGTACGCAACGGGCAATGCGTGTCTGCATTGCAAAAAGCATGCAGTTAAGGACACTATAGCAGGAACAGTAATACCGCAGCAAAAGCCCGAAACTGAATTTTTTCATTCCACTTCTGGGACGCTAAACTGACTAATGACTACGGACTGAGCTAAATAATGACTGTTTTTTATTTATTCATTCATTTATTATTATATCTCTGTTTCATGGGTATTCACTAGTAGAATTTAGTAGTTTACTGGCTTATGGATTATGGTAGAATGATTATTGAAATAAAGGAGATTGGAAGCTAGGCTGCGATTGCTTAATAAATTCAGGGAAACTACATTTTCAGAAGATACAATCGGCATCATGCAACCCCCTGCTACTTCGGTCGATCCGATAATGACCGTAAGTTAAGAGAAATAGATGCTAGGACGAATCGCTTTAAAAAAATCATTCTTTCCGCGAACGATTCCGCGACAATAACCGAATAAGGAAGTAGTTTAGATTCAACTGATGTTTACACCCCCTGCCACGCTCCGAAAGGTGGCTTGCAGGGTATTAATGTAGATGTAGATGTAGTTGATTTTCAGGAAAATACTTTCGTGTATACAGGTAAAAGCTTATCTGCATTTTTTCAGAATGTTGGCCCGAGAATGAATCGAACTATTTTTCGGACTTTTAAATTACAATTAATTAAATTACTCTTAATCAATTTTAAGAAGCATTACTTAGTCATTGGATTGATATACGAAATTTTTCTCTTTAATGTAACCGAAAAATCGGAAACAGATTCCAATCATTATTTTTATTTCACGTTTCCATTTTCATCCATCGAAGGAAGTAACAATAACTTTTCCTTGAAGATATGATGAAATCATGTTCCAATGACCATGCCGTGTCTCCGAAATATTTTGATTACACGTTTCACAATCTTCACCTTGCAACGTCGAGTAGATCTTCACAAAAATGAAACTTTTTTTTAGAAGAACGAAAAAATATTTGCAGGTCCAAAAATCTCAACAACACTAAAAAATTAGTTTCCGAACTTCGTGCCCTATCTTGAGGTAAGTGTTCGCTGTTGCATCTCACGACCTGAAATATTAAGTCGAGTGTTATAAAGACATCTAACAATGATATGGAGTTTTTAAGGACATACACCTGCCCGAATTGTCTCTGAAAAGTAATTTTCGCACGAGGTAGAGTAAGGACAACATGTTGAGCGAGGAAAGAATACTTGTAGCTATGATGAAAAAGTTTGTGAAATTTTGTCTTCTTCTGAGAAGGTAAAATTAAGTAGAAAGGTAAGAATTGAAAAGGAGGTGACTTTATGGAGCTTCTATAATAGGACGACATAGAAGGACTGCTAAATTGGAGATAGATTGCGTGCCAGGCGATACGAAAAATATCCAGAACAGGAGATGGTAGGCAAAATCATAAGAAGTTAGAAAGACGAGAAGAGATAGCAAATGACTCTTCGAATTATAAAACAGAGGCAAAGTGAAAGGTAAAAGTGCCAAATATACGAAAGAAATTGAAAGGAAGTTAAACGGTTCATCGTTTGCCTTCTGAAGAAACATATTTGGCATTTTAAATCTTAACCTGAATTCCCAGCTTCAATGATTTGCATTAATAAACTTTTGAATCTCAACAAAGTAGATAACAATCCACTTTAAAAGTGATAACGACATGTTCTTGCAAGAGAAACAGTACTTTGGCACTCAACTAATAATTGTTAAAAATGAACGGTTGATTTCTACATTTCTGTTTTCTTCCAAATTTTTGCCTACGATTTATTCATTATGTTTCGATGTTTGTGCATAAGCCAATGTCCTTTTAAGTACACAAGAATAATTTAGAACTTTCTTATCTTGACACCATTATAAATTTAAATAGAAAGATAGCACATTATTTATTATATAGTCGTAATTATCTGTATATATTACAAAATGGATGAAATAAAATATTTGAGCACATTGGGATTTGCTTTTTAAGATTTTTTCCATTTATAAATAGTGAAAAATGCATGCACTAGAGCAGAAAAAAGTAAGGCAATAAAAAATGATTAAGATGAAATCATGTTATCATTGCCTCTGAAAAATCGATGAAACAATTTTCGTTCGAATGCTACTCTGGACTGCTTCATTTAATCGTTTTTGAACTAGCTCATCGATGTCAGAGGTAATTTATTGGAGCTATAACGCCTTTTCTTGGTTTTCTTAATTTTTAGATGTAGATGATTAACGATAACTGCATTTATAAATTTTCGTTCTGTATTCACTCCTTGTCTCATAAATTTCATCATAATAGCTATGGTATCATATATAATGGTATTACATCTCATTCACGTTTACAAAACTCAATATATAGCCCTACTGAACTAATAATTCAAACAAACGTTAATTTTACGTAAGACTTATAATATTAAAACATCATTCATTATTTTAATTGCTGTATTCCTAGGTTTATATAGCTTATTATTTTTTCTGCATTATTTCGGTAAGTTTTTTAAGTTAAGTTTCCTATTTAAAACTATCTATAAGACGCAGTTCAACAAGATATTTAACTCTATCTAATTATAAAAAATATTATAAGAAATTTGAATTAATTTTTATTAATTATAATGAAATTATGCTTTATATGATATAAATAATCAGAATAAAATTATACTTAATATAATATCAATAAAAAGGTTTTGGTAAATCAGTAAACGGTTTGAACATACACTTACAAAGGCGATAAGCTGCTTCAGAGATAATAGAATTCCCTTTGTAAAACTATCTATGCATCTTTATCTCAGCCTTCTTCAAACATGTTTTTTCACTAAAATCACTCTGCACCCATCATTATCTTGTTCTATATTCATGGTTCTGTGCTCTGAACATACCGTGAGATCCCTTTTTGCATCTCTTTTGACAAGAATTGCTGAGGAAACTCCTTTTGATATATATGAGCGCCAAATGTGTAGATATACGTCCCCCAGCCCGAGTATTGATTGCGGAGGCGGTCCCTTCCTATTATTCTATTTTATGCCTTCGCTCCACTCCTTTTCCCGGAATAAATCGTCCGACGCTCCGTCGCTTTGAATGTCGCCACATAAAGGACACTATTTTCAAGGAAGGGAGCTGGAATCACCGGAGATTACGACACCCTCGCTTGCGTTACTGCAGATGAATAAGGAGTATTCCGGAAATCTTATCCGAAATTTTGGGAAACCCCTCTTTGATGAACCAGTAACGATTTGCAATTACTGTCAATGTGTCCAATTTGGATTCATATCTGAAATGTTCCTTGGTAGATTGCTAATATATGAGTCTAAGCAAATATCCTTAAAGGTTCAATAATGACAGTTCGTTGAAGGAAATAAAACAGTCAACCTGAATGTTCTTTGGAAGATGGTGAATAAATGGTTCATCATTTAAAGCGAATACCCGTAAAAGTTCAATAATGAAAGTTTATGAAAAAAATATATATACCTAAACCCGTATTTACCCCTCAATATCCCTCGGTATCTTCATGTATGCATCATACATTTCATTACATGGCAGCATTTTGTTTATTTCCTGATAATTAAAACTCCCTATCATTTAATTCAACGACTTTTGTTGTATTCCTCCTGTATATTGTATACCAGGATGTCATTGTTGAATAAATTATTAAATATCATTATCACAGCGTCCCGTTCACAGCCCATTTATTCTTAACGGGGAATTAACTATTGATAAATGCCACGCTTATCGAGACTTATAGTAGACTCAACAAAATGGATATTCTACATCAATGTATCGAATAGGAGGTGGAAACAAAAGGATCATCATACACGTTGCTACTTCGAAATCATATAGACGGTTTCTTTCGAATGAATATGAGGAATATACAAACAAAAAAGGATAAATACCTATAGTAGAAAAAGGCATAGATCTGACCAAATAAAAAAGAAAAAAAGTAAGCAGATTGAAATAAATGACCCGACCCAAACGCTTAATAACATATTTGAGCAAACTGTTATTCCGACACTTAAATTGTTATAAGAATCTTCAGAATTCTCCCAAACATGTTCTATTTTCTATCCCTCTACTACTACGGTGCACTACGTATAATGGGCAGTTAGGATGTTGTCTAACCCGAGTCAAGGAGCGGTAAGGAATGGAATTCATAAATAAATAAAATCAACGATCATTGTAAAAAGCGTTTTATAAGATAAGGATTGTCATAGAAGTTCAAAATATCCTTTTTATATTCCTCCATGCTAAGATATTGCGTCATAGTTGTCGGTTGTTTCGCCTCTTATAATTATTTCCACATTATTACTACCGCTAATTTATAAATATAAGAGATGCCATGGTCAAATGGATTCAGTTTCATATCAGGATGACGGTGGTTAATGAAACATACTCTTGGGCAAGTTAAAGGAAGCATCAAGATAGTACGAGGATTAAAAAAACGGTTGAAGATTGATTATTGGCTGCTTGAGAAATGTAGGTTCAGGGATATTTTCAACGAAAGATAATGAAAGAAGTTAATCACGAAACTTCTCCACTTAAGAGATTGTTTTTGCTAGGGTCAGTTGCTGAAAGGAAGGACCAACGGGAATCCTAAGGAAAATGGTGAACAAATTTATATAGTGGTTTACGGCCAAAAGATAGGGCTTAAGATGGCACGGAAGAGGAGTTTGGGCAAACACCACAGATCATCAAGGCGGGATTTTCCGGAGTGAAGGGTTGGAAAGGGTAGGAAGTGTGACGGGAAGGTAACGGGACATCCTGAATCTCGCCGAGAAGTTTTTAGGCTATCCTGGTTCCGTTGATTACAATACTGTTCCTGTCAGATGGACCTGCAAGTGTATGATTACGAGGCAAAAATGAGAGGTTACCTTGTCGAGAGAGTAGAAATATCTGTCGACTGGACCGGCTAAATCCAAATCGATATCTATGCTATCGAATTTTAACATTGAGATTGAAATAAATGTTTTTGGATTAAAAATTTCAAGGCCATTCCATGGATAGCGATATTGCAATACCATTATAATACTTTGAGTTATATTAAGGAAATCATTATTAAAATAATAATAATAATAATTAAATACAATTTTTAAAATATATAATAACAATAATATTTTTTTATATTATAATTTATTCAATACAATTTTATATACAATAAACAAAAATAAAAAAATACAAAGAAAAGGTTATCATACACAGCTCAAACTTACATAGAAACAAAACAGTCTGGTCCTGCTAAGCAAGGGACCTTGTCAGCAGGTTCCATTTAGGTAATCTACAGTAGAATTATAGCAATGTCAAAAGAAGAGTTTAATTGGTGTAGAGTACCAAAAGATATTAAAATTACGGTTAAATACATCTACATATCAATATTTATACAAACACATACTGTATGTTAAAATAAAATTAAGGCTTAGGTGAATTCATAAAGAGTTTGTAATAAACAGCTTAAGTTGAGACATTAATTAGCCAGTATTTTATTTCCACTTTCATACACCTTATGGAATTCATATTTAATTATGCTAATGGTAATTTGTTAAATTCTGTCAGTATTATATATTCAAAAGAGTTTATTCCATAACTGGTACAAGGGATAATTACTTTAAACAGCTTTGTTGGCCTCATACTCTGGAGAATATTATATTTTCTTTCCATTTTGAAATCATTTGAGTAATAATTATGAATTAACAAAGTATGTCAAAATAATTTATCAATTCGCAAGACTTCAATACATTCGTATATTCCATCAACATCTAAGTTGTATTTTCTCTTTTTGTGGCATAGCAATTTAATGAATTTGTTTTGTTTGCGTATCAATAGTCTATGAAAAACACTATTGTTGTAACCCCAAACAGTAATTCCATATCTTACTATGTTTTTGAATAGTCCAAAATAAATTAGCTTCAGGGCATTGTAAGATAACATATTGTTTACATGGTATACAATATAGATATTCCTTCTTAACCTACTAATTGAAGCAATTAAATGATTTCTAAATTTAAATGCCTCATCTATAATTAAACCTAAGTACTTATATGTACCATCTTGCTCCTAAGCTTTACACTTACAGTTAACCCTTCTTCTGTGCAAGCACTAGTTAGAATGCATTGGTATTGTTACTTATCTCCTATTACAAATCTTTGGTGTAATGTGCATTAATTTTGATTAATTTTCATTAATAACTAATTTACTGTCACGATCCCAGCATAAGAACGCATTAAAATCTCTTTCTAGTCTACAATGAGCTGTATCAAAGTCTTTATGAACAGCAATCAAAAGAGCATCATCAGCATATAGTTGCAATGTGAATTCCTAAACATAGCTGAAAACATCATTAACATATATAAGAAGTAGAAGATGCACTAAAATTGAACCTTGAGGCACACCCATATCGCTTGCAGCTTTGTCACTTAAGCAGTCATTACCTTTGACTTTAATGTTCCTATCATTCAGGTAGCTAATAAACCACTCATATGAAATTCCTCTAATGCAAATTTTGTACAGTTTTTCTAGAAGTATCTCATGGTTATCTATGTCAAATGCTTTCCATAAGTCTATAAATAGCAAAATGACAGATAATCTGTTTTCTAAGGCATTCCTGACATTTTGTGATAGATTCTCAAGGGCCAGTTTGGTTCCTTTATTTTTTTGGAAACCATATTGATTCTTCACAATAATATTAATCTCTTCCATAAATTCATACATATTATTGACAACATGTTTTTCCAATACTGTATGCAGTGATGGTAAGATAGTAATAGGTCTGTAGTTGCTGGGATCATTATAAGTACCTCCCTTATGAACAGGGATAATTAGCCCTGTTTTTAGACTCTCTGGAACAACACCTTTAAATACACAAATGTTTATGAAGTTTTTTAGGATAGGAAGTAAACCTCACTGCTCTTGGGATCCGTCATTCTTATTCTGTCAAAACCTGGTCCTCTATTTTTGAGACTGGATAAAATTTTACTGACTTCCCGTTCAGTTATTTCTGTCCCAAAGATGCTGTTTTTTACATTATTCTCCAGTGGTTGTAGAAGTTTTATATTGCAGTTAATCTTTAATTTATATACCTCTTCTGTGAACTGATTTAGGAATATTTTTCCTATGTCAGCTTCACTTACTCCCTTAAAACCTTTCTGGACCATATCTCTAACAGGATTCTTGTTATACCTATTCATTAAATGGTTGATTCCCTCCAAATTTGTTTAGGGTCATTTCTTAAGCCTTTAAACTTCCTCTGGTAATATTTCTTCTTTTCAGTCCGTATAAGTAGTGTTACTTCATTTCTTTTTTCATGGTACATCTTATTGTAATGGGTGTTGGTTGGGTTGCTCTTCCATTTCCTAAACCACCTATCCCTTACCATCATTTTTGTTAATAGTTCCTGACTCACCCACTCCTTCTTAACTGGTTTAATTATGACATATTTTTTATTATAGCTTCATCATATAACCTAGAATTTTCAAAAATTAGTATTTTCAAAAATTGGAAAGTGATTAAAATAATAGTGTATTCAACCTTTTTCATATTCGTCAAATCCAGCTTGTTTTTATATAAAAGTCCATCAATTCGTTTCAATTACTGATTACCTGCGCTTATCGTGAAAGTATTACCTACCAAAATTTTATATATATAATAGATATTTACTTTCAGTTGTAGTTCAGTTGTAGAGAGCAAAGTTTTAACAGGGTGGAAAATGAAGAACAAAGAATTTGTTGTCTATTCAAATTGGTGATATTAAAAGAAGTCAGACGGATTTACGATTGGTTTTTAATTTTATAATAAATTTAACTCAGGAAGGAATTTTATGAAATCTCTCATGCGTAACTTTCTCCTTCATTATATAGCAATATTTTCAACGTACTGATTTTTATTTCCCTATTTATCAAGGTTTTTAATGGTATAAACTGCTATATAGCATTAATAAATAACCAAATAGTGCTTTACTGCCATCTATAACTCAATATATTAAGTAAAATTGCCAAAAATTGACCTATATAAAATATAAATGTTTGTTATCAGAATATTTTGCCAATAATTTATTTCAAGAATCCAATAAAGTAGTAAAATCGATAAAATAGATTTTGAGATGTCAAATTATTACCAAATTCAAATAAATGTATATTAAAAAAAGTATACTAGGAAGTTTAGATTAAAGAGCAAGCAGCCTCTGCAAAATATTTCACGGTAGAAACACGAGCATTTACGGCTAAGTGAAGACAATATTTTCAGAGAAATTCAACGGAAGAAGTTTTAAGGATTAGACAATTAATTGAGCAGTAAGAAGTTTCTCCCAGTTAAGTAGCTTCAGTAGAGAGAATGCTCCCACTTTAAACAAAGAGTAAATGGGAAAACCTGCGCCATAATTCAATTCTATCTCTCCAAGATCTTCTCTAACTCCGTAACGAAGCATTAACATCGTCAACTCGACGAAACTGATAATCTTAACCTAACATTTAATCCTAGGCTAACTTGAAATTGGGTCATAACCGGGATACCATGGAAGTTATAGTAAAGTCAACTTCCTGGGTGGCGGAACGGTTAACGCTTCCTAATCCCTATCCAATATCCAGCCGAATAAAATCCTTTAGGTGATTTGAATGTGTTAATACTGGGTAAGCTTCAGCAAACTCCCGAATATGCATGGATTTGGAGTAATCGTTTAACCACTGCGGTCATTGGAATTAACATAGTCAATTCAGCAGGCTCAATTACATCTCTATGCTTGCTTTCTGCTTCGATTACTGGTAATACCTTCATAAATAACGTATGTATTTTGAATAGATGTTATTAAGAGTATCGGATGAGAAATAGTTACAGGGAAAATATTTCATACCTCATTAGTCCTGAATCGAAATTTAAAATAGAAATAAATTAATCTTGAATTCTTAAAACAAACGCACTTTATGCTCTACTTTTATAACCAGAATGAAATATAATAGGCCTTTATTACACATAAATTAACAACCTATGAACAAAAAGGATAGCTTGTGTATAAATGCTAGCAAAGGTTACCTTTTCATAACTAATGACAACTTTTCCACTACAAAGTGAAATTTGGGATCAGACTTTTGTAGAAAATTTTCCTATCGATAAATTATTCCTTCAAGAAAGGGCTCATATTTGTTTTTGTCAAAACGATGAAGCAACTTCAACAGGTAAATAAAGACATATAATGACTCAATTAGTAATTTCTAATTACTAGTCATAAATCTATCATTTGTGATGTAGCATAACGTCTCAGCTATATATTTTAACATTTGTAAAGATATTTCATAATAATCGATTTAATCTTGATATACCGGGTTTCGAAATAAATGACAGCCACAAACGAAATGACTTAAAAGTTTGTGATTGGTTCGGCAGGAGAAGAATTATAACATTGAATTGTTTCAACTTTTTCCATAACAAAATAGTGAATTATAAAAAAGAATGTGATAACTTCATAAAAAAGAAAAATTTCTTTTATATACATTTTTAGGAGACAAGATAAATGACAGTCATTAGAGTAATAGCTTCAAAGTCTGAGAAATACAATCTAGAAGTATACCTTAAAAGTCTGAGATCGATTAAAAAAATAGAATAAAAATTAAAGAAATTGGATATGGATATTTGATAAATTGAATATTTCTTCCTATCGCCCATATAAAAACCAATATACGCATTCAGGCTAACGCGCGACAGATAAATATCTCTCCAGGAATTTGACACAATTCGATTTCGACGAAGCGAATTCTCCCGCCCTGTTTTTATCGCAGCGATTCCGTCCGAAACTTAAATTTAATCACGAGAAAAACCTCTTTCCCAAATGATCTTTTCGGCCGCTAAGAGCGAGGCGATATGACGATGCCTTCGCCCAGACAAAGAAGCACATTCTCAGAGGAGGCGTTCCCGGGCTTTACTCTTCCGCACCGTCTGCCAGTTTACACCCGCTGACGACATATTTCCTTTCCCCTAACCGCGATTCTCTTCACCGAGTCCCATGGTCCGATCTCATTCAATCTCCTCGAGTATCTTTCCACTCCACTCGTCTCTCCATCTCCGTTTCTCCGAAGAGAGGACTCCATAAGATGGAGAAGGAGAGGGAGGTTGTCCCACCATGTTTTTTATTTATCCCTCGCAGGATGATCTCCATCGAGGTCGGGGGAAGGAAGCAGCTTGATGCTATATAGCAATGACGGAAGGGCTCCAATTGACCTCGCCCGAGGTGTAGAATTGAAGCGCGTATAGCTTGAAAGCTGTGGTCCCATAGACACCAACGATGATTTAGAGCTCCAAGGCGGAGCAACTCAACCTTGTCTCATACCCGGGACTCTTGCCCACAACACAATATGTTGATTAATTTTAGATGTAAATCAGATTTGTACAGAAGAAGGCAATATGTTAGATGGCTCTAGGCTAGAGTAAGATCAAGGATTATTGATGTAAACTACCGCTAAATAATATATTTTTTAAATTCAATTATTAGTATAGGACTTATGTACTGTAATTATACTGCACGATATAAATAAATTATAATAATAATAAATTTTATATAATAGTTTATCTGGAAGCCTAAAATTGGGAATTTTTTATAGCATTTATTTATTAATAATTTTAAGAATAGATATATACTACTCGCCAGGTTGTAGCCATTTTTGAGTAAATTGAATGTAAATATTGATGGATCCTGTCTATGATTCACCCTAGTCAGTATGCATGTATAAAGTATGATGTGGTAATATTGTATTTTCATCTTAATTAATCGTAACTTAAAAGACGCATTTATTAGTGTATGTGCCAAATGTAATTGGAATTGTTACCCTACCTCCGAATTTATGTAAATTGTATTGAGAAACCTTATCTTATGGTAGGGTTACGTAAAGATATGTAGATAATAATAGGCAATGAAACAAATCAGACTGAATTGTAATCAATTCTACTAACCGATTGGTTTTGATGGTGAAATACAGATACAGGAGTGGTCTATACCTAAGGTCGGTCCTGCCTAGTTAGTGTAACTGAATCGGCCAGGCTTCGAGGCCTGATCTCAACATCACCTGTTGTTTTAATGAAAGGTGTCTTAAACTTATAAAGTAAGAAACAATCTTGGTTCTCGAGCTTAAAACAATTTCCAAACAAAACAAGATACAATTTTGAATGTAATGCGGACGAAGTTGACATCTGATTGTGGAAAAACATTTAAATAACACGTACTTACAAAAATTTCCATTAACGAAAGTTCAGAATTGTTTGAAAAATTCATGTACCAAGGAACGATTGGATCTCTCATATTTTACTGCATACTATTCCCTGCATTAAATCGCCTAATATGTATTGCTGTTTAGGAGGAATTAGAAAACTTCCGTAGAACATTTTTTGCAAGTTGGTGGTTATTAGACATTTTAAAGTATAGCAACAGGTTTGGATTCCATACAAGATTTTTTATTACATCTTCTGAAAATTTCTAATTAATCAGAAAAAAATCAATCTATGTAACTATGTTTATCATCGTCTAAAATACGTGCACTTTCAATCAAGCAATTCCCAATAAAAATCTATTCATCAGGATTCTTTATTTTTTTCTTTTCACTTCCTCGTGGCTCGTCCTGTTTTGTAGACGTAGGAGGAAAAGGTGAAGACACGATCAAAGCTTGAGGGTTATGACCCAAATCGTAGAGATTCACTGGAAGGGCCCCCTAGAATTAATTGCTTCTGCGGACAGACGCCTGTTACGAATGGTGCACTTTGATCAAACTCACCAAGAGTCTCTCTCATTATGCGAAACAACCTGAGGAAAAGGTGAGCGGAGCGCGGAACGGAAAAAATGAACACCTGGAATTTCCGTGGTAGACCTCTTGCGAGAGGAATCTCTTAATGTTGGTGCACACAGAAAATGAAGGGCGGTCTCTATAGCTTGGTTTTAGACGTATTCATTGGAATTTCCTACTGATTGCGACATTTTTGACACACTTTCCAGCTATGAATATTAACTGAAAGAAAGCGAGCATCCTTTGAAAGTATGAAGAATTATTTTCGGAAAACCTTATGGTGATAAAGACTCAGAGGTTCTCATAATTTTTATCGGCAACGACATTCTGTTCTTTATCATGAAAAGTTATTTCATTGAGGCAGAAATATAAGGAAGAAATGCATTCGTTATAAAAGTGCGCACAAGAACAACTAAATTTGATGAGAGAATAACGAGGTAATGTTTTTCACGTTAAAACCTTCATTAATATCAAGATGTCACTGACATTCTGGTTAATAGATTTAAACAATAATAATAAACCTATCCGAAGTTAACTATCTATGAAAAAGAATTATGGTAAAATATATACCTAATAATATATTACAATATGAAATATGATAATTGAAATAGACCAATTAATTTTTGAATACAGAATATATTATTATATACTTAGAATAATAACCTTAAATATATGTGCCATTTAGAATTCAGCGGTAGTTATGTTATGCGTGTCTACGTGTAACTATGCTAATATCAATTAAATTTATTATTAATAATATTCCAGGTTCAGTGCTTTACTCACTCTTGATGTAAAAGTCATAAAAAGGCTTTCCTTTTTTAGAAATAATAAGATATATTGGCTATCATAGATCAATAGATAAATTGGGCCCAACATGGAAATTAACTTACATTAGTGACGTACGAGCAAGCGGATGCATACCTGTCGATTCTCAAACTTTTTGTAAATGAGTTATAGGATGAGGATAAACCAGTCTTCAGGATGAGACCTGTACAGACGGACCGCGTTATAATGGCAGGATTAGAACGTATACAAAGTAAATGAAAAGTAAGATATATTTATATAGAGTCAACTGAGCCATCGGAAGTGTCCTTCGCTTTTTTATAAATTTATAAAATATATAAAGGTGGATATATAGTGAAGTGTATATATATCTATTATATATAGATGCTTCTCCGGATTCACTCATGATATACCCAGATACCCAGATACCCAGATACCCAGATAGGATACTAATTCACAGGCTAAACTACTGGCGTCATTGACTCGAAATTTTTACCACGTATTGGCCATAACGTGTAACCGCCAGAAAAAATGTGATTTTGAACCTCGGTGCCATGGGTTCGATTCCAGAAGGCCCCAAAGTCGCGATTTTCCCCATAAGAATACATGGCGGGGATTTTCCAAAATTTTTTTGAGGCCCTTTCCGGAAATGGAGAGAGTTGAAATTCAAGGTATCGATAGATGCCCTGCATATCTAAAGGAAACCGTAAAGACATCTACGAATATTATCCTTGGTTCGATGCTAGGTTTGGGCAAAAATCGGCCGTTTAAAATGCATTGCGGCGATTTTTAAGATTTTTTTTGAACCCTTTTCCGATGGCACAGAAACTTGAAACTCGGCACGTCGATAGATATCATGAATATATATCATAATCAAATTTTATATGTTCGCTGATGGTCCTTGGTTCGATCCCAGAGGGACATTTGCACTTCTCAATGCATTTCTTACGGAGATAACGGAAACAAAATTAAGGTACTTCCCGGCATGCTATCGACATCAAACTTTGCATGATAGAAAAGCCAGTCCTTACAAATCGAACTTTGCATTCACAGCTTACAGTATTTCCTGGCTTCGACACCAGGTGTCTCTGCATTCAGAAATTGATCCGATTTTTAGGAATTATTTTCAAACCTTTCCCAACAATATAGAAACTTGAAATTTGGCATATAGATAGAGATCATAAATAACTTTTAGAAACATGTTTTAGATTTCCAAGATCGTCCTTGGTTCGAGTCCCGAGAGCCATTTACAATGGTGAAAATTAGAACGGCTTTTGAGGCAGTTGTAGCCAATATTTCTGTTCGAATTTTCACACATAGTTAGAATCGGTGATCTTCTATTGTGCTGCATAGTAAGTTCACCAGAGAGACCCAGGTTCATTGCAAAACGATGAAATTTCAGCGAATTTGAAGAAATATTTCAATCCTTTTTTTTTCTATTAAGGACCGACCCGATATGATGCCGATATAAAATTAGTGTTGTCGATCTGCTTGCAGTATGCAAGCTACATTTTACTCGTATATATATATATATATCTATTATATATAGATGCTTCTCCGGATTCATTCATATATCTATTATATATAGATGCTTCTCCGGATTCATTCATGTATCCATATATATATATAGCGAGGATACAAATTCACAGGCTAAACCACAATCGTCATTGACCTGAAATTTTTACGACATATTGGCCATAACGTGTAACCTCCAGAAAAATTGCGATTTTGAACCTCAGTGTTATTGGTTCGATTCCAGAGGGCCCCAAAGTCCCGATTTTTCCCGTTTAAATGCATAGCCGTGATTTTCGGGAATTTTTAAAAAATACTTCCCGGATAGGTAGAGAATCAAAACTCATGGAGCCTATATATATGGTCATGATCTATCGAAAACATAAATGAGTTTCACCGAAAATATCCTGAGTTCGATGCTAGGTCAAGGCAAAAAGCGGCCGTTTAAAATACATTGTGGCGATTTTTAAGATTTTTTTTGGACCCCTTCCTGATGACATGGAAACTTGAAATTCGGCATGAAGTTGGAGATCATAAATATATTTCATAATCAAATTTTACATATTCGCTGATGGTCCTTGGTTCGATCCCAGAGAGCCATTTACATTCCTCAATGCATTTCTTATGGAGATAACGGAAAAAGGTTTTAGGTACTTCCCGGCATGATATCGACTTCAGACTTTGTTCAAAGAATGATCAAGTCCGTGCAAATCAAACCGTGTATTCACAGATATCAATGTGTCCTGGGATCGACACCAGGTGTCTCTGCAATCAGAAGTTGATCCGATTTTTAGGAATTATTTTGAAACCTTTGCCAAAAATATAGAAACTTTAAATTCGGCATATAGATAGAGATAATAAATAACTTTCAGAAACATTTTTTAGATTTCCAAAATCGTCCTCGGTTCGAATCCAGGGAGCCATTTAAATTCGTGAAAATTAGAACGTCTTTTGAGGCAGTTGTAGCCCATATTTCTGCTTGAATTTTCACACATAGTTAGAGATGATGATGTTCTATTGTGCTTCATAGTAAGTTCACAGTAAAGACCCGGGTTCGATGGCAGACGATGAAATTTCAGCGAATTTTAAGAAAAAATTAAATCCTTTTTTTCCTTATGAGGACCGTCCCGATGTGATGCCGATATGAAATTAGTATTGCTGATCTGCTTGCAGTATGCAAGCTACATTTTACTCGTATAATAGATATCCGGAGAAGCGTCTATATATAATAGATAGATGCTTCTCCGGATTCATTCATATATATATAGCCATATAGCTATCTATTATATATAGATGCTTCTCCGGATTCATTCATATATATACCTATATAGATAGATAGGATACAAATTCACAGCCTAAACTACAAGCGTCATTGATCTGAAATTTTTATGACATATTGGCCATAACGTGAAACCCCCAGGAAAAAAGAGACTTTGATCCTCAGTGTCATAGGTTCGATTCCAGAGGGCCCCAAAGTCCCGATTTTTCCCGTTTGAATGCATTGCCGTGATTTTCGGGAATTAAAAAAAAATACTTTCCGGATAGGTAGAGAAGTAAAACTCAAGGTGCCTATATTTATGGTCTTGGACTTTCGAAAACATCAATGACTTTTACAAAAGTTATCCTGGGTTCGATGCTAGGACGATGCAAAGATCTGCCCTTTAAAATACATGGGAGCCGTTTTTCATTATTTTTTTAGATGCACTTATCGAAATGATAGGATGTTCGTGCTTGGCTGGAAGATGTATGGTACGAATAAGTTTTAGAAAAAAATTTTCATTAGACCGTACTGTTCCTGGGTTCGAAGCCAGAGCACAATAACGTTTCTCTCATAAGGAATATAAAGGAAAAGTAGGACGTCATTTGAGGCAGTTGTAACCAATATTTCTGCTTGAATGTGCATACGCGGTTAGAGATGGTGTTTTTCTTTTGTGCTGCATAGAAAGTATTGCCTGAAAGACCCGGGTTCGATGCCGGGCAGTAAAAATATCACCCATATATAATACTATGGGGTATCTTTTCATAATTTTTTTATGCATTTATCGATATGTAAAGGAGCTCTTGCTTAGATGGAAGATGTATATTAACACTTTGTTTAAGAAAAAAAATAGATAAGACCATGCTGTTCCTGGGTTCGATGCCAGAGCACATTATAATTTCTCAAATAAGGAGTGTATGTGAATAGTAGGACGTCGTTTGAGGTAGTTGCACCTAATAGTTTTGCTTGAATTTTCACACATAGTTTGATATAGTAATTTTCTATTTTGCTGCATAGTAAGTACACCAGGAAGACCGGGGTTCGCTGCCAGGTGATTAAATTGCAGCGAATTCTACGAATATTTTGAATTTTTTTTTTCTTTTGATGTCCGTCCCGGTATATGATGCCGATATGAAATTAGTGTTGTCGATCTGCTTGCAGTATGCAAGCAACATTTTACTCGTATACCTATATAGATAGATAGGATACAAATTCACAGCCTAAACTACAAGCGTCATTGATCTGAAATTTTTATGACATATTGGCCATAACGTGAAACCCCCAGGAAAAAAGAGACTTTGATCCTCAATGTCATAGGTTCGATTCCAGAGGGCCCCAAAGTCCCGATTTTTCCCGTTTGAATGCATTGCCGTGATTTTCGGGAATAAAAAAAAAATACTTTCCGGATAGGTAGAGAAGTAAAACTCAAGGTGCCTATATTTATGGTCTTGGACTTTCGAAAACATCAATGACTTTTACAAAAGTTATCCTGGGTTCGATGCTAGGACGATGCAAAGATCTGCCCTTTAAAATACATGGGAGCCGTTTTTCATTATTTTTTTAGATGCACTTATCGAAATGATAGGATGTTCGTGCTTGGCTGGAAGATGTATGGCACGAATAAGTTTTAGAAAAAAATTTTCATAAGACCGTACTGTTCCTGGGTCCGAAGCCAGAGCACAATAACGTTTCTCTCATAAGGAATATAAAGGAAAAGTAGGACGTCATTTGAGGCAGTTGTAACCAATATTTCTGCTTGAATTTGCATACGCGGTTAGAGATGGTGTTTTTCTGTTGTGCTGCATAGAAAGTATTGCCTGAAAGACCCGGGTTCGATGCCGGGCGGTAAAAATATCCCCCATATATAATACTATGGGGTATCTTTTCATAATTTTTTTATGCATTTATCGATATGTAAGGGAGCTCTTGCTTAGATGGAAGATGTATATTAACACTTTGTTTAAGAAAAAAAATAGATAAGACCATGCTGTTCCTGGGTTCGATGCCAGAGCACATTATAATTTCTCAAATAAGGAGTGTATGTGAATAGTAGGACGTCGTTTGAGGTAGTTGCACCTAATAGTTTTGCTTGAATTTTCACACATAGTTTGATATGGTAATCTTCTATTTTGCTGCATAGTAAGTACACCAGGAAGACCGGGGTTCGCTGCCAGGCGATTAAATTGCAGCGAATTCTACGAATATTTTAAATTATTTTCTTTTGATGTCCGTCCCGATATGATGCCGATATGAAATTAGTGTTGTCGATCTGCTTGCAGTATGCAAGCAACATTTTACTCGTATATATATATATATATATATATATATATATATATATATATATATATATATATATATTAGAATATATCCAATTTATCAGCAAATATTTTACAAAACTCTACATACATATGATTTCCAAATGTATTTGAGCGTTCCCTGTATTATGGAGTAGATAGAAAAAGTTAACACTTGATGGATGCTTAAATATTACCCTCGCTTCATATTCTTTGAAAGAATCGGATACAATTTTGGTAACGGAAGTATGAAACGCTGACATAAGCGAAGTGGTGTTCGTCTTATCGAACGGAATATTTGCTCAGTGAATAACTAGACTAAACGTCAAAACAGTTCCCATCAAAAGATAAGCTCTTCTAGGAAGAGTACGTTGGTCTGAAAATGCAAAGCGTTAATTAATGCGAACAGTTAGAGGTTCACTTTAAATGCATTCTGGCAATTCATAAAAGCGTAAACGAAAATATCTGAGAATGACTTTAAAGTAATTTTCTGATATTCAAAATGACATACTTGCCATTTCAAGAACGCTCAAATGAACATTTTCTACAAATTTCTTGTAATGTTGCAACTATAGTATATTCCAGACCCATATAAATGAAATGAATGAAATATCATTAAATTATTCATATATATATAAATATTCTAACACTCGGTAGTATCACGTGTAATATTCCAAATTCAACGTAATTTCCTTCGTTTCTTGATAATTTACTTCTATGTCTATTTTTATGTAAGAACCCTGCAAGCCACCTTTCGGCATGTGGCAGGGGGTGTAAGCACCTTGACTTTATTTTCCTAAACGTTTGCTTTCAGGTATACTTCGCGGAAAAAATGAATTTTTGAAACGATTCGTTCTAGCATCTATTTCCCTAATCTTTCTGGCAGTATCAGAACGGCCCTTATAACAGGGGGGTCGCATTATATCGGTTACATCATCTGAGAACGTAATTTCTCTGAACTTATTTAATAAATTTATCCTTTGAATTTTTCTTCTATCTTTTAATGATTCCTATCCCGCGTCCTGTAACATCTGGGTGACACTCGCTGTTTTATCGTAGCAATTCTGTACAAATCTTATCGCCTTTCGTTGTACTTTTTTTAAATCCCGAATATGACATTTCTCGGTGGGGTCCCATACACTACATGCATACTCAAGGTTAGGCCTAACTAAAGGCTAAGTAACATCGCTCGCGAACTTTTTCTTCGCTCCTACCGACTATTCTTTTAACGAAGCCGAGTTTCTTAAGTGCTTTTCCACATATATTTCGGATGTGAGCACTCCATGATAGATTATTCGTGAGAGTTATTCCAAGATACTTCACCGATTCTACTGTCATTAGGTTTACCCCTCGGAGGCTATAAGAATAATCATTTATTATAGATTTTCTTTCGAAGAAGTTAACTACCGAGCACTTTTCTACATTAATCTCTAATTGCCAATCATCGCACCAGTTCATAATTCTATCTAAGTCGTTCGAAAGGGTTAATATATCCTCTGAACTATTTATTTCCTTGTAAATAACTGTGTTGTCTGCGAATATCCTAACATTACTCTCAATACGATTGCTGAGGTCGTTGATGTATACTAAAAATAACAACAATTACACTGCCCTGAGGGACGCCCGAGGTCACCTTAACCAAGTTGGAACTAATACCATTGAGCACTACTCGTTGCTCTCTATCGGTGAGAAAGTCTTTTATCTAGTTAATAACTTGTGCATTGACACCCGAAACTTCTAATTTGTACAGCAATTTATGATGAGGTACCTTATCGAAAGCCTCTCGAAAATCTAAAAATATTGCATCGACTTGCTTATGTTTTTCAGCAGAGTTTAGAACATCGTGTACTAATAAAGCCAGCTGAGACTCGCAAGAATGAGTCTTACAAAAACCGTGTTGATTCCTAATGATGAAATTGGACGTTTCAAGAAAACCCATTAAAGAGCTAGCTATTATATGTTCCATAATTTTACCGCTCAGTGATGTTAAAGTAACTTCTCTATTATTCCATCTAACATTTTTACCCCAATCTTCTCGTTAGTCTTATCTCTTGCATAAATTAAGATAATAAATTAAGTTCTTGGTAATGTTAAATTATTGGTGTATTCATAAATTGATATCTTGCGTTATTACTTCCGAAAATCTTGAGACACAGGTGAGCGTTATTTCAAGAGCGTGTTAGTATCTATTTCATAATAAAAGAAAATTAGATAATAAATATAATTCTAGCCACAAATAATTTAAGCCACTCAACAGTATTATCATAAAAACGTCCAAAGCATCGTTATTTTCATTTACATTTACGAAGTCAAAATTGAATTATCAACTCGATAATTAAAATAGGGTAAACCATTCCAATCATTAATAGTTCTATTTGAAAAGGAATACATTCCCCAGTTCGTTAGGTGCTTTAAAAGTTCATTTTAAATGCGTGATCCAAACGGCCTCTATATATGGGATCATTCAGCCTACACCTTATTTCTCCCCAAGTGGGCTTACCCGTAAATGCCTTATGAACAGCGCCTAATCTAGACACCTTCCTTCTGTTCTCCACAGTGTCCCATTTTAGAGTCTCTAACATTCGTTATACTTTCATCCGAAAAGTTTTTCGTGACGAATCTTAAAGCTGTTTTTAGTATCATCCCTACTTTTTGAATTCCTTTAAAAGAACGAAGAACGGGAAACAGAGTGAAGGTGTGATGAGTGTAGCCTAATAAACGCTTTGCTCTCTTCTTCAAAAGAATGGCTTTCAACGAAACCGTCAACATCACCATAAATGCTTCCCCAGTCTCTCAGCGGCCTTTTCGCCAAAATTTCCATCGAACATATGCGAGAGATGGGGACAAAGGGAGAGCTCTATGATTTATGAATGTGATGTATGGATCGCCACTGCGTCACGCACATGAATCCACGAGCGATGCCTATATAGGGATGATGTTAAGTAGTTGATGGCTATCTTTCGATTGCAATGCATCGAGCGGCTACTCATCGACGGCCGCGCTGCAGCTTTGCTTTACAGAGGATAATACAGTCGAGATCGGATGTAAAATTTTCCTCTGCTGTTGATTGATCTTCTTTCAACCCAATTACTCACTTTGCATTACTTCAGCTGTTGTTAGAGCCTCAATTTGTAAGAATTTTAAACAACTTACGAACATAGGGAACTAACTTATGGATCAAAAACCGATGTTTCGTAAACAATTTTTACGATTTTCGAAATTAACCTTATCATATATGTTTGGCATTACCATTTACATATTTTTTTGCTCTTAACCATAGCTTTTACATGTAAGTGAAATAGAGGCTGCCTTATGCCGATTATTTCAATCACAGAATCAGATGAACGGGATAAAAATTCCTAGTCTGGTATTTGATTTTATGAAACACACAAAGCAGCATATTATGGCCAGATGGTGATCGCAGAGCATATATTTGATCTTCCTATTAAATTTATTCCTAAAGCACTGATGAGAAAGAGTTTAAATAAACTGTATATTATTTAATGATAATAAACAGAGATATTTTTGGCTAGGTTGTGGCAAAAGTCGTCAGCTCTTTCCTATGTTAATTCTGTCGAATTAACGATGAAAAACATGAAATGAGATTTTCAGTAAAATTTATTTAGCTGATAATTCATAATTGCTAATAAGCAATAATATAAAATAACAACAGTACTTAGTATAACCAAGCGATTTATTTATTTAAAAATTAAATATAGATGCTATTTAAATCCCACAATAAGTTAGTAGCATTCCTCTTTCCCTTAAAAACTAAACAGTCCATATCGGAATTAACTATCATTTTTATTTTCGATACTCAGTACAACAGTTTTGTTCCCCATTTAATGATACCAAGCTGTACTTGAAGTTAATGGAATTTTTGAACGGCCTCGAAGTATATATTCCCTATCTGAAAATCAATCGGAGTCAAACTTCAGCAGAAGCTTTTGGAATGTTTGAAGACTATTAGCGCTCGGACTGAAAAAAATCCGCTGACTTTATTCGTTCTACAGTGAAAACCCGCGTAGACAAAGCTCGAGTCAACAAATAAAAATAATGTAGGTAAATCAAGCGCAGAACATTGTTTACTTCAACTAGAAACAGCAAAGTCGGACTCACGTGAGCTTGGAGTACTTTTCTCTTAGGAATGCCTCTGAAATGCATTCTAAATAAATCATGCACTTTCGGAAAACTGTATGGATATTCATTCTCAAAATCTGAATTCAGTTACCAGAATTTTACAGAATTTTCCTTTGCCACCTCTACCTCTATGAATTGTGGTTTGAATAATACCTTCATAGTGTCCTGGAGCGGGAGTTCAAAATCTACACATTTAACATTTTATTTTTATAATTCTACAAAATTTTCCTTTTCCGCCACTGCTTTTCAGAATTTGGTGTTAAATACACTTTTTTAGCGTCCTAGAGTGGGATTCACTCCCTAAACTTGACCGCAGAAATAAATATGTATGGTGAGGTCGAAAGAATATCTCAGCTGATAATTTCGTTTCCCCGAGGTACAGAACACTTCTTACCCTTGCAAACTTCTAATTAAGGTCGGGTTGTGAGTTCACCAAATTAGAGTACGTTGCCGTTTCTTAGGGCCACCTACTTTGTCTTCCCGTATTAACTTCTCTCATAACTTTGACTCGAACTCTTTTATGAATCTATTCTTTTACTTCCCCCGTGTAAAATTTTTCGAACCATTTTTACATCAACCTGTTCTCTCTCACTGAGCAAAATCGAAAAAATATTCCATATATATGGTAAATTACGAAACAAAAAATATATATATATTCTCTAACTGTATAAGTAATTACTGTACTGTAATTAATTACTTTGTAGAACATCATACTTAAATTCTAAATTTTGAATCGGAGGGTGAACCTAAAGTTGTGTTTGGATTTCTGAATGTGTATTAACTATGAGGTTTATTACAAACAAACGTTTTACTTCCTCCTTGATAATGCTTTATTTGAAACTTGACTGTATGAATTCGGCTTTGTCTCTGTTTGCTTTGACAAAGATTAAAGTTGAATAAGCCCTTAAAATTCAACAACGGGAGTATATTCCACAGTAAATATTATGTTTACCTCATTGCAGTTTTGAAATTACCTCCGTGTGATTGTTATAACTCCATGTAATTATTAAAAACTTGCAAGACACCAAAATGTTACGCCGAAATATTTTATTGTTAATTATTCGCACGAAATTTATAATAAATAGAAATATATTAAAACCGTTCTCTGCTGGTAAAAAAGCATCTGTTCTATGATTACGTAAGCAGTGACCATCATGTTAAGAAAACAGTGAAAAATATATCATAATTATTCGAATGAAGGGTACACTTAGAATGTCTAATTCTATTTGTGATTTGAGTTTCAGTCCAATAGGACTGTCAATTTTGTTGATTGAATTGAATAGTCAAGCTGGACTCCGGGATATATAAACTATGGAGCCACGAACTATAATATCAGAGAATCATTTTAGAGAGTTCGTTTACTGAGCATATTATTCAGAAGTAAAATATAAATAATTAAAAGAATCACTTTTACAATTTCCTTTTTACTTTCACTTTTATCATTTCATTCACTTTATTCACTTTTCCAATATCCATTTACTTTTACAATTAATTATTTATTTGTTATGGATTTCCACAAAGTGAAGCCTTCGACCATACATTTTAATTATCCAGAGGTGCTGAGTTTTTCAATTTTTACTGGTAAATATAGTCACTTAAACTAATTTTAGTTGATAATGCGTTCAGATAAAAAGAAGCTATTCATCTTTTACATTTTCTCGGGTCATTCCGTTTAATGAGCCACCAGATCAAATTTCTAGGCCAAATGCTAGGTTACTAGGGGACTCGATAGTTTTAATATAAGTCAAAAATTGGCAACAAACATATTTCGCATCTAAACAGTGCTGAAACGCCAAAAGTATCATCAAATTATATTTGCTTCTTTTCCTTTGGAAGATAACGATTATTTGAAAACAAATTATCGCGGTTTTTCATCCTCTCAATAACGAAGTATTTCGATTACAGTGCTCCTCGGAAAGGCGGAGAAGTCCTAGATGCCTAGATCTATTCACTGCTTCCTAATGGCTCTGATATTTAGGTATTCGCTGAATTCACCCCTTTTTCCTATGTTATAATTGGTTATATATTCAAAAAACAGTATGCTGCTTGAATTTTAACCCTATCATAGTTAGAGGTACTTACGGCAACCAGCCGAATAGTTTCCTGATAACTCACATCCTGTTGCGCGAAGTGGATTTGGTTGGAAATAATGCTATCAAATTACCAGAGAATCGCTGTTTGAATAAGCTCTTGAACGCAGGGACTTATGTTTGTTAGTGAGTAAAATATGGAGGGAAGATAGATGGATTCTGCTTGGAGACTACTAGACCAAACTGGAAACGTAATCGACTCATGCATCCCACCGCGCCAAAAACAAAGATTTTTGGACTCGGATCGAAAATAAAAATTTAATTTTAGAAAGAAAATGACGGATGGATTTAAATAAAACGTTATCCCATCCAGAAATGCGATCCATTAGTAATATAATCGCTTTGATGGTAAAACATGAGAATTCTTTAGATAGGTAAAAGAAAAATATGGGTTTCTGCTTGAGTGTTTCAAAACTAATTGCTTATGAGAGCATAGAATTCTTTGATTCTCTCATCAATGATTTTTTAAAGATGCCCTGAACCTCATTACAGCCACCAATAGATTCGTAAGACTCTGGTAAGGAAATTAGGTGACTTAGTAAGATATGGAATAAGGCAGTTTTCCCTTGCTTTCCTCGATAGTATAGAATAATATGAGAAGAAATACTCCACGTAAGTGAAGTGAAAATAATGTGTGAGCTACTTCCTTCATACTTATCAAGGAGTGATTAAACGTATTTCATTCATGAAGACTGGGTATTAAAAATATACACTCGTATATTTATGGGTATTAATACGCATGACATATCAAATAGTTTCCTAATAAAAATAAAAGATGAAAATTTAAGTTAGAATTTGTCAAATATACGTAAAATATATTTCAAGAACGATGCCAAAAGATCGATCGTTCCGTTACGCATGCAAAGCATCTACGTCTCAGTATCTTTACATGGCCTTAATCCCTAATAGCTCTTTCCTTTACATTTTCAATTACAAACCACTTCTTTGTAAAATACAACAGAATCTTTTTGGCAGTGACTCTTTTACCTTGCACTTAACTTCCAGCACTTTCTTTAAGAATCTTTGTCTAATATCGGAACGTATCTCCTCACGAAGGTATTAACTTCAGAGGAATATTGAAGCACTCCCAATTAGGGAAAACACTCAGGTTATGCAGCGTCTTTATATAGCCCACTCGGCATCAAAGGCCGGAATTTTATACACTAGAACTGCAATAAGGAACCACTTTTCCGTTCCGACGCAACCTATCGGGATACGTGCTCTGCGCCTATTTTTCTTGATATTTTCATCGCTGTTACTTTTTCACAGTGGAAAATTGAATATCAATAAGGGCGTATTTCGGTATCGATAAATTAATTTTTGGGATTTATATTAATTTGAATGTAAATATGGTTACAATAAATATGTATCAAACCAAAATATTATAGTTGGAATACCAGCGTATATTCACGTTCAGTAAAACCTTTAGATACACATGTAACCTATGTGAGTATTTATTTGTATATATAACTGCTGAAAATTCATGGGAAAAGCTAGAAGACAAAATATATTAGGTGACTTAAAGGAGGGTAAGTTAGCAAGAAACAAAAGAAGTAGTATAGAATTTTGGGTATTACGGTCCATGAGCCTGCCGAAAGGTAATCAGTATTATATATACATGATTTATCAACTAGTTGGTATATTCATATGCCCTGATATTCCCAACTCAATGACTTTATTTTCGTTTTTTATATATGTATATCCACCCCTTCTGTCCCACTGAATATTTTGCCTTTATTTATACCCATGACTTTTTCTCTGAATTTTACTTTCAATTAATTTTTTAGCAATCATTTTCCTCTCATTCTTTCGCCCATATATATCTTCAACCAACACTGAATTATACAAAATAATGTCTTCTTCTCCTTAGCCATATCTAGGACCTTCCATTAACCAAACTTACTTGTTCAATCTACGCAGCAATCGCATCTTGAAGGTCTCCAATCTTTATTATTATCTCGAATTCTATTGTACATGAAAACTTATTAGTCAATGAAACATATTCAATACTGATCATATATAAAGGGAATATTATAATTATAAAACTTCATAGAATTAAATACTCGATAGAAATCATTGTTTCCCTGATGAAAGTAGAAATTAGGATCTCAATAAATTATACATAAAAGACGTTATCATACTTAAAAAATATGACTTATTTAGTGTCTCCAGATGTGAATAATCGATTTCTCAAGTACTTTTGTATGGAAAGATATCCTTTGAGGTTGAATCTGTGCACAATTAAATTAATATGCTCAAGCTGTACTTCGTAGAAAACACGCATTTTAAAAGTAGAACAACTATGTGAATTTCACAACTTATTTAATGACTACCGGTTTTGTTAACGGGTTACTTCAGGTCATCTTCAGGGCATCTTCAGGGCATACTGTATTCCATTAAATTCCATTTTCTAAGATGCCAACCCGGTACAAAAACTAGTACCCAATAAAATAATTGTAGAACAAAACATCTTTCTAGTTTCAAGAATCTATTTACGATTCAAAGAAAGCATAAAGGCATGAATTCTAAGAAAAATCAAGCGGTTAAGAAGAAACCAAGAACATAAGGTGAAAATATTCCGTGGTAATTATTAACTTCTAAAACGTTTTAAATAGCTCATAAAGGTTAAATCGATATTGGAAGGCCTTACTTCGTGGAAAGACATATCCGAAATAACAAGTCTAATTATTTTCCACATGGATATTACCATTTATTACTGCACACCTCACCCCTTCTATGTGCCTGAAGAAGTATTAATTCTTACGAAATAGATCGCGAATTAAAATCCATGTGGAAAAATATTAAGTGAGTTGTTATTTCGGAGTTTATAAAGGCTTCTATAGCATAATATGTCTATATATATGTCTATGTAAGAACCGTTCAAGCCGCCTTTTGGCGTGGGGCATGGGGTGCAAGCACCTTGACTCTATTTTCCTAATCGATTGCTTTCGCGTATTGTTCGCGAAAAAAATGAATTCTTGACACGATTCGTTCTAGCATCTATTTCCCTAATCTTCCTCGCAGTATCAGAACGGCCCATATGACAGGGGGATCGCATTATATCGGTTGCATCATCTGAGAGCGTAGTAAAATATAAATAAGCAAGGGTGTAAATATCAAGAGTCAAATATGTTTCCTTCAGATACGCTAATTTCGCTCGAAAGGTACATCTGAAATATTTATCCACAAACTGTCATCCTGCGAAGAGCCGCAATATTTGAGTTACGAGCCTCTGCGATGGTTTCTCCTACCCACGTTCGCTTTCATCTTCGCCACGCTTTATTAATTCCCCAGAAACAGTCGACTAACAAACTGCTTCATTTTTCATCCCAGTCTGGACTTTTTGCGCCCACTACCGTTGACTCGGGGCGACAGTTCCCGGGGACGTGAAAAGGGAAAGGGGCCCCAAAAATCCAGTGATCGCGTAGAAGTGATGCTCCGTCTACAAAGTCGCCAAACGGAAACAGAATAATAACCACCGCGTGTCCCATCTGCGCCGCTGCTTTATTTATTTTGAGGGTGCACCTGCGAGGTCCTTTCACATCGAGGGTTTAACGGGAAGAATACAAGCCATCTGTCACACCACGATAACTGTCCGCGAACTTTGACAAGGCAATGAAAGATGGAGACAATAAGCACGTACGTAACGTGCGAAATGAATTCTCTACGATATTTGGTACATATGAGTTGATGGAAGCTTGCCGTTTGATTGAGTCTTTACCTTTTCATAAGCTGTAGGTACTTACAGACATAAAATACCTCTCAATCCTGTATAGCCAAGCAAATTTCCCAGGCAATAACTATTTCTTGAGATATAGCAAGGAGAGGTAATTTTCACTCGCTCATATACGATATTGCTCATTATTTACTTTCCAGTAGCATTGTCTCCATTTAATGAAGCCATTAGTATTCTGTCCACCTATTTGCCATTGTCATTCCCTCTTTGACCATGGCACAGTATTTCTACATAATATAAACATATGATACAAGTTTATGTATGAACATTGATCAAAGAATCAGAGGACACTATATTCAAAGATTTTTGAATTTATTCAAATATAATGGATTTCAAAGAATATAGGAATATGCTTCATTTGAATATAGTAATATGTTTGAAATTATCTTTGAAAGAATTATCCATAAAGCGGATCAACCAAAGTCCCCGAAATTTTAAATGTGCCTATTTTTGGGCTTATTTGGAGATTATCCAAGGAAAGGTTTGAGGTACTTTGCACATAAGGGGGTGCACCCAGGAAAAATCCCAAGGATTTTTCCCAACGTTTTTCCTTTGGATTGGAGATTATCATTATATGATTCCTGCAAGTAGTAGGTAATTAACTATACCCAAACTTTATCATCAAATAATTTAACTCACTAACTTTCGTGACTGTAGGTAGATGGTGAATGATGGTAATTTTTAAATTATCCACTTCAAATTACATATGGCATACATATATAATCAATTAGCGCCTAATACCCGGTGAAATTCTGAAAAATATTATGTTTTTGCACACCCATATTTAACATCTAAGCAACAAGCTTTAAAAAGAAATCGATAAAAATTAAAAATATCAATTTTTCAAATTTTTTACTGGAAAAGAATTCCAATGTCATTAATTACTACAAAAATCAAACTGCATTCACGGACAAAATTTTTAGGCAAAGTAACCAATTTAACAACATCGTTCTCATAAATAGATATATTTACACACTAACGTTTTCATATGTCGATGGTTTTATTTTTTAGCCTATCTCTGTCTTAATTTCCGAGATTTTAGATATACATCATGAAAACTTGACATATATCGTTTGGTATAAAGCTTATTTTGCACGGTATATTGATAAAAAATGTCACAATTATGAAAATAAATGGAATATGAACATTTTTGGTTCAGAAGAAAGACAAAAGATTTCGTTGGAGCAAATATCATGTATCTTTTATTCATAAAGGTATATTAATTTCAGGAAACGTGTCTGTGCCTAAATTGTAACTATGAGAAATAAATACAAAAACTGAAGTGTAAACAAAGAGATAATTATCTCGTTGTATTTTCAGTGACTGTTTTCATTTCAAAGTTTATCACATTATCTCAGTTACTTCAGTATAATTTATAAAGCCATCAAAAAATAGAAAAGTAGATAACCTTTGTCATACAACAAGGTTTTATTCGGTCATCCTTTAGCGCGTTGTTATCTAAATCGTCCAACCGATTTAAATGTCACTGTGACGCCGTAGAACCCATTCAATATCAACAGAAATAAAGCGGAGGCTGCTTTATAAGATAACTCAGAAGCATTTATTTCAAGAGTGCTTTCAACGTTTATGTGATTCAGGACAAAACTTCACCGGTGACTTCGTATCAGTTCCAAAAATTTCTGCCGAGTCCGACGAAATCTCTCCCTAAATTACCTGAAATACGTAACGAGATAAAACGCTCGTGTTTAAATTAGCTTTGACGTCATAATACTCCAATATCTTTAGGGCTAGCGATAAGGGAGAAATATATTTTTTTGTTATCAGTTATTTGGTATCGCCTCCAACCCTTTGGTATATCGCCTCCAACCCTTAGTTAGTCGCGTGGAATAAAAATGACCCCAGGCGATGCATTTTCTTCGATACAACAAACTAGTTAAGATTTTTCAAGCAAAATTTTATGCTGTAAAGATATTTTCTGCATAGTGATGATCCAAGAATTCCGTCAATTATAATTAATAAAAAGTATGAAATTTTAGCAATGCAACCAAATTTACAAAAATAATTTCCAATTAACTTTTTAATAATTTTGAAGAGCCCGGACATGAAGTGATTGATTAGTGAGTAGCAAAAAGGAAAAAATTTCAAGCATACCAACTTAGATAAGAAAATTTCCGAAACATAGGTTTTGACAGATATTTCTAACATATCGTCGAATATGTTTCAAAATATGACTATTCTGCTGTGTTTAAACATATAAAAGCCTTAATTCTCAAATAAGGAAAAGGATCTCTAATATCTTTCAAATATTCCTTGCAGAGCTACCACATTTACAAAATATATTTACTTAAGGACAAAAGATTTATACTTTTTCACAGGAAGTTTATTCGGAGATAATATGTGTTACATTATGAAGCTCAATTTCCACCTTTCTCGGCAACCTCCGTGGATTAAAAAAAAAAAAACATTTTTCTGATGTAAAAATTCGATCTTTATGACACATTTAAAATTATAATTAGCATAAGCAGTAATTTATCATTGTGTAGGAATAAAACCACGATAAATTACGTTGCTTTGTGTATTTGGGATCGTATTATTTAAATATGATAATAGAAGCTATATTTGTTTTGCTCAAATATCTCATTTATGAGCTATGATAAATTAAACTAACTGATTTTTCAATCTAAAGGGTTTTAAAAGAGAATTATGAGATTATATTGACCCCATGTTATAAATTACAGAACCTTTTTCAATGCTACTAAGGTTTTAAGTTTTCCCATAGTGCCAGCTTAAAATCCACAGAAGTATGTCAGTGTCTTTGTTAAAAATTAAGCAATTTGCTCTAAAAGGAGATCATTACGCAATAACCTGAGACTTCTTACACCTGAAAGATATTCAGGCGGGCCAACAATTCGTAGTGATGCTCCGCGAAGATTTTTGCCATTCGAAATGACCTCATATAAGCAATTCATTTTCTTTAATCTCGACGTTCATCATTTTTTAACTAGTGGTACACAAGAGAGAGTCACAACGCCAGACATCCAATATTGTATGCATTAAGATACAAAGTTATTAAGAAAATGCTCTTCCGTCTTTCTTCGAGTTAGTGTCGTCCGACAAAATTTTTTCATTTATTTCCTTATTTCTTCTCGGAGAAACGCATTAGTTTCCAGGCAAACAAGCCTGTCATTAACTCTCATTCGTTGACTACTTCGTGAGTCCTGTATGAGATACGAAAAAGAAGCTCCCCGTAATCAAACATGAAAGAAATTCTGAGAAATGATTAAATTACCTCCAGGACAAACTTCCTTATGAAAAAGTTGATCGATACACAAAGAGTGTCTTCCGGGAAATGAAATGCACCACAATAGTTGCTTATTTTGCCCATCGAAGTATTTTTTTCATTATTCAGGCTAATATGATTGCATTTGCAAAATGTTTTCGTACGGGGTTTCCTTTGTGGCCGTACCATACGAAAGATATAACTATAATTTTGATAAATTTGACAGGCTATATGAAATAATTGATCTATACATAGGCATACTTTTATTTCATAACTCCATTTCTTATCATTGCTTGTAAATAAAACTATACTATTGACAAATTTATAGGAAAATAATTAATATCTCCCAATTTCAGACAATGTTCTATAAATAAATTAGCGTATTAATTAATCATATAGAGGGTTTTCGTATTTACTTTTCCAACTGAAAGTTACATCTAAGAACATTTCAATGTTGTCGTTGTTAAATAGTTTCATATTAAAAGAATGAAAAATGACTTAAGTTTGATAATTTAACATTAAATCTCTAACCAACACACTGTAGCGATCTCAAAATAACGCAGCAATATTCTCAGAGTAGAAACTAATAATATGAAATAAATTAGCTTTATCCCTGTAGTTAAAATTTAGCCACCAATTTTCCTCAAAATTTCCTTGAGGTATGTCATCTCCAAAAAAAAATATTATCTACTATTGTCTCATAAGTCCATAAGTTTTGACTTATCCTCCTAAAGGAGACATTTTTGCCAAACCCTATTTTACACCCCAGTCGTATTTATAACTATTTGTTTGGCAGCAAGAGATAAGGAAATAAAAAAACTTTCCAAACAAGATGTAAGTGGCAGCAGAGTGCCAAAGAATGGAACAGTTTTCCCATAATCCGTCTCCGCAGGGGATGATTCTGTCGCACACGAACTATTGGCTCAGCGGAAGGTTTATGGAACTCGGAACGGCCGGAAATCAGGATGAATGACCCGAGCCTTTGAGGAATGACCTGCAAAATCCCCATCCTGCCGTTCGAAACCTTTCTTTAGCGAGGACAGTTGACATGAACCTTTTCCCTCCTAAGGATCCTCGTCAGCAACCAATAGAGTGCCCTCAAGGTTGAATCTCCATCAGCTGAGTCATCATTATGGCAGCATCAGATGAACTTACTATTCGGATCTCGGTCATTCTATGGCGTTGCATGATATCTTTGGTAATGGAATAAATATTTCATTATATTTAATCGTTGCTTCCTCATAAGTACCTGATAGATTGAAACAGATAAAATCGATTATGTTTCATTTACAGCATACGTATTAACGATTAACCCTTCAACTGCTATGCATTGTTAAACTATGTTGTGGTGACCCTCCTAAGGATGGGTTTAGATATGTATGAGCAAGGGTTTAAAATTGAATATTATTTTACAATCAAAGTTAAGAACAAGGAATGGCAGGAAGAAAACATAAAATAAATTTATTGAAAAGGAATAATTCAAATGTAATTAAATAATTCATATTAATTAATCATGTTATAATATAATCGTATGTAATATTGAGGTAATTTTTGAAATATTTTTGTGCATCTAGTAATTTTGTAACTTGTTATGTGATTGTCAGACATATTGCATTCGGGAAGTTTTGGGGGGTTTTCCCCCCGACTAGGATGAATCCCAGGCAGGGTATTTTATGTTTCTCTCACCCCACAAAAAATACTAGAACGTAGCCAGCTGCTTCTTTGCAGTCCTTAAGAATAAATAAATAATATAAAGTATGTAAAATTGGAAAAAATCATCAGCAATTACTGGGTTAATGATACGTCATCTTACTTCTCTGAGCAAAAATATATAATGTGTACATTCAAATTTGCCTGTATTCTGAAAGATCTTTGTAATAATTACGATTTAACATCAAAAACGTCAATTTCTTACAATAATATGAAACGTATCATAGTATCATTACAATCTTTATTCTTTATCCGAGGTCTCCCATAAAAATGTGCAACACAACAAAAGTATTACTGTTTATTTTGTATTAAAAATATCCATCCCACCTTCGTTAAATCTTCTATGAGAGACATAGGATAAACACATAAGATAAAATAAACTGCACGTTCCACTAAGTGAAGGCCGAATTAATTAATAAATTGAATTTATTCTAATTTGGAGTCGGTTGCATAAATGCAATTTCCTTTGTGAGTAATTACATTGATGTACACGATCGATATTTTTTATTTCATTAAGTAATATCATGTCAAGGTAATTAATATTAAGATTTAATCCAATTTATATTATTGTGTCTAAAATCTTTTGTGGTCTTCTTTCCAGAAAGTGTGCTAATCCAAATTTACGACGCGGAGATATGGAGTAAAACTGAGAATAAAACGCTATGAAAAATAGAATGCAACGGCCAACGTTTTTGGCAGTAATGTAAATATTGATCCAAATCGTAATATTTTTCCCAATTACGCTGACCAAGAATCCGTTCATTAATTTAGTTAGTAATTCCCCGGAGGATCTAATTAAAATAACATACATATTTCACCAAAGAATGCATTTTTTACCTTGATTTCCCGATATTAATCAAACATTTAATTTGTCAAAATCAAACTTTATTTAATTAATAACTATTTGATGAATGAATAATATATTATCGCAAGGTTGACTTGAAATTGAATTTTATCAGAAAGTCTTCTTTGCTATAAAGCTTAATATAAAACAGGCCATGATGATTCAAGTTTGGATTCTATTTTTCAATTTACCCTCACAAAAATGTCTCCAATAAAGCCAATATCTGTAGGGAGAGAATATTATTATTGCAAAATTACAGAAATGAGAACAAGTTTTTCAATTAAATTACGTATTATATATGAAACCTCAATTTTTTAGACAGGGAATATTATACAGTAACCGTATAACAACAGGAATGATTTTTTTTGTAAAACTGTCCAAGAATGGAAAATTTATAAGGATAGCTTAATTTGAGCTTTTTCTCTTCATTTATAGTGTAATTGTCGGACTTGCCTTCTTCATTTTTGCTACTTAACAACACTCTTCCTAACGTCTTATCAGTTTCTCCAATTTAAGCATAAATCTCAGTGAAAATATTACTGACCATATTAGTTTCTGGATGACTTTCATGGTTTCGCTAAATTTATTATATGTTAAATTATTACGTTACTATCATAAGCTATTTTGTTCTCATATATAATATAAATTAAAATTAAAAGTGCATACTTTATTTTTATATTTCAACATTTTACACCCAATATCATATTAAACATTGATGTATAATTCCCCTACGATTCGAAATTTAACAAACAAATTGCAGATAAAGAAAACATAACGTGCTATTTCAGTCAATTTCAACGGACAATTTTGTGATATGAGCTCATAATAAACTCGTAACGAGTTTAAAACCAACAGGTTTCGTGATGAACCACGCATAAATTTCATGCACTCACTTATTAAAATTTAATGAATATATCCGATCGGAAAATATATGCTCCTGTTGACAGGGAAAGCAATATGGTGAAAGGGAAAATTGCATATTATATGCAAATTTGTAGAGTTATAAATATCATAAAAAGCTGTTTGCTTTCAATTCTCTCACTCCATGAATGCGATCCATTGGAAATGGTGACAGTTCCATTTTATAACAAAGAAAAATTGACGATGTATTTCATAATTTTGGCAATGTAATTTTGTATGAAATGATACAAAGATTCCTGGCTAAAATCAAGGATACAGATATCATAATTATGTATAACTTTTATGTATTAAGATGTAAAACTCTAACTAAATTGTCGTAATTAGTATGCCATGTTATTAATAAAATTCAAATATTATTCTCCATCCAAGTTCAACTCAATAACTTTCAATGCTGAAATCTTGAATGACCATTTTAAAGCTATTAACAATTTAGGCAATACCTCTAATGGCTTCACCTGGAGTAAAATACCTCAATAAGAAAGTGTCATTTTATTGAATTTTTTTATAATACAATGTTTCTCCTTTCGGAATTAGGTAAGATCTTAATTGTAAAATGACGGATAGTAATAGTAGTAGTACTCTCCTTAAGTACTTCGACAACGGAAGTCATTTTTTACATGGGCTTCCACCGAGAATCGAACCAGGCGCTTTCACCAAAGTCAACTTGGCTATCCGAGAGCCCAAAGTGTCTGTGATATTTTCATTGTTGATATAACAAATTTATCCTCGTTGTTTGAGATAATTATTGCTTAAATGTATAGAAAGAACCGAACATCTGCCTCGTTCTAAACTCTCAAATGACGAATTGAAGACTGCTCTATTCATATTAGCCGTAATGTATACGCAAAATCTTACTTAAACATTTCTGCAAACGCATGACATAAGCAATTCTCCCAAATTGATGTATTAAAAACGTAATTCAGCCTCTTTCAAATTGGATTTAAAAATATTTGGAAAGTAATATATCAAATAAATATAGTTTGTTCTTAGTTAAGGTATTTTATTGCAATTTCCTGTTATTCATCCCTTCATACGAATAATACACTCACCAAAATAAACAATATCAACAGCGGAAATGGACGGATGTAATACTGATCATTCCAAACAGTTAACTCGTTTGGTTAGCACCGTTTCTTGAAACGAATGAAAGAATAAAATTTTGATAACCTTTGAGATGCCGGTTAAGCATAGAGTAGTCAAATGGAATAGAAAGAACAGAAAAACTTATGGTGAGGTTTTGCTGTTGTTGGATAGAGAAATCATGTTATGAAAAAAACAGCGCAGAAGAAGATTGGTTATATACTGACGGATAAATAACTTTAGAAAGGGATTAATTGCAACAAAATGAAACGAAAATAAAAAACATAAAAATACGAATGTAGCGGAATAACGAAGATAACTAAAGTAGGGTATATTCATCTTCATTAGAAAAGGAAGACTAAAGATAAACACGTTGATATGTTTATCTTTTCCGACACAAATATCGTTAATTCGGATCAATATTTACTCGGATAAATATTTACGGAAAGCTTCCTCGAATAGAGCAGCACATCTCCTTTAACAGAGATATCAGCCAAAATCAATGGTAATTTGATCTGCATAAACAACTGAATCGAAGAACTCCACCGGAACCCACTTCTCAAAGCAAACATTGTGCTTAGACTAATGAATAAGATATTTATCGGTAATTCCATGAAAGCTAATTGGGTGAGATAATATTCCTAAGGAAGACTTAGCTCAAATTAATAAAACACAATTCTTATTCTTATATTAGAGACAAATGACACGATTATCTTATGTCTATGAATATGGGCAGAGGAAGCCTACTCAACTCTCAGGTTACATCTCAGTTTAGATACTATAGCTGTAAGATAACCAATAGCTATGAAGTTCGTATCAAACGAATTTACAACCTAATTTTTAGCTTATGATTTCATTACTTGTTATGTTTATTTCTAATAGGCAACAGAGTTGAACTATATATACAACTAACTGTGAATCTGATGTTCATACGCTGCTAAGAAAATAAATTTATATTCAACATTCTACTACAAAGCACATTTTTGTTCTGCTATTTATTTTATCTGTATGTACCTTATGAAAATTTCATTTTCTTTTGATTTGTGATCTATTTCTCTCTTTCAACCTTCCCTACATATTTTGCAGGTTTTTCACACTCCCCTTACCTTTGCGGATGTTTTCATGAGGCAGAAATGTATTTCTGTGATTTGAATTCAGTTTGTTTAATTTGCTCCACAAAACCATTCTTTCATTCGACACGGCCACGATCTCCATAGCAATTGTTAAAAATCTGATGTGGCCAGCACATGACTTACTCCATATACATTAGATGTAGATATTTACCTACGACAGTAATTTCGAACTCTATATTCCATCTAAACTTGGAAGATGAGTGATTTATTTATATATTATTATCTTTTACGTTACAAACATTATAAATAATGTTTTACAGGACATAATAGATGAAAAATGATGAAATTGGCATTTCGCCCATAGAGCCCAGAGCGCCCACAAAGTACATAATCAGCAACTTCCGGTTTATCAGTATTTCACGAATAACTCCTAAACAACCGGTGATACAAAAATATGTTAAATACAAAAGTTATAGTAAATTTTATTATCTAAATCTTTTATGAGTAATACAACACACGTATATATCATATTTATGGAGAAATATTGAAAACCGGAAATGAGCTTTAATGAATGAAGCTCGACTTCCGGTCAACCGATTTACTCCAAAAACTAATCAACTCTGACAGCACACACCACAGTACTACATACGAAGTTTGGTAATGATACGACCAATAGTTTTCACGTAAGAGCGCCCACAAACACACACACACATACAGACACACACACACACACACACACACACACACACACACACACACATAAACACAGACATCATTCCGAAAATGGTCAAAACGTGTTCTAGGGACCCCAAAACACGTATTTCCGTTGAAAACTCGAAGTCGAATTTTTTCATGAAAACAATACTTTCTCTATACTTCGTATATGGAGAAAGTAAAAAGCTATGTATATATATATATATATATATATATATATATATATATATATGTATATATATATATATATATATATATATATATTTTGCTTTTTTATGTATATACAAGGGGAAGACAGGACTTCTTAGTCCCTGTTTTGCCCAATAAAGACGTGTATATGTATTTTATTGTAGAATAATAGCCATAAAATCATAAAATTGCCGATTTTCTTTAGGTTATTTGCCATAACACTTATTTCGATGCATATTATTTTCATTGGATTACGTTACCAGTTCTCATATCTCCAGTGAAAAAGTCAAAGAAATTTTCCTTCACGTTTCCAATACAGGTCAGCGTAAAATATACTCCAGCATTTCCCACATCCTTCCTGTTCCATTGATCTGTCTATAACCCTATTAATTCCAACTCAAATATTCGTCGATTTCTTTCTAATTAAGAATTTATACCTTCCTGGGAGCGTTTCCTTTCTCGGAACATCGAAGAATGTCTCAGGGGAGAATTCATTCTTCCGAGAAATGTTATTTCTGTAGTGACCGGCTTCCAAGAAACTTCATAGCTCCAAGCTACACATCTTTTTTAGGTTTTTATATTGAATGGCTTTTCTCAGTTTTAATTTTCGAAATAACTCCCGCGGACCTTTTTCGTTTGAAATGTAGTGTTTCTTGTTTATTTTTAATTTGTTAAGAACGCAATTCCTATTATTGTTCCTAATTAACCCCATCCAGTTCTTAACTTAAAATGGGAAAAAAATAGTTCGTAATTTGTAATCAAGATTCTCAGACAAGGATCACATTTTGAGCTCTTCGAAGAAAAATCATGACTAATGAAAAATACATGTACATTGTGCAGGTAGTTAATTTTGTGCTAAATGGAGGAAAATTGATGCAAGAAATCTCTACCAGAAAGCATCTCTATTGAAAAATTATATAAATTTAAAATAGAATTCATACAGGAGTTATAAAATCTGACGCTACGTAAAATAAAATTTTATGAATAGACGTAGCATAAATGCATGTTTTTACGCTGCATTTTTATGTTTACAATATATAGAATTGATTCAAAAAACCGCATTAATCTATGTTTAATATTAATAGCTAAAATTATCAATAATAGAATTGATAATAAAAGCTAAACAGAAATTCATAACTCAGTATGATTTTGTGACCTCTAGACCGATTTAACATTATTAACTCAGCAAATCAGCGCCGTAGAAACTTACAGAACTGAATTCCAAATGTTTTCTTACCGCAAAAGCATATAAATATTTGTGGAAAAGGTACTTACACAGCATGTATGTAAAAGTAACTTGTACAGTGTTTCTTGTACACAGAAAGACCACGCATCCTGCTACCAAATAAACAGATCGCTGATAAAAGCAGCTGAAATATTTATAACGCTATCCTAATAATGCATTTTCGTTAAATGAAATACTGACGTCTGACTGCTTTATGACCCTCTGATGAAAAACGACTGTAACTCGAGGCCGTTTCTGGCTCAGACATTTTGCGAAAAAAATTGGAGAGAGAGAGTTCTTGGAGAGGAAAGATTGCCAAAAGAAAGTAACTTTCCATAAATAATTTATAATAAAAATATTAGTAGAAAGGGATTTAAATTATGGAGATTTATATGAGTGGATGAAGTCTGTGCGTGAAAGGTTATCTAAATAAATGTTCAATTATCGTCGTATGTAAAACTAAAATTGTGGATAGTTAGACATTCTTGGTAACATTTGGCACCCAAAAATACCATAAAAACGTAGAGATGGGTGTGTGGCTGTAAAATCGTGCAAAAAGTGAGAGAATGGAGGAGGTTGTTCCGATACGGATCCACTCATGAATAAAGGAATGGTGGCGCTGTTTTTGTAGGGAGGATAAACATTTATAGTACGCGCTTAACAGGAAGAGTGCATGAAAGGAGAGTTTCAGTGAATAAGGAACTTAGGATGAGTGTATGATGTAGCGCGAGAGAGGGAGATGAAGATGTGGGAAGTCATCTCGAAAGTGAAAGTCACGGTGAAAGTGAGGATGTACAAAGATTATTCGGAGAGATGCCGGAACCTAAAAAGACTCGTAGCTTAGGAAAGTCAAAATGTAAAACAGATTTTCGAAAGTATGCTTTTAGAGAATAAGGATAAATTGTTTGGTGCGTTTATAGAAGAGTATGCACCTTAGTTTCCTTGTTCTGGAAGCCCTGAGAGCAGCTATTCTTAAGCCTATTCAAAGAGCGAATAAGCTCGCAATGGAAATGCTTAAGGCTTTCATTTCAAGGTTCAAGCGCGAGGTGTAGCACTTTCTTTTCCATTTGGGCAACTTTTTTCTACTTTAGTTACATCTCACCGTTGACTGCGATACTTTGAAATTAATAAAAAAACATCGTTTTAAGAAATAGAGAATTTATTCCCAAATGTATTGATAGAAAATTGATATAATAACCTTTTATTATAAAGCTTATTAACTATCGTCATCATTTCAATATTTCTTAGTCAAAGCCATATTTTACAATTTTAAGGTAAAATATAGTAAATGTTTGACAGGAATTCTTTTGTAAAAAGGGAAATACTCTATTCTATAAGAAGTTAAAATAAATGCCATACCTATAAGGCAAATAAAAGCATTAATTGGAAAACGAAAGCTTCGTAAATAAAATATTACAAATACCGTTTACTTCAAATAGTTCCAAATTTTTATGATCCATACCAATTTTTAAAATAAAATAAATAAAAAAATATGCATTATCTTCAATCTATGGATTCAGCTATTTAAGTCCTAATTTATCCTTGCATGAGAGCTCAACCCTTCGGTAGGTTCATACGCCTTTTTATTCCCCATTCAATAAGATATAATTCGTTTCTTAGTAAATTACCCCACTATAAATTACATTGCTAGGTAATTATCAATTGCACTTTTCATTTTTTTACTTCTGGTTACGACAAAATTCCATTTGATGCAGCGTGAAGCGATTTGGTATATTCATTAAAGTTATTGGATATACTACGATGTTTATATTTATTAGTTACTCTTACTTTTTAAGTGGTGGATTTCAGCCAGTATCCATCGTGATATATTAACCTTATTTTCCAAGCCATTATGCAATCACTTGTTAAATAACATTGTCACTGTAGTAGCAATTTTTATTGTTCAAAGATTTAAATAAAATTCACGTTTGAAGTTAATGCAAAATACTAAACTAACGTATGAGATACCGAATCTTACTTCATACTACGCATTTGAGCAAGGATTGTCTTTCCTTCTCTTTATCTAGCAATAGTTCACCTTTCCCAGAGTTAAAGCCGAAGTCCTCTTCCAATTATCCCATTCGGTTTATTAAGGAAAAATGAAAACCCAATTTCTAGTTCGTACAAAGTTTTGGATCCGTATCTTAAACGCAACAGAGATTTCCGAGGACTTGAGCGGATTCGAGAGAGAAAGAGGTACATCGAGATGTAATTCTCCGTAAAGTTCTTGGGTCTGGGACTCTATTTATAAGAAAATTGCTTATCTCAGTCGAAGCGAAAACGAGATAGCTGCGCACGGCCATGCTGAAGACTTTTCCGATAGTTTGGAAATCGAAGGAAAACATTGCTAGAGGACTCGCAGAACCGAAATAATCTGATTCTCGGATATAAAGGGCATTCTCATCATCAAAATTTCACGATCCGAATCGGCGGATGGAATTGGTTCCAGATTCGCGACATCATTCAAAGATGACGCGCTTTCATTTTTAAGGTGGAGCCGATCTGAAGAGGTTGTGGGTGGAAGGAAGAAGATGGTACTTTTCCAAGGAGAGAAAGATTGGGGGATTACGTTCAGTTTTACGATGGGAGTATGGGCCTTACGTAATATTGGGCATCTTGTATGAGAAATGTATAATAAAAGAAGGGTGAAGATTATATCAGACGGGTAAAAAGGAAACGGAGACTTGCATCTCCGAGTTCAGATCTGTCCAAAAATTCTGATTAGGAGATTATATCGTCGAAATGAAGATTGCGTTTATTTGAAAATTTTACAATGCGAACATATTTATTTTAGTCTTCATTTAGCATTAAATACGAGGAATAATGAAGGGATGTACCAAACTGAATTTTAAAGGTATACAATTTAGCTAATTTAATTAATAAATTATATTGGGAACTAAACGCGGTTTATCGGGCATAAAATGTGCCGGGATTTCCGATTCTATATATTTTCGCAGTTATTTTGACTTTTAAAGGGAATTTAATTTGCTATAGAAATAAATCTTCTAGGTTGATTTCCAGGCTAATGCAGAAAATGGATTTTGAGGAAATTAAGGGCAAACTACCTTACTCCTTATTATACGGAATAAGTCTATTCTCTCTTCAAAACATCTGCTAGCAAATGGTGAGGGTTTGAGGACCCAAGCAGCCTATACATTGATGTCCTTGCAGACAAACGTTGGACATGGGACAAATTAATGATTTTCACTGCAAAAATTGAAACGATCTTATTTCAGACATACATTAAAATGTTGACAAATACTGGTGATATTAAGCTTAACATATTTTCTCATGCATGTAGTAGCATGCCTTTTATTGATACCTTTAGCTCGCTAAATTTCAATATAATCTCGATTAGCTGCTTCTTCTTTTTCCAGCTCCTCAGTTACCTAAACTAGTATCAAAAGAATTTCCAATTTCTAAATAGGAAGAGTATTTTTCAGATTCAGATAATCACATTCAATTTTATGGTGGAATAACTTGTGTCTGGAAATTTAAATAAATACATAAATTTAACTGAAAATATATTATAAATAAAATATATAATTCCCATGGAAGAATAGACTTGAAAAAAGTCCGACAGGACCGGGAATCGAATCCGATCTCCCAATTGCCAGTCAGGTGCTCTGTCCGTTGAGCTATCCCGCCGGAACATTCTCTCTATTTATTTCGGAGACTACGTGGGCAAAGGACTTTGCGTTTTTGTCCGCACGGCGGTATCGTTCGCGGTCATGGCTTAATATAAGCACCAGCCCACATAGTCTTCCGATTAGCTTGAGAGAATGTTCCGGTGGGATATATCAACGGACAGAGCTTCTGACCGGCAATCGGGAGACCTGAGTTCGATTCCTGGTCCCGTCGGACTTTTTTCAAGTCTTTTCTTCCTTGGGATTTATCCTGGCTGCACGCCATTTCGTGCATATACCTTTACCTAATTTCCTAAAATATATAAATTTATATACATTACAATTCGAGAATATAAGGTATATTGATGTTTCTTGAGTTTTTTTCTAAGTTATAAATCAATCGTAGTATGGAATTAGGTAAGATTATCTTATTGTTATCTTACGCTTGTAAGGCATCTGAGAAGTTCATTAGCTTTAAAAGATATGGTTCTACAATTCCTAGTGCATGGATTATTTTACAGTTAGAACATCTGTCTCCAATTTCAGGGTCCGAGAGAACAGGTTCCACATTCATGGAACTTCAATCAAAGAAAGCACGCGGTACAGCAGTCTGAGGTAAATGGAAATTTACCGCCTTGAGCATAGGCAACAAGACAAACTGGTTGTAGTGCGGTTTGCCGCTATTCACGGTGATCATGGGAGAGCCCCAGCTGCAGTGCAATCGTACATGTAAGGGGCTATTTCGGTCTGCAAGGAAAGAAAGCATTCATCATTCTATAAACAGGAAGGAACTGAAAATTATGCTGTCAGAGATTTCGTTTTCGGACTATTCCTGGGTGCAGACCTGGCTTCAATTCCAGTCTAAGCTTTGTGTTTTATGCATTTTTCATGAGATGACTCCTTTTTTACTTTAAAACTTCGAATGAGTTTTCTAATCAATAGCTCATTAAACACAACGAAAACAACTTTGAAAAATAAATGTAAGTATGATCCTAACATTATTAAGTGAGGAGAGAATATTTTAGAAATGTTTTACTTTTGAATAGTAAAATTAGAAGTGCAAGAAATATATCTTTTATTATAATAGGGAACCAATAACAAATTATCATAATAAAAAATCTGATGTGGCCAGCACATGACTTTCTCCATATATAAGTTGTAAATATTTATCTACTCCAGTGATTTCGAACTCTATATTCAATCTAAACTTGGAAGATGAGTGATTAATATATATATATTATCTTTGACGCCAAAAACATTATAAATAATGTTTTTCGGGACATGATCGATGAAAAACGATAGAATTGGCCTTCCGCCTATAGAGCCCAGAGCGCCCACAAAGTACATAATCAGAAACTTCCGGTTGATCAGTATTTCATGAATAACTCCTAAAAAATCAGTGATACGAAAATATGTTTCATACAAAAGTTATAGTAAAATACATTTTCTAAAACTATTATAAATAATAGTATATACCTAAATATCATATTTATGGAGATATTTTGAAAACCGGAAATGAGCTTTGAAGAATGAAGCTCGACTACCGGTTAACCGATTCACTCCAAAAACTAATCAACTCTAACGACTGTAATAAAAGTACTAAATATGAAATTTGGTGTTGATCCGACAAACAGTTTTCATGTTAGAGCGCCCACAAAGTACATAATTATATTCATCCGGTTTATCAGTATTTCACGAATAACTCCTAATCAACCGGTGATACAAAAATATGTTAAATACAAAAGTTATAGTAAAACTGATTATCTAAAACTTTTATATGGTATAAAATATACCTATATATCATATTTATGGAGATATTTTGAAAACCGGAAATGAGCTTTAATGAATAAAGCTCGACTTCCGGTTGATCGATTTACTCCAAAAACTAATCAACTCTGACAGCACACACCACAGTACTATATATGAAGTTTGGTATTGATACGACTTATGGTTTTCACGTTAGAGCGCCCACTATCACACACACACACACACACACACATACACACAGACATCATTCCGAAAATGGTCAAAATGTGTTCTAGGGACCCCAAAACATGTATTTCCGTTGAAATCTCGAAGTCGAATTTTTTCATGAAAACAATACTTTCTCTATACTTCGTATATGGAGAAAGTAAAAACGGTTACTGAGTCAAAATTTAAGCTCCTCCCTTAATTAATAGTCTTGTTTTAAAGTATATTTATGACCAAACTTATGATTAGAATGACTATAATCTTTTGTGGGTTAGAATTTGAACTCAATTTTAGCTTGAATTAAGATTGATTTTGTATTATAGTGAAAAAATCTAGGAAGAAATAACACATTTTGGACAACTTTCAACAGAAGTTTCAATATTTAATTTGTTAAGTTCGAATCTTTGAGATCATTGACTTACATATATTGAAGCAAATATGTAATTATTTTACTCTTATTTCCTTACCTTTGCTTTCTAGATCTTAGTTTAAATTCATGCAACCTGTGTTTGTATTAATTCATTTTACAATTTGGGTTAAACATTTTCAGAAAAAAAATAAATTTGCATTTATTTATTCAAGATTCACGTACATAATCAGGTTAAAAGAGACAAATCTCAATATTTGCTTTCGTATTTTTTAGTATAAAAATTGTACCTATGACGCAAGTCAATCAAATCCTTATCACCCCGTATCTTTTATTCTCTAGCAGTACCCTGGGTTATATTTAAATGTTTTGCTTAATTTACTCAAGAATTCTGAATATTAGATTAATAATACTTACTTCTGGTACCAATATATTTAACATACATATCCACAAAAGCAACGAATTCCAAAAACGAACATCTTCACACGAATTCGGTAGCTATTTTCAAGGTATACTGTTTAATTATCCTGAGAAAATATCTTAGTCTATTCATAAATACTACCGTTAGTGAACTTGAAACACCATTACTTTCATCCTTCTTATTTTCGCTTTCATAGTAGAGAACACCACCCTCATTGATACGACATTTTTTCGTTAAGGCCGTGTTATATTCACTAGGCATTAAAGCCCTCGCAAGAAACCAGCAGAGATTTATGAGGAGTGGAATCCGGAGGATGATGTTTTTTATTACGAGAGGGAAGAGGGGTCACGTATTCGGGGATAAACAAAGCTTGGATACGACCCAGATGAGAGAGTAAACTATAATGGATGGAGATGATCAAGAGGGACATCAGCGCGTTAGCCCTCTACGGAATGTAAAACATCATTCCCTTGGGCAACGGAGATATCAAAATCTTATCATCACACGGGGTTCGTTACCTTCATGGAGGGAAAAAAATACTTTGATGAATAACATGAAGATCCATTTACGGTCGTAACGTTTTAATCACTACAGAACGATGTCACCAGAGTTTATAAATTCCTTAATGCATTGATTATTTTAGTTTTGTAAAAGTGAATTTAAATTATCTATCCATTCCACGTATAGCTCTTAAACAATTGAAAGAGTAGTTATGAATCAGTGGGATTTACTAAATAATTCTGACCTTGTTCCTTAAAGTATTATTTACGTAACTTCTCTCTGATAATATAGGCGACATTTAAGAAAAATGAAAAAGAATTAATGGCAGACAGGTGATGGGCATCATAAATGCTTTGACTATAAAGCCTTATTACAGAAAAATCCGGTTTCTATTCAACTTTATTCTTTAAATCTCTACAACGCTATCTTATTAGCTGCTTTTAATGTAACGTAGAAAATCATACAAGTATATTTAAATAGCTGGCTGTATAAAATATTGAGAAAAATAATTTTCGCAATTTAGTATAAAAAATTTAAGATTATGATATTTATTTATAACAAAGCAGATAATAATGTATATAATAAGAGGTAATCATCCTCTTGGTGCTCGTGGTAATGCAAATATTATAAGAAAAAATAAAATTCGACTTTCATATGGATTACCATATTGCGATGGTGCACCTCAAAATTTTATCTATTCAAATATTCATGTTAAGCTATTTACAAGTGAAGAAAATCTCTATAACAACATCTTCTGCCTATTTCTCTACAATAAATTACTCATTCGTTGTATAAATAGTAATATGTGCTGTATCGGCTAGAGGAAATAAATTTTACTCAACCTCAATCATCATTATAAAAAAAACACAAAGGAAAAACAAAAAAATAACAACCAAGTTCAGTTCATATCTCGATAAATTTTCCTCAAAAAGGCACCAAAAAGACTCCAATTACGCCGCGTTACTCTCAAATAATGGATTAAAGCCCGAAAATAAAAGCTTAATTAAAATTTTCAATCGACGCACGTCGGAAGCGTTCATAAAAAAGGGAGTAGAGAGATCTGCCGAGAGTCGTCAAAAAGTGGCAATCCCATTACAGTAGAGGAATGCTATTTTTTCACCTTTTTTCTTTATCGGAGACTCAGGATAGAGGCTTCCCCATCCTTCATTTTCCCCCTTTCTCCCCCTCAGTGGAAGCAATCGTGCCTTGAATTCCCGCGCATTCCCACTCCTCTTACATTCCTTCACATTCTTCTCTTTTCCCAGAATCTCTGAGTTTCCAATACTTTTATTCTCCTAGCCAACTTCTATTTCCATCTATTCTTTGCGATATCTGGTGATTCGTTGTCTGATTCATCCTTTCACCCGCTCGCCCCTCTCAAGTCAGTCTTACGCCTTTTTATATCTATGTCTTCATATCTGTTCGTTTACATGACCGTCAAGGAACGTGTACCGAGTAACTGCGTTCCGATGTTATTACATTGTGTTTCCTTTGGAATTTTTGTGGTGGTGAATCAGTTTTGCCAAGCCTTTATTGGGAAATCGCTAGGCAGAATCCATGTCAAATTTTACTTCATAGATGTCAGCGGTAAATTGGAACCCTTGAAGTCATAAAGTTAGCAGTGATTTATTCAGACGTGAAAAGATATGCTGACTTCGGAAGAAGTATATATTAAGAAGTCTTATCTTTAACTTTTGGTGAATTTCTTTGCCCGGTCTTTGGTATCGTAAGATATGAAATTCATGCATTACATCATATCAGGGAATACAAATACAGAAACTTTGCGGATACCACACAAAACAAAAGTGCAAAAGAAAAAAATATATTTTAAGTAACGAAGATTTTGAGAACATGCAATATGTAATACTGTATCTGATACACTTAGTAGAGAAAAACAGGATTTGGAGATAGTAAATATTTTATACATTTAGTAGTGCACTCTTATGCCCAGAAATAAGCAGAAGTAAAACTAATATTTATAGAGAATGGGTTCAACTATCAATAACTCGGAATTTTCCACTGATATTGATACTTGATAGCGAAAGTTTGCCTCAGAAATAGGTATAGGAATATATAATCTATTAAATAAGAAACTAGATTTAGGTTTTTACAAAGCAGAACACTAAAGAAGTTATCTGAAGCATTCGATCAGCCTCATCAGCCACAGAAAAATCGTTATGTTTGCAGCTTACTATAAATATCATCATTCATGAAACATCACGAAGAGGTAAAAAATAAAATGAATTAATGAAAGTAAGATCTTCGAAATTTATTGACATCATGCAGATAATTTAAATGGAAGTTTTGCCTTGAGAAATGTTCTTTAGTTCACTGTAGCAATGGATCTCATGAATTATTCCAACGAAGAGCTAACAAAAAGTGAGCAGTGGATAAATTTTTATGCATCATCTTCAAATAGAAATATTTCGTCCTTTCATATAGTTACATTGATGTTAAAAAGGAAAAGTATTTTACATTTAAAGAAAATTCTAGAAGAGGATAAGTATCTATTGAATCTACGCTAACGTACCACTATCGTTTTAAACCTCCTCTGTATCTTACCTTCAGATGTCGATGTTTCAAATTACTGCTGAAAAAGGGCACACCAAATATAATGTTCTCTCATCTGGTATCACAAAAGAGTTATTGTATGAGACTAGAAGTAAATGTGACACAATGGCCTCAAGAAAAAACTACCAAAATCAAATTCTGTGTTCAGCAATCAAATCATTAGGACAGTACACGCGATTCTACGGAGCAATTTCACGTTTTGGGATTCGAATGTGTAAAATTGTTTTTTTTCAGAATATGAGCGTTGGGTACTTCCGAATCAAACCTGTGATAATAAAATGAAAGGATGGTGGGATGGACGTAATAAAAGAGGAAACGGGTGTAATAAAAACTTTTGATTAAGAAACAGCTGCATCACCGATAAACCCTTATTGAATCCAAGGAATCTTCAATTTCATTGCAAAAAATATTCTGTTACTTACATTACTATCCTAGCTTATTTCACATTGATCACATGATCACGTTCACATGATCACAAGAAAAAGTGTTACGCTATAGCTTGCAAAACACTTTACATTATTAGAAATTTGCTACTTATTTGTGAAATCCATTTTATCAGTCTGCTTGCCTGATTGCAAACTCATTGTATGTATCAGATATACTTTAAAACTTACATTAATGTATTAACTGGAAGGATTATTTGCTAGAAATAGTCGTACTTCTATGCATCTCTCATGCTCATAATCCTATTTTTTTAGTATATGTAGTTGAATTCCTCATGCTATTGACATTTAAGTTCTTATTGACATACATTCATCAGGTAAATATTCTCAATATTATTTTTCAGCTTCAGATATTCTTTTCTAAACTTAATTCCTGAATTAAATACTTAACAAAACAAGTAATTTTGCAAAACTACTTCTTTAGGTTATCATTTCCATCTCAATTTCGATTCTATACTATTTTTCTCAACGATAGAAATATTCAGTTAGTTCGCGTATACAATTAAAAATTATACTGTGCTTGAAGATCGATTCAGCGTTATCTACACTTAAATCTCCGATTCTCAGTCCTCGCAAAATTTTCGCAAAATATATCATCCGATCAAAAATACATCACAAGACTGTGGGAATTTAAATGTTAGATTTTAAGAGCAGTTCTTTTGAAGTTCATGATATGAATTATATGCGAGTATAAGACGGTATAAATAATTGGAGGAACTCATAATTCTTAATCCAGCGTTTAATAAATGAATAAGACTACTTAAAATCGGAATTTATTAAGATTAATACTAGTCGTTTATTCCAATTTAATCTAGGCATCCAAGTATCGGTCTTGGCAGGGCCGTATTTGCTCATTGACGGATTTCTTATCCATTAATAGCGAATATTGCTACATTTTACATTTTTAAAATTAACAATTCAGAATATATATATATATATAATACAACAATATCAGAAAAGGTAATTAAAACATGTTATTATCACAACATTAAAATGAGTATTAACGCAAGGTTCACTTAATTTTCCAACTTGTATATAGAATTCCAGGAGACTTAATATGAGCCGTTCTTTAATAGGTTGAAAAGACATGCGGGCCGCTGACCGTGGATTATATACGCCTGCTATACAATTCCAGTTTTTTTAAATAATAATAAATAGCAAAACATTATCTAATAAATCACATTGGTATGTATAAATTTATATTGCAAGTTTATATAATTATATTATAAATGATTTTATAATAATGTAATTTATAAATTTATATTATAAATTATTCATTTCATGTAAATCGCTCCTTTTTCTCTTTACATATCAAATAAGACAACACCGCTAACTCCGGATTACCGTACTTCGGTCGGAGCAAGTAATTTTTGGATCCGGTTTACAGCGCACTTTGGAAACCTTTCCCTCAATCGACGGAAAAGATCCTCAAGCTGGCTTACGTCCTCGATATTTGATTTCACGAGGAAACATCACCGAAGAATATTTCGACATTAATCAGCATCCGATTTCCGCCTTCAAATCAAATAAATTCCCCGATAGGAATTCGTCCAATAGCTCCACCGCCAGGTCTTCTCGCAAATTGGATAAAAAAACTCCCGGGGATAAGCTATTGCAGACATACGCGCTAAGGTATCGCGGAGAAAAAAACTCCGTGTGAGGGAACGCGATTTAAGATCTTGATTTAGCAAGCGCGCGTCGTTCGCCATCTTTCTTCACCCTTTTCTCTCTCCCCGGAATTCCCCTTTTTAGCACGCATCCCATCGTCTCCTTTAGCGCTTCTCTTCTTCGTGAGGAATTTCATTCACTGATCCCCTCCGTAATCCCATCTCTTCAAAACTCAACCAACGCCTTCGACTCGCTCGATACCAAAAAAAACACCGTTTTTTCTCCTCGCGCTCCACCACTTCTTCACCGCTTTCGAGACTCTTCCCCTCTCGTCTGCCACCGTCTTGCACCGCTTCAATTTATGCCTCTGGTTTTCAGACGACTCAGTTGTTCGTTACGCTTCCTTGTCTCTTTCCTCCACTCGAGCTTCCCGCTCTAGTGCTCTTGCCTCGGAGTCTCCACCCCCTCTCCGTCCTCCTCCGCTGTCTCCATCCTCGCAAAAGTGCCATCTTACCTTTGTGCGCGCACGGATGCACTCGCCACGGCCATAAGTTAAAAGATGACAAATTAAGCGGCTGAGATAGTGGGTGGGGCGGTCGAAAAATGATCGGGCGTTCTTTCGGATGGAATCGCGGGGGGATTTATGGGCTGAACTCCGGGGAAAGTGAGCTTTGAATTATTACGCCTCCCACGCTTGAGCGGTGGGAGGATGATGGACTAGCCCGCGGATCAGTTAACTGCGGCGACCGATTCGCTCGAATTCGTTGATTGCTTCTCGAAAATGAGTTTTACTCTAAGATTGGGAGGCGAATACAATAATTCTTTTAATATAGGTAGATTGCCTTTCATTGTGAGTTCATTTCAATGAAATGGAATGCAAGAATGGGGATGAATCTTACCCAATGATGAGATTTTCTATCTATTGGGGTGTCCCGTAAATCATTTATAAGTGAGATGGGAACAAATACATTCACCGCGAACTTGTATAATAGAGAATAAAGGCCTCAGTGAACCTTTCTTAGGTTCTCAGGGCTCTCATGATTAGTTCAGGATCATAAAAATCCACATATATTCGAATAAATGATAATATAGAACTTAAAATAGAAGTTAATACAATTGATGATATAATTAGTATAGAATAGTTTAGAAACATTAGCTCGACGAACAACCATTTGAGATATATACATGACAGAATTATTCAATATATTATCCTTATATGTATCAAGTTCAATATTTGTAATTAATTTCTTATCTCCAATTTGAAAGAAGAGTTAATTTGAATGTTTTGATTAATCAAAAAAGTATCGTTGCAATGGGTTTGAATTCCAGTATAATAATACAATAATGGATAGAGAGTCAATTGATGAAGCTTGTCTATATAATATTAATATTTTCGAATCCTAAAATACGAATGTATTTTTAATGTCAGATCTTTCTTTAAGTATATATATATAAATAAAATTCATAAATATATCGTAAACTGAGATAAATAAATATAAGTCAAAATTTTACAAATTATTCACCTAATTCTTTAAGCTTCAGCAGACTAGATTTTGATTCAGCAAATATCCTATAGTTATTAAAGCTTCTAACTTTCATCTTTAATTAATCCAATTCTTGATGTCAGTATGATTCAGATAATCCTAGAAAATCATAAAGTTGTTCTCCTTAATTAAATAGGTTAAACTTTAATAATATTAGCATATAAATCTGCAATCTAGAGAAATATTCTTTTTCCAAGAAAAGAAAAAATGTACTTCCGTAACTTCAGAAAAGTATTGTTTACGGTTGAATGTAAGCAGTTCGTTATTCCATCCATCAAAACAAGTTTTACTCAAAGAATGTCTTTTAGCATTCACAGGTACTTAATGAGCTGTGTATATTTTTTATGATTTGAAATGCCAGTATTTTCTAAAGGAGATAATGCTTATGCACTTTAAAATAATTATTGTGGAATTATCTTTCCTTAATTGGAATCCTTAATAATGCGATTCTTAAGTATGCAAAAACACTTCATGGGAACTAGATTTCCATATTCACGCTCGATGTGGAATTTTAAATATTCGCCTTAATTTGATAACAAAATCCTTCAGCGAATCAGTATTTATCTCAATATAAGGAGGCACCCAGGTTCCAATTCGTTTCTAAGTAAATACCCACGTAAGTGAAAATGAATTCAAAAACCATAATCGTTTCCTCATGCAAATTTAATTTGGTGTCACGTGGAAATGAATTTCCAGCTCTGAACGCAGGATTGTCTTTCCTGAATTATTTATACACCTAATTAGGGGTTAAGCTCTTTGATTTACAGCCAATTACTTAATAACGGTCCCCTTTCCTGAACCCTTCGAGTCGACCTCCCTCGCAGCGTAGAAATAGTTTTTAACAGTGCATAAATAACGGCTCATATTTCCTTCTCCGTAATCCTAAGCTTGTAATTACGGGAGAAGCAGGTTCTGAATATGAAAATAATCGCGGGGAGAAAAACCAGGAGACGGGAGCCGTTTTCCCACCGAGGGAGGAGAGGAAAAAGTTACGATCGACGGGGTAAATATTCCGTATCTCCACGCAGCAGTTGCTCCCATTTGCCTCTTCTGTCGCTAGGACCCATTCTCTACGCAATTTCCTCACCTTTTAACGTTCATGCAAATTCACCTCCCCACGCTGTTTTTCGCCAAGCTTTGTTTATATTCGTCATTTTTTTCAAACGCCCAAATAAATTTTAATCCACGTTTTCCCTTGATTTTTGAGCATCTAATTTTATTCCTTCCATTTCCACTTCGCAATTTCAATTATTTTTTAAGTGGTGTCTCTTTTAGTTTACTCGTTTTATAATAGTTAAAATAAAAAGATAATTATTGTTCACAATTCATATTTAAACATTTATCTCTTCATAGTTTAGGCATCAAAATTGCTTTCTCACTAAGTTCACATTATTTAAAATAATTTAGGAAGGTAGACCTTAAATCAATGAGCATTGTGTACTTCATATTTTATTGCACTCAGCTTTCTTGTTTGTATATTTTTAAATCTCAAAAGTATTTTTATATTATTGTTTTTCACGTTATAGATATCATATTAATAGAGACATATTTCCCTATTCTATCATTTCATATGAATATGCTCTTGTTTTTGCAACGCAGAAATTTATGATTTGAGAAAATTGAAGAAATTTATGCATATAATAATTTTTTCATTGCTTAAAATATAGTTTATCTCACATAGATGTTTGATTAAATATCAATAAATCTCTTTTGGCTCCCTGCCACATCTCATGGAGCGGCTCGCTTAGTTAATATGTAGAATTTCTCTTTGTTGTTTCTAGATGGACATCTGTTTAAACTGATTACAATTTAATGGATAACCTCTAAAAGATATCGGATCCATGGCTTACGGCTAACCAACGTTTTTTATATGTTACATGTTGTCTATTATGAAATAAAGCTGAAAACAAGATAGGTAATCATAAAATCGTCACCGTCACCATTATAATTTTTCATAATCACAGAAAATATCTTTATCCACTAATAATTGAAATATTATAACGACAATCTCCGTTCTATATAAAAACTCTGCAAGGAGAATTCTTGCTATTGGTACACCTGCATAACAAATGAAAGGAGAATTTACGTTCAAATGACGAGGGGAGCATCCCTTTTGAACAGTCCTGTTCCAACCCTCCATGCATTGTGGTTAATGATAAAATGAGCACCTGAATGAAAAAGCATTGTCTTTGGTGCAAGAAATAATTTCTCCTTTCCACACTCTAAAGTTTGACTTCACCAACTGGTAGAGAGCAACTTGTTTTCTTCCCTTTGCTTTGCGCAACACTCGCTCCTATGGGGGCCTCATTTTACCAATTAAAAATACCTATTTCGTTCTTCATTTTCATCTTCATAATTTAAGCCGCCCACTCCTTTGATATTTCCTTATATCCCAGAACTCCAAGTTCCAGAGGTGGAAATAACTTAGCCGAAACTAAGGCCTTTTATTTTCTTCTGTATGTGTCCTCGTCTTCCCATATTAACTGAAAGTACGTAAAGCTTCGATTTGAATATCTTATGTACGAAATTTTCACAAGTCTAAATGTTCTTTTAGGGTCAGCTGTTCTATATTTTTCAAATTCTACGCTCTAATTTTCTCACTTTATGTAGATTGTTTCTTTTTCTTTGTCGACAGCTAAATATTCAACAATTTTAATGTTTGAAAATCATATTTTATCTTATAAAAACTTCAAAATTTTTAAGAATAAGATATTAAGTGAACCATATTAACAATTTATTTTTCAATCGTGTAATCAAAAAATTTCTATATTTTCAACAATAATTTGAAGTCCCATTCTTATTTGTAATAATATTTGGCTCTTAAAAAGTTATTAAACTGATTGATTCGTGGAATAAGTATGTCTTTGATATCTTCCATAGATATCACTATTTAATCATTTTTTTTACTACTGTATTAATGAAAGCATTACCATATCATACCAGTCTTTCGGTGCAAAGTTAAGAAAGGTCTCTTTCAAATATTTTTATCTCGATCTTACTTATGGTCACGATTATATGATCCTATAGAGATGTGAAGTTGAATAATGGCATTCCTTAGTCAACTATCACCTCGTATCATAAAGTATGATATTTTTCGAAGATGAAGTTCAAATTAGGATGAAAGGATACTAAAATATTCTTTGTGAAGGTTAACATCTTAAATTTAGAGTAACTTACGGGATACGAAAAATATTTCATCCAGTCAAAAACTTATACCCTGCTCGTATTACAAAATTATGAACTACGAACATGTCATAGATGATTCTATGTAAATTATATTTTATTAACTCCCTGGAATCAGAAAATCTCAGACAAATTAAACCTTACATATATTCCTCAAAAATTTATATTACCATCAAAATTATTTTTTCGCAACTGTTGATTCCGTTTATAAGTTAAAAATTACCCTTTTGTTCCAAAAACATCAATATAATGACGCTGAATGTTCCTTGAATAATCAATAAGAGACTAAGGTTGCAGATATGGATAGTCAAACTAAAAGATTGAATCAGGTATTATATATATAGAATGATATTCAAAATGATTTTGTTCAGCATGAGAACGTATTTATCGCTCAAATTGTCCAACTAAGAAATGAGTTGACCATTACCCTGTTAGGTTTCGTTTCATCTTCTGCTTTCTCTCCAGCTTTCCTTCTGCACGATATCTCTTTACCAATTCAGTCCTTTGTCCACGCTGCATTTCTTACGTATTCGGAAGAGGAGTCCCACCTCCCAGTCTCCCCAATTATTCTTGAAGAACTTCAGCCAAAGGCAAGAACATTAAAACCGGATTCATTTGCATTACGGTGGAGGTCATCAAACTTTCAAGCACATCAGTACGCCTGACTTTGATTCAAGTTTAAGTCACAACGGTGTTTGATGTGACTACCGTCTTCCTAGAATTTTAATTAGAATAAATCGCTGAGAAATTTACAAATGGGTAACATTCATTCTCAGCTCTAAGGTTACCATGTAATTAATGGAACGTTAAATAAATCCATGCCACGGACAAAGGTATTTTGAGCAAAGCTACGTTTAGAATGATTCAAGTGTAAACAAGATTTTAATGAATGAATATTAATATAGTAGATGGAGATAATTGCATCCCCGACAATTGCGTCCCACGGACAGGTCGATTATTGCAACATTACCGAGCCGACTAATTTTTTTAATATTTAATAATTCTAATATTTACTAAAACTGTGAACTCAAATGGCCATCAGAAATCGGATAGTAAAATTATAAACGTTAAAACATTCACGCGGGTTGGTTTCTTTGGAGCATTTCGATCTACTTTATTAGAGCAATTAACGCAAACTTTAAAGCACAAGGATGCAAATGTCATAGAGAGGCAAATATTCGGGATGCAATTGTCCGGGAAAAGCAAACGTCCAGGTCGCAAATGACCGGGACGCAATTGTCATAAGGCTCGATGGTCACCACCTCTTGGAAAGTTGAAAATTTAAGTTTGAGTCATTGTACTGATAAATTCCTTAAAATAAGGAAAGGGTTAAAGGTACTTTGCACATAAGGGCGTGCACCCAGGAAAAATCCCAAGAATAAACGAACTTGAAAAGAGTCTGATAGGGCCGGGAACCAAACCCGGGATCTAGGCTACCCGGCCAGAACATTTTAACAAGCCGTTTAGGGAACTTTGTGCACTGTGTACACTTGCCCTTGCGCACTAAGTTCCCTAAACGGCTTCTAAATGTTATTGCCGGGTAGCCTAGATGGTTAAGGTAGCCTTCCGGGTAGAGGAAGATCCCGTGTTCGATTCCCGGCCCTGTCAGACTTTTTTCAAGTCCGTTTTTCCTTTGGATTTTTCCTTAAAACAGTTCATGCTTTCCTTAATGTCATATCTTGGCCGATAGAACGTTCTTAATCCTTCTTTTAGAGCAGGAGAAAAATGTACGTTTCATTTAATTTATGTAAGTGTTGTTCACAGTTGTGATTAATGTAACATTATTTAGGTACAAGTGATGCTGGATAATTGTAATCGATTTGAATTGATTTCTAGGACAAAGTCATCCATCATACTAGCATCATGTCGCTCCGGAGTATTTTCACAGATCATTCAATAATACGTGATGAAAGCGAGTGTGAACTATTTAACTCCACATCTGCTCTATTGATTTTTATAACTTATCTATTACCTTGACTTGCTGATGGCGCTGGGGTACAGGAACTAACCAGCCAATGAGTAAATGAGATATAGACGGGAAATGATTTCAATTAATAAATAAATACTAAAATATGCTGTTATTATAAATATTCTACCATATTGTAATAAATAACCTTAATTTTCCCAGTTGTATTTCTTCCGTCATCTCAGATCAACAAACTATAGACGCAACAACAAAATGAACGAAAACAGTTATTACTCTTTTGAAAAATTTCATTCCAAAGTAATTATTTTTGGCAGATCAAAATTTTTCTGAAAATGAAATGCGAGTGTGACTTTATATGACACAAACAATTTTTCTGTTCTTTCCCAATTAACGAGAAAGAGATTGAGTTTCAGATGGAAAAAGAGGAGTTTGTTTCAAATGAAATTCCTCTCCCTTTCGCTTTCTCCGATTCAATTACGTTTCCAGATTTTGCCGACATTTTTTGCCGTCAACTTCCGCTGCTCGACTCACACCTAGTCATCTGCTGTAGCCTTTTCAATATTTTTCATCGCAGTCACAACAAAACCTATTGTCAACGGATTTAATTAAACTTTAGAATGAATGACAATGAGATAAGAGATGAGAATTAACTTCTTTTATAATCACCCTCAAAATGCAACAGGTGGTAAATAGGCTAAGTTTTTGTTACTTGTTTATTAAAAGGATTAAAGATCTAAACTCATGAAATGTTTAGATGAACAAAAATTTATTTATTTCCATGTGTGTACTCTCCTCTTTTTGTATACCTCATTTTTAATTCCTTGATTACTTAACTTCCAGGACATTGTTAATATAAAGTGAAATTAATTTTTAACCTTTCGTTTTTGACTGTTCTGAGACATCTAGTCATAAAATTAATTTTCATATTTATTTTGGTCTCAAATGAGAAAAAAAATAGTTCTTCAACTTTTAACTCTTGACCCCCGAACATATGTACATTCCCGCGATAAAAAATAATATAGTAATATACAACTATAGAATAAATAATGAGAAAGAAAATAGTAGAATTATTTTATTAATTAAATCGATTCTCTTCGTCAAAATACCAGATAGTACAAACTTAGGTGACACCAGATATGTTATACTCAGCTGAAAATAAGGCCATTCGAAACTTTACTTGAATCGACGAAAACTGAAAATACTCCTTGAAAGCTATGGATTGTCTACAAGGATGATTAAGAAAAAAAAATAAAAATATGATAAGGTCAGATATTAATTTATCTTTGAAACACTTATTGGAGTACTAATTCAAAATATCACACCTAACATTGTAAATTCAAATATTAGGCTATAAGAAATATTAAAAGTTTTCGTTAAGTTTTTAACTTATCTTTCTAATAGCATATCATATTAAAATAGCTATTTAATGCCTATATATTTATGGCACAGAAATTTATATGGAAAATATTAAGACATTTCCTAATTGTTTTGCAAATATAGCTCACTGGTATAAGAAAGAGCTTTTTTAATGATGTGAGTTACTAAAAGAACATTTTATCTGATTTTGAGTTTTTTTATATGAATTCTGTATTCGGTCAGCCAGTCAGTCAGTAGTTATTCAGTCAACCCCTGGTTGTTTGAATTATAAATAATAAGTCAACTGTGATGCAGACTTAAATAATGGAGCTCTTCATAGTGTTGGCATAGAATTGACTTAACTTCTAGAAATTCAAACGTTGCGATTTTTCACCAAGTCCTTAAAGTTAGAGGCTATAAGAATCCTAGAAGAAGCTTTATTTCCTAACATGGCCAGATTCACCCGAAAAAAGTATACTTATAATGATTATGAGTATCTCAATTTTGTAAATGTTTATAGCAATTTCAAAGGAGCATTTTGCAAATGATTCATATACATACCATAAGCCTTAACACGTACCTGTGTTTACAAGGGCCATTGCAATTAGTGAAAATAAAAGTGATAAATATCGTCGCGAAGACGTAAATTGTCATTGTCGTAAGGATGTATAGTTTGGTGAAGAATTCAACATAATGCACCGGGGAGGGAACTAGTTCCTTCCATATCAACGCACCTCCGAAATTTGTCTACAATTAGCATAGCAAGTATGCACTTGGATGGAAATTCCCAGAGCGAGTACTATTCCCATTAGTCCGTTTCTAGAGGACCGTATTCTTCCTCCTACTACGACCCTTTCTTTTCCTCGAGTACATGTGTTTGCGGAACAGTTCGCTCCGAGCTACACGATAGCATTGGATGTTGCGGAGGAGTAGATCCTAGGGGACGGGTTGAGTAATTGGGAGCCTAAGTTACATTCCTTCGCTCGTGACTTCGTGGAATGTTAATAGGAAGGGAAGAAATACGATGGTATCCCGAAATAAATGATGATTCCAGATGAATAGTGGTCAAAGCTACGAAAAGTAAGTAAATATTTTGGCAGACTCGTAAAATAATTAGGTACTCTTACGTGAACGTGTTTCCGATAGGCACTATAAATACCCAGGGATATTGATTGATATGCCTGTATTTACTGCACAAAAAGTGGTTTCCGTATAGCCAAGTGAGTAGGGCGTTCAACTATGATGAAAGAGGTCCTGAATTCGATCACCAGTGGGACCCATATGCTAGAAAGTATCACAGCTGTTGAAATACACTGAAATACCACCACTATACCGCAAGATAAGCTATAAAGGAATAATAATGCTCTTTCAGGTGCCAATTATTAAGTGCCAGTAATTTTCTTGTCGTCCTATATCACCCCATTTACTATACCATTAATTAACGTGAGAAAAAATAATTCATGATAGTTTTATTTAATGAGCTTTATCCAGAATAAAATTATATTCCACCAATAAAACACTATCCTGAACAAAATCAAAACATAAATTCACAAAATTATATATAAATCGAGTATATGTTAAAGATACGAAATTTATAAAGTTCTATCTCTTACCACTTTCCAGGAAGTCATAGTAAATCAATTACATTGATTATAAGAAATCAGCGACGTTGTATTTTACGCAGTTCTGCCTGTATTGAAAGAAATTTAAGAATGAATTTTCATCAAAAGTGGTAAGTTAGTAAGTATCATAATATAATAACATAATATTTCTATTAAATACGAAAGACAATCGATAGAAGTTGATTCGGGAATCTGTTTAATAAATATAGAGCTGTCTTAATTTATTATATTTCATACCATTCACCTTTGACCATTTTCAATTTTTTCTCTGCAATTTTATTAGTTTTATTAAAGGAAGATATATTTAACAGTTAATCTCATTCAGCTTATACGATTTTATATGCTTCTTTGGAAATCCCGTCTCAGAATATCATCCTCATACATCGAATATACTTAAAAATTTTTATAAGGACGTAATATCTTATAAAAATAGCTCCTCGATTAACCGGATACGTCTATTGTGTGATGTGGACCAATTTCAAACGTTTGACAAAGGTTCATAAGTGAGCAATCCCGTATCAACATTATTTTTAATGGGTACGGTAAAATTACGCTTGATAAAACCTCACTCGTGGTAATTTTAGTCATTAAAACCTTGAAAAAAGAATCCGAATCACGTCTTGGGTATGAATATACCTCTACCTCCTACATCTTTCCCTTTCCTCTGACCTAGCTCCACTAGTTGGAGTTAAGTTCCCTTAATTTCTCATCCTCTTATTGTATTTCAAGTCCCCCTTCTTGGAACTTCGCAACCTCCTTCCATGGAACTTGAGCCCTATGTTCTTAACTATCTGCAATCTCTCAGGGCTACTGTCCCTTGTGATAAACAAAGGGGATGCCTCTTCGGCCTTCCGGGTCCGTGAGCTCAGCTGCGACGACTGCCTCGGGGAGTAAATCGGACGGAGGCCATGGGCAATAAAGTTGAATCTGCAGAACACAAGAACCGCGTCCTAACGTAGTACACATCAACACTTTTTGCCTCCGTTAAAGCCACGGTTCATCCTAGTTGATTCATACGGACATATGGGTATACATCGCTGAAATAGTCAGTTCCGGTATGAAATGATTTGTAAATGTTAAGAAAAAATAGCTTTGGCGTTTCAGATTTTGGATCAAAATGCTTAAAGCTCACAGGAAGAAGAATATGCTTGCAGAAATTCATCATGTATAACAAAGAAGGGTGTTATACTTTTCCCACAAAAAGTATGTTTTATTTAATGAAGATATACGACCAGTTTTTGACTTGTAGTCGGCAAAATCAGGTTAAATAAGAATACCCATAAACATAATTGCGTATTTCAATAAAACAATACTAATGAACTTTAATTTCATTAGTATTTTTCATTTAAATAAATCTCATTAGTATTTTTCATCAATCACCAGCCTTTGTCGCTGATTATACGGACAGAAAATTAAGTCAATCACATCTTTCGGGAACAACAGAATTTTTTGTAGTTCTTCTTCACACTTTGACCAGATGGTAGTACTTGTCCGAAAAGTATTGAACAGCTCTTACTGCATGGAACGAATGATTTATATCTACATATGCGTGAATTTGGCTGAAAAACATTTTTCAGTTAGATAATAATTGATAGATTTGTCAGGGAGAAAAACTAAAATTATAGGTTCAAAATCCGATTAAAACATCCAACTTCACCCTGCCAACATTAAATTTGTATACTATTTTTTAATCACCTTAAAATTTATTAAACGTAAAGACAAGACAGGTTAATTCAATCCCAAGCGTCGCTAAACTATACCGAGATAAATTAGCAGCCATAACGTAAAAAGTCACAGGAATAACGAAAATACAGGTTATTACTAATAGTTAAATGGGTAAAAGCTACTGATAATTTAGAAATAATAGATAAATGCGAGTAACCACGAAAAGTGTTCTATCTCAGTCTTAATTTTGCTCCATATTACCAATTTAAAAAAAGATTGAACCATTTATTTCATGATGTCTTCATGCAGTTTCATAATAATTTAAGTAAAACATGCAACATTTCCTTACGAAGCTACCTTAACTTCAAATATAAAAACACAATCTGAGCTATTAATCACTCTACTTTACCGACCTTTTGATATCCTTTTGCGAGTAAAATTAGGTTAAAATAATAATTAATACGAAACCTGCTTTGGAGAAAGTTAACCTACAGTATATCGTAATTTTGACGGCCCCTGAGTGGAGTATTTGACTTAAATTGTACATTTATTGTATTTAGGACGCTGTGTTACATATATCCAATTTTTCCAACGATTGCTGAATAATATATATTTTTTATCTTACAAAGGATCATTGTTCATTATTTAGTAAGTTTTCCATTTCGGTGAATAACATATCTATCTAAAATAAATACGTGGAAATTGTTACCTTTATTTATATCACATATATTCGCCATAATTTATAACACAGGATGCGGTGATACATTTATGGCATGATAACTACAAAGACCTTTTCAACGTATAAAAAGTCTTTTAATACAAAAAAGACAGGAGTGGCAGAATATCACTAAAGACCATAATGCTGAAATCTTCTGTAACTGCCTGAAATCGATAAAAAGCCCTGCGGTTGAGATACAAAGCTAATGCTCGTGAAGATCAAAGACAACGGGGGGGGACTTATAAAAAATAATGACTAGATGAAAACGTTAATGGAAGAAGACTACGGCGGAGAGGAAGATGCGGAGGGATAAAAGCTCCTTTGAAAAATCTAGAGATAGGAAAGGAAGGGAAGAAAGTGGAGTGGAAAGAGATGGGTAAAGGAAGAGGATTCGGAGAATGCCTAGGGTCCGCAGGAGGACAATCAAAGTAACCTCGAGGAGAAAGGGAAAGCGAGGACTACAAGAGCACGGAACTACAAAGAGATTTCGGGATGAAAGAACTTGAGCACGTGCAGAACAATCACCGACAATTTCCGACTGATAAAATCGGCATCTCTGGAATTTCGACCCGTTCTCCCCATGGGGAAATGCATGGGACACACGTGGCAATTGGGTCATCACAGATAACATTATGTTAACACGATCATTTGCTTTATTTTCATTTCCGCTATCAGATTATGTTTGAGAGAGTATAAAAGCTGCGTTCTCTAAATTCGAATTACTTTGATAACTTGCAAAAGATAGCATTATGTTGAATTTTACTCGGAAACATAAAGGATATACTTTCAAAGAATAGAGGAGGAATACGTTTTGAGGTTCACACAAAGGAAATATACAAGCGTTCTTTCTTTCAGAACATCTTTTCATGAAAAATTCTACTGTGATTATCCACTAAAAATCCCTAATGATAGCCTAATGTAATATAAGCATTCTTACATGTTATTACTTATATAAATTATATTTTGCTTTACAATATATAAAATAAAATTACTGTTAAAACATATTACATTACAATGATGATATAGTATGATGGGAAATTAATATAATACGAGAATGGTAATATGATGTGACTTTATCACTTACTTTTTTATGTTTTTTGTATGTATTAGTACCAGCAATCCGTTTACTTTAGTTTGATGGTAACCCCAAAACAGGTTTTACCTATGGGGTACCTAATTCCATCACAATGTAGAATAATTTTATTTTATTTTGTTTGTATTATCTTAAGATGGAATAAATGTATTATTATTATTATTATTATTATTATTATTATTATTATTATTATTATTATTATTATTATTATTTGAGTTTTTGCACTTTCTCAGCGTTTCCGCTGGAAAATATTCACCTGTCCATAGATGGTTAGGACTAGGCTCAGTCGACACGGAGAGAGAATTCACTCTAACCCATGTGATCTTATTATTAATTGCTGAGGAACTTGCGCATAATGTGACATGTTTGCAGTAATACTGCTTTCTGTGCTGCACCGATGGTATATTCCTCTAAACCAATTTTCTCCAAATTTTTACCAAAATTGTAGGTCATCAATCCTTCAACAGATATCACAAATGGGACAACCTGGACCTCTACCAACTTCCAGATATCCTTTAATTGCCACGCAAGCTCTTCGTATTTGTCCCTCTTTTCCATCTCCGTTCTTCGTATGTTATGAGACAGTGGCACAGCTATATCAATGATTATTGCGGTTTTGTTCGCATTATTAATTAGCAAAATATATGGTATGTTGTAATTAATCGTTTTATCTATTAAAACTGGTCTATCCCAATAAAGGATGATCTTGTTCCTCTCTAAAACAGGAGCAGGCTGATATTTATAATATGGAACGATATCCTCATCCAGGAGTTCATATTTCATACCCAGTTGTTGATGTATGAGCTTCGCGAACTGGTTGTGCCTTCCTAGGTATGCTGTGTCTGCTAGATTTGGACAACCAGCCATTATGTGTTCGATGGACTCCCTTGTTTTTCCACATTTTCGACATCTATCTTCCACATTCAGCTTCAGGATATGTTTTTGGTGATTTAACGTTTTCATTACTCTGTCTTGGATTGCAAAAAGGAATCCCTCGGTTTCAGGATACAAGTATCCTTTGTGTATCCATTGTAATGAGGCCTTTTTGTCGATATAAGGTTGGTCTAGTAATCTTGGGAACTTTCCATGTATATCCATACTTTCCCATACTTTTTTATCCTCTTGAGTATTTAGTTCTTTGCTGGTTCCTTCCTGTTGGAGATTGAGGGGAGTGTATCCCTCATCAGCTTCTACCGCCATCTTCATAAGTTCGTCAGAAGATGTTCTTAGTTTCTCTTTCATTTGAGAAACCTGGACATTACACATATTCTTGATGTTCAGCAGGCCTCTTCCACCTTCCTTGCGAGGTAAATATAATCTCTTGACAGATGAGTTTGGATGAAGGAATCTAAACTTCGTCAGGAGAGTTCTTGTTTTCCTGTCTATTTCATCTAAGTCACTCTCAGACCATTTTACTACCCCAAAGGAGTAAATAAGGATTGGAACTGCCCAGCTGTTGATTCCTTCAACTATCCTCTTCCCTGATAGCTTTGTATTACATAATTTTGCAATTCTCCTTATGTATTTTTCCTTGAACTCCTTTTTCAATTGGGTGTGGTCTATTCTACCGTTTTGGAGAGATCCTAGATATTTATAGATCTCATCCTGTCTTAAATTTTTTATTCCGAGGAAATCCTCTTCGTGTTTTTTAATAGTTCCTCGTTTAATGCTGACAGTCGCACATTTTTCCAATCCAAAGGACATGCAGATGTCTCTGCTAAACAGGGATACAGTTTTTATTAATGATTTTAGTTTTTCAGGTGTTTCTGCATATAGCTTTACGTCGTCCATGAACAGCAGATGGTTTAGTCTTCTCTTTCCATTTCTGATTAGTTTATAGCCGATGTTAGTGTCCTTCAAAAGAGTAGATAGGGGATTGATGGCAAGACAAAACCATAAGGGTGACAGCGAGTCTCCTTGGAAAATGCCCCTTCTTATATTAATTTCACCTATGGAATAATTACCTCTCATCAGTCTGGTCTTCCACATTGACATGATACTACTTAGAGTATTTCTAATTTTAGGGCAGATCTTATAAATTTCCAAAACCTTGATTAACCAGGAGTGGGGAACCGAATCAAAGGCTTTAGAGTAGTCAATGTACGCCATCTCTAAATTTCTTTGTTTAACTTGTGCCTGCTTCAAAATCACCGCATCAACCGTTAATTGGTGTTTACAACCTAAAGCTTTTCTGATACACCCTTTTTGCTCTTCTGAAATCAGATGGTTGATCTCGCAGTGTTGGTAAATTTTGTCACATAGTAAGGCAGTGAATAACTTGTAAATGACAGACAGACAGGTTATTGGTCTGTAATTTGTAGGATTTGATGGATTTCCCTTCTTATATATTAAATAAGTTGTTCCTTCCGTAAGATGTTGTGGTAGTTGATCAGGATTCTCCAATATGTCTGTAAAACTTAGAGCAAGTGGTTTATGAGCGGCTGTGAAATATTTTAACCAGTAATTTTGAAGATGGTCAGGACCTGGTGCCTTCCAATTGCTAGTTCTTTTTACTGCTTTTAATATGTCATATTCATTCAATTCTATTGATGGCATTGGAATCAGATTTTGTTGTTTATTTTGGATATCCTTAACCCACTCTGCATCATGATTGTAGTGTTTTGGTATTGACCAGAGGTTCCTCCAGTTCTCAACAACTTCTTCCGCATCAGGTTCTCTGAATTCCTTGGAATCTGTGTTATTCATTTCTAGTTGTCTAAAAAACTTTTTCCTATTATTCATAAAATCTCTGTTTTGTTTTTTACGTTTTGTCAGCTCATTATATCTTTTCAATCTTGCTCCTTTGACCTTGGCTTTTTGACGGAAAGTATCTTTTAAATCTTGGAGTAATTGCCTGGCGTTGCTACCATTCTGATCTATGTTTGCTTGACTACAGATATTGGAAACTTTCCCAACAATCTTCCTAGAGGTGTTGCCACTAAGGAATGCATCAATTATATCTGCATTCGCTCTAAAATAATTGATACTCTTTTCCAACCTAGTTCTCCAAGGGGGCTTGCGTTCGTCTCTGTTTCTGTGGAGTTGATTTGTGATTCTCGGTCTGTAAGCTTTTTGCCCATTCAATTCAATCACCATTGTAGCACCACAGTATAAGGCCAGTTGGATTTCCTCTAAATCATTGATTTGAATTAAATGAAGTCTAAGGATCTTGTTCACTCTATCAATAATTCCCGAAGCCTTACTTGGATTAATAAGCTTGGGTAACTTTGGTCTTTCTGATGGTTTTGTCCCTTTAAAAAATTCAATTAAGCTTTGCATTTTAGCAAGCAATTCATCATTCTCATGTTCGCGGAAAGTAACACTGGTTGCCATATTACTGATAGACTCCATATTTTCGGTTTCTCCGTTAACGCTTTCAGTTTCTAGTTCCACTTCCTCAGTTAGATGTGGATTCTGCTCTTCAAATACTTGCTTTCTTATTTCCTCTATTTCCACCGCGGTCAAGTATCCTTTTCTGAGGATTACGTTCCTCCTATCTACTATGTTCTGTTCAGATTGGTGTAGCTCAGGTCTTATCTTGCTAAATTCTGCATGGAGAATATGTCTATATCCAGGCAATGGTTTGTCTTCGCACTTGTTGGCCCGGTAGAATGCTTTGATTATGTCCATATTCATTTCACGAGACCATTTGATACGTTTAGTGCGATCTTCTCTACCAGCAGCCCCCTTTACTTGGGCGGGCAAGCCATTAGAGGCAGCATCAGTTCTTGTTGCTTGTTGAGTGTTAGCCATGGAATCTTCTTCTGATGGGGCTGTAGTTTCTTGAGAGACAGGGGCCCGCCTCCTCAGCTCCCTGACACCGGCTTGCTCTCTGTCATGTCTACCACCGGCCATAGACATGCCCTGGCGATCCCCAGGCAGCGGCACTTTTCCGAGGCTCTTATTTCTCATTTCCATCTCCGCCCAAGACGGGTGTACATTTTATACCTACTGTCAGGTTCTGCAATTCAGCCGCCCCTAACATGGGGAAACAGACGCTGACCAGGACGCCGCACACTATGATATCAGACGCGTCTGGATTTCTTCGGTTCACCTTTCGTCTGGCCTTTCACCTTCAACCTTACCGGCATGGGTGACCCTGCCAGGAGTAAAATCTCCGGCCGGCATCGCTCTCAGGATCATTAAGGCTCGCAAGCCCTCCCACCACGACAAGGCGTGAACCATGGGGAGGGTTATTATTATTATTATTATTATTATTATTATTATTATTATTATTATTATTATTACTTAACAAACAATTTATTATACGAAATAGTTTCCTTTATATCCATTTTCTATACTCATGGGAATTAAAGGACTTTATACTTACATATTTTAAACATATAGCAATTCTGATAAAAATCAAACCCACTTTTAAGTTTTGAAATTTCCATAGTTGATGTAATTGTGTACAAGAAATATGTAAACTTCACCTACGGAGGGTTAGATTATAGATGTATATTCACGTATGTGGCACTATTCTTCCTTTTGGAATCATAAAATGATGAAAATAATTAACATGGATTCTGAGGAATCTATTAATCTCTGTAAAAAAAGACAAAGAGAGATTTACCTGGTCCATAAGAAGAGCAAATCTATAGCATTCGTTCTTTTTGTATCATAACAACAGAATTTGCATAAATGAATCAATCATAATAATCATGTAACTATCGATATTTGATTTCAATAGTCTGAATGGCATTTCAGTATTTGAATTTAATGTCACTAGGAGATGTGAATTTTTTGTATTTCCGTTAATTACCCTGATTAAATGAAGGAAAACTCAGTAATTTTACTTAAAATATTACGTTGAAATTATCTTCAAAACAAATAAATCGGCCTCTATAGCAACACAAAGAATATGATTTTATTAGTTACTCTTGTGTTGGAAGACTTTGGTATGCTAATCACATTGCCACAACAAGGTCAAATTATTTCAAGTCACAAAGCACATGCTAATACGTCCTTGTTTCTCACGTAAAAACATATTTCTCGCAAGGTAAGATCATGTTCATGTTAGAGAGAAAGGATTTATTAAGATAATAAACGAAACTATTCCACTGCGCACAAGGAAGGTACTAGAATTACTTGAGGCCATTATGTAACACTTTTATCTAAAATTATAATGTAATGAAAACATGATGTAAGACACAAATGAAGACGATATAAAATTTAGCATTCGATAACTGTAACTTGAATTAATATTAGCAATAAAATACTGTAGAACCAGGGGAACTACTCGACCATAAACACTTGGAAACATTTCCTGAACTATAATTACAATATTCGGTTAATGGTAGTTATCTGTGGGTTATACCTCTACTTTTTTTCAGATAGAAATTTGGAGAGTCTCCATCCTAATCCGGACCCTTAGCTCGATTTCGCAGCTCGGAAGCGCCCGGCCGCCATAGCTGGTGGGGGCCATAAAAAAACTGACTTTTAAAATTATAAACAATTTAAATGGGCAAAAATATATTATCTTCATCGGCTCACTCGTCCAAAGAGATACACAAGCGTCTTTTTATCGGCGTTCTACAATGAAAATTAAGATTTTTTGTGATTTTGCTAGGAATAACCCGTTGACACACGGCAACGTGTCGGGGATTTCTAGCAAAAATCTAGAAATCTAGAAATCCTTCCCCCAACCCAACCCATCCCCGGGGCAACGTTGCCGTGCGTCAACGGGTCATTTCTAGCAAAATCACGCAAAATCTTTATTTTCATTGTAGAACGTCAATAAAAAGACGCTTGTATATCTCTTTGAACTAGTGAGACGACGAAAATAATAAATTATTCCTCATTTGAATTGTTTATTATTTTTTAAATCGTATTCCACGCGGTCAGTTTTTTTATGGCCCCCACCTGCTGTGGCGGCCGGGCGCTTCCAAGCTGCGAATTCGAGCCAAGGGTCCGGATTAGGATGGCGACCCTCCAAATTTCTACCTGAAAAAAGTAAAGATAAAACACCCAGATAACTACCATTAACCCAATATTCACTTCACAAGTTGACAACAATCCCGGGACAACGTCTCATGGTCAAAACAAGCATCCGTACTCATTCAGTCCATGTAGAGAAAGTCACAGCTCCCATCAAGCCCACCAAAACTCCTAGAAGAGAGGCGGAGCAAAGATAGAAGAGGAATTTCCTGGATAGATAATTTTAAAAAGTGGTTTAACTACAGCTCCACTGAATTCTTCAGAAGAGGGAAAAGAATTGTACATGATGATTTCCAATTTATGATAGGAGTGGCACCAGAAAGAGTAGAAGAAGAACGATTTAAAAATGTCTTCAAATTTTTATTTTATATATTCAAGCGGGGAGCAATTCTTCGCTGCTTATATTGCCAAGTGTTACATTTTAAATTTGTATTATGGGATAATACGCCTTATGCTGTAACCAATGGTTACCGTATATTTCAGCAGATAAGAAGAGGTATGAATTGTATTCAAAGTTTAACAGTCTTAGCGTGTAACTGTCACATAGAAAGACGACCACCAAAGTGTGAGCGACCTATGAATTTATTTTACAACAGCGATCATCATCCTGTATAGAAAACACGGTATTTTGTCCTATTTGTAATTTTTCAACAACAATGAACAAACCTTTATTTTCTTGCATCTGCCTTATGATTACTTCAAACATTCGCACTAATTATTTTTGTATTTGTCCTGTAAGACGACCCCGGACTTTGAGGGCCTTTCTTACGATTCAACTGTCGTCTCATCTGTGGAAATACATGGTACTCAAGGAATGCATGGAAGGTAGGGAGACATTTTGAACTAGAAAACGTCGGTACGTATCATCCCATCGAAAATTGGAGCCCTCGATGTGTCACCACGGTAACTAAGGAGGCGTTGTAGATGAAGAGATGGTCGCAGTGCTCAAGACGGCGTAAAATAAGGTGACTGAGGTGCAGTCGGATGCACCGCTTGGGTATAACTGTGGAAGTCACGGATCCATGGGAAATAGTCGGTCGTTAAACGATGGCGAGTCGATATCCCGTGCGAAAAGGGAGGTGGAGAAGGCGTGGGAACGCTAGGCGCGCTGCCATGGCAACAAAGCCGCCTTTGGATCCGCTATTTGTGGAAATGGGTGGGGTAAGTTGGGAGTTATGTTCGAGGCGTGAATTCCTCTTGTTTAGGAGGAAGGTGGAAGAAGTGCCGAAGGATAACTTGAAGCCAAGATGTGCCGAGTTGGGGGAGAGTGGGGGGCTACTTCCGTACGGTGTTAGGGGAGGATTCCTGAAAAGACACTTTGACAATTCTTCCATTGTCAAAGTGTCATTCAACTAAATTTTAGACACAGCGAATAAAACGTCAGTCATAGAAAACTACACCCAAATCAAATACGAGTAAGCCATTAGATTGTGCCAATTAAGTGTCAAAATAAGTAGCATGATTAAATTAATAATTAGTGGTGATTGTAGCAGAAAAATTTAGATTAATTATTCCTATCGTTCAAATGGTGAAGTGGAAATCTTTTTGACTATCTTCCATTTGCGAAATTTACTGATTTTTATAACAATTTCAGTGGTTTCCGTCACTATTTAAGTTGAGAACGTAGGCAATTTAAGGTTATAAGGACCCGCAGAAGGGTATATGAAATGTAAGAGGTTATCTAATTGAAATAGAATTTATGCTCGTTTATAAATCACAGAATAACATCAAAGGCCGGAGATGCAGCAAGTTTTGATTTATTTGGAAATAGAGAATTACAACTGCTTATCAAAAATTATTATATAATACACGCATTTGCATATTTAAAATAAGTTTTATGCTGATAAGATTTTGGTAATTTTGTGTAAAACCTTAATTTAAAATTACTTCTTTGCGATGGATAACAGCAGAATGCTTACCTTAAATTAATATTTAAAACATATGAGAAAATTTAAGTTGTGATCGGTCCCTTAAGACACTCCTTTGTCATCGTTTTTCATAATTTTCATTATTAATATGGTCTTTATCGAGGTCTTGTAAGTTCGAATATATTCGTCAAGATGGGTAAATCAATGGTACAAAGCATTCATCACAGAAAGGAACGGATATTTATAGAAAACCCAGTCGTGAAATGAAGTATTTTATGTTTTAAATTATTATTTTTTCATAGTAGTGAAAGGGTACATTTAGGTAACTTATTTAATTTTACAAAAATTGGCAAGAATAAAATGAACGAAAGAAGCATGTATTTTAAATTCCTGTTAAACACTTCTATTTTTGGGTATTATAAGTTCAGCGTTTTTTAAATTCGATAACCGTGAATTTTTCTTGCTAAAAAATAATGTAATTTTTGTTTAAAGCTAGTAACTACAAACAATATTTGAACATAATTCTACAATCTATTGTTGGGAATGTTACAAAATTAAATGTTCACTTAGCTTGCAACTTTGTAGAAAGTCGATGTCCATCAAATTTGGAGTTAATGATTATATACTTTAAAATGTGTTCTACTCACATTTAAGATAATATCAGTCTTTTATTTGTAGGTTCGAGCAGTATTTTTAGAATTGTGTGCTTATTACTTCCTGGAAGTTCATTTCCTCTATTTTTTTCTCCTGCATTCTTGTTTCGAATATTCTTGTTTTATTTTGCTTTTGCTTGCTCTTTTAGAAAACGTTTTCCGGTGCGCTTCTCATTACTTAGGAAGTCAGGTGCTCAAACGCTTTAAATACTACAATGTCGAGCATTTTTACCCTTGATTTCTGAGCTTCTTTCAGCAGTATCTCTTATAAATCAAGTTCAATCGTGAAAGATCGGAATTTTTAGGTAGATTGAAATTCTTTTATTTTTTATTTCGTTTGATCAAAGCGAATTTGGAACAAAAGCTATTGATCAACAAACCGAACTACAGGGAAGGCTTAATTATAGTTAAGATCTATTTACGACTAAATAAGGATGTCTTTTACTGAAGAAATCCTCTTCCTAGCTCTCTCTCTCTCTTCAATTACATTTGAATGGAGATTTCCAATATCATTCATTCATTGTGTATGAATCTAAGGCTTTTATTTCGTATTGCATAAATATCCAAAGAATTCTAAAAGATACTTTTTTGTTGATTCAATTGTGGCTGAGAGTTTCATATAACTTGTCTCCCGAGGTCGTTTTCTCTCCATTACGGCACTTCAAACCTCCTAATTTTCTGAATATGTATATGCATGATCCTATGCGGTATTCTAGGTTGCGCGAAACTGCCGGGAATAAATTTAAGCTTTGTATTCGATGTTGTGTCTCGGACACCGTTCTAAGGTCAAGCAATATTATGGAATATATAAAGGACAGTATTGTACGTATAATTCATATCCAACATATGAATTTACCATTGCGATTTTTATTTTACTCAAAGGAATGTAGTATAACGATAATATTATTGCAAATATTTGCATTCCAGAATTTTTCGACGGATTCTCAATGACGTGAGTTCTAAGAAAATAATTTTTTTTATCTCCTCCATCAACCATATGTAAATATCAAAAAAATTCATAAAATTACCGGATTAGCGAGTGATGTTGTGGTAATATGACTAAATGACGGATAAAATAAAACCAACTTTAAAGAGATATTGGCAAAGTGTAGGTGCGTAAAGTGAATCTTGTATATAATTTTACTATTTTCTCTTGAAAAGTGTTTTTTTATTCACCATTTACTAGACCAAATGGCATTCAAATGCTTCGAAATATATTTTTGTAGCACAAATCTAAGTGCTCCAATAACTCTAAATAAATATAAAGACGAAATTAAGTGGAACTTCTCGTGATTTTTAATTCCCAGTTGAATTTAAAAGAGTCACGAATGATTCTTTGGCAGCAAATAGATTCAATAAGAGTTATTCCTATAGATATTTAAAAAAATCTGATGTGGCCAACTCATGAATTTCTCCATATTTATTGAAAACAGAAGCCTATGCCGATAATATATAAATAACTCGTGTTACAGGAAAACTTTTCATACAAAAGTTGTAGTAAAATACATTTTCTATAACTTTGGTATGTAAATGTATATACCTATATTGCATTCTGACAGAGATATGTATGAAAAACTTCCATTTCTTGATAAACAACAACTTCCTGTTAACCATTATTGAAGAATAACTCCTAAAAATTCAGTGTTACGAAAAAATATTACATACAAAAGTTGTAGTAAAGTACATTATCTATAAGTTTTGTAAATAATTGTATATACCTAAATTGCATTCTGACAGAGATATTTAAGAAACAAACTTTTGTTCCGGATAAACCGCAACTTCCGGTTTAGAGATATACATCAAAAACTAATCAACTCTTGGCATTATTAGGAAAATACTAAATATGAATTTTGGAAATGATGATGATGATGATAATTACTTTTTAAGATAAAGCGCCCACAAACGTTTTTACCACAGACAGACACAGACACACAGACAGACATGTTCGGTAAAATAACGAAAAAGAGCTCTATGGGCCCCAAAACATCTATTTCCGTCGAAATCTGGAGGTTATTTTTTTTGCGAATACAATACTTTCTCTATAGTACGTATAGGGAGAATGTAAAAATAAAAGCTAACAACAACTAATAATGAAGGGGTTTTTCGTTTTTTAAGATTTCTAAGAGAATCTCTAAAAACCCTTTTTTTAACAGTTTTTTTATTACTCCGAGAAGAAGCTAAAATAATCGACATTCTTTTTGGGATTTACTGTGAAAAAATATTAAAATATACCATTAATATGTTTCACCAATTAGAAGACTGGGTACTGTTGGACTTATTTATTTTCGCAAGGAATATTATTTTAGAATGTTCAACCCGCGTATTAAACAATATATTACGTCAGAGCATACTTATATATAATCGTTACTGCAAAGGAAAAACCTGCCATTTTCTGCGCGTTCTAAATAAAGAATTCCGGAGAGCGAAATGGACTTTAAACGGCGACTATTGGACTGCCTAAACCTCTTATCGCTTCATTTATGCAAAAGTCCATTTCCATTGATTCGCTCGCGTCGGCGGAATTTCCTATTTCGCTCACTTTCCACCATTTCGTTTTAACCCGTCGATTGGATCTCTAAATTAAACGCTTTTTCTCTTTGAAAGAATACCATTACTTCTCCTGCCCCGCATCGCTCTAACTATTCTTCCGCTTCGAGATCTGGGTAATACGTTCAAAAGAAAGCTCCACCTTTTAAAGTGGCGACCTAAATCCATGAAAAACGGATTCCTGCATACTCCTCGGAACCTTTATGAGATATTTTTTATATTCATTATATAATTTATTCTGAAACGTGAGGGATCATATTCGTAAATATAAGTTGTTGAAAATTTTCTAATATTACTGTATGAGAAAATTTTTTGAAGTAAAAATGGGCAATTCGAAGCATAAAACTGTGTTGAAAATATTCTGCTTCTAAAATGTAATAAATTTTACATTAACTACTCCTTCATGGTTTAATATAAGTAAATATTATTTAAGGCGTTAAATGAATGTAGCTTAACTTACACTAAAATTAATTTCTTAGTGTACAAATATCAATTAAAATACTAATGGTATTTATATTGATGATATTCCGAGAGCTAATATTTAACATTTTAATTGTGAGTTTAACAAGAAATGTTTACAAAATAAAGAAATATTAAATGTATACAGCCGGTTTTATTCAACTTCTACGAAATGTCAAAATAAATTTAAATGAATATTAAAGTCTATCAAATTGAATTTCTAGCTAATTACGTCATTATTGATTTGAAAACAGCTTAATTTAATCCACTTTTCTCGATGATTGTCTTCTCTTCCTAATGATGTTGTAGCCCATTACTTGTTAAAATTTATTCTATAATCCCCTGCTATATGTAATAGTATTTCTTGGATCGTAACAAAATTTTTTACTTCGGTACTGATGATTCATGGGTAATAAATATAAAGAAAAATCACACCATGCATGGAAACAACATCTATTTTATTCTATTATATAGAACTATTTTTTAGAAACGTTTTTCGTAATACATGAAATGTATTCTTTAAATTTTTAATTTAATGATTCTAGTATACTAATGCCACTTAACATGTATAGTGTGTTACTCGCTTTCATAAGAAATTATCACTATTTTCCCTATGAAACCACTATGGAAAAAAATAAGTTTGGGATATACCATATTTAACAATTCCGTCTCTCTGTAAAACATATGGAAGCAATCTCATCTAACCCTTCCCACTAAGCTTAGAGTAGCCTTTAATCAGAAAGGATTAGAAAGGATACGACATAAGCTAGTTTCCCTCCCGAAAACCTCGAGTCTATCACTGAAGGCAGCAATTAGCATACTTTTCAAATTCGCCTACAAGGGGCTATTCATTTGCAAATCTAATTAGACTCCGAGCCTTTCTCTGCCTTCTGGCTCTTTATAGCCTATTCCCATGCATGTTTTAACATTTTTTCCGTATGAAGTTTAAAAAAGTTTTAGAGATGGTGGACAGCCCTCCATCGCTCATAGTGATATTTTTTTTTCAAGCGGTTAACAGGGAATTTTCCCGCAACGACATTTTGCATTTTCATTATTTTCGAAAATCCACCGTAGGAACTACCTTTCCACTTTTTTGCCTCCGACACTTAAGGTTTCGTACTGTTATTATTTTTATCTCTATAGCTATTTTCCCAGAAATGCACCCTACCTGAAATCCAGTTTGAATATTTTTTTTCCAGCAACTTCTAGGATTACTATCACAACGTTAAAATTACTGTTTCATTATAGAGAAATATACGTACAGTCCTATATCCTAATCTGATATGCAAGACCCATGTTTCCCTCATTTATATGCTCCTTCCTCTCCATCTATACATGGAGCTTGGCTTCGTTTCCCTTCTATTCAAACCGTACATAAGTTATTCCAGCTTCCTCTGCCTTCATCCAGCTTTTACTGCTTCCAGACATACATACTTTCTTCGAAGGCAAGGTGTTGATACTCTACACCCAATCGTTTCTGCTACCTCCTTAAGTGAAAACTGTAATGATATCGCCTTAATCGTCACGGTATCCCTATTTTGCAGAGCTTTAATAAAAGAGTTGTTTAATGCATTGCGGATTGAATTTTATCAAATTTTTATTACTCGTTCTTCACATTTTTTGCCAAAACATAACTCTTTCTGATATTTTAATAATGCTTAACATGCATTTTTGGCATATTCTAAAGATTTTAATATTATTAAAAGATTATTAATTATTACATCTAAATAGAATTTATTTTGGATTGATGGAACAGGATTTTCTTGCAATTATTTCATTCTTTAAAAGTAATTCAATACTGGTTCCGTTTTTAATATCAGTTACAATTTTGCGCGCGATGTTGAACAAGTTTTCAATGCAAATGATACATGTAAATCAAAAATCTTTAAGGTAAAGATAAATAAAACAATTGAGTAAATTATCAAAATACATATAAAAATAATTAACACATATGAATAATCCCATTTAAAAATTCTCATGGGCGTTCAATTCATTTCTTACCGTTGATGTTTACGTTTGAATATTATGACAGCTAATACATAGTCTCTGTCTTCTAGCATGTACTTACAATTATTCTTCATCCTATGTTTCAATATTTATATGAACCATAATATGAATAATGAGAGAAATACAAGCACACGCAGGTACTTACACACACACATGAAGGTAGCCATATAGATAAATAAATACACGTACATTTTGTAACAAAAATAAGAGGTATGCATAAAATGGAGCATATATTTATCCTTTATCCATATTCCTTCAATCAAATCTTAAAATATCCACTCTATAAAAATCTTAAATTAGACGATGAATCAAAAATATCCACCGAAACCTTTCAATTTAACGATCAATTTAATTAACGGCTGTCTGTCGCCATTCCTTACACATTATCACCCAACCGAATGGTATATCTTCTTCGACCCCCCTAATCGGGACGTCTCCCTGATTTAATCCCTTTCCTTGAAAGTTCAAACCGATCAATTCCCCGAACACCTGCAGATAAATCGGCCGAATTTTCTCCTTTTTCCACCACGAACATGCGGGAACGAATTTAGAAAAAAAGCACCGGAGTGCCGTGGGAGTAATCCCCGGGAAATTCTGTATTCAGGGCGCAAATGCCTGAGCCATCCGAGAAAATGTCGCCCGAAGGCGATGGCAAACAAAATTATCAGCCATTAGTACCTCATAAAAGACGGGATCCGGCGCAATGTTTAACAACGACGTCGTATCGGGGCTCTCCGTGGCAGACCTCATGCATACCAATGCGGAGGCTAACAATATACCGACACAAATCAAGACTTACTGTAACTACGGCAGTGTCAATTAATGCGAATACGATGCGGGTAATATTCAGAGGGGGTTATCACCGGTGGTATCCATTCATAAATAGCCGGGATAGTTTTGAGAATTTATTGAGGGAAAAAGGGAATGAATATGATGGGGAAATGTGAGCTACGCGGCGTGGGTCTGATTCGTATTCCGCGAGCATTCTTTTTTTCTCTAGCGTCAGATCGGCGGACGGAACGCTACGTAAATCATTTTCCTCGCTCGTCATCCTTTGATTTATTCAATTCTCCGTACCCCGTTCCCCTTTTCCCCCTACTTTTTCGCGTGTCCCACTTTCTTGTCTTTTTACCGATGTCACTCAGAGATCATTTCTCTGGATCCGAGAAGACCTTCATTTCCCAATGATTTGCACATCATATACCTGTCTGTCCTGTAAGTTTTTACATTTTTTGTGTCGATCTACCTATGAATTGTATTTAGTCGAGTATTAGCTAACCCGATTATAATCCAAGGCACCGAATATTATCTTAAAAAATGGGAAAACTAATTTACTCGGGTATAAGCCTAGGGTGAAATTGCAGGGTGACCGATCAGACATGACTGTTTTTAATCTGATAACTCTGAACGGACGGCAAGCAATTAGGGAGAAAATTAGCAAAGAATCATCAATCGAGCAATGGAGGAATTTACTAGCCAATTCCCAACTAATTAAAAAATTAAACAGCCTAATTTTCCAACTTTTTTCACCGGAATACTGGTAAGTAAAACCCTCACTCCGAATAAGCCGAGGGGGGCTTTTTCAACGTTAAAAATATGCTGAGAAACTAGGCACGAGTATATGTGGTGATTGATTCCCTACTTTTTTCTCGATTTAGATAATTAATAACAATTTGATTAATTTATTACTCTAACGTTAAAAAATTGACCCTGTTATGTAAATTTGTGTATTGAAATATTAATATGTAAATAATAAATGACAAACAATGACGTTCTTGCTCGTCACTTTAAAGAGTTATCACTCCTTGAAGTAAAAAGTTATGAAATGAAAATTAAACTCTCTAATTGCTTTGATTTTACGTTTTCCGGTAAGAGCCAAACATTAAATTTTTTATATAAAAGGGAAATTCTGTACCCTATAAATGTTGGACTTGGCATTTTTTCGTAGCTGCGACTTGATAAATCGCCCGTTAGTTTCCGAGATGATAAAAGTTCAAATAAACTCAAGTATAAATGGAGAGACATAAGTAATATTAAACCTTATCGCAAAATAACTTTTAAAAGGAAAACACCCATTACAGATTATTTATTTATTCATTTTTTGAGTCTGTATACTAATAAGGCTGGATTCAAAAGTGATACAGTAAGAATAACAGTATTTATTATTTCCATTGCGATATTTGCTTTATTTTTTATCACGGTTTGGAAGGCACTGAAATCATTCGGGGATTTCTGTAAAGATCAAAATTCTATTTTTCGTCCAAATTTCTCCTTTTCTACCTTTGTATCTTCAACGAGAATTAAAGTTGGAATATTTCAACTTCGCGAAGTGAATTAAGTTATTACAAACCTTGGCATGCATTATATTCGATGTCCTATGTAAGTACAAAGTTCAATATTCGGGGATGCTTTTTCCTTTGAACTTTTCTCGTCCTGATGTAGAAGCTGATTCCTTAATTTTTAAAAAGAGTTAGATCATCTCGAATCTCATCAATCGAGGTATCAAGCGCTCGAAAAGTTTCGATCCCAACGCACATCTTTCCAATATTCCAAGGACGGTTATCTCAGTTGGACGACGCTCAACTCAATTATCGTTGGGATGCGGGGGATATAGGAATAAAATTCCAACCAATGAGATGCGTTTCGGGTCGCAGAAAGCTCTGAATAAGTGCGGCGATATTGCTGACGGCAATCCCCTCTCTCCAAATGAAATTCAGTTTAATGCTTCGCTTTTACTGCATTAGCATTACTCTCTCATTCCCCTTAAGTCTTCCGATTTTATCCTCCGGGAAATGGATTTCACTGTTTTATGCTAGAGTATACATTAAATGTTTTTAAGGTCACATTCTTTTTCGTCTATTCTATTTGAGGCGGAAAATAATTTTTTAATTGCTCTAATGAAAAGGAAAACGAATTCTGATAGCGTAATATAGTATATGAATATGATTGTGATAGTACAGTGGGTTTAGATGGTATTTAAGGCCTAATCTTAACTTCATAAGAATAAGAGGCAGAAATTACAGTTTTAAATAGATAAAAAGGAAAGCGAATTTCTGTAGTAGACTTATTACGTATATAAATATTATTTTAATAGTATAACTGGCGCAGATGATATTTCTAGCCTAACTTTAGCTTCTTCTTCAGAAGAAAAGGCAATTTATATGAATTTGCTAATCCTAAGATCTTTGCCTTATTTACTACATTATCTTTTATCTTAGTTAATCAGCCATTTCTTATTTTATATCGTTTGCACATAAGTGTAACGTGCAATTAATCTTATTAAATAAATTTCAATATTATCTATTGGAAACTTTGTACCCATGGTGTATAGAATTAAGTACTATAATGAACCACATGACTAAGCTGCTATTAATTAATGTTTATATTATGTAATTAGCGTATCCGATGAGGCATGGATTCGAAATTTATCTTGCATCACGAGTTAAATTGGATATGCTATATGCAAATTGCATTAGGGTAAGTCAGGTGGCAAATTCGATAGAATGTTATTTGAAATTAATAGCATTATTTGAGCTTATTAAATTGTCCTGGGAGACCTCACTTTCACATTATACTTATAATAACATTTATTCGTGTCTAATCAGGGAAAATTGAACACTAGAATATGCAACAGTATTAGCGATTATTTGGTAAATAATACTATAGCTACTACTATAAAATTTAAACATAACAAACCTAAAGAATTATATTAGATACTTTTATTCGTTGAGTTGTATATGATCATTATTTGTTAGATCTGCTTTAAATTTTCAATAAATGAAATAATTTAAATTTTAATATCTTATTTTTTGTAATTCCATCAAAATTTACCAGAATATATTTCAGATGAATCTTGAAGGATATTTGTAATCGAAATCAGATCGAAGATAAAATGGAAAATCTTTTACCAATCATCATTAGTCGTAATATCTGTGTGACTGAGAGCAAGAGAAATTGTTTGTCGCGTCATTGTTCCAAAGTAGTGAAAATTGTTTTGCACAATTCCTGTAACTTGATTTAATATCCTGTATATTATTTCGAATGAAAAAATAGCGGCTAAGACATTTTTATTTCTGAAATCCCTTCCAGTTTCTTACTCCTCACCCAAATCTAATAAAAATCTCCTCCACACAGTTTCTATTCTTTGATCCAATATCTCTTTTACTCCATCTATTCTCTTTCTACGTTATTATCTTAACTTCTCTTTAGCCCTAGCCGCCACAACCCATCCCCAGAGTTTCAGACCCTCCGGAGAAGTAGGAAAACGCCTAGGAAAGAAGTAAAAAACGAGATTTAAAGGAAGAAAACTTTTCTTTTCCCCGCAGAACGTGAGAGGGAAAAACCTTATCCGTCATAAAGAATTCGGGTCTTTGGGAGAACACAGCGCCATCAATGATCAATGAAGAGAACTAACTCGGTAAAATAAAAGAGGATCGGGAAGCGTGGGAGAATTAAAGTGTCTGGAAGAGGAGTCGTCATATTTGTCTGAAGGTGCGTTTCTCTTATCCTATTTACTTGAGGGAGATACAATTCGTCTTCCCACTCGTGCTTTTTTGTTTGTCTTATTTTTGTGAAATGTTTATTCTTCCCTCTTCCACGGTTCTTTCTCTTCTCCGATGGAAAAACAAGGACTTTTTGCTGGAGTAATCCATGGCCATATATTTGTTTTCGTTATTCGTCACGTTTGTGTCGTTTTCCCAAAGTTCTTTTTCCTTTCATTACAACTGTCTTTCTTTCAATAACTGGTGAATTTACTTCTAATTGACCACGGACATCTTAGTGACAAATCTCTTTCCACATTATCGAAGAATTCTTTTGTGGCTAATACTACCTGATACAGAACTAAGAAAATATCTCACTTACATTAGAAGCAGAGATTTTGTCGAACAATATCATTTATTATTTACTTCTTTAAAAGGATTTTCATCTTTAAATTTACGTGCGATAGTTTTTGATTAATATAAATTTGACAATACAAAAATAATCAAAAACTTTAATAAGGTTAATTCTGAAAAATAGCAAAGTTATATGTATTTACAATATTCTGGAGATATTACTAACGCTATCATGATATTAATATAAAACTGGAATTAATGAAATCAGCTATTTATGAATGATCGTTAGATATTGTATGGTCTTTGGTAAAACCCTTAAAAGTGTTTATGTGTTTCCAAACCTATGGGTCATAAGAGCTTTGAATAGATTGATGTAATTTTATTATATTCGCTGTGGTTTATATTTTACTGATATTTTGTTCCACCTGAAATAAATTTAACGAATATTTCAGAGCAATTAATCATCAAAGAGTTCGTACAATCATTCAACTTGCTGGGTTTTGGCTCTCTGATTTTCAGTATTTTTACAATGATCACAGACCGTTTATCGAATGAAAATTGAGACAGTTAAAGTAACAAAGCATTTGGTTTTTGCTAACCAAACGCATGCGTCCATTCCTTTAAAATTATTTGAAAAGAAACTCAATGCTACTCTACGCAAAACCAAAAACGAATTCCAATTCTATTTATTTTATAAATAGAATTATTTACCTTCCCGATTAATTTTTAACATCACAAGTGAAATTTATCAGTTATAAATAATTAAAATTTAAAAAATAATTTCCTTCAAAAAATGAAAGAACACATAAAACACAGCAAAAATAGAAAATTTGATAATTCTTACGAATTCTACGAACTTACAATTAGTTATCCATATGAAAAAATCATTATTCTTTCACTTAAAGTAACTAGAAAACTCTCGGCTCGTTCATAAACTTAAATAACTAAATTGTCCAACCAAATTTAAGTCCAGTAATTAGCTTACGTTTAAAAGATTAACTCCTCCTTCGTTGAAAGTCTGGAACTCGAAACATCGTCTTTCATTTCTGAAAATACGGTACTCTTAGAAAATTAATTTTAATGAGGAAATGAGCACCCTGTTTAGGAAAACCGCTCTTTTTTCCTTAGATAAATGATTTAAGGTGAATATATTTGTTTGTATCAGTACTACTTTAAAGCAGAGACGATGAAGGGAAATGGAGAACCTAGGTAACAATTCCAATTCCGCTTGATCGACTTTCAATTACACGGACGGCATTGCAGTCTCGTCCACCTGACGGACACTCCCGCTTCGTATTGTTTCAGAGACCAGTACATTGAACTTCACCGAAGTAACTAAGTGTTTCAATTATTTTCCTTGGAGAGGGAATAAAACGCTTTGGCTACAAAAGGAAGCTACCGATATACAAAGAGTTGAACGATTAGGGGCACAGAAACGGTGTTGTTTATTTACGCGTAAAAGGAAACAACGAACTGAAATTCGCTGTTTTGAAGCAACTTGTGTTCAAGTTCTGCAGGATCAAATTTCTGTTACTTATGCTAAAGGCTTTATCTCGCTCTTCTCTCATTTCAAAACATTTTTTTTACAATTAAACAGTATCAAGTAAAGGAAAATTGTGTGCTTCCTCACCCATAAAAATTATCACAAACTAAGATTAGTTATCCCGTTTTAATTATTATGTATACATTTCTATCACAAAGAGAACTTGTTTCCTCAGTATGCTAGTAAAATCTGACGAATATATTTCAATCTTTTTTCTCTTTTCTTAAGACTTGACGGAGATGGCAGTGAAATATCGGCGGTACACTTTTGAAAGACGCATTAATGGTTTCCTTTACAGGCTCCCACTGGGAATGGTACCCAAGACAGCTTTCACAAAAGCCGAACAGGCTGCCTATATGGCTGTATCGGAGTTGGTTTCAAGAATAATATTTAATAAAAAACCACATAATTTAAACTAAGCGAGACTAAATTAAAGGATGGATTTCGTAAGTAAATTATTTTTGAAACCATTTTTGTGTTTCTATGGAATTTAACGCAATATAGGGCGAAATAATCATGTACTTATGAAAGGAGCTTGTTAATTCTGCCAACCTTATGATGTTAGCTTGCTGATGAAATTTATTTCCTGCAATTTTTTGCACTGAATTTTGCAAAGTATCTATTTTCATTAGTATTACTGATTATTTCGAGGTAATATATTCATTATTATAGTTAAATGATTACAAAAATGTTTTATATTATTCCTTGCAATTTTTTGAAGCAAAGACACAAATTGTAGTATACTAGTAAAACTTATAATCAAACATGTAATGTTTAATAGTAAAATGGAGTTTTTTCTTAACGAATTTAACACTTAAATAAGGAAAATTGATAACCTAAACTGATTGCATAAAGTATTTGACGGAATATGTTATTTAAACTACATAACTTTTATAACTCAAATATTGAATCAGAAAAGTCCTAAATAAATAAGCTACCGACGGACCTTCTGAAATTCTAATCGACGGATAATCTCTGCTTATTGGGATGCGATGGAAATGAAACTTTTTTGTAAATGCCGGAAGGGAAAGCAGAGGGATCACGTTGCCACGGGGTGCTTTCCCAGTAGCTTTTAGTGATCGCGAATACTTGAATTAACTCTTCTTCAGATTTGCCGTACGTCTGGCTCGGTTCCGCCGAGCCCTCTGCGGTCTGCCGTTTACGTTCATGGTCCGTCGGACGCCTATTTCATTGGAGCCACCGTTTGCGGCGCTGCCAGCGGCCCTTCCCGAAAATGAAGCAACAAGAAAAATCGCACTGCCGTTGTTTTCTCGCCTCAGGTTATCATTAAAGGTCCGTTCCAATCCGCGATAATGGAAAAGAAACTCCCGAGCCCGCCGCTAATGCCACGGCCGGTTGTACATTTCGGGTGGTTTCGCAGAATTTTACGAGTTACGCGCAGCGTAATGCCGCAGCTAGATGTTTTGGAATAAAATCTGAGGAAATGCGCGACTGAGTCTCATTAAATGCGAAATGCCTCAGGACGCGGTTCAAATCTAGTAGTAGGAACGGTTTGACGAAAAAAAGGTGCCGTTTTTCTGCTGATGGAGTGAACTTTGGAAGGGCACAAATGAAAAAATCATCCTATATAAATGAAATTAATACGGACACTAAAACTTATATTATCATGCTGAAAATTATAAGTAGTAAATTAAGCTAAACTAAAAAGCGGAAAAATAAATATATCCTGATTTCCGCATTCCATGTAAAACAAATTTGGCATTAAAACTGATATGTTCAATCATTAGCAATTGGAGAGAGGCACATATTTTTGCCTCTAATACAAAAAATCTCAGAAAAAATATCTTCATATTTGTTGAAATTTGGATTATCCAATCTTACGAACGGAAAAGCTAAATTTCAGCAACATCTTAAAGTCAGGAAAGTAATAAAGAGTCATAAAACACCTTACGTGATAATAGTCACAAATGTAAACGTATATTTAAGATAATTTGGGGTTAATTTATAACTTATAACCGTGTGACACGATGTTGATTTTAAGTTATTGTAATTAGTAAGTAGTGTTTCCGTGCTAGGTATCAAAGTTCAATATTGTATGTGTAGGGATTTTGGTAAGTTCTAGAAGTTAGTTTATAAAGTTGTGGTGATTTTAGTGGTTCTAGATTGTTTAGTGAGGTGTAGTGTATGAGTTATGTCAATGTGAATTGGCTGTATGAATTGTGAATATGCGCTGAGTGTATACAATTGAAGTGAACGGAAAGTGCATTTTAGTGATGCTCTATAGTTCTATAAGTAAATCCTTGTAGCATTGTTTGCATTAGTTTTAGTGTAGGTTAGCGTGATCACCTGAGTTATTGCCTAACCGTGGCAGCGAAGCATAATATAATAATAAAATAAAATAATGACATTTACACTCTGTCTATCATCGCGAAGGTACCATTTGTAATATAAAAGAATTTTCTAGAAGAATAAAGCATTGATATTTGTGCTGCAACATTTTAAAAATTTTAAAAATCGAATAATATTTATAATGAAAATATAGTTCACGTAGTATACTGAGGGATTAGCATTAGCGTAACCGTTTCCTGAATGGCCAGTCCATTCCTGAATAAAATAAATCTATCTTTAATAATCCATAGGGATCCAGTGTTGAATTCGAGGAAACTAGGTAGTCCGAATATAATTCTAAAAATGTATCCTCATTTATTTATAAAATCAACAGTTTTATAAATGTGCTATCATGGTATCTCCTGGGAATGTATGCTTAAGGCCCAGGGGTACGTGAAAATATTTAATAACGTTGAATGTAATATTTACTTCGTACGTTTCAATTATTTTATGATAATTTTTCATTTATAAAAAGAAGTTCGAAAGAATAGCAAGTGACTTTTTTCTCTTTATCATTTTATATGAAGTTGGTTACTGTTGACCTGCAAGAATATGAATTTCTGATTTTTATATAAGTAACCCATTCAACTGCGTATGGAATCGAATTAAAGACAACTTAAAACAAATTTCAATAGAGGGTTTAAAATGAAAGTCATCCGATATATCGATATTAAGCCCATGATTACGATTTAATTATAAATATGATTTCATCATCTACATTTACATTAATACCCATCAAGTCGCCTTTCGGCGTGTGGTAGGGGATGTGGTTTCCTAGTTAAGCACAAGGAAAGGGTCACTATACTTTTCGGTACGTAAGACACGATTATTTCTGCTGATAATCCCCATAAGTTCTCTTTACATCTTATTTAGCGTACATTAACCTTACTAATTGGATAGAGAATTCATAAAGAAGTTTTTGTCAACGCGGAACCGGAATTTCCTTCCAAATAATAACCATTGTAGTTAAGACTGATTCAATCATAGATATATTATTACCTCTTTTTAATATACAATTCTATGATTTCTTCCATAATATTTGTCTAATATCAATGTATTTATATCTCTAAGTATATTATAATTATAAATATCTATTTTGAATTTAAAGTAAAAAAATAAATTACTAACTTGTGTGTAACTTCGATTTCAAATCATTTTAGCCAAAGCAAACGATCACGTTCCAGATCATGCCATGTTCTGATGCTTGTTTTCAATTCTAATTATCACGAATTTATTCAGACAAATTTTAATCTTACAACACTTCTTACAAGTTTACATCTTTTCCCTGAAATATCACTTCTTAATTGTATCTTAAACAGTAGAGAAGGATATTATTTTTACCTTTAAGTTAAGTTTCGCGGTTTCATGTACTATGCTTTAAATCATTTCCGTCAGTTGTTAAATCAATATTTTCAGGCATTACTTTGTGAAAGGTCATGCCATAAATGAGAAAAACCATTGTGATTTTATAGTCGAATAACAAACACAACTTTAAACTTCAGAAAATCAGGCGAAGTGTTGTGGTAATCCATAATGGAAAGAATCTAAGATTGAATTGTACTTTTAACACAAATCTAATTTTATCAAAACAAACAATGAAAAACTGTTTTTGTAAAAATAAAATTTGTGGTATAAGTGCAATTCCATCTTAAATTCCAAGCTCAACTTTGCGAAACTTTCAAAGTTATTTCTCTTTTGTGGTAGTTACCTAATTTCTAATGCGGACATAGATAGGATTCGTCTTGCATGGCGGATAATACTCCATTCGGAGATGTAGCAACACGGAGGATAGAGCCCAAGATCGCTGGAATACGCTGGTCTTAGATACATCGTTCTGAGGATATTCCAAACCAATAAGACGGGAGATAGCTCTACAGAGAGAAGAGAGAGGGAATGCTGTTGAATGTGCCAGGCTGTTGGCTGAAACAACAAATACGTTAGGGCGATGGTGTTCATTGGAGACGATAATCCATTCAGCTTGGGAGCAAATATCAAACTCAAGGAGGAGTTTGGTGCAACAACATCCTACTCTAGAAAGGCAAACGGAGTTCTGGGAATTTACTCATACGCCGGTCAATCCAGCTGAGCTGCGCGCTCCTAAGTTAAGCAGGCTAACTAGGACATACGGCTGAGGCATTATTTTGATAACTGGACTGGACACAAGTTTGGCACAAAAGAGAGAAAAATCGTTCCATGAAAAATGTATCAAATAAATTTTCCTTTCATTAGAAAGTCTGTATTTTATGACTTCCTCAAAATTATTGACTCATTGTTTAATTTGTTTACGCATATTTTCATAGCATGTATCATCTTACATAAAAATAGTGTTTATTATTATAAATTATGCTCTTGTATATGTTGTAAGTCATAGTCTTAGGTCGAATAATTTTTAAAATATTCTATTTTATCCCTATACAATACCTTTAGTAGTTATATCCAACTTTTTTCTAGTTGTAAAAGTTTTCTTGGGGTGAAAATACGTTCTTAATGTGTTTGCATTACATACAAGTTTGTACCTATAAAATAAAATAAAGATTGGCATAAATAATAGCAAACCAGTATTTTTAAAATTAAAGCTACTGTTGCCCTTTTCCGGTGAAGTCCTCCTAAGCTCTTAAGAACTTGTCAGTAGGATCTTCACCGAGGCAACAGTAACTTACGAACACACACAACAATTCCCTGAACGGAAAAATCCGACTCGGCCACCAAGCCCTGTGGACAGCATACCATAATTATATAATCAATCAGGGTTTATAATTTGCCATAATTATATAATTAATCGGATAATTATTATAATAAAAATCAGGGTTCTTACATAGACATAGATAAAATCAAAACCGCTATACTAAGACCAAATTATACTATAAGATAGAAATTAAGTTAAACTTAGCACAGGAAAGCGTGGGAATCGACCTATACTTATATACTACGAGTAAAATGTAGCTTGCATACTGCAAGCAGATCGACAAAATTAATTTCATGTCGGCATAATATCGTGACGGTCCTCAAAAGAAAAAAGGATTTAAAATATTCTTAAAATCAGCTGCAACTTAATCGTCTGGCATTGAACCCAGGTCTTCCTGGTGAACTTATTACGCAGTACAACAGAAGATTACAATCTCTAACTATGTGTGAAAATTCAAGCAGAAATACTGGCTTCAACCGCTTCAAAATACGTCCTACCTTTCACATATATTCCTATCCGAGAAATTATAATGTGGTCTGGCATCGAGCCCAGGAACAGCATGGTCTTATCTAAATATTTTTCTTAAACCGATTGTCAATATACATCTTCTAGCAAAGTAAGAACTTCCTATCATTTCGATAAGTGCATCAAAAAAATAATGAAAAACTAACCCAATGTATTTTAAACGGGAGACATATTTACCACCCGGAATCGAACCCGGATTTTTCTGGTAATTCTTCCTATGCAACACAATAGAAGATCACTATTTCTAACTATTTGTGAAAATTCAAGCAGAAATATTGGCTTCAACTGCCACAAGCGACGTCTTACTTTTCCCTTATATTTCCTATAAGAGAAAAGTTTTTGTGCTCTGGCATCGAACCTAGGAATAGTTCTGTCTTGTAAAAATTAATTTCTGAAATAAATTTTTACTGTACATCTTCTTACCGAAAACGAACTTCCTATCACTTCGATAAAGGCATCAAAAAAAATAATGAAAAACTACTCCCATGTGTTTTAAAGGCCAGATATTTGCATCGTCCTAGCATCGAACCGAGGATATTTTTCGTAAAAGTCATTTATGTTTTCGATAGATCATGACCATATATATAGGATCCTAGAGTTTTGATTGCCTAACTATCAAGAAAGTATTTTTTTTTAATTCCGGAAAATCAAAGCAATGCATTTCAATGGAAGAAATCGGGACTTTGGGGCCCTCTGGAATCGAACCAATGACACTGAGGTTCAAATTCTTTTTCTCTTTCAAGTTAAATTTTTCTGGTGGTTACACGCTATGGCCAATACGTCGTAAGAATTTCAAGTCGATGACGCTTTTGGTTTAGCCTGTGAATTTGTATCCTATCTGGGTATCTGGGTATATATATGAATGAATCCGGAGAAGGAATTATATTTAATAGATTATAAAATACTTTCCTATTTCCAATTTTTTTTATTTTCACAAGCCAAGTCCCATGTTATAACTGGTATTAACTACATACAACCTTGACAGTGGTTTCAAGACAAGGCAAATGCTATATTCTTTCGAAAAAACTCAATAAGGCTATTTCCATAAGTTAATAGAAGAGAAAATTCTCCAAAATGAGAATTTGTCGCTTCGTTAAATAAAAATCGCGCAACAAATTTGTAATTTTATATTCTAAGTAAGTAGGTTACGAAGGTTAAAAATTACACCTTCCTCTATGGATGTCAGGTTAAAACGAATGCTCAAAAAATTCCAACTTCGTCTATGGATGTTGTATTTTAGATGTCTTGTTTTCAGTGTAACCTAGGGATATCCGTACGGAAGTTATCTTGCGTATTCAACGTCAAGCAAGGACATCTCGTTTACTCGTTCGTAGAAGAGGGAAACAGATGACTGTGTTTGTGGCCGTGTGCCTCCTTCAGTGCCTCGTTATAGCTGCCTCTGGTGGGATCATGCCTGCAACCACGGCATAATTGAATTGTGTTTACATGCATGAGTTTGCGCATGGATATGTAAATGCGTATTTGTTCATGTGTTAAAATTATCCGATAAAGATGGTATGATGAACTGCAAATAGCAAAACATATGATTCTTACATAAGTTGTATGTTATTACATTTTTAAGGTAATTTATAAGTGTTAACACGTTAAAATCAATTTTTGCTCACTTTTTCTTCATTTTGCACTTCTTCCTAGCATGTTCTTTAAAAAGAAAAGATTTAAAGCTTTATGAATTATTTTCTTAACTCCACGTAATTATTATAAGTTATAAATACGAGTGTCAAGTATATCTTCAATATAAGAGAAATGGAAAGAACTCGACAGTATCTCCAATTCAAGAATAAATGTTTATAATTTCCAGTTCTTAAATAAAATGTACAGCTCGGAGTATGTGTGTTCATTGGTGAAACGAGTTTTAACTCTATAAGAAATTCCGAGAAATTTACGACAAGTAAGTTCTTTTTTACCCGAGGAAGTACGAATACATCAAAAGATAAATGCTTTCTATTTTTAGTTGTGTGGAAACCTTCTGTATGATTCTATATATATTTTATTACCACACATAATGAAACACGCTAAGAGTTTTATAGTGCGTTACCATTCGCTGTCAAGGATTGCCGAATTCACCACATCAATAAAGTTTTAGCAGTTTTATTTTTAAAGAAAATAATTTCTTCAAAAAAATATGAATGTTTTAATACATACAGAAGAATCAAGAGGTTATGTGTTCAATTTTGTTTGGTACTGTTTTCAGATATATATTACATTCAATTCAAAGTTTGCGATCTATGACCTAAATATTTGCTTTTTAAATTACGCGAATGAAAAAACGAGAGTTGAAGGTTCAGATAAATATAGGAGAAGCAAGAAAGTGAAAAATACACGCAAAATATGAATAATTCTCAATTGAAGCGGAACACGAGAAGGGATTAAGCGGCGCGCAAGGGCTCATAATACGTCGTAAACAGGTCTCATTTACAAACGTCGAACGAGACTTTCAAAAGAACATTCTATGTGCAAACGCAGGAATATTCTTTAAAATTTCACAGATCAGAGGCATCACAAAGGAATAGAGAATGATACAATTTTATATGCTGCAAACGCCGTCGAACGAGCAAAAATGTATCTCCGTATTAAACATCGAATTGGATTCATTGAACGCAGCCTTACGTTGACATGGATTCGACGGTGTAATGGACGCCTAAACAGTTAGAATTATATAATTTTCAGGGGTAAAAAAAATCTCAAGGATATATTGACAATGCATAGTTTTGTTTTTTTTATAAGAAAAAAATAATTCCAAAATGTTTCAGTATTTACTAATGTTTACTGCGTGCTTTTTATTATTTACGTAATCGTTAATATCTCTGCTTACGAATGGGGTGACTAGAATATAGAAATATACTATATACAAATAATACTATATACAAATAATACTATGTACAAGTAATTATTACAAATATAGTAATGAATATTTGTTTTGGCACTAATCCTATCCGGTTGGCTTCCCTTATTATCGAAGCAAGGATGGTTTGGACATGTCTCGAGAAAAGTATGAGCCCTTTGGGACCGATTCCAACAAGCACGAATGCGTTTCTAAGTAGACTAAGCTAAAGATAGTTTTCAGAGGCATTTATTTTTACAAAAAGATTAAAAACATAGAAAACGAAATACTACTTTCTCAAGGGTGTTTTTGTAACTGTTGTTATCCTACAGGATTCTCCAACCCGAATTAATTTCGAGTGATGCAATTAAACAGGTTCAATAACTAAGTTGTTATTGCGTAATGAAACCGTTCAATATGATATTCCAATTATTTGACATTAAAATTTTGAAGCTGTGGTAAATCGATATGTACTGTGCAGTATTGATTATCAAATACCTTATAACGGGATAGGAAGGTTTCTGAACGGTAAAATTCTAAACGTTGAATCATACTTATACCAAAGTTTATTTTACTAGCGTGTTTATAAGAATGCTGACCTGACACATATTTAATTATGCATCTGGATATTAATTCAAATATAAATTACAATTTGTATGCATTTTAATTGACTTAAGTAGTTAAAGGTTGATCATGTGAAATGTGGTTCATTTACGAAAGAGAATATAACGTGGAGATACAAAGAGCTTCCATTTTTACAAATAATTTCCATGACTGACATGACATGATTGCATTTAAGATGACCAGTGGAAGAGAGAATTTTTCTTTTCTGGGGAGGGTAAGTTGAGATTAAAAGTTTTGCGATACAGCATTTAAACCAGTAGTTATCACTCTTTGTTCAGAATATGTCAAAATTTCGATTTAAAACCTGGGAAGTTTTTGAGAAAAAAGGTTCTCTCCGTGAGCACCACTTTAATTAACATTTAGGAAAACTCAATGCTTCTTTCAGACAGAAAGACTCCCTTCCAACCCAGCAAGGGCGTCATCCCTTACACTTTCCCCATCTATTTACTCTCATTTTCTATAACCTCTCCTCTTAGTGAAAGCTCTCCGTGCCTAATTACACCGACGAGTGAAAAACCTCCCGTCTGAGATTTCGCAAAGTCTGGATCGCACTCCATTCGAGCAATTCTCATCAGCCGGGAAGATCCGGGGGAACGGAGGGGGGAACGGAGGGGGGAGCGAAGGGCTAATCCTCGGTGAAAATGCTCGCTGCGAAAAAATGAGCACGCTTCACTTCCCATCGGCTTTCCACTTCGACGGAAGCATCCTTCTTCCTTATACACCCCCCCCTTTCGCATCCAAACATCCCTCTTTCAACCCCTTTGGCGTCACCTGGCGACAATCTCGTCTCAGGCTCTCATTGTTTTGCTAAAGCCGCTAGTTCTCAACCTCATGCTGAAGGGAATAACGCCGATGGTGTTTTTTGATAATGGGGAGTTTTGTAGAGGGGTTGAACCCGCCGTGATATAGAAGTGCTGAGACAATTTGAGACATTGCTGCGAATACCTAGGCGTGCGATGACACGTCGGGCCTGCTTTATACTCCCGGGTTTTTCAACTCGCCCGCCGAAGCATCCCCCTTCTCCCCACCTCTGTGGCTTTCAGGAGCATCCTCGTTTTTCTCGGGTTCGTTAAGGCGGAGTAAAGGAGAGGCTAAGGGTTAATAAACCGAGTGCATTTCCACGATGACTTCCCTGCGAAATGTTTCCAGTTTGCATGCTGCGTTACGCATTTAGTTGGTTAGCTCGCAGTTGTTGCACAGTGGAGGTTGAGCACCAAAAATGTAATTCTCTTGCATACAAAGATGGAACATTTTTGCGTTTAACATACTGACTTGAACAATTCACCTAACGCTAGTATTTCCTTTTTACCATTGAAAAGTGGGATTAACTTTGTCTTTAGTTTGCTGTAAACATTTAGAACGTACTTATTTATTCCTTATTTTAATACCAAATGATTGCCTTAATTATCGTTTAATTGCTAGGTTTTCACTTTTGAACGTTCGAATCAACTAAACAAATTAAGCATTCAAAGAAAAGATCTATGGTCGAAGGCTTCACTATGTGGAAATCCATAACAAATAAATAATCAAGAGATTCACTTTTACAATTTCCACCATTTATGTGTTTCTAATAAACGGTGGAAATTGTAAAATTGAATCTTTTAATTATTTATTTCTTTATAAATAATTTGTAAAATGCTATTAAAATCTTGGGTTTTAACTGGACTTGAAATGTGTAAGAAGAAGGAATGCAAATAAAGATATTTTCTAGATTAAGAGCAAATTTTAAGACATGCAAAGTTATAATTTACTTATGATGCTCAGAAATTATATTCTTAGTACCAATATCTAGCAGTCTATCTTTGATTTTTGATCTAGAAAGCAAAAGGAAATTTACGAAACTGAAAGAATTAGAGTTTCAGCAGAGTTTTCTCAATCAGAAATTTCTAATACCTTAAATAACGTTTCACAAATGAGTTAACATTATTAATTATTTAGAGGTCATTAAATGTGAAATTTAATTCAAACCCTCCCAAAGTTTGATGAAAACTTGATAAAAGATAAATTATTTACCCATCCCACTCAAAGGATCATTGCCATAGACAATCAAAAAAGCAAACTTTTAGAAACTAATGAGAAAGGCATCTTAGGATCTTTTTCGAATAGCCTTTTAAAGATGGATAAATCCTCCAGCACGCGCTGAATAAGTACCATTCCGTCTTTAGTGATATTCTCTTGATTCTTTCTCCGGATTTAATTCCCGAGCCTCTTTTCTTGAGCGCCTTCCACAGTCGACCGCACTTCACTGAATCGAGCAAAGACACGTCGCTAATTACTCAGTCCGTTACTTTTTGCGATCCCCACGGCCGGCTAATGAGAATTTTCTTCAAGGGAATTTCAAATTCCATCAAAAATTCAACCACGCTGGTAATTTTTCGCGAGTTTGTTGAAGCAAGCAGCTTCTTTTTACTTTGTGTCGAAAAGAACGGAGGTAAGCGGCGTTATTAATTCTGGGAATTTCCCAATTAGTGAGGCTGACGTCATTTTCCTTAAATACCTTACGATGATATATCCGCAGAAATTAAGGTTTACAGATATCTCTTATTTTTGCTATAAGATATTTATACGTTATTGCTCTTATACGGATGTACTGTATGTACACTATATTACTTTAAAGTATATAAGAGTTTTAGAGCATTCAGCTCAAGGAATTAATTCTTCTCCAGTTTTCGTTAATTTTCCACATGGGTATAATTTACTCCTAAAATATCGTAAGTCTAAAAATTGATTACAATTTGTTCATTTAAAAGTTTAAAATTCTTCAGTTGTGATTTTTAAGGTATATCAAAACTTTAAGTATAGGATTGTAATAATTACATTACTAAACTCTTATGTTCATCCTATAACAAAATTACATTCTCCGTTTACGTAAGATTTACAATTCCTTGCAGTTATTTAAACTTAATTTTTTTCTAATGTCTGAAATGTATGCAATGTCTGCAAGATTCTCAGTTTAAAATATGTACAGTAATTACTCTCAGTAATTTTCGTGCAACATAGAGTTAAATTCATTTTCTTTTATGTGATTAAAACTATAATTATTGTAAGATATCTAATCTTAAAAACTACTGTAACTATCCACATTGATATTAAACCAATGAAGCGAAGAGTGATCCAAAACCTTGTATATTTATTGTATAATTATGAATTTACTTTCAAAACTAAAGCAATAAACATTATCTCATATGATTATAAAACAAAACAGTACTACAGTACTATCCCACGCAATGCATAATGCAAAATAGCATACAGCTAAAGCTATTCCACGGAAAAAAATTATCACATTAGGTAATGATTCTGTCAAAACATCTTTTTCTTGATACGGAATATCGCAACGCAAACAAGGCATCGGTATTAATGACACAAGAATCAGAAGATACCTTTTAATTAATTACACAGAGGAAGTGCAAGTTTAGAAATGTTTCCTTTGATTCACGAAGTGTTTATTTTAATGAACGTATCCCTCACATCTATTCAAATGGTAGGAACCTGCGTTAAAGTAACCTGATTTGGCCGCAAGTCACCACATGCGCAATAGGTAAGTTGAAAGGCGTTCTTTCAACCGTGCGTTTCAAATGCAGGGACGTCCAAGTGAATCAGATGAAACGGTGGATGAAACTCGCTTAATAAACTCCGACGTCCTAGCTCTAAACAGAGGCCTTTTACTCCTTTGAACTCTTTGCTAATGGAAAATCTCTCATGAAGTCATTTGGTTTCCCTCTCGAGGCCAGTTATCTTTAAAGAGGCTCGCCGTATCAGCAGAATCGATTTATCAATGTTGAAGTGGAAACCTTGAAATGATATATGTTTTGATTTGAGTGCCTCCGATGTAAAAGAATTTCTTTATCGACGTTGGACCCATTCGCGTATATTTGTGTTCGTACTGGCCCTTTGAACTGCTTTCAGTTCCATATCGATTGAGAAATTGAATTTAGTTCAAAAAGATATCATGTTCCTTAAAATGGAATTTATGGAAGGAAAAGAAGCTTTTTCCTAGCTTACCCTTGGATATAAATATTAATATTACAAATTTTAATGTAAAATTAAGGCATAAAAATAATATAAATCGAGACATGAACACACAGTAATTGAAAATAAAAATTCTATAAAAATATATTTCAATTGGGAAATGACAAAAGATCATAAAATATTATTAGTACGAAAAGATTTCGAGTTTGACGGGGATATTTCAAAATAACACTGCATGAGGTTTAACTTTAACGTGATTACTGTTTGAAATGTTTGCAATATGTTTTAAAAATACCTTGAATTAATTTAACATAACCGGATAGGTAGCTCAAATTAGAACATGTTTTTTAAGCAGTAAATTGTTAAAACATTTTTCAAAAATGAGTAGTAACGAAAAATGTAAATTAAAATCCTCTAATATAAATTTAAAATCTGTTCAGTTCATTCAATATTATCTATTATCATCTTGCAATTCTTTAACGTAATGTTATATTTAACAATTCTTTCATTGAAATATTCAGATTGTAATATAATGTTTACTAGAATTATCCAGAATTAGAGAGGGCCGGTATTTAAAAGTTAATATCAAGTTTAATTCTTATCTTTAATACCTGGTGATGTCAAAATTTTCGAACCATAGCGTTCTCTTAAATCCACGTAATGGTATTGCTTGTATAATTAAAAAATTAGTGGGCGAAATTTTAAGGATTGGGTCTTATTCAGTTTATGAGAAATGTAGGGTTATTTATTGCGGTTCCTTGAGAGAATTAAATTGGAAAAGAAACGCATTCAATCACAATTTCAGCTGTATTCTTGCGAATAAGGAAAATGAAAGGTAGCTTACTGCTGATAAATGACCCTTGCGGGGATAAAGCTTGAGTTGCTAAATCCAGTGAAATCCAACTGAGAAAAGATTGAGCCTGCGATTCTCCCTTAAACGTGGATCATAAAATTAATTAAGCATGTAATTAGTCTAAAATTATACATAATATTAGTCTAATTCATGCGTAAAATGTTAATTTTTTAATAAATTCAGCACAATTTATTTTATGGAAATGCCCAATTTAAATTAAATTGAAATCAGCGAGTCTACTTAATTAGAATTTCACCAAAATTATTTCAAAAATTGAATTGGTCCGCTTTGACGAAAAATTTTGAAAGTACGGGACGAGGATTAAAGTGCTTTAAAATAAAAACTATATAATTCTGCGTTGCTTTAATGATAATATTAAACAAATTTAAATCATTCTATGCATTAAATTTTATGCACACGATGATTTCAATTATGTAAGAATTATTTGCGTAGATATTATTATTAATATCCCAATTTTTCTTTTTTATATGGAATTGGAATAAATGATAAAAAAAACTTCTCTTTATTGATATTCCCGAAAGCCATCCATAATTTTACTGTGTTCCATGAGAGCCTATGGCAGTATTTTACTATTATATCGTGTATCTTCCTAAAATGTACTAATATGATTTAAATACTTTATTTTTATTCTTATTTTATCACACACATGCAAAACAATTGGACAACGGTCCGATGGTAACGTTAAATTGATTAGACTTAGAAGATAAGAAAGATTATTATCCTTTTTGATAAGGCTTAACTAAGAAATCTTACCAAAAAGGAAATACAATTTTCCGCAAAAAAACTCTACTGGTGCTAAATAATAAGAATATATAATAATAAGAGAACATCGAATAATTAACTATCCGCTATTTATGATTATAGGTCATCTACTATTACCTATTCATTTCCTTCAGTCAAAATTTCATATCAATCACACATAATATTCTATTTGGATTATATTAATATTGTTCAGTTTTATAAGTTTGGTTTATAATGAATGTTCACAACTCCTTTAGCACACATTCCGGTGTGACATAAAAATATTAAGTTAAACTTATTCAAAATTGCTCATCATAATTAAAAATAATCGAAATCCTGTAATGTGTGGACAAATGAGGGTACGTTTGTCACAATATCCATAAAGTAAGTAATTCAGTAAATAATAAAGAGTTAATACTAAAATGTATAAATTTCACATTCGCACGTACTTGGATAAGACTGATTAATCATGTATCTCAATTAGAATTAACCCTCTGAAAATGTAATGAATTATTTGAAAACTGTATAATAGAAGTAGGTCATTCTTATTCGGCAAAGAAGAGTTGATGTGATCGTATATTTTAGGGCAATTAATTAGAAGCATTATAGCTTATTTTTGGGTGAATACCAATTTTCCTATTTTGCACTGGGACATGGCCACCAGTAATTTAGATTTTAGAAGTATAGGTAGAGAACAATGGATTTAGTGGCTCAATTTACCCTTAAAGAGAACGGACGGAATATGCAACCCAGATTTAGAAAGTTTATTACTTTTTCTGAAAGATGTAAGCAAATACTCATTTAATGCTTCATCTCCAAGTTAGTAAAAATTAGAAAGTGGGGATTCGCGAAGTAATACGCAAGAATTAAAATGAATTAAGTGCATCTTTCAAATCTTTACTGCTACGTAATCGCTAAAATTACTGCCTGTTAAGGGAAATGAATTATCCTTATCAACTTTTCTTAAATATCAAAACATATATATAATGCGTAACTAAGATAGAAAGCTACTTCTTAGTTTTAATAAACAGTCTCAATACGTAATGTTGAGCAGTAATTGTTAACTTAGAGTTATATTTTTCAAATCTATAACAATCTTCATATTTATTAATCTTCATTAAAAATAATAGGTAAGTAAAATATAGCTCTTAAATAGTATAGGATATATGTATGTATTCATTTGATAGTTGGCTTTTAAATTCATCAAGCTTAAGACTTATTCATACATATAAAGGAAATCCAAAAAATACCGATGGTGCCAAGGAATACTATACTATATTACAAATTTTCGACATTTTTATCTGTATCAAAATTCACTAATTATCTTCTGATTATTTTGTCAAACAACATTTAAAATGAACTTTTTCCTCTAAGTAGTGTAATTAATCTCATATAAATGTTTTAATAAAAATAACTCAAGTTTAAAAGATATCGTACCTTAGTATAGTTGAAAATTATACTGAGGTTAGCTACGATAGCATTGCTTCTCATCCTTCATCTGGCAACACAATACGCTTCATGTAATTGCCGCAAAGAATAGTAAGTGCAGAGCTGGTGACCTTCTTTATCGTTGGAAACAAAACACACTTGGGAAGAAATATATGGCTGAACATCTGCTACAATTAGTACTCATTAATAACAGAGTTAGTGCTTCAGAAATGTTCGTTCTCCTCCTCAAGAAATACTGGAAAATTTGTAAATTGTATTTCGTACAACTAATGTGCACCAGAAAGTTGGTTATAGCACAGATTTGATATAATATGATGATGAGAACTAGCTTCAATATTGTGCTTAGTTGATGTATGTAGACCAAAAAAGAACTTGTTTACATCTTTCAATAGCTATAGTTTGGAAAGCGACGCAAAAAGATCAAAATTTTGAACGGAAAACATAGCACAGAGAGCTTCATCATATCCAGAAGCAGATATGGAGGTTTTAAATGTTACTAAAACGAACTTTTCATGATGGCCTTAATTTACTTAACAAATAATGCTGGTTTCATAGTTTTTACAATTTGCAATTTTCTTGCAAAAATCGAATGATTCAACGAAACAATATGATAAATTGATTTATTTATGTATAAAACTTGCTGTAGACTGTAGATCAGTCAATTGATAGCCTTAAAATAAATAAATAAACAGTTAATAATATATATTTCATTTTTTCTTTAAGCTCATCCTTCTCGCATAACTATAGTAATGTTGTACTCTCTTTATAGTAAAGATTATTTTGTTAGTCGTACTTCTGCAATTAATTTTATTTTATAAAAACTACAGAATTTAAAAACAATAGAACTTAACTCCAAGCAAGAGAGAGAGACTATCCTTTTCTGAGAAAATATCGTGTAGAAAAAACTACTCTAACAATGAGCGACCAACCACTCTACTCTTTGAAACGATAGTTAACTTTACTTAAAAAAATCTCAACACTTTTTTCTAAATATATATGTTACTAACCAGTATTCCTGTTTTATTACGGTTTAACATAAAATGTTGAAAGCAGATATAAGGATGGACCATCGCGATTTAAATTTCCCGTATTTACAAATCGAGCAAAGATTAAGATAATCTCGCGGCTAAACGTGCTCTTCGTGGCGGGCGGACGAAAGCCCGCGTATCTCAGCGCGATTCCGCAGAAAACGCAATCCAGCGCCGAGAAATTCATTTACGATCCAAATCCCGCCGTCCAATATCTCCTCGAAATTAAATATGCAGATACGTGTTTTTGCACCTCGGATTCCCGCCGTCTTTTGTCTCCTTCGCCACTGCGAAGGAATAAACAGAAAGAATCCCTCGGACCGCGTCCCGTAAAACCCCTCGAGACTTGCATGGTACACGAGACGTCGCATTAAGCATAAAACTCGATGCGAGATTATGCATTGACGCAAACACGTCTCGATGGCGTGACATTTGAGGCCCTTGAGCAAGCTTATGCGTTATAATAGTACCGCGTGTTGACCATTCAACTTAACGAAGGCACGGATTCTTCCCATTTAAAAGACACGGGCCCGTGCCTTTTAAATGGGAGAAACTTGCGCGAAGCTGCTAAATTTGCGCAAAATTATGGAGCTGGTCAAAATTATTTGAATTTGTTTCAGTATTGAGTAACAGCGATACCATAAACAACTCTGCGATTATATCTTATTTGTTTACAATTCGCAAAAGAACAACAAAAATGTTACATTTCAAAGAAAGTGGCATTTTGCTCCGTTTCTTTTGGAACGGGTTCTATTAATTGTCTTATTCGAGAGACATGAGATGTTTAACATTCAATTAAGCTTCAAACCTTTCTCTTTTCCTTAGTGTTAATACATAGGCTGGTGAAAATATTTTAGGGATATTTTCAACAGAAATGAATGGAAAAGTCCAAAATTGCAAGGAGCCTTTTTGGTTCCATCTGGCGGAGCATCGGCAACCTACTCCACCTCCAAATAAATCCACCTTTGGTATGCAGTGAGTCTCTTCTAAGCACAAGGGTGTTGACAAATTCAAGAATTCCTTATGCATATACATACCATATTTTGAAGAAAAACAAGATTACGATTAGCAATAGCTGGCAATCACGAGGAAGTGAAGGTCGTTCCGTGGAATACACGGGATAAAGAGCTCGCATGAGTTGGGGTATACCACATCGAGGAGAGGATGCGTGAAAATTTCCGCGCAGGCTCTCTACTTCGTGGTACCATAATAGGAGCAATTTTCAGGCTTCTTCCCGAAAATTCATATTTCTATTTTATCTTGCTGCGTCGACAAAAATATTGACTGTCACTACTTTTATAGGTGTAGCATGTCCCACTTCTTGTATTTCTAATGCAGCTATTACGTTTTTTATGCTCAATCCTGACAAAATATTTACCGAAAATTTTCACGCAGGCTCTCTACTATGCGGTACTATAACTAAGTCGAATCGTTAGCTTTCACGCGATATTCCCCCATTTCTCCTGCTTTCGAGGACAGCACTTTAGGCCTGTATATATTCATTGTCCCTGGAGATAGGAAAAAGGACTCTTAAAGGCTCTAGCCTTTTAGAAGAATTTATCCCTGCAGATTCTAAAAATTTACTTCCTCATCCGAGCGGATCAACGGAGTAAACGAGGAAGTGCAGACGAAATGCATAATGCATTCCGACGGTTGATGGTGGGAATCAGTTGGAATGTACGTATTCCTTCCTTTGCTCCTGTTTGGGAGTGTAGTGCTGCAGCACCCTCCCGCCTTTTATTCCCACCTTGCGCAAGCTTAGAGGTAACGTGAAGTGTTGTGGATAATTTCGGGAGGAAGGTTTTTCCTCCAGGATTTGGTTGGTTGTTTGAAGGGATCGGTACATGTTTAGGACTCTGCGTAGTTTAAAAGGGATTAAAAAATTTTAATGAACTTGATTTCATATGTATGGCTTAATATAGTAATGTGTCATATAAAAAACGCGTCCGATACTTTCCCAATAAACGATAAATTTTTACTCAATATTTATGTGATGTTATCATTTACTGTATAATATTTCCGTAGCTAGTCGCCAGGCCAGGTGGCAACATTAACTTCCAACACACTATCCAATTCAAACAATGTATCAAGTTCTATTTATACAATTACTCAAACAATGTCTGAAATTTGCACGTATTCTACAGAATATCAGGATTGGTCAACCCCATCTTTTAATGACGGTAGTTTAATAATTACGCTTACTTACAGTATAAACAGCTATAATTAAGAAATAATAATCTACAACCATACTAATCCCATGTGAGTTTAACAATTAAATTTTAAAATTCCCCAGAAACCTAAGTGATTGATAAAAAAGAATTTAATCCAACTACGCTATGATAAAAGAAGTATGAAATGAGATAAATTGAATCGTAGAAATCCCTTATATGCTCAATTCAGAGGTTTTTTTCCCTTTATTGCCAGGATAGACAGTTACATTTGGTCGTTTTTTCCACGAAGTATATGAGAAGGTAATAGCTCTCCAGGTTATATAGGGATTTCGGTGTTTTACACCCCCTGTCACGCGCCACTGGAGGATTGCAGGGTTAAAATGTAAATATAAGGTTGAAATGTATTTTCCTTGGCTTGCTAACTCCTTATGTATTTATAATTTAGATAGTTATATTCATATAATATAGAAAATACCATCTCCTTATCCAGATTCCTTAAGATAGAAAAGGTATTTTTGCATTATTTTCTTTACAAGACCCTTCCACAGAATTCATTTAGAATTGAACAGTTTTACAATAAAGTATTGAGCGGGTTCTATTAACTTTCCATATTATTAAATTAAATTATAATTAAACTACCCATAATTTCACTCATCTATCTCTTTGCAATGATTCCGAGTATCTTATATTAGTCATTAAAATATATACATTTTCTTCGATTACTGTCAATTTCATAAACATTCACACGTCAAATGAAAAGTAATGCAAATGGAGATAGACAGGAAACGAAGATCAGAAGTGATTCTAATCAGAATATACATATTATTACATTTACAAGTTCAAAACCCTAAAAAAGTCTTATAAAAACCATCATCGATATGAAATAATGACCATTTGGTAGAAAGACAGCTTTAGGATTCTTTGAGAAATTGGAGAGAACAAAATCGCGCAAAATGTAAAGGTATTTTGTGGTCGAGAAATAGGAAATGCTTTGGGTAATTAGCAGGAAAATAGAAAGCGAGTGACAGAGCGAAAGGGATATTTCTCCATTAAGCGTTGGTGAAAGGTATGTCTTATCGCCAAATTAGTTGTGAGGAATCTCGGCATCTCTGCAAAACCTTTTAGGATAAAATCCCCCACTTATCTCTATAGACGTCCCTAGCTTGCGTACGGAAGAGATGAATACCCGCCCTAATCGCATATTCGCTTCCAGAATTCATCGATTACCTGCAAAAGGATTTTCCCTCCCACCGATTATACTGAAAAGCATTTAATCCATATGTTATGAATAAAAACTATTTATAATTCGGGGAAAATGATCATGAATACTGTATTATACTTGCAAGAGGTCATAAAGGTTATTGCACCAGGTGAAAATGTATATAGATGGCTGATAGTCAGAGATAAACTTACGTGTGAGCTAGTATTTTGGGTGCGTTATTAAAAGTAAGAAATTTTGGTTGTGGTCATTTCATCCATTTGTAAAAGAACTATTCATTTAGAGTAACATTTATCAAAAAAATTACATTCAAGACTTTTGCATTAATTTTTTTTTTCACCTATGGGTTCATTCGCCCAAAATATATTTCCTTCAGTAGATACGAGTATTTTTTGAAAGGGTAGTTTTAATGAGGTTTTCAATAACCCCTTTTAAAATACTACGTGTTTGGAAAACTGAATGTTCAGGACATTTTATGTTTAAATCTCAAATACTAACAGTAAAGAGATATAGAAAGATTTCGTGCTTTCCTGCTCGATACATTGTCGAAGGTACTCTCGGGTTATCTCGCAGGTGATGGTTGGCTGGTCCACCGACGTTTCGACGACTCACTCGGTTGCCATCTTCAGGGCAGAGGATGGCGACCGAGTGGGTCGTCGAAACGTCGGCGGACCAGCCAACCATCACCTGTGATATAACCCGAGAGTACCTTCTACAGTAAAGAGTTTCCATTTTCAAAATCGCATAGGTTTTACGCGAGACATATATAAAGGTATCTTCTGTAAGAATTAATTCAAATTTGCTTTACTCCAACATCAGAGAAACTTATTTTCTTGATAAATATAATTTTGAACTAAACTAAATTCTAATTTGTTTTTGAAGTTTCATTTGAGGGATCATTCAATAGTGTAAAAATTCCACACGAAAACTAATTTTCGGATGAAAATGTTGGGCGTAACGCCTCTGGTCGAAACTACTCTGTGAACTGCTCTTGCAGCAAAAGTTATTTAGAATGAAACTTCTTATGTCTAAACTCTTCCGTTAAAACTTTTATTAATATTTATTTTTTCAAAAAATATTTTTATTTCGGAATTGGAAAAATATTTTCTGATGAGTTTCAACCATTATAACTCCGAATTTATAGGCAGATAGGGAAATTTAAATTATTAAACGGTCTTATATGGGAATCTATAGATTATCCGATAGAAAGATAAATATATTTATACCTTAATATTATTTTTACTAACCACATTACTCTAAATAAAAGAGATATATATTGAGACGCAAAGTTTAAGCAACCATCAATTTTGAATTCGTGTGTACTTTGTGAATCAACCACATGATGTATAGATAGTTTCAGATACTGCATGGCATAGAGTGGACACGCGTTTTTATCATGAGGCTAAACAAGACTGTAAAGTATCAGGCTCATCAACGGTATCATTTTTATACTTAATTATTAAAAGGAGAAACCTACTTAACAAAGTAACCAGCATTGCTTCACCCATTCACGATGATAGTAGGGAACGATTATAATTCTCATATAACTTCGATTTGAACATCCGCTCTGAGTAAAACATCGGTACTTTCGTCCTCCAGTATCTTGTAGTTAAAATGCAAGTCTCGCTCATGCCTTTCATTATTTATAATTACCATTTTAAGCGAAGTGTATCCACCATATATCTTGGTAACCGACACGGATATGCATATGTGGGAAGAGCATTTAGATGATAAATGTGACAGACACCACAGTCGTATGTATTCATTTTTCTCAATTATTCTCGAAAACATTAGACGCCGTGCGGATCGATACAGAATTTTCAGGATCCGCATGCTTGAAAAGTAATTCCTCCTACGTTAGACGTGAAATATTGCATTCAAGGAAATCACTATATCTATTCGTATTATGAAATGTACGGCCATACATCAAAATTTCCTTGTTTTGTAACTTTTCATTGATATTGAATATATAACATTACACTACTATATACTTGAATGGTATTACATTAGAAGGTCGGGAGTTTCACTATGCCTAGAAGGACGGGTAGTCCAATTAGCTTCTCAATATTTATTGCTTCTTTGCATTTTGGAAAAGTTTGATTGTTTATTTTAGGCATACCTGTAAACCTATAGCAAAATTTAAATACAGTTTTCCTTCGATCGATAGCTTGGTCATTGGGCATTAATGCAATAAATAATTAAAATATCTGCATGAAAATATCTAAAAAAATGGAGAATAAGGTAAGCATATGGCTTAAATGTGTTGTCAAAGGAATATCAGCCATCCTTCTAGGTATAACATTATGTAAAAATAGCACAGACGTGTTAACAAAATTCTAATTCGTTCATATTGAATTTGGGATGGTATAATAGAAAATTAAAGAGTTTCAAAAATTGAAAAATACCTATATAACCTTAAAAAATTTTGAAATAAAACACTGAAAAGTGGTCAAATGACTACTGCCGTCCTAGCGTTAAAGAAAATCATTATCTTCTTGCTCTGAATGAACTATATAATCATTCATCAAAATTAATTTATTTCAAAACTTATCATTAAGAATGGAAATTTACTGTTTTCAACTTTTATCGGTTAGCATTCTCTTTTATTCATCTCCCCTCTTTTGGAAGGGAAGTAAAATTTGATTCCTAGCGCTCCTTAGCAATAAAGGAGGATTTTGCTCGTTCTATACGCAATCAAACCTCTTCTTAGCCATTTCTTTCACAATGTTCCGCTCTTATTCCGTGGGAGAAAATAGCCTCGTCCTGACGAAAATCCGAACTTCAGGTTTTATTGGACCCTTATCTCGCAGACGGCCTCCCACTGATAGAATGCGTCCAATAGATTCCCGTTCCTCTTCTTTCCGTGACGAATCAATGTCACCTCCTATTCCTCCATATCGACCATTCTGCCAATATATGTCGGTCTTTATCTTTGTTTCTAAGAGGACACATCCTGACCACTACAAATAATTACCCTAATGAAATTTTATTAATGTTTGACCCATTAAACGAAAATCTATGCCATAAATTAAGGTATATAAGTATGGATCGATTGTCAAATACATCGATTTGTGTTTTTATCCTTAAACGAGATTCAGATATTAAACTTTATCCAACCTCTGTTAAATTACTAACAACCACGTCTGGTAGATGATTTTATTGTGAAAACCTAAATTAATAATACTCGTACCTACTAAGAGTAGTCGTTTATTAACAATGTAGAACATGAAGCAGAAATATGAGCTTCACAAATGTAAAATCTCCTCTATTACGAGGCATATTTTCTTCCATGGGGATGGTAAAGGAGTACTTGGAAGAATTATTCACTATAAGAACCATGAGGGCACAGTAATCACTATGATAGCATCAGAAGTCTATAATAAGTCCTAAAATTTCAAGCGCTATGTAACACTTATTTGTCCATAGAAAAAAATATGCAATTCCACTTCGTCGCAATATTACTCGCAATTAGCTTGATCACTCATGATTGCATACATAATGTTTTACTACTTGATGTTCGCATTTTATGCTCTTTAGAAGTATTACTTTATTAATGCATTTAAACAAAGCAGCATCGTCCATACAGGCCCATATAACCAACATATTGACGTTTTTATGTAATTTAATGATGCATTGTATGGATACGTGTTAATATATGTATTGTAGATCACACGGGATACTACATTTAATTACAGTGGATGTGACATAAAACTATAAAAATTAGAATGGTTATCTCTGTTTACTTTAAACGAGAGTTCTTAGCATCAATTCGGTGCAGTATCATAATATAAACCTTCCAGCCTATTCCCCGCTTGAAAATAGTGAAAACCCACGCACAACGTTTGAATTTCCCGCTTATCATATTAATTCACTGATGTCTCTTGTAACAAATTCCGAACTCATGGGTTATTATAAAGAAACAGGCTTGTGTTTCTTTATAGCATTTACTTTGTTTTTATGTTATTTTCGTTTTCAGATAATAAAATATAGTATTTTTGTTTGATGTGTCTACTCTACTTGGTCGAGGTTGTTTAAAACATTAACGTTCCTAATAAAATTATATCTATTATATATTTCTTAAGAACATCCTAAGCATATGAATTGTTAGAACCATTCTTAACATCTCCTTATTCTCTTTAAGGTAATACAAAAATCGCATTATCTATAGTTGAAAGACAATTTTATCCTAATTTCCTTCAATTATAAGTGTAATGAAGCAGAGACCCCAAACAAAGTATTAGAGTAAAAAATTAAATCTTTAATTCTTCTTTCTCCGGAATATACGTCAGTAATACTCTGATAATAAGGATAAGCTAATAATTATGATATTATTGCCTTTTGAAAATTCATGATTGAATCTAAATTTAGATCATCTTAAACACGTAAGGTAAAATAAACTACCTAATACTTTATTTTATATTTTGTGTTTAGGAGGAAGCTCCATAAACTGAAGGCAGTAGTAATTGAATTAGGTAATGTCCTTTAAGGTAATAGAAAATCCACTAATTTTCTTAAATCTAAAGACTTCTATAAATATTATTAGCAGTAATTTCAACAAATATCAATGCTTTTCATTTTTTAATCTCAAGTGCATTTATGGGATAAGACTAGGTAAAGAATGTGAAGCTGGAGTAGATATAATCCAGTTTAAATTTTCATTACGTTTTCCCTAATGAAAAGATACTTGTAATTATTGACGGCCCCTTTTTTTAGAAATTTCAATGGAATTAGTTTAGTAATGTCAAATATTGAATGTATATTCGGTCACTGATGGCTACAATAGTCAAAGTATAAAATAAAGACTCCAAAAATCATCAAACAAGCTTGTTTGATGTTTTTTGAAGTCTCTCTTTTATACTTTGACTGAATCTTAAATATAGTTACGGGATGACTTTAGGTAAAGAAAATTAAAATAGAGTAGTATTAATTACGTCATTATTTCCCTAATAAAAAATATATATGTAAGTATCGAAGGCAGTAATTGAAGAAATGCTACGATTACATCTTGCTAACATTTTATTGCAGAAACGGGATAACGCAAATTAAAGGAAGCTAAGATGGGTCTGATATTAGCCCATTCTACTTTTCATTACGTCATTCCCTTATCGTTCCTTTTTCCTTCATCTACTTCTTTAATTTTACAGCTTTCTTCTTATCTTTGTGCTTGAGGCTTTCCAGGGCCGTTTACGGCGATGGCTCAGGATACATTCAGATTAAGGTGTTCTCAGAAAGAATTTTTTGTACTAAAACAATCGAGGATTCCATGAATTTTAATGCGAGATAAGATTTTGGATTGACGAGAAAATTGGCTCCAATTAACGAGAAACAAACTCCCTCTCTCTCAGTCGGCGGAATCCTCGCTCTTATAAAATTTGACGTCATCGATTTTCGCCGATAGAACGAGGTGGGGGCGGTGGGAGAAAAAAGAAATTGGAAGAGGATGTCTCGATAAGGTTTGCTTTACGAAAATCGGCTGAGGAAAAGATCCGATTTCAGGAGAGATATCCGCGGAGAACAGGTTAATGCGCCTTCGATTATTTTAAAGCACTCAAAAAGACGGCAAAAAATCACACCCATATGTTACTGTTAGTTAAGAAAAATTGATACAAGTACCAACGGATGGCGTTAAAGTGCCTTACCAGTATTTTCTCGGAAAAAAACTGGAAGGGATTCAACGATAAACTGTTCTATTTTCCAAAGAAATTCACACCCATAAAATGATTCAGAAAAGTTGAACATACGAAGATATTTTGGCTCATTATTCACGTTTATCGAATGAACATCCTTTACGCATCCAAAGCATGCTCTTCAAGATAAACATACCTGCTAACACCATTCTGTTACTTCACCTTTAATGACTCGGGCCTCCATTTGCTATTTATTTAAATCACTAATGTGATTCCTTTTATGATTAACTTGTAATTCACTTTAAAGAGCAAATGAACTTCTCTCACACCTCTGAGCAACCTCAAGTTCCTTTATGATATAGAGTTTTCCCGTTTACTTGGTCTTCGATAAAAGATAATGTTTCTTCTGTATTCCTTTCATACGAAAGAATGAAAGGAATTCTCTCTGATTACATTCAGAGGAATAATATTGTATTCAGCTATTTATTTCTTCCTTAATGACGACAGAAAAACATGATTTATTTAAGGAAAAGCACTCACGATACTATAGAAGTAAAACACTTGGCGATTTCCTCAATATATATATATATATATATATATATATATATATATTATTAAGACAAACAGTTTTGTTTACAAACTAAAATCTTCAGTTATACAAAATATTAATTGGGTGATAAGTAAGATAGATTCATGGCAAACTTTTAACATGACCTCAATCAAAATGTTACTGATTTTTGAGTCATTAACTTAAAATTTGTAAAATAAACATGAGTATCTCAATAAAACAGTAAATTTCCCTGAACCAATCTCTATGCCACAAATTATTAAATACCATTTGATTTATCTTATTTATCTAAATACTCAAAGTAATCTGATACTCGGGAATATAAATTTAAGATCCTTATATATGTTACGGTAATGATAATAATCCGTATGAGGTCAATATTTGAGAAGATTTCATCGACCGCGCATACTAGAATCATGATACTAGATCAGAATTAAAATGAGAAATCTCGATGATTAACTGAAATTAAGGGAGTGGAAATCCATGTGTTTATAGAAATTTACCCAATATAGTTATGCTCTTATGCTTTATAACTACATCAAGTCACTCATTTCCCGCGGGTTGTTTTCGCTCCCCTTCTTGTGTGACCGTTTTCACGCACAGTGGGTTTTTCTCCGAAAGCCTTCAGCCAAGGAGTTTTTCCCCCACACCCCAATTCTTATATTTTTTACCTGCTCTTTTTATTTTCTTTATATATATTTGTATTGTTTTTCCACCTTTTTTTGTAATTAACATTAGTTACCCTTAATGGTTAGGTGTAATGGGCCTAACCTCGCCAAATAAAGAGTTTTTATTATTATTATTATTTCCAGAGTATTATAAGAGATATATATATATATAATTCCTGAGATTAACGGGAACATATATACTTGTAGAGTACTTACTGTAGATTACTTAACTGTTTATCAATTACTATTCACTCTTAAATATAGAAGTTCGCATGATTATGTTGCTATTGACTTTTCTCATGAATATCAGTCAATGCAAATAATAAATTAATTATCTTTTCATCCAAAAAAGAATGAACTTTTACCGAATAAATGCCCGAAAGTATAGTAGATTTCGAAAATTTTCAAGAGCTTCTGTTTGTAGTTTCAATTTTATGATAATTTACAGCTTTCGATACTGCGTAACTAACGATCATATTAAAAATAAAATAGATATACTTTTTCAGCCATAATTAAAAAACACAAGAAAGATTATACGGCTTCATTTCACACTTTGAATGAAAGTTAAGATGTTCGAATCTTACTACTATATACCGATGCATAAGGTACAACTCAGATATGAAAAATCTTCGTCTGCGTGAAGCTCAATACTTTGAGTTCAGAGACATGTCTTTTCCTTGCGGAATTCGAAGAGAATTTACTGCCGCGCAAATATTCTGCAAAGTCACAAGCAATAACTCCGTCGAGGAAACGTCTGCCGGAATAACATAAATATCAATGATTGTGTGAACGTCAATGCCAAAAGACCGGAGGCTGCACTGTTCTTGTTCAGATGATATATTGTCTCGCTACTTTTCAAGATGTCGAGTTGGAAAGTATTACAATTATTCATGGCTGATTTGTATTGTTCTTCCATTTACACACGAGTGGTGCTCTGAAGATATCACGTTAGGGATTAAATAAATGTTGAAATAAAATATGAGAGTAGGTTCCACTACCTAAGTATGCTAATTGGTCATTCAAACTAAAATAAAAAATCTCTTTGGTGTAAAAAGAAAATGCACATAAGTTTTGCATCGGATAAAACAAAAGTAGTAATTTATGTCACTAAAAAGACCTCATAGGCTGTTGATAATGGATGAGCTTAGATGCATTTATATATTTTGTAGGTAATTATCAATAATTCAACGAAAAACTTTCGTCTGAATTTATAACTGTGAGACTTAAAAAAAATGATGTTTTGAGTTTTAGGAAAGATATCTTCAAAAGCAATTTCTTTGTTTTAGATACGTTATCAAGGTATAGAATACAAGGCTTTATTAATATTCTCGGAAGGAGTTAGCTATAAGGTCGCATAAAATTAGGCTAAGGGACGCTTGTGAGAAATACTTCTAAATTGTATAAAGCAAGATTAGAATATTTTCAAACCACCATCTGCTAAGCTCAATTATAAACATACAATCTCAATCCTATCTTATGTCACTTATTTTGCGTGACTTCATTCTTCGTAAACCTAAGCAACACCGCCAGTGCGCTAGAATTGAGAATAATGTAAGTCCTTCGCTGATTTTGAGATATTAGAATTGATATCTTACATTGGAACAACGACTAATGATAAATCAGAGGTTTGATATGAATTTAGAATGATAAAATTTAAATACTTGATGAAGTCTTTCAATGCCAAGGTATTTACGTACCTTGCATTACTTGACGGAAGACTTATTTTCAAATATTTTCCATCATTTCCATATAAGCCGTTTGGAGCTGATTTTGATATAAAAATTGATCGTAAATACATGCATGAGTGTTCTATATTCTGGTAGATCCCTGAGTCTCACACTTTATTAAAAACCTACCCCACGCTTTGGATCACCTAACAGAATAGTGCATGCAAACCAAAAGTCGTAAATATTCGTTACTCACCTAAATTACTGTGGAAGAATAAAACTCACTTATGGTACTAAAATATGTCAATAGGAATACTTTCTCTTTCACAGTGGGTAAATCTGCAGGCTTCCCTTTTGAATTAAAGCCAACTTACCAAGTTAAAGTCCTCCCGCGATATTCAAAACCTCCAACCCATGAGAAATTAAAGGGCAGGGGTCGTTAATTACCAATGCCTCCGTAATCCCTTTGCAACGGCGGGAACAATAAGAGTAGAGTTTCTCCAACCCGATAAAGATCTTCGATGGGCTTTATGACTCGGTGGGTCCGCGTCTAATAAAATCTCGAGGGTTCTTGAACTGGGGAAAGAAAATTATTTCCCGACCGGCTCCGCGAGAGTCGTCTGGAAACCCAATTATTTTTATGAACGAGCATAATTCGATTGGGAACCCTTTTGATATTAAAGGATTATTATGATAATAATAATAAAGAACTTTATTTAAGGTGAGAATAAGGCTGTAGAGTTTCTTCTTGGATCCAACCCTTCGTCATATAAATTTAAAGAAAGAGATTGATTGAACGAAAGTACACAAAAGAAGGCTACATTGTGGATTTATAATTCCTAACAAGCTAAGAGCCTGGGAAAAAATTCCAATGCAGGAAAATAACCTCAAGAAGGAGTGTGAAAAACTCGCGAAACCTACAGAAAGCAGACTAAATTTATTGATGAAATGAGATTAAATTAAATATGAAGACAAGAAGATAAGGCAATAATATCATACAAAAACAAAACAAAAATAACAAATAGTTATTATATTTACATGCAAGTAGGCAAAAAGTATACTGATAGATATCCTAGAATATAAACAAGAAATCAAATCGGTCAACTCCAGGAATGTCCAACCTTTTGGTGGCGGAGGGCCGCATTACAAATTTTCTCAGGCACCTGGGCCAAAAAGGACCCCTTGATATAGGCAACCTTTATATTAACGAATTTAAAGAAAAAAACCTTCGTGCTTCTTCATTTTAGAAAAATATATAATACAATATTTATTCACAGCATAACCCAAATGCAAATGAGCACATTAAAACAACGTTTGTTTTTCTATCAAAAGGACAACATTTTTAACATGGACTTTAATGCCTTTTTTTTCGATACTATTACCGTTTACTTTCTGGTTATGCGACGCGGGACGCTAGTTGGATACCCCTGATCTGAATAATTAAAAATACACCAGGAAGGAAGGCCGTTGAGAAATAAAGAGATGGGATGGAAAGATAATGTAGAAGGATAGGCGGAAGAAATGTACGAGGCAATGAAATTTCTCCCGAGGGAAGAACCGAATGGGAAGGAGGGTAAGGAGAAGTCGGCGGAGGTGAGTGTTCAAACTTGAGAAGAACAAGGAATACACGCGAGTGGGGGGCACCTCCCAAAAACGAAAGATTTCGGAGTTGAAGAAAGGAAGTTGCTCGAGAAGTTGTGAGGAAAGGGTGGGAATGGGAGGGGGCTGAGAGGCATCATGGAGCAGATGAACTTGGAGAAATTTCGCCTCCCATAGTAATGGCGAAAATTAAGGGATGGAAAGGATATGTAAGGGTATAAGAAGCGACCGGAATTGCTGGCTTATGCCGGGGATCGGGGGAGAGGCGAGCGAAAGTAATTAAAAGAAAAGAATGGGGAAATCGATTGGAGGTGAATATGAGAGGAGTGGGAGTTAATGTGTTTAGCAACTGATGCCGCGGGTGAGGGTGGGGAGATAGAGCGGGAGAAGGAAAAGCTGCTTTAAAAACGAAAAAGTTTTCCGACAAGAGAGGGCGGATCGGTAATCTCTGACTTATTAAACCTGCCCCAACTCGGGAAGTGTAAGTTCCTAATGAATCATGTGGATTGAATTGGTCTCAGAAGTTCGAGTTTCTAATGTAATAACTCACTATTGATGACATCCGCCACTTTCCAAATTTCTTGAAACAAATTATTATCCAATCTGGGAACAACATATTCAAACTGAGTACAGGTGGAGTAGGGGATTGCTTGGTAGGGTGATGTACGGTGGGGACTTGTCCCTGAGACCGCTACGGTAGCCGTGAAGGCTTACTGGGAACCCTGAAAGAACTAGTATTAGGAGGAAAGGGAGTTATTTGATAAGTTAGTGTACAGTTATGTGCAAATTTTGGTTTTCCTTTGATAATTTTCAGTTAGAATATTGTTTTGAAATAGTGAATGTATATTTTAAGTTTAAAGTTGTAGCTGAGAGTTATATGTACTGTAGTATTGTGTTGCTGAGACGTGTTGTAGTTAGGTTATAAATATAATGAATGTATATACCGTATTTATTATGTAAGATGTGTTGCCACCGGAAGATTAGTCCAATTGTAACATATTTTTTAAAATTCTAGCAATAATTAATCCTCGAGGGATTCTACAGGAGCCATAATGAAATGTTGAAGTCGTAACATAGTGAAACTTTATCAAGTACAGGAAAACAAAACTGTCCTTTAAATTTTAAGAATGAAATTTTATTTAAGCGAAATATTTCTTTTACACTTGCATAATATCTATCTATCCCTACAAGCCATCATTGAATTATGTTAGGAGATTTAAAACAACAATTACTTTAATATTCTAGAGCTATTAGATTCTCTAAGATTCCGTGAAATTCCGACTAAGAATGACTACAATATTAACCATCTCGTTGGCGAAAATGTTCAACTCACAAAGTTAACATCGGACTCCAATGGAAAATGAGCATTGAAATGAATATAAAGTAAAATGCAAATGGAATTTAGTTTTGTCTCAAAAACACATCTTTTGCATCTCTTGATAAGCTGTTTGTAAATTGCATCTTCTGATTGCCAGGCATCACTAGAAGTTGTTTAAATTTACAATTTTATACCAATAACTTTCATCGATTTCATATACCATAATTTTTGAACGCTAAATTTTAATTTTACTTAGTTGGTTGTTAACCTACTCCCTGACAAACTTCACCTAGAGATAATTCCTAATACCATACGCTTACATCATAAATTCATCTCCTGGGGTGAGTTTGAGTCATCATGAATTATTTACCTGAAACCTATTCAAAAAATATTTTTTTCAAGATTTACGAAATAATCAAAACAATTTCCTAAGAACGAATAATCCAATAATTATCTTCATAAAATATCTCATATATTTCGATCAATATTTCATTAAAAGAGAGTTATTCATTAGCTGATCCTGTAAAATTATTTAAGAACAAATTAAGGAAGTGAATGTTCTGGTTAATAAAAATAAAGATACGAAACTTACTTTTGAGTTACCGATAACCGTAAATGTTGCATAAAACTTTCTGCCTGATTCATTTTCTATATATTTCGCTATTTTATAATTTAAGATTTAACCTTCATAAACTTTAATAATTATTAACTTAATTGTGGTTTCAGGGAATGTTGTTTAGCTTCCAAATATATAATCTTACCACTTATGCGTATTCCTCGAACAAGTTAACAAAATTAATGAAGTAAACATTTTTAACTAAAATATTGTTTGATAATTTCATTTGGATATTTCCTGGAAAAAATTAATAAGCATTTTTTTAATTTCATCAACATACTGAGGGAAACAAGTTTGTTGGCAATTGAATGATATTATTAGGAAAATTGGAATTTGTTAGCAGCTGACACAATAACTCAATCACAATGATCAATTTAATTGGAATACTTTCAAAAGACAACTATTGATTATTTAAATATTTAAAATGTTGAATCTCCTGCATAATTCATTTATAGTAAAGCTATATTTTGAACAGCCATCAATTTTAAAAGCATAAAGTCCTCCAATAACAGAAGGGAAAAAGTCGAGGCCTGGTAGTTTATTTGGTTAGTTCTAATACCTTCTACATGTCTGTTTTCAAATTACGTGATTTTATTATAATACGCTGATTTTCTGCTAAGTTACGTCAGGCATTTTGAGAAATTTCACATAAATATGAAGTCTAGGGCCACTTCACTACTGCGGCTGTTGAAAATCAGTCTGAAATTATTATGGCGCTTTAAACTTTTGAAGATTTACCATAAGAAACTCTGAACTTTGAAGATATTCTGAGGCTGAATGGGAAATGGTAAGAGGGTCGCTATACCTTTGAAAATGAATGATGATAATCACAAAGTGGGCGCGAAAATGAAATTCTGGCGTTAGCGAGTGGCTTGTAAGGTTAAGATCAAAAAGACTATTACAGTCGCGAGAGTTCAAAGCTCAAAGGGTTTGAATACATAAATTTTGGAAGAATGAATTTCTTGTTTAATATGGGACTAAAATCGGCTTCTTCAAAGGGTTTTAGTTCCATTAATTGCCAAACAAAGGCCTTGATGCCATAATTAATACCAAATACCTTCATCGACGGATTTTATGAAACGGGAAAGTGCAGTATCGATTCAGTTTGAACTTAAACTCTCAGGACTAGAAGACCAAAAAATATTTCTAGATAGATATTTTCGTTTTATAGAAGTATATTATTATTTCTAATTCATATTTTACTCTCAATGGGAAACTTCTTGCATGACCTTGGATTAGGTAGCTTTATTTCCTGTTCTAAGATAAAATGCAATTCCTTCATTTTCTAAGTTTCTAATCTTACTTTAAAGATAGCCATAAATCTAATTACAGTAAACTCCCGTTTATCCAAATCGCGTTTATCCAAAAACCACTTTATCCGAACAAACTTTTCCGAATGCACCTATCTCACCCCCACCAAATACCATCGCGAGCTATTACTTATTTGTTAGTGACACCTCTTCATATAAATTTTTCAATCAAAAACATGCAGGCTTATTCACAACCATATCAATAGCATTCTACGTACGCACGTTTTACGATCATATTGACGCAAATCGGGGTGTTTAAAACGGGACTTCGGTTAATCCAAAACGGCCACTGCGGTGCGGCGGCGCGAAACGGCGCGCCGTCCCGATCATTTCGGATAAACCGGGGTTTACTGTACTAACTTCTCTAAAACTGGAAAATTATAACCGAAGGTAATTTTTTTTGTGAAACGAACATTATGTAATTACTAGTAATATGTTTTCAACTATACGTATTATTATAAGAAATTTAGATTAAACCAAAAATTATTTACAATTATGAATATTGTTAAGATTTGATTATAAAAATTATTAATTAAAATAAATTTTATTGCAAATATATATTAAACAAAAAATTATAGTTTAAATAAAAATTAATTAAAAATTATGAACTGTGTTCAGATTTTTTGAAAAAATATGTATTAAAAATTCATTTGTTTCAATATTTTGAATTATTAAAAAAAATGCAATAAATCTATATTTATATATTCTCATTCCGAAATTCCTTTGTAAATTCTCCACCAAGTACCACAAATATCAAAGTCAGACGCTCTAGATCCTGCTCAAGGAACGAGTCAATATGGAACTGGCTCAAGGCGTCAAGGCTTAGGTCGGCGCAACAGCTCATAAATAAACAAGATATACTCATATAGGGGGAACTCTTTCGAGATTTGTAAATAACTCGCACGCTCTTAGAGTAATACTTTACTCGATATCTTTTCGACATCATAAATGAAATTCGACATCGAAAATGAAAATCATGCTGTGGCGCCATAGCAGAGCTGGCTCATTGACCTTTCTTCAGACTGCTCATGTTGAGGGCATATTGAGTTAACTTATTGCTATTAAAACTACAGTCCCTGAAGTAAACTCATGCTCGGTATGCAATTTTACAGAATGCTTTGCTGATATCTTGCTACAGATGTTATAAGAATTTGGTAAAAGATTGAATTCGAGTGAATAACTGAGTCTAAGAAAAATAAGAAACATGACTGTTTGGCGAATGTATTAAAGCGTTTGTTTTCTTGTACCTCTGAAGATGGTAGCTATTGAAATGTACATTGAGAATTTATTAGAAGTAATCTAAGACTTTCCGTTGTTTCTAGACTTATTTTCCAGAACAAATGTAAAAAATGCATGTCCTATGCAGATTTCTTAATGAATTAGAGCGACCGCCAGACGAATGGAGATCTGGGTTAAAGTTCCGTATCTTTTTCATATCTGTTTCTCAATATACTAAGTGTTGATAATGCAAAGGCTACGGAATTAAGGGTTTCACCATTTGGTCAATTTCTTTTTCAGTAATATGATAATTTTATTTTACCAATTCAAGTTTTTATTGTTAATTTTAATAGTTTTAACATGTAATCCAATAATTTTCTCAGATATTTAAATCAAGATTGGAAGGCGTGACTTCGTGGAAAGGCATATCTGAAATAACGAGACACTTAGTATTTTTCCACATCGATTTTAATTCACGAACGCGTGTTTACATCTTCAGGCCTGAAGATATAAGCACGCTTACGAAACCAGTAGTAAATTTAAACCCATGTAGAAACATACTAAGTATTATGTTATCTCTTAGATATTCTATAAGTTCAAATGATGAGAAAGTTATATAACCATATACTTATCTACTATGTTGACGCACAACCATCAGCATTAACATCAAGCGGAAGGATTAGAAATAATATTAAAATAAATTAATATACGAATATGAAAGTATTCTACGTTAATAATACATCAGGTAGAAGTAAAATAACGAGAAAGTTATAAAGCCACAAAGATAATAATAATTTAATAATAAATCGTCTTTATTTGGGCGAGATTGAGACTAAAACGTCTCTTCTTCCATCTAAAGAAGGGGGGTATGAAAAACCTGCGCAAACATACCAATAGTAATAGCTAAAAGATAAGAAATAAATTTAAAAATAAAGAAATACACTGATAATAAGTACTTGCATGCGATACATAAATAAGAATCAGTTCACCTTAAAAAATATAGCAATATACAAAATAACATAAAGCGGACAAAAATTGAAATAAGGAAAAAGTACATGGATTTTCACCCATAAATTACAATATGAGGAAAAAAGGATATTATAAATAAAACGATACTGTGTCAATGTACCACCACCTGTACCTCCAACGTAATAACCCAACGGGGGAACCAAGTTCAGATGCGCGAAACCATCCCTTTGCCGCCAGGTGAGTGACTCTGAACGAAAAATTAAATTTTCAAAATTTTGCGGGACTCTCGTTCCTTGCCAACTGATTTTCCGTCGAAGGTTCCCGTGGGAAATCAGCGGAAGGACTGAGGAAGGAGAGTTCCAAAGGCAGCCAAGTAATCCTCAGGGCGTATCTGTGTAGTCCTCTGGCCGGTTTTAAGCGGGACCAGGTAGTTCGGGGTGTGGGCTGTCTCCAGCAAACCCCGAATTTATGGACTTTCTTGCTCTTTCATCCACTCGCTAAAAGGTTCAATCAGTGGAAGGGAGAGTATGGCAAACAATGATTCTGCGGTAAAATATTGATCTGATTTGGCGAAGCTCCGCGGGAGCACTTCCATGCCTACTAAATCCCACACGAATTGGGAACTCCTGCCGGAGATGAATTAAACAGCTGCCTAAACACGTCACTACCTCGCATTACACATCACATTTTGGAGCGTCAATTATTTATACTACGACTGCTGTGTAAGATACCGAAAACTTTAACTGAAGTACCTCGAGCGCTGAAGTAGAAAATTAAGTTTTTAAACTTCCAATGAATGCCTCCTTACTCAATTGATGATACAAATTTTTCGCTATTGGCCTAATAAAAAAATCTTAGAAAAATCTATTATAAATGAATCTAGAAAAATCATGCAGAAATTATTAAATTTATTACAATAAACTACATCTAAGAAAAATGAAATTATCTTACTCTATGACGTAACCTTTTAACAAAGTAAATTTAACTTTAATATTTTAATATCCTCAAGCATATTTTACATGCTCCTTGATGTTACCCCCATACCTTAGTGGTTAAAATAAGTGTAAATCTTGTATTTGATTTTAAACTCACGTAGTTATTTATTACATCTGTTTATTCTGGATTTTATTTTTAAAATATCTATTTCCAAATACGTTACCTTTCCTAATTCACTGTATGTAAACCAAATGTAAAATATATGAGTTTTATATAATATTGTATGTTAAACATTCACTTTGTAATTCGTACTATGTATTCAAAATATATAGTGATACAAAAAATAATTTTCAAGGAAAACATGGTAATTTTGTGGAAGCCATAGCTAATATTGTTACACTGAAGAATACACGAAGATGAATTACACGGCTAACTTAAATACATCTATTATCCACCTATTGCAATAATATTTTTTCGTTAATTATTTATATTTTACTACAAATTTCAAGGAAATAGTATAAGAGTTATGGTTATTACAGTTTTTTACCTAAAATTAGGAGGAAAAAAAGATTTTATAATTCTAAACGTAAATTACTTTACGAAACTGTTTGCTCTGATAGTGGCTAATAACTCATAAAGTTGGTTAAAATATGTTATCATCGAAGTACCGGATTCGTTTCTGTTCAAATCCGTTCAAAATTAGATATTTCTCGGTTGTCTGTATTATGAATATATAGATTATATTGTAAAAAAACTGGCAGAAAGATAGGTTACTTATCAAGAATAAGCAGATATTTAAGCCCATGGACAAGAATCCTAATTTATAAAACAATCATTTCTCCTCATTTTGATTATTGTTCCACAGTTTTATATGGGATCTGCAATAAAGAAATAAGAAAACTTCAGAAACTTCAGAATTGAGCAATGAGAGTAATTCTAAAATGTGGAAAACTTATTCCAATTAAATCCATATTGAATGCTCTGCAGTGGATGCCCATAGAAGAGAGAACTACACTACATGCATTAGAATTGGTCCACAAAATGGTGTATAAAAGAGTGCCAAGGTATTTAAATCAGGAGTTAACATTTACTTATAGCCACCACCATTATGATACACGACAAACGTTTGAATTAAAAATTAAAAAAAACATACAGCAATTTTTTCTAGAAAGTCATTAATGAATGATGGACTTAGTTTATTCAATAGTCTTCCTGAATGGGTCCGCAGAATTGAGAATGGAAGAATGTTTAGAAGATAATGTATCAGGATTGTAAAAGAAACTAGGGAATAATGGTTGAATTTGAAATTTAATTTAATTTAAAGAAATTTATAGTTTTTTTCCCTTGTATGTTTTAAAATCTGTATAATTACATGTATAATTATGTGTAATTATGTGTATTGTACGCACATACAGTTTTAGATTGATGAAATTTATACGCTAGACTTTGTAAGATTGATGTATATATATTCTTTTTTTACTTGTACATTTACTTGTAATTCTCATTTGTACTTATTAGAATGTATTTCTAAATAAATATCTACTACTACTACTACTACATGGATGCAGTAACCCTAATTATGTCACATCCATACCCATCGCTTATGTAAAAGCTTTCTAAGGAGAGATACGGCGGGACTCTCTTCTCCTCACTAATATCGCAGCCTGGTGTTATAATCATCGAGGAAATGTATATCAGGCATCTGGAGAACACAGTTAGGCGCCGCCTTTTGCGTGGGTCGTTCAACTTGACTCGAAGGCAAATATTACACCGAAGCGTTCTGCAACTTGATTGAGATTCCTTTCAGTCAAACCTCGGTGACAAAACCGCAGTTCGCTCTGAGCCTGTGACACTGGATTATGCTTCAAGTCTTTGAGCGAAAATAAGCAAAGGAAAAGAAGGAAATCTACTGGAAAAGGAAAAGAAAGTGTCTTCAACTTGATATCATTGAGGCATATATATTGTCTATTCGTATATTCTTGATGAATCTGTATTCAGACTTTACTGAGGAGGAAAGTTTCTGGAGCTGATAGAGTTTCCAGATATCAATGGTGACGATTTTTGTAAGGCCATGATGGCAACAATATCGGTTCACTGTTATTTTTTTTAATGTAGAAAGAACGAGGTTTGGTGTCCTCATTAATAGAAAGATAAGAATAAACCATAAAAGTTACCTACTGAAATGATAGCTGTACGAACCAATATATTTTGGGCTGCTATAGTCAACAAATATTCTATTCTCTTGCCCCTTCTTTGATAAGAATGGGAGTAAAATTTTATCTAATTAAAGTGTTAAAAGTATAATAATAATATAAATATAATTTGAAGTTAAGTATTATAAATAATATGATGTGAAATAAACAATATAATGATTGAGGTAGGAGCGAATGTGGTTAAAATCACAACAATTCTATTTATTTGCGAATTAAAATTTTTGTTAGTTGGATTTTTTACATTTATCCAGTTGTCTTTTTGTTATTTGCTTTCCTTATACCATTATAATCGTTGGCCTGAATCTTTATGCTACATCAAACAAAGCTACTTGATCTAAGTACTCTGCTAATACACAAATCACAACAATTCTATTTATTTGCGCATTAAAATTTTTGTTAGTTGGATTTTTTACATTTATCCAGTTGTCTTTTTGTTATTTGCTTTCCTTATACCATTATAATCGTTGGCCTGAATCTTTATGCTACACCAAACAAAGCTACTTGATCTAAGTACTCTGCTAATACACAAAGTATATCTTTTAGAAAATAATACAGTATAATAATAATGCAAGTATGTTTCGAAGGTAATTTACTAGATATTATTTCCATTCTAAAGTATAAAATGAAGAAAAGTATTTTAATGACGAGTCGGGATTCACCTAATCTATAAGTCGATTTCACAATCTGCTGGTTTGGAGTCAAATTTATACACACGGAATTCATGAAATTGAGAAGAACACACTAAAACGAGATGCACCTACCACTTGTATATATGCTAATATTACTTTTCCTTTCGAAGACATTCTTACTCTATGACCATCAATTTGTCGAATGGGACCATGCGTGGATTATATCCAGCTTGTCGAAGAACCCTTTCACCTAGCCTCGCTAAACTTTCTCCCGCTAGAGGGGTCTGGAAATTATCGAATGAAGCGGTATGAGCAAACCGCCTTCGTCCTCCGCTAATTAAGTCTTTAATCTCTCCCTCTCTTCCTATTACGGCGTAAATCTTTAATTGCCTGTATGCCGTTTCGGTTCATTACATTTTGCGGGCTCGATAACTCGCGGACTTGGAAGTGAGAGAGGAATTTGTTTGGGGCAACAGATGAACCGCTGTGGTAACACAGGAGAGGAAAGGGATAAACACGAGAGCGATGATGAAAACTTCACGACGTCGCGACGGAGAGAAACAGGAGCCCCAGAACGAGGGGAAATGGGAGAAGAGAGCAGGAAGGATGAGGGAATGAATTCCAAGAGGATTTCGGCTAGATCTAGGAGCGATATCTACATTAATACCCTACAAAGCTGCCTTGGAGCTCTCTGGAGTCAGTAGGCCAAATTTTTCACAGGACTTCTTCCGTATAGACGCGGTAGAATTGTGTTTATGTACATGTATTAATATATTTACACAGAACCGTCGCAGATAGTCGCAAATACAGAAGGCGACGTTATTTCATACGGAATTCAAACAATACTACAAAGTTATATATGTAAAAATACAGAATACAATATTACAAAATAAATAATTTTATATTTTCTTAAGTTTGCGTAATAATTTACAACCACCACAAACAGCATCTTTAAGGGTGTCTTATTGGGGTCATATTGATCCGACGCGATTAATTAAGGATTAATAATTGCTCAAAGAATTCATCAAATCTTCAAGCATATAAATAAAGACTATAATAACATACACGAACAACTTATTGTTTGACTCGTAATTTATTTTGTTGTCTAACTTGTAAGTTAATTGATTGAGTTCATCGATAATTATATGGTGTATCCTCTAAATATGACTTTACCCTTAATATTAATTTTTTCATAAATACAGTGAAATTGAAAGATGAACAGGAGTTATTTTCTAGTCTATACAGGTCAACCATCTAGATATACTGGTGGTAGTGATTACCTAGTGCATACAATGTATCACAATTTTGTTCGAAAGTGAGAGAAACAGAGACTCTGTTATACTGATAATATACGCTAATATACTATGCAATCAGGGACCGTAAATTTTCAATTTTATTTGTACATCTCATCTAAATTAATATCGTACAAGTTGCCTAATGGCTTGGGGCAGAGAATATAAACAATAGTCATTTGAGCTAATTTTCTGTTGTTAACGCGTATCATTCGAAAGAAGAATGAATTTTAAAGCGACTTATCCTAGAATGTATTTCCTTTAGTTTACGCTTATTATTGGATCAGCCGAAGTAGCAAGGGGGTCGTATGATCCTGGTCAAATCCTCCGCGAATATCCTTCCATCCTTCCTTTACAAATACCAAAAAATGTGAAATATCTACGTTGTATTTAATTTGTCGTAAAAATATTCTGAAGCACGTCTCTGAATGATGTGTCACTTGAAATAATCATCACAAAAAAGTTTATCATTAACAGCGGAATGAGGCCTAAGAAATCAATTCTGAAATATTAATGTGTTGATTACTGGAGTATTTACTTTCTTCTAATTTGTATCGAGTTTTTAGTTTCTCCTTTTCCAAACATTGAATCTCCATCTTAGACTTCACGAAGAACTGCGCATTTTGCGTTAATAGGAAGAAAGTCGGTTCTTGGGTAGTAGTAGTATTGTTAAAAGTGCTTCGACAGCTTAGGTCATTTCGCACATTGGCTCCCACCGGGATTCGAACCCGGGACCGCTTTCACCAAAGGCAAACGCGCTGTCCACATGACTATCCGGGAGCCCAAGTCGGTTCTTATTTACGTTCATAGTTGGATCGGCCGAAATAGTAGTAGGTTGCATACAGTGATGGGATGTAACGAAGTAAAAGTAATCGGAGCACTTGCACAGTTACATTTTTGGTAATTTTTACTTATAATCGTTACATTAAAAAAAGTAAGTTTTACTTGTAATCTACTTCAAAGGACGTGCGAGTAATCGTTACATTTGAGTAATCGAAAGTGAACAATTGAATTCCTCGCGCGCTGATCGCATCGAGAGGCAATTCTACCTACATCGTTCACCCTGACACCGAACTTATCTTCTCTTGGGAAGGAAGGGGCGAAGGAAAAGAGGGATGGCTGTGACTCTGCCACAAAATATTGTTGAAATATTTGTGCTGCACTGGAGGTATAAATGAATTTCCTACGAGGACTGAACGCGGTAGTTCCTTCTTCGGAGGAATAACTACAGATGTATTTGAGCGGTCTCCAGGCTAAGCTGGCCAAAAAGATTATTGTACCCAGGTAATGAAGCCATTAGTTGTTACCTTAACAATTTTGCAAGCAGAGAAGAATGTGTTTATTGGGTTTCTACAGCCAACCATCAAAGAAAGGATTATTACCTGAACTCGATAAGAGAGCCCTTGACAATGCCCTTGTGTGCTGTAGGCCAATGGCAAGAGTGTTGCTTCAGGGAGTTGAAACAAGATTTTGCAACGTACTAAAGGAAAATAAACTAACCATTGCAGCAGGGCTGATACCTCCTTTAACGTTCACGTGGCTTGAAGGAGAGGAAAAGGAAGAGGCTCTACGTATTTTTAAAGAAGAAATCGTGTCAAATGAAAAGTCTCCTGTACAAAAACATGACTCGTGTGATACGAGCGATGAGGAAGCTATACTTTTAAATATTTTGAAAATAGAGGAATTTTCCCCAACTTCTGATGAAGTGAATAAGTACTTGCTATGTTCCTCAAAGGAAATTGAGTCAATTCACCAATTCCAGATTATAAAAAAGCATTCCTTAAATCAAACGCTTCCCTACCATCCAGTGCTACTGTGGAGCGTTTGTTTAGTATAAGAAAAGATATTTTGCCACCAAAAAGTGGAAAAATATCTGACGAAAATTTAAAATACAATTGTTTTGCAAATTGGATTCGCATATTTAATTGATTTTTTTCTTAAATAAATTTCTGATATTTTAAGAAATTTCAAATTATTTGGATGCCGTTGATTTTAGAATCCATCTTCATCCACAGGTGTAAATTTTAGTAGAAAATAAATAGTTAGGTACTGGAATTACTGTTGTAATCATAATTTGAGTTAAACTTTAATGCTATGGCATTTAATTTAAATGTTAGATTGCATGTTAGTACTCCCTGTTTGAAAAATATGTTTACTGAGATTGTATAATCTACAGGAGCAAAATAGTTATTGTAATCCTACTAATTACTTTTTCAAAAAGTAATTTGTAATTGTAACTGATTACAAATTTTACAGAGTAATTGTAATTGAGCCCAATAACATTTTTTCAGTACTTTTCCCATCACTGGTTGCATAAAACCAATTACCTTTTACGCATATGCAATTTCCATAAATTTATCAATCAGTCGCAGCCTAGCTTCTAATCTCCTTTCAATCAAAGATTCCCAACCTCTGTCTAAAAACATTTTTGTCACACTTTGTTTTTATCGAATTTTGTAATTCGCATTACAGTGTATTAACTATGACGTATCCTATACATATTTTGTATGTCATTGAACAAATAAATTATTATTATTTCTCCATATATTATAGAGAAATCCGCAAATATCCTCGCATTTCTATCTACGATGTCGCTCAAGTTGTTGATATAAACCATGAAAAGGAGGACTACGAAGAAGAAAAACGGTTCCAATGATTGCAAAACGCGGACAATAGAAGCAAGAGGAAGACTGTTCATAAATGCGGAGACACGAAGGCTTTTTAAAGGGAAGAACGGCGGAGTTGTGTGCGGAAAGCAGTATGAGGAAGAGAATGGATGCTGTGGATGGAGGGAGAGGTATTAAGCCGTAAGCCTAAGATATATATGTACACATGTACTCGGTTGACTCCCTCTGGTCTTGTTTCACTTTCACCGGCTTACATTTTAATCCACCGTGGCTTTTTCCGCAAATTGGGTCCTATTCCCAATCTAGGAAAAAAGCGCAGAGATAGAAAATAAATCCGTGTTCAAGGAAAGCTCGGTCACATTTTCTAGAAATATCCATAATAGTCAATCGATCCGTAGTTTGCTCTAATTTCGTCATCTTCGGATTCGTAGGCTATAAACAGTTTATTTATCAATACTTACCTTAAGCGATTTATAAAAATAATTTTATATAACATAACTAAAATCTATTCTGAATCAAATATTCCGAATTAATTTTCCTACTGATATGTTAGTACTTTGCTCACCAAGTGCAATCTACACGTATTAGCGCTATTTTCAAGAGGCAAGCATTAAAATGATGGGAATTATTTAAATAAGAGAATCTCAGTACATATGAATTCTTCCTGAACGCTTTTATTTTAATACAGCATGAAAGATACAAAGGAAACTAAGAATTACCTTGAGTTACTTATGAATGTAAAAGAGTCCCTTCAAAATCTTATAAACCGCAAACGAAAACAGTAATAAAGAGAAACGTTTAATTGGAAAAATATAGGCGGAACTTTACTCTTTTCTTATGAGAATATAGGAATTTTCGTAACTATCTTATAAGGCTTCCACCCCACCGGGTGTTGCTACCTTAGGCACCACCCAGTCTGAGATGATGTATTGTCTGCGCAAAGGTATTGTGGTTTGGTCCAGCAGGGACGAAAACAACCGAAAGAAAACAATTGCTTAATTTCTTCATTTCGTTTATAAGTTATGATTCATTCAATAGCGAGCGCTGGATATAAAATGAAAAAACGTTTTGATAAAAACATTCATACACTATATTTCACAAGATATAAGTACAATTGGAATAAATACACTGGAATTTAATAGCAATAATAGTGTAATTTATTTTTAATCACATTTGATTGTAATAAAACGTAATATATTTGGACTGATAAAATTTAATGCTGATTTTTCATTGCTAATCATAGTATGATTGTAACTCCTTGTGGCAATGACTTGTATTATACATGCTTTTGTAAGTCGTTGGATAGACACATTTATTATTTTTATTAAAACCGAATGCTTGTAAGGTGAGGCATACCAGTTAAAAATCCGTGTGCAAACGTCAACGTAAAACTGGTAAGCCCTGACAAACATAATATACGTATAGCATTTGAAACATATCAGCTTTGATTTTCATAAATGAAACAAAAAATCAGAAAATAACTCCTAAATTGTTTTCTTCAACGACAAAGAAACCAACTAAGATTCTACCACCATAAATATAATACCTGTTTACGGGTTGTATACCAAAACTACCAAAAGTATCTACATATGTATAATTATTACTTTAAGGTTTAATAAATTTATTTCATCTTCAATTAGGATACTCATAAACGGGTCTATTTGTGCATACCTTTTGGGGTATTGAAACACATTATCATCCGATTTTATTTTTGCTTCCGTGAAGAATTCTTGCAGATTTATCACTTGTATAGCGTTTATTTTTCGATTAAATAGAGAATTTCATCAGTTAAATCTTTCCAATAGCGATATCGAATTATTCAAACAGAATTTATAAATATTTTCCGCAATTTCGCAGGTAGAAACGCACAATATCTGCCGGAAAGAACTTTTAAGGGAATGAGAAAAGTGAAAGTCTAGCCTTCGTTTCCATCTGGTTCGGGATAATCGGAGCATTAAAATCGGAGCTAACAATGTAGCCACGAAACTTTCAACAACACCTGTTACGGGTCGAATGCCAAATCAAGGGTAAAATTTCCTTGCTAACAATAACGGTTTCCTTACAGAAGAAAAGGTTAAAACCATGAAGCCAGAAGAAACGCCTGCCAAAAGGCTGAGACGAAAAACATAATAATTTGAGAACAAACTTTCCTATTATGCAATAAGAGATCACATTAAGAAGAAAAGAATGGGCATTGAGACAGAAAGAAATGAAACGTTTGGGGAACTTCGAAATGTGTGTATGGCATAGAATGGTAAAAGTAAGTTTTGTTGATAGGAAAACTAAAACGGAGGTGCTGGAGAAGGATTGGGCGGAGAGGGTTTTAAATGAAGTGTTTAACCATTGACAGAAGAAATGAGTGGGCCATATATTGAAGGGAGAGGGATTGGTTAAGACTGTTTGAGGGTAATTCAATTAATAGTAGTCAAATTAGTAACTGAGGGTTGAATTCAGCGAAAAAAGAGAGGGGAAGACAGAGACAAAAATGTTGGATGGCATAAGGGGTGGGGTTAACTGTAAGGAAATGAAAAAGATGGTGCCTCATAAGTATTTCTGAGTGAACTTGGACCTACCGAAAGGTAGTATAAAATAATATATTATGTATGTATGTAATACGAAATCGTTAAGAAATGAATCTTTACTGTCCCATAATTTTTCAAGACATTTATAATACATAAAAGTTGGTTAAGGCAATTCCCCTGGCATGCAACGTTTTTTTCTGCTTTGAATAGTCAATCATATCAATAATAGTGGTAATGAAAGTAGCACACAATGATGGTGGTGGTGACCTAACAAGGTCAGTAAACCATGTTTTTCCGTTGCTTTCTTTGCAAAAATTTTCCCACAAAGTAGTATTTTTTTGTGTACTTTTATGAGCTAGGGTTAGGTGTGAGAAGAGACTCATTAGTCTCAATTTCCTCCGAATAAAAGCCACTTTATTATTATTATTTTTCAAGAACCGGCTACATGGACGGAGCATATTAAAAGCTTGATTTTCAAATGTTTAAACCTCTAATGCCCAGTAATACTTAATACTTGTTAGACTATTTGATTCTGTCGATAACGTCACTATGAATTCTTTATGAATACAATGATCTTTTAACCTATAGCTTTGTAAGATCGTCAATATTGTTTGCCAAGTTGAGGTCGTTGGAGAATCACACAGTTTTTCTATTATTTCTCAATTATTTGTTGCAGTAAATAACTCAAAATCGGTAAGGATTTCTTAAACAATATTTTGGCATATTCTGACTATTTATTTGCACGGTAAAAAAATCAAAGAAAATATTATATTTATAAATATTCGAAAAATGTTTACATTTCCATACTTCGAATGCACATATTATAATAAATAAAAGTTTAATTTACATAAAATATACGGCGCGGATTCATCTTTCATCCTTGTCCGAGTCTTTAGCTAATGTTACAAATTCTTTAGGACCAGCTAGAGTTAGGAATACTAGTAACTTAATGTATCATGCTGGATCCTCTCAGGATACCAAGGTAATTTAAATTTGTTTACATTTTTATAAAGTATAATAAGTATTCAAATTTTTCTCTTTTATTCCTTTCTCGCCGCCAAGTTACGCCTAAGTACTTTCCTCTATCATTTGGTATTTAGTTCTAGTTATTTTGTTTCTTCTTTGACTACTGCAAGGAAAATATAAGAATTAAGAAAATGTATTTGCTATATGAAGAGCATCATTACTAAAAATGTCCTCCGAGGACACTTCTTGTTATCTTAAGGGTTAAAGTGGTCTGAGCTGTATTCTAACGCATACAGCGGCATTCCTTGCCGTGGAAAGCAAGTATAAGAAACGCCAGATCCCGCGGAGCGAGGCCTGCGTTTGCATAATTAAGGCACGGCTTAATTACCTATAAATCGAATTCGCCTCGCCGCTTCTCCTGTTGACTTTCACTATCGGTTTCCAATCTAAGTTTCCAAACAAAAATGAAAGAGGTATAGATATTTTCCAAAAGTTTCAATCAATAAAGGAATCCAGCTTCCTTTCCATTAAAACCAAATGCAAAGTTCTTCTTATAGACCGAAATGGAGTGTCTACTTTTTGAAACAGAAATGACAGGGAACTAGAGAAAATAGGAGAAAGTAAATATTCCGAAAACGCAACAAAGGTATCTTTCGGGATTTATGTTTGAGGAATCTTTTAGTTGTAGCTAAAATTAAATTTTCAATAATCATATAATAATTAGAATAGTGGCACTATTAAGTGATAAGTTCCAGAATACAATAATAATATTAGTCATTATTTGGGCCAGATTGAGACTAGAAGCCTCTTCTTCCATCTAACCAATCGTTATTAACTGTAGAATAATTAAAGCAAAGAGAATAGTATGATTAGAAAAATTGTGGAAGTAAAAGAGCTGAGAGATTCTCATGAAAAAAATCAACTGCAGGAAAACACCCACAAAGAAGTGGGGTGTGAAAAACCTGAGCAAACCTGCCGATAGTAATAACTAAAAGATGAGAAATAAAGAACACGAAAAAATACAAAAAGACATTACCGGTAAGTACTTGTATGTGATACATACATAAGAATCAGTTCACATTTAAATAAATCATATCAATATACATAATAACATTAAACAAACAAAAAATAGAAAAAGTATTTGGATTTTCATCCATTCCGTACATTCAATGCAACATGGGTGTTTCATATTTCCAGGAATTAAAAGAGGAAGGGAACGATAGGCATAGCTTTGATGAACGATAAAAATTGTGTTTTATTTATTAGAGGTTTTAAATCTCCAAAAGCCGTTATTGTAGGCGTCCCTCGTCCATTCCCCGGTATTCGGAGAAAACAAGAAAGGAATGCCGTTTTATCCGATTATTGGGGAATGAGATGAGGGGCACCGACAAAGACGGCTTTTGGAGATTTAAAACCTCTTATTCATTAACAGCCATATTCCAAATTTTTATTTATTTAAATTGTGTTTTATAAGATATATGAGCTATGTTTATTACAGAGGAGGTACAAAAAACTTCTCACTGGGTAGTAATATCTTAAAGAAAAGAGAATTACGGAATTTACAGAATAAAAAGGAAAGTGGTGGAATATATATATATATATGTCTGAAGCGGATTACGTATTCAAAGATAGGGAGCAATTGAGGAGTCTTGTGATTAGATGCCATTAGCATGCGTAACCCAAAAGTGAACACGTGATTGATATGTATGGGAGCGTGAATCCTTGAATTATTCATCGAGAAAATGCTCTCGTAATGTAAAAATTGTCTGATCCGTAACCGGACTAACTAAAAAATTTCAAAGTTATAAACAAAATAACATATACATATAGTTAAGAGGATAAACGAGGCTTATTTGAAAATGGATAGGGCAAATTTTCAATTAATAAATTACTATTTTTATGTTACCATAAATTTTAATAATAAATTTCAATAATTTTTTAAATTCAAATAAATTCAAGCAAACGCAATCGGAAATCCTTTTCTATAATTTGACTATTAGTAAGCATCTGGCTGAATAATAGACCATTTCATGGAATTGCTATTGTGTTTCTATTTCATTTTGCAAAATTGTGGTATTGCGGTTTGAATAGGAGAATGAATGAATTGCCGTATTACCTTCATTCTCGGGTCAAAGCCTTAACTCCCTCGCTTATCTATATAGAAGATCTAATTCGGTTTCAAATTGTTAATTAGAGCATTAAAGTGAGTTTTACGTAGCATTTGTACCAATTCAATTTTTTTCTGTTTCTAGTTTCCAATATATCCAAATGTTAGGCATGATGGAAAGAAATACGTGAGTACGAGCTAATTTTGATTGTCTCAGTAAAATTCAGAAAAATTTTTAATAATAATAAAAGGTCTTTTCTAATAAAAAGTCTCTTCTTACATCTAATCCATCGTTACATGAGAAACAGAAAGAAGGAGATAGTTTGTAAAAGTACACAAAGAAAACTAATATGTGGATTTAAAAAAACCTAATCTGAGGGCTCAGGAAAAACTTTCCACTGCAGGAAAACACTCACAGGAAGGGGAGTATGAAAAACCAGCGAAACCTACAGATAGAAAACTATATTTTGTGATGAAGGAGAATGGAAAGAGTTATGAAAGACAAGCAGAGAATAGATAAAAATTATACATATATATGCATATAAAAAGACAGGGGAAAAATACATATTCACTTAAAGCAATCAAATCAAACATCTTCACAAATGACACTAATTATAGATGAATTTAAAATAAACATTAACATTAGGAGATATATCTCAATGAAGGAAATTAAATTACTTTCAGAAACACATACAAATGCAAGATGAGAAGGTATAATACACTAAGATGACAAAAGAAGAAGATGTTGCAAGAATTATAGTCTAACAAAGATAAAACACGTAAAAATATTTTTAAAATAAGATTACAATTTGAAACACATACAAATGAAATATTAAAAGGTCTAGTACACTAAAGATAAAAGAAGAAAGTGATGCAAGAATTGTAGCATAAAAATATATAAATATTTCTAAAATAGTAAAAGGATTAAATAGATTAGGTTAAGAATGAATAAAATGATCAAATCATGGAATTTTTAAACTCCAGCAACTAAATATGAAAACTTATGAGCTTTTCGGAATGCAAGAAACCTTAAGTAAATTACACAAAATATCTTATATCCTGCGGAGAAGAAGAAGGAAGTGGTGAATGTAACGTTCTTGAGAATTCCGAACAATATAACACTGACCGACGAGCGTGTTTTCCACACCCCTTCTATCCCTTCTCTCCCTTCCCACCAGCATCTTTACCTCCTAATCATCTTATTCAAACCTTCATCTCCCTTTTTACTTGTTTCTTCTATATATATATTGATGTGCTCGTATCTTCTATATATATTGATGAGCTATAAATAAGAAATTGCCGGATGGTGATAATCCGCTAGTAAAACATGTCGCCTCAATAAATTCTGAGGGAGTGTGCTCTGATTTACGTAGTACGTAGTAACGCCTTCGCGTATCGAGCTCACCTTTCAGTCGTTTACAGTAAGTAGTAGAGTAGCTTAGCTCAACCGTTTGTTTCTCGTTTACATTGCTTTTATAATATTTCTGCATATAGTGAATTTAATAGGCCTTCAACTCTGAGGTCCCGGGTTTGAGTCCCGGTTAATCGTATTTTTCCGGGATAAGGCTTGGGCGTTTGTGTTCGCCGTGTTTGTGGGCATGCGCAAGTTATATTAATACTGACGTAATTGGGGGCATCCGTTTCCCTTAAAGATATAAAAATAACAATGCATGTAATCTTCTCAACCAAATATATGAATAAAAAGATATTTAAACAAAATGATGGAAATTGTGTTTAACACAATTTAATGCGCGTTATAGATGCGCGTCTTAATCCAAATTACGAAGTATAAGAAGTGAAAAATAGTGACATGACTAGGACTCGAACCCAGGTATTTTCACTTCTTATGAAAGATATTTTAACATTAAAATTAACAATTTGAAAAGTTTCCCTTGAATGGGACGTAACGGGAGCATTCCAATGTTTAATCCAGTGATGGCTTCTTTAATTTTGAAAACTACGTATTTTATTCATTTTATGGGTTCGGGTAAATTAGAGAGTAACCTTGAGAGGGCATTTCGACGCTGTTCGTTCGCAAACTCCCGATCGTATCCTTCAGCGCCATCCCTGCTGCCAAATGGCGGTTGTTAACGGTTAAAAGTTTCATTCCTTCTCATATCGCAACCTCCCACGCTAATGTTCCTCTCGCCGCTATCTCGCCGCCTCACACGTGAGGGAATGATGCGCACGATGCAAAGTGAGGGATAAACTAGACAGCGGGGAATTGATGACGTACTCGCCCGTAATTGTATTCGAAACAAGACCGAGTGGCATTTCTGTGAGATTTCGATAAACTTTAATTTGCGAATCAATCGAAGCCAAACATCTGCTGGAAAAGATTGTGCCCAAACTTAACTGTTTGTTTAATCTGCATCTTGTAAATCCTTTGCCTGGTGATTTATTGCTTCGCGTTCGATCGTTCTCGGAAGAAGTATTTTAAGTGTTTCATATATTTAGTAGTATTTTAAGTGTTTCATGTATTTAGCCGTAAAGAGCAAATGTGTATGGAAAATGGGCAAATAGCTGCTAAAGAAAGTAATCGGGGGTAAAAAACAAGGTAAAAACAGAAAGGAAGACAAAGGCAAAAGTAATTAGATTGCATAAAGAGTGGGGTAAGCTGCCGAGAAACGAAATAAATGGAGTTGAATGGGGAATATTAAGCTACATGAACCTACTGAAAGGCAAAACACTCATGCATGTGAGTTAGTAGCGTCACCATAAAGTCCCACATAATATAGGTATCTACCAAGAATTGTATATAAATGAGAAACTTAGGAAAAAATTAAAATAAAAAATAAGTGCTTATGCTTGTATACTGAGTTCTTTATACTGGAATGATGGAATTGACATTCGATGGCGAGATTTCGTGGAATGACACAATGATGACAAGGATGTTGTCTTCAGTACACATAAAAACATTTATTTTGCTATTCACATGCCCTTAAAATTTGAATAAAACATTCAAAATCCTCTAATCAGGAAGAGTTTTCATTTAGTCGCAGTTTCATTTCTACATTTGGTCAACCTGACTTTTAACCAGTTGCTTCTTTAATATTATTAATCGATCTTTATTACTATGAACTGGATACATGATTATAAGATGTTATATTAATATTATTTGAGGAATTTAATTATTTTATTTTATTTTCAAGCATATTATTCATTTCATCTTCTTTCAGTCAAATATTAAGCATTTTATCTCGTAAAACAGTTAAAGCATTGAATTTTTTTCAACCGCTATCATGGAAACACTATATTGCAAAGAGCCTTTTCGCTTTATATCTGTCAACGATCTTTTTATTTATCACATTTATATGTAAATATAATTAGCTGAAAAGAAATAAGTATGATATAAAAATCCAAATAAACAAATCAAATTCTCATGAAAAATAGTGAACTATTGTGAGTTGCATGTAATTAATTTCTGATGGTGAATTCTAACTATGTACTCGTTACTGCGCTGACCGTATAGCTTACGTGTTTTTGTCAAAAAAGAAAGATTTTCCATACTTTTCGAAGAAATATTACGGAAAGGAGTGTCTAAAAGAAGGCGCCGAATTGTAACTGGCTGAGAATTCCACTTAGAATTGAATAAAGTATTAAACATAAAACTTGAAAAAAACTCTTTTTAAAATTAGGTAGGCAAAGTAAAAATCCACTTTGCTGGCAAACACCCACAGAGAAATTGGATGAAAATTTAACTGCTGTGGGTAAAAGAAAACAAAAAATCAAAAAATACGAATCACTAGAAAATGATAAAAAAATAAAACGCATATAATATACAAATCTAAAAGAATGTAAGTTGGAAAAAAAGAAGAGACTGGGACCAAAATCATGTACCACGCCTCGGGTTAACAAAGCACTTGCAAAAAGTATAGGTCTCGATGAATAAAATCCATTTCGGCACATCATGAACTTCAAACTTCGCGTGGAGCAAGTTAAAGTTCAGCAATTACAGGTGGGACAGCGCGGCAGGATAAAATTGCAGCTCTCGACGCGACTAAACAAACTCCTGTGGAAAGTCTCTCCGGACCAACGAGTCAACGCTGATAACTATGAAAACCACTCTGCCTCTTTACATTCTTAACGAGGGATAAATAAAAGATTCTCGGAAAATAAGCTTCGTTTACAGCCACCGCTCGGGTATTCGGGTAGTTGATTTGACGTGGATAAAGTTTCAGGGAGAAGTTGTTACGTGGAATGCAAGTCTGGCGAGCCTCGTTATTTTACTTTTTGCTTCGATGTGAGTTAATAATAAATTTTAAATGTTGACTCTTATAAATTAACGAAAAACGTAATGAGCACGAGCGCATATTATTACGATGTGAAAAATAAGTTATTTTACTGTTACATATGTACCATGATCCTTCCAGACTAAAACTCATAAATAACAAACCTTTTATAATTAGGTGATGTTAAAAATTTCTATAGTCAAGTTTATGGCGTTCCATATCTTGATTGCTTAGAACATTCTTCCTACACACTAGATAATAAAATACACGCATAAAAGAGAATATATGAAGAAGTTACATCTACTTCCGAATTTTAAAATCAGAAATAATTGAGAAATCACATGGTTGAACAAAAACTAGGTAAAGATTTGGTTCAGCAATTAAATAATGATTAGACTATTATCGAACTTATTGCAAACCTGGAAATTCTTTAGAAGTTTTGTTCATCGCAATTTAATTGGTTAACAAATCTTAAAAAAATAAGAATATATTTCTAATGAAATATTACGTGATCACCTTCCTCCAATCCGTCCTGTTACGACCAGTATCAAGGCTTTTCTATCGTTAATAAAGTATAAAAACGCGAAAAATTGTCATTGGGAAGAATTCACAATATAAATGAATTAAATAACCCGACAAATTTGGTGCCATAAAATGTTGTATCTCATTTGATGGAGAGGTCAATAATATATAACTATTAGAAAACAAAACACGAAGGTTGAACGATAATGTAGAAAAACCAAGGTTCCCATCGGCTTTTAATATTTTTTCCGAAACTATTACTATAGGAATGATCATAAAATCAAGAGCAAAATTTTTGACAGTAATATCACAAACCAATGTTACTTTTCGTTCCAACTTGCTTTAAATGATTCCATTGAACTCAATAATGGAAGATAAATTAGCTCGACGTGCAACTTCCTCCATCCTAATATGCCTTCTTCTGTATCATAATAACATACCATTAGTGAGCTATCTTTCCAAAATATAGGCATATTGTTTTTAAATTATAGATAAGGTCTTCCAATCGAATTCGTTCAGTTTGAGAATAATTAATTGAGGTGAGGAATTAAAACACTAGGGTGTTCCAACAGCAGAACTAAAATTAGTTCGTAAACACATGAAAATTTACAAAAATGTCTTGTAAAAGCAGTAGCTGCCCGAGAAATATTTTCAGGCCCGAAAAGGGGTCATTATGACTACTCTTTCACATCAATAAATTCAAATTTGATTTCTTTAGTGCTTGTTTTTATAGTATACTTTATTTTCTGTTCCTTTTGAAGCGTAAACCATTTTTCTTAGAATGGTTATCGCTTCAAATCATCCATACAAATATATTTAGTGATAATATCTCATTATTATAAGTCTAATCCCAAGGAAAAACGGACTTGATAAAAGTCTGACTGGGCCGGAAATCGAACCCGGGATCTTCCTCTATCCGGGAGGCGAGGGAGGGAGGGATAGTCTAGTAAAAGTTGTTACCTTGAATTTTTTACAAATTAAGAAATACCACAATGTGAACCCTGAGATGGTTTCGTTTATTGTATAGGTAGCTTTGAGTAACCTCACTATGTTATTTTCCCATTCCACCCAGAGTTATTTTTTATTACTGATAAGTACCATTGTGAGATCGCTTCAGTATCTTCATCAACAATTAATTGGCATTATTTAAGGAAAAATGTTAACCCTGGGTTATAATCTGGAAAGATTTTCCCCTAAAAACTTTTGAGACCTCTTGAAAAGCTCTTTTAACTATGAAGAACTAATGGCAAACGTTCTTCCTAGTTTGTGATAAAGGTAAATTCATATCGAAGGGCTTTTACGATTTTCAGTAAAGGGGCTTTTTCCAAGCTAACCAGAAAGAAATAAGACTTTTCACCATCGAGGCATACCATTATTCCTCGGCATACTTTTCCTACGTACACACAGATACGTGATACGAGATACGTACACTCTTTTCTCGTCTCTGCAGTGATAAAATTTAGATTCCTCCTGGATTTTTGGACTACTTTCATTGACTCTTGGATTGCATATCCTCATTATGAGAAAGGTATACTACTATGAAGACTTGCATTTACGGAATATGTATAATATAAAATAATTTATTGAGAATTCAAGCTATTCTTCTGGCCAAACCTTATCCAAAGTCACTGCCGAAGCACACCGTTCGGTAATGCATGACGTAATGTGCACCCCAAAAATTTGACGTCACGGGAAAATACTCGTTTTGCTCATATCTTTGAGTAATATACTCATATTTTTTACCTTTTCATTTTTTGGTATTTTTTATCGAACTTTAGAGGCTTATCGGCCAAAACAATCTGACCGTACAGTTCTGAGAACTTGGTTACGCTAAGCCGTATTCACCAGCCTAATCTCCGAACCTTTCCCTCGGAGCAGCTTGACCTTTCCTCGCCCTACTCAACCCTCAGCTTATATCCTATGTTTAGAAAATGTGTAACTTTCCCCAATCAACTTCCGCTCAACTTCATAGTACGGTTGCTCTCAAGGTTCAAGTTGTTCCATATAGCCTCAAATGACAAGCTTTATACATTTACCTGGATCTGCTCTGCCTCCTAGAGGCTTTTCAAAGTATCTACTGAAGTATATTTACCAAGAGCTTAAGTCGTGGCCGACGTCTAGAAACTCGTTTAATAGCCATTTCAGGTACCAGGAAAACTCCTGCTTATTAAACCAATGTAGGATATGTATTACTATATATTTGATTTTTAGGTGTAGTTAACTTCTTTTATTCTCCATATTTCTCCGCAATTTCTTACTATTGCTCATATCATATTGCGCTTCAGACAATTCTTTGCATATTGACATTCACAACCTTTTCTTCTCCAAGTAAATACGAATTTTGGTCTTCGGATTCTCATTCACATCTTTAAACCAATTATATCTTATTCTTCCTTTCACCATAGGATAAACATTGACATTATATTTATACTACAACACATGGTCACTTATAAAGCAGTTGTTAAATTGTTTTCCAAATTTACATTGAACAGAATAGGATTAAAACTTTTCATTATGTTTTAAAATCCATTTGAACACTTTTTCATATAAATTTAAGGCAATATAACAACTAAATTATGAGAGATTTGTTCATAAAATACGGTAGTTTTCAAGTAACAAGAAAAAATGAAATTTATTATAGGAATAATTGTAGGAACATAAAAGAGGCAAGAGGAAATTTTAGTTTCAGATGCTGAAAATAATTGGATGCTTTGTAAAGTTCTTGTGAAAAGGATTCAGGAAATATCAAGAAAAATATAAACTAAAGGCCTTGCATGAATAAAGGGGATGCAAAGGCAATGAAGTTTCAATCTTTGCATTTAAAACAAACATATAAACTATAAAATACAGAAATAGTTTAAGTACTGCTATAGGGAAATGAATACCAGGTAAATTTGGATGCAGTCTTTGCCCATTTAATATCTAAAACTGATGTTCATCAAAAGGTAGCAAATATTTCTCCCTATACGTAGTATAGAGAAAGTATTGTATTCGCAAAAAAGTTCGACCTACAGCTTTCGACGGAAATAGATGTTTTGGGGCCCATAGAGCTTGTTTTCGCTATTTTCCCGAACATATCTGCCTGTGTGTCTGTCTGTGGTAAAAACGTTTGTGTGCGCTCTATCTTAAAAAGTAATTATCCGATCATTTCCAAAATTCATATTTAGTATTTTCCTAACAATGCCAAAAGTTGATTAGTTTTTGATGAATATCGCTTAACCGGAAGTTCCGGTTTAAAAATAAAATTAAAATTTTGTTTCTTTAATATCTCTGTCAGAATGCAATAAAGGTATATACAATTACACGCAAAAGTTATAGAAAAAGTACTTTACTACAACTTTTGTATGAAAAATCTTTTTGTAACACTGATTGTTTAGGAGTTATTCATGAATAATGGTTAACCGGAAGTTGTTGTTTATCCAGAAATGGAAGTTTCTCATGCATTTCTCTGTCAGAATGCAATGTAGGTATATACAATTACGTGCAAAAGATATAGATAATATATTTCACTACAACTTTTGTTTGAAACGTTTTTTTCGTAACACTGATTGTTTAGGAGTTATTCTTGAATAATAGTTAACTAGTAATTGTTGTTTATCCAGAAATGGATGTTTTTCATACATATCTCTGTCAGAATGCAATGTAGGTATATACAATTATTTACCAAAGTTATAGATAATGTATTTTACTACAACTTTTGCATGAATTATTTTCTTGTAACACGTATTGTTTTGGAGTTATTTATATATTACCGGCATAGGCTTCTGTTTGCAATAAATATGGAGAAAGTCATGTGTTGGCTACATCAGATTTTTAGCTAATGAAATAAAAACTTGATCATTTTCCATAGAATGTTTTTTTAATCAGCAATTATTTTCGCCAGCAAGCTAATATCAACAAGCATTTCACATTGCTAATTACTTATCAAGCGCTTGATAACGCTAGCTCGCTAGAGAATCAGGTAGCTGATTAAAAATATTCTGTGGAAGGTTACAGAGTTCCTATTTCATTTTTAATGGCCTTTAACGAGGTTACACCTTATCAAATTCAACATATTCAATTATTCTTAGTATATAATAAATAACTAGATGATGCATTTTGTTTTAATGGCTTACGTATTTTTCACAATAACATATTATCCTATAACGAGGAACTTCACGACTCTCGTATGAATTCAGTAACAATTCAAGAGCTATATCCTTATTATACCACCTTATATTACAAGTTCAGTTGTATCGAAAATGCAATGAAATTGCTAGATGTTTCCGCGAAAAGGAGAAGAAAGATTTTGCATTATTTATTCCGTTTCTGTGTGGGAGAAGAGAGACATTCCGCCCAGAAGAACCTTTGCCCCGACTTTCACAAAAGAGTCACGTATTCCTCCGATGCAACGAAGGCCATTACGACGGAGTATTTCATGTATCTCTGCCCTCTGCGAAAGATTTCTGCCTTTCACACTCTAAGAGAGGTCACGGTTGGCGGAAATCGAAGCTGAAACTCTTTTTCTGGTCTTTTGTTACTCGTTTGTGTAAAGGAAATTTTTTGTGCACACGGGAGGAGGTAAGTCCATTGAGAATGGGCCATTTCCGAGTAATTGGATGTTACGTCGTTATCACAGCATCGAATATAAAATAGTAAGGTTCAAAATATCAACATCGTTACATGGACATAAGTCCTCAACCAGACAACTATGGAACAGCTACAATAATACCTATTTTGGATAAGGCGAATGCATGGAAGCATACGAAAGGATTGGAAGCTGTTGCAGACGTGAATACAGAATTATCAAAGGAAAAGGTAAAGATGGAAAGGAATACGATTCATTTAAATGCCTCTATACATTAATACATGAATCGAAGTAGCCAATAAATATGAATTTAAGAAATGAAGGATTTTCGTTGCAACTGGTTCTACTAAGGTAGTCATTTCCGAAACTTAAACATGATTAGCTTGCGTATTTTGTTCGCGGGAAAAATGACTTCTTAAACGATTCGTTCAAGCAACTATTTCTTTAATCTTCCTCTCAGTTTCAGAATGGTCTATATAGCTGGGGGGTCGCGTTATATCGGTTACAATGTCTGATAACACAATTTCTCTTAACTTATTTAGTAAATTCATCCTTTGAATTAGTATTAGTTGAATTAGGCATGTAATTTATACAAAAGTTTCGTGTAATATCGTGGGACTAGCTACAGATGGGTCATTTAAGTTCATTTTATTAAAATAATGATTGATCACTCAATCATATAAATATAATTCGAATTTATGCGCTTCTTTTCTAAGAATGACATATGACACTTAAGAGTTTGCAGTGTGCTCGGCAAAATAATTGATTTACATTTACATGTATACTCTAGAAGTCGCCTCTTAACTTGTGACAGAGATTCTCGAAGTATATTTTGACATTTTGATGTTGATATTTTTATAATTTGTTCTTAAAGTTTTACAATGGCAAAAGTGTATAGTTAAATGCTTTAAATTTAAATTGTCGTTAAATCTCTATATCGAATGATTAATATTGCTTATTTGAGGAAATTTCAACTTTTCGATATTTCAAATTCATCATTTTAGAGTGAACACAAAAACATCTACAGATTTACCCTCAAGTCACCTTGGCATGTATCTGAGGATGATGCACCATGATTCAGGAAAATTGATGCTAGAACGGTTCGCTACCAAAAATCGTTATTTTCCGCGGACGATACGCGAGAGTAATCGATTAGGGAAGTGGAGTCATGGTGCATGTGTTAGGAGAAAGACATCATAGACATGCATCTCCAGCCTTAAGCCGAATTGCAGATTTCTGGTTAAATATATAGATTTACTTGTTAATTCTACTTAATCATCATCTATCATTCATCATTTCTGGATAAAATGTATTCTTGAAGCGAAATCTGTTACTATGGTTCTCGTCGCAGTATCAAAACGAGATATGAAACAGTGAATACGCATAATATTGTTATATTATATTATTATTTATATTAATATTATATTATTATTTTTAAGAATACACTAAAGAAGTTTATTTGAATTTACTTTACAAATTTGAATCCAAATGATGATTCATGGTTGTGTTGGATTAAACAAATTTCTGTTATTTGCAAAAGTATCGTAAAAAAGAGAAAAATAGTGCTAACACATACCATTGATTACACCCTCATTAATATTACAGATTTTTCACTACATATAGGTATCTCATCTAGAGGCTGTGGTTACAATTTTAAATTATTAATGCACAATAACATGAAATATATGAATTAAGGGAAACACTCTTAATCTGCATGGCATGTTCCCTGTAATGGAGGGAAACCTCTTGAAAAACCTCAGATACGGTAAATTATAAGAATGAAAATTTTACGAAAAAGCACAGGATTGCTGTAAATATATTCGTTTAGTACATGCACTTACTGTAATTGTAATAAAATGTATGGTAGTGTAGAATTTTTGTTATTGTGGAAAAATTTTTGTAAATGGACTTGCGATTATTGTAATAAAATGTATGATTTGATATGTATTTAATGATTGGTCTATCTATAGTTTTCTTTATTGCCATTTCAATTTATGATAATGGCCTATTCTATACATACTTTGTTTGCCCTTGGAAAATAATTTATAATAATCGCTATTGTTACATACCCGTTTAGCAGTAAAATACTATCGTCAAAAATCATGCAATAACTATGTGAAAATATTTCAAGCATATTTATCAGCTTAAAATATTTGCGTATTTGAATGAGGAGTTAGAGCATCAGAATGGGATCCTGTGAAAGGTATCTCGGTTAATTCCAGTGTTGGAGGTCGTTTATGCATTCGATTGGTATGGATCGAGCAATGAGCGAAGAATTTGACGAAGATGGAATGCCTTCCACCACATACACGATAACATGACGTCATTAGCTCCGTCGATACCGGCTGCGCATGCTATTTTTAACATAGAGCGGGTAAGTGAAGCATCGAGAGCGCAAAGTGCGTGTTTTTCACTCCCATGTAGGTGGATGAGCGAATTTTAAATCGATCGCCAGCGGTTCGCTATGGCACTGGAATACACGGAGGGGATTCCTGTAAATACTTCACCGCTTTAAACGCCGTTGGAGTATCCAACGATGGGAGAGGTGGTCGTTGCTTCAGCGCTTTTTAAAAGTGCAATTAGCCACAAAGCGTCAAATCGCGTGGAACGCCAGAAATTCTTGTATTCGATTATTTCTTTCCTTATAATTGGTCGTAAAATTTGAAGTTTTCCCCACTTTAATCAATTGTATTTTCTACATACATTTTTCTGCTTAATTTTTCATTAAATATAATGAAGATACGGTAACGCTGAAATGGGTGATTGCTTCCCTAAAGGAGAGTATATATTCCTTTAGTAAAAGTGTGTTTTGATCATTGAAAGGAAATAAAAATTATTATTATTATGGAAATTAAATATATTTACTGAATTTAAATGAATTCTCTTAGAAATTAAATTTTTTAACACCTTAACACATCAACACCGTTAAATTTCGGCTAATAATTAATAAAATTTGGTAAGTAAACAATTAAATTTTCTACAAATTAACTAAATAATTGACAAGAACGTTTTCAACTAGCTCCATATTTCCACCTTAACCTTGCGCTAACACCTAGTAATCAGATAGATATAAATATAAATAATGCAGTACCACCTTTTCTATTTTTCACGACCATGGTTTCGACAATAAGCATACTCTACTTCCACCAATGTTGAACAGACTATACATTATCGAGAAAAAATTTTTTTCTCGAGTGTTGTTTTTCATATAGACTGCCTTTTGCGAAAAAAGTAATTAGATCATCCTAAAACTTGGTAGACCTTTTTTCTATTCATTTATCAATCTTTTACCGCAGTTTGATTGGAGTGGTAGCAGAGGCGACAGCTTCTACCAGCCTTGAAATACTATTACTACAACAAAATACACATTACTGATAACCCTCACAATCTAATCCTTATTTACGACTTTCATCATTTTATAGAAAAAATCTGTAATGACTATTTAGTTTAACTTTGGTTGAATATGTAATTTCTTAACTCACCGAATACCAAAATCCCTTTGAGGAATTAGGTAAACGAGGGAAAAGAATCGTCAGAGGCATCATACAAATGAGGTTAGTTACGAGTTTATAAGGAAGCTCAATTCCACTTCGAACTGATATATTAATTCGTTTTCTTATAAAGAAGCAGAGGCCTCGCACTGTCAATAAAAGTTCTTAAAATGAGAAGGGTCAGGAGCGAATTCGGCAGCCACATGAACTACTCTGTGGAAACTGTGGGTGATTCCTGATTTTGCTCGATAAACGAGTAATCAGCAGGAATGGTAACTAGGGACGGTAGCAATCACGAAGATTCCTACACGTAATCCTAGAGAGCCACGCAACACCTGCGCATCACGGAATGGAAATAAAACTGCACCAATCCAAATTGGATTGCTTTAGCCTCACTCGGAAAATCTAGGTTCGATTCGAAAGTAGTGTAGGTCGCGATTTCCCATTTCCTAACGAAAAATCTCGCGGGATAATCCGTTTCAAGGCGATACGGAGGCGACGGATATTTTTCTAGAATTTTTATCCGACGTACCGAGTGAAAAGTGACTTCTAGGTAATTTCCGGCTCACCGTTAAAAATACCAGGCTAATAGAAATTTTCACCCTGACGAGGCTTTCAACATTCTATTCTAACGCATGTAATAGCTTCCTCTGATTTGGTTGAATCTTATCTTTTATTAACTGAATTGATATTTTATGAACATAAAACATATTGACGGGAGTTGCATGGGTTACAGGGTAAATATTGGAAATTTCGTGACATTGATAACTTTTCGAACATCCACTACGCAATATACAGTGAAATAAAAAGATTGGGTTTTCTAAAGAGAGAAGTGAATGCAAGAGCCTTCTCCTCTTTCTCTTCCACAAAAGTTTAGCTAATATAGCCACTGAAACTTGAGTTTGGGATATTTAAACTATATCACGAAATCACCAATTTTTACCCTTAATGGTAGATAAAGCATGATTCATTTTGAGGTTAACTTAGAACATCCTTTACGCATATCAAGTGCATAATTAAATGGAAAACCTCTTCATTTTGAGCAAAAGTATCTACATTTCAGAAATACAACTGTTATAAATATAGTATACGTACGATTGAATTCAACTAGAATTAAGTTAATTAATGGCTGTAAGTATACGGTTAAATATCATCGTAGTACTGATTCTGAGAAAATTTGCTATTGAGTTGCTTTTCAAAGCTGCTGTTTTATGCTCTTTGATGGACAAATATTCTTAAAATAGTCCAAAATAAACAGTGACGAAAAAACTCATCTGTTGCCATAAATGGTTATTGGTTGCATTTTTGTATGGATTTTTATAATATAAACTTAATGTCAAGGATAAAGAATGGTCAAGTGTGTATCACGTTCGCGTTTGGTGAAATCGGCCCCCAGCTCGATTCCTATTGGGGAACCTTATGTGTGAAATAACCTCAACTTTTGAAGTACTTCGGAAATTACTGGAGCTATTTAACGTAAAATTTACTTCAACAACAGCATTAGTTTTGCTTTAGGACTGGTATTTGAATGCAAACTATATTTGACGAAGTATTATTATACTTCATTCAATGGTTTAAATATTGCTCTATAGCAATGTTCATTGAGTTATCCGTGGGTAAATCATCTCTTGGGATAAATTCACTTTAGCCACGCCCTTTTAGATCAGTGTTCCTATAACAATTGGACAACTGTTCGGATAGGAGCTTTACAAAGCTTCTTCTACCATAAAAAATCTAAACTCAATACTAAAACACATTACTACGGGTGCATTCACCTCTCTGAACTGGGTTGTCTGTTTCTTGCTTGATGTCGGTATCCTGAAATTCCTTTATTTCATTCCCAGCTAAGAAAACATGCACAAAAAGGCAGGAACGGAACATGGATATCCGAGAGGGATAAAATAAAGCCCTCTATCGAAGAAATAAGAAACCACCGCTTAAAAGGAAAAGATTAAACGTATGCTTAAGTTTTATGATCTGAGAGGTCTTCTCAGGCTGGGAACTCACCCGTTACATCTGCGTAAGAGCCTTAGGCCACCTGCTGTTAAATTCATGAATGGAGAGGAAAGGTAAAATTTTCCTCTGAAGAGGAATTACTTGAGAACGGAGATATAAGCCGACTCTAGGCTCATCTAGAATTTTATAACCGTCGGGGGAACGAGAGGATTATTAATGTACAAAGTTAGATATGGTCAAGGGAAAATAAATATACGAAGAATCAGATCGTGCTTTTTGGATGCAAAGATTAAAGAATACAGTTATTGGACTGCTAAAGTACGCTTCAAAGGAAGGAGAGATTTTTTCATTAACAAGAAAGAATGTATGGTTTCAGAAGAAGTAAAGGGTGGAATGCACGTAAACAAAGAGTTTAAATGTTTCTTCAATTACAAATAAGGAATCGGACTACAGCTGGATTTTTATTTCTTGTACCGTCTGTTATTCTCCTTTCCATATGAGGTCATAATCCTCTCAAAAGTAATTTAGAAGCTTTACGAACGTAAAATTTAAATATCGTCAATGTTCGATACAAGAAAAGTGTTTGCGGAATCAAGCAGAAAAATATAAAAGTCTTTTTGAATAATATTGAAAGTTTTCTGGAAAAAATTAAATTTGATTACTTGTTACAACATAACCAATATTAAAGAGGGATTTTCCATAAAATTATGAACTCAAATATTAGCATATATTACAGTTGTAAATGTTTTATTTTTTTACTGTAACAAAGATACTAACTCAACCCTCAAGAGAAAATAATGTGCCAATGAGTCATTATTGGTACATCTTTCCCATTATATCTGAACAGCAAAAGTAAGGGTGGATCAGATTTGTCTTAAGTTCCTATGTCCCTATGTTTCAAAAGAGTTCATCCCTTGGAACCTCAATCACCAAAGCTTTTCCCTATTTGCTTGGATTTTAACCAAACCATTGGTTCCACCTTATTTCAAATAAATGTTGGCACATATTTCTTGCTCTCCATATTTTTATTTTTATGCAATATGGAACTAAATTTTAAAATTTGTGTAAATAAATAACATTGTCAAATTTCAATTTCGTCTGAAATGTTCAAAGTTCATCGGTATTTTTTTCATAGCGTTACTTATTGCTGTAGACGGTGACGTGCATCATCTATAATCGGTAAAATATTAATTGAAAATAACATTATCGTTAGACAAGCGTTGAGTAATAAATCGTAAAAACCATTGAAGATTGTTCGGAGGGTAAATTTAGGAATATCCTTCCGCATCTACCAAAAAACGAAACGCATAAATTCCCTTTCTTTCCGAAATTCCTTTAAATCTGCATCGTATATTCCGCAACCCTTATATTTCGCCCTCGCATTTACGAGAACGGAAAACGCTCACAAATATCAGAGAGGAAAGATGTAAATAATTTGTGCGCGTGGAATGCGAAAGAGATACGCGTACACTCACAGAAGTGACTCTCAAAACTTAATTTATTGGTTTAATTCGAGGGGGTGGCCGGGGAATAAATTTCTCAAATCGATCGTTGAGAATATCAACGAAAGACGCTAGCATTTATCAATGTTTTTTCTTTACGCACGGCAGATTTTATTTATTGATCGAGCTAGCTAGTCCGTAATTCTTAGAAAAGCGATACAGTAATAACAATGCGTTGTTATGAGAGGCATTTGTAAACACTTACTTTTATATTTCTTGCTTTGAATAAAAGATTATTTTTATTGAATGGGCGTAAAAAAATGCTCTCTCTCAATCGCACTGTACCATATATAGCCACTTAAATAATTTTAATGCAAAGCTCTATTCAAAAAAGATCTATTTTTCCACTTAACATATATTCGTACATGTAATAAAAACATTAAAAATTAAAAATAGACATAAATATGAAAAATATAAAATTAAAGTAATATAAAGTATACCACTGATGGTAAAGTAATAGAATAAATTGTCACGAAGTACCTAAATACTATATATAGAGTAATATACAGTATACTTTATATTACTCTTGGGTTTTTCCCATATTTAACGCTTCTACATTCTGGTTTGTAGTCAATAGTTTTAGTATGATCTCTTATCTCATAAAGTTTGCTGCTTAAAATCGTTGCTTCCATTTTATTGCATGACTCTGCTACAGGCTTAAATTTTTTTCTTTGATTACCACGCTTAATATTTTTGTTATTAAATGACATTACTATTAGCTTACACTAACTCATAAATGGTTTTGGTACACCGTGATAATTTATTCTATAAAATTAAAGACAGCATAGAAATGCATAAAAACTCAGAACTAGCATAGTAGGAACATTTTGAAATTACTTTACAATTAACTAGTTAACAGCACTGATATATATTTGTATTTTTTAAACCGTCTTTACTTGCCTTGTATTAGTGAGTTAGTAACTGTATCCGTTAGTTAGTTGCATTAGTAAGTTATTAATATTCTGAATGAGCGACATTTCACTTGACCGACCGCGTCTCATCAAAGCCTCACTCAGACTGCGACTTCTTTTTCTGCCATACATTCGGATAAACGCAGTCTTAAATTTAATTAAATCAGTAATTTAGCTTAATGTTCTCGTGTATCATGAGAGGGCTAAAAGGATCGCAACGACTTAATATTGAAAAGTTAGGATGAAAGACTGAACATTCTTTTATTTATGGGTGTAGGGCAACGTGGTTAATAATTAATACTCTCTCTTTTCTGTTTAGATCAGCAAAGAGCTCGACAGTATTAAAATGTATTCCACGACATCTTACTTATGAACCTTGAAAAATAACATTAAATATTAAAACTAAAAAAAACTGAAAATATTCTTTAAATGATAAAAAATGAATAATAAGTTAGAATAGCTCTCTAGTATCAAATATTTTATATTAATTAATAGATTATTTAAAAGAATATATAGAATATATAGTGAAAGACTTGGTAAAATAGTCGAAACCGTCGTCAAATGTAGGTTTCCCATGAGTAAGTATATGTAGGTGAACTTGATGTCATTGAAAGGTTACTCTAATTGTGTTTTGCATTACATGACATTGAAATATTGTTTGTTACACTATGGTGCAAGCGTTCCAAAGGTTGAATTTAAAATACTGCATTATACAATTACTTTCCTATTTATTGCTTACTACGACACTTCATTTTAAATGGAGGTAATAAGAAGTGGCAGAAGGATCGATTGGAGTTTTTCAGCATTTTATATAACGAAATTCTATATATCTTGCTTTTCTTATTATTGAGGTAAATTTACTGATGTATTTTTAAAAGGTATGAGGTATAGGAGAAATACAGTCTCCTGTCTAAAACGGAGCTTTGGCGTTCCAGTAAACACTGAATTATTAATTAAGTACTTCTCAATCGATGGGGAAGTTTATATACATCAATTTTAGCGAGAAAAGGTAAACGCGAAAAACTTATTTTTTAAAATTTTGTTAGATAAATACGATAGTGTCAAATTTACTTCCTATATAAACAAGTAACCCTTTCAATCATGTAAAACTAATCAACATGAATTATGATTGAATTAAGTATCTCGTTATTGGAATTAATTACTTCCGTCTTGAGTAACAATTAAGTATTTCATTATTGGAATTAATTACTTTCTCCTTGAGTAGCAATTACGCATCTGGGACCCAGATGGGTAATTGTCTATGATACACCTTCATGCATAAAACTTGCTGCTAATTCAAATAAATTTAATAGAGTATCTTAACAATAGTTTTTCACTGTATCTGGGGTAATGGTTACGCATTCAACAGAAGTTTATAAACTAACCAAAGATTTATTATATAAAACAATATTGCCTCGGTGGCTGAACGATGATTACTCAGACTTGCCACGCATACTGCAAGGATTCAATGCCTAACCGAGGCATCTACCGGCATTTTTTTGGGATTTGCGGTTACAGTATAACATAGCTTCTATAAACGAGAACTGGATACGGAACTCTGGGTAATAATTGACGGTGAAAGTTTAGTGCCGCCCACATTGGCACCAAACCGTTAGGCCCTAACATTAGCAGCTTAAATCTGGCAACTCCCAAAGCGTTTGGATGTTAGAAATGGGAGGTAATTTTTAATGTTGGCAAAAATTTACGATAATTTTATGATTTTTCCTCGGCTTTATATTTTGGTATCTTTGTGTGTAGAATGTATTGTAAATCTTGTGATCAAGTATCGCCCCAGTCTCATATTGTAAAAGAATTCTTCCGTGACAGCGACACCTATGTATGGCCATTGAGAAACTGATGTAATTATTTTGTTTTATTTTACAATTTCCTTTGGACATAAAATGAGACTATTTAATAAAAAGAAGAAGCTTCCGATGGAGTTCTTTTACATTCGTAATTACCACAAAGTTACGCCCGATTCTTTATCATCTATACAACATCATTTTTTAAATTTAATATGATTTTTTTTTTAATTCATTAATTTGCGGAAATTATTTTTTTAGGTTTGGTTTTCGTAACTTGCTTACTTGTTCCCCTTTTATTGAGTTATTTTAATATGGTTACTTCATTCATTGATACTGAATAAGTAAAAATGATATCATTTGCAAAAAGGTATGATAATACTTCTTTTATTACATTCCACGATTGTTCAACATTGACGTGTCCTCATATTAACTTCAAGGCTAAAATACGCAGAAATAAAAAACAAATGGCTGATGATTCTTCAACAGATTTCTTTTCTTAAAGATTTATACTATATACTGGGTTTATATTGAGCCAATATAACTAACTAAGGATAAATGAAGAGATGCCGATTATGGAAAAGGGTACAATTCAAATTAAAGTAAAAAACTGTAGGAAAAATAACATTTCGATTGTTTTCTTTTCAAGAACATATCGTACATTTCCTGGGGTCACACTGAGCCCGTGCACGTGACTAGCTAAGGATAAACTAAAAGATTCGTAACGTGGAAAAGAGATGAAGATTATAATATAATACTAAAGAAAAAAAGAAAAATCTTTTACCTCTTGAAGTATCCAAGGAAAACTCGTCTTACTGAAACGAGCACATGGTTAGAGATAGGTAAAAGACGCGTCACGTTTTATAAAATCTACATCCAATCCATATTTTCATTTATTTCCGAAATTACATCCCAGCTTTCATATTTTTCGAGAAGGTAATACTTAAAAAATACGACCCTGATGCCTGAAGCTGTTTCAGCAGCACGGAATCCTGTCCTCTACTTTGGCGACGTAAGCCATTTTCTATTGAATGCAAATCGATGGGTTTCATTCGTGTTACCTCAAAGCAAAAAAAGGTAAAATTTATGTTTCCAGTCTTTGCTAGCGAAGGGAAAACTCCGAGGGGGAGATATTACTCCTTTCTGCGAGTCGATTCTTCCTCCGAGTTTTCCCCTCGCGGCGACATCCACGTGATTTTTTGCTGTGAAACCAATCTCCGATCTCCTCATTTTATTCCCGCTTGCTTTATTTTCTTTCTATTACCGAAGCGAACGACGAGGGTACAGCTACGACGCAATTTGTTCGGGGAACTCTCAGATTGTGCGAGCCGCGAAAAAACAATGATGAATTTTGCTCGTTTCTCACAGTTGCTTTTATAAAGACGTAATTTTTGGGATGAGAAAAGAAAGATTGATGAGCTCATGTCGGTTTAACCTCGTATATCGTTAATATCGTCATAGACAAAACCATTGCCTATTTGGTTACGAGAAATATGTTACTGGTTTGCAATTACTCTTATTGAAGGATTCTCTAAGGAGTTATAGGAGACCCGATGTCGGGATTAAAACCACTTACATTTTATAAATATACATTACATTAAAAAAATATATTTTAAATAAATAAACACATTTGGAAGGCATGTTCAGTAATCAAGAAGATTTCGATTAAATAATGAATATATTATATAATTAAATACATATTCTCTTCAATAAATTAATGAATTTGGAATAAATACGGATTAATTATGAATATTGTGATTCTATAATGACAGATAAATTATGTTAATTATATTTTGATAATTATATATTGTATTACTTTCATATGTAATATTTAGAGCAAATAAATACAGTCAATTCAGTTTGGAAATATCTAATTCATTAACAGCCGTGTTCCAATTTTATTTTCTTACAATGAAAAAATAACGAGGAAATGTATAGACTTAAGATTCATGCCTTAATTCTTTTAAATGATTAAAAAAAGTTTTTTGGAGTTCATTCACAGTTGACGGGAGAGTTTAGTAGCAGCGAATAGTATGACTTAGTAGAAAAGGATAGATGTATGCAGATTCTGAAAACACGGTCGTAGCCTGAGGAGGCAATGAACGGCTGATGAGCGGAGAAGGGATACACAGGTGCGAAGAGAACTCCGCGAGAGAAAGGAGTTCCAAAGAGGCTTAAGCGGAAGACACAAGACCGACTTTATACAACAGAACAAGAAAGTTTCAGAGAACATCAAAATTCCGCCTTCACTCGCAATGGAGGTAACACTCACTTCACAGGACTTCCGCGCCGGTCTAACGGTCGATAAAAGCGGGTCAAAATAAACGCCGAACATTTTCTAGGAAGTAGTCGGCAGCAAGAGATGGTCTCGAGGAAGGAAGACGTGCAAGTGTATCGGAGGGCCCGAAGTTTTAATGAAAGAAAATAGCAATGTTTGAAGAATAAGCAAGAGAGAAACTATTTATTCATGACGTACCTATTCTTTAGTAAAATCCAATATATATTATATTTACATATTCGCCCTTCAAGCCACCAATGGCATATGGAGGAGGGCTCTGAATTTTTTTTTCAAACTTAATAGTCGTTCAACTTCAATAATTCTTCATCTAAAACACAGAAGAAGCGTCTTACTAGTATAAGATGCTAAAAGAAAGTACTATTCACCCTGGAAAACATGTCCTAGTAATGGTTAGTCCTTTCTTCGAACTACGCAAACTCTCTTAACTAAAATAACAAAATAAATTACTATGTCCAATCTTTTTTACCCTTTGTAAGGTTCAAAAATGTTCTACTAGGGATTCAATCTTTCTTTGTTAAGTAAAACCAACCCGAGAAGCTTTATCGTAATCGAAACAGTACATCGAATTGATAATGCTGTGAATAACACCTCAGGTCATAATATGATATCCTCGCAAACACTTTTCGTTACATTATGAAATTCTGTGGTCTTATTTCATTAACTTCGATAATTCACGACTGTAATTTATAGCTCACTTACACCTCATTTAATTTAATAGTGTAGTCGCACTTCACTTCAAATATTCAAACAGCCATTTTACTCATCACTTATTCCCGTGCTGGCCTGCTCAACTCTTGGCTATTTTAGTGGATGCTTACCCACTTTTCCGAAACATAGCATTTAACCATTTGATTCTCTTATCAATTTCTCCATTTATAATGGAATCGCACTGACCTTTAAAATACCCACATTTCTGAATAGGCAACGGGTAAGCTGTACCCTCATCGAGTCAGAGACACAAGAAGGCAAGCCATAATAATCTACCATTTAATCGAAACAGGGATTCTACACCAAATGTTTAGGAATTTCCTCCCTTTAAATTAAATAAAATAAACCTTGAAATAAAATCTCTTGGGTGGACGACCTGTGTATCAAAGTCTTGGGAAGAATACCTCTAGGAAAATTAAGTTGCTTTTAGGTCTACTTCACTCAAAATTACCATGTACTTTAATTCTTAATCTACATTAAAATAGTTGGTGATTTTGGTTTAGCTTTCTTCGGAATCAGAAAAGAAGCTCCCATGTTAAAAATCCATATGCTAGCACCATAAACTGGATTCTGTTACTATGAAAACTAATTTTCTCGCGAGAGGAATTAAAAGTTTTCTGTTTTTTCTTCTGGTGTAGATTAACCCTAAGATAACCAATTCCTCTTCTAGGGAGAGAATCAACACTTAAGACGCTTTGTATTTATAATTGAGGTTATAATTGATTAGTTTACTTTCAGCAAAAACAATATATAGGGTAGTTATTTTTAATAATATCGAAATCTTTTGGTTGCCTCATGGGTAAATTTGGGCTGAGAAAATGGTCATAAAATATTTAATTTTCCAAAAAGGAAAACTAAATAAAAAATTAATAACAGAGAATTATACAAACTACTAGGAAACTACTAACAAAGAACTAGGTGTATATTAGGAAAATGGTAAAGGCGACTTTGCACATAAGGGCGTGCACCCAGGAGATAGGTGTATATTAACCTGGTAAACTCAAGGAGACTTGTATTGGTTTCATTATATTGTAGCCTAGACTGTCAGCTGTAAAAAAATATTTGCTAAATTACTTAAATTCTAAATGTAGAGGCATTATATTAAAAATCTTGGGACCCATATGAATAACGATAACTTAAAAACTTTTAAATTAAGCTTAATTAAGTTTACTACGTAATAATTTCTCAAATTGAGCTTGAATTTCCAGAAGTCCTGAAAAAATGAGGAATTGATTACATCGATAAATTTCCCTATCTAACTAATTACATAAAATTACAAATTTAAATTCGTAATTATAGATTAAGAAAATCTTACTCTTTTTAATCCCAGGTATGGATTTAAAAAAAAACCTCGAAAGGTGTTTTATTATTTTATAGTGTTTTATACCGAAGGTAATAGATGATTCGCTCCTGCAACTTCAAGTTTTAACTTTTCCGGTTATGAGGTAAAGAGCTGTTAAAATTCTGCACCGTATTTTGGCATGATTCATTGCGTAGAAAGTTCGTGGAAAGATCCTGAATCTACGCGAACAGTTTTGACCTTGACCCAAGATAAGATCTATTGAGGCGACGTTGCCTGAAAACATAACAATGTGTCATGGTAAGTTTTGGTGAGGAGGCGAAATGAACAATGTCCAATAAAAACACTATATTATGTCATTGAATTCTACGAGCTGAAGAGAATCAGATTGAGTGATAGATAACCGGCAAATATTGCAAGGTTTAATTATTTTTAAGATAACGAAAACTAAACTCAAACCAGGTGTGATGAATAATTATAAATTAATGAAATTTTGATGCAGGGTGCTGTTTATTGCTGATGAGATGATTAATGTAATATTCGATATTTAATTCACCTTTTGTATCTAATTTAATAAATATACAGGCTTCTCTCTGTATTTTTAATTCAACCATTTCATTCTTTAGATTTGTATAATCCATCAAAAAGCGATTAATCCATTCGTTGACGATTTTAAACGTCAGTGATATCACAACAAAAGACAAACGTAATGTAAAAAAGTTTCAGTCAACAATTTGATATTCTTAAATGTCTAATACTAACCTGAAACCGTAGAATTAATATCCATCGATAAAAATATCGGATGGATTCTAAAGGTAAATATGCTCTATTTAATTTTTTATCTCACTACTATGTAGGCCTATAGTGTTTGAATTATAAGTCACGAAATCTTTCCCTGCAAACAAGTATTGTTAAACGTCTGACTTGAGCAATAGAGAACTCATTTGTTTGGTATGAAAACCACGAACGGAAATTCGTTCAAACAAATCAATGTTTGACATTCGAAAGAAATATACGAAACAACCTGGCACATGTTTGACGTAGTAGATAAGCTGCTGGAGGTTCGACAAAATTAAAAATGCTCCGTACTGTTGGAAAACGAGCAAAGCCGATAACAGGGAAGTTTGAACCGAAAATTCCAACTCCACGAAATGCAAAGTCGGAGCAAACAGCCATAACTGAGTAGAATTCTGGAAGTTTACTCTCGTCAAAAATTCTTGCAGCATAGCTGTTTGGATGGAGTTAGTAACGTTATGTGGATGTGCCGTCTGATCCAGTTTAGCAACCACGAGTCGAACCTAATTAGATTACCGCGACAACGTCGATTAGTAGTTTATCCGTTTCCTGTTCGGTTCCATAAGATAACAAGACAGTTACTTACCACGAGTTGTCTGCGTCTGGATTATCTTGATCCAGCGGTGCTTATCCCACGAGTTTTAGTCCGTTGATGGGCGTCCTCGTGACATAATCCTCTCCGAGTCTTCCCAAGAAACGGTTTTCTTCGAAGCACTTTGGTTAAAGGTTAACTCGCGAATGCAAGTTAGTGGCATGTGGAAAAATGTAGGTTCGCCGCATTCCTTATGCATTAATGACTCGCTTTTGCCCTAGTGTCATTACCATCGTTATTGTGTCAAATGGCGAGGTAATAGTGCCTGATTTTGATGCGGAAGGTCCAGGGTTCGAATCCGAAGATTTCCATAAGTTCCAATTTATTTTAACAAGGTTTTACTATTCATAATTTAGTGTTCATAGCATAACATAAATTTATTATTCTGTATGCTGAAGTTGTCGATTTGAATGAAAGCGGTAGAATGAGGACAATGTTGAAGGGCTGCCTGGTAAAGGAGTGGTTTTTTATGTGTATATTGTAAGTGATCATAATATAGGCGACTAATGCGCAAGGCTTGTTTTTTTGGGGGGGGTCTCCCTCCATTTTAGGGATTGATCATGTCATATCCCCCTCAGTTTCATATGCATTCATCTTCCGCCAAATTAATTATTTGAATCGTTATTACTCTTATTTATTTTCTAAATTACTTCCTGAGCCACTAGTCCCAGAACCACCCTGTAATGTCGAACATATAATAATTCTGTACATGTTTATGTATGTATACTTGTATACCTGATGGCCCTGTTACTTATACTGCTCAGAAAATACCCACGTGAAGGTCGTTTCCGCTTGAAAATATCTAATTTTTGTCGCTAATGTTCTTTTGTCATTTAAATCGGACTTTATTTACCAACAAAAACGGTCCCGGGTTCGAATCCCGGTGGGTGCCAATGTGCGAAATGACCTAAGCTGTCGAAGCACTTTTAGCAATACTACTACTACCAACAAAAATAACTAAAAAATAAATTTTAATTACTTATGCATAAGGGAAAGTAAGGTATTGGAAATTCCATAATATGATGAGCATTGTAACAGGATAGAATTAGAAAACATGTGAAACAATAAAGAATACTCCACTTATTTCTTCCTTTAATTTTATTTACATCAGCAATCAAGTCCGAATGAAAGCCTCCATTAAATCATATAAAAGCATAATAAATGATTAAGCGATAAGGAAGCGAAGGAGGTGTGGGTCTTCCGTGGGATGGATAAGTAAGCTGGGTTAGTGGTTAAAAAGACTGTAGGAGAGGAAAGGGTCCAATGGACGAATTAAAACGGATGCGGAAGAAATTAGTTGAGTTAAGATTGAGAAGAGAGAAGATAGTTTTACGTAAGAAGTAAGAGAAATGAGGGAAAGCAAGAACAAAAGTCTTTAGTGGAATGATGTTTGAAATTAGCTTACAATTATTAAAGGAATAATATTTTAAGTAAACATACCGAGGAGTATAACCCTACCAAGATAAATAAGATACCAAGAAAAATACTTACCGAAGTTACAGTGTTTATTCTCTAAAAAAAAACAAAGAATCATCTTTCGCAGGAATTTAATTCGCAGCGATACCTTTTAGGCAAACTGCAGCTGTTTATTGGTAAAAATTATTTTATTGTTGACTCTTTTGTATAATTAGATTAGATGATATTGCTCTTATGATATTTCGAAATTAGAAACAAACATAAAATAAACAGGCTGATCATTTGGTGCCTGCATTTGAATTTAAAGGCCGATAGACGAATACAGGAAGGTAGTAACGCAGGAAGTGAATGTTGACGTAGCTGTAAACAAATTGCAATTTTAACCAGCTTTCCAGATACTCTCATTGCGTATTGAATGCGTCACCAAAGCCATATTATCGCCATGCTAGTCTGTCAACCAATTTCCCAGGAACGCATTTTTCAGTAAGCCCTATGCATCGAAAGTCAATCAATAGTTAAATAGTGTTGAAGCGGCGATAGTTGATGAGTAAAAGTTAAAGCCAGGCATTGGAGTCATCCAATATTCCCTCTGAATTGAAACGAGCCATAAGCTTAATGGGTAGCCGTATCCCGTCACATACAGGCTATAATATAAGCACAGGATAGTGGATCCATATTTGTATTAAAAATAATCCTGGTATCTCTTTAATCTTTCACAGTATATACCCACGTTGATTGAGATAATTTACGCAGTATATTGATGGTTACAACGCATAACGTCAGAAGGTCCACTAGAAATATTTTCCTTACTTTTAAATTATAAAAGTGCAAGGGATGCCATTAATATTCTTCGTTGATTTCAAATACGAAATAGCGGAGTATGAATGAAGGTTTTCAATTCATTTACCTTCTTCTCACACTTTACTATGAGCTGCAAAAAAGATCAAGGACATCAAAGGTATCAACACAGCCGCCCAACGTCACTTTTATGCGTCTCACTCGTGGAATGCGAGATCTCGAAATATTATTTATTACGGTTAGCTATCAAAGCCTGATGTTTCCTTTTAAAAGTGCCTTGATAAAAAAAACTGTGATAATCCTTCAAGGCAAAATGAAAAGTATGTGTCACAGGAGCTCAAGCTTTACATTCGGCCCAAAGAATTCTTAGAACGTGACGAATTAATTAAAATCATATAAAAACGAGGCTTAGTGACACTGTGGCTACTGCAGTCAGTCGCAAAAGGGTACGTGTCAAAACGTCATTTACGTACCAACTCTGAGCTTAAATTAAAATCTTGGTTAAATCTATTGAACGCGTCATACGGACTTTTGAATTTCACTGATGGAAAGAGGTTATTCCAAAGATGTATAAAAATTACGTTATGATTCAAGCTATATCCCCAGTAGAAAGAGGATCCAAAATTTTAAATACCACTTCTAAAAAAATTGTCAGTAATAGAAAGAGGAAAATAGGTTATTTCCAAGAATTAAAAATCACATCGTTTCTATCTATCTTACCAGTAGAAAATACAGCTCAAGTACTAAATGCTACTTTAAAACAATAAAAAACAAAAACTGAGAATAAGTATTTTAACGATTTTATTGCCATCATTTTTCGTGTGCTAAGCTGAGCACATACAAAAACTTCAATAATTTTTATATTATTCCAGTATCAAACAGACTTAATTAATTTGTAAAAATGTAAAATTCGCAAAGTATGAAAGAGAATGATTGTTATATCCTGATGATAGTTCGATGAAAAAAAAAGAAATTCTAAGCACAAGAAAAAGAGCTTTCGGGTGCTTCAAGTGAATAAAGCATCCTCTTTCCCGCAAAAGGTTCTGCTAATCGAGGAACGAGGTCATAATTTCAGCCAATAAACAGAATATAGGACACGTGCGTTCCGGTCATCTACAACTGCTCGGATGCTAAGGCAAAGAAGCTTATAACTTTAAAACATTTTCTCCAAATTCAATGAAATTCCTTGTAGGAATTTACTCTATATATTTCAAACAACAGCTCTACTGAAGTACGAAATGAGGTATCGCAATGCTCTTCCGGAGGCTTTGTTCAATTTTGTAGTTTGAATGCGAATAGTTTTCGACTTGCAGGCATATGATCGGCTTATACATAGGAAAGTTCAATATTTATTCCACAGATCCAGGGCTTTTCGAGTGAAAAGCAAAATATTTAGAATATCAGGCAGTGCATCATTTCAAAGGGACAAGCTTAGTATGCTCAGGGGATAAAAGAAAAAAAAATAATTATGAATAGCTTTCCACGTAAAGGGAAGTATTATTAAGTTATTAGTCAATTTCAGGCTAGAGAACATAGATGCACGAAAGCATAGCGAAGGTAAACTTAAATAACTGCTCGACGAGAAAATTCCTATACGCGTTAGGTTCCAGCAGTTTGAGATATTTTTGACGATGATTGTTTTTACGGGATTTTTTCTTCCCATCGTCCACCACTGCGTTGAAGGGGCTTTGATTGAAAATTTTTGATCCTAATTCTCGACCCCATTCCACTTCTGGCGTGTTTGGAGGCTGTGGAAATTACATCGGCATGAAGCCAGAAGATGAATCCCGAAATCCCTGGGATTGTTTGGGTTGACACACATATCCTCCGGTCCAATAAAATTTCAAGACCTTCTGGTTGATAACCTCAATAGAAAATTAGTGAATCTCTAAAGCTGATAATTTCTTAACCAATTCCAATGCTTTTTATGACTTATCCTGACAATTTCGGTCGTTCAAATCTCCTGTAGAGTTGTATATAATTATTATATTCTCAATTCTTACCTTTGAGTAAAAGTAGTCCAGCTGAAAGAATGAAGCAGCAAGTGATCCTGTAAGCTCAGGAATACAGTCATAAGTGTGAATTCATTTCGTACGCATAAGAAAATCATCTTGATCATCCTTTATTTCTTTGCGATCTTTCAGATTTATTATTTACGCAAGTAAAACGTTCAATTATTCCTTTGACGTTTAGATAAATGTTTCATGATGAAGCCTTTTTGATTTTTTTAAGTTAGTTTGTGGTGTTTTTTAATAGTTAAGAAAAATAATGATCTTAAACAAAAACCAATAGCAAAAAATCACTCCGATTTTTATTGAAAGACAGCAGACACCATTTTCTTTCAAGAAAGTTTGGTATGTATTGTTATAATATCTTTGACTTTCCGCAGAAACCATTATATGATGAGCTGAGAATAATTCCACAAATATGTTTTCATATAAAATTGAGTGAAATAGGTTGACTTTTAATAATACTACGTATGGATCGACGTAGCAACTTGAAAGTAAAATATTAAATTGCAATCTCATTTTAGACGTATAATCACCCGTAATTAAAGTATGAAACACATATACCTTCCTCTAAATGTAAGATGGTGTTCGAATGAATAGAACCAATGCACATATTTTCACAAATGGCTTTATTGTACACAACAACTTTTAAAGCACAGTGTTACAGTAGAAGTTACCTCTATACAAAAAATACCCCAACGGTTATAATTATTTCACTTTTTCGCAACCTTCCGCACTCTCTTTAATCTAATATCAGGTTTTGTTCCTCAGCTTTTTCTCCAGCAAACTCTAAGAGGGCTCTTTGCTCTCGCCACCTCCTCCCTCGTTGCGCATTTTATTTATAAATTACGACATCTAATTCATTGTACAATCTTCCAAATCCACGCATCTCAATCAGACGCCTTGTAATGTTTTTTTTTCTTCCCGACGAGAACATTTTCCCACCCTCCTCCCTCTTGAAAACTTAAAATATTCGGAGGAAACGAAACCGAAGAGAAAACTCTATCACCGTATTCTCCTCCAACTCTTTTCAACTCATAATAACGAAAGTTTTTCGTAGTCTTTCATTAAAATCTGCTCTGGGACTATTGACGGGCTCTAGAAAGGTGTGGGGGGACGTTCGAGATTTGTTTTATTCATCTCCCCGGCGAGCGGGTGTGAAAAGTCTAGGTCACGGGGTCACGGGGCGACACAATGGGGCAGACTCGGAAGGCGTTTCTGAGCAAGGTTTTTCTGGCTCTCCGACATCATCGCCGTGGTCTGACGGGGTCGAGGCGCTGAAAAACGGTCGGGGAGACGACCGGGGCGCTGCCGTGCGTTGCGGTCGACGTCCTCGGCCTGGGAAGGGACTTGAGGGGCAGCGGGATGAGTAGCACTAACAAAGTCAGCAGCGGGAGTAGAATGACGTTCAGGGGCTTCAGACCGGACGCGGAGCCGAACAGATTGGAGCCGTCTTCCGATAACGGAGACACCACGTCCACTGGAATGAAGAGAAAAGGAATGTGTTCATTTCGATTCAGTTGGGTAAAATGAGGTGTCGGTCAGGGGAAGGAATTTTTCTAATACCCCGCCGCGAGGCGACCCCTTTTCTCCCTCAGTACTCCCGGCGAGGTTTCGAGACGCATGACTTCACACCGGAATGGGAATGGAATATGTAATAAAGGGGACTCAATTACTCGCCGGACACTCGCGGGAGACGAAATGTGAGGCGGATTATCTTGCATAAATGGGGCAACGCCAGGCTGACCATCTGTCTCGCACTTCGCTGGTTTTCTCTATTTCAACGATACATTTTATTTATATTCAACGCTAACTTCAAAAAAACGCAATTACGTTGTTTGCCTTTGCGATATACATTTTCATTGAGTGAAATATAAAGTAAACAAGCCCATATTTTTCCTTTATCAAGTACGTGCTAGATATTGCATTGCTTCCACAGAAGAATAAAACCTTAAGTTTAGTTCAAAAATATATTATTATTTTATATATTGGGCTACTTCTACAGATAAATAATGCTTTTCGTTTTATTCCAAAATATGTTGAAACCAATTAATAACCTCGTACTTAGAATATATTTATAGATTTGAAATTGATAAGGAATATAAATTAGAAGCAAAGAGCAATAATAATGTATTTAAAATTCAATAAAAAATTATAGCAATTGACATAGGCAAGCACAATTAATATTTTCAACTACAAAATATTCAGCAGAAAGTCATTATAATTATTCATAAGTGAACCTATAAGAAATTGGAAATAAAAGGGCATAAGTTTTAAATGTAACAGTTTTGTATGCTAGCAACCATCTCCCGTGGTTCCTCTTTCTGGAGCTGCTTTCACATCAAAGGAAAATTAAGCTCTCAAATTTATTTTCTTTATTTTTCCATTAACTTCTGCACTATTGAATCTAATTCCATCCCTTTAATATTGAAATTTATCGTTAAAACCAAAAGGAAGAAACAAATTACAGATCTGACAGACCTGTCTCAGACAATAGAGCACTTAAATATTCCAGACATTTTTGCTAGTGAAGGGCACCTCCTAATATAAACTCATTTCAGCAAATTATGCATTCAGCTCACATTCAGTATCTTACAATTTCCTTCGAAATTTTTGATTCTTGTAGTTGTGAAACATTGTCTTCTTTCAACAACACTTTTTGTTACTCTCGAACGTCGAGTTATCCTATACCCCCTTCGGGAAAGAATTTTTCCGATGTTCAAATTCCACTAACTCTGTTAGACATTTTTCAACTATGCATTCCATCTATCCAAAGAGTTGGAATATGAAGTGGTGGAGCTCAAATTATAAGCAAATTAGCGGAGAATTTTCTCCCAGAAGCGGAATGGGAATACTTTGGACTACTCTTCTTGGAAATCTATAAGATGTAGCAATGTAAGATACGGGGCAATTAGGATGAAACTTCCGAATTCGTGGATGTGTAATAAAAAGGGGAGGTCGCGGAATATCTTGGAAATTCTTTCGAAAGAGCCAATTAAGTCCGCAGACATTTTGGGGGAATTCCACGCTCGACGAACAAAAGTGAAAAGATTCACAGAAACAATAAAGAAATCTCCGAGTTCATAGAGACGGTCGGAACCAGCGGTGTCTCGCAAAGCATAAGGTTTGGACTTCCTCAGACTCCTCCCAGTTAAAGTAAGAGAGAGCGATGAAAACGATTAGGGAAAGAGGACGAAAAACCCGCTCGAGCGAAGAGAATAGAGAGGGATTTTTTAATAGGATCCACTCAACTAGCGGAAGGATCATTTCAACCTAAAAAAATAAGGAAGCAAATTCATTAGGGAAAGTGGTGGAGGTTTCTTAGCTCAGAGCCATTCCGCCCACGTGCTAAAAGATTTACTGAAGCAATTCACATCCAATGTTGCGAATGATACTGCAACTTAAGCTTAATGCAACGACCCCGCTGGAGGTTCTTCTTTCCCGAAATATTAGGTGGCGTTGGAAAAACAGATTTATCACCGAGAGGATGAGAAAGCAGGTCAAGGAAATGGATAATTTTACAAAAGAAAATCAGAATGAGGGGTTGAAAATTTAAGCTCTTAATTTGAAAAATGTTGGCTCTAGTAAATCTTATTTTTTAGGTGCTTAAATAAAATGACTCAAGAAACTTTTACTACAAGTTTCGGTTGAATAGCTTAAAGTTAATTCTGCAAAAATGCAATTTTTCATATCTTTTTCAACGAGTAACCCAGATATATAAGGATATAAAATAAATCATTGAATTTCAAACATTAAATGTGAGTTACAAAACACATTACTGAAGTATTTTCAATTTTGACTAATAAGTTTAAATTTAGATTTCGCACATATTTTTAATTTAGTTTTTATGACGCTATCATTTCATTTGCAATTCTTGTATTATCATTAAGAAATAAATAAATTAATTTCATGTGGTTATTTTTTATACCACAAGCTGCGATTAAAATGCCATTTTATACATTACAAGCGATTTGTCAAGGCCGAACTAGAAAATGAAATAAAAAGTAAAAATCAGTTAACGTAGTTTTTTAAGGGACGACCTTTGAAATTAAAAAAACCACGATCACAGCAACCAAATAAATCCAGATACTGCTTCTACTAAGAATTAAAACGGGTATGAAGTTGAATGTAGGTCGCTAATGAATATTTGGTCATTTTTATTGAAAATGTTTCTTGATTCCTCGAACTTAGAAACTAAAGCAAACAGTAATGATAGACAAACTACGATCAGAGTACGACTTAATTTTAATTACCAATCTATTACCCGAAATGAGCTGAAGGAAATGACTTCGGCAGAACGGAGTGGAGGGACTACGGCACACTAGTAAATTATCGAAGGACATACGGAGTATTTGGACAACATTAATTACTATTGGTACCGCGTTTAAGCTGGAGGGAACGAATGCATTCGACATGTGTAAATCTACCGATGACGTACGCTACCAATTAGGCTATGTCATAAATTCAATTCCGGACGTTTACAATGCAAAAGGGAAATAAATACGTACCTGCGAACGAGGTCAATCGACGATCTGCATACTCATGGTCTGGGCCGATGAAGTCTGGAATGGTGGCGATGCAAGTGATTATCAGCCTAATTTTTGCCTCCGACTTCTCAGCACTCGTGATTATTTCTGTATCCTCCGCCAGAGTTCGAACGATTTTATCGTTGAGCTGAAAAAAACGAGGAACACTATGTCAATCGTGAGTTGTCTAATATGTTTGCTTGGGCTCTGTAGTTTACATAAGTCCCCTTTGATCGCAGATACATTTATATCATTCAGCCTCATTTGACGGTCGTTCTACTTTCACTGACTCTTGGCGAGTTTGACACAGTATTTTTCCGATAGCTTAATTCACCGTATATGACTACGCTACGCAGCCAAGAGGACAGTAAAAAAACCTCAAAAAGTTCGCGTTAGGTATGTTTTCCGTCATATTTATTTTTTGTAACTAATTGATTCCCTGCAATGTGCAACGTATTTACATACATGCATGAGTGCTCTACCTTTTTATAAATTTATGTGCATCAAAATTCCAAGATCCCTCTATTCATTGGCATCTCCTTCACTTCCTGTTCGTTTACACCACCCTTTACGCCATCCAAAATCTCTGTTTTTTACTTGGATTCTACGCAAAATTACTTCGTATTTACATAGTACGCAGATATTTTTCTGAAAAAAAATCGCTTTAATTTTCAGAAATAAGAATTTTGATGATCCTTTTAAGAGAGATAACAAGTTTCAAGCGATTTATAATTTAGCTTCATTTATTACTGGGTTAAAAAACACTTAATTGTGTAAACTGCATGAATCTAATGATACTTAGAATTTTTTCTACCCATAAGAAATAAAATTAAGTATTATGACGATGAACTTGATAAGCTGCTTAAAAACTTGTGTTTCCTTTGGTGGGAAGGGAATGGCAGAATATACCAATTCAAATAAGAATAAAAACATTTTTTGCTGAGCGAAATAGTAAAACATTTTGGGAAGTCAAATGTAACTGAAAAAAATAGGAAATTCATGGCATATGAACATTGTAACAAGCCACGACATATCAGCTGACATACCATTTTCACGAAATATATTGAAAATAAATCTTCCCTTGAAATATTTCCAATATATTTCCTATAACATTAAACAATGTCTTATAACACTGGATTGAAACCTTTCTATTTAAAATTTTAAAACGGACTGACAGAATCGAGATTAAATTTTACTTCAATGGAAATTAATTACCTGGGGTAATAGTGTGGAAGTGAAGTGGTTATAGAATACGTCGTCATGCGATGTGACAACTTGTATTAGGGCACAAAATTTATCCGTTTTCACACGTCAAGTCTGCTGAAAAGGCAATGCTATTTGGCCTCATAAATTGGACGTCAAAGTCATGAGAAACTTCCAAAATACGTACTCCTTTACTATAATTAAATACATTGCTTCAAATTCATTCCACGTCAGCGAAACTGAACGTTGATGGATTCATATCGGAAATAAGGTTTCGCCGAGATGATTGCTACAGGAGTGTCTCATTAGCAGTAAGAAATTCCGGTAATAAATCGCGTGATGGCGATCTACACATAGCCAGTGTATCATGATTCGATTCGTTATCGGCGACTGCCTCTCTCTCGGGGAACAGATAACTCTACTTTATCAAGCGATCGAACGAGCAGGCGCTCGGCCGTGAAATTAAAGGCACCGAAAATTGATCAAATGGGAATTCTGCTCGCCATGATTGATTCCCTTCTCTCACTCCTGGCCATTTTTTGGGCAGCCTGTTTTTGGGAATAGCGATATATTGTGACTCGATTGGTGCCAAATTGGGTGACTTAACCATTCCTATGCCCTGTCAATGAAGGGAGACGCGATTTATCATCTTGATTCCGATCTAGCTTACATTCGCTTATACTTCCTTCTGTCATCGCGTTATGTAACCTCGACTTAAAACTCTCTATTCAGAGCTATTCACTTCTTAACAAAATTATGTATCAACTAACGACGTTTTTCTTCGCTCTCCTCTCTTTCTTTAGCCTTGTTTCCCGATTTCATTCATTTACTTTCAATCCTTCTCACCTTTCTGTTTGAACGGCTCATTTTCTTATTCTTCGTTTTTATTCTTCGATCAAACTATTATCTCTTCAAACATATCCAGCACTTTCTAATTTGTATTTCCATCAGCCCAGTTTACTTCTCTCACTCCTTACCACGCTTACAACCCAAATAGGCTTTTGATGCCTTCTTTCTTCAATATTCAACGCTCTACATACTTTGATTATGATTTAATTATAAACTTATTTTTATGGGTTAATATATTAATCGTTTCAATATCTATAAATACAACAGATTAAATATATCAGTTTGTATTTACCTCATGGCAAAATATCCTTTCGATGTATAAGTCCGCAATCATGAACTACGAAAATGTAATGAATGACAGAAAACTGTGGAAATGAGGGCTATAATATTTTCAATAAATATATAACTGATCGAAGATTCCCTATTGCCAGATATGTATTGAAATACGAGAAAGTTAATTTTAATTGACCCCTACTGCAGATAATACTTAAAATTTCACATTATATTATACGACTGAAAGAGAGAAGGTAAGGGTTCTGTTTTGAATTTATACCTAATTATAATAATTAGATAGCCTTGAATCTAACATGAATTTTAGATCAATTTCTAATTGTGGGGTTTTTGGTAATTCTTGATATTATATCCTTGATTTTTTTCAATTTGTAACCTTTTTACTATACAGCCTTAACTTCTGTGTATAAAGAACGAGCTTTAAGGAAGAACCGTTGATCTACCACAGCTTACACTCGAATATTTTTAGCCCCAATCACCTTCGGACACTACGTGTTTAAGAGTATGTTAAATATGTTGATAGAGATATAATTCATATAAGTTATGTACTTGTTGAAGTTTTGAAAATTTTAATCATATTAACTACTTACAAGATTGGAGATAGTAAGAAATCGTTCATCTTACTGTGCTCCAACTTATAAACGGGGTCTATATGAAGTTCCTTTGATACTCAACCTATTACAATTTTATATGGTGCAGTTAAATTTTTTAATATATATGAACAATTTCAATAAATTTCTTATTCGTAGTAATTGAATTTTGGAAGTGTTTTTACTGAATAGCTGCCACCATGCTAGAATGATCTATTCGTAATCTATTAGTGGAGAACAATGAAAACATTTTTAGGAGCAGAAGTGTTAGTTCACTAGTTTCGTGACCCGGTATTTTTTGGGTCAAATACGTCTAACTCTGACGGCATCAGCAATTCAATGCCCTGAAACGACCCATAAAAGAATCCCACATGAGCTTGGCAGCAATAAAGGTCGCAACTTACGGTGACTTCACGTCAGCACCTTGCCTCAAAAGTCAACTCCTGGGAAAGTTTCCCAAGCACTTACACCCCCGTTCCTAGTAAAAGCTCTATAAAAATGATAAAATATTCCCTCGTCGCCACCTAGCGAACAAAAGGGCTCATCACAATTTGTCTCCTGCATCACTAAGTTCTCTCACAGAATCTAAGCTTTTCGTCAAAATGAAGTTAGATTGACGCTCTAAAACGGACGTTTAATAAAATAGGAATAATAATGCTCTTTCATTTTAAATCAGCAGAAAAAACCACTAGCATCCTGTCAGAAAAATCATGTCACCAGGAATTAATTGTATAGTGAACAATTCTCTAATATGTTTTTGTCATTTTTGTACCGCGACAGCTGTTTCTGTGGTAAATAAACGATTTCCTTTTTATACCGTAGCCATTTTAACAGAAACTTTGCTTATTTCATTCATTATTAATTGCCCAAAACAAATTAAGCGTAAAAAATGGCATAACAATAGTAACAGTCTTCATTTGAAGGAGATTAAGAATAAGTATCTCTTCATCCATCTAAGCTAATATCATAGTGGAGCAAAGAATTTTGAGCTGTGGAGTACATAATTGTCATATTAACATTATGACATTTGTATATGTAATTCGTAATATACTTTATCACAGTACTGTTATTGTATCTGACGAGACATCTATTCACTTCAGTGCAATATCTGAAATTATTGTGAATGTTTCATGTCAATAAATATACAAAACTAAACATACTTTGGTGTTTTCTACAAAGCAAGTAAAAAATGTTTTCCTTGGGGAAATTTCTGTTTTTCTCCACTCTTAATAATATCGTTCCACAAAGTTTGAACAACTACGATTAGTTTTGTCGTCATTCTTTACAGAGTAATTAGTTGTGATGTAATTTTAATAGCAATATAAAAAATGAAAAAAAATTTGGTTACTTTTAAATTCAAGAATTCCCGAAGGAAAAATTAACCACTGCAGGAGAACACCCGCTAAGAGACGTATGTGACAAAATCAATGTTAATTTTACTAGGGTGGAGCGTTTTGCCACTTCTTTTTCTGATCGAAATGTAATACCCGACAAAAGCAGCCCACCCGCATGGATATTACTAAAGTATTTTTTTTTCGAAATCAAAAATATTTTCTATGAGAATTTTTGCTTTGAATTTTCGAAATTTCGACAAAAACATCAAAATCTCCATAAATTGTTTTCGATTAAATCGGCCATATTTTTCTGTATAAAGACGTTAACTACAAATATATCTGACAATTAAACCTCAATATGCCATTTATATGCCTCTGGAGGTAGCTGAGATGCCTCCTATGGAACTAGAAAAGGTTGCAAATTCAATAAAAATAAGCTGTTTTGTAACACCTTCCGTCCTCGTCAATTCCTTCACACGGTGGATCGTAGCGGTAGCTAAGCATTGCTTTTTCGCATCTTTTTATTACATTTAATATCTTATTAGTTGTATGAATATTTTTATTACGTTTCTGGTTACACAATGACTTAACCTAAAGGTGACAACATGGATTTTATTTGTAGGAATTAAGGAAAGGACAGCAATACTGGATATGAACACGAAAATAACTCAAAATGCAAATACGTGGTGAAAAAGTGCATATATGGAGCAATAACAGATCAAAAACATCAAGAAAACGCTTCAATAAGTAAATTTAACATACATGAGATTAAATCTAGGACAGATTTAGTTAATATACCTTTTCTTTTATCTTTTACCATAAATCTGTTCAATTACGACTTTTCATGTCCAGTCGCAAATAAGTACTGACAAGACCTGATAAAATTAGCCATTTTGAAAGCGTCACAATAGAAGAATTTTTGATCGTTAACATGGACTACTTACAGTGGAAACAAAGCCCATTAAACCGCACGAGGAAATAATTCAGACAGAAGCCTTTTTTGACGAAGGGATTCCTAGAGGTACAATGGAAATTTTATTTCCACCGTGCGCAATTCGTACGCTGACTTGAATGACATTTATTCTACGTATGATGAAGGATCAGAGGTCGCAACCAGATTTTAACCCAGTTTTTTGGATCGAAAGATTTGCTTCGAGAAATTCGTCATCGGGTATCAAATTCATACCGATTTAGATCGGGAGAAAAAAAATTCACGGAGTGATATACGTGGTATTCCAACGTGCAACAGAATAATCTGCATTTTAAATCCTTAATCTCTTTGCATGCTCCTTTGATAATAGGAATGCATGTAAAATACCACATCACGAATCTCAAATTTATAAGTTTCAGTCCAATTTATTTTAATGGGAAGTTACTTTAGATTATCTAAAGAGCCATAAGTGTAATAACAGCTAGACAAAGAGGTAAATAGGTAAATGGAGGAGCTTAAATACTCCTTCATTGGTTAGTCAAGGGGATGTACAGGACCTAATATTTCATGCAGTAGTATTCAAATAGACACGTATATTTTCTATTATTAATTTTTTAAAGGAGTGTACAGTGCACCTTATTTTTCCGATAAATGATTTTAATCACGGACGAGCTGATTGGGTCCATAAGAATATATAAACCTTTAATTTGATAACTCTTCTGAAAGATCGATGTGCTATAATCTTTCATCGATAAAAAGTAATGATGTATAACTTTAAAAATTGAGGAATAAATTCCTTGATTCCTAATTTATATAACCGTATTTTGGGATGAACTCGTTGATTCGTAATTGACATTACTGACATCCTTTGTATATTTCTCAGAATACAAAATGTCTACGGAATACTTATCAAAACTTAATGAGAATAAAATTGGTTCGAGGGATATACGTCTCAAAAATGAAATGGAATAAGGATTATTCTACGGAAGAAAGCATTAAGACAATTGTTCCGTGTTATATCTCCATTGAATTAAGCCTTCTTCTGGGAATTGCAGTTAAATCAAGACTTAACATTGATTTCAGTTCTGAGAATTGAGAAAAAAGTAAGTTTTCCTAGTATTTCCTTCTTGCTTCTTTTCCTAGTATTTCCATAGACAAAGGAATCAGTCTTTTTAAGTTAGGTTACAGAACATGTTCTGCATGCTAAATTCTTGAATAGTTTTCCTGAACAAATATGCAGAATCAGCACCAAGAATGAAACAAAACGCATACAATTTCCGTATCGATATTTTTCTATAAAAGGTATCTCCTAGAGATAACAAGCTTAAAGTTGTATGCAGAATCCTCATAAAAATCAATACAAAAATTATTATGTTAACAAGATATTTTTATGTAATATTTTTGGCTGAGCATAAGACGGACAGACGGAGTAAGGATGAGGAGGTGCTGAGAAAATCGAAGAGGAAAGGACACTGATTAATATAATCAATAAAAGAAAAACAGGCTTAGACACACATTAAGAAGTAAATGCTTGTTATAGGGAACGATTGAAGGAACAGTAGAGAGATAGATAAAAAGAGGAAGTAGAATAATTAAAATGGTCGATAGTTTGAAGAATGGAAAAGGATATACAGAAATGAAGAGAAGAGCAGAGGATAGAGAAAGATGGAAGAATGATAAAGATAAGAATGATAAGACCTGCGCAAGAAGATTACCAGATGATGATGACGATAGTATTTTTGACTGCCACATAAGGAATTTCATTAATTCTGGTTGTAATAAACAATTACAACATCACAACTAATGGCCCCAATCATCATTTACATCAATCATCAGAATAGGCTACTTATTCTGATCGTGGACGTAAGTAAATAGTGTTTCCAAACCGAGTAGCACTCCTATATAGGACAGAAAAACAAGCTCGAAAAAAGCTCTTCAAGAGCATTCAAAATATGCACATCGAGGTGGTCTTTTTTGTAAACAGTCCTTCCGTAACTAAGTAACGAGGAAGTCCTTTTTCTCTGCAGGAAAAAGCTCTTCATTAATCAATCGGTGCATGATCACCATGTGTCACGAATCCCCTTAAATCGCTTTCCAACCCACCTGAAAGGCCAACTGGACTGTGGATGATGAAGGAGCCGTGGTCACCACTGCCTCCACGTCGGGCGAATCAGCGTCTCTGTCGGTGTCTTCCCCGGGGAGACCCTTTTCGCCCTCTCCCGCTTTGACTTCGGTCCTCTGGGTCCCTTTCGACCCGCTCACGTCGCCTTCGTCCGCCAAAAGCTCCTCTGCTTCGTCGCCAGAGTGGGCCCTGAAAGGCCGGTGGTGATGACCGCCGTGGGACCGCTGGTATTGGCGGGCGGAGCTCTCCGGGAACCACGTAATGGACTGGTCGCTGACCTTTTTTTTGGGCAAAAGAGAGGAGAGAGAAGAGGGAAGAAAATTGAAAAATGGAGGGATTGATAAAAAAGGGACGTAACGCTGTCCGCGGGATTTGATTTACGCCCGAAAGCTTTTTCCCCCGTTTTTTTTCGGATGTGGAGCTACGCATAAATCAAAAGGTGTGCGGTCGCCGAGTCGTGGCTCCTGCGGAATGGATGGGGCCCGTGCGATGAATATATTAAAGGCGTTCCTTCGCGTGCTGCGACGGCACGCAAAGCTGCGTGAAAGGGTTATTGAGTTACATCGCTCATTGGGTCTTTTCCCCATTATATTTGTAGGAACTCTGAGAGTGTCCGTATTTTTTTGAGGATGCGTCTCCAACTGGGTGTAAAAATTTGCTAACGTTGCCGCTGAAGTTCCTGAATTAAATTAAGGTAAAAGGAACTTCCTCGCTGATTATCCTTTCTTGAATTTTATTTACCGACTTGCTTTGATATTTTCCACTCAAGGACAGCGCTCAATTGCTAATTGATAGTTCACTTGCTGCTTGCTTCACTTGCTGTTTATGTAAGTAAAAAAGCAAACATGCATAATTTGGGAAGTCGATAATCCTTGGTTATCTTTAATCTCTAATAAAATAATAAAATTGTTAAATAATTAATTTTCTATTATTTTAACGTGATAGGAAAACAAACACGGAAGTGTTAAAGATGGTTGGGGAGGAGAGGGCTTTAATTGACGTGATTAAGCATAGTCAGAAGAAATGGGTGGGTCAAATATTGAGGGTAGAGGGATTGGTAAAGGTTGTAATGGAGGGTAGGATTCAGGGGAAAAGGCAGAGGGGAAGACAGAGACAGAAGATGTTGAATGACATAAGGGGTGGGGTTAAATTTAAGGATAGGAAGGAGATGGCTATTAATAGGGATTTTTGATTGTGCCGAACCTACCGAAAGGTAGAACACTTATGATGATATTTTAACGTAAATTACTGTTCAATATTAAAACGATTTATACCCATTAATATATATTGACAAAAAACAAAAAATTTACGCCAAAAGACAATATGAATACTAAATTATAATAAATGTAAATATATATATATTTATATATTTATAAATAAATAATCTTAACAAAGGATGAGTATAAAATAAAAATGCAGTAACACAAAGACAAGAAAAATCAATTTGAGAATCAAAGAAAATATGTTATTTTAGTGATAGTATATATTATTTTTATACCTAAGCAACTGTAAAATCAAATTCTGGATAAACGACGACTTTAGTTCCCTCTTTAAATTCCCAAAGCAGGAAGATATGCCCATTTACGATATTTCCTCTTCAAAATATTCTATTTCAGCGATAATTATAACTAACATTATAACCAAAGTATGTAAATATTTTAGACTATCGCTATATTTAAAGTATGACTTTCATCATCAGGTTACAATGTTCATTCGAACCTTTCTCTATACATCCTATCTCTATATATCCCACTTTGAAAACATTCCGTTCATTATTTACCAAAATTCTGACCTATTAAAAAATTAAAGTTTTGTTTAGACGTGAAATTAAATTAATTTATTGCGCAGAGAATTCATGAATTCCACTAATAAAAATCCAGAATAAATTCATCTATTTGATTCGTGCGGTGTATCTGGCTCTGTACAAATTAAGAAAATGAAATACCTTAAAGAAATAAAAGGATATATCAACGTCCTCATATGTGTATGACAAAGATATGCCACGTTAACACAGTTCGACCAACTATGATGGAGCGCGCAGGGTAAATTGGGAACCACGGAGCCTATGCAACACCTCCCCACAAAGGCCCCCTCAAATCATTGGAGGCCCAAGGAACATCACTGCACACACGTTTGATCTCAATGCCTGCATGCAACACCCCGGGTTCGGGAAGCGCACCCCCGAAATGAATTCCAATTTGCATTAATTAAAACGCGACGCCGCGGAGCACCGAAAACTCGCTCCACATTTCCTTTCAGCGGGAACCCCGATTTACACAGTTCCTCGGGGGCCCCGTCTCTAGCATGGGAACTGGGACGACTCTTTGGCAACGCATCCTTCAGATAGAATAATTCCGTCGGTGCATTTCGTTTAGGGTTGAGGGGGAAACAAGATTTTCCCGATCTCGTAGGCGCGTTTGAGCATAAGCCGGAGTGATTAGCGACGGGAAGGTTAACTCCCTCTAAAAGCTGAGTGTCTATGACAATTAAGACACCCAATCATAATTAGGAGGCCGCACTGCAACGAGAGATGCTCGGATGGGATGGACGATTAGTTGTTTGCGAGATAACTCATTAATCGCGCATCCATTAATCGTCGTCGTGGCACTTACGTTGATTGCTCGATGGGTCGGACTCTTTGATTCCCGGCAGTTCTCTCCTGGGCATACCGCTGGAGAACGCCTTCTGGTTATTTCAGTCTTCGACCTCGCAGCAGAATTTCGAGAGTTTTTTTATTCCTCCTTAATGGAACTATCGGGAGGGTTAACTGCCTCCCTGAGTTTATAGAATTTTTATAGGGGGATACCCGAGGGATTTCAACGGTTATGTAGTGGTTTTCTCTTCGCAGGTTATGCTCGTAACGATATATCTGTAACGGTATGTACTCAAAGCACGGATTCGACTAGTTTATTGATCGTTTTGATCTTTAGAAATCATTCGTTTCCATGGCTTTTCAGTACAGCTCTATTGAGACAATGGAAACCTTATACACCAAAAACTTTTAGTTACTTCCCGTAAATATATTTCTCTGTATAACACTCAATTCTTCAGCAACACAGGCTGAACAAGAACTGCTGGATTATAAATTCAATTCTTTTAATTATGAATGAAATTGCAAAATAACCTTGTTATATTATAATAAGGTTATAATACTTCCTAAAAAACATGCTCCTCGCGTGCTAAGATATACTATATCTGTTACTTGGTATTTTTAATATGAGTGGAAAGTATAAATCTTGTTAATTAATACACAAAAATTCAACTTGCCAAATGCGAACAAGCGAAATTTAAAATACTACGTATTGGCTGGTTTTTACTTATATTACGAAGGAACCTGTGACATTGCATTAGTTGTAATCAACGTATAACCTCCCCAATCATGCAATTAAATAAATCCTCTCCTCAATAAAATTCAGCATAGAAAAGCGTGATTGATCTCACGCAGTTAAAACGGATTTTAAAATACTGTAACCTCGTCATTTTTGAACGATATTGGCTTTCTACAATATCACAATCGTAAAAATGTGAAGAATCAACTCTTAGGAAAATAGTAGCTGCTATAATAATAGCAGCTGTAAGTATGTAATATAATAATATTAAAGTAATATTTTCTAGGTAAATAATTTTATTAAAATCTAAATAATCGCATTAGAAATCCCTTTACCGTAGTTTCTCGAATATAACTGAAATTCTCTCAGAACAATCCTAAGGGCATACCTATTATACAGTAGTGTCCTGGCACAAAATCGCCCATTATACAGTACAGTATGTGGTCAAACTCATAGTTACCATCAGTAATCTCCATTTTCATGACATTTTCGCATACAAAGTACAATTCGCTACATTTAGGAATCAAAGGTACTAAAACTACCTCTCTATCAAAGAGCTCCAGAGTTCAAAATAGTCCTACACGGCCGATGTGACTTTAACAGCTATAATTCCGCGACTTCATTTGTTTTGCATAATTCTCTTCATTGTCATGAGTTCCCGAATTTCACACAAAACAATTTCTGTGAAAATTTACACATGAATATATCAGGGAATAATAAATAATGCTAATTTCTTCAATTAAATGCTGAAAATCTGACACTATGAAAATTCCTTTAATCTCTATGAAAAGTATTCCTCGATGTAACGGATCTGCGATAGGGTGCCACGGATATCAATCCCATTGAATATTATGCACCCAATGGTGTTAGCGCTTAATTAACTTAAAATGGCCTATCGAGCTCGTATCGCCTGAGTTTTGGACCACGGTAATTAATGAATCTCCATTAACACTACCTTGGTGTACAAGAGAGACTGCTGGCTCATCGCTTTAGTCAAATGCATCGGACGACGCTTATCATCATAAGCGAGTTACAAAACAATTTCGGCCAATTTTTACCTTAAGTACCAGTTTTCGGAATCGCTGAGTTGGATGGAAGCTTATTAATTTATTCCCATTGATGAGCTTTACTGTGTGGGGACTGTTAATCAAGACGGAGTCTTTCATGAGACCATGTTTCATGCTCCGTATATACGTGATGCTTCATACTTTTTTCATATTTATTTCGTTTTATGTATGCTAAACCAGATACATGAGACCGAATGTGTCATCATCAGATAAGTAAATTATGAAGACATAGTTATTATACTACACAGCTGGTGTATCAGTAACATCACAATGGCTGCAATGGGGCCTCATCAGATGTGCTTTTCAAGATGAAAAAATGAATGCATAAAAGAAATATTATAGTGTGGTAAACATATCCTGGAAAATTAAGGTGTACAGAGAGAAAACACCTATAATTTAGAGAAATATGAAATACCAGCAAACGATATAATATTAATTATAAAATTCTGAAAGCAGCCCAAAACGGAGTTGAAAACAAATACTAATTCTAAAGATTCTAAAGATATATGAAAAATAGAAGTAAGAAATAAAAGGGAAAAATAATTTGAAAAAAATAAGGAAAAACCATCTACACCTACACAAATACCCTAACTATAAATGTATAATAGATAAAATTATGATAACAGTTTATCTGATATTAAAGAATTAATTTCGCTTATTCGAGACAATACATTATACACAAATAGCACCTTACAAGCCAAAAAAGGAATGATTTAAAATAAGTCTTTAAGTGACGAATTAGGAATGTTTTTGATAGTCTGAAATCGAAACAAAATATTTTTTCCATTATTATCACTCTATTTAAGTATTTAGGTTATTGAATTGTAACCATAATAATAGAAAAACCCTTTGTGTCTTATACAACATATTTCTCTGTTGACCGGTTTTGTCAACATGTTGACATAATTAGATTTCAGACATAACAATACATTAATTAAGTTGTGTGCCATTAAAGCACCGAACAAACTAAACGATATGATGATTTCCGATATTAATTTAAATATATCAAGACCAACACTATAAAGAAATTAGTTAATAATACGCTCTTGATAGGAGGCAATAATGTATATGATGCATAGAACGAAATTATGATAAGGTACATTCTTAAGCGATACGTCAACATCTGAGCCGGGGTGTGTATTTTCATCATGCGGCGGTTTGCCACGTTATGGAATATAGCTCGACAAACATCAAAATCTCCATGTAATCCTTATGGATAATCCTCGTAATTGGAAGCAGCGCCACCGCATTCGGTTCCTTTATCCTTTCCACCACACAGACCTATTATCTCTCGCCAAATTCGCAGTAATAACTAAGAACGAAGGCACACTGCGGAAACAATGCGCGAGTATAATCCGAAGCCCTACAACGCATGGCGATCCCGAAATTTCAAACACTGTTATGGCGAGATAAGAGACCCAATTATAAAAAAACACTCGCTTCAGGTGAGATCTGAAGCCCTACGAAACCGTTTGAAATATCAATCCGTATAAATAACATTTTGGAAATTCCCAGGTTTCTGTGTTTGGCAGCGAGCATGTAATTGACACAGACGGGAAGAAATAAGTCCCTTGGGTGCTTTGAAAGAATATTTTACAATTTTTACGAGTTAAATCAGCATTTCGCTTTGAGTTACAATTTTGGTTTATTTCGATACAAATAATCATTATATTTTGTGAGCAATATTTCACGTCAGAAGGAGACTATTTAATTCATTTACCTTCATGATTTGCCTTGTGCATGATCCTTGATCATTGTCTTATGAATGAATAATGTAATGTATAAAAACTATTAAGTTATGAACGAATATTACTAACAATCCTGAGGGCAAAAGTGTATGTATCCGATTATAATATTATATACTTATGTCAGAAGTAACTAAAACTAATGTAAATGAGGTATCTAATATTATATCCTGTTTGAAAATGAATGCGCGTACAAAACATATCAAAATAAATCTAATAAAATAAAATTTACAGAATATCGCTGATGCCACATACCTAAAATGGTAGAAAGGCCGAAATAGCTGGAGTAGACTCGGAATCAGTCGTCATTTATTCTTATTCATTTAAATTTATTTGAATGAAATATTATTACTAGTCTTCAGAGAATGAATACCATGAATAAAATAATTATCTTCATGAAATTCCGCAAAATAATTTAATATTCAACACAAAACAGCAAGATGGTTAAATATTGAAATTAATTTTAGGTTTTGTAGAACTGACCACAAGTTGAATAAAATAACTAAGTAGATATAAGATTTCATATACTTAAAAATGGAACTGAAATTGTAATATTTAATTTTGTTTCAAACTGCAGCTTTAAACATTTTATTTCTCAGATTTGGACTTACATTCACCCAGAATAATGTACCCATTCAATATTAGTTTACTTTCAATAAGCCTCATGCCAATAAAATCGCAAATTTCCAAAGAATACCGCACTTACAATAGAACTCGCGTTACCATTGGAAAAATAGATTGAATCCATATCCACTCCCCCGTAAACAGTACTTCCGAGATACGGGAAAAAACGAATCGTCGAGGTAACGGAAAATAGAAACAAAAAACGAGATCGCAGTAAAGGCGACCTCTACTCCGTTACAATAAAAACCGTGGGATTGGAGATGCATAAAAAAGGCTAATGCGAACCAATAACTGATTTCGAAAGAGTTCCCACGCGGCAGAAACTCCGTTCTTCCTTTTCCCACTGACAATTTAATCAGCATCCTTGCGATCCGGATCAGAGGGTGCAGTAATCTCCCTGGAGCGGAATTGCCGCACCACCGAAAAGCGTCTCGTTCCGCCACGGGACGAACGATATCAGAATCACGGCGTAATGGGTAAAGGAAAAAACGCCCAAACTCAACGGATTAAAAAATCGCCGTCCATTTTTCATTGGAATTCTGCGCTGCGGTGAACAGAAAGGGAATGCGAGGGTGATTCAATTAGTGAATCCTACTGTGATGCCGTGACACTGTTGCATGTGAAATAAACAAGACCAAGGCTTTCTTTTGCCGCAGGAATAGCCGCGGTTTTCACAATCGCATGCGGGGATGAATAATTGAAGGGCGGAGGTCAATCCGGTGCAAATTTTAAGACGACAAGAGAGTCAAACAGGGTCTCATTAATACGGTGGAGATCGAAGAAAATCAAGGCTTTGGAGAGAGGCTGATCAAAGGGCAGTTCGATAGAAACTTTCTCGTTGGATGCATTGATGAGTCCGTTCTTAGAACTGTCCCCCTACTCGTCTACGTGGAAAAGGTCTAGTGTTACAGAGTCTTCCATTTTCTGACTCTTACTACTTAATTCCGTCACAAGTGTAATGAAATATATTATTTAAACCAACAGCTATACACGTTAATGCAAGTGCATTATTTTTTTAAATGTTCACGACAAATTAAAAAACGATTTTGTATCTTCCAATTAGTACGTAAGAAGCCTATGAAATTTATAAAATGAAGTTTTAATAAGTAGGATTAAATTAAAGATCAATTTTAAGTTTGTTATGCATTTAAAAAGTTATTTAAGAATATTTATATCTAAAAATCTCAGTCTTAAAGGATATCCTTTTCCCAAGGAAAAACGGATGGGGTTGGGATATTTCCTCGGCGCACGCCCTTATGTGCAAATTACCTTAACCCTATCCTTGTCTGATATCCTTTTCTTTGCTAATTTTCACTACTTCACTTAACGGAGACTCGATGTGAAGACGAGCTCTCATATAGAATGATTTTCTTTCCTTAGCATCTAGATAATGTCAATAAATATTTATCAACCTCAGAAGGCGAAAATATCAATCTTTTATAAATGAAGTATATTAAGGTAGCGATATAAATACATATGATAAATCATTAAGGATTAAGCTAGTTTCAAAGGAAGACTTTGTGTATGCAAATTCCACTAATACATACCAGTCGTCAATACTGACTCTCAATTATTATCTTTCATCAATTTTTTTTTCATTGTCTGAAATGTTGTCTAGAAATGAAATATAAAATTGTGAATTTGAGGCTATTTGAATGTTTATCACTAAACTTCTAATTTATTTTCGTCATAAACATGGATTCAGTAAGGCATCAAACTTATGCTTTCGACCAATTTGATGATAACATAACGCACCTAGATTCATACTGTATTTGCTAACTTAACGACTCGTTATATCAGTTTACACTCTAGACGAGCAAAATTATACTCACTTTACCATGATTAGTTTAAAAACAGTTGTGAGTGAGGTCTAATTATAAACTAGTGAAATATAAGACACCCAAAGTTAAAACTTCATTACCAAAGACAAACAAAGGTCAAGTCTTAAGCATGTATACAGCTCTTCAAATTCTCTGTAAAGTCTTGTGATTGTGGACTAAATAAGAGGCTTCATGCATGAACTAAGCAAAACTTCGTCCTATTGTAATTGACAGTGACATCTCTACGAAAGTTTTGGAAATTCCCTTCGTATTTTTGCGAACTGTGAAAGACAGTGGGGGATAACTTTCCAGTTAATGAAATGTCTCTTCGAAGGATGAGAAAATTTGTTAGCAGTCAGCTGATAAGCATGTTTTTTCAATGTGGAAAGGACGTTAGAGAATCCAATTATCAACCAAGACAAAACTCGAAGGAAAACTTTGCGGACATAAGAAGGTTATATTTAGCATCCATTCGTTAATTAAAGAAAGGGATTCCTCCGTATAGAATAAATTCTATGGAGCAATACTGAAGATCTTTGAAAAGGTGGAGTTATGTTAGAGGTTGTTTTAAACTATTTTGAATTCAAACTTTAATTTCAAAGAGTGCATTTGATAATAAACAAAAGCAACTTGTGAAAGAACATACAAAAACAGGTGGTTAGTTTTTGTTAAAAAATTAAAATAAATATTCTTAGATGAAATTTGGTGAAAGTCCATCGTCACAAAAAAGTGAGAAAAGATAATTAGACAAGAAGAAATGAAAACGGCGGAAAGGAAATATGTATAAGAACAAATTTATTTTCTCACGTAACGGTAAGAACAATCTGGCCTAATATCCATTTAAAACTTCAAAGATATATAACTGTTATGAATTCTATGTTAATATAACTAAATAAAATGTTAATTAAATTAACAAGGGCCCTTGAGAAGGCTTAGCTACCAGAATCCAACAATTTCTATCTAGAGCCATGCCACCGAATTCTGATGGAGGATTCTTTTTACAAGCTCGACCACGTGATTTATTATGCTCATAGTTTCCTTACTTTTCATTCGTTGAATTCATTTAATCGATTACAGAATGAGAAAAGGCATCCAATCGGTAATCTGGCTAATGTTAAACCAATCAGATATTTCATTTTATATTATAATTATATTTTGTTGTTTACCAGAATTTCAGATATTTAACCGGGTGGGGAGTCTGATAACTAAGCTTGAGAGATATTCCACAGACTTGTACATTGGTAAAGGGTTTTTGGGTTCACCATTGTCAATGTAAAACATAATCATTACCGCAATCCCTCACGCCAAACATTACACACAAAAAATAATCCAAAATTATCATCACTACCCACGGAGAGTATTCGAACACCGCAGCACTACAGTAAAATCTAATTCACAGACATTTCCCCGGTACCCATCCAAAACATGTACTGAGCATATATTCTCTAATCACAAAAACTATGTTTCAAAGTTTATAATGTCATTTTTCAGGTCAAAATATTACCTCATCATTTACACATTCTCATTTTTAAAATATCCAAATGCTAAAAAACATAGCAATGCATAATCCACTTAGTTACAGAAACTACATTATCTAATTTTAAATTCCTTACTATTTCTCGGCAAGGGTTTGAAGACCTCTTCAGGCAACATTATCCATTCTTCGACCCCTCTATTTATGAAAGAATATTTGGGGATTTGATTCTAGGGCAGTGGGTTAGACACCCCATTAGGAAATGAAGATATGCTTGAATTATAACAGCATTCTTCCATGCCGAAAGAAAATGTTTATCAACTCTCCTCATGCACTTTAACTCATATTCGGGTCTCCTTTTTCGTAGCATCGCCGACGCATCCTTTCTTTCCTCTCATTAAACCGCCGAATCGCCGTCCCCCTCGTAATTTGCATTCCTCTTCTCGCACCTGATGCTTCGCCTCATCAAGCCGCGATCGCCTTAGGGTGCCGTTTTCTCATTCACCCGCATCTCTGCTCCTTCGCCACATTCTCAAAGTCTTATCCTTTCTCTACGACGGCATGGCTTTTCTCGCACCCTCTCACCACGTTAAAGTTTTAATCCAGGCGAAGATTGCATTGCTAAGCTTTTGTCTTTGAGTCGAACGCAGATGACGTTTTCACGCCGGCTTTTAGCTCGATGTTATAGCTCTTTATGATGAGAGATCTTCTGGAGGAATTGATATATTGCTGAAGTTTGGGTAACATCTGATGCTTTGATGCGTAGTTAGCGATATTGCGTTTCAATATTCAATCTGTATTTTTCTTTACGACTAAGTAACAAGGTAATGGCGCTAAATAAAGGAAAAGTAAAGCTGAAAACTTTGTACTTATTCAGCATGTGATATCTATAATTCTTCCAAAATAAACCATTCTGACACGCCTGAAGTTATCTAGAATTCATGTAAAGGAACTGACTTGGAGTTGAAATCTGTTCGGTAAAGTTATGAACCTTCTTGAGGGTTTTGTTGGTGTAGCATTGCATGCGGAATTTGTTTCGAAAAATTTGCCATTCAAATAATTGATCGTTTGAAGAATTTGTTTTTTTAAAGAATTTTCCCTTCACTAAATTTCCAATTCCAGATTCCAAAGAATCATCATATTAAATAAGTGTATAGTATAAATATGCAATTATGCTAACGAAAATGACCCATCTTCAGCCGAAGTGTTCTTCAGAAGATTTAGAAAAATGTTTTTATGTACACGGGCAAAAAATTCCATTGGTTAAGGCAATAAATGTTACTTGAGTCCTATATACATCATAGTCACCTCTGATTTTTCAAGGGAATTCGTGTATCGTCTTACTTATAAAACAGCGAGTGTCACTCAGATGATACAGAACGCGGGATGGGAATCATTAGAAGATAGAAGACTAATTCAAAGGATAAATGAATTAAATAGTTGAGAGAAATTACGTTCTCAGATGATGTAACCAATATAATGCGACCCCCCTGTTATATGGGTCGTTCTGATACTTAGGAAAATTAGGCAAATGAATACTAGAACGAATCATTTCAAGAATTAATGTTTTTCCGCGAACGATACGCGAAAGCAATCGATTAGGAAAGTAGATTCAAGGTGCCTGCATCCTCTGCCACACGCCGAAAGGCGGCTTGCAAGGTTCTTATATAGATACAGACACAATCTCATTTTCATATTTCACAGATCGAAAACGACTTTAAAATAAGAAAGTCCTGCTACACTTTGGATCCTTTTCTCCACCTAGTTCTTGCTAATTCTAATCCGATAGCTAGAAAAGTCATTAACGGAGTGACTTAGCTGTGTTGTGACGCTCTTATTATTTACTCAAAAACAACAGGAAAAAATACTTTCTGGAGGCGCGTGAACGGAATAGAAGCAGAATAAGAGCAGAAATATCCAAGATATTTTGAGAATGTAATCAATAACAGTATACAGAGATTTAGCAGAGATCTTAGAAATATGCATGCTCTATTCCAAAATAATTTAGTTTATAAAAACTAATAACATGTCATTAAGATAAGGATAAGAGTCTTAATAAATATATTACCCTGAGGACGGTAGCATTGCTATTGAAAAGATCTTTGGGTACAATTATAGTGTGTCATTCCTTTCTTGCTTTGTCCAACTACAGGGAAGTAAGAGGAGGAACGCCGACAAAGACGGCTTTTGGAGATTTTAAACCTCTAATTCATTAACAGCTGTGTTCCAATATTTCTTTCTTTACTTCTAAAAGGTATTTTAACTTAATTAAAATACATGCACTCAAGGCATCTGTCAGCCAATATTCTTTATTTACTTTGCAAATCCTTATAAATCATTAACAAGTCTCCACGCAATATCTACAGTAGAAATCTAATGGACAGAACCGAATATATCTTTCATATAACCTTTTCCCGTGTGGAGCTTTTCAGTGGACTAAAAATGACAAGGGAGATGAATACCAATAAATTTTCCGTTGAAATACACAAATGACTGATAGTAACGAATTTCTCCCTTTATGTCAAACCTTTCAGAGGTAATTAAATTTCCATATGCCAAAGGGCGTCCACAGCAAGGAAAATCAAAGTAAGAGAGGCGTAAATGCCAAAAGTTTCTTAGGGAAGATTACGAAGAACACAAGATTCCTTGTCTAATTCTAAACTAATAGAATTAACGGGCGAAAGGTAACTTTGCATGTACGGGCATTAACATAGAGAGATTACTAAGATAAAAGAAGAAAAATCTGGTAGGGCACAAACTCGAACCCTACCTTCAATACTGAGCGGAGGCCATAGTCGATTTGACTACCAAGCCAGGACTTTCATGCATACCATTTTGGGAGAGTCGCGAAAAATGAGGTTTAACAAATGAATTATAATTAGGGAAATTAAGAAGGTAAAAATAAATACAAATTTTTATCTTCGCTCGCATCTTTAATACTACTGATACTGAGTGGGAATTAATATTTAAGAGCTAGATGTTAATCTAAATATTAAAAAAATAATTTCATTTGAATACTAAGCTGGAAGCGTTAAGTAAAGTAAACTTCTGCAGGAATATGAATTCGGATTTTTTTTCACCATCTATGAGCCAAAGCATTGCGTAAGATAAAGAAACTACCCTATGGAAAGGAGAAACTAGTAGCAGTATTGTATCCTTCTGAACGTTTCTCGAATACAAATTAAAGATAGCGGCATAATTATACTATGCCGCTTATGAGTTTTGTCAATACCATAAAATCCCGAAAACAGTGGAAAATCTTTGAAACATTTTTTCAGCGATTTAAGTGCTGCAATAAAATATTTTGCTTACAATGATTTTGTATTCCATTTGTTTCTCGCTTCGATTTAGATAATTTTCCATTCGAATAAGTGTTTATAGAAACTTTGTTCAGCGTCAGAAAACATGGTAAAAGTGAGCTTACCATTAATATTGGTCATTAAATTTAATAGAATTTATCAACTCAGAAATACTTAATAAACTACTAGAAATTAGTCTTTCGGTAGATATATTTCCTTCATGATACACAATTTTATCTTAACTGCCCTCGTGTTTTATTTAAGTAATAAAGCTGCTCCTTTTGAATTTTACTCACTGGATTGGAGTTATGCAAACATGTTATACGTAATATATTTACCAATTCCGAAACTTTAGTTTCCTTCATTAAGTATATAAATACTTTTGACATCTCATAAAAATAATAATGATTAACAATGACTTGATTTATTTGTTAAGGAATGGATTGAGGTAATATAATCAGTTAAACGCCCGATTAAAATACTATTTAAATAAATATTAAACGAAGATGAATAATATTCACGGATTTCATACGCTATTTTCTGATACAATTTCATAATGCAGTTTCTAATAAATCCGAGGATTAATGTTTTTTTATGGAAAACATTTTACACATATTTTTCACTTTACGGAAAGGAAATTTCAGAAAATATTCCTCCCTTTTAAACCCGAAGATATTTCTTAAAAAATAATGAAATCGTTCATAACCGCAACTATGTATTCTGATCTTAAAAGATTTACTTCCTGCTGCAGCAAGTAATGATCCGTAGCAAGTCTGGGTTATGGCATCATAAATTACTTTACAAACGAGCTCATGTGGTGCGATTATTTCCGACGAACGCAATAAGGTAGGTACGTGTATTCCCCCAGCCTAGATTTCTCCACTTTAAGAAACGTTAGCGAAGCTTATATATCTTTAAACTCGAAGTATTTGCGAAGGCGTTTGGCGTCGAAATCCCCTTAGGCCAGAGCACCTTCGCGCGCATAACTTGCACCAGAAAAGTTATTCGTTCGTTAAAAGAGAGGAAGTTTCCGCTTCAGTGAAGTAAGCGTTTTGTTTCAATAATTTTATGCAGTCATTTTATCTTCTGTAAGCATTACTTATGCAGTTAAATTGAAAATTGGCAACTCAAAGGAAAAGAAGTTAGCGAGAAGCCTTACCAAGAAGAAGATGAGGAATTACAATTAGTAATTCATAATATTTATCTACCGTTACTTCTCTGTATAATTTGATAACTTTATCTTATTGTTCAAATATCCATTACAAACACATATCAACTACTTTATTTTTATTTTATTATACCTATAAAACATTGTTATTTTAAAAGTTGTATTTTTTTCATTATTTTGTATTTTATATCCAATGTATACTCATTCCTCTGTGAAACCTGTGTGTTAGTAATGACTACGTGTTGTTTTTATCTATGTTTGCTTTTAAGGCCTATCTTATTAACTGAATAATCATTAAATTTCTGTTAATCCTTCAGTTGGTATTTAAGGCTTTACATCCCCTATCTATGGTAGATTTCTGGCAGTGGTGTATTTATTGTTTTGCTAGTTTTCTAAAACCAAACTGAGGTTTTTATGCCGACAATGTATTTCGTTCCGCAGACATCTTTCGATTTTGTTAGTCGAACACAGACTTCACAAGGGATCGTCAGTATCATTGAAAAAAGACTATCTATGATTTTAATGTTTGCTACAAATATAAAAAAATTATGTGCACGAAACTAGTAGGTTGTAAAATATTTTATATTGTCGATTTATTCATATTTTAACTAAAAATATAACTCAACTATCACTTCCATACAGACAACGATTTTTTACTGAACTGGTTGTTAACTACGTTAATACTTATAGGGAACATCATTAAACGAACCTGCTCTCTGCAATTGAGGTCGCATAAAAGACCCTCTTGTACTTTTGTTAACCTCCTCTAGCCTCTTCCTAATATGAATTACCACAATAGTGGGATTATTATTACCATCAATAACACTTAACTGGATTTGTCGTCGACTATGTCAAAGAAGGATGAAAATGGGCATTTTAAAAGCACACTGGTCTCTGCAATTGAGGTCACGTAAAAGAAACTCTTGTTCTTTTTAATCTCATTTAAACGAAAACTAAATACATATAGCCATAACCGAGAGATAATTATTACCATCAATAATACTTCGCTGAATTTGTCGTCGACTATGCTTAGTAAGGATAAAAATAGACAACATAAAACGAATCTGGTCGCTGCAATTGAGGTCACGTAAGAAACACTTTTGTTCTACTTTTAATCGAATTCTAACCCGTTGTAAATACAAATAACCACAACCGTGGGATTCCTATTAATATCATCAATAATAATTTACTGAATTTGTAGTTAAAGAAGGATAAGAATGGATATCATAAAAAGAACCTGTTTTTTGCAATTGAGGTCACGTAAAAGAAACTCTAGTACTTCTTTTTAATCTCATTCTTATCGTTGTTCTCGTAACGAGCTGCTCATTGGAACGTAGCTCAGGGCGGAGGATGCAAATTCAATCACTTCCTGTTGGCCATGCGATGGTCCCTCCATCAGTCCTGCCAAGGAAGGACCCTAATAAAGGAAGGGAAGATTGGATTCGAGTTGAAAAATTACTCGGTATGTGCTCCGGAGAGAATGAGGGAGGCGAGAGATATGGTTCCGTCACGAAAATAGCTTCAAAGTGTGATTGAGTCCCGTCTTTGAAACAGAGTTAATTAAATCCGAGCGAAATTTGTAGATTATAAGGTTTGGAGTAGATAATTCGACGCTCTATTTCGCGCTTGGAAACCTCTCTTCTCTGGTGGAAAATATTATTTGGAAAGATAAAAACCAGGAATGAAATTCTTCATATTGGAGGATAATAATGTCACGCATGAGTAATATACGGCTATGAGAAATAAGATTGAGGTAGGATGGATTCGTGACGGTGGATTTGGAAGTGATTTAAATATTTCATCGATAGTCTCGCGATGCACCTGCTTTAGTGATGATATAGCCGTGAACGCTATTCCTCGTTTGTCTTTATCACGGCGATTTTTCTCGTGGGAGCAAATCTGGACTAAGAGATTCATTCGTGATGGATTGGAAGGCTGAAATCAAACGTCTAGAAAGCGCTATGCATAGAAGAAAAGGTACTTGCAATTTTATTTTCGTTAAGGTATCTTCATTTCTTAAAAGAAATTTTGAAACGCACTTTAACGGGAATTTTAATAATCAAGGATGTAGTAACGTTTAGTAATGGTTGAATTAATGTATCTCATGATATGATTGTTTTATAAAAAGCGGGAAATTTGATACTCTACTCTCAAGGGAAAGAGAGAGACCCTCGTGAGGCATCTCTGCTAATTGTGCAATTACCCAATATTTCTAAAACTAATATATATTCCTAGTTAATTACATACCCCTAATGACATAGCTTCATTAAATGTTATAACTCACATTTACATTTTCCTACTGCGCCATTATTTCGTTGTTGATATTTAAATTAACATTCAGCGAATAATCTAAATGACTGCAAAATTAGTTGGTACTCATTCTATGGTAAATATTTATCAATACTTCTTATGAATTTACTCATGAATTATGATTTCCCTGTATTTTTCGATAAAGGCATACCTAAAGTTAGTCAGTTCTACATCTATTTCCAGAAAGTTGAACAAAATGTCAAGTATTTCAGAGCAAATTATTTAAGCTTATTATCGAATTCGATGCTTGACTAAAACGCATTTCATCACTATATCCGATTTAATAGTAAATTCAAAATTCGAGAATTACATCTCTTTATGATTTATACACCTACCAACTGTTATTTATAGAGCATTCCATCGAATCCCACACAGCATAATATTGACTCTTGTAGACCACCTGGTATTCTCTATTTTTTAACTCTTAAATTTTTGCGATTCTTGATCATCACCACATGGAATAGAATTCGGAAACATTTTCACCAAACGCATACTAGCAAACTATTGGGAAATTAGGTGCTCTAAGTATGTTCCGAAAAACTATATTGCAAAAAAAATAATTTTCATAGATCCAGTATTTTGGCTTCAACTTTGTACTGTAAAGCCCTTCATGATGAAAGTGGGTTAAAAACATTTTTACAGGTTACCACAGGGTTTTAACTCCTGTTTCATTATCATAGATATCATACATATATATATAACTTTGGTCAGTATCACAAAACAGTTTTTTTAAGCCCAAATGAAGTAATTAAGTTAGGAATACGCAAAGAACGTCAAACGAAAATTACCATAACATTTTTCTTCCCATGAATTGAACGTAATAAAGGGCACAAGTATCAGCTTTGTGTTAATCGTTCCAGTTTAATGATTATTTGTTAAAATTTTCACTAGCCGCTTTATATACTTCTGAAATTATTCATTGAGCATCCTATCTGGATGTACACACATTAAAGAGTAATTGTTCAATTTCTACCTCCAACAATGAACTCAATTGAATAGATTAAACGACTTCGCGCTCGAGAAATTAACGTGAATGCGTAAATAAAGCAAACTCATTAACAACCGTATTATACTATATATTATAACCGTATATCAGAGCATTCGGTCACTCAAACGACAGGAGGATATTTGAAGATCGTATTCCCAAAGCTTCAAAGCAATTCCGCGGCAAAAATGAAATGCGAGGGTCGTAGCTAAATGCGTAATGCGTATTATATCCCATGCATTTCCTAAGGGAAAACGAAATGTGATTTGGCGAGTTTTGAAAATTATAACAGGGAGGAGGAAGAACAGGTCGAATTCACGTTGGTCCCCAGAGGAATACATTGTCTACTTCTATACCTACACAATTGCTCACTCAACCACCTGTCGACTTGCGCAGGGGAATGCAGTCTATCAAACCAATCATTCTATTGGTATCGCGAAAAGAGAGCAAAAAGTTCTAGTGGAGTCGATTTTTTCTTGCTGAATCAAACTTTTCATTCCGTACCTGTCCGGATGAGAGGCGTAACTTGCTTTGCTGGATAAATCGTCATATGCATAAAAAGTAGCATACCTCTAGTTCGTTCGAATGTAAATTCAATTTTTTGTAGTATTATAAGATTGATTTTGAATAATTATTGGCTTTATATAGGCTCACATATTTCTATCACTATATATTTGATTGATTCCCCTATTACTTCGAAACTGTGATTTTGACCATTGGTTATTCACAGGTATTACAACTTAAATGGCCAGAAGGGTGACTTAGGCATTATCTATAATTGAGATGCCCACTAAAATATAAATTTTACTGACTGAAAATTAAAAAAATTAATTTTGCGCGCATAAATAATAAAATATTTCTCATATAAATCATTTATTCATAACAACAGAATTTTCAGAGTGCGAATTGTTAATTTAATTTCATGACATTTGTGAATTGGAAACTTAAAATTACTTATTTGCTAATTTTTCATCTATAACTATAATCAGGATTAATACGTTTTTCAATTAGTACCTTTTAAAATTTCCCGTGCCCCATTTATTGCTATGATTTCATCGAATTTTTTTCCTTGGACCTGTGAACCCATTTTTGGCATGTCATGTACCATTTACCCTATTTTCTTTTTATGTCCCACCTTATCCATACGTCATATCTCATTAATTCTCCCATCACATTTTTCATTTATTCATCGCACCAGTTCCGTAGCGTGCTTCCCATTCCCTCTCTTTCTATTTGAATGATTTCTACACTGACTTTGCAAAAGAATTTCCTTTGGGTTATATTTGCTCAGAAATTTATTTGGGTTGTATTATCTATAGCAATTATTTTTATAAAGTTTTACTAATTTTCTTACTCACTTTCATTGGCTGTTTCTACTAATAAAAACCGAAGATTATATCTCGTATATAAATAAGAAATAAAAAATAGAAGTTTCCATGCTTTTACCACACAGCAATAACATTATCTGAGAAAACATAACAGTCATAGATTCTCACCAAAGTAATTGCAATGTATAAATTTGAATTTTATATCAGGTATGCATGTGCATATGCATATCATGTTATTCATATTCAATATTTATTCTGTTCTCTGCAATTCATATATCAGTTATCCAAAGGGAGGGGAAACACCAAAAGAAAAGACTTATGAAATTTTCCGAATTTAATCAAATACAACATCTTTCGTATTTGATAATTTCGACGTATTGCATGTAGATTCCTTGCTGTCTAAAGTAGGATGTGAAGTACTCGGCAGAAAGAAAGTTGTTTATGAATTTGAAAGTAGGGAGAAAGAGTTCGATTTTCTGTCACTTTTCAAACCTTAGGGGATATGAGATAGAATTTATCTACCTCTCTGTGGAAGGGTTTTGAATAGAACTTTCCTATTCGTAGAGCTTAGATGTGAAGTGTACCGATACATCATAGGTCAATATTTTTTATAGTGACTATTTTGTAATAAATTATGTTAATATGATAAAATCTCGAAAAATGTGGCATAAATATTTCTGCTACAAAATTTTTGTTCTAACAACAAGCATATGTGTGTCGTTGACATTATCAAAAGAATCACTTAGTATTAAGTAATATTTTATCGGACTGAGATATTTTAGTAGTGTACACAAAAAACTACTTTATGGACTTGACTACAGTCACCCAAGAAAAGATGGATTGGAAAAAGGAGACTGAAATAATAAGTTAACGCGATAACCTTCTAAAAACCAAGGACGATTCTTTGCTGCCACATACATATAATTTTATTGCTGTTTTGATAAGATAGTATAACATTTTAAAATACTAAAATTACTGAATTTTTGCTCCAATGAACCTTCTATTGTATCTTTTGTTAGGATTACTCAACTATTAATATAAGAAAGAGGTGTACATACTTCTGATAATAAACAGCTCACAGTGAGCCGTTATTCAGTTTGTGAATGGATGTGTATTTGTATATGCACCATAGATCTACTTCCTTGCTGTGTAACTGACATATGTCGTATGCAGAGAGATGGATTTTAAAAGCACCTAACTATAGCATCCACTTCTCAAATTTTACTTTCTGATTCTAATTCTTCTATGAAACACGGTTGGCATATAATATCTACTATGTCTCGGTAAATCAACAACTCATCTGCGCATAACATTATACATGCTCATGTTTTTATGGATACATCTTTTAATGTTAAAATAGGTACAATATCTCATTATTGAGTACTTAGCATTCTAAATATGAATTTATAGTGGATAATAAATAAGAGGAATTTCTGTAAATTTCCCTAAATTCACGCCTGAATCTACTTACTACAACAAAATATACATATTTGCGTAGCAAAAGACCTGAAAATATTCGTTAGAAAATTTATTCTAATAATTCACGTGACGTTTGAAATAGCATCTCCCCCTCTCTCTCCCCCCCTAGGATACTCTTCCGAAGTTATGCTTACCTCCATTTCCATGAAAGTGCCAATCCTATTCTAACTCCTTCCGCCTCCGAAAAATCCCCCGAAATGTTACCCGGCTTAAATCGAAATTCCATGGCGAGCAGACCGCGCCGAGGTATCGGAACGGGAAAAAAACTTCCGATGCCTCCGCAGCGCAGTAAGCGGAAAAAAGAGCATCGAAATGGTGACGATAACTCATCCTCCGCATTGAAAAGCGCCTCTGTGCCATTCGCTCGCATATTCCATTCCGAACCCCTTTTCCCTTCGCGAGCGCGGAATCTTATCCCGTGATCAGTAAATGTGACCTTATCTCTATGCCTTTCCTCACAATCCAGCGCATGCGACCCACAGGTGGGAAGGTTTGAATAATTCAAGGATTTAGGACCCTTCCGTACAGAGGGATGAGGCCTGAGGGACACACGGGCTGAAAGGGACTGGGTACGTTTGAAGCAAGGCCTTTTTCACCCACCTCGGTTCCCCTTTCCTAAAAAACCATGCCCGATAAATATCAGTCCGAGGGTTCTCGAGGAATGCGCGCGTATTTCTGTACAATGCGAATTTTCTCCGCTGCTCGTCAGCGCCTTTCAAATGAAACGCGCACGACGCGACTCTCCCGCGTTTTTTTCCCGCCTGATGACCTCCATTTGCAAAAAATGGCTCCGGCCAGATTTATGCGTTCGGTCGAGTGGGAAAATCTTATTGTGCCGAAGCAGGTGACGTTAAAGAGGGGGGAGGGTTCGAATCCGGGCGGGTAGGGTTTCTTAAGGAACCGTCGGGTGATTTACTTTCTCCTTGCTGTCGTGGAGGATTACATTTTTTTCGCGCTCTCTCTGTATATTAGCGGAGCTCATTTTCTCTCTTTCCCGTGGGTGGAGCCTCCCTGAGGGAACTCAACGGATGTTCGAAAGGGCTGATTTGGTAATAAATGTCATAGGTGAAATTTATCACCTCTAATGACAAGGTTTTTTTAACCTATTCAAAATTCTTCGATGAAATTTGTGTGACTGCGTGATTGGAAATTGATGTCATATTGATGTTCGGTTTTGTCGAATGAGAATTTTTTATAGATTGCTTCCACATTCTGTTCGATGGAAATCTCTCGTTTCCTTTTAGTACAAGACGGAGACAGAAATCTTTTATTTACTTTAGTCCGAGTCTTTCTGATATGAATGAAAGCTACGGAGAATTGATTAATGCTGAAAAATTATACTAATTTTGGAAGCTATGAAAAAATGAAAAATGTCATTCATAGGATCACTCTACGACACTGACAAAAATTTTCTGCACTCACTACGTTCTGACTCATAGAGGAAAGAAAGAACAAACTATCCGACTCTTCATCTCATCTAGTTATTTTCATTCCCTCAAAGAGAATGTTGGCAGTCGATAGCTGTGGGATTGAGCTATAAACAGACTGAGTGAATGCTTTGCATACGTATTTTGTTTACTTTTAAATCAACAATATATCAGAAAAAACTAACTTTTATCATACTCTAGCTGAGAGTGTGTGTATATACGAGTATTATTGTATGCGTTATTAACGCCATTGCAAGTCCTCCTCCCAGTCTAATGAGAGACAAATATTTACTCATTTCTCATTGTAATTTACCCATTATTATTCGTGATTTCCATGTTTGGAAAGGTCAATAGACCTCTTGCTAAAGGGAAATATACACATTTTAACACATTTACCGTTCTTTTAAAATACACGAGTTCAAAGTACACATAACTTCCAATTTAATAAACAGTTTACAACCAATGAGATTGGAGACAAAAACTTCGTGTAAGTTAAAGTTCCTAGGAATTGCTTCGATGGTCAACCTTCTGTTTGACCTTGGATGAACTCTCCGGAAAGTTCCTCAATATTAATGTATCATAATAGCTAGAGCAAGGAAGATAATGGATCCGGAACGAGCTTAATGACCCTAAACCATGAAGGAAGAAGAAGTCGAAGTTACCGCTTTATTTTCATTACCTTAGACGAAGTTTTCCAAGACCTTGAGTTCTGATTTTCTTTCTTGCTGCCTCTATATGCTATCTTGGGCCTTTATGAGAATAACTTGGGCATGGATTCATGTCATCGAAGCATAGATTTAGAAAACCCTGGAATTATCCATCCTTCGAAAACTCTAACGTGAATAAAGTAGTCAATATTTTAACACAAAGTAAAAATATTATAAATAATTAAGAATTATATCTAAATATTGACGAAAAATATACTAAGGACGAAGAAAGATCTTGACCTTTGTCCTACCTTCTACCTGTTTTTATTAAGGTATCTAATGTTTTTATGATGACAACTTGGGAGGGTTTCCCGTTTTTATTGTGTCAGCGGTAAATATTTTCTAATTTTATATGGTCTTACCTTTTGCATGCCTTAAGAAATTATGTCTACATAATAATGAAAAATATACTTAAAGATATGAAAACGCAACACCAATTACTTTATAGGACCCTTAAGGAGCTAAAATGGATCGAAATTAATTTAAAATTTTAAATCTCAAGGTGGTAACTGAGAGCGAATGTAAATTAGAAATTAAGCTCAATGCTTGCATAACGAGATGAAACGCTTAGGTAGATTCATTTGACACATTTTTTCGACAAAAGAAATATCACTTTGACATAATTTTTGAAGGGAGGGTGATATTTTCGTAATTACATTTTTCACGGTTGATTTTATACAAAAATTATTTTGACAGCGAATGGAAGCAGTGAGTTGTTACCGATCCAGAAAAATCAGAATCTATTTTTATCTCTCATTTTTCTTTGTCTATACCATGTAATTCCATATTTGGTTTGGTGTTTCAATGGTATATAATTACATAAACTAAAAGCTAAATCATAAAGTAATTTTATATCTTCATAAACATTAAATTAACTGAAAAATGATAATACAAAAAATAAGACAAAGGAAAATAATAAAATATCGGATTAACAAAGTACGCATGTTGTTTATTCTGTTTATAATTTAATAAAATAATCATCATTGAGTAGATACTTATGAATGCATACATTTATATATTATCCATCCAATGTCAGTAGCTACTCATACGAAATGAATTAAAGTGATCAAAAAGAATAAAATCACGCTTTTCCCGATGAGAAAGAGATATGAAATATAGGAATTGAAATACGGGATTATAATTTCTAATATTTTTTTTATTTTCAACTTAGGTATCCTTGGTTCGATTCCAGAAAACTGTAAACTATACAATAAGGAATTCATGCTTGGTAAATTTTTATGATTAAAACATATCTTTCCCGATAGTAAATAAGAAACAATAGTCTTAAGAATAATAATAGGTGTCTAAAGAGGAGAGACCTTGATTTAAAATTTTAAATTTCAACTTAATTTCTTTGTCATGAAATATCGCTTTCAATTATAAATGACGAGAAATATCGTGTAGACAAGAATTTCGTGGGTGAAAACCGCCATCTTTTTAAAGATCAAGGGTATTGTTAAATTTGAATGCACGCATTTTACCATAAATTAAAATAACTAAAATATATTAAAATTTTCTAAAATAACAATTCACCTATTCTGGCATAGAAAAATCTGATGTATTCAGAGATAGATATAATTTTTTTAAATTTAATTAAGCTTCAACATATTTGCCTGAGGAGGTGGATCAGTCTTAAAATAATGACTGATTGCGGAGTATAATTTTATAAAATAGTAAATCGTTGAGAAAAATATATAATGGTCATACAAGTTAATTAGATATGTTTTATTTTAATATATGTATAGATTAAGTTTGTACTTTAACATTAGTTTTTTATTATATTACTTTTATATGATTATATTTCAACATTTGTTTTTAATTGTATGTTAACATTTTAAGTTTGTATTTTAATATTAGTAAAGATTTGTATTTCATAATTGTATTTTTATCATTTGTATAGGTTAAATGGAAGATGAGACTAAAAAGTCTCAATCTCGCCTAATAAATTCCTTTATCTATATATCTATCCGTCCATTCTTCGTGAAATATTGCCGGATACGTCTTTCTAGAAGACCATCTCGTTGAGGATGAAATCATCAGCCTGAATTTTGTCTATCATGGTTTTAATAGTATTTACTTCGGAGAGTTTTCCTACACTTTGGAAAAGAAGAATTTGTTGCTGAGGCGACAAAACCCGTAACGATTCCATGGCGAGAAAGGATCTGAGGGAGCGGTACTTCTATAGGCAAATTCTCTAAGAATCAACCTCTCTCAAGCAGCTATCCGAGAAAGGCTCGGCGGGAACGACCGACGCGAACGCTATGTCAACAATTCCCCGCAATCTCCTCCCTTAATCCCCGATACATCCAATCACGGCTGAGATAGCCCGTTCTCTCTTCTACGTGAAGGAAAAACCCTCGGAATACTCCAGGGGACGCAGAATCTCCGGAAAGGAAACGAGGAACAGTTCCAGAGAGAGAGGAAAAAACCCATCCCGTGAAGTTCTTGCACGGAAAAAAGGGACGAAATTCGGGAAAAAGTTAAGTGTCCCGGTCTGCCGAAAAACCATCTGGAACGGATTCCGATCGACTAAAGTATGGGCAAACCTTTACTTTGGGCGCGGGAAGAAAGTGGTGCATTGCACGGGAAGAGGAAAGAAAAGTGCCGGGGATCGGACTTGGGAGATTGGGGGAGATGGCGAGATATGGGAACGGAGACGTGAGGTTAGGGCTACCGAGGAGACGGTTAGGGGATTAAGGAGAAAAGTAAGGGTTACTGGAACCCAGATTTCCGAAGTGGAAGTGTCCCCGTGGGCGGGAGGCGGATCGATAGGGAACTACGGCCACTCATCTATTCGCGGCCCAGAGATATAGTTCGAAAGAACTCTTCCTAACCTCTGCCTCATCCCTCACCGCCGCTTCGCCTTCCTTATTTATTTAGCCGAGTGATGAGTTACTGGCTTCACCAAGAAATGGAGTTCGGGACTGCGAGGCTTCATCGGGGGAGTTTGTGACGTCGGAAGCCGGCTTGGAAGTTGAATGTTTTATCAGATATAAAGTACTTTGGCTTCGCTGGAAAAGATGATATTTCTTTCAATCTGCTTCCTGTATGGGATTTACTAAAATTTTATGAATCTCAGTTCATTATTTAATTACAGCTTTCCAAATATGCAATGATTTAATAAACGTATTTGGTAGTTCATATTTTTCATCGACATTAAATATATGATTGTGTGATATCAAATAAATATAAATCTTTTGCGAATCCGTTTATTATCTACTAATGCCTTCTCAAAATTCCAGGAAGTTCCATAACGTGTTATGTAGTTCGTATTTTTTTAAATCATAAATATGATTAAATTATTTCTAATGTAGTGGTCAAATATTTAAAATTTTAAATCAATTAATCGTATAAGTTTTGTTTACCGGAACTCTTATTGGAAAAATATATTCCACATCATTTTTTATTTTTTATACATATCCATGCTAATTCATTAAATTGTCATCAACCTTATTCATGTATAAGTAAAGTACTTATCTAAAAATAATCAATCAAATGCACATCTTCATTTGAACCCTTTCATACATGACATTTTTGGTGAAGATGAGAGTTGATTTCGCGCATACTATTTGTTTTATTAATTAAGCACACACACGCAATTAAGTCCATTTATTTGTTTTCTTACTTCGTATATTAGTTATAAAAAATGGAATTTGTGATATGGAGCATGGGACATGGATGGTTGCATACATTACAGGGATAATTTCTTGCATCTTTTTAATTTTCCGTAAACAGAATATTTAATTTCAAATTTTAACAATATATATTTTAAATACGCTAATTTAGCGGATTAATTATTTATTCCGGTCCGTTCCTAAGCAATTTTGCAAAATGACGGAAATGCACAAATGCTTACAGATAAAAGCCCTAATAAAAGTTTATAAATTATTGAAGTATAATATCAAAATTTAATAATTGAAACATTTTCCAAGTACTACTCAAAAAGAATTAGTTAAAAAACTTCATTGGAAATATATTTTTTATGATCAATATAACTTGTTACAACGATTTTACTTTGTGAAAAGGTTTAAAAGTTACGGAATAACACGGTTCTCGGCCGAAAAATTGCTCGGTTTTTTAATAAATGTAAAAATATTTTATTGAATTAAAGATGTGAGTAATTTATAGTATAGTTTTTACTGATGAAGTATTAATTGCAGAATTTAAAATTATAAAATCAAAACTCAAAAATCTGTTTTCACGCAAATGTTCACGTATATTATTTAGTACTTACTAAAGTACTTACTTCTGTTATTTTATTGTGATGGATTTCCACAAAACTACGCCTTCCTCCGTGGATTTTATTGTATATTATTTACTTTGACGTACACACAATGCAGTGATGAGATCGGAAACATGTACCATATCCAGCGTCGGCACTCTTTGACCACCTACACCGACTAGAGCCCTGTTTTGTGAATTAATAAAAGGGTTTCGAATATCAGAGAATTTGTTCGCATGGACAAAGGGAATTTTAGGCTCTCCTCTTCAGTACTAAAAGGTAGATTCCTGATTGATGTAACTTTAAACAATTGGAATTTACCTCGACAAAGGCAGCAACGATACATTTTTCATCGAATTTTACCTTAGGAGAAAAAATACCTCAACAAAAAACATATACCCTTTAAGCTAATCTAATAATATTATGAATATAAAAAAGCCTCTTTGGACTTGTTATTCATGTATATTTTGGGGTTTCTTGATGATTATAGAGATAATTATTGATGATGAAGCTATTTTTTTATTAGTTTTTATAGACTAGTGCCCTTAATCCTGCCAACATGCATTGGTTTGGAATAATGAACAATATAATGATATTATATTTCCAAGAAATTTCCATGGCTTCATTTAAAATTAAAATGATTGTGTGTGATTCCTGCTGAATTTTCCGTATTTTCAGCATGGGAAAGAATTAACCAATAATTTAAAGCCAACTTTATAATATAACCGATTCCGTTTTGATACTACCCAGATGGATAGCTTTTTTCATCAACAACATAAAAATCTACTTAAAATGAGTACCCCGCTGATACATTTTGAGTGCGTATTATCAAAATATCATTGCAACGTGATTTCGGCAGAAATAAATTCAAAAATGGTATATTTCTCAATTGCGCTCTAGCGGCGCGGAAATTTCTATCTCCATGTTTCACGTATTTATGGAGCTCATCCAAAAACTCTCGCAATCTGAAAAGATAGCTCGCTCGCTCAGAAGAAAAAATGCACCGGTGTCCACAATATTTAGCGTATTTTTGATGGATGAGGTAACTTTTCCGACACTTTTGGACCTAAAAATATTCTTGCAGCATTCAAAATTGTCAAAAACGTCAGGATGCACTTCCAACGTGGCTTAGCACTAAATCATCGCAGCAGAAGCGTCATACTAAACAGTTCGTTCAATCGGAAACTCATTTTTTTGCGAGTAAAAGTACGCGAACATTGTTCCACGAGGATGTAGGAGCTCGCAAATATAATGCACTGAAAATACTGGTGTGGGACACCTACGCTCCCATAACGTCCATGTTTCACTTCCATTGAACGTTCGCGGACGTTATCTACAGTCCCTAACCGTTGAGCACCATTCTGCTGTACTCAGATATGAAATAACCATTAGGAAGTAAAAATCTTTAACATACTGCAAACACAAAAATATACGAACACATCACGCTACAGAAAAATATAAAAAGATGAATGAAAATTCCCATTGGCGAAATATGAAATGAATGAAATATACCTAAATATATTATTAGAAACCATTCATTAAACGAGCACAATCGAATGGTGTTCACCATTTGCATTTCGAATAAAAGATTTAAATATCCCGTAGTTTAAGTTAAGACATTAATAAAACTGCCATATACAGAAAATTATCAAATTTTTTAAAATATTTTCTAGTTATCTACGTCAGCCACAAGTAAACTAATATATTTATTATATAAATGAAACTAAATAAAAATAGATAAGAAAGTCAGAATTGAATGAAAATCTGAATTTATCACCAGTATTTTGGTAAGATGAGCCAAACCGACCTATCCGAGAATGTGGTCGTAGATGAGCCAATACAATGTGCAAAGGAATAAAAATTTTTCTGTAAAGTCATTATGATTAGATTTTATTTTATAAGAACAGTCAAAAATATTTGTAAATTACCCTTTAAAATAGAAACAGTGACAGTAAGGCAGCAATAGAATGTATACTTTAGTTAAAGTAATGAATGCCTGTGGATAGAGGACTATTTGAAGCAATTCCCTTTATAATTTATTTGGCGAATTAACTAATTTTAAGTTATATAAACAGCTGAATGTTTAACATCGCTTGAATAATCGAATGACTTCGTATTCATGAAAATGTGATAAATCCTGTTCCATTTCTAGAGTAGACGCTCGGGGAATTTAGTTGAAAAGAAGTTACAGTTAGTTCAGCTAGTTTACCAAACCCTGTTGAACCTCCATTTCCCGAAACCTCTTTCAAGCAGGGTTTGCAATAAAAATTTAAACGCCACTCACGAACATTACGACGAGAAATTACCATTCGTGGATTCACAGATAGAGATTCCTGTATTTGCGAATTATCACGCTATGGAATCCATCTCGGAGGAAACAGTTGCATCAGCGACAGCTACGCAAACGTTTGTTTTACTCTCGCCCGAGAATAAAGAGTGGGCGTGTTTGTTTTCCGTGGTATTTTTGAAAGGTCCGTGTATGAGATCCCATATCACTTAACCTCGTAGCCGCGAATATTTTTTTCTCGTTCGCCGCTTCGCCGGTGCTATGGTTTGGCGGCGAATTAAGCTATATTTATATAAACGTGAGAGTACCTGCCTGCCGTTGGCGAGCCAAGTGATGTGGGCCGGCGGATGGGAGGGCGCCGACGTGCAGTTGACCTCGAGCCGCTCTCCGACGGCGTATGAAGTCCTCACACCCCAAAGCTCTGGATCATCCGATTGTCGCTCTGTGGGTTGAGAGAAAAAAAGGCGCTCGTCAGCCGCTTTTTTTAGATCCGCGATGAAATTTAACACGCGGTCGTATTCAATACGATCCATCGTGGATAAGCACCGGGAAAAACATTTCAAAAGAGGTGGGCCGTGGGATATGGGCATGAAAAGGTGCCCCCGATAGGCATTGTCGCAACGATCAAAACACAAATCTTTTGACACTGAAGAGGAGACAATTGTATTCACTCACCGTTGAATCATCTTTATTTCTCCCATGATGAGTAATGCTCGGATTCGTGATGAGATGCATAAAAGACCAGTCTTTTTTGACATTAATCGTTGACCACCATTAATACTCGAATGAATTCATTATTTTTCCGAAATACATGATTTTTTAGGTCTGATTTCCATCTTTTTTTCCGTTGTGACATCCTTCCATTGAATTCTAAATATTTTAATGCAATGATATGAAGAAATAATTACACAGGTTAACTTAAGGTAAGAACATCAATAGAACTGAAAATTATACATGAATTTCAGTTCTTCTAAGCCGCACTGTTTGCATTTTAAGCAGGTGCAATTTGTGACAAAAATTGTTGAAATAGTCGATGGTTATTTTAAAATGAGGCCCGAAAACTTCAGCTCACAATATAAAAATTGCGCTAACATATAAGAAGATCTTAACATAAGAAACTATATATTTAAAACAAACATGCGCAAATAATTAATGTTTGTATTTAACTTTTACCGTTTTAATGAAGAAATATTAATTAATTTTTAATTAATTAGCAGAGTTTTTTTAATTTAACGTGAACGTTAAAGGGTATGGAGATCGTTTTTTACAATTCGTACAAAATAAGCAATTTATCCTTCTTCGTCCTTTATTGCCAACAGCTTTTTAAATATTCTCAATAAAACCAGTGATAATATTCAAATAGTGATTTCACAATCAATATGTCAATTATTGGAGGCAATGTTAGGGTAGAAACATTAATGTGTGCTTCTGCTTCCATAAAAATATTTTTTTCATCTCACAATTCCCAAAGTTGAATCTAACCTCATGTTGGTAAAGTAAATAAAGAAAAGTGTTAATAAGTAATACAGGAATAAATATTTTTGTGCAAAAGTGCAAAAGATGTGCATTTTCTATAATTTATTTAGTTTCCATTTAGTTAGTTATTGCTACCCATCTTTAAGGATTTTAAACTTGCGAGTCCTACTTATTCTTATTTTCTTAAATTAAAAAAATATTAGTTTCGTAGCACGACTATAACACTAATGCAGCAAGTAACATTTTCAGTTTTTAAATGGGAGAAATTCTTCTTTCTCTTGGAAGATATGCATAAAATAATTTTCGTCTTCATCTATCCCGAGAAAGAAGTAAAATTTTTACCACATTCACTAATAAAATCGCAGGACCCACCAGCTTCCCGGTGGCTCGCAAGAATGATGAACTCACTCATTCAACTTCCTCACTCTAAAGTTGCAAGCAGACAATCCTATTAAGTGACATTTAATCAACTTCGCTCAATTCTTTGGAGACACCAGTAAGTTCAAAGGCTAAACTAATTATGAAGACTACATTTCCCAAATTTTAAACAGAAATTAAATGTAGAATGGGTATTATTAAAGTTACCCTGTTTGAACCACTCTAGAATTTGTACGGCTTTTTCTAAGTCAAAGAATATTGGTATATGCGTTACATATTTGACAGAAAAGAGTATTTTTCAAGGAAAATATCTGTCCAACTTCCAACTACCAAAAGATTTGTGTGCCTTAAATTGGACAAAAAAACATTCAACTTTGAATTTTTGAATTGGAATTTTAAATTGAAAACAAATTTACACTTGCAATATATTTTAAGTATGTATATACTGAACAATTTATGCGATTGGTATAACATTTAATGGTTTTACCCATTTTTAGGTGCAAAAATTTACCCTGCTTGCTAAGACTTTAACAGATTTTCCTTTAAAATATTACTTTATTGCCAATATAAGGCATATACCAATTAATATCAACATCAAATAAGCATAGCGTGTTTTAGAGCGATCCATACAAAGCCAGATTAATTTTAACTACCCAATATATCCCAAATGCATTTATTTAAATTATCCTAAAGCAATACGAATATGAAACATACGGTCAAACAAAATTTTCCTTCCTAGATTTACCAGTAATCAAAGTGAAAGGAACCTAAGCGTAACAGCTATTACTACCGTAAAGTGTAATATTAAACGCGGAGGTAGCTGTAATTTCCGGTTTTCGCCCGAAAGCGGGATGGAGTGATAAGGATTGATCCCAGACGTATTCTAATTTACGTGCGATTTCCGCTATCTTTCCACTCGTTCAGAAATGCAGGTCTAAATCCAAGGCAATTCTTCATCTTCCTCAGATGAAGCCTTTTAAATAATTCGGAGTGCTAGCGTTTTCCCATTACTCGATCGTGAGTATTTCGAAGCAAATTAACAGAACATTCATTCAGAAGTATTTGAATTTGAGGACACAGGTATTATAGGTAGAATATTTCAGTCTTGGTGGTAATGTAGAGTATCTACTCCCCCGAGAATAACCATAACCCATGCATAAAAATATAATTTTCTTTTCATCGTCTTCACCCTTTTTTTCTATTTAAAAACAATAATTGAAATTTGGGAACATTTCACCTGATTCTTCTTGTTTTCTCTATAGTACACAGAATTTTTATCTTATAGTTTTCTTGATCTAGGCTTATTGCCGAAACGTATCGTTTGAATTAAATCTTGAGGAAATTACAGTGTTTCTTCTTACAGATGTTAATATTGCTCATTTCCTAAGTATCACAGTACCGATGGATAAGAATAGTTTAGTCTGGGTATATGTTCTTAAGAGATATCTTAAATCGTAATAAAAAACTCAATTTCACTACATCACCTCACCGCCACTCCATATTTTTGGAATTCATTAATTATATCTTAAATTTGGGTGCATTCAAACTGATTATTAATGTGTTCTCTTAAATATGTTCAAAATTATTCTCTAATACATTTTCTACATTTAAAATGCATAACAGATAATGCAGACACATATTTTATAGTTTATATATATCTAAATAATCTACATGTATAATTTTCATAACTTATCTTTATATATTTATATAATCAATCTCTATCTATCGACATTATATCATCTCAAATGTGTGCTTTGCTGTTTCTTCCGCCGTATAGTCTAAAATACAGGGTTGAATGATTTAAATTTGGTTACCTGCACATTATTACTCCAAATTATTAAACCAATTACAATTATTCAAATTTAAATACCCGTTTCATTGGAATTATTTATTTTTTTCATGTGTGTCGTGTAAATAAATATATTTTGTTTCCTGCTCTTACAAAACACTCATTCGAATGTTTTATTTTTCTCAATGTTGAGACGTATTTCAAACCAGCCTTTCGTAACCTAAATCATGCCGCTCGGAAGAAACGAAGTGAAAGGAGAAACATTTAATTTCGTTCGCCCATATTTTCCTGGATTTAGAAAGGGAATGCCGTTGAAAAGACGAGGGAATTTCAGACAGATGAATATTCTATTGTGCTGCGCGCAGCCATTAATTTTTTGTTTCTTATCGTACGGACTCAAACCCGAATGAAACCATTATGAGAATCTAAATGACTTTTTTTCCTTTCCAATTTCCAGTTATTTCTCCAAAAACATTTTTCAGAAGATTGTACTTCAGTTCATTTTGAATGAAAAAAATCTATTCCAAGCAAGCAATCGACCTTTATTATCTTGTTCAAATAATATTAAACGTTTGCTCTTTTTTGGAGTTCTCCGTAATTATAGTTTTTATTTATAACTTAATTTTTCGTTCTTTTTAGAATGATAACGCGTAGAAATTCTTGCTATATGCTATATCTTGAAATAAATGCACATTTATAAGAGTTGCAAAAGTTCTCCCTAACAATTAATTATAGGTCTCACTCAAGAAAATTAATATATTGAAATAACAATGTATAAAATGAACCAACACTGATGAAAACGAGAAAAAATATGAGCGTTGATATATTCGTAAAAATTTCACTTGAAAATTTGGAATTTATCGCAAGATCATGATACAAAAAGAATTTTTGTTCATTTTTGTTAGCCTTTGACTTACGACAGAGGGCTGAATACGGGATGACAGCAAATATATTTGGGTATAATGAACATTTATAGCTGCGTTATAATTTTTAGAGCCTCATATGGTTGAACAAAAAGCAGATTTTGAGCTGTAGTAAACGAGCTCCACAAGCTACTATGATGCATAGTACTGCAGCTAACTATGCGCTAAGTAGGGAATTTCTAGTTTTTAAGACTTGAATAAACTGTGCTTAAGTATAAAAGGTCCCATAAAAAATGCATCAAGCCATTCATGCCTCTAATTTTAGAAGTTCAAACAGATATTAATTTACTCAAACAACAAAATACTGGCTTCAATAAGACATGATGCATTAATACTCACATCTATAACATCAGTCAATTCATGTTAAATTTTGATATAATACAGTGATAAACATTACTCGATGAAACTGTAGCTCTGCGTAGAAAGTATTATTTTATTGTTTGTATAATTCCAACAAAGTAGGGCTTCGATAATAAAAAAATTCTTTACTCTTTAAATAAGAACAATCGTTGACGCATTTCAGTGACTTCTATTATAAAAATATCAAAATGTTAATAATGAAACCAAAGCTGATCTGAATTATGTTTTTTTCAAAATACAGGACGGGTTATTTAAAATATCTATAAAAATTAATAATTATATATAATACGTTTATTTTTCCAATCGTGTAACCCAAGATGTTAATTGAATTAATCAAACTTTGTGCAAAACTTCAAAATATTTTTTGAAAAATTATTGTTATGAAATAAGTCATTATTTTTACGATTTTTATTAAGATCAAATGGTTGAATTTTAGTCAAGAGTGGGTAATATTTAAAGCTCTCATCCTCTTGAAAAATGTAATCCAACTTAACCCTCCATTTTTGTGTGTTTACTCGAAAAATAAAAAAATTCTGGACCTTCCACATACTAGATTCCCTGCGATTACAAAGCACTTTCATGCATTGAAATGCTTGATGTTCTAAAAGCGCACCTAAGCTTAAGTGTTGGGCAAACGTTCCAGGATATGGACATAAAATATTTCACTCAATTCTCGGATATCCTTTGGAGCCCTCACGGTCTACATCCATCCTAAGCCGCATTTATGGGGCAACGATAAGAGGTTGATTAATAACACGTTGGGATAGGAAAAATGTTTTGGAGACAGGAAATGAAATTAGGTCATTCTCTTCGGCCGTTGTTGGAAATGTAATTAAGGCAGAGCTCCTCAAGCTTTAATCCTTCCGCGACGCATTGAACGTACCAAAACTGAAATATTTGCCACACCTTTCTATATTTTGTTAGTTTCGCTGTTAATTAGTAATTATAGAATTGATTCGGAAGCAGGTCAGAGATAGTGACTAGTAAAAATTACAACTTATTCGACTTGGCTGCATGTTGGAGTGAGACTCATACTGAGAGAATCTTTCAATGATCAAGAATTAGCTAGTTCCAAGTATATTCCTCGGCTAAATGCCTGACAGATAGAATTTTCCCTGAATTTAAGGTTTCTTAAATTTATCGTTCATATTAGCAGGTCGATGTGATTGACAGTGTATGAAATTACATAATTATATTGTTGTTTGATGTACATCCACTACCATTTTTAATTTTTAACCACAGCAAATAGATCCTCAATCTTATCTCTATTGTTTTTTAATAATTATAATGACAGAGAATACGTTTCACATATATTGTACAGTATAATTCTCATAATCAAACCAAACCAACCAGATACAACCCAATGTATTTTTCACCATACTAATTCACTATTACTTCTTAGATGAAAAAATAGACAACATGATTCTTATCAGTGTAATAAATTGAAATTTCTGATATTCGTTAGTTACATCTCTATGAATTATTTTTCATTATCGCGGTAACCGTGAAAATTGTAAACAAAGCTCCACTGAAAGGGATACATTTATTATGTTGTAGAAGATCCTTATAAAAATACTAGTAAATGGGTGCTTGCAAACTGCAAGCAAAGCAAATCATTAAGGGATGCTACCCTGAGTTATCGGTATATATGTTACATTTACGTTTCTTTTTAATTATACCACTGTCAATCGTATGCATAATTTTGAAATTCGAGATCGAGATTCATCAAATAATATAATAATTATTTCGAAAGCCTTTAACGTTTATTTGGTACGGATGTCCTTAATGAATACGCATGCGTAAAATTAAATTAAGGAAATATGCCAAACAAAGTAAAGTAAGAATAATAATAAACAAATAGACAGTAGGCAACGCTACTATTTAAATAATTTTGAAGAACGTAGAAAAAGAACATGATTCTAAAGCCCGTTTGCAGAAGATGGGAAAATAATTTGAGGTGAATTGGAGAGGCTGACAGAATGATTATATGCAATTAAAATAGGAAAGACGAAGCATATTAATGCAACGCCATAAATTAGGAATCGGAAAAGGTCATGACAAAGGTACTTTTTAGACATAATTCAGTATATGATAAATGCATTTGATTAAGTGAGAATGAAGTGAAATATCACTATACTGTAGTGGTCTTGATGCTAATGATTCGTATTGTTTGTATTAATATTATTTCTAAAGATTGTCGTTAAAACTATTAATTTACATTAATATTCAGAAATTAATATTTTAGGATTATGTAAATTACAGTTGTACTTACTTTTACTCAGGTATAAGTAGACTTGATCCCGTATAATACTTACTTCGGCAGTAACTAATGAGAACTTATGAGCTAACTGCTTTCCTATTCCCCCTAAATAGATTCAGTGTAGATTTTTCAACTTCATCCTCGAATAATCTCACTACTTACATGACTTTTCCGATTATCTTCGTTGATACACGGTCTCCCATCCTCTACATAAACTTATGTTATCACAGTATGTATTCCCGAATAATTCATTGACCCTGCAGATTTTCGCTGTCCATTTTGATGAAAGTTATACTTTTCAACATTTAGTAATAACATATATGGAAAGAAAAGTTTTTTTAATTATACCACTGTCTATTCTATAACATAATTTTCAAATGAGTGAGATCGAGATTCAACAAATAATATGATAGTTAAATAATTATTTCGAAAGCCTTTCACGTTTATAAGACACGGGAGCCTTTAATGAATACGCATTCGTAAAATTATATTTAAGAAATACGCCAAACATAGTAAAGTTAGAATAAAAATCAGCCTAAGATAAAAATGCGGAAAATAAATAGACGATTACCTGTGTAGTATTCGGTTCAGTGCAAGACATACTGTAATTGAATCCTATGTTCATTAAATGGTGTCTACCACAACAATGAGCTCCGTTTCTAATTAAATAAACAAATAGACAATAGGCAACGTAATTATGAAAATAGTTTTAAATAACTTTATTCTAAAGCCCGTTTGGAGAAGATGGGGAAATAATATTCATACAATGATACATGCGAAAATTGTTTTCACTAACCAAGAATTATCCAGCGGAGAACAACGTAATCAGAAGGTCGTTGAAGGAAATCAGTGTATTTTATGTGTAGATTTCTGTTTTTCATTTTGATGAAAGTTGAATTACGTAATATACTACGTACTAATTGTGTACTACGTATTAATTAAAAAAACGTAGAAAAAGAACTTAATTTAAAATTCTCTCTGGAGAGGATGATACAATAATTATATGTAATTAAAATAGAAAAGAAGAAATATAATAGGCATATAATAAAAAGCACAGAAACTCACCCACGAAAAGCAATCCACCATATACGTAGAACAACGATACCGTAACATCGTTCAATGATACCATGTAATTCCTGAGTAGATGTTTTCGTCTGAGTTCAGTATATGATAAATGTATTTGGTTAAGTGAGCTATGAAATAAAATATTACTAAACTATAGTGTTCGTGAAACTAATGATTCGTAATGCTTGTAGTTGTGCTATTTCTAAAGATTCTCGTTAAACCTTTTAATTTACATTAATATCCCTATTTATTAATTTATATTAACATCTATGTACTTCATTCTCAAATAATCTCACTACTTACATGACTTTTCCGGTTATCCTCGTCGATAAATGTTCTCGTATCCTCTACATAAACTTATGTTATCACAGTATGTATTTACGAATAATTCATTGACTGTGCAGATATTCACTCTCTATTTTGACGAAATTTACATTTTTCAGCATTCAGTAATAAGATATACCGAAAGAAACATTTAAAATAATTAAAAATGCAACAAACCTTTATCATGGCGAATGAAAATAGGATCGTAAACAAACTTGTTTTCGATTCAAACAATGGTTGTTGCCATAGATTTAATTTTCAAAATGAGGAGAAAAAAACGTAAAAAATTAGCGTTCAAACTAAAATTTTGCAAATTTCGTGTAGGAATGTTAAAATCGGCCGCAAGAAAAGTAAACTTTGATCTTTTAGACGCAATATAGACCAAGCCTCGCTACTTAACGATTACGTTTTCAAATTTTAATTAACGAAAGAAATTTGCTCTACGTGGCCATTTTTCGTTTTTCCCGTTTAAATACATTGAAAAATATAATCGTCTCTGGGCTCAATTCTAGGTCAAAATCTGGGAATTTTCGATTTTTCCCCGGGTTGAGTGTGAATTATAAACCACTCCTGAAAATTTCAGCCTTCTAGCTAGATTGGAAATAGCCAAACAGTTTGTATCAATGAGTCAGGATTGCAGCTTTATATATAGTAACTAGTAAATGGGTGCTTGCAAACTGCAAGCAAAAAAAATATGAAGGGATACTACCCCGAGTTATCGGTCTATATGTCATATTTACGTTTCTTTTTAATTATACCACTGTCTATCGTATACATAATTTTGAAATGTGAGATCAAGATTCACCAAATAATATAATAATAGAATAATTATTTCGAAAGCTTTTCACGTTTAATTGATACGGGAGTTTGGAGTTGAGACCTTAATGCTGGGTGGCCACCAAATGCGAAGCGAAGGTAAGTTGAGCGAAGTTACGTTGAGCGGACTACGCTTTCACAATAGAATCTATACTTTTTAATGCAGCTGCGGCCGCCGGATACGAAGCGTAGTTGAGCTGAGAATTGTGACGTCACTCTGCCTCGCAAGGCACATCTTCCGAACGGTCGTGGTTCGTTCTGAAGCGAAGTCAGCTTACCCCTCCACCGTTCTCAACGTGATAGTGGTGGAGGGGGGGAGCCTTTCGCTTCTTTCATCGGCAGTATTTGAATTGATATCAGTGTGTGAAAGATTCACATTTTTGATGGCTCCCGGATAGTCATGTGGACAGCGCGTTTGCCTTTGATGAAAGCGGTCCCGGGTTTGATTCCCGGTGGGAGCCAATGTGCGAAATGACCTAAGCTGTCGAAGCACTTTTAACAATACTACTACTAAGATTCACATTTATGAGCTTGAAAGGTGTGATTAATTCCCAATTAAAGCTTTATTTCAGAAATATTAATTTAATAATTGATGAACGATTCAATTTCACAAAAAGTAATCACTTTGTCAACCTATGATAATTGTGATCGTAAACCTAATTTAATTACTTCCAATGTGGTTAAAAATCAATTAAATCCCAATTTAAGATATTTACTCGTCTTAGCGGAACGTAATCATTGAGAAAATGCCGTCGGAAAGGTTCACTGCAGCCGAGAATAATTTTCTCGTAAATATAATCATTGAACGCAGGTCAGTTTTTGAATATAAACTAATGCTGTGAAATCGTCAGTAGGTCTCGGAGAGGAACACCAGCTTACCATAGCACTAAAACCAATAACAGTAGGATATTCATTTATGCACCATTAAAAACATTAAAAATACGGCAATTTGAAGTAGATTTAAAAAAAGGCATGTGCTCCTCTCCGAGACATTAACCCGTCAGCAAAAGTATGACGATGGATGAAGAGTGAAGAAAAATTGATTTGCCATGCTTATGTGAGTAAAGTGGTTAATTTTTGTGATGCTCTTTACAAAATAATTTAACTTATTATTAATATAAAATTAAAAACTATTTATACTATCAGTTCCGTCATTACAAAATGAAAAGTGTACTCGAGTGAGGTACGAACGATAGGAACTTATATGATATTAGCGAAATAGATAAATTCGTGTCCAATGGCTGTAAATAATATCTTAATTAAAGTGTGCCAGCATAATTTTGTGACAGAATCCGCCTCTTGCGGAATTTCTGTGATTTAACCGTAATCAAAGAATTAAATTCTCAGTCGGCAACTAAAGGCTAAACTTACGCCATCTTGGTAGTTTAGAAAGGAATCGCTTCGCACAGCTCAGCTCCTCCTCCAGTTTTCGACCCTCGAAGACTAAAACTTCGCTACGATTCGCTCCGCGTCACTTTTTCCAGCTCAACTCAGCTCAGCGCCGCTTTTCGGTGGCCACCAGGCTTGATGAATACGCATACGTAAAATTAAATTAAGGAAATACGCCAAACAAAGAATGAATTTCATGAAGTTAATGATGTAAGGTACAACGTATTAATTGTGTACTATGTATAAATTTAAGAAAACGTAGTAAAAGAACTTACCTATTCCCCCTAAATATTCAGTGTAGATTCTTCAACTTAATCCTCGAATAATCTTTCTACTCACATGCCTTTTCCGATTATCTTCGTTGGTACATGGTCTCGTATCCTCTACATAAACTTATGTTATCACAGTATGTATTCCCGAATAATTCATTGACCGTGCAGATATTCGCTGTCCATTTTGATGAAAGTTACATTTTTCAACCTTCAGTAATAACATATATGGAAAGAATTTTTTTTAATTATACCACTGTATATTGTATACATAATTTTCAAATGAGTGAGATCGAGATTCAACAAATAATATGATATAAAATAAATATTTCGAGAGCCTTTCACGTTTATGTGATACGGGAGTCTTAAATGGATACGTGTTCGTAAAAATATATTAAGGAAATACGCCAAACATAGTAAAGTTGGAATAAAAATCTTTATAAGATAAAAATATGGAAAATAAATAGACGATTACCTGTGTAGTATTCGGTTCAGTGCAAGACATACTCCAAAATAATCCTATATTCATTAACTGGCGTCTACCACGACAATGAGCTCCGTTTCTAATTAAATAAACAAATAGACAATAGGCAACGTAATTATGTAAATAGTTTTAAAGAACGTAGAAAAAGAATTTTATTCTAAAGCCCATTTGGAGAAGATGGGAAAATAATATTCATACAAAGGTACATGCAAACATTGTTTATACTAACGAAAAATTATCCAGCTAACACGAAGAACGACGTAATCAGAAGGTCGTTGAAGGAAATCAGTGTATTTTATGTGTTGATTTTTGTTTTTCATTTTGATGAAAGTTGAATTACGTAATATACTATGTACTAATTGTGTACTACGTATTAATTAAAGAAAAAGTAGAAAAAGAACATAATTTTAAATTTTTCTTTGGAGAGGATGACAGAATAATTATATGTAATTAAAATAGAAAAGAAGAAACATAATAGGCATAAAATAAACAGCACAGAAACACACACGAAAAGCAAACCACCATATACGTAGAACAACGATATCCTAACATCGTTCAATGATACCATGTATTTCCTGAGTAGATATTTGTTGTTCATTTCGATGAAAGTTACAATTTCTTGATATTCAATGATAACATGGTCCTTCAAGAAAGGCGGGCAGCAATGGGTTTGATTGCCGTTATGAGCTTTTCGGTGACAATTTATCACAATGTATATAGAACGAAAGTGAAACATACATGGAACTTTTTAGTCTGAGTTCAGTATATGATAAATGTATTTGGCTAAGTGAGCTATGAAATATAATATATTAATAAACTAAAGTGTCCGTTAAACTAATGATTCGTATTGCTTGCAGTTATGTTATTTCTAAAAATTGTCGTTAAACCTTATAATTTACATTAATATCCCTATTTATTGATTTATATTAATATCAATGTACTTCATTCTAGCTAGAATAATCTCGCTACTTACATGACTTTTACGATTATCTTCGTTGATAAATGGTCTCGTATCGTCTACATAAACTTATGTTATTACTATATGTATTCCCAAATAATTCATTGACCGCGCAGATATTCGCTGACCATTTTGATGAAAGTTACATTTTTCATCATTCAGTAATAACATATATCGAAAGAAACATTAAAAAATATTAAAAATGCATCAAACCTTTATCACGGACTATGAAATCAGGATTGTAAACAAACTTGTTTTCAATTCAAACAATGGTTGTTGCCATAGATTTAATTTTCGAAATGAGCAGAAAAAAACGAAATAAATTGGCGTTGTAACTAAAAGTTTGCAAATTTCGTGTCGGAATGTTAAAATCGGCCGCAAGAAAAGTAAACTTTAATCTTTCAGACGTAATACAGACCAAGTCCTACTGCTTTACGATTACTTTTTCATATTTTAATTAACGAAAGAAATTTGCTCTGCATGGCCATTTTTCGTTTCTCCCGTTTAAATACATTGAATAACATTATCGTCTCTGGGCTCAATTCTAGATCAAAATCTGGGAATTTTCGATTTTTCCCCGGGTTGAGTGTGAATTATAAACCACTCCTGAAAATTTCAGCCTTCTAGTTCGATTGGAAATAGCCAAACAGTTTGTATCAATGAGTCAGGATTGCAGCTTTATATATAGTATAAATAAATGAAAAACGTTTTCATCTCCACTCCACTCTTTCATCACCAGATTATGACAATAATTCGTCGTAACCGGTCGTGCATTTTTTGCTTTTGTGAAACAAAAATAAAACCAGTGGAAAAAGTACAATTTTCTTAGTCTTTCCATTTCTGGCATTAACATCATAGTACCTGGCCTGATTCTGTGAAGTTAATGCAATGCTTTATTTGATGTCATATTACGACTATTGGGAAATTTTAAGAAGGGGTACAACTTATCTAGAGTTTACAAGAGAAATTTTTCGATAAGAAATTCCAATCTGAGAAAAAAGAAACAATAAAAAATCAATAGGAGACAAAAAATAAATAAAAATATAATATGACGCTTTTATTTCCAATGAATAATATGTTCCGAAATACGCAATGTAGTGTCCGTAGCCTAACTTAAGAGCGAAATGTTGCTGTGTAAAAGCGAAAATTGAAAGCATGAGCTGATGCGGCCAGCCTAGCGTGTGGAGGAATAGGTCTTAGTCAATTTCCATAATAGAATCAGGGGAAATGGGTTTAGATAGTGGATTGTTTACACAATTGCTCTCTTACTACTTGAGTGACCTTGTTATGCAGTTGCCTCCGGGAGGACAACAGACGAGAGTGGAATGGCAATTTTAGTTCCCAAGATTGCCGCGAGGAAGAAGTAGATAACGCAGTAAGTGGCGCACGCCTAGAGTTGTTTTTCTCGCCAACGGAAAATGGGTTTCTCAATTTTTTCTTAAAATATCACCCTTCACAGCTAAGGAAATACAGCGCGCGCAAATGCTGGAGGCATAAGAAGTGCGCGACTCCCCTCCAAATTGGCGCAGTAGTTGTCCTCGACTTTATCAGTGACACACATACGAAAAAAAAACAAATGCACATTGCATCGCTTCTTTAGGGGTATCAGGGAATGATATTTCCTCGAAATATAATAGATTTTATATCACGTGTGGTTTACTATGCTACAGATTACTTACAAGTAATTACTTATTTTTTAATAAGTTATTACTTATAAGAGAATAACTTAATTTGAGTCGTGCTATTTCAATTAGAGAAAAATCATTTTCAAAATTCAATTAATGTTCATTATCTGTAGTATATTTATATTGAATTCTTTCTTATTATAATTTTAATTGTTTATACGTACATTTGATGCTAAATATGAATTTTATGAGAGAATTATTTAATTCGAGTCATGCTATTGCAATTACAGAAAGAAATCATATTCGATATTTAATAAACGTGCATTATTTTTACTTTATTTATTTGACTTATTTCTTCAAATCATTTTAATTGTTTATTCATACATGTGAGTACTAGTTTCAGTAGGTATATCATAAATCCCTTTCCTACGTCATCTCTTTCATTTCTTGGTAGCTTATCGTACCCCTTATGTAATCTAGCAACTTCTGCCTTTGTCTTCCCCTCTGTTTCCCTCTTTGCATTCTACCCTCGGTTGCTTTCTTTCCCTCTCCTCTCAATATTTAACCCATACATTTCTGTTGGGTGATTATATAATTGTTGATATTTACACCTATGATCTCCTCTCATTGTTTCTGTGTGTTTGTATTTCATTTGTTATAACATACGTAATTGAAGACGTAAAATGGACAGCACAGTAACCTGCAAATATATATGATTTACTAAATAAATAAAATAATACTAAATCAAGGATGTTTGTTGTTTATGATATGAAAGGTGGAAATAAACAAATCCCTGCTAACAAACTGCATAAATGACACCTCGATTAAAACCATTGAATCCGCATATGAAATTCAAATTCAACTTGATATGACAGAACAATAAAAGGATGAGTCTGCAGTTGATATGATAAATGATGCCATATGAAACTCATGCGAGGGAACATCAACGCCACGTTGTTAATCAGTGTCAATGGGAAGCACCCCTTCTGCGAAGATAAACGTAAAAACGTGCGTGAGTTTCCAGTATCAGAGTCCTATTTCCATTACGCATTCACTCGATTAGCCCAAATTATAGCCTCGGGAAGACAACGGGGAAAACTTTTTCAATTAAAAACCGAATGAAAAATGCTTCTATGTTGTTGCGTGGCTCCTTTATTTTTCCGGCGGCTTATCTCGGAACTGCAGCAATTGTAAGAACGCTCCGTCGCGATAAAGAGAAGCGTTGTATGGAGTGATAAGGAATGCAGCGGTGGAGAGGGAACCACGCTCCTTTGAAACGTGCCGCCAAGACAGCGTTTTTCACACTGTTGCGAGGCTGCAGAGGAAGTAAGGAACTTAATATTCCTGTAACATCCCTTTCTAATTTGAACGAACTTGCGCGCACGCGGCAGTACAGAGAGATGCCCTTTCAGTTTAAAAACGGCATGTGGAGGGCCGCCGCTAAGGGTTGGAAATTAGAATTCTGAGCCCCATCCGCGCTCAAAGTGGGAAGCCCTGCGTTGAGGGCGGTGCAAGGGGAATGTATCCTCCCTGCGCGTATTTCGACTCTCTCTGTTGCCTCTTTCTTTTATACTTTCCTCTTGCAACCTACGGACATCAATCTCGCTCTCAGCCTCTCCGAAAGGTTTGCCCTCCTCACCTGCTTCCTACTCGTGGCCAACCACGTGTGATCTAGTCGCGTCATGGCGTTAGAACCCTTCGAAGTTTGGCGTTGGGAAAGTATTTGGAACTGCGGATGGCTCCAAGAAGCGTAGGGATTTGATGAATAGAGTCATCAAAAGAATTCGGAAAAAATTGGGAAACCCTTGGTTTATGAAGAGGAGTATTTTTGTATACTGGTGTGAAACGTGGATCTTAAGATAAGAGGAAGTCAAACATTTGGAGACCATAGAGAAGTAGATGTGGTGTGAAAATGAAAAAGTAAATAACGTTGAAATGAAAACAAGCACGAAGCTGCTAGAGAAAGTTTGGGAGGAAATGAATGTAACTGAAGTGATTATACATCTATAGAGGAAATAGGTGGGTCAAATAATTAGAGGAAAGAGGATCCTAATGAAAGTAATTAAGGGTAGAATAATAGGATGGAGAATGAAGGGAAGAGAACAGTAAAATATGTTAGATGATATAAATCAAGAAGCGAAAGAAATGATACTGAATGAGGAATATTGAGGAATATGAACCTACAGAAAGGTCACTCATACACTAACTGTGAAGTTCAATTTCAAGGATGATTTCCTATTTCGGAAAATTGGTCAGGCAAGTAATAACAAAGTCGCCCTTTGACCTAAGAAAAGCTTGCACAATAGTTAGTTTCAACGAATTTATTTTCTCAAATCTTTAACTTTAAAATAAGCAATGTTTTAAAACACCGCATAAGGAAGACCACTGAAACACTTTTACTAGCCTTAACCCTTTTCATACATACATGACATCTGCCAAATACAAAAGAAGCATTTTGGAGATAAAAGTATTCACAGTAAATCCAGGAGGACAATCTTGCATTTGACTCCACGCAAAATATAAGAGAGTAAAAGCTAATAGCTCTATTATGAGAATTGGATATTATAAATACTAATAGTGGGTTATAATTTATGATTGAAATTAGGATATAAATATTTCGCCTCCTCTAAAGTAGAGCACCCGTAAACAGGTGCTTCACTTATATCCATCTGAAGAAAGCCTGACCTAGAATTTAAGTAAGGGGACTAACCTTCTGGATTCAGCTGATGTAAATTTATGGCAATGAAGCAAAGCAATGAAATGAGATGCGTTTTAAATACTCGCGTTTTTTTAGTCTCTATCGGTGTACCACAAGTCCTTGGTCACAAGATTTTGTCAGGTACCTACGTCGCATAATTTCCACATAATTAATCAGTCTCACAAATTTGCAACACAATTTACTATTCAAGTGAGTGGTCGCATTAACGTTGTCCGACTTATTCACTCCACGGTAACTTCTTCTCATTTTCTAATGCGAATTCTAACTGAAATTTGCATACGTCTCCGATGAGAGGTTTCAATTTAGAACTTATGCGTTAGTGAATGCTTAGAGGTAGAGACATTTTATCATGTTAAAAATATCTTTAAAAGGAATTATTTGCGTTTTGACCTTTTCCTAACACTACTGCCCTTAATGGGAATCGCAGGAAGGGGTACAGTGGTCATCTAATGACTTTAGAACTGATTAAATATTCTGATTCTGTGAAGTTTACGATTATATATTATTTGCTAACAGTAATACCTACTGATTACTATGTTATCTACATATAATTATTATTTCAAACATCCACATTTACAATATATATTATATCAAGCATTTGTATTATTTTACTGTAATCTACACATCCTGTGTTTTGAATTTTGTTCAAATTAATATGATACTTCAATATTTTTATATTGTATCTTATGTAGTTTTCGTGGTTGTCTTTCTTTCCCCGTTCTCTAAGGGTATTTTTTCGTAACGTGAATGTTTCTTCACCAACCTTCAGTACCTAATATTTTTTTCTTACACTGTTATCTCTTTTGCCTGGCGCAACGACATAAGAAAATAGGTGGGGGAGAGGCCCACATGAGTAACCTTGCCATTAATTGGTCTATCTTTTTATCCATCCGCCTTAGAAACCTATCTTGTCAAAGTATGATGGATTGCATTGCACTTTCACGGTTTCCCATTATGATGATAATGATATAGCCTTACATGATGCACAATAATTTGGTCCATAGTATTAATCCATTAAATGGCTATCAAAATAATATCGTACTATAACATTAAAAAATATTTAGCCCACCGTCTCATACGACGTTTTGTGGAATCCCATCACGTAGAAATGATTAGCTATTTCACTTTTTCCACAAAAAATTAAAAGATATTTTAAGATTGAAAACGGCCAGGTCTCGACGATTAATCGGCATCTTCATTTCTGCGCTGAGAAATATTATTTGTTGTAATTCACTTCTACATACAAACAGCAGAGCTCGCGCGAAATATTATTCATTGAAATATACAAATTTGTATTCAAATTTCCATAAGATTTCGGTAGAGGACAAGAATTTTGAATGCATTTTCGTCATCATTAGCATCGACAGCTTGACCTGAAACAAAAATTGTACATTTAATCCATTTCACAGGTTAAACCCATAAATCCCCTATCGCAGCTGTTGGAAATAGTATTAGAACGAATGACGATGTTACATAGGAGTCCTCGCTGAGAGATCTTTTGAACGCTTCGCAATTTGCTTGCAATGGTAATTCACCCACATATGATGCGTTACTATGCATACTCTATCGAGTGACAGCCATTAACGCAAATGGCATACTTAGCTCTGTGACAGAGGGACAAATGGAACTACTGCACAATGCAGGTTAGGAGCCCTGGTTGTAAAACATTTTACGTAACCTATGATAGTGTACCCTAATTAATGACTCAATTTTCTTCTCTAATATCTTCGTAAATAGAATCTCTTTCACTTGTCTTTTCATTGCAGAAGAAGGCACATTAAAGTTAGTTTTATCTCTTTATAAGTATTAGATGTGGATTCATTGAGCTACGCGTTCGTAGATTTTTTTCTTTCAGGGTATTCTGGCTCCTAGAGGAAAAGTGCAGAATACTTCACTCACTCAAATGGTGTAAAATGACTTTTTCTACGTCCTTTTCCGTCTGAATTTTTATATTTGACCCGTTGTGTATGTTACCATTGACGAGTATATCTTTATAAAACATAAATGTTTAATTGAAAATACACCTCCATCATGTTGGAAACCGACTTTCTCCTAATTGTCTATGTTTATATACAGACCATTTAAGCCGCCATTCGGTGTACGGCAGGGGTGAAAGCACCATGAATCTAATTTCTTAACCGTTTGCTTTTGCGAATCGTTCGCGAAAAGAAATAATTCTTGAATTTATTCTTTCCATCACCTATTTCCCTGATCTTTCTCGCAGTATCAGAATGGCCTTTATAACAGGAATGTCGAATTATGTCAGTTATATCTTCTGAGAACATACTTTCTCAGAACTGATTATGTTAATTTATTCTTTTTATTAATCTTCTACCTTCTAAGGATTTCAGTCCTTATTACTTGCATTTACTCATGTTTTCTGTGTAAAGAAAGAAAATTTGGAACATAGCTATTAAGGAGTTAGAGGTTTAAATTTGCAATAGCCATCTTTGTTGGCCCTACTCATCTCAATCTCCGGTATTCTGAGAAAACAAGAAAGGACATCGCACTTTTTAGAGCACGTAATACGTATTTCAAATGCGATGCATCCATTATCAATTAATCTATACAAAATAAAGAAGTAATAAAGTATAAGTAATAAAGGTTTGAATAGGTACAAAAACCTTTGCACCTATTTACTCCTTTTTTTTAACTATAATAAGTTCCCAATTTACATTTTTTTATTATTACTCATTCGTTTCATCACAACATCTGCGAGTTGAAATATTTCCTATTCCCCAAGAACGCAGAGGAGAGAAGAGTTATTCAAGGGAATCGGAGACAAAATACCTACAACGTCTGCCATTAGGTTCGCTTTCAACCCTTGCTGAAATTAACGAATAATAAGAGAAACGGCGGAAATCAACCTCTCGGAATCCTCCTCCCCTATCAATCTTACCCTCCCACTTTCAATTTGTCATCGCTCCCCTTCCTTTTAAGTGCCGGGCCGTGTTACCCATCCGCTACCTCTTCTTCCTTCTCCGCGTAACACGTTCTTCGATACCTTGCCGAGAGATACTTCACATCTCCTGTGCTTACCTTCCCGTCTTGGGCTGTCTCCCACGTTAACTTTCTCCTTGTCTTCCCGTCTGACTACACGTTCCCCCGCCCCCCGTACTTCTTCCACCCAATATCTTCCTCTCTCTCGGAGCTATTTACACACAACCACCGTCTTCCGCCTCTCCCTCGGCTGTTTGCCAATCAGTCCCTTCTCCGGGCACAAATGTGTATCCGCGCCGACGCCCCCCTCTCTTAACCGTCCCTTTTATCTCGTTGATTTCTCATATGCGTTCTTCGTCTCTTTATTCAGGGGATCTCGATCTTGAAGATGGAGGGCTAAGGAAGGTCGCTCGGTCCGGGATTTGCTAATTCCCGACGTTCTTGGAAATCTCGAGAGTCAAGAATAAGAATTACAACTTTCAAAATAATTTAACTGTTGTCTCCTTGCATAATTTAGCAAACATTGATGAATTAGGGCTAGAAAATGAACTTACAATTTTCAAGGTGAACATTTGAGGCTAAGGGGTTCTGATCTTGAAAACGATAAGGCTAATAAGGTAGTTAGATGCAGGAGTCACAGATACCGGAAATTTTAGAAATCTCGGCAGTCGATAATAAAAACCCCAAATAAGTTACTTTCTCTAATTCACTATTCTCTTGTTTTATTCTAATTCACAACATAAATTCTACTGTTGTTCTTTTACATAATTTAAAGAAACATTTATGAATTTGGGCTAGAAAATGAACTCCCGACTTTTAAGGTGAATACTCGAGTCAGAGGTTTGTCAAAAAATGTCGATCTTGAAAATGGAATGGCTAAATATGTTCGTTCAACCGTATTTCAAAACTTACGACGTTTTGAAAATCGCAGGAATCGAAAACATAACATGAATTTTAAAATATCCCATTCTTATATCTCTACATTATTTAATACACATTTTGAAGCAAGGCTACATGATTGACTGCCTGTATTTAAGGTGAATTTTTTATAGTAATATTTATTAAAAATGTTGATTTTGAATATATAAAGACTAAATAAAGTAGTTCGATGCAGTATTCACCAATTCCCGACGTTATAGAAATCTTGGGAGTCGAGAAAAAGAACTCCGATTTGAAAATATGTACTAAATATATTACCATATATTTCCGCAGATGATGCGACCGTCAGATAAGACGAAGTATGGATTTCCGTCAAAGTTTAATATTTTTATCTGTTCTACTAGACGACCCCAAAACTATTACATTGTGAATTTAGCTTAGATCAGCGATCATCTTCTGACCTGTAATACTGTATAGCGTATATGGACTCATATTCTATTTGTCGTCTTTCGAATGAAAACATTAATTTTCTTTATCCGGCAGCACTGTCTTGCGATTGCTGCAAACATTTGCACTGATTATTTTTGTATCAGTTCAATAAGAAGAACACTGATTGAGGGACATATTGTATGATTCAACTTAGTCTTATCTGGAAAATTTACAGTAATATTTGGAGGTTACGCTTCAAGATTAAATCCCAATATTTTAGGTGAATGTTTGAGGGTAAGATTTGCTACAGAATGTTTATCTTGAAGACGAGGAGGCAGGTAGGACGATGCAGGATTCGCAAATTTCCAACTTACTGTTAATCTCAGGAGTCAAGGGTGAGAACTCCAATTTCTAAAAAAATCAAACTTTTTCTCTACTTCATTCAGTAAACCCTTGGAGAGCTGCAAAATGAAATGCCAATTTTCAAGCGGAATTTTTGAGTTTTGTTGACTAAATGAATCTTCAGGAGAGAGCGACGACACTATTGAGTAGGGCTGTTGCCCCGGGCGCTCGGTGGTTCGGCGACCCTGGTTCTTCGAGAAGGCGCTGATTTTTTAGCAAAGGACCTCTATTTGTTTAACATACCCTAACCTTATGCTCCACCAAAGGCATTTGAACATTGGCTTCATTGCAACTTCATCGTTTAACTAATTTTCTTAACACAAAATATTTTTGGAGAATCTTATGTAAAAGAGTGGATCCCAGGTTATGATTTTCCTTAAGAATTAGTAATTAATTTTTAGAAAAGTGTACGAGAAATCATAAGAATCATAAAAATTTTGAATTTATATAGGCATTTTTCAATTTTCTAATTAACGTTTGACACATTTACGGATGATTTGATGGAATTTAATGAGTGATTACAGTCGATTATTTGCTTTCTGTTATTTAATCCACTTTGCAAATTGTTAATGGAATCATAATAATATTTAGAGCAATAATGAAGAAATAAGCTCGTTGAGTTTAATCCTCATTCTATTCCAAATGAATACTATACGTTTTATCAATAAATTCCATTAATCAAGCTATTCAATCAAGTCAATTAGTAAAAGAATGAACAGATATACAGAAGAGTAAATAACAAACAAACTAAAAAAGAAACAAACAAATCAATCAATTCAATTAAGAGAAGAATTTTTTATACATTTACATAAAGAGGATCGCCTGCATTATTCCTAGGCCGGGGCACCAATATATGGAAGACTGGATCTACTTTAAGAGCACCGTTGGAGATTGTGTGTTGTATTGCATAGTCTAGAGTTAATCTGGCATAACTACTTAGTGTTACGGAAAGATGGAAAGTTGAATGAAAATATGGTAAGCGAATTAAAAGAGAGAAAATCTGATCTGAGTTGCATAAAGAAGACAAATGGAGTAAAAAAGCAAAGAAGAAAACCTTTTTAACCTTATCAATCAGTCAGGGCTTAATCTATGGTAAGAGTGTGATCAAAAGACGGTTTGCACCGCATTGTCTGCAAGGTAAATAAAACCCATTGTTACAAACTTTATTGTTACTGTGAAAAGTAATCAATAATAGCACGAAACAATTATAATTGAATAATAATTTTGAAATAAATACGCGTGTTTCAAATTCCAAATCAACTACCAATTAAACTTTGAAGAAATATAGTAATCATGTTGTATATAATATTATTATGAAATGGTATATATGAAAACAACATTTTAACGTAAAAATGTCGCAATAACCAGAAAAATGATTCGTTATGATACGACTCCCAAACGTTGGTCGATATCATTTTTTTTTCAAATAAAACTTATAAATAATTACATTTTTGTAACTTCTGTTGATAATTTTATCTACCTAAATATCAGATTAATGAAGAAATTTTGCAAAAACGGGAACGGGCTTCGAAAAATAAACCTCAACTTACGGTCAACCGATTTACTTCAAAAACTAATCAACTTTAACAGCGCCTACCAAAGTGCTATATATGAAATTTGCTGTTTACACGACAAATAGTTTCCATGTTGAAAAGAGTCAATAATACTAGAAGGAAAGAAAGAACAATATCCAAGAAAGTTACTTGAGTTGGGAGGTCGATAGAGTGTTACACCATAAAAGGGATATAATTATATTGGTACACACACATTTCAGGGGCATTAAAGTTTCGTTACTTCAAATAGAATCATTTAAAACAGTTAATTAACTGCAAATCCATTCTAAGGATAGAGACAGTGGGACTCCTAGTCATCCGCTAACCTTTTTGACATACGTAAAATAGAGACGAAATATGGTCAGAAGTATATTAATATTCACAGGTTAGGGTCGCCGAAATTGCGTAACTGCGTTTCTTCCCTCGCTCATGGCCTTAATAAGGTCACCCTGGCTCTGATAAGCAGCATTAATTAGGTCTCTTCCCCAGCCGAGAGGCAAAATGCATGCAATGAACTTAAAACTCCCTTCAACGAACCTTCAAAATCACACCCGAGGGTAATTTCTGGTTGAACTGGAAATGAAAATTTATATACGGAGTAAATTTTCTGGGAACTAGATTCGGAAAAAGAACTGAAAAAACTGGTTAGTTTCTGGGGTACGTAGTTACCAAATTTTTATAATCCAATATATTTCTCAGAAGAATTTGTCTTTGTGTTTTATTTGGATCATGTATGAACTACTCTTTTATGTTATTTGATACGTTACTCTTCTTGTTCAATAACTAATTATTCCAATGATTTACTCTACCATCTTTAACTGAATTAGCTTTTTAGATATTCAGTTTTGTTCAATATGGACTAACTAGTAACTTCGTAGATGCGTTAGGTAGAAGAGGATACTAGTTAGTTAATCTTTCTCACACAGTAATATATTTATGGATTATATTTTATAACTTTTCGAATTGAAAGATAGACCAAACCGAAGCCGAAAAAACTTTCTTTTGGTTGGAAAGATAAGGTAAAGGACAATCATTCTCGAGCAGAGACCTGGTTCCATCATTTTGTAACAGAATGTACGGGAATTGAAGTATATAAATCTTCACTTGCTCCAATTAGCACAAATCACTGTTAATAATAAAAGAGAAATTGATAAATATTGGATTCCTATGTAAATACCCATAATCGAATCAGTTATAATTAATAATTTTGCGAATTATTTTATACCATATTTTATTATTAGTTTAAGTTACTCTCAATTTTGTTTAATAAATAATAAGAAACAAATAATGCTTGTGATAGCATGGAATGCTTCAAAATAAAATTTTAACGGACGTTCTTACGTTAAATACGTTCTGTTACTAGCTGAGAACTGAAATGTATTCATTTATAATTACAGGCATCAATTACATTGATTTACTTTTGAACTATAATTAGTTTCCTAAATCTAATCCTGAACTAGTTTTTTTTAAGTTAAGAAAGAAAGTACAATATTTTTTATTCTACAGAGTAACCAGTTATTTTCCTTGGTTTGGCACTACATTTCCGGTCATAAGTTAAGCAATTGGCTACTGCTACTATAGGCTCCAATTACCTAATGGTGGTAGCGTAAAATTTCCATCAATTCGTGCTTTAAGTCCCTAATATCCTAGGACTTAATTGTGAAAAACGCAACTCTTTTCCAACTTCCCTTCCAGGAAAGGGCTCCTTCCAGAGTACTCTTGAGCGCGAATTTCTCTAAATCGCCCATTCTAAGCGAAGAGTTGCATAGTACGGAACTCGGCAATTTTCTCCTCAGAATAACTGAAGGGCCGTCGACTTTCTTTTAACGTATTGTACTCGGGTCCTTTCTTTTCTCATCTCGAAATTCTCTTTCTGGACCGCTTTTCCGATCCCTTCTTCCACTTTTCTTTCAATTCCTCCTTCGTATTTACGTCGTCACAATTTTCCACTTTCCATTCTTCATCCTACACAAAACACCCCATTCCTTTGTATCCATGCTTTGGCATTCTTCCCTCAATCTCCCTTTACTCCCCAATTTAAGCCATTCCGCTCTCTTTTCAGCGGAAAGGTTTGCCCGGCCCACAATGAGTAATGAATCGAAAAGGCGCGGAGGTAATAAAAGGAGAGATTTAAGGACAGAGTAAGATTAAACAGCTTTCATTAAGGTGGGACAAAAAACTCTTCCGAATGCCCCGTTAGTATACTATTCTCTTTCCAGTCGATATTTCTCGATAAAAAGGAGCTGCTAAGTAAAATTAATAATGTATTCTTTGTGCTAAGCATCCGTTTGGGAGGGGATGGAGTGACTTAAAACACCAAGACTGGACTAATCAAGAATCTAAGAAAATTTTACGCGGAATTATCTTAAAAAATATACTGTCTCATAAATCTCCAATGGAACTAAGTGACGAGGATGATGAGATTCTCAATAAAAGTGCACTTAAGTGGAAATTTTGACGATAAAATACTTTTGAAATTGGGCGTGTTGTAAATTAAGAGGCCTGCCGAATATAGCAATGGCTTTGTTTCTCCCATTGCATAGCTTAAAAATAAATTCCATACTAGAGATGGACAAATTAGGCCCTGAAGGATTTAACGGAAATACCATAGAATGTCATGAATATTGTTTTTCAACATTATTCATGGTGAATAAATACTCAAAAATAGTTTGGTTTCCAAATGAAAAGTTTTCCTGGAATGATATAAGAAGGTTCCACGAAGTGAAGGCGGAAGTAATCCATTACGAATATTTTTCAACTTAGAATATACTTATGTTAATGATTCAAAATAACGAATGTATAGAATTAACACCTAATTTTGGCAGGGAAAGTCTTAAAAAATTTAAAGTGCATTTGTACCTCTAGAATTTTTCCAAGTGGTCCTTTACAAATTTAATGGAATTCAAATACTTTTCAAGATACTTAATCTATTAAAAAAAAACTACTAGATACTTAGTTATAAAAAATGAATAAAGAGAATTGAATATTCCAGTATTCGCAAGGTAATAGTTTTGCCAAATCTCCAGTGAAGAGATTAAGCATTATTTTAAGTAACCATTAACCTTCGCGTTTGTGTGGCACCGATAATAGACCAAATAATATTGAGTGTTGCCCACTCTTACCACATAGATTTTATTAAGTTCATTTGGAAATTACGTTTTGAAATCCAAAGTAAAATAATATTATGAGTAAAACTGAATCCAGAAAAAAACGAATTACCTCTGCTAGTAGACGTATGAAAGCATTTTTACGCGTAAAATATGCAGATAAACACTGATTTTCTTAATATAAATTATTGCTTGGTATAGGAAAAGAAGGTAGGATCCTTGCGAGACTTTGTGTATGGATAAGGACGATGAACTTATCCTTCGTTCCACCACACTGGAAACAAAAATAAACACAGAATAAGAAGCAAGCAGAGAGGTCCTCAACTTCTCGAAGTTTCGAAAATAACATTACAGAGCCAAGAAAAACAAAGACAACGGGCGTCTTCTTCTCTTCGAATTGGAAAAAGAAACCGGTAGGATAGAAAAATAGAGTTGACCACTTAATTATCCTGTTAGGCTTTCTCCAATGTCCACTCAGTAGTCTCTCTCCACTCTGAACGTACGCTCTTAGATTAGGCACAAATACGAAGAGAAAATACAGATAGATAAAATTATACGAGAAAGACACTTCCAGACTTCTTCAATATATATGCACTTTGGACGACCATATATGGCGTAGAGAATGCTAGGAAACACAATGGCAACTATGAGGCTTAGTATATTTATTAATATAAGGTTATTCGTAAATATGGAAAAAAATGTATTTTAATGTAAACAATTGTGGAAGTTAGAAACAATATTTAAAAAAATCAATTCAATAAAAATTATACATACGAGGAGTTTGTAAAATGGAAAGTATTTATGTTTAAATTAAAAGAGTTTCATATTACGTAGATATGTTTAAATTGTATTAAAATCAGTGTTACACCCCTGCCACACGCCGAAGGGCGGCTTGTAAGATATTAATGTAGATGTAGATGTGTTAAATTAAGTCCTTATTTTCAAAGGATGGAGTATTAAAGCTACCGACTGTCATAAGAGTTCAAATTAAAAAAGATTCGAATAATTAACATATTTACTGTAACTTACGTTTTTTAATATCTCTTGATTAAACCTTATATAATCCGTAATCACCTCAGTATTTATTCCAGTTATGTATAGACCAATCATTTGTTTACTTGAGTATTGCTTATTCTGGATTAAAATAATCCCGTATTTAATTTAAACTTGGATATCCGAGGGAACTGCAATTCGTCCATTCATGTATCATACCCAATTAGAAGTAAATTTCATGCATATTAATGAATTGAAAAGGCTGCTTCATAAGCTGCCACAGTAGCGATATGTCCATTTCAGGGTTGAAATGTTTTGAATTGAAATCCACTCGTTTGTTCATTAATAGCATCAAGGGAAGGCTTTATATTGGGATAATTTGATCTATTTAGAGATTTGAAGCGGGTTCTCTAAAAATCCTTTTCAAATTATGGCAGCGGAATTATATTAGCTTTCATATTTTTACCCTGGGAAATAAAACCTTTATCAAAGTATCTCTGTGCGCTGTAATTTCCTGACCAAACAAATTCCCCTGAATATGCAATTGATATACTATCGGACAGTTGGTATCCTAATTGCTTAATGCCTCGTGAATTTACGACATTTATTTATGAAAGCCCTATAATTTCGAAAGGCATTGTCGAGGGAAATTGAGCAAATTTTACGGTCAAATTAGTAATTTTACATTAAAATTAAAAATAAAATAAAAGTAATAGCGTTATTTATTCAGTCTACCAATTTGTTAATATTAACGAGAGATGAACTCGGAATATATTTTTAAATATTTTGTTTTGTTAAGAATAGTTAGCATATCTTTATACAAATATATTTAATTAAATCTCAAGAGTTTACAAGCTGTAATAGATAGAAGCAATGAAATATACCTCCTATGAACTATATATGCCTATATATATCCAATATCTATTCGAATACAAACATGATGCGCTTCAATAAAAGATATATAAGCAATCTGTTTAATTAAAACGTTGGTTTGCTTGCTAATTTGGAAACTAGCAGAGAAATATAATATCATCGATAATCGATCGAAAGATTAGGGTATATAGCTACCATTGGTATAGCTCCTTATACTTCCGATGATGTTACACAGGATTTTTTTGTTTTTCTATACCTTACCAGTTTCTTTTTACGATCCTTAGAGAAGTAGATGCCCATTGTCTTTGCTTTTCTTTCCTCTTTCCAATGTTATTTTGAAAACTACGAGAATTCGAGGTCTTTTTTGTTTTCCCCTGCTTTCGTGCTTATTCTTGTTTGGTGAAAGTAGCCAAAGATCCACGAAAGAAGCTTGGATATAAAAACAGGGACTAAACTGAATTACGCATTGACGTTATTTCCACTTAAATTTGTAACTCTCAGGTAGTCATAATTATGAAGTTCCTTTGGGTTTATGTGTTTGTAAATATGATCATCTCAATTGAAAAAATGAAATGTTATCTCTAAAGATAAGAAAGAATTAATTACAATAAATGCTCTACTATCATTCCAGTGTTGATTGGGTTAGTGGTAGATGCCAGATAAGACTGACACCATGCAAAATTTATTTTATGTTTAGGGTTTTTTTTTAATAAGTCTTTCATAGTTACATGTATTATGCAGAACCGCAACATATACTTTACTCTTAGCTTCTTCAAGCGGTGGTTAGAGTATTTTTCAAAAAGTTGTTAAGATATAGCTGGATCCTACTATTTTCTTCTAATTAGAGGATAATCCAAAATCCCCAAACATCTTCTTGGAAAGTGAATTTTTTTACAAATGGAATGTTTTATCAAATACTTTGGATCAAAAACCAAAGAAGATGATTTTTGTTGATTACTTATGATGAACTGAATACGTGATAAATGTAATCAAACACATAGAGTAAATCAAAATAAGTCAAATGATTAGAAAAAGGATTTAAACCAAACTATAAACATTTTTCTGGTGTTAAACAGTGTTTTTGGATATGAATGTAATATAAACAATGATTCCAAATTAAAAGCTCGGCAGAAAGGTTTTTAGCATTCGAGGACGAATGAATTTCAAACTTTAATGAAACAAAATGGCATCAGGTGACTGGACTCGCATGCCATATCATTCTTGTGCACAATCGTTTTTGAGTTTGACATACATACTGAGCATGAAATTCAATGCGAAATTTATGGAAATTTAAATGCAAAACATGAAAATCGTTGCTGGGGTTGATTATGCAGTTGTTTTCAAAATGAAGCACGAAATTTCCTTTGCAGACGATGATCGGAACACCAAATTGTTGAGAAGCGTTCAGTATGTATACCGCAGATAGTAGTTGCAACAAACGAACAATTAAAACACGCTAATAAGTCCCGCGTTTCAAACTTTTGCGAATAAATGGAGGATGGAAAAAACTTTTCGAGATAATCATCAACCACACTGCTCTATTTACACCAGCATATTTTTATACGGGTAACTCTTCCCGTATTACGTCGAATCAAGCAAGGAATTTCAAACTTATATCAGAACCATTCTTTTATTCGAGCCGTTGTTTTTATTCCAAAGTCTCAACTTCCAAAGAATACCTCTATTAGCATGAATTGTATTTATTCCAAACTTTTATCCGCCTTATTTAAATTGCAAAGAACTCCTCTCCGTCGGGACAAAGAAAACATGTTTCATTCCCAAAAATGGGGAAAAATGAAGATTACGAAAACAGGGGAAAACAAGGGATACTTCCACGAGAAATTCAATATGTATAGTATTCTATTAATTTTAGTAAAATGTATTCATTCCTTTGTGCTCACAGAATAAGACAATAAAAAGGCACCAAGATACGACGCTCAAAGGATGTACGTAATTTTGAAAGAAATTTGAAAAGAGGTAATGAGATTTACATTGAGGCTGCGTTCGAACAAAATATTCTTATGGCATTCATAGAAATTCTTTTGTCTGGCAGGAATCTTTCATCTTGAAGGATCCAGAAAATTATAGATGACTCAAGATCATTTTTACTGAAAATTGATGAGAAACATCTAGTCTTCTTATTTCGTCTAAGAAGAGAGTGAAAAATTTTAATTGATGAAAAAAGGAAACGTATCGATTTATTATGAGTCATTATCATTGCGATGCTCTTATAGTTTTAAATAAATTTCACTGCAGTTGGTTTCTGAATAATTTATAATGATACATACACTAAGTTGAACGAAATACATTCATAGTTAAAATGCCCAGCGATATCAACAGTTCAGCAGTATCAATCAAACACACTTTTGCCGATTGGCTCATTTTTGATCCAGAAAAATCATCAGTAACATCCGTATCTGAACATATAAAGGATATTTAAATAAGGCTTGGAGAAGACTAAACTAATACTTTTTATAGCGGTTTACAGTACAATAACTCAAACCTGGAAATTTTTTCTCTAACATACATTTTCAGTTTCATAGAAATTATAGTAATCCAGCTGACTTTAATGGTTGCGCATACGTACAATTAGGACATATCACTGTGAACGTTCCTATTCCATCTTAAACAGCAATAAATATTTTGAATAATATACATTTAAATGTACCATTAGTATATTGAAATAAACTGGGAAAATTTAAATTTATGTTAATAAAGATGGCGTTAATAATAAAGAGGTGATGGTTTCAAACTGTTGTACTTCTGATGAGAAACATCATGTCTCAACATATTTAAGGTGGTCAGCATTTAACACATTTACAGGAAAAGACCGACAGTTTACGTAGGTGAGTTAATTGTTAAATATTGAAATTAGGTTCTTAAATATTCATAACTTGTCAGTTATGCATCAGTAAATATCCATTTGAGGCCAACTATTACCCATAAGAGAAATTTGAAAATTTTGTTCACTGACCTCGTGATTACTGTCGTCAATCAGGTCATAAAACACAATCAATGTGGTACTAGACTATTGAAGTCATGCAAGATATAACAATCCATTTTTAGATTCATCGACATCTCATAAATATATTCTAAACGTCGTTTTTATTCCTTCCATAGATAATATTCCCCTTTAATTACGGAATAAACAACGACGGTGTGATGAATACTATTTCTCTTTTCCAGAAAGACTTTCATATTTCTCCGTGCTTTCCGAAATGTCGCATTTACTTTCACTTTAAGGTTTCCCTCGGATTCCCAATTTTTTTCTCCACCCTTTTCTTACCCTTGCGTGAATCTCATCCGCTCCTCGCACCCCGTTAACCTCCCATCTTCTGCTTCTGCCACTTTAATTTTCACCCTCACAATTCCTCAGCTCCTTTCTCCTCCTTTTCCAGCAAAAACTCTCTCCCTCGCATCTTCTCTCGATACGATTTTAGGTTTATTTGGCGACCTCCCTCGAGTATTCAATCGGTTTATCGGCGATGGGAAGACGTGAGATATATTTAAGCCTGAAATTCCCTGTTATAAATCGAAGAGACGTTAGCCATTTTGTCTGTAATTTCAGGACCTACAATTTTGTAGTTAACGTTTAGTTGTACCGTCTTACCGTAAGTGTATTCCAATTGCACAGATAAGTATCATATAAATATAAAAATACATTACAAATTATTCTAATTGAAATTAACTGAAAAAAAAAATTATAAAAATTAATAGTTTAATTTAATTTTAACCAACCTTTTTAATAATTAATTACTTTTAATCTTCGAATTGATATGGGATCCAAAGACAATATGCAGTCACTAAAGAAAAAAATCTGATGTGGCCAGCACTCCATATTCAAAATGTAGATATTTATCTACGACAGTATTTTCGAACTTTATATTCAATCTTAACTTGGAAGATATGTAAGTGATTAATTTATGTCATATTAACTTTTACGTAACAAACGTTATAAATAATGTTTTTCGGGACATGTTCGAAGAAAAACGATGAAATTGGTCTTTTGTGTCTACTGCAAGCACCACCATAGGATGAATCACAAAACTGATTATAATAGGCGATGGAAACGAAATCAAAATAAGAACGAAGAGCAAAATAACACACGACCGATACAAACTATTAACAATAATAAAGACTACGCCAGATAGTATATTTGGAATCCAGTCCACTCCCCTACCTGGCAGTATATAATAATAATAAAACATACATACCAGTGGTGGCGCGTGACAAAAAAAACAGAGGGTTCACTTCAAAATTCGTATATTTTTAAGTGGCCGCGATTACGGTTAAATATTCTGGCTCATACTAGAACATTGCCTCTGCTTACATGGACGCAGTATAATTCACAACAACCGCGGATATAAGCAGTAGAAATTGAAAATTGAAGTTGAAAATTAATATTTCGGGTTGAATCAATATATGCCTTTGTTGTAAAAAATCCTTATATTCTCGAAAATTAAGTTTTTTATTTAAATTAGCGATTCATATGTCGTATATATTTTTAAAGACCAAAATACATATTAATATTCAAGTTGTATTTATTTTTCGAAATATCAAATACAATCATAAGAAAATAAATTAATTACCTTATATTGTTTTATTCAGGGTTAAATTATTTGGCAGGACTGTCACCGAATAATTTTTTGAGATTAATGCCCCAAATCAAATACACCTATTTTTGCCCAGGTCGCGTCCTTGTCTTTCGCAAAGAACAAACAAGGGAAACAGTATAGCCCATTAGAAGAGTCGCAGCCACAAATCCAACTGTTTCTCTCATATATCTATGGCTTAAACACTCGGAAGTATTGCCTACCTTTGCTTCTCTGACTCTGAGATAGGTTCAGTAAAGGAATAGGACTTCCTACTTCTTTTATTGCACATTTTTCTTAAACAGAAATAGAGGAAAAATTAATCCCTTTCAGAAATAGGACATTATTCATCATAAAGAGCGAGAAAAACTGTTCAAAAACAAGTAACGCAGTTGGTTTACATACTGAATACGCCACAAGCAACCACAACACCGGTAACTGAATAAGTACACTGGATACGAAAAAAAACCGTAAATTCACAATATTGCAGCGCATTATGGGTAGCCATTAGATAGCTGCAGACACCAGTGCATAAAATAACATGCAAAGTAGGCGACACGAATAGCTAGTGCCAAGTTTTGTCGCCCAGAGACAGTATTAGGCACCGGCAAATAAGGAAAAAACTCAAGTTCTACGCGTGTTAAACCAAAGTCAGGAAGCGTTAAATGCTAGAGTTTGGATAAAATGTTTCTTTTCAGGAATAGAGTTCGGGAAGGTGGCTGGCCCTATGTTCCTCCTCCTCCAGCCATGACTTCGTCAATAGCTAGGCTTTACCATTACTGGAAGGTATCACAACATCCATTCAATTTTCAACAAATTAATTCTGGCAGATCTTACTTTAACTTTTCATAGTTCTGGCACGGAGAGAGCTGTGTCAATCCATACCTCACTTAAATCCAACAAACAGTCAAGCCTTTCTAGAGAAGCTATAAATACTAGGATGTACACATCGCAATTAACAGTGTTGGAACTGCATATTATGACCAATGACCTGCTGTTGCCCGTTTTTTAGAGATTAAAGAAAGAGGAAGAAAGCTTACAGATGCAGAAACTTATGAAATGCATGAATTTGTTAAAAAGTATTTTGCCAAGTACAACGTAATTATTTCTTTAAAGAAACAATTAAAAATAATTTTTTTTATAAATTCTTATTTAAAATTAATTATCCATATATATATATATATATATATATATATATATATATATATACGAGTAAAAGTTGCTTGTATACTGCAAGAATATTGATGATACTAATTTCAAGTCGATATCACATCGGGAAAGTCCTTAAACGTAATTCTACAATCCACTTTTGAAATATATGGTAGAATACAAATGGTGCCCCAGCTTCGAACCAATGATCATAAGGTAAAAGATAAATTGTAAATATGAAAGGCTCATTTTTTCTGTTTACATGACTGGCCATATAATTTTCAATTTCTTGGTGAATGATAAAGAAAATTGAAATTCCCACCATACATTTCAAATGGTAGAGCCGCTTGGTCTCGAGCACAAGACATTTCGGGAGTTATGGATACATATAACGACCTGGTAGATATAAAACTTATTTAATCCAAAGTTTTATGTTGATATCGTACTGGGATGATCTTAAAATACAATTCCATTATCCCCATTTGCAATGCATAAAGGAATGTAAATGGCGCTCTGGAATCGAAACAAGAACAATCATGGAAACATTAAACAGCGAATATGAAATGTATTTATGATCTCTATTCACATGCCGGGTTTTAAGTTTCCATGTCATCGGGAAGACATTTTTTTTAATCTGAAAAATCGCCACAGTACATTTTAAATTGGAGAATATTAGCCCTGGCCTAGCGTCGAACATGGGATAATCTTCGAGGGTATCTTTATAGTTTTCGTTGAACATACACGACTTCCAGCGGTTCCTCGAATTTCAACTCTCTAATTTGCCGGAAAGTGCCTAAAACAAATTTCCGAAAATTCTATGAAGCCATTCTCGTCGGCTGTCGCTGCAACATAGTGCAGCAATCGGCCCATGTTTAAAGGCCGAATGCCCCTCTTTCCCCTCACCGCTCTTCCCCTATAACGCGACGTCTGAAGGGGTTCACTTCGGGGAGTGAACCTCGCGCGAAGTCAAGCTAGTTGGAACCAAAAGCGGCAGGAATCGCGACTCAAAGAAGGAAAAGTTATGTCCAGTAATTGGTGTTATGCTTAGTTGGGTTATGGTAAGAACATTGGTATAAATGAAAATAGTACCGTAGTTTTCTTAGGGGGTTCAGTGAACCAGTGAACCCAATGGACCCGCCGCCACTGATACATACACACAGACATCATTCCGAAAATGTTAAAAACGTGTTCTAGGGACCCCAGAACATGTATTTCCGTTGAAATCTCGAAGTCAATTTTTTTTCACGAAAACAATACTTTCTCTATACTAAGTATCTGGAGAAAGTAAAAATTTAAATTGTGTAATGATTATAAATTTAATTTTATCCAAATCAATCTTTTAAATAATTAATCAGTATAGGATCAAAGACAGTTGATGCAGCTACTAAACAATTGGTCGATCACTAATTACAAAAGTGAATAACTTTTTAGCAGAAATTGTGATGCAATTTTCAATAATAAAAAGAAAATCTTATTTTCATTCGCATACAGATCAAGTTATGATTTATGGTAAATTTAATGATTTATATATGAATAGATATATTAAGATTAAGAAATGGATATATCGTCATATCCATACTGTTCACAGTTCGAAGAAACCTACCGACTTTAAATCCAATTAGCACGACTCCTCTAGGGTTACATGCATGGGTCCGGAGCTCAAAATTTACATTTTCAAAATCAAAATCTTCAGAATTAAGAGATAAATCTACAGCTAATGTAAGACGTGAAAACGTACAGCTCAATATGATGAATGCTTCATTCTGCTTCTCGCTGGCATTAAATGAATAGATGCAGTAAAACACTCGATCACAGAATTCTGTGCAAAAATTTCAAACTTCTCGTAGTTCAGTATAATTTTTAATTACTACGCTTTTGAATGAAACTATGGAGTCTTCGTGGACAAAAAATTGATTGCATGGTTCTGCAATAACCTTTAATGAAGTTTTCCCTTAATTGATATAAGCAGATATCTAGTAAAAAAAATCAACTGCTACACCATGCAAAGGGACTTATCCAGCGATGCAAACCTACCCAGTGATAAATAATAATCTCTGCCCACAGTGTCGCGTTCAAAATTTAACGTGCGATTGCTACACAACGATGCAAAAGTTTGCACGAGTACATTCCGATGCTAAACGGATTACATTTGCAGACGATTATGGGAATAAGCATTACCCTTAAAAACGATTGAACCTATTTGCTTCCACACAAAATATTTCCTCGATGATGCAAAATAAAATTATATAATACACTACATAACATATAAATATTCATACACACAATAAATAATAATTATTATTAATTTAATCAGAAATAATTTGTTTACTGCTTTTCATGAGTAAACTTTAATAGTATAGAAGGAGCTAAAAACTTCTGATAAACTAATCAACGTAGAATCCAATCGCAATTAATGAATCGATATCAATGACATGTGGTATCACAGGGTTGGAGAACCTCTTTACACATTAAAATTGTTCAGAAAAATTAGATTATTATTATGCCTTAAAATGTAAGACATGCGTATCTTAGGACGAATTACAATTTAAAGCGAAATTGAAATTATGTGCAAAAATGCGTATTAAAATATCGTAATTATGTAATTAAAATTTTTAATTGGTTATATTTTTGTTATTACATTATTTTATTTGCTGTATAACGTTGTAACGTTGTATGACGTGCTGCCTTTGGGAGATATTAAGAGAGGAGTTCCATCAAACTAGGATAAATATCTGGCAGGGAATATTTTTCTATTTGCACCTGGTCTGATTCCTTGTTGCCAAACATATATACATAAAAATAAAATTATTTCTGTGTTGCTCAATGATATTCATCTCATTCCCTTGGGCTGAAGAAGCAAATGATGATTTATCATCAGCAAAAGTATCGTATAATAAAAATACAGGCAAAAAATGACTTTAATGAATTAAATATCCAGCGCAGGGGGACCGTATGATTAAATGGCGAGTCTAAACATGCACTCACACTTTCAGCCGCGCGTTCGAAGCGTGCGCTCGCCAAAAATGAGTAATCCCCTTATTTCTCCGTCACCTAAAAATCGCATTTCATTTCCATCCCGCCCATCGCGGATACATTTACAAAAAACAAACACACACCGCTTATCTAGAGAGCGTCAGGCACGAATTTCCGTGACGAGGAGTCACTCGGGTGTGAATCGCCTCCCCCTTCGGATGCCTTAAGCGGATTTTTACTCGGGTCTCAAAGGAAAACGAATCATTCCAGCCCTTTTTTTCCTCGGAAGAGAAAGAAGCTCGCAGATTTTACTCAGCGATGTTTCCCGTCGCACTTTTTCCCTCCCTGGACTCCCTTTCGCTCTCCGATGCTAACTTCCCAGAGGAGCGAAATAAAAATCCACATCTCCCCCTTTCCACGCGCGATGACGTTAAATTCAGCGGAGCGTGAGAAATAAGGAATAAGGAATGGTTCCTGTTGTATATTTTCCGCCTCCCATGCGCTCTCTCTCCATCAAAATGGCGCCTGCTCGAGGAAGAGATCCCTCGGAGGTATTAAATCGTTATAATAATGAGTTTTAAAGGGGTTGATTTAAGGGTGAGAGATTTTCTCGCATATCTCCCGCAGTTGGTGCTATCTGTTATTTCTTTATTCACCCTCGCGAGATAGTGCTTACTTTTATGTGAAGGGAGTAAACTCGCTTTGCTGCGGACCTTGAAAAATGCTGTGATATTGTTCTCGGGGATGAGAGATGGAGATTTAGTTAACACTGTTTTCGTACTTACAAGCTTAATGTATTTTATACTTCAGGATAAGGACGATTATTGTTTTTTACTGGTATATCCTATCGTTTATACCATGCAAAAACTTTAGTTCTCTTTTCCTTAGAATTAGTATCCACGAACATTTCAGATAGGACTTAATTTTTGTAATACAAATATAGTATTGCTTTCTTAAAATATTGCTCTATCATACAAGTTGCACCTGTAACTTTTGAAATGTAGGCGACACATGTATTGCAGATACTACGTAACACAGTAACATGTTAAAAACGAGGAGATTATTTGTCCCCGCAATACTTTTCCATTTAAGATAAAGAATTAACGAATTTAAATTTAAATTGAACACATTCAATTGACGAAACTATAAAATCTTTTATCTCCATCCAAAACCTTATTAATATAAATCTTATATACATGAAATTATTTAGATGATCCAGTATAATTTAGGATACTATTTTTCCAGCGTATGACAGAGGGTGTAAACATCAAGTATATCCTCTTTCAATAGTGCTCAACTGCACAGTGTTTCACCAAGGAATTGGCTCAGCTAAGGGAATTCATTCAGAGCTTTATTGCAAAAACTTTGAATTTAATTGCAAATTTTCTCCACTATTTCGCAAACATTGACAGATTTTTTAAATTTTTATTGATTAATTTTCCACCATCAGGAAGGTTGTAAGATACTCTTTTACGCGAGGGATATCTCACCAAGTTGATTTTTTCCCAATCGGCATGTTGAAAAATGTTTTAACAACCTTTTTTAAGATACTAATTCAATAATTCCAAAAATCTGCGTACTTTCATTTTTAAATCTTAAAAGAAGTAGAAGAGGTTTGGTTTTTAATCTTCCAAACAATTCCAGGATTACCAACAGGTATTCTAAGGAGTCGGAGAGTCTTCTCTATGAGAGATGTATTGCCCGCTGACTTTGCTGATTCTTTGCAAAAATCTATAAAAAAATTACCGTAAAATAATCACCCAATGTAATCCAAGCCCTGAGTTTATTTAAAGTCATTCTTTTGGATGAAATTAAACTAAGAAAACTGTCCCTTGAGTTAGGATGAAATTTCTTGAGAGTCTTTGGGTGAAAATTTCATTGTGAACTTTCCGTGGTCAAACCGCCGTTTGGTTAACAGACTGAAATATATCGTCAGAACATCACATTGAAGATAGTAATAAACAAACTTATCAATTGTGAAAATGGAATTCAAAATAGGCAGCGCCGACAAGTCCCTTCCAAGTCAACTCCATCTTATTAAATTTCCTACAAAAAACCGCCGAGAAACCGAAGCTCTTTTGAAGGGCGGGAAGGAACGCAACCCTCTTCTTCCAACCACTCGAAGAAACCTTTCTCTCACATTTTCAACAGTTATTAATGGAAAATCGCGCGGGAAAAACGTTCCCATAGAGGGCGCTCTCAATAGCTGGAAACAATGTCCCCATCCCCGACCAATCGCGAGCCTTCGCCGACGAAGTCTTTGTGCCTGTGGTTTTTCTTTATCCGCAATTCTTCGTCATTCTTCGCGAAGCCCCTTTCAATTGCAAAGTGTGCGCATAAACAAAGAGTTTTGTTATCAAGATCCCACGAGACAAAGAGGCGAAAGAGAGAGAGAGGAAAGGTACGCAGTGGGTTTGGGCATTTGGGAGGGAAAAGGGGTAGTGAGGGAAGAAAAACCTGGGCTAGATTGGGGCGAAAATGAACCGAAAAATTCCAGTTAATTTTTTAAAGAAAGAGCCAAAAGAGAGATTATGAGGGAAAGATCTTGGTAGAGATAAGGCGCTTCATTTGAATAAGTGAGCTTTAAATAGGTGGATTATGAAAGAGGAAGATGGAGAGGACATATGGTTTAGTACGCAGTACAAAAATGAGGAAGATATCTTCTTCTTTCATACATGCGAATTTTTTATCTTAAGTTCAACAGTAATAAAGGTTAATAGGAAATATAAAGGACAAGATAATGCAAAAAATATTAACTATATATGTTTTCGCATGAAAATGGCTCCAAGATACACTTTTATGATACAGAACACATAATAAGGTCCAAGATACTTCTGGCATTTAGATGCGATAGATAGGATCTGTTTACCTTCAATAAATAAAAAATTAAAAGTTAAATACCATATGTTTCTATTTATAATAAGCCATATATGACGCACCCAAGTTTTAGCAACCTATTTTGGAAAATATTAACCCTTCCGCGACCCTGTGATACTCATAACTACAAACTAAACGGAGATCTTTTAGTGTTTCATAAGAACAAATGGAGACATGCAGCGGTGGTATTAAGTGTAGTGAAATTGATTGAAATGTTTTTGGCAGACTGGATAGTCTTTTGGCATTCTACGGCATTGATGATGACCGCATGTTACAAAGGAGAATCGTTAGAGTATTTCATACCAAAAAAACGCGTCTTATTTACCGCAAATTACGGTCATTGCCTCCGAATATGTTTTTATCAGAGGCCTCCGAATATCTTTTTTACATTTAAACTGCAATTACTAGATACCTAACATATGCATAACCATCAACCGTTTATAAAGTTATTCGGTATTTTTAAAAGCTTTTTATAATGATTAAAAAACTATATTTCTATGCGAAATACAACAGCCAGAGTAATTTACGGCACTAGCTACATTAATTATGACCCAAATACATTTGCTTTCCAGATGAACCTTTCCTTAATTTCTTGAAATGATTAGAAACATATGTATCAGGATAATGCAATTTATACTATCAAAGGGAGATAGAGATTAGTTGAAAATCCCAATTTTCAGCGAAGAAGGTATATTTAAGGTAAGTGATTTTAAATTACGGAAGAAAATTCTACTATATTTTATTTCGATTAAACAAGATCTAATTTTTTTGTAGTTCAAATATTACTGAAACATTTAAAAATCATACATTAATATATTCTTTGTAAATATATAACTCAAAAAAGGTCCACAAGAGTCTTAACGCTTGAAGCTGTTTTCTTTTTTCAAATTTAATTATTTTTTAAAAAATAATAACGAATCTAATATTTCAGTTTATACACAGTCACAAAATACACACACTAAGGACCATAGTTTCGATGCATCAGGCCTGAAGATGATGCTATGCATCGAAACTATGGTCGTTAGTATATGTATTTAGTGTATACTTTAAATGTTAGATTCATTATTCTTTTTTTTTATAATAATATTCCACCAAGCGAAGGCCGAAACCATCAACGCTGTAATTATTGTTAATGGAATTGAAAGAATATAGGAGGAGTAGAATAGTTTTCCCCGATCAAAGATTAAGTTTATCAATCTTAAATCGTCTAAAGAGCTCAGAGCATATTTCTTCATTATTTCTTGATATTCTTACTTATTCATATTATAACTTTAAACGCCAAAATCTACATGTATGCCGACCAGCACTAACTAAAAGTACGTAAGAGTATAGAGCAATACGAAGCAACGTCAAAAAAACTCAGATTTTATGAAAACACCAATACAATCTCACATAAAATGCTGAATAACGTGATGTGATTAAAAAAAACAGGAATGGGTCGAGAATGAGCGCAATATGAAATGACTTCCTTAATTGAGTAACATGTACAGAGGCATTTCCGGTATTTCATTTAACTCTCTGCAATTCCGGATTTAAAACCTCAGGTGTATATAAAGGTGCAACGATTTACTCGACGCCGAAAAAAAGAGAAGGCAAAGAGAAGGAATTTAAGGTTAGGAAGTGCGGAAAGTTGATGGGTCTGAAGTAGTCAGAGGTAGAAGAGATTCAAGAGGTTTCCAAGAGGAGGTGAAAAGGTGAGGGCGTCGAGTGAAAACGTCGAGGGCGAAAATTCTTCGAAGAAAATAAAAGGGAAGAGAGAAATCTGGCCAAAAATCATACTTTGACATAAAACAGAGTTGCATTTCTTGATGAGATTAAAATCATCGTGGCACATGGTGGAAAATATTTTCATACAAATGCTTCCGTAATTGAGCGCTTTGCATCGTATTATATTCTAAAACTGCTATATGTATGGATTCAATGCATTTTATTTATTCCTTAAAGGGTCAGTCTCTTTCATAATCCCAACTCTAGAAATTAACTAAAAGCTTCTGTTTTTACGAAACTCGCAAATAAACTGAACCAAGAATTATTTCCTGGCATTAAATGAACGTATTACATTTTTAGTGGAGGAATTTTAAACGCAGCTCCAGAGAAGAATTTCGAGTATACGATTTCAATAATTATCGATAATAGATATATATATATATATATATATATATATATATATATATATATATATATATATATATATATATATATATATATATATATATATATATATATACCTTTTCAAAGAATAGATTTCTTTTTTATAAGTTAACAATACTACTACGTTCAATATCTCAATTGATCTCCTCCAAGTAATCAGCATATTTCACCAAGTCTATCTCTTAATCACTGAACATATGTCACGCTGTATTGTTCTTCTAAATGGGTCACTCTTCTTATATCTACTTAAATATATTTCTAATCACAAAGATGGGCACGATAAATTGAAATACCTCTTTTACGATTAAATCGGCTTTAATTTTCAATTAATGATTTTTTTATATTTATATTACGTCTAGAGCACACAGTATAAAGCTTGAAATCACAAAAATATTTAAGAATCGGCGCGTATTAATCTGTAACGTAGGTACTAAGATTATTTGCGTAAATGTTTGAGAAGAAGGTTTTTTTAACATTATAAAACTGTATTCTTAATCGAGTAAGTATATTTAAGTAAGATTTATTATGTTAAAATTAGTGTTTGAAAGAAACTTTATCATCAATCGTAAAACTGGCCGATATATCCGAATATTTCTAAACTTGTCGGTTGAATTTAATTCCTAGAATAATATTATTCATGTACTACATTTTTTATATTAACATAAGTAATATATTCAACGCGGTATTCATTGCGGAACGAATTAATTAGGTAAAATATCACAGTGAAAAATAACAGATGATTAGCAACGTGATGAAATAAACTATTTTTTGAGTCAATGATTCTAAAAACATTTCTATTTAATTTGATAGAATATTTTCCTCGGTTACATTTTCGCAATATGCTGTTAACCTTCTATTGCGTTTATATAAAACAAATTAGTAAGAATTAAGAATATTTTACGATAAAATAATATTTTTAAGCAAGAATGGGTGTAGGCATATAGATGCATAAAGAAAACCATTATTGTAGTTACAAATCATTTACGGCACGTGCTACATTATGCGAAATAGAAAAAGCCAACTTAAGTGATGATTTAGGATAGATAAAGATTCAAATGTGAAAAGATTAAAAAGGAAGACTTGAAAAGTGAAGACTGATGGGGTAAGGGGAGTTAATCCCAAGAGAACAGGGATTTGGAACGTTCAAAGAGACACGCGGAGAAAAAAGATTGAAGGGATAAAGAGCAGATGGCTCCAGGAGTCAGAAATGGCGACATTAATTCGTCAATGGAAAGAGGAAAATGGTGGAAAAAAGGTTCAACGCATTCCAATGTGAGATCCTTTAGTGAGATATAAGCTCAATAAAATCCTTCGTTCTTCCGCGATAAGGAAGGAATTTTGCTCTTAACGCTGAAAGAAGATGAGATTGGTATGATGGAAAGAGGTGGTCCAAGTCGACCGAGGAAGGAAGAAGAAAATATAAGAATGAGTGGTTATGGGCCACGTTAGGGCCCAAATGAATGCTCTGAGTCGTAACCCCAGTCCGTAACGGCCAGGGTATATCCAAATCTAAACCTTGAAGTACTTCCTTTATATGGACTCGAGGAAACGTTAAATATGCTAGAGAATTGCAGTAAGCGGTTATTTACATAAACATTTGATATAAAGAAACAAGCTTCTTCTTTTTTTTTCTGGCTTTTAGAAAATTTTCTGCTTGCAAGGTATGATTGCAAGCTATAAAATGAAAATTTAATCAAGCATTTCTTAATCTCCTCAGCTGCCAGCACCCCTTGAATTCTATAATACTGTCTCTCCCTTTAAAAAAAATGTCTAATTTCCAGGTGCAGTAGAGAACGGAAAATATGCTGATGATAAAAGTCAGTCTCATTTTCTAAAGGTATTACATCTAGATATTATGACATACGATGCATATCTAAGTGTAAAACTTAATTTAAAAGTGCTCAAATAAGAAATTATAAAATTTTTACGTGTTCTTTGCTTATTATGTGGTTGTTGCGAATATTGAATTCTGTTTTACAAGGGTTAACAATGGAAATTTAATTCCACCATACTAACCGATTTATACTAAAAAAATTTGATAAAAATATAATATTTTTTCTTTTCTACAATAGAATAGAAGATTTATAATGAATGAGAAACAATAAGTTTTTATTTAAATAACGACAATTTTTCATTAATACTATCTGAAAAATTTCTTGCGCCTCAAGGGATTCGAATTTCAAACGTAGTTGAGAACGACTGATTAAACAAGATGTAGAAGATTTCGAACGAAATTTATAAATAAAATTGTTCATAGTAGTATAATATGAATGGCTTACATCACTATTTTTCCAATTTGCTCAATACATAATAATGAAAATAGGTCTCAAACCGATACCCCAGGTTTTGAGCTTATAAAATCATATTTTTAATAAGCTGTGCAGAGATAGTGAGAGATGAATGAACGAATGAAAACTAAGGCACGCTTATATGATCTTTAAATTTAAATGTATTAGATTTTGGAACATCATTCAATGTTATTATGAACTATTTATTGGGTATGACAGAAAATTTAACTGTTTATTAAAAGCTAGAAAATATTTCATAGTAAAAATTATTATACTATACAATCGTTTATTTATTTCTACAGAAAATCGGTAACATAATCTTAAAACCTTCGTTGCACAAGAAATTACCAAATTAATATAGATAAAACTTCGATAATTTACTAATTATGAACGTGTATATAACTATAACGTCGCTTATTTCCGTGTGATTATGGTTCGCGGTTTGAAATAACAAGGATCCATCTATTCAGGATGATATGATCGTAAGTCCATTTAAAACTGCTATCTTTTATGCAAGGCCTCTTTGAACTCCTCTTATCTCTTCTTCTGATGCTATGCACAAAAGGTGAATGTACACCGTGTTGCATGCATTCTAAGTTATTTTGGGAGCTCGCCACCGACTTTTTTTAGGTAGCGAAAAGGGTAAGTAGAGAACGATCCAGGAGATGAGATAGTTATTTTATTACAGGTCACTTTTTCCGAGAAAGGTCGACAGTGGGCGTCTGTATCGGGTCATTTACCTCGGTTGTTCAGAAAGGTCTCGAGTAGAATGAGTGTGCTCCAGCGGTATCTTCATAGGAACGAGAACATAAGTGGATTGGCTTCATCCCCTCCTTTTCATGCACGAGAGCTATCGAACGATGGTGGAATTCAAAGGATATGGAACAATTTTCAGCACTAGTATTAGCAGCATATCGGTTATTTCTGCCACAAATTTTGTATCCATGTTAGCTGATACCGGACCGAAGCGAAGTTTGAGGAAGACCTCAGAAGCATCGCTAACCATTCAGTACTCTCTCATCCCTTTTCTGTAATTGTGTACTAATATCCGCCATTTATTCATTTATTTTTAACATTGTACCTAATGGATACCTGTTAAAGAAACCTCATATATTGACAATAATTCACCATGCATTATCTATGAATAAATATTTCTCTACTTGAAAGGGTTTATGTCTCCTTCTAGATAGTAAAAATTTTTTTCAGAAATATTTAATTAATAAAATTAATTTTTAGAATTACCGGTTCATCCTATATCAGAAAAATAGATATTTTCAAATTTATATAATTAACTATTTTCTTCGCCCATAATATGCTAAATAATTTTGAGTGTTATCTCAGCCTAATCCTTCTTAAGCTACGAACAAAAAGTGTTTGAGATTGTATTTTAGTAATAAAATGGGTTTCAGAGACTCCCTTACTCTCGAGTCGGTCCTCATCAAAATCTCATAAACCAATTATTTATGTGATTAACCAGTGGTATCTTAAGTTAATTAAGCCTTAAATATTTGCCTTTTCTGGAAAAATATCAATAGAATATGAGGTTAGCATTCAAACGTTTTCACAGGAAACGCGAAATGCTTAGAACGTGCTTTTATAAATCCTACCCTGATCCTTCCCTAAAAAAGATTATGTAAATACGTTCTACAAAAACTTACAAATATGCTTAATGTGAAATTTGTACTAACAATTACTCCATGATATATTATCCCCCTTATATTTTCATTGAATGTAATCAATGAAGATTGTACACTCCTGGCCAAAATTAACGCAGCACCTCCCTAGCGATCCTTACGGCCGGTGCTGCGTTAATTTTGGCCAGGAGTGTACGTAAAACAAATATGTTCCATAAAGAAGTGGCGTAGAGTATATAGTCTTTCTTTTAATAATTACCTCTGAATTTATATGAAATACTATTTTTTGTGGTCTAGATTTTTTCGCCAATGAGGCAAGATGTATCGCAAAGGAAACAGAACCGACTTTGCACATAAAGATTCGCAATACTTTATGCATCTCTATATTAACGTAAACTCTCTCTAGAGAAGTAGGGACCTGTCAAATTTGAAAGCCATCCTTAAAGATTTAGCACGCCTCTTTCCACAGCGAGCTGCTCAAAAACCCATCAAAGAACCCATACGTTTCTTCTTTCTAAACCGTCTGAAACGAAATCTCGTTCCGTATTATGCATGAAAGCGGCTGAAAACTGCTTTCCGATTGGCTCAACAGCCTGGAAGTGGGTTTCTAAATCAGTGAAGCGAAACCCCTGAGTGGCCCCTCATTTCTACTTACGTATGACAGTGATGACTTCGTCGTTGGAGGCTTTTGTGTATATTGGAGTCTCCATGGAGACCTCACAGGAGTAAACTCCGCTTGCTTCGAGGTCCAAAGCGGTCAGATATATTTCCTTTTCATTGCTGCGGCTCCACTGGAGGGAGAAAGGAAAGCGAGGGGTAATTCGGTGAACAACTCTTAGGGCGTGTAATTAGAAAAGGAAAAGGAAATTTTTAAACTAGCGAAATATATCTCCTTGATCATTAGCCTTACATCTACAATAAACGTGGAAAAAGATTATCAGCTGTTTAAAATTTCCAATTACCGATTTCGATAAAGTACACCCTAGAAGATGAAAGCATCGCTTTCAAAATATACGTTTGGTTTTTCTACAAAGAGCAGTGATTATTACCTGGTTTCTCCGAATACCGACGAATGAGGAGAGGACCAACGAAAAAGATGGTTATTGAAGATTTTAAACCCCTAATTAATTAACAACGGTGTTACAAATTTTCTTTCTTTGCGCCATGGAGAAATATTACAAAATATATGAGCAGGGACATTTGAGAATTTTTATCAACAGTTAGAGAGCGTATTTTTTACGATTTAACGAAACCACGAAATAACTACGAATAATCAAACGTGAAAAAGAGCAATATGACTGAGATTCAAATCCGGATATCCCAATTTAGAATACCTACCCGAAATGAGGAAGACCTTAATTCAAGTCCCAGGTTGGGTTTTTTCATGTGCGCGCCTATAATTGATAATTTACCACCATCACGTCATATCTATGAAATTAGCGAATTTATTCTATTTTAAAATTAATTGACTACTAACACAAGATTCATTAAGCCATGAGGTCGACATAATCAGTCCTTACCTTACGAAATATTTTAGATTATAAGAAACTCAATACACCTCCTTTCAAACTTGTATTTTTGTATTTGTGTTATTGTATTGCTGTATTATACAATCTATGCTAGTAAAATCTGCGAAGTTACCCAAACATGTCTTAAATAACAACACATTTCTCTTAGTTTAAGAAGTAAAATTAGGAAGTAAAATAACTCTTCGCGTACTTCCTCATATATCACATATCATTGTATGAGTGGAAATACGAAAAAATATTCATTTTATATTTTTTCTGGTCATGGATTTTGGAAAACAAAACCTTCTGCATTCGATTTAATTTTGTTTGAGCTTAAGTTATCTAGACGTTTGCCACTATAAAATCTGAAAGTACTAAGTTTTATATACGTTGTTTTGCAAAAGATTACTTGAACTAAAATTTTATGAAATCTCTTAATTCTAATATCTAAAGAAATTATTCGGATATGGTAAAAGGAAACGTGCAATTACAGTGCATTACACGCCATATGCAGCTAACGACGTTGGTGTGGTAAGCAAGCACTTACATCTAATGTCGCTCCAGGTGTTGTGAAATTCCTAAATGGAGGGTTCCTTCCTCGAACAAACTGGAACAGCTTCGTATCTCCGTCTTTGAGCCATTCAACCTTATGCAATAAGGCTGTGTCCACCTCATGGTCGCATCTCAGAAGAGCGGACCCCCCACGGATCACAAAGGAAGGTGCACGGAGCTCAACTTCAAAGGCTGCCACATGATCTGCAATGAAATTGAAGATAATGACTTTTATTATTCGATCGACATATCCAGAACATTACCTCTAAGTATTTTTTTATATAAAAAAGGCTCTCTATTCTCATATTTGAACGAAATAATGGAAGGGGCAAGATAAAATTTCTTTTGGTATCTACTTTCCCTACTAAAGGGTTTTAAATATGCTGTCAGCACTGTTGAAAACCAAACACGTCCATTGTATCATCCTGCGGCAAATGAAAACTAAAAGTAAACAACTATACAACAATTAAACAAATAATTTATATAGAAGATATTAACACTTTTGTGGTATTGTTAATCAGTTCTATTTCTTGGTTTTCCACAAAGTCACTCACGCCTTACCGTACTGATTTTCAATAAGTTGTATAATAAAGCTATTATTGTTTACCATATTTCATACTTTTAAGGTTAATTATTGTTTCCATTATATAAAATTTTATTTTTTTATAATGTATTCAATTTCCATGTTATTATATTCAATAATTTTTAAATTTCTCCAATGAAGTCATTCTTTCCTAATACACGAATATATATTTCATTAACGTTCATCTTATTGTTATCAGATAAGATGACAATTATATAATTGATAGAATTGAGTTTTAAATTATTTTTTTAAATTAATGTAGCATTATAACAAAGAATAATAGCTGCTAAATAAATTAAAACGTGAGAGAGCGATGTTATTTTACCTTGGTCAGAACCCTTCTGGAATATGAGGCAAGTATATGGGATTCGGCGGATGAAACGTGTACTCGCGAACTCGAGAAAGTGCAGCGTAAAGCGGTTCGTTTTGTTAAGAAATGTTACGATAAAAAAGCAAGCGTTACAAAAATGCTCTCAGACGTAGGTTGGGAATCCTTGAAAGAAAGGAGATTGGAAGCTAGGCTGCGATTGCTTAATAAATTCAGGGAAACTACATTTTCGGAAGATACAATCGGTATCATGCAACCCCCCCAGCTACCTTGGTCGATCCGATAATGACAGTAAGTTAAGAGAAATAGATGCTAGGACGAATCGTTTTAAAAATTCATTCTTTCCGCGAACGATAGGTGACAATAACCGAATAAGGAAGTAGTTAAGATTCAACTGGTGTTTACACCCTCTGCCACACGCCGAAAGGCGGCTTGTAGGGTATTAATGTAGATGTAGATGTAGACAACTTGTATAGTCACCGTGGACACTTTATAAACTTCCTTTCATAATAATTACTGATTTCAATTTATTTTCCTAACTGATAAATAAGTAACACTTTGTATTTAAAGTTGAATTTTTAATATATAGAAAGAATGCTGATAGTGATATTTATTTTGTTTCAATTATTTTATAGCAGGGATTTCCGCAAGAAGAATGCTTGAGGTCAGGGCTAGCGAATATGTGACGCACCACGATCAATGAAAAGTTAATATTTTGCCATATCCCAGTCACACCATTCTCTTTTTAGAGCAATCAGGGCCGCATAAAGAGCGCATATTTTTAGTCTGGAGCACACAATGGTTTTCGCCATCAAAAGAAGATATGTATTTGTCCCGACACAAACGTCTCCGGCCCGTGAAAGGAAATGCTGGTTTACGATGTTTTTACCTCGGGCTACGACGTCCTAAAAAGAAGCTTCTAGGTCACCCTTTGTGTCACTCTCGAAGCCGAAATAACGCAACAGCGAGTCCGAAATTCGAATTAGAAAAGGATTCTGCAAACATCAGTTAGCGTCGTGTTTCCCACACCCGTTGGATTTTTTCCTCTCATTTTTTTGCCGATAGAAACGTGTCTATTTGAGAATGCTCTCATTGGAACCAGATATAAATGCAGGAATAAAAAATTCCTACGTGAGCTGTCAATCGAATAGCCGCGTTCGTGTCATTCGCATAACACTGCTGTTTTTCGGATGTGCGACGTATCCTAGAGTTGACATTCTTTCCTCCATTTCATATTCCATCACATAGCATTCTACTATGTATCAATCCACACAGATAACATGGCCGGTAAAAATTGGAACCATTTCCAGTGATGAATAACAGTACTTGTGTCTCTCAAAGTAAAAATTTGTTTCAGTGAAGAGAGGAAATTTAAAATGAAGTTCGTGGGATGAACTGCTTACAAATGACTTCTGATTTCCAACTGGATGATTTATTTCGAGAATTTTTAGGACATCTTTAGAGAATACAAATATTCATAAACAAGTATGGTATTCATATCGGTATAGTAATATCGAAGTTAATGATCGATTCTATCATTAAGATCTGTAAATTATCCTATGCTCGTGATATTTAATCGATTTCGATTACTTATTGCGATTGCTAACTTATTGAAAGTTTTATTTTGAAGGAACTTTTCTGCTTCTTCTCTTTATTTTTTTGGAAGTTTCGTTTAGTTTTAAAACAATTAAGTAAATTTAATTAATTTTAATGATACATAGTCAATCATAAAGTTTTTAATAGATTAAATGACCAATTTGATTAATGTGTTATTATGTCATACTGTGTTAGAGTTTAAATGGATTTTTTAGTGTAAAATAAAATTACTTTAAATATAAGTATAGTTTTAATATCTCTTACAGAACTAGATATAGTTTCAATGGCATCACAGTTAGGAAATCACATTTTTTTTTTAAATTAAAATCCAAATTTCATACTTTTATATTTACGCATTCATCTACTGAAATATGGAAGTTTTGGTAGTAAATTATTAGTAACTATGTTAAACGATCCATAAATACCACATACCAATGGTAAATAGAATTTAAAAATCTTTACCGAAGCGGCAGGGTAATTAGAATCAATGATGCGGAAATAGCAGTAAATTACGTGTTGCTGGATGCGTACTTCCAGGCGATGGTTGCCTATGCATTAGGATAGAGTTGTAATTTCTCAATTAGTGCATTACTCTGTATGGAAATTTTTAACTAAAATGTATTTCAAGAAAATAGAGCAATACGACACACTATAGGGTATATGATTGAATGATAGAATACCTTAGTCACTCTTAATGCAAAGATTATTAGGATTGAGAAAAAAAAGATTATGGCTTCAATGAGGGGGATTCAGTTGTCCGGACGTTTAAAACCCTAGAGAAAACTAGTTCCCTTAAATAACGATGCTGTAGAAATTAAAGATTTGATTTACTACTCGAATATGTCACCTTTCAAAAAAGTTGAGCTCAAGTACAAAATATTTCTGGATATATGGCAAAGAAGAAGGATATAATATATGGAAAAGAAGAAGAAGGTAACTAAGGAAATATAAGCAAGAAAAATACTAACATGATCAGTAAAGTAAAAATGCATTACAAATGTTGATGTTCTTTTTTCAATGACTATTTATTAATTATCGTGCAATATACAAAAAAGCCTGAGTCTTCTAAGATAATTTTTTAACTATTATACATATATCCCAAGGAAGAACGGACTTGAAAAAAGTCGGACGGGGCCGGGAATCGAACACGGTATCTTCCTCTATCCTCCTGGATAAAATTAGATCCCGTGTACGATTCTCGGCCCCAACAGAGGTTTTTCAAGTCCGTTTTTCCTAAGAATTTTTCCTGGGTGCACGCCCTTATGTGCAAAGTACCTTTAATCCTTTCCTTATTCTACAAATAAGTGAATTTAATAGAGGTCTTTTTATGCATTAAGTTTTTCAAAAGTCGCTTTCATGTAATTTTGAATTGACGTCACAAACGACATTCTGGAAATTCAATAAATAAAAATAACGTAAAATTAAAAAAATCATTCCTTCTCGAAGAACAGACCATTTCAAACGCTGTCACCCTTGAAAAGGCATTAAAAATACTGCTTCCAAATTTCCTCCCGAATCCACCTATCCTTTTATAACCAATAGGAACTCTGGGAGCCATAAAAAAAGAAACACCCAATTCATTGGCTCGTAATGAATGCAATTTGACGCGATTTATGTCCCGCGTCTCCAAATCCCATTCGACGGGAGAGTAGCTTCGCAAACACTCAAATAAATTTCATTGCCATAGGAAGGAAGTGATGCAATTAGCCTGGGCGGAGGCTTACGACTCATCGTAAACTCGAAGGCCGTTGATTATGGATGTCCTGGCTAAAGCGCCGTGATGTTCACTTCGACTCCTCGACCTCTTACTTCACCGATGACCCACATTCGGGGATGTGGAATGCGATAAAGAGGTAATCCCGGCCATTGGCACATCCGCTTCCGCGAGAGAGGCAGTAAAATGCGCGGCGAGAGAAAGGAGAGGTCCCACGTCAACCCCTGGTGGAAGGAATACATTACGGTTTTAGAAATGTGCGGATCGAAGGCGGGCAAATGTGGCGGAAAAGTCGGAGCTGAAAGATGTCTGTGAGAAATAGAACGAGCGGGGAAATGGGGTGGATTGGCCGGGAAGGGGATGCTTCGGGAATGCAGTCGAAATTCCGGCGAATGCATCGATTGGGGAGCAAATGGATTCGAAGATAGCGGCGACTGTTCGAATCGAGAAATAAACTAATTGGAGCGTATCAAAGGTATTCACACACGCAACCTTGTCGCGGAATTACTATGCGCAAAGCAGGTTATGTTGTAGCGAAATTTACCTTAGCACCGATGCATTTTTTTGCATGCATGCATGCATCACTTTTCGGTTACTTTGAATATGAGCAGATATATATACATCGATAAATAAAATCGTCTTAAATTATTTCGACTCCTAAATGTTTTGTACATTACTATATTTTGGTCAACTTTGTCATGATTGGTGACAATTTAATTGCATTTATAGAAATAAGGGTCTTAAAAATGGGAATAGGTGCCATCTAACGTTATCTAGATCGATCTGGACGAATAACTTTTAGGAAAATGTTAACTAAGAAATTAAGGAAAGAAAAATATTAATGGTAATATTCTTGGATCGGTATATAATAAAAATAGATGCAAGAAAATTTAATTTAAAGATAAATAGAATCTTTATGAAGAAGTTAATGAACCAAATCCTAGTAAATTGATGGTTTATACTTCTTATATGTAATATATCAAATGGAATTTCCTCAACTTATCATGATATTAATCTAGGTAGAGTCTAGGGTTTAAAATAATTTAGCATAAAATAAAATGTATAACTGAAATTATGCTTGACAAATAAAAAAGTAAGAAAACACTACATGCTGTTATTAAAAAGTTCTACCGGATAGCTAAGTTTTAGCGCCTTCGTCACAGATAAATTGGATTCTCTTCTGATCCCAGATATGGAGTCACTAGTGTGAAACCAAAGAGCCACTATTAAGATTACTCTTTGTGATATTAAATGCTAATGACGTAGATCATTATAGCTGCATTACTCAAACAGGAAATTACGAGATAAACATATTTCCTAATGAATAATAACTGCATAATTTTCTTATTCAGTTTTGTGACACGATTACGGTGTATAGTATTCTGTTCAGCGGTCAAAAAGGATTCAGTCAGGAAAGTTTGTGTGTAAGGGATTGATAGGGAAATTGTGAGGTGTACGCTTGACATAATTATGATAGACGGAATTTGATAGGTTCATGTTATGTGTGAATTTTATGAAGTGAGCAATATAATACAAATAACTTTTGCTACTTAGAATTTATGGAAATAACTAACAAAAATGTTTATGAAAACATGGGAGAGCAATATACTTGGAAAAGGGAGAAAAACACTGGCGAAAAGATGACTAACTATGATCCTGAAGACATGAGAACTTCAGAGTGTAAAAGATAGAGGTATGTGTAAATAAATTCAAAAGGATGGTGGTACAGAAAGAAGTATGTGAGAAAAACAAAGTAGAAATATAATAAAAATATATTCCTTCACTACCCTAGCCTCGAATTGAAAAATTACGTATACATATTATATTTATGTATATATATATATATATTATATTTATGGAAAAATATAATAATTATAAATACAATTCTTCAATAAAGAGCAAGTTTAAGAATTGGCCTGTTAGAGTCTCCTCTACCACCTCATCCACTTTCATTAAATATTTAAATAAAAATTATTAAGAATTAAAGGAAAGAAAGTGGAATAATAGAGAAAACTACTCATAGTCTGTGGGTTCATAAAGAAACTTCAACTTAGCAAGAAAGTTTGTAATTGGGAAAAGTTTTAAATAGTTAAGGATAGATACATTAAACATGCCAAAAATAGAGGATCGAAAATCGCAATTGGACTATCTTGAACGTCACCATTCAAGGTGACAAGTTCAAGAGATCGGCATCGAGAACAAAGTGGATAACATGAGCGCCTCGTATTACACTACCATAGCGGCGCAGCTCGCACCGAACACGTTATTTACTGGGCCATCAACGAAATCGCACGCCCAATATAGCCATGCATTTCGCCCGGAATACCCCCGCAGGAAAGGGCTCTCAGACGACCTTTCGGGATTGTTTCGGGCACGGCGTGAAATTCCACCGCCGATGTAATGGATCGGTTGCTAAATGACGTCACGAGGACGTTCACACATAACAAGCGCGCCCCTTGGAGGGAGAGCGGGCGAACCTTGGAAATTTCTCGGCGAAAGATTTTAAGCCGAGCTTCTGGGAGGAGATTCGCCGGGGAAAGGAGTTAACGAGAAGGGACTTTTGTCTCTTCCACCAAGTGCCCTTTAGAATTTTGATAATGGCATCCTCCGGGTGTGAACTTTTTCTTTTCACCCTTTACGGATTCGGAGTTTGTAAGGGATGCGTGCTAATTTTCGAATAAACGCGGAAACTTGGAAATTTATTGTTGACGGCGTCGGATACATCCCAAATGCGGTGGGATTTTTCGCCCGAATTTATTTTCATCGGAGGAAACTGATGCCTCTACCCGTTTGCAATGGCGAGCGCCGTGATGAATTGTTAATGAGCCCGGCTCTCGTCTAATTTTATTAAAAGGATCAATTAAAAAACAGCTCCCCCAAGAAGTTTCCGGGCGCTAATTTCTTTTCCGGTCCGTGACGAAGATTAAAGGCCTCCGGTTGCTTAACGAAGAAGTCTGCGTTAATGTGTGGGAGGAAAGTTTTTCGTAGTGAAAGATGGCTTTTTTCTTGGTGAAAAATTGGGACGTAAATATGACTTTTTCCACCAAAAAAGAGCAGAAACTTTCGAAATAGTGGGTTTCGTTTGAAGTATTGGTATTTTTCTGATACGTTTGGCATTTTAATGAAATTTAATATGATGATCACATTAGGAGCCTCATATACAAAAATACTATAACTATATAGAAGTATATTTTGCGTTATGTTTTTAAATAAAACGTCACAGAACGATTGACCTATATCTAATTGTATTTATATTTCAATATAATATTTATCAACCATAATTTACCAAGTTTGATCAGTGCTTGTGATTTTAGTTATCCCATTACATAAAAATCGGCTTCATTTGTATCGTTCCACAACCTTTTATTGGCTTTTAAACATAGCAAAATCTATTGAAATATTCTTAAGAGATAAAGTGCCTACCAAAAATAGAATTTGTAACCATATGATTGCTATAATATTTCAGTTGCGCTTTGATATTGTGAATTCTATACGCTTTTTTAATTAGTTAAATTCCAAATTATTCACATGATTCTAAATTTCCCTCTTTTTTCTTTTGCATTTTCTCTCTTTACGTTTCATATTACAGCATATTGTTTCCAAATGATTTCAACTCGTACGAATATTGTATTTCTAACATATGTAATCTCTAACATTTCAAGTCAGGCATCTATAACTTGATGGGGTAAGTATAACTCTGAATACTAGCAATCTCATTAAAGGAACTTTAAATATTAGGTTAGATTAGTAATCTCAACACCTGAGGATTTTGCTTGTCCTTAAAAACTGTAGTTACTTTAGTTTATTTAGATTTATTTCAAGAACCTGGACTTCCCGGTGAAATCTTTTGATCAGTGCGAGCGGATGCAAGCGATATCTGTATAATTGATATCCTAATCCCACGAATGTTCTATTTTTCATTACTTACATCTATTTTATATTTTATTGAAAGAGGAATAAAGTGCCGAAACATAAACAACTTCTTAAATAAATTTAAAAAATTTAACGTAGTTTGCATTAATTGAAAGAGATGGTTTACTAAAGAATATAATAATTGTTATGGAAACATATATTGTCACCACTGGTATCCCAATACATCCCAGTGTATCATTTTTAATATATTCGTTTTAATTCTTCAGTAAAAATGTTAAGCAAATAAGGGTATATATGCAATAGCTACTGCAAGTGGCATGTTTTTACCTTGAATTTCATGGAAGTAGTTTAGTAAATGGCTATCCATGAAGAACTCAATTAATTACAATTTGATCACTATCCAATGTCCAAAAACATTTATTGATGTAGTTGGCGTTAATTTTCTGGTGAAAATCATCTAAAATCGAAAAGGTTAATTTTAATCTAAATTTAATACTGCTTGCGTTTACACACTAATTCAGACGCAATTTTCGACCAGAATGTGTATTTAACCATTTAAATTCGTTACGCTAATTTATATTAGGGTGCATAATGCGTTAATGGCTTGCACATTTGGAGGTCATTAACTAAAGTGTACTACTTAACTTCATAATTAAAATCGATACATAAATCATCGTTTAAAGAACAGTCGGTTATTAGAAGACTATTATATAATAATATGGTAGGGTTGCTCAGTAAATGCTCCTAAAGCTAAAATTATAGTTCATATGACAAATATTTAATGTGAGTACCTCAAAATATAAAAAAGCTTCTACTTGGTTGCCATAAATACTTTTATAATAATAAAGTGACTGTTATTAGGGCGAGATTTAGACTATTAAGTCTTTTCTAACAACTAACCCATCGTCATATAAATTTTAGAGAAAACGATAGCTTGAAAAGTAGTACACAGAAGAAAACCATATCGAGGGTTTTGAGCCTTAAGATTTCACTTAAGAAAATAGAATGAAAACACCCTCAAGGAGGAGGGTGTGAAAAACCTACGAGTTATACGGATAGCTACGTAAATTCTTATGGAAAACCAGCTTAAGTGAGATTTGATAGGCAATCAAGACAATACAGATACATATTCACACATATAAATCAATATAAATGTTTGTATAACGGTGAGTAGCATACTGAAGGATACAAGAAAAAAATAGTTTATAAGTAATAACTAAAAACACAGTAGAGTTTTGGACATTAAAGATTTCACTAATTTAACTAGATCGTCAGTAATTACTTGTAAGATTAATAAAAAATTGTCCATGAAATCAAGTCAAACTTTTAAAGATGATATACGATTTGATTAATTTTATACGAGAATACTGATGCGAATACATTTTAGTTTTTCGTTATTTATATGAGTAAATAATGCTTCAAAAACGAATCATATTTTCATTGAAGTTATTTTTCAAAACTTATGAATTCAAGGTTATAATTTCTATTTTATTTTCTTCTAACTTACTTATTATTACACGCAGAAATAAACAAGATTTATAAGCCATTTGCAGCAAAAGTGTATATTACTGAGGTAATTAACCCCCCAAAATCTCGTATGAATTCAAATTTAGAACACTGCTCTGTAAATCTCTTTCCCTCAAGATTCTAACGGAAATATAATTGCTAAACCCTGACACATGTCCAGCCCACAATCTCGATTTCGCACAAAACTGGCTCAGCCGAGAGAAAGGTCGACCGCGATTCCAGGCGCAATCTTTTTCCTCTCCAAAGGGGCGAGAAGCTTGGCAAGAACCTTGCAATAATATAAACGCACGACGTATTTATATCTTTGAGCCTTAAGCTAGATACGATTCTATTTTGATCACGCAGAACAGGAATTGTGTAAAATTCCATGACCTTATAGAGGCTTCCATTCGAGGATGACTATAGCATTTCTTAAAAATATTGCAAAGCGATGAAACCTGTTTATTTTATCTGTAAAAAGAAGCGTTTGAAAGTAACTTGTACAAAAAGCAAAGAAATAAATTGCTCTAGAACAATATTCTTTGGAACTTGTTAACAATAAACTCAATTTACAAATGCTTTATGGCAGAAGAAAATAAACAAAAAAGGATTATGAATACATATGGTATTACAAATAAGACAGTTTCAATTTGAATTTATATATACAATTCAAGTAGATAAAACAAAAAACACAAGAAATTAAAAATACTTTTCATACAAATATTAAAACAATTTTATTTTGAATTGACGTAAAGTAGTGGACTTTGCTATATTATTTGGAAGGCTATCCCATACCTTTAAACCACAGTTAATGGTATATAACTGACATACATTAGTTCGGCATTTAGGATTATTAAATTTTCTTCTGAACCTGACGAGTCTAACAGACTCATTAAGATTCTTAAGGATAAAACCACACAGATAATTACAAGATTTTAAAGGCAATATTTAAAAAAGAACACTCTTTATTTTAAAAGGTTTCTATGTTCAATATTTATTCACCTTAGTTTTACATAGAAAGGGGTTATGTGATCAAATAAACTAACATTAAATATATACTTTACTCCTGAATTGAAAAGAGTTCGTAATTTTCTTTGTGATTCTTCATTAATATCAACAAATTCTTGTACTAAGTATTAATATATGTATTTTTCATAACACTATAGCTCGGCTCGTGTAATTTTTTCACGTGTCTTCAGGTTAACGAAAGATAAAAATTAATCTTTCACCTCCTCTTATTTTATCTTTGTTCCTGATTGAGGGTTGAAAATAGCTGGGATTTTTAGCCTCATTTATGCCCAAAGAAGACTTTTGTATGTATTTATGGTAAGTATGTACGTGTGTGTGTATGCTTGCATGTATATATGATTGTGGTAAACTATGAATAGTGTTGAATAATAGCATTTTCGGCAGAAATGCGTTTTGGTTACTCCTTACCTTACCTAGTATGCTAGGAAAAGTGTATATCATTTGTAACTTTGTACTGTATTTAAATAGACTTGTTTAAACAATAGTTCTCTGTCTCGGTGAGGAAAAAAACCGAAAAATTACCTCACTCTTCATCTTGCCTAATAAGATTCCTCTCATTCGGTATACTGATATTTCAGTAGCTAATACTAAATCAAGAGGATTTAACTGACCTCTGAATTGAATATTGTGTCTGCAGGTACACGTTTTATTCAGTATAAAGATACCAGGAACTACACTTTTCAATTTTAAAAAATATCAAAGAAACCCTTAGAAACGAGACTCAGCTAGTTATGATAACCTCACTGTAGTATTATTTCCAGTTACGGATGATGAGAGAGAGAACAACGCAGCAAAGATTCGTTAATTGGAACGATAAATCCATTTATATTACAAGGAAAGCCTTAACAAAAGGCCTCGGAATCCCAGTTTCCGCGAGACAAATCTTAACCTAACCTAATTTTCCACTTGCTCGAATCACTGAACCGACTTGGAGGCCTCGTTCGGCGCAGAATTTATTGGACGCGCGTTAACACGAAACTTGGCAAATGCTTATCCATAGCCTAAGAACGCGGCGAGGGAGCCCCGAAAATTCGTTAGCGAAACATAAATCTGCCTGCAAAAACAAAACGGCGTTGCGGCAGGTTTTTCTTCGGTTAGCAGGTGGGGTTTCCTCGAGTACGAATGAAACAGGAAACCGCAACGTATGTCTCCTCATCTCATAGAACAAGGGCTTTTGTTTTTTTCCGCCCACTTACAAAATACGCCTCTACCGTTCTTTGCAGCTACGCGAAAGGAATCCAAATGCTCTTCAGGGAGATAAACGTACCGGATCGTTTGAATTTCAACTACGGTGAACCGCTGTGAACATAAATAATTAGGTGGAAATTGAAAACAGTAATTGAATGCAGTGAATAACCCCTTTTTTATTGTAAAAGATATTGAAAAGTTAAGTTTTATTGTATTATTTTATTTATTATTTTTATATTAATGTATTTATTATAGCTATAAAATTTATATTATAATTTATTTATAGTTACTTTCCATTTATCTATATTTTCAACAGAAAGGTTAATTATTATTCAGTTAATTATGGTGTGTCTATTACTTACGATTTCTTATCCTGCATAATCAAAACAACGAAGTCAAATCCGAAATCTCCATTTAATTTATGCAAACAGATTCAGGCATCTTGTAACGAACATATGTCGATAAAATCGTAGCCGCGTCGAATTGATTCATGCGAGAAATCCTAATGCCTTTCCGTTTTATATTTAGGTCGAATCGGCAACCACAAGCTTATCGAATATTTAGTTTTACCATGTGGTGTCTAATTTACCAACACAAACATATTACATCATATATTATTATTGAGGTAGGGAGCTGAAATGGCCAATCGATAAAGAGAAATTCTCTCACTCTAAGTATAAAAATTACAACTTTATCCCTTTAAAATTTATAATTCAGTAATTACTCAATAAATTATACCTATTTTGCAGAATACAAAAGAATACTCTAATTTTGTGATCGTTAATTTCGTATATACAGCAAGACTCAATTATCTACTCATGTGACATATCTCCCGTCATATTTGTCTTACAAGAATGAGACTCAACCTCAGGCCAGTAATTATTGTGAAGGGGTTATATATCCTCTTATAATTAGCTCACGGTTACATATGTTTTGGATGCCAATTTAGTATATGTGTTACAGTAGATTTCTAGGTAATTTGCTAAAAAAATAAACTTGTTTTAGTACTGTCACAAAAACTAGATACTTTGGAATAATTGGACCCTATAAAGGGAAGAAATTTTTTCTTTTGCTTACATAAGTGGACCATTTTAAATTTTAGCTCTCAGTAGTCTCTGGAGTAAAAAAATATCCAGTAAGTTCTATTCATAAATTCTACTTTAATAAGTCTCATATTCTATGGTTTAATATGCTTAATTATGTTGTTATTTTTAAGTAAACTATAATTTTTAGTTATGCAAATAATCTAGAGAAATTCTTTCATTTGAAGATTTCTCTTCGTCGTCCGACGGAATGTATCGCCCGTATTTTCAGGTTCAATCAATCTTATTTGATTTATATTTTTTAATGACGTACTTTGATAGAGTGTGTTAATTTTGATAGATGTTTTTACATTTACCGTCATGACAGCATTTTATCTCAAGGTACTCAAAAATCGCTAGCAAAATTGGCAAAAACAAGGGGTATTTTGAAAATAATTTAATTTTTTTAGGAAGATGCATTCCCAAAAGGGGTGAACAATGGAATAGCCGTGGAGAGGCGTACTAACGCGCATTTGTGGACAGGAAGCAAGTCCAGCCCAACCGTGATACTATATTTCCGACTTTTATTTCCCTGCCGCTGGCCATGGAGGGCCAAGAGATTTCGGTACAGCGTACACTTTCCGCGCCGTTTTTAGATTTCGTCTCGGTTTTCATTTGCCTCTAACCAAAATCAAGATAAAACGGGGGCTATTTTAGTCGCAGAAGAATAACACTTGCTAAAAATGTTATTTTTCAACTTGAACAAACTTTCAATCCGTCTAGCTAAAGAAACATTGCCGAAGATTTTTAAATCATTGTTTGAAAATGAATTCAAATTACAATTTAACTCTCTTTTTTAACTAAACTGAATTAGCATATGGTGTAATTAAAAATAAAACATTTTTTATATCTGACGGAATGCATACAAATTATAAATGTCCTGTATGAACCACCCTTATGACATTAGTATTTTTAGATTCAATGTGCTAAGTTTTGAAACATTCATTTAATTTACTCAAAAAGAAAATTTTTAATTAGCTTTACATTTGAAAGATATATGTTGTAGCTGAGAACGTTACTCCTGTTATGCTAGAGCTGTAAGGTAAGGTAATTAATTCAAACGAAACTATATTAATTTAATGTCCAAAAAACATGAACTATTTCCCGAAGAACAACTTTCTGCCTCTGCTTTTATTTTATCACATAAATTTTTGAAATAAATTGATTTTAAACGTGGTGATCACACATGACAAAAATTAGTACATCAGCTTTAAGGAACATTTTTACAAAACATCATCTATAATTGTTTTCCACGAGAGAGTGCACTTTAATTTCTATGTTCCTCGATTTGACCTTATTATATATTTGAGCTCTCGTTCCCATAATTGACTATCATGTAACACAAAGAAAAGAAAAAGCAGTTTCACTGTAATTTGTTTCTACTCCGACAAACAGCTTGCTACGCTCTCTAAGCATTAAAATTCTCGATACAAGCTCGTAGGAAAATAATTAAACTCATATTAAATTATTTAAGGCAACTTTGCATTCTTCCCGGTCCAAAGCACGAAGTCTATACTTATGGCGAGGGCATAATTTTCTTTCTCACTACACACAGGAATTAGAGCAGCGGAAAATGCAATTTGAAAAAATGAGGAAAAGGTAACTCCTAAATAAATTACTTCAAAAGGTCCGGAGTATAATTAGAAAGGATGATTTCCATCCTTTCTTCACCCCGAGGAAACATTCTACATTTCTGGAACATATCCCAGACCATACGGCGGAGAATATTTAACGTACAAGTTTAATCTATAACACGAGCACAAAGTATTTAAATGTTTGTTGAAATGCTTCTTAAACCCACATTATTTACCAGGAATAAAACCACAAGCGTACCCAAATCTTACAGTAAAAATATTTCTTTTAATCGGGGATTCTAAAATATTTTTTCCTTATTTCTAATTAATTTTCAAAATATAAAGGAGAGGAGTGAACTCTTACGAGCGCTGTATGAAGCCGTTTTAAATTGAAGTTTCTAAATTAAATGACTTATAGGACAAAAAATGTCTGTATTCAAGCATTCAAATGAGATAAGAGATATGCAAAGAAGAATTTCAGGTGAGAGGATGCAAGAAAGTACCAAGGTATATGAATGCAAATCCCCAGATTCATCAAAATGTTGAATCCTCAAAGAATTACACATTCAGAATCACTGTTTCCCAGAATACCTCATATTCATGATAAAAGTTGAATAACTACTTAGTAGTACAATAGCTAGTATTACCAGCAGCAGAAAAAACAAGCTTAGTATAACATTATTTCAATCGTATGTTAGAAGATAAACGTAACTTTTTTTTCTTTGCGGAACGTATATAAAGAATGTAACGTAATGACGGGAAACATTTTCAATATAAATTTATGAAACCCGGACCAAATATGTGAGCTTGTTTCTGTTTTAAGTCGTTATTGAGTAAAAATTCAGTAGATATTATGATGTTAAAATCCATCAAATTACTATTATATCAACATTTTTTGTAGAAAATCACTACTTGATTAGAAATAAAGCAAAATTAGTCCTATTGGGCAAATAAATCTCGGAACACTTCATCTTTATTAAAATTATAAGAGTGTAAATACAATGTTCCCTCTATTTTTTTCTGAGGAATGTCATAATGAATTATACAAGCAATAAACCTTTCTTCACTTAAAGTGTTTCAAATACGGCTTGAAGATTTTTCCATAACATTTGCTCTTCATAGATCATTCGACCTTTTTCAGCATTTATAAATGTAAATAACTAGACGAGTATTTAAATAAATATATACGTGTAAATAATCCTTCCTTCAGTTACATAATAGTTCTCTGAATAAATCCCAATCATAATAAATATCAAAGATAATCTGAAAAGGGAAAATATCGAAGCAATTTTCTTTAAAACATAAAAAGTGTTTAGTCTTAAATTAATGGCATAAATCTTGTAACCTATTAAATTACTATAGCATTATTTATGTCGGATTAATAAGAGATAAATTTTGTTTTGAAATGGATTCAATTCTACGAGACGAAGTCATATTGAAAGCATAGCTAAATAAGGAACACAGCAAATCTCCCAAGAGGACGTTAATGAGCTTTCTTTTAGAACTACAACATTTGATCCTCTTAGTATAACTAGAATCCCGTCAAGAGTTTTCTAAGAGCCTTCTTAGCAACGATCCTTAAACTGTTATCACAACGGTTCTCTCATGTAAGCTCTCCTAATGATCTGTTCAGATTGTACTTGTCGAGAGCAAGAAGCAATAGAGATTCGTTCGCAAGAACTTTGGCGACATCCTCTATTACCGTTCCCTCTTACGTTGTAGTACTTACTAATTAATTTTATAGAGACATGCAGTACTCAATTTCTGAGAAGAAACGACGCTTATACTTAATGAATTATATTTCCTGTTAACTAAATCATTTTGAAGTGGTATTATTTTCAGATTTTAAAATAAAAATTCTGGTATTGACTCATCTTTCTTCTTCTAACAGATCGTGTGGATATCCGTATGAAAGAGATGGAAAAATATGTTTATGTACACTCCTGGCCAAAATTAACGCAGCACCTCCCTAGCGATCCTTACGGCCGGTGCTGCGTTAATTTTGACCAGGAGTGTACATGTATTCGTCTCACATACATATGACATGAATATTCGCAGAAATACTTATATATCTTCAATAAGATTTATTAAATTCACTCTCTGTCCCATGAATGTAATAGTTCACGTAATTCAATTATGAGCGTCACATAGAGAATATGCTACAGTCCAGATTAAAAGAGAAAATCTTTGCAGTCAGCTTAAAAAGTATTGTGTTAATTACTATCCACAAAAATTGTTTTCCATAGACCTTGGAACTTCACAGGTAATCAAGACGTCCAAATTTACTGCCTGTTTGTTGCCACCACAGAGTGAATTTCATAGCTGAAAGACCGATGTCCCCAAATATTCCTTTTGAAAATTTTAATCTGACTTGTCTAGGATCAATTTGGACATTCAACTTATTTTTTTTTTCTCTTAAAGGGGCAAGTCATGTCCAGAGTATGTGATGCAGTGTCTTTTGAGGTTTCGGAATGAATCCTACCTTTAGGATTAAATCTCAAATCATTTTATCCTTTTACTTCCTTTGAATTTGCCCCAAACTCTCCTTTCGATTTATCGCTATTCGTTATCAATCATACACTCGTAATATTCACTTTGAATGAAGATTACTCATTATGTTTCAGCGAAATCTAATTAGAAAAGCTATAAATATTACCACAGTTTAGAACATCAAAATAAGATTTATAAGTAATAGATACACAAGTTACACAAGATAGATACACAAGATACATAGAAGTACAATAGAGAATTCAGTTCCGGATATGATTGATTTAATCATGTTTCTAAGAGCGAGAGTTATGACAGAGGGTGGCGATGTTGCTTCATTGGCCGGCTATTTAATCCAAGAGGCACTTCTCTTTGTTACGGAAGAACGGGCCTCAATTTCCCCTCATCCCTTTCGTTTGAATGAGTTCGTGGTCTTAATGTTCGCACGCGGTGTAGAGAAACGCTCCATAAGAATGAAAAACGGTCAAAAGCCGGGCTTATTAGGATGGCAGCTGCCGAGTCCCCTTTAAGCCGCAGATGAGCCAACGAAGAACCCGCACTCAATTGGTTGCCCGCACGGGGTGATTATCCTCTTACGCCGAGGATTTTTCCGAATGTACACCAGATCCCGCGTGAAATTTGATTAAACAAAGTAGCTCCCGACGAAGGGTAGACAATTAACGGAGGAGAAATTCGTTTAGCTGATGAAAAACCCGGAGACCCTTCGATCTTCCGTTCATATTAAGGTTATGAGAGGGCGCTACTTTCGGAAATAAAATTGGAATGCCGAGGCTTATGTATTAACCAGGAAGGAGATTTGTGGAATTTTAGTATTTCGAACCTTTTTAGCAGAAGTTAGTCAAATTTCGATTCGGAGGCTCTAAGAAATATCGAGGATGATCTATCACAGTATCAGGATATATGAATATAGGGTGAAGTGCTATATTTGATGCTAGGGTTAACATCTTAATTCTCAAATTTGCTAAAGGATGTGAATAATGCATTCCTATCGGCAGTAAATAATGTTATCATTTAAATTACCTCCATAAATCCTTGACTTAATATACAGATGGAGTTATTTAACAATCAATTGTAATTATTATTAAAATGTATTATGTTGACAGGAGTTTTATCTTCTGATACAGGACAGTGATAGTTTCAAGGTCTTCAGCATTTATGCTCAAACAAAGATATATTCTAGTTTTATAGTAATGAATAAGTAATGAATATAGTGATGAATAATTTTCATATATTAAAACTATATTGATACCTTCGATTTACAAAATATATTGATATTCAAGATAAATTATAAGGAATCACGTAGTTAAAGCATGTATACATTCTGCCCCGACCGAATGCAAATAACCACTGAATAATTACTAACTTATGATACCTAAAAATAAGGTCAAAATTTAATTTTTAACGAAAATCAAAAATAGATTCAATATAATCAAACCTTACTTTGTGGAAGATCATGATAATGGGAATGAAACGTTTCGTATTTTACTATCTTTTGGAAGTATTCGAAGCGATTTAATCTAATCAGAATGATTATGTGATATATATGATGCTGGATTTAAAATGATTAGATTAAAATAAAAATCTCTTTTTAAGCAAATTTGAACCAATGGGCAGTAACGCCGATCTTAATCAACATAAAAGCGCTGCTATTCTTTAGAAGGACACTAGTTAGCCGGTATCTCAAAATTAATAAAAATTACAACAAAAATGTTAAGGCAAATAGCTCCACAATGGGGATCACAAAACCCAAATCATTCATGAAGAAAGCTTAAAGAAGAAACTTTCATTTGCACCTCTCAAAGAATTCGTAACCCTTTTTGACCTTTTCATGCTCATCTCAGATCACTATACTCTTATTTCTTTATTCACCTCAATTCTCCTACAGCTCCACCCCTTCCCCCATTCCGTGAGCCTTCCTGTATATAACACGCGCGAGATACACTCCCTGGCGAAATTGAGCAGTGCCTAAGGTATTCTCTCCTTTGAAACAACGCAACATCACGCAGTTGAACTTTCATCTCGATCGGGGTAACAATGTGGATTGTGTGAGTTTCCCCTCTCTCTCTCAGTGGCGCCCCCTTGCGGGTGGAGCTGGAAAGGACGTTTGCGAGAGAAAGGGAATGCGACCGCTCAAGGGGAAGAATAGAGGATTTTTCCCGGGCGAGTTTTCACTTTCGGAAGGCGTGAGACCCCGTGTTGGAATAGACTCAAGTTTTGACGAATACTGTTCGTGGGCTGGGACATTCTTCCATTTGTTCCTTTCTCTCAGAGCGCGTTGCTACTTTTTTCACCGCTAACAATACTAGGGCACTAAAATGTACTACAATAAATGTTAGAAGATGTTGCTTTATGTTTCACTCAGCTCAACTATTCCTCGTAGGAAATAAAAGAAAGAATTAAATGAACTCCTTCGAAAAATACATAATTTCTTTCGTTTTCAAATTCCTTAACATTTACATTTACAAATTTTAACAGTGTGCCTTTCATTAATAAAAGACCTTTACCAATCATTAAAGACCAGACCACAGAGCAATTTTTTTTTAGTTTAAGGAATTTTTTAATATCTTTCTTTCTTTCCGCTATGATGTCTAACAATTTTTTTTCAAGAAATATACCACTTGCATCCCTGAAATGCTGCACTAAAATTGTATTTATTACACAAAATTTGTAACCAACGTAGGGAGTGAATTGAAGTATATATGGCGTAGTTTTATCGAAGGAATTTTCTAAGAAAGCGACAATAATTTGAAAGAAACAAATATTTCCTTACATTCTTCTCTGGAAAGGTTATCAGCCATCTAAATGTCAATAACCATAACATGCTAAAAGTTTAAAAGTATATATGTATGCAGTGAATGTAAGTCTCGTTTTCGAGAAAACAAGGCTTGGTACACCGAAAATTAAGATAAAGTAGCTTACACTCCATCTTAGTTTCCTTCTTAAAAGTATTTGTTTAACAAAATATTAGTTTTAGGCTCACTAATGAACTAAGGATGGCTCAATTAATAGAAGCAAAATGACATTTTATTATTTCTTTGTCATAATGAGAGACAATCACAGATTGAACCATTATATCAAAGTACGTTATTATAAAAAAAATTCTGAATGATGCAATTAAAGAAGCCGTAACGGTTCTGGTATTAAGAAATATAGCATTTCCAAAAACGATGGAACTCTACATTAAGGTCTCATCTGTTGGATTAAATCAAACATGTATTTACCTTATATCCATAATCGGTTTATGGAAATCAACGATCAAGCTTTTATAATAAAATGCCTTAAACAATAATTCCAGCATAAGAAATGTAAACTTATAAAAGTACCTTCTCGACCTTGGAATATTCCTATAGTATCTCCAATCGACATTTCTACTGTAATAAATGAATCTTTCTTAAAAAAATGAAGCAATCCATCGCTCCATCAAGGCTTCTTTATTCCTTTGCTCCACCTCATTCTTTTCGTAGCAGCTTTTCCTTTACAATCCCACCGCTTCATAAATGACCTTCGTACTTCATTCGTAAAAGGTTTCCTGGCTTTTCCGTAAAGAGAGAGAGACCGATTCGAAAAATCCACGATACAGAGTATATAACGGACTCGTTTGCATAACGCACTTTTTCCACATTTCATTGTTCTCCGTTAAAAGCGAATTCCGCAACCGGATGGAAAACACAATTTTCCCCAACAAAAGCCGTCTCCGCAAATATTTTCACTCTCGTCCGCTTGTTCTCTTTCCATGTCAGGCGCCGTAAAAAATGAATGCCAAAAATTGACTCATATTTTACCAGCGCGGCTACAATCCGCAATTCCGCCCCTCGATTCATCGCATATAACGCCTCCAGTAAAAAAGAAGGACCGCTCCTCTGCAGAGCCAATTCCTTCAAGAGATCCCTTCTTTTTAAGTTTATGACTTCCTTCTCTTCCCCAATCTGATTTCGGCTCCTTTCTCCGCCGCTCCAAATTTATACGAGCACTTTACAAACCCACAACCTTTGCTGTATCATATCCTTAGTCCCTTTACGCTTCCCTCTCTCGTTTTGTGACGCCGAACGCTTTGTCTTTAAAGGAGGAATCTCGGATTCTTCATCGCTGCCTCTATCGGATATTATAACATGAGTGAAAAGAATATAATAAGTTTATTATTTAGCTATATGAGCTTTTTTGTCACCTACTTTACTTGAATTAATTAACTTTAATATTCCAATTAAAAGAACTCGGCATACATCTCTTTTCCGTGACATGAACCTCTATCACGTACTATAAAAAACGGTCAATAATTTTTTTAAATTTTGATTATGTCATTGTTAGTGACTTCTATGTCTCTTAGGAGAAAACTTTACAATAATTTTAATTGTTTTTGATATTTTATGATTTTCTGTATTTTGGTGTATAACATGTATTTTACGTTGATTATTTTATTGTATTACTTTGTATTTACGCTTGTAATTAGGTGTATCTGTTAGTGTTAAATTACTAATGATAGACAAATTCTACTATTTAAATAGCATTTGGAATGCAATGAAGCGGTCCACTTTCTTCCTTATACAAAGATTCCACGAATATTTTAAACTTCTACACTGATAAATGTAATGATTATTCGGAAATTTGAAAAAATTCAATTTACGGAAGCAGAAACATGCAACTCAAGAAGAAATTGAATCACCATAAGATGTTTCGCTTATTTGTTATTTACCTATAACCAACACGAAAATTTTCCTCTTCAAAAAGCGCCGATTCGAAAGAACCATGGCTTAGATATTTCTTAGCGGTAAATAAGATTAATAATCGCCCAAAACTTTTTCACAGAAAGAACATTAATTTATCTTTAATTTGAGGTGAAGTTAACAACAATAGGTTTCATAGGAAAACTGTAGTTAATTCTTTAAGCCCAGAGGCATTCGAAACTAATAGTATCGTCTACTGGTATTTCGGTACAAGCAACTAAAGTAATAATTTTGACTTCCGACTCGATTTTTTGATTATATACTCTTCGAATTCTCGCATTCCCATTGATTCACTATTATTTTACTCCACTTGTAGACAGCTTCATTTAAGTTTTACGTCTCTCATTTATTCTCTACTTACTCCTTCAAGATCATATTAAATGGAAAAAGAGGCAATCTCCGATATGAGGAAATATTAAAATTTATTACTGTTAAAAGTAATTGAAGTAATAAGAAACAATGAATTCTTCCTCAATTACCAACTGCACACAAACCGTTCACTGCTCTTCTCCATTCCTTTTCCCTACACCCAAGAAGCTTTTTATTCCCACCTGAGAATATAAGCACCTGCTAATGCATTAAATCTTCTCATAAAGATGTTACGAGTGAATTAAAACCTAGTTATGGACGAATTGCCTTCACTAACGACTGAAGACCTCTTATTAGTTTAAATTGTAGCATTTGAAAATTATTTTATATGTACATTTTATTATTATTTCATTTATTTTATAAATATTTTTTCTGGAAACCTGAATCTTTCGTTAAATTTGTTCATCATTTATAATATTTCATACAAAATATCTTTCGAGTGAGCCTCGGAAAGATATGCATAGCGACATCTCAAAAGAAGCCTCTTTCTTCTTCTGAGATTCGTTTCCATTTTCATGAATATCGATCTAATCCCACCGAACGCTTCAGTCGCTTTGACTACTCAGTAGAAATATCTCATAGCTCGTTAATATGCTTCTCAGGTGCTTAAAGCGCTGCTTATACCTTCCAAGAGTTTTCCATCAATCCTTCTATTCAGCCAATTTTCAGATCTCCAGATCCTTCCGTCTTTGATCCTCTCAAAGTTACGTGTTATTGCATATTCTACTCCTTTTGCATTCTGCTCCTTGAATATATCTGCATCGCTAAGGAAAAACTGGTTATTAATCCGATTTTAAATTCCACGAAAATGATCCAACGCTGTCCTATACTTACAGAATTTTCGTTTCCAGAAATACATTTGGAGGACTTCATTTTGACTGCGAACGGCTCGAGTGCCTTACTGTGAATAATGAATAACGTATTTTTATTCATCTTCCAATATCTCTCTAATCTATTATGATATTTTAGAATAACTATTTAAAGTAGGAATCCTTTAAATATTCAATTAAAACTGCTTGAATTAGAGAATAATTCAACATTCTCCAAAACCACATCCAAATTAATATTTCCAAATATGATAAACTTGTATCATATTGATGTAACAGTACAGTTTTGCAAGGAATTTTCAGTGAGACTATTTAACTCTTTTCTCTATAAAAATAAAGCTGGCCAACAATATTTTACTGTCTGCTTCGCCAAACTGTCAGATGTCCTTGAGTAACTTTCCCTTCATACCAAGCCAACCATAAATCCCTTGGAGCAGCTAATAAATACGTATTGTATGTTTTATGCATAGAAACTCACTCAATACTCTGTAGCAACTGAAAGGTGTATTTGGTAAAAGCTAAAACAATTTTGCATCCTGTGACAACCACTGATAAACTTTTATATATTTATGATGGCATAATAGCATTTTTGAATAAGATTCAATATTACGAATAGATTAAATACATAAGTATGAAGTACAATTAAAATCAGAAGCAAATTAGCGTATCGTTTTTTAAACACTTTCCTATTATATACTTCTTCTATCTTTTAGAATGTAAATAGCCCTTGATTATTGTTCCACATTAGATACCCTGTTAATTTGTGACTGAATCTGTAACGGAAAACAATCACAGAGATGATACTTTCATTCAGTGAGCTCTTCAATATGCACAATTTGCCCTTATTTGGCCCATTCACAAGAAAAATTATAAAAGTCGTTCCATTTATTTTCAATTGTGTAAAATTCATTATTAAATTATGATAAAATTGATGAATAAAATTATGAATAATATGATTTGCCATAATATACATTTCAAATAATCGAACGAGTTTGTTTTCGATTCTTGACAAGATCGAATCAGGAGGAGTTGTGAATTTGAGGGAAATATATCCTTAAATTATTATAAAATTGATGAATAAAAATATGAATAAAATGATTCGCGAGAATATACTTTTCAAATAAGGATAACATGTCATGGATTAATATTGATATTCCTAGTTTGTTATTGCTTTTTGAAACCGTCCACTTTTTTATAATATTACTGCACCGAGATGCAACAATATCATCAGACGCACTCTGGTTCTCTGAAGTCCCTCTTGAAACAAGCACGGAATAAGGTAATTAACACGACTCTTTTCGGAGTAGCGAATCCTAATAAGTATCCTACAATGAAGATTAGCAGAAGAACCCATTCTTACAAAGGGGCTCAACGTCTCTGCAAAAGTTAAATATTCGTAATGGGGACAACAGATAATTGGCAATTGTAACCTCCATCCACGGGAATGATTCTTCTTAGCCCCATTCTTATATTCCTCCATCCAAAACCACTTGTTCGGCGCTGGTGCACACGATCCTGCGACCGCAAGTTGCCTGCGTTCCAAGTAAGCCTTTGTTCGCTCCAGTGAGCTGCTTTGCGAGAGGTAATGCCACCAGACTCGGGACGTACACACACACACACCTGACATTGCGTTTAAGACCCCTTGTTGGAAGGCCCTTTGTCCTCTCTAGGTGTGATGGAAGTCAGTTGAGTGGAAAAGGCAGAGCCGGTTGTTCCGGAATTGAATGAATTATCATCCCCAATGGATAGCATTTCCCTAATAACGTCGTTACTGCGATCAACGGGACGAGGGGTTCCGAGGGAGAGAGAAAAAGGGCTTTACACTTCTCCCCCAGGAAAAGTGAAGGGAAAAATCGAACGTTTGTTTTCGATTCTCACCAAGATCGAACCAGGAGGAGATGTAAGTTTGAGGGAAAAGTTTCCAATTACGTAAGGAGAAGAAACGTAGTCGTTCTACTTAGGTCATTTATCATATTCAAATCTGTTCAAAATGCGATTTTTACCTATCAGAGGGAAGTGAATTGTGAGATTTCACTTTCTCAAATGCAAAAAAATCAGTCAAGATGTTTAAGAGAGAAAAAAGAAAAAATGTCTTTATTTTAATTTGCTTTCGAATGCAATAAAATTAAATTCTTGAAAGCTACTATGCACTAACTTAGTTTAAAGTGCACAACAAGTGTTGGAACTTTATTCTGTCATTGACTGCACTAGCAACAAATAAATTCGTACCTCAAATTTATCTCCAATGCAACACTTTGTAATAGAATTCCCCAAACCAAAGTCACCGTCGATTTATTTTATTATCAGTAAGTAGTTTTGGGGTAGGTGGGAAGTATTTATGAAAAATTGGTTAAGAATTGACATGTTTTCCATAATTACCTTTAACTTTAAACTAAAGAATCAATAGAGCCCTTTTTATGGCTATAGGTATATAACGCGTTTTTAATATCGAAGATTGGCTCCTTTGACAAACTCAACACTCTTTGCAGTTAAACGTTTCTATCCTGATCATTATGAATCATACTAATTAGTAAGATCCCGTTGTCATTTTTGAAAGTAGAATTCTCATACTGATTTCATTTTTCTATATATTAATCGTTCTTTTTTTTCAGAAAGAATGCACAGCAATCCTCAATTTTTCAATGAAAGTTACATTAAGTCATTTTTTACCGAAACTTTTGTTGGAAATATTCAATTCAAATGCTCCCCACGTAAACAAAATCAAATTGATTGTTGATCCCCCATCAAGGTAGTTTTAACATGGATCCTATGTACACGATGAAATTGTCAACAAGGTTTGAGAATCCGAGGATTAATTTATTTGCTCCTCTCTCTCTCTTGCAGCCGGGAGAGAGAGAGAGAGATTCATTCTCACATGATTTCTAACGTCAACAATGACTATGATCTGCAAATCATAAGATAACCTTCATCTATTATTTCTTCCACCCACTTTTTTTCAATACATTTTTAGGGACTACCATACCTTCAAGTGTGTCCGATTTACATCTCTCGTCTTTTCAACAAAGTTTTCCACAGATTTTTCTTTTCATTCTGATGACTTGAGAATATAAATTTCAACAGAAATATAAACAAAAGATAGCAATTAAGTACAACGAAGAAATTATCTCTTCCTATGAGGTCACTTTACTTATTATAAAACACATCTACTAGAATGTACGAGAAACATAAACGACCGCTTGGATATTGTTGGGATCTATTACTAATGTTTTGGTGCAATATATAACGCAATTTCATAGATTAAGAAGAGAGAAAATGGTTTATTAGGGCCTCATTATTTGATAGAATACTGCCTGGCTGAATCACTTCTAATTGAAGGCTTAAATTGGCTCTATTTGTTGATTCATAATTAACTATTAGTATCATTCATATATTTTCAAAACTTTACACATAACTAGAAATAAATTATTTCTGAAATACCTTACGTTTAATAACTTGATTATAGCAGAGCATTCTTATGTATTTATACGTAAGATTACGTTCTGGTGAGTAAGTATGATTGGGACGTGCTCCATTGCAGCCGAGCATAATACAATTCCCACTAATGCAGCGCACAATGGGTACTTCAATGCATCTAACCTTCAAGATAAGTTATGTGAGAGGTATCATTAAGGAATAACGCTTGGCAGCACAGCCAGGGCTCGAGTGCCTGTTATCAGTCGGAAAGCGATGACATTGCGTATGCAAACTATGATGAGAATCGAGTCAATTAGGTGGGAAATTAAATGAGATGTTACGCCAAATCTAGAGGAGCAAATGCACTCAATGTTCGCAAGGTGATACTAAAGAGCTCCTTTGAATCTTAAACCCCAGAATAATTAACTGCTCTTTGGATATACAGGGCATTATTTGGAATTTATACAGAGATTTATGGACATCAATTCTTTAATATTACTAAGGAAATTCTAGTAAAATTTAAATGAATGCAATTGCCTTTTTTGTTAAAAACTTGAGCGGAAAACACCATGTTCTCAATTACATTCGACACTCTTTGCACAATTCAGTAATCCGATACATGGAAATTTCCGCTTTAAAAGCAGGACGTTTTAATTAAGTACTCCTTTAAAAGAATACATACGTTCGAATATTCACACAGGGAGTAATCACGTAGTCGTTAACGAGTTGGTTACAGTGGGAGAGAGTTACTAATCAAATGCTTATCCCGAGATTACGCACGCTTTAATTGGCTTAATTGGCTCCCTCGGCGACCAACTTGTTAACAACTAAGTGATTATTCGACGAACGCAGCGAACAGTCACTCCGTATTAATAAATTGGGTATCAAAGTTGCGTGGGCAAACACGGAAAGGATTCGATATCGGTCGCACCAGTGGATGTAATTGGTCTCGGATTTTAGTTTAATAAACTCTGCCTCAAACCTATGAGGCTGAAAATAGCATATACTAAAAACATGGATGAAGTTAGTTTGCAATAACGATGGAATGAAATCAACCACGACACGCCCATTTTCCCATGAACTCGGTCGTTTTAGCTTCTCGTTTAATTTTCACGGATTGTTTATCTGGCAGAAAGTGGTTATTTAATGACTGAGTACAGCCCAAGGATAAAAATAAAAATAGCGAAATGACTGGGACTCGAACCCAGGTCACTAATTCTTCGGACAGATATTCTGGCAAATAAACAACCATGCCACTTCTATTCCAGTCATTTGACGGTATTCTTTATGAAAAGGTAATTGGCGCTCCACATGGTGACACCGCCACCTACGCTCTACATGGTGACACGTCCCTTCGTACAAAGTTAAACACCTTTCCCTAACCCTTGCTCGTTTCCTTTGGGGTAACACCTCAAAAATATTGCCTTGTGAGTCATCTGCCTCGATGACGACTATTGACGCTGTTTGTATTAATTTTCTTCGCCCTCTATTGAGCTTAGTTTAAATATAATAGCCTAATATAACGATAATATACGTACGGTAAAAATCACATTAGCTAACGGAATTTAAATGCATCAATTACGGTTTCGATCATCGATCCTACTTCAGGCCAATCGGAGATGATTTCCTTTTAAATTTTAAATAATTTTGAGTCACGAGTAAAGCTCATTCACCGACGCTATCTTTAGTCAGTAACCTTGCTCAAGCGGGTATTAGCTCTTTCTGATGTCCCTATAGAAGATTTCAAACACGGCTGCATGCTGATACTAAAGGTATCAAGGTGAAGGTTAGTATGCTACGAAATTTGAGTATCTCACCAATACGAAAAATTCACTAAAGGGAGAAAAAGTTAGTAAACGCTAGACTAGGTATTAGATCTCATTTATATGTTTTACTATCGATAATAATCATTCACGGATAGCATAAGGTTTACTAAATACTAAAATGTTAAACATTCTTCATACGTGCATATGAAGAATTTTTATACCGAAAAAACATTGGTGCATAAACAACACTGCATCAAATCTGTGTAAAATAATGTCATAACCCGAGCCAGCGTCTTACTGCGGCTGGAGTGTTTAATTAATAAGCAATACGTATATTTTTATTGGCTGAACTCATAAAGTTTTACTATACAATACGTATTCTCTCTATCTTATTAAAAGTCGTATCGACTGAAAGCAGGTCTTACTTTAGCATAAGAGTCGAACATAGCATTTTTAAATAATTTGTAAGGCGCTGAATTTCTTTTACAATCTCCATGTATCTTTTAATTCCCAAGGATTCACTTAAATGCATCACACCCGCTTAAAATCATTCTTCCTCAAACAATCCGAGCGCAATACTTTTATTGAACGAGACAAATGCTGCGCCGATACCCCACTTTCTTTCGCAGTTGCCCCAGAATCGTCGCCACTGCGAAAACAGAACTTCACCTAAATCCCGGAGCGAGAATTTGGGTTAGGAATGGCATTCTCCTTCAGATCCACGTTTACAGAAAAATTCGACCTCAAATACCCGAAACAAAAGACCGTCACAAGCCAATGAAATCCTCGATCGGAGCAGGAAAACAAACATTTGACCGCCACGAGGTGGCGAGGAAAAGCGGCCGACCGTAAAAAATAAGGCTCCTCTGAATTCGTGATGCGTATGCAGCTCGGAATAGGGGTTTAAAAGGATTTCGTGAATTTCGCGGAATTTCCTCAACACAAGTGCCCTACTAAACTCCGAGGTTTTTATCAGCCGCGGTGGAGTTTATTGCTTGATTTCAGGCAACCACGCGCTTTATACACGAGTGCTAATAGCTTCCTAATATCACTCTAACCAGCTTAGCATTGCTCCCCATGCGTCGCGATTTAATACGGCAGTAAATTATACCCTTCGTAATGGATTATCTCGCAATTTAACAAATAAACGTCTTCATTGTGGAAACTTTTTCCGAGCGTGCGATTCGCAATTGCGCGAAACATTCAATGCACGCGAGTTTTAAAAGCATCGATGAGTAGGAATAATTATCGGAGCAAAGCGAGTTTAATAATATTTTAATTTCGCGCACGGTCTAATTGCTTTTCCGTGAACGCGCAGGAAATCCATTCCGTTAATGTGTTCATTAGAGTTTGCCCGAAACAAGCATTTAATGTTAATAGAGTAATAAAATTCCCCTTGCACAACGTTTTCATTTGCGATTCGTTAGGTGTTGGTGGACCGGGAAACCTTTCTCAGAGATATGACTTTACACCGTGCATTGAATGTATGTTTTGATCAGGTGCTGCATCTACTATTTACGATAAAGTCACAGTTTTATCAGGGACATGTTTTCCTACCATTCCAAATCCATTCCTGAGACTCCTATTCGTTTATGTATTTTTTTAAACTTACAATTAGTTTTTTTTGCATTTCATTTGGTTTATTTCCGAACAGATTTCTCTTCAAATCTTACTTACAGAGGAATTATATTACATGTAAGAATTAACACACAAACGTCATTGTCAATCTCGGCCTGAAATAAAGTCGTTTTATTATAAAAACGTTTTTAGCATTCTTTACAGGGTAGTGCAACTGGAAAGGAAAATTAACTATCTGTCATATCAACTGACTCACTGGTTAATTTGTGAAATTCCATGATGGTAGATAAATGAAAAAGTAACCCCTTTTTCTTTAGGAAAATAGATGCTATTTAAAATAGAAAACAATGCAAAAAGCAACATTTTTTGAGTATGTATGAGATTTTGTAAAGATTTCCTTATCGGTATAGGATCTAGTTCCCTAGTGAAATGTGCTTTCTCTTTTATTTATCGAATTACTTTATGTGCATGGATATTTTTAAAAGAACATTCCTGAGAAAACATCTCGTTCAGTAGATATATTGAATCTCTTTTACAGTTTTTTAATTCATATATTAGGTAAAAATGCATGCAATAAGGTTCCAGTGGTCGTGATAAGTAAGTTAAACAGGCAAAATTAAAACCGACAACCAATTGATAGAATGAGAAAATCGGCAGTTTAATAACAGTCTGATTGAATGGTAGAAACACATATAATCACGAGAAATGCTGGAATTGGAAATTCACGGATGGCTACGCTGTCCACTATCTCATTCTCATCGGAGCATAAAGATTGGCGAAAAGACGTACGTAATTGGAATATAAAAGAAATTCTGAAGAAAAATATTAAGTCCAGTCCTTTACTGTGAGGAGCAACGGAATTCCTTTTGATACCTTTGGCGACGTCGACTTTGAAAAATGAAACTGTTATTGGATCGACATAAGTCCAGAAGAATCCCTTTGCTGACACAATAGCCCGGCACTGAATCGCCGAGAAATAAAACAATGGGAAGGCGAAAGAGGCATTCCATTCGTTGCCCAGGAAGAAGCACAGGGGAAGAAAATGGAGGGAAGGCGAAACTTTTGTTACGTGTAGTTACTGGGGAAAAGCATTAGGAAGCAAATGAAATTCTTACCTTATCGATTCTATACGTGTGCACTTAGCCGTAAACAAGAGCTGAATTTCTGTTATTATTGCCGATTTGAAATTAACTCGATCGTTTAAGGCCTTATTTTGTGGGATTTCACTGCAAACAAAATGATATTTCATCTCGAAAATAGAAACATTTTTACCACAATGAACTATTAACCAAAAATTGCAATCCTAAAATTAAAAAAAACCTCCTACTGATTTAGGTACGATCGGTCAACGTCAGGTGAAAATGCTTTCAAAATATTACTTTTTTACCTGGTCTTACTTTTAGTGGAGCAGGGGTTCGTAAAATTTATTAGAAATTAACTTTAGTCCCATCAATGCTGGAGGCATTTATGCAGTAAACGATACGTAATGGAAATGAAAAGATAATTTTAATTTATAATTTGAATCGCAGGACAAGTTTGGTGTCTTTTTATTCTCATTCAGAGTATTACAATTAAAATATTTTTTCTTTTTAGTGGTTCAATTTCATTTTAACTTTACTGTTTAAAGAGCCCAATTTTAGTTCTGTATAAGTTATAAGATATTGATGGGTTTGCTTATAAGTTTTTGAGAGTAGAACACAAGCAGAGATTATAAGGATAAGTAAGTTAAAGTAACGAGATAGTTGAATTTCAAGAGGAGGGAAAGGGAAGTCGAAACGTAAGGATATTTTTCTGTGCCTTTTCGCCCCATGATGGCCAAACGTACCGAAACCGATCGTTAAGTTCGTTGAATTAGCTCAAGTGTAATTGAAAGGCATTTTTATTTGTTGGGCTAATCGTATCACTCCATTAACTTTATTTCTATTGCTTTTATTAACGGCGATCGATCCCCATTTACCTGTTTCCCGCGAAGAGAGCAAACAGGCTATGAGTCCCATTTGACCGCCCACCCGTGCTCGATACATCTCTCGCCCCATTTAATTCCAAGTGGTTACGGGAGAAATGTATTTTTCCGCCGTTCGCCGAAACTGTTTTTGTCCGCTCTCCTGTCCATTCCTTCCGATGAAACATCGCCCAAAATTAGATCCTGTTCGTGCGTGAATGGTATGGATTTTTCATTTAGACTCGGATGAAAAAATCAAGCCGGACATTCCGAAAGGCGATCTTTTCTTCTCCTCGATGAAATATTTTTCGGTAGTAATTTATGAAGCTGCTTTTAGAATTCGCGGATAGGTTGTGATGTCTACAAATAGCGCATATCTATTATATTTAGATATTATTTTATTGATTATCATACTATTGGTAGAGTAAATCATAAAATAGCAGTCTTGGACTAATGTTCCTTTTTCCTAGCGGAAATATAAGGAAGTACCATTGCTTTCACAGTAGAGTAATTCTTGAGTTTTTCTGGGTTTCTCTCCTTTAAAAAGCTGCAAGTTTTAAATTATATACAAACGAATAGTCATGGCCATGAGTAACTCGTTAAATAAAGTAGCACGTCAAACCATTCTTTTTATGTTACAAAATTCGGTAGGATCGATAATATCAATTAAATGCCACCACACAGCGAATAAAAGAAACGCAACTGGTTCCACTGCTAAAACTGTGTCGACAGGTGTTATTTTTATTACAAATAGTACGTACACTCCTTTATTTCTTATGAATTACGTGTTTCTTGTAATTTGGAAATTAACAGCATTTTATTTTAGAAGCTGAACTGAATTGGTATGTTTGAATGTTACCTTCAATTAGCAGTGTAATAGTGGTCCTGTATTAGAACAATATACTGCCCACTTTTGATCTACGTTTTAACTTCTTTACTCCCATCCACGTCCCAATAACTTAATTCACCTCTTATCATAATAATCCTTCAAAATGTATCAATAGCAATTTTATTGTTTGTTGATGCTACATATAACAATCAACAGGGATGTGTATACTGGTTTCTCCGTTGAGTACATTATAAAATACCAATGAAAATTTCGTTTTTATTGTCTTCCAAACAGTCCAATACAAAATTAAATACATTATAGTAATTAGAATTTCCCCATATTTAAAATTATCAATCATATGCTAACAATTTTTTACGAGATACCTTTTGCATCGTTGTCTGTTCGACGTCGATTCGAATTTTTGTTATTGTGAATTCTCACTCATAGTCTACCTCAACCGTTGCTTTTATCATTTGGGAAATATTCAAGATTCAGGACGTCCTGAAAAAGTAAGACGTCCACCACTGAGTATTCGGAACCAACAGTGGCAACCACAGAGATGCTTTTCTATAAAACGTCATCTTTTGGAGATGAAATACACATTAAATACACCTCAGGTAATATTTATTAGTTGGATAGGCCATATTAAAGCAGATAAAGTACCAGAAGTATAGATGGAGTGAAGTAATTTTCACCTTAAATTGGGAATGTTTTGAACAATGGAATTAGCCGATAGAAATTTCCGTCAGTCGGTTGCTACGGTTCCCAAGAGAGGTCCAGATTCTCCAATATCGTGATTCGTGATGAATTAGGTCTCTGGCTGAATTAAGGGAGCGAATCGGATTTGGAAAAGCCATTAATAGACGGCGTTGGTGCCGGTGCGTTAACCACCCGTCCTCAGCAATTAAATCTTTTCGTTAATCGCAGAGTACTTCGGCGCATGAGCTTTTGTCACCAATGGAGTATTTGTTGATCAACAAAACGAGCATCGAAAATTACACATTTGCCGTCTATGACAATATGAGTATAATAATTTTAATCATATTCATAATTTAAATTATAATCATAAATATCATTATCTAAATCATTTTTATAAATTATCATATCATTATAATGAAAACTATATCTGTTACTTTATTTATCATTGATATTTCCAATTCAGTCTTTGTTAAACATGCGTATATTAAAGAAATAATAATAAAGATATAAAAGTTGGAACTAATTCGATAGAAATTACGTAAAAATGCTTTATTGTAATAGTATACCCTTCATGAACATATTTGTCAACTTCAACCGTTAAGTTATTTGATTTGTCTCATTGTCCCTCTAATTGCGTCTACGGAATTTTTTTTGAATCCACTTGAGATGTAAAATTTCCATGAAAAAATCGAATTCTGAAATTTGGTATTTTTTAAACTTCTGCATCTTAATATGGTAGCCGTGATCTATGTTCAGCATTCTTGGCTCATTATATATTTTTGGTAACGATTAGTTTGCATGTTTCCCTTCTGGATATGCAACCACGTAGGTCAAATATTGAAAAAGGAATATTTCATTGCCTACATTACTTAACCTTATAAACATGCTCGTAGATTATTACAGATTATCTATAGAAAGAATAAATCAGTGAAATTGGTTAGTAATTTCATTTTTCTTGGTATTCGGATGATGGTGAACACTACCAATTCTCAATATCGAAACTTATTCGATATGGATGGATGGTTATTTTATCAAATATTCCCTCTTGCATCATATTTTCGAAACCTTATGAATTCATTTAGATAATTTAGAACTTAATCGAACGCCATTACGCCAAACCGCTCCCTCGTAATAGCGTATCCATAATGGACAATCTGGTCGGCTCGGACCGCAACTTAAGTTTTTACACCGCCTTATCGGCCGGTAATTCATCGCAAATTAAACTTCGGCGCAAGGCCTCGAGGGAGGGAATCGATAAAACTCCCAAAATTAAGCAAGATTGATATCGTCCTCACGGGGATTTGGTTACTCGCACGAGGAAAAACTCTTTTTAATTCACCTCCTCAGTACTCCTAAATCCTCATCCTCATTTCGATCGATCACCGGCGCACCACTTTGCTCTTCCAAATCCCAAAGGCTTTATCGCGGATGAACTGTCCCTCTCCTCGTAGAAAAGGTCGCTATCTTAAGCTCTCTAAAAGGGAAAAAATCTCCCACTTTTGCCTCTTATGGCGCACTCTTAGAAAAGGATGCGGGCCCCAGAAAAGGGCTCTCTAGAAAGGACCGTAGGAGAAGGGGCGGTTTTGTGGGACAAAGATGAGAAACGAGGCTGAGGTGAAAGGAGGCGATAGCAGGGTGATATTTATCGAGGTTGATGTGGGGAAGGAAAAATGTATTGGGGGAATGAAAAAGAACCCGTCGCGGGATTTTTGTCGTTTGTTTCCGTTGTCACGTGCAACGTTCGGGTGGGAGAAATAGTTAATGACGATGCGTGTTCGAAAATCGCGGGAAGTCAGATATGCTGGATGGTTGTCCGACTGACATCTTACGACCCCGAGGTCATTTTGTGGAGTTTGCTGATCTTTGGGAAAAGTTGGGGCGAGGTTTGTTACATCCTTCTCTAAGCTTGACTTGGGTCATGCAGCAGTCGAAAGAAACATTTTCATATCGAAGTTCAAGGAAAAATATTGAAGTATTACATATTCGAGTATGAGCCTATCCGAATATAATCCGATGCACCTATTTAATCACAAAAGCTGAAAAAACTAATTCTCGAGAGCAAGTCTATGGTGGTGAATGAAGAAGCAGCTACTGGTAAATACCATAAAAAAATAAAAATTAGAGCAATTGAAGCCTCGGTAGGTTAGCAGGAGGAGTTTGAGAAAAGAAATTGTTCATTGAGCAAGTGAGGGATTTGTAAGCCGATTTCCGGTTGCACCAGACTCATTCACAGCAAAGCAGTGAGACCCTCACTCAGGTTTAAGCCGTTAAGGGACTTTTCAGAAAAAAAATATTTATTTATTAATCAAAACTACAAATTTGGGGGAGGAAATTACATAATCTAGCTGGTATTCACCCTAGTCGGGAGGAAAACCCCCCAAAACCTCTCGAAGGCAATATGGAATACATATAATAATAAAATATTCAAAATTCTTCAAAATTTACAACAATCATACAATATTGAAAATATTACAGTAATATTACAATATTATAAAAATCACAACATTTCAACTAAAATTATTAAAGCCTTTTAATTTTATTGTTAAATATATCGATATATAATGTATGTATAATAATAATGTATGTATATATAATAATATTAATATAATAGTATATAAATATATTATGAGAAGGGGGAAAAGGTTCTAAACCTTCTCCAGGTAAATTGTTCCATTCTACTTTTCCCCGATTTAGAAATGAAAATTTACAAACATTTGTTCTCTGTTTAAGGGTAGCAACTTTGTGATTGTGGTCGTTTCTCCCGAGGTAATCCGGTTTCCTGAGTCTATTGTTAAATCTTTCAACGAAGGCTTTCCAGTAATAGTTTTGTATATATTCCCTAACCTTTTTACCTGACGTCTATATTCTAATTTTTCCCACCCAAGTTCTTCAATCATTGCAGTGACGCCATCTGTCTTCCCATATCTACTCAACACGATTATTGCTGCTCTCCTTTGCTGAAAAGATATGCTGGAAGGAATATGCTGAAAATCTCTGCTTATACACGAGTATATACGGTATTTCTTCAATTTTTCTTAAAAATTTCTCGCGTAAATCGCAGTTACTTCATTAAATAATTTCGATGCTAACTATGTAATTGTGATTACTCAAGATAGGAGAAAATACGCAGTAAAGAGAAGAATGAAGATCAAGAACTGCATTTATACCAGAGGAACTGGCTGAAAATTTATCACCTGCAATATTCATGCACACATAAATTGTCTGTATTGGACAAAATCAGGACTAAAAAGTTTCATCTTCAATTAAATCCTTGCCAAACTCATAAACATGAAAAAAAGAATGCGGCTAATAAAAAAGCATATATGCTTGAATAATTAATGTAGAAAAGGGAGAGAAAGAGTTCAGTGGAGCATAGAAAAAACATAATTTTAATAAATAATCATAATTTTGACCATAAAAAGATTACGCTGCACGTATACACAAAAAGGAAAAGGTGAGTGAAAACCTATAAGGTATGTAGATAAGTTTGAAGGAAAGAGATAATAAATCACAACATTAATAATAATGAAAATTTCGTAATAATCGAAAAAATCGTAATTTACAAATAAATACAAGGAAAAGATGTTGAAAATAAAGTTCTTCAGTTTAAATTCAGGTAGGAAAATATTTAAAGATGAGTGTTCGTAAATCGAGGAAAGCCAGAAATACTGGACGGTCTACCGAATAAAATCTTACCACCCCGAGGTCATTTTGTCGTGTTGGGCGACCTCAGAGAAAAGTTAGGACGAGGTTTTATTCTCTACGGTTGATTTCTCAAAGGGTGACATTTGTTACATTTCTCTTATAAGGGAGACCTACGACGCAGTCGATAGACATATTTTAGCACTAAAGTTCAATTTTTAAATGGTTGGAATATTTCTATTTATATATTTATGCATTGGAATTTCTTTTTAAATAACCATCGCATTTGCCAAATTAAATATTTTAATTGAATAACGTTTATCTAATCGCAATTGCAGTATTATCATTAAAAGTGCTTTGAAAGATTTGGTAATTTTGCGCAGGGGCTTCCAACAGCAATCCGGTACTACTTTCACCAATGACAAACACGCTGCCTCCTAGGTATTTGAGAGATGATACCTAATTATTATTTCTTAAGGTGGACCAGTTTTAATGACGATAGTTTTGTCAAGGTAATCATTTTTACTGATTGATTGAAAATTTTCAGTCACATAGACAATGAAGAGTTGATGAAAATATTTTTCATAATATCGAGCTAGTTTGATTATATTCAGTATGTGATGAATATCTTGGAGAAACCGCATGTTACTAAGAAAGAATTTGCAACGGTACGGACTCCAATATTGGCTACAAATCACATCTAATTACGGTTTTCTAATCAATTATCAAACTGAAACGTCAAAGGGAATTGCATAGTATTTCTCCATATCGTAATCACCGGATTTTAGGGAAAATAGATAAAAATAATTTACGATTTCAATGAAGAAATTTTAGTTGGATATTTTTAGTAATTATACATGATATTAAAATTTTTTCATGAAGAAATTTTAAATTGGCAGACGTTTCCTGAAAGATGGCAAAATGAGTTTCTACGGAATTGAATGAGGCAAAAAAGAAGAATGCGAAAGAAAAACGGCCATTCGCGAAGACAAAGTAATTTCGTCGATACAAATTCTATGAATATGAAATGACGAGGAAAGAACTCGTTGAGGTGAAATGAGGATGTCTAAGACATTTTCCAATTTAGGGAGGAGTTCAAAGAAGCAAGGGATTCTCGAAAAGATAAAAGGATGACATTGAGGAAAGACAAAAGAGGATGAGAAATATTGGGGAAATCGGGAAAGTCAAATATAAAGAGGAATATGATGAGTTATTTTTATGGATCAAGATATATATATATAATCTAATGAACCTGTCATCGGCAGAGAGATTAAAAAACTCGAGAGTGAAATATGACTTATGACGTTCCTCGGATATTAAAAAAAACTTTATTAATTTATTTATTACTATAAGTTACAAAATATGGTAAAAGCGATTATATTAATTAACTCCATGTGTGTCATATATACGACCCTTAGTAGGAAATTTTTACTAAGATTTTCATTTCTGAATTTGCATCACCTTCTCACTTGGGAATTAAATCTTTGATAAAGATTAATTCAATATATAAAAATGAAGGTAGACATAGATCGTAAACGACAGTTTTCATAAAGCAGAAATGTTTTTCTATAATGTGCCTCGAAATGTTTGTTAACAAATATGACATTTACATCTAGCTTAAATTAAACATAAATCTCTACTTGTTTATCCGTCCTTTTACAAGAAAATCTCACACTATTTAGCTATTCCAAAGTGCTCCTTTAAACAATCATTGATTTAAAATTTTTAAAAAATACATCTCAGAAGCATTAAGAACATAAATCCTCTATTTCGCTTACCCAACAATTTATACCTCTAAAGAACGGATAGAAGCTTGCGTGTCAACTTCTAGAACATGAGCTCAGTGTAATAGATTTCTCTTAAAAAGGGAATGAAAACGAAGGAAAGTAATAATATTTTCTACGTCATTTAGACTGAAAAATATTACAAAAGAAGACATTTTTTAAGGAAAGAGTAAAATAATTTCAAAAGTGAAGATGAATATTTCAGTTTATATTAGCAAACTGCTAGGAAGGATATCCAACAATAATTTATTTCGTATCACATCCTTTTTCCTTTATTTTCCTGTATTTCGGAATAAGTAAAATACAATAATTCTTTCTTGAGCAAAATTTTTATTTAGCCTAGGTAAGCCCACAATTTTAAAGAAAATAACATGGTTACTGGTTGTTATGGTGGCCATATGCGTCAAGACATGACAGCGTACGCCTCACTTTGAGACATACCCTCATGTTTTTCAACCTCCCAAGGGATTTACCCGCCAACGTTGGATAATCTCGGCACAGGCTGGAGCCATAAGTTTTCAATTTGGCTTTACATCGGTTATCAATTAGCAATTTAGCTTATGGAAATTTTAAACTCTAAGGATGACAATATAAACTTTATTTAAGATATCTTACCAAGGAAGATGTTGTGACAAGTGATTTTGTCAATATTTCTTATGGCCCTTTGATGCAGGGTATCTATGGGAAATACCAACGCGGGATGGGAATCATTCGAGGATAGAAGACTAATTCAAAGGATGAATTTACTAAAAACGTTTAGAGAAGTAACGTTTTCAAAAGATGTAACCGAATTAAAGTAACCTCCTTATTGTATATGCCATTGTGATTCCATGAGGAAAATGAGGGAAGTAGATTTAAGAAGGAATTGTTTCAAGAACTCATTTTTCCGCGCAAGATACGCGAAAGCAATCGATTAGGAAAATAGATTCAAGGTGCTTGCACCCCATGTCACACGCCAAAAGGCGGCTTTCAGGAACCTTATATAGACATAGATAATCTATTATGCACCTTATAGACAATCTATATTCCATAAAAAAATCTATTAACGCCTAACAGGGAACGGGAACGAAAATCAACCCAAACAATAAAGATAATTGAAAAGCAGAAAATTAGAATGTAAATAACAGCTGTCTCCTCCGCTGAATCCTCCATCCCCCGGAAAACTTTTCGCCTCTAGAGAAAGCTATTTTTTCTTATTATCGTTCCCTCTGCCACACCCATATATATCTTTATTTTCGGAATCAAATCTCTCACTCCCCTGTCTCCCTCCCCGTGTTGCCTAAATCCCAGGTCTGCGCGGGAGACTTATTTTATTCCTTAGGCCCGAAAACGTCTAAATTCCCTTCTGGCATTCGTTTCCTTACCCTCGGTCACAAATCACCTCGATTCTGCACCAATCCACAACCCCCTCTTCCCCCAAAACTATCGTTTTCTTCAAGTTTATCTTCCCCCTTCTCTATCCACCGCAACCTTTTCTGTGGTCCTCTACAATAGGGAGCCTCAATACACAAGTCCAACTGAAAGGCCATGCATGAAACCCTTCCCTTCGCTCTGCTTAACTTTTTTCCAGGTAATTTCCGGGCTGTTTGGGTATCCATAGATCTCGCGTTTCCTCTCTCTTGTGAGGAAACTTACCGTTTTCTATCCACTTTAACGGTAGAACGGTTCTCAATTTATATTTTGTCACGTTTATGTACTTCTAAGAACTGGTAATACTCAAGGTTAAAGCTTACTGAGGATATTTAACTTATGGAAATGAAAAGAACATCGAAAACAAGGTCAATATCATCGTAAGCTCTATGTTATGTCACCGGTGACGGTTTCCCAAGGAAAAACGGACTTGAAAAAAAGTCTGAAGGGACCGGGAATCGAACCCGGGATCTTCCTCTACCCGTGATGTTGCCTTAACCATCCACCCGGCCAGTGGTTAAGGTAGCCTCCCGGATAGAGGTAAATCCCGGGTTCGATTCTCGGCCCTGTCAGACTTTTTTCAAGTCCGTTTTTCCTTGGGAATTTTTCTGGGTGCACGCCCTTATGTGCAAAGTACCTTTAAACCCTTTCCTGGTTATGGTTTCGTTTTTTCTCTTTTTACTGTTGTTTTTAATCACATCCTGTCAATATGTTTGTTAAGACTACACCCGATTACAAAAATTGCATTATGCTTAAATCATGCTTATAAACTTATAAAGATGCTTTTAGAGAAATTGAAATATAATTAAATGACATAGGAAAAAAAACATTCAAAAATTATTTTTATCACAAGTTACAAAGTATGTCGACGACAAAGCTTTTAGATTCGTTTTTTTTCTTTTATAGTTCCTAATTAAATGCTTTTCCTTTAGATAATTGAGACTTTTCGTCAAATTTACCCTAAATTTATCATCCTGCCTATTTATATTATCAAAATAGGAACAAAAACAGAACCTGATGATGACTCTATACGTTGAAACCATGGTTTTTTCTTAGAATAAATTCATTACTCATACTGTGGTGTGTAAAAGCTATACTTCTTCTTTATTCCTGATGGAGACCAACTGCGAAGTCACGACTGAAGTATAAGATTCTATTATCAGAATACTTCACGGTCATCTAGTTAGTATACAAACATCAAGACGGAGCCTACTAGTGAATATAATCAAAATGGTTTGCATGGAATTATGGATTTAATGTCTAATGATATTGTAATAGCAAATGTTTCACATTAATTTTCTTTAATTACGATAACTGTGTTAACAAAAGGAAACTGCAATGGAGAAATAGTGCTCTACCAGAATAAAGAAGATTTAGATCTTTATAAGCGGAAATCAAGGAATGTCTCCTGAGATTGGGTTAAACTTGAGCATAAGTATGTTTTCTTGAACATACAAAAATAAATTTAATACATTAATCAACTCGGAAACACAAGTACTTACTTCTGCAAAATCTTAACGGATATCGCGTATTAAATACAGTTTTTATGCCCGCCTTCCACTGCGAAAGGGAAATGAGCGAGAAATAGCTTAGCGGAACGGAGTAAAATGGTCCTGTCCTTCCACTAAGAAAGAGTTTCAAAGAAAAATGGTATTTGCCTTCCACTGCCAGCGAGGTTCGCGGAGTGAGCTAGGCGAGAAATGAGATGGGTCAGATCACAAGCGGACTGAGCGGAGTGGCACTCAAAGTTGCCATTTACAAAAATTTACAAATCGGTAGATAATAAAATCAAGTATGGGGTAAAATTTAAAGGCGGAATACATGGTGAAAATATTTTTTTCATATTAGTTAAAATAACATTTATAAAAAATATTTTCTTACATTTCCGCCTGGAAACGCTATTTTCCGACATTATCTTAATAACGCTGTATTAAACATGGCGTTGCTTTAATTGGCACCAAATTTACACAGAAAGTATCTCAGAGTTAACTTTCCGTAACGGTTAGCATAAAATTACGATATTCGTAATTTGAAAACTTTTATAATAAAAAAAGTACAGTTTGATCCTAAAATTTCGAATTATGCATTCCAAAAAGCGATCAGCGGCGAAGTCTCGTACCGTAAGAGATACCCCAATACATGATGCGTATGAAATTTAAAGAAATGTATAAGGCAGTTTTTGGTGAAAGACGGAATACTTTATCTTATTTCTAAAGGAAGTTATGAATTTTTTAATATGATGGTTTTTTCCGCGCGCCAAATTTCCACTGTCTTACCCATGCTGGGGCTACGACGAGCATATTGCAGAAGCGAATCGCTCCGCAAAGTACCGAAAGCATTTCATAATCTTTTAAAAGTTTGGTAAAAATTGCACTTACATGCATCACGAATACCTTTTTTGCCACAAACTATTCTTTTTACTGGATCATTATTTTTCCAACTTAAATTTTCGTGGGATTCAGTGAACGTAGGTCTTACAAGGGAACTTTTACCTCTGCGGGAAACGGATCTTAATGATACTTTAAGGATAGGTTCACCAGCATATGCTTATTACAAATCTGAAGCCGTTTTGACCAACTCTCTATAGTTATTTAATTATAACCTTTTAAAAACTAACGTCTGATCACATGCAAGGCTTTATTTGTAGAAGTTGACTACTAGCCAATGGAAGACGTGGCGTAGCGACAGCGTGTCCGCCCGAGAGTTTATATTTTGCTGGTTCGAATCCGACATGTGATAGATTTTTTTGTTTCCTTTCTCTGCCTTTAAATTTTTATGTATTTCTAAAAATATCATACCAATTTTTAACCTTCATTCAGGAGCAACTCTTTGCTTTCTAATGCTCCTTTTACTAATTATAATACGTAGATTCTTATCAGGAAAATGAGAATTCTCCGAATTTTCTTTACTTACTAAAATCGCTTTCTCTAACCACCATTAATAACGATATATAGCGAGGAGAACGAAGAGAGGGAAGCGGGGAAAACCCGTGCCCAGAGGAAATTGTGAAAGATCCTTGCAAACTTAGACTGACATAACCGGCATCGAATATTATATTCTCTTCTTCAAACAGCAATTAAAAAAATACAATGACTTTATTTTCCTTTTTTAAAGTTATCTATATCTAGTAATCAATCGCGAACTAATTCAATTCGAAAGTTTTGATAATTTTCTTTTTAGGACGACGATTAAATATATTAAACTTAAGCCGGGAATTACCCTGTTTGCACAACTACATCGACCTTTATCGGATACGTAATCATTATTTGTAGAATAAAAGGAAATTTATGCGTATTTATGTACAGAACACATTTTATTTAAATTTTTATTTTCCACATGTTTTTGGGTGATATTTGAAGTATAAACATTCAAAACAAATATATTTACGTCACCATGAACAACGTATAAAACTCATCAAATTTCACTCACATTTAAATTTTATATTATCAAGGAAGCAAACTTGGTTGACATTGTTAGTGAAGGGTTATTATTTCTGAAGTGAGGAAGTTAAACATCTGATAAATTAAGATTTTTAAATAGATTGAGGATATTTTAAGTTTTCACATTAACACTGCAAGTATTATTTCAATTGTTTTAAAGATTACTTCTTTCTGTTAATCATTAGAGACTGTTACGTTCTCCTTCACGCTTAATTTGAACGTCGGAAACAAATGCAGTTCTCGTCGAACAACAACTATTTTGAAGGAACATGTTGTTATATCCTATTGTTCCTCAATTTTCCCCTCGCAGAGACAATTCCAGAAGACTATCGTTCATGTCAGAGAATTAGCCTCTGTTCAAGTTATCTCCATTGAAGTGTTTTTTCCATAAGGAAATCTTTGGGTTTCGCTAGGGTCTATGGGTTGAGAAGGATGTTAGTAAATATGAACGTGTTTGGGATTCAGCTTGGAAAGTTTTTCCCTAAGGTTTGAGAAATATCTATTTTTGTTGCGTCTGAATTAACGACGTTGTTCTTACCATAGCATTTCGAGCTGCATCAAATGAACAGAGACACTGCGACGGTAAAATATTACTTTATATTGGAATTAACAAACTTAAAAATTCTATGCGTAGTTTTAGTTTTGCCCCGATTTCAGGAAAAAATTCCGCAAATTGGGGGAATGTCATGAACCTCAGTTAAAACGTTAAATAAACCAGCTGCATACAGGGCATTTACAACCCCCATGTCGCGTAGGTCAAGTCATAAAACATCTGGGGAAATTTTAACGTAAAGGAAACAGAAAGTAAAGTTCTGAACGGATAACGTTTAGAATTTACTTTTTCCCCGCATCTCTACGAATACAGTTACAAATACATCTTACGAATACGAAAAAAACGTTTTTTACGATAATCCACATTATTACTAATTGAAATGCTGTTTATGTTTATTACTTGTAACATCTTTTATGTAAATTTTATTACTTATAATGATGATAGTGATATTTATGCTTAAAATCCAATAATTTGTGATATTAATTTCCATATTTGTGATATTTTATACTTATGAAATCCTATTGTTTATTGTATTTTATACTTTTAAATTCTGCTATGCGATATTGGTGCTGTGACATTGTTTGTAACAAAAGGGTACATCCCGTTGAATAAATAAATAAATAATGATCATGATTATATATAATTTATCCTCTCCATTCTCAACAGTAGGGACAAGTAGGGACGTATGGAGGGGCGGGAGTGCCAGCGGAGTCCGTTCAAAACTAGCGTTCGGCACCATGACGCAGCGGACTCCTTTTAACTCGCACGGTCCGCTCCGCTCACTCGTTTTCAGTGGAAGCACTTGCATGAAATTTGGTGTTGCTAGTCGAGCGGAGTCCGTACGGAATCCGTTGGAAATCCGCTCAACTCCGCGACCACTTTTGTGACTCTTTATACTCTTTTAGTCCGCTCCGCTCATTTTCTTACAGTGGAAGCACTTCCATTGCGTTTACCGTTGCGAGTTGAACGGAGTCCGTACGGAGCCCGCTCCGCTCGCAGTGGAAGGCGGGCATTAAGAAGATACAGCAATGAAAATACAACATTTTATTTAACGCATTAATGACTATGAATACAACTTTAATATGTATAATACGTCTTTCGTATATTTGATTAGCTACTTTTCCCGAGAAAAGTATAAGACTACGGAAGGAACCCCCTTCGTTAGAAACGGATTGTCAGCCGTCAGAAAGGATTATGCTAGAGTAGTGACAAAGAGGAATTTGACTAGACACGAAACTTTTGTATCCCATCAAAAGTGATACGATTAGAGCAGTCTTCATTTCATAAAGGTTAAGCCTTTTAGACACAAACTGCCACTTCTCTCTCATAATGATTACTACCATGACTGATATCCGACACATCCCATTAAGGCCTTGATTTCCCAAGAGTAACATTACCTTTCCCAAACTTTCGACTTTGAAAGGGCATAAAATCGATATATTCCACACTTAAAATCGCCCATTGACTCAGACAAACCTAATACTTTCCTATTTAATATACCTTTCTTTTTTTATTGGTACGCCTCATTTATCAACCTTTCATTTCAATTTCTTTTCCTCATCCATATCCAAATTCCATTCATACCAAATAAGGATCCTTCGGTTATCACAAGGCTCAACTTTCCCCTCATGAGTGGGGCTGCTCTAGATTAATAATTTCAAAAACCTATTTCTGATATTAATATTGATTATTAATTTCTCGACTTCACAATGTTGTTTGGACATTATTTTTCAAATTGCCTAAGAAATTATTATTTCATGCACTCTTTTTCTTCGGAATTACACTGGATTTTAAATTTAATAAGCTTTCCTTACGGTGCAGAGCCTCCCATGAATTACTTCCTGATTCAAAATGTAATATATCGATCCGAAGATGTATAATAATTGGTAGATTTATTTTGAAATTCGTAAGTAAGAAAAATCCGGAATAAACATATCATTTATTTCATTCCACTAATGATCTTTGTATCAAACCTATTTAATTTTTAAAACTGGGATGTCTTGTATGAGATAATCTGAAGAATTATCAATACCATATTGATCTACAGGTACGCGTTGGGTGCAGGCTGAATGAAATCTTACTCAGAAATAATTGCAATTATAGTTACGTGTATTGTTAATGAAAATGTGTATTAAAGGCTCAAAAGAAACAGCAAATGGGCTCAGATGCTTTGAATAAGAAATATAATATCGATGAAACGAAAACAGTTATTTCAAGTGACTTAAGAAGAATAAGAGCTTCAGACCTTATGGGAAAGTCATTTAACTTCATATCAACCATTAATTCATATTATTCCATTATTTATGTGGGTGAATTAAGAATATAATGGATTCAGGAGATAAAAGAATCGGAAATAATGAACTGCTCTTCATTTAGGCAAATTTTAATCCTACGAGACCATTCTTACAATTCACTCTTGAATATCACGATACAAACAACCATGCCGTAGCCAATATTCCTATCCGGGACCTCGGTATTGCTAGACTGGTTCACTAAGCCATACGGCGCCATGGCCAGAAATTAAAGGCAAATAAAAGTCTCCCAAGATAATAGAATTCTTGAGGGGAAGCGAAAAAACGGATCTAACATCACTATCAACATATACTAACAACTCAACTACATCTATCGTACTAAACTATCGTTATCTCAGCAGTGAAAAAACGTTTACTTTTAAGCGCAGGATTTGAAAATTATATTTTCACATCACAGGCTAAAATTTGAACTTAAATTGCGAATGCCATCTTTCGTAACTATCGGCCTTTCACGACTAAAGACCGTGATGCGCTCCATAAAGTACGTAATCCAGGTTAAGACGAATTCGCCCGCGGTGCACTCTCCTTCCATCCTCTGCATTATCCTCACATTTACATCCGTACATTTCGCTACTCCTCCTCCACGAGCAAAGAGACAAGAGTGAGAGACAGTTGAATAAATCTCCCCGTAACATCGGGTCGGAATAGTTTTATACAGTTTATCCCCAGGCAGCAACCTCAAGATAACGTTCTCATTAATTATCCAGCTGTTAAGTCCTCGGAGTAGCTTTCCTATGAATCCGGGCACGCCCTGAGACATTAGCGCCATTTGAAAACATGCATACGTATCCCTGCAAAAGGAATTAAGGCATAAAAGAGGGGAGGAATCTTTAAAAAAACCCAGGATGTAAAACGTCGAGGGAGTTCTTCAACTCTTCGGGACGATTAAATGGAAAAGGAAAGGGTTCTTACGGTTCTGCCAAGCGAAACCCCTTGGCTTTCCCTGTTCGTAGACCCTTTCTCCTTTTCGTGAAAACACAAATCTCGCCCCTTTTCGCTCTATGGCGCCCCGGAATGACCTCACGACTGTGATATAACTCGACCCAGCAACCTCTCGCCCTCTCTACAAAGCAGGGCGTACCCCAGAAAAGGATGAAGACTACCCACTCCTCCTTTTCTACCCCCGATTCGCACCCTGGTGAAACGCCAGCCAAAGGTATTGTTTCAGGGGTTCCAAGACATAAGCCCATACGACAAAACCCAGTGGGCATTAATGCCCACATTAAAAAACCCCACAGTTATAATGGCATACATTGAAAAACCAAACACAACCACACATTGACAAAAACGATACTGGTTCGATGACAATAAATCATATATAATAATAATAATCGTATATATTTGGACGAGATTGAGACTAAAAGTCTCTTCTTCTATCTAACCGATCGTTATTTATTATAGAATAATTAAATTAAAGAGAATAGTATGTTAAAATATAGAAGAATTTTGTATAAGAAAAAAAATCGAATAAGAATATATGACAGCATACATCCTAAAATGTTAATATTTATAAATGATGTATATATCATACTATAATATTAAAAAATTTCTCGGGTCGGTCTTTGACTCCTTTCCTAAAAACAGAAAATCCTTTAAGAATAAATTAGCACATAATAATGTAGATGTTAATTATTTTTCTTCATTAATATATTTGTTGTTGATTTCAAAAAGGAAAGGTAAGATGAATAAGGGACTACCTGGTAGGATGATATACGGTGAGGACTATGTGCGTGCCTCCCATAGATGATGCCAATATATAAATCACTTCCTGATCTACTGATTAAACCACTGTAATTAATATTGTAAAGTTGTCTCTTCACTAGTTATTCTTTTTACTTTCTCCATATACGAAGTATAGAGAAAGTATTGTTTTCATGAAAAAATTCGACTTCGAGATTTCAACGGAAATACACGTTTTGGGGTCCCTAGAACACGTTTTGACCATTTTTGGAATGATGTCTGTGTGTATGACTGTGTGTGTGTGTGTGTGTGTGTGTGTGTGTGTGTGTGACAGTGGGCGCTCTAACGTGAAAACTGTAAGTCGTATCAATACCAAAATTCATATTTAGTACTGTAGTTTGTGCTGTCAGAGTTGATTAGTTTTTCAAGTAAATCGGTAAACCGGAAGTCGAGCTTTATTCATCAAAGCTCATTTCCGGTTTTCAAAATATCTCCATAAATATGATATATAGGTATATTCTTTACTGAATAAAAGTTTTAGATAATGTAATTTACTATAAATTTTGTATTTAACATATTTTTGTATCACCAGTTGATTAGGAGTTATTCGTGAAATACTGATCAAACGGAAGTAGCTGATTATGTACTTTGTGGGCGCTCTAACATAAAAAGTATTTGTCGGATCAACACCAAATCTCATGTATAATATTTTGGTTTGTGTTTTTAGAGTTGATTATATTTTGGAGAAAATCGGTGAACCGGAAGTCGAGCTTCATTCTTCAAAGCTCATTTCCGGTTTTCAAAATATCTCCATAAATATAATATTTAGGTATATACAATTATTTATAAAAGTTTTAGAAAATATAATTTACTATAACTTTTGTAAAAAACATATTTTTGTATCACTGATTGTATAGGAGTTATTTGTGAAATACTGATAAACCGGAAGTTGCTGATTATGTACGATGTGGGCGCTCTGGGCGCTGGGGCGAAAGGCCAAATTCATCGTTTTTCATCGAGCATGTCCCGAAAAACATTATTTATAATGTTTGTGACGTAAAAGATAATAATATATAAATTAATCACTCATCTTCCAAGTTTAGATTGAAAATAGAGTTCGAAATTACTGTCGTAGATAAATATTTACATCTTATATATGGAGAAAGTCATGTGCTGGCCACATCAGATTTTTTGTAATATATTTGAAATAACCTTGCTGTTTTTATACTTATTATTGTTTATCATTTTGCATGAACTGTACAATGCTGCCCCCAGACTTCGCTGTAAATGCGATGGAATATAAGTAAATAAATACTTAAATTTACAACAATAACATTTCACTTCTTAGATGTATTGTTCTTAAGTATTTTATCTTTAAAATTGGCCAAGTTGTCCTGTCACTACGTGGGAATTCGACCATGTGCACATTTTTCCATACGAGGGTTTGTCAATATTAGCTTTTGATGATGTGGGGTTTGTCAAAGTAGGTTTTTTTCCTGTGAGCATTTATATGGATGGGATTCTTCCTTGCGGGCTTTTTCGTGAGGGGTTATACCCAGTCACGCTCATCTTCACACCCGTTTCCCCTGCGAAGTGCCAGCTCAAGTTATTCTTTAGGGGTATAGTGTTTTCGGGGCGAGTTTAACCCGTGTCTAAACTCGACTATCTCATCCTTTACCCCTTAAAACCACCCTATCTATCCTTCTTTATTACGGGGGCGAGGATTAAACCCACCTGTCCCACAGTCTCGCGGGCCTGCCTTCTGCCGTCATTCCTCCTTTCGCAGCTTTCTCCTGTCTTAATTTGTCTTTATTATGACTCCCTCGCAGAGAGCGACGATCCTCATTAGCCGCCCTCTTTCTCTCTAATTATTCAAGAAGTCGGTAATCTCTCTCTCTCCCTACCTTCTTCTTAGAGTCCTATTTCGTCTTTCGACGTTCCTCCAAGTTTGGTGACGAAAATGACATTTTCTCGAGAGAGACCTAGCATTTTATCGCAAAGGATCGTTTACGGAACATCAAAAGTCGCTGATTCGCCATTTACATAAACATGGGGACAATTAAGGAAGAGCCGTCCGCGCGATTTTGCTCAAAATTGGTCGCAGAAAATATGAACGCGGATTATACCATGCCGTGATTCGTATTCCTAGATTTGCACTCATACCCACTGATCTCCAAGTGAATACAATGAAGAATTTATTTTCATCTTCTCGGGTACTGAATAAGTATGAACTACGAATACTACTCGTATTCAGGAAGATTACTTTAGTTTTCTGAAATATGTCTGCAAATGAAATAAAGGAATAAAATTAAGATCGTTCATAATTTATTTAACAGCTAAAATTTAAATAATGTTTATGTAAATTAATTATTTATAAAAATTCATAATCAGTATTTCCATCAAAACAGCGATAATATGTTCCTTGACAAACAGTGAGAAAATAAACATGTGCGGCTCCCGGATAACCAAGTGGAAAGCACATTGCGGAATGCAGTAGGAGCCAATGTGCGAAATAACCTAGGCTGTCGAAGCTCCTTTGGTATAATAACATCAATAAACTGATGAAGATTGATTTACACTACACCTCAATAAAAAAACAACGCACGACCCTAGTTTCGATGATTGGCACTGGTCATCTGGTGACGAACAAACATAAATACACACAATATATTTAAAAAAGGGGAAGGTAAAGAAAGAATAGAAAATCTAAAATTAAGGACAGTGGATCAGAAATATCTAGGTGACACTGAATTTCCACAATTTAAAATCATCCTCACCCAATAGTGACAGAAACATGATTTTCCTTACTATTGGTCCATTTCCTCATACCTCTTTCCTCTTTCTTTAACAGCTGCCGGCCCAAAAACCCTTATTTAAAATTTCTTTCCATGCCTCCCGACCCACTCGCGATGTTGTCTCTCTCGCAGTCACTTGAAATTCATTCCCTGAAAATCAAATTACCACCATCCTCGCCTTAATTCATCGAGGATTCAACGTTCACAACTCCTCGAGGTTTTTTTATTAATAAATCTCGAAATTATCCCTAGAAATAAAAAGTTTCACTTTCGTCTTCCTTTCACAGTAACCTCATTTTCAAACTTCACGGATCGAAAACGACTTCCAATTACTAAGGCCCTGCTACATATTGAATACCTTTCTTTTCTTTCTTACTAGTATTTATTTTCTAAAATATTTCTAAATTGTTCCCTCAGACAGAATTTTTTTATATAAAGAAACATATTTTTTGATAATTTGTATGTCACTATTACACACTTTAATATCTTGCAGCAACTTAACTATATCCAAATATGACCCGATTAAACGGTGCGGAACCAAAAACTTGGGCTGAACTACCAACAAAACAAATGCAGATACGATGAAGATGGAAAAAGAGAGAGTTAAAGTAACGGGTCAAATATTGAGGGGAACTAGATCACATAGGATTGGCTTTGAAGGTTAGATGTATGGGAATAAACAGTGTGTGGAAGTCATAAGCAGTTAAAGGACGCATTGGAGGTATTTTTCCATAAAAAAGTCTTCTCATCGCAAAGAAAGCTAACATGAACGTAAGAATATTAAGGCACGTAAAATTGCCAGAAAATACGCTATATATATAGCCGCGTATATATGAAGAATTGCTTTAATTGAATTTTCCTCAGCTATAAAGAAAGTGTTACCACATTATTAAATATCAAACTTTACACAAAAGTTGTTTTTGGTGTACAGGATTCCTACAGTTAGTGAATAAAACGGATGCATTTAAAAATTTAAGACATATTCAGCACAGTAAATTGGAAGTTAAGTTTGAAATCAAAATAGAGTAAAAAGAGAATATGAAAATGTTCTTTCACATATAATAAACACATGCCTCAGTAATGAGGCTGAATCATATTTCTGGCTCAAACGCATTTACAGATAAATGATATAAAATCACACAGACTTAGATTTAAACTTTTATGAATGATACCAGTTTTGAAATCCGAAGATAGTTTTCATTTTTAACATTTCATTCTACAAAAGAAATTCAAGACTCGTTCGAAAGAATGTTTTCGCAGCTCCAATTAGTTTCGATGAAGCTGTCAGACGAATTAACTTCAATTCTATTCCCAATGTATCTCTCCGTCTTTCTCAAAAAGGACGCATATGGCATGAAAAGACTAAATGGAGGACGGGAAAGCAGAAATGTGAGGGCCAGAGATTGAAATGGGATAAAATGAAGAGGGTCCGTCACTTCTCATGGAAAATAGGTCACATGGTAGACTTTCCCATTAATGAAGGCAGTGCTCCATTTCTCAAAGTTATTAATTTAAGTAGGTTTTGTAAGAGTTTTGGAATAAATATGATAAGAAATTTTTTATTTACTTGAACTTATTAGAAGTGCTGCCAGCGATTTTAAGCCGAATAAATAACTTCTCGGATAATTTACTAGATAGTTTCGTAAAATCTATTATTCCAATTATAAACAGCGTTGCTTAAATTAATTTCTTGCTTTTCACCAAAAAATATTTTCTTCGCAAACGAATGTATCTTAGGAAGGAGACCATTATCCTTCGTGCCAATTTCCATGTGGAATTTATATGATTATCTAAACAAGTTTTATTTTATCTCTTCTAAAAGAAACATCACTCATTTTCTCGATCAACAACGGAATGAATACGGTTACAGAATTATTTTGCCTGGGAAGTGCATTCTACATTTATGTATTCTTATTTCCATAAATTAAGAATATGAGTACAGACCCCTGACTCTGTATTGAAATAAACATAAATTGAAATTCTCCCAAGTTCTGAAGTATTATCTGATTGTACTAATCCACTGTGAAGTCAAAATCCTTGAAAAAGAAATTTACCTTCCAAAGAGGTAAAGCATTGAATAACTATCAGCAACATAGGTTATCAAAATATAAAACACATTGTTTTTATAACATCACAGATGTTTTAATGTATAAATACTTTCTATATTTAATCTTCGTCATTAATTTATATAATAAGGAATATAATTTATAATATATGTATAAATTATAAAATTTATAATTTATAAAGCATATAATTGTTTGGCTCACTATCAAAGAATTTTCTTTGAGAAATAGCTGCTTTTTAAATGCTAAGAAAGATTTTACTAATTCGCATTTGATATTATTTCCCTTAAGATCCTATAAGCTTGGTTGAAGTACATAACTTAATAATTGCATACTCTCACAATGGACTCTTCCAGGAGTATAGTATTTTAGAAATGAAAGAAACTTTTAACTTAATTTGTATAGTTACTTGAACAATTTTTGGACCAATGAGTGCACAAGTAAACAGAGCCTTAACGCCACATACATTTATATGTATGAACGCACTTTTCAATTAGGATTTTTAAAATCGAACGGTTCTTTTTTTATTCATTTATTATCATATATTCCGCTGTTAGAGTATTTTCAGGTGGCACCCTCAATTATTTTCCAGAAAAAATACAAACATGCACACAAATATAAAAATCATAATTAGAAACAAATCCTCTTGATACTCGTGCTAATACACGTACTATCTAGATATCTCATAAACGCTGTTATAATACTCAGTTTTTATCATTTATATGCTACATATGGTTTATCATATTGCCCACTATTAAAGTTATAATTCAAAAACTAAATTGCAAAAGCTCCCCCCAGTCATTTCATTACTTCACAATAAACTACAACATCCACATCTAAACTTATTTTTGTTTATGCTTAAGGGTTTGAAGACCAATTCAGGCAATATTCATATATGTATAGTTATTTTTCTATTATTCAGTGATCGATTCCTTTACGCCATTTATGCTGATACTAATTTGAATAGATTCCTGAATGGGCAGCGCATCCGATCTTGTTCTTTATTCACAACCCTCTGGCCACGACATATCGCGCTTCTTAAATCAGCGCGCGGCTACGCTTCGGCGATTCCTCTTCAGTCGAGAAGCACGTAAAAAATGACAGAGTACGCAAAAAATACCTGCACTGACACAAAGCCACTAGAATGGAAACTAGACTCCAATCGCCGCATTTAAATTTCATGTGTCAAAAGCAGGGACATCATATTCGACGGCGCCCCCGATCCCCGACCGAAGTTTCCGCGACTCTCGAAAACTGCGCCGGGAATCCTGAATGTAACGTCAGCCCATCGATCTCCCTACGTAATCAAACCCCGCTCTCCTGCCTACTAGCCCTACTCCACTCGGGACCCCGGGGAACAACACTGAGTGGTGCTGAATATTCCTCGGATCCTTCCCATATTACATTCCTCGCGGGTGCCCTCTACAGGACAAAACGAGTGACGGGGGGCCCAGGACGATGTCCGCGGGAACAAGCCCGGGAAGGAGTGTTTTTATTTTTCATCAGCGAAAATGAGTTCAAGGGATACGTTGTTGTGCCGAAGCGGGGAATGGACCCGTAGGAGCAGGATGGGAATAAAATGGGGAATTTGCATATGAGAAATATCTCGCGACGGAGGGAAAAAATGTGGTGCAAGGCGGTACGTGATTCGCGCGGAATTTGCTAGTTTAGTTGGAAGTGCAGGGTAGGTGATGTGGGATATCGCAGATTATTTATTTTCGTAAATACTTGACGAGCTTCGGGTCACCCTTGACGCATAGCACTTGTTTATTTTCGTTCCGTGCCTCATGAGGACCTTTTTGGATGCAGGCGGAAAGGATTTTTGAAAAATGATTTCTTGCGTTGCTGGACACCGAATTTTTTTCATAGAAAACCGTATAGTTAAAATTACAAAAATTTTCATTTTTACAGTGATTTCCTTTTAGTTAAAGGTTTTTAGATATCATGAGTTATTTATAGAAACTAAAAACTATTTTCTGATGAACAACTTTGACACAAGAATGAAGTGATACTATATATTTTTGGTGAATATTCTTATTTGGTGAACAAATCGTATTTGACGGCAAAATAACTTCGCTGAATACATGAAAAACAGAACTTCGTACTTTCCTCATATTTTTTTATATATTAAATTTATTTATTTATGACATATAACTACAGATAGGCTGCTAGCCTGGTGGCAGTTTTTTAGTATCTACATACATATATACTAGCGATAAACATAATTAACAAAAAATAATTAATTGATAACATACAATTCCCACAGAATGATTTCATACATATATTATATTTACGTGATAACTTAATAATGAATTTAGAATAAAATTTGTAACTGTTTTACAGTTTTTTTCGGGGTTCATGACAGGCCTTCCCGGCTACCGTAGTGGTCAAGGAGCAGAACCCCCCCGTACATCACATAATAAGAAAGATCATTTTAATGGGATATAAATTAAGCATAGTTAATAAACTTCTTAAAATATAAAATTTGTGGTAAAAGTACAATTCTTTCTTAGATTCTTTTCAAGCATAGTTAATTAATTCAACTCGCTATTATATTAAAACCTTATGGAAATTACGAAGTGTAGTTTTTTTATGATTAAATTGCGTTCCACGAATTCAGGTCAGGTCACATCGATTAAATTGGTTGTAATCAGGAAAGAAATATACGATAATATTTTTATATTCTGTGTTTTTAAGAAATTAAGAATTGGACTGAGATATATAGGTTGATTTAACTGGTACTGGAACCTATATCCTCTAAATGTTTCGCCATACAGTACCACTCAGAATGAGACTAATCAACCTAATAGCTCAGTAGATGAAAAACTATTATTGGGAACGATGGGCAAAAATACGATAAAATACGTACAAGTTGTACCAAGTTATACTTATCTTTAAAAGATATTCAGCCCATTAGCTACCTACCACATCATTCTTAAAATAAGAAAATGAAGAGCATATCCAAGAAGATCCCATTTAAGGATAATGTTACAATATGCATTTTGCTTGCATGCTCATCTCTCGAATGCAGAAATGGTTCTCGTTCAAGGTAAAGGATGAGTGAAAATTGAGGTCAACTGCGCTTTGAAAAAAAAAAATATAACAAAAAGGTGCGGAAAATTTTAGCGGAGTAGATCCTCTCGAAACGAGATGGGATATCACGCAAAACATGTTTCAAACCACCGACTCTACGATATGCTGGGCCTTCTTTGGCCATTCCTCTTAGATTAGAATCATAAATTTGAAGCTCCATGAATTCGAAATAAACGGAATATAGGGTCAGCGCATGCAATTCTAACATCTGGAAATTTCTAACAGTTTTTGTTCAATGTAACGGATGATATCTTTCATTCAATCCACTCTACTTTGAAACATTCCTTTTATCTACAAATTGGATGAAAACCGTTGATCACTTGTAAAGGTCGAATAAATCTGCGGATGTATTTTGGGAAATAAGTACGTTATTTTAATTTGGCATGCTCAGACAGGCTGCTTTTATACGTATCTAAACATTTGAGTGTCTGAGACCATACCTTGATTAATGGAAGAGTTTGTAAATGCAATCAAGTATAGGAAACCGCTAAAATTTAATTTGTTTTATATTATCCATTTTTTATTGATGCCGATTGGACCTCATGAGAGAAACTGAACTATAAGTGATACTGATTAATAGAATTCATTTTGGCCACTCCTTAAATGAAACTTACAGTGTTAATCATCGGGTGATTGATCTGCAATTGCGTTGATTATTTTCCACTGATATTATTCTGGGTCAGTGAGAAAAACTAAGGCAAGCTACCTCACTCCTCATCTTGCTTTGTAAGCCCCTTCCCCTTCCACAGCTTTCTGTGGCAATATCTGGAGGACTTGAGGATCTAACCAGCCTTCAAGTTCTAACTTGATTGTATCGGTTATTAATTGTACTGCAGAGAAAATATTTTGAAGTTCTTCCGCCCTTTATTCAGTATTTTACGACATTCTCTGCTGAAAACTTCAATTATTAATTAATTCTAATTTGTATTTTTAAGGAAAAACTGACTTGAAAAGGGCTGATGGGGCCGGGGATCGAACCCATTCGATTTCCGGCCTCGTCAGACTTTTTCAAATCAGTTTTTTCCTCGGGATTTTTTCTGGGAGCAAGCTCTTATTCGTAAAGTACCTTAACCCCTTCCTTGTATTTTTAAATAATTCTACGCAGATTTAGTGGCATAAATTGTTAGCAGGGCTCCTGGATAGTCATGTGGACAGCGCGTTTGCCTTTGGTGAAAGCAGTCCCGGGTTCGATTCCCGGTGGAAGCCTATGTGCGAAATGACCTAAGCTGTCGAAGTACTTTTAACAATACTACTACTACTAATTTGTTAGCATGGGATGAAATTATATGATTTCGGTAATATTCATTTAATTAGGCAGCTGATTCCAAAATATATTTATAATTTATCTGATTGATGACATCAGATGAGAGCCTGAATGCACCATGACAATTAACCAATATGAAAAACATCAATTAATGTAGCTTAGCGGCTGAAAACTATAAATATTCGAGATAAATCATCCCCGGTAGAATAAAAAATCGCCAATCCTGTTCTGGAACCGTCAATGTCAATCTCACCTAGATATATTTTTGGTTCGTTGGCTGCCTCACTGCGTTTCCTATTTGACGCCATCTGAAAAACTCGAAAATTTCGTGCGAGAAACTAATTTCCTCCCATCGGGCGCAGGCAGCAATCTAACATTTCCCATTATGAAGTTGTTGCATCGAGTTGAGTTAATGTCTGGTCCTTGGTAATGCGTGAGCGACGAGGGATGCACAAGACACGGAATTGGATGTATGAGTTGTACAAGATGAACTGCCGGAATTCCTGGGAGAGCTTGTACCACTGTACCCTCATGGCTGCAAGTTTTAATACCTCATTTAGTTTTGTGTTTCTGCCGATTCCGATGGACTGGTTTAACTATTCCAACTTCAATTATCTCCTTAATTCCATGACTTTATGAATAATCTGTAACAATATCCGTAACATCATTATTTAAATTATCAGTTAGCTTTTGCTTTCCCTTAGGGTAGGATTTCATTGTATCATTGCAATAATGTCATCCTTGACTGAAATACGAGCAGTAAATCAAGACAAAATTATTATTTTATATGACCTCCAAATTTTGTGTTCTCTGCCAGTTTCTTGTTACATAAGCGTATGGATGAATACTAATTATAAATTATCGATATAGGCCTTAAAATAATTATAAGGCATAAAGATTGATTAACAATGATAGGAGATTTTTATTACCTCCATACTATATATTTACAGAAGCTTATAAACATTTAAGAGTGAGTTTAAAATTTAAAATTGATTAAGAGGTTGCCTTTTGAATAAAGAAAGTTATTTTGAAAGGACAACATAAATTAATAATTAATTTTGAATGTTTTTAGGATGACAGATAACTACTTGCAATCTTCATTTTCCTCTACTTGTATTGATCTGGTTTTTGCACTTTTTTATCATTTTCGCATCAAAAAAAGGTATATAAATACATAATGGTGGCAAATTAAGATAAATAAATAGGAGGAAATAAAGACACATAGTAGTTTTTACATCAATTTTACCAGTTTTGATTGTCGAGGATCATCATCAGGTCACCTGAGAGTATAATCCAGTCGTAGTAGAATTCTTTTGGAAGCAACTGAGTATTTTTATTCATTACTCTTCGGCGTTCCACCAAGTTAAGCCATAAATATCTCTTATATACCTTAGGGTGGCACTCATGCATGCTCTTTGATGTTTACGAGGATATTCTGCTGAATTTTGAAATCGCAGCCGAAATTTGAAAGGATATACATGACATGGAACACTACTTCCTTCGCCTTTTTTCATTTATTCTGGATATCAAACGTATCATACTTGGCTCAACTGCAGTTTCCGGTACGGTTCCCCGTTTATCGCACACTCATGATTTTGTAATCACAAAGCCAATGCATATTTAATTTTGTCCACTAATTCCGCTAAAGTTTGCATGTTACGAGTTTTTAAATCGACGTCGTTCAAACTTAACTGCTGGACTACACTATTTCCGATGCTAATAAAATCGGCACAAAAGAGTCAAAGGCGAAGTCAAACGTTGCGAGTGCATGTTCCGAAAATAAAAACTCCCATTATTAGGTCGATATCGACCAGCGCGGCTGGATTTTAGGGTGGCAATTTTATGTATTGACGAGAGCAGACACAATTCACGAAGCAATCTTTCGCCGCTGTGAACAGCACTTTACGGAGCGATGTAACGAAATTCCATTGTATTCTCCCTTATAAATGTCATCGGTAACTCTGGTACCTATGCATGCTCGAGGACAGTGATGCGTTGTTGATGGAAAGCTTCCGGATGTATTTTTTCTGTTCGATGCCGGTCCAATGAGCTTGGAAATAAACGTCAACTATTTATTCAGAATATCTTTGGAAACAAAAATAATGATTCCATGATTACAGTTGTAAAATCAATTATCTGCGTTTCAAATTTAAGGTATAGCTATTTCTGTTTGGCTTTAAAACGGATGAGATAGGAACCGAATCTGCAGTTTTCTTTTTAAATTACGTCGATCAAGAGAACTATTAAATATAATGTTGGTTTTATTTTATTTATAATATTTATATACTATTTTATAATATATTTATTATGAATTCATAAAATTAAAATTATTAAATTATATTAAATACAATAAATAAAAAATATTTAAAAAACTTTTCATGACCCACCGTATATATGGTTAAAATTGTAGTCTTCCATTCTTTCTTAATGTGGAAAATCTTTCACGATATTCACGTAAACATTACTTAGACCTGAGAAAATACGAACAGGGTAAAATCATTGACTTTCATCTTTCATTACTTCCTTGAGAAGTACGATATATCTCAGCATTGCAAATTGAACGTCCTCACACTCAACATCATACTTTTCTGCCCTTGATCTTCTCTACCCATGCTTCTACCTGCAGGACAATTAAGTCTTGCATCAAACTGTCAAGCAATCTCCTCCTTCTTGATCACATTTTTCACTGAAATATATTTATTCCAATAATGTTTATGAGTTTGAACTAGTATTCCTATTGGAAAATGAGCCATCTCTTACTGTCTAGAAAATTAAATTAATCTGACCAAATTCTCCCCTTAATTATTTGATGTAGCTCCAGAATGTATTGGTTCCTCAGGGTATCATTCCCTAAGATAAGTCCATCGTTTCTTAGAATAATTTTCTTCCAAACCTTTTTAGATATAATCAATGAAAAACGTCTTTATTATATGGAATTCTACAGCAGGAAGAAATAAAAAAAGTTTTCGAAAGGATTTTTCTGTTGAAAACCCGTTAAAACTAGTAGATAGTCATCATCATGCACTATTTCAATGATGTACATGTCGAAATACATTTTGAAGTTAACTAAGCCTGTGAAATTGTTAGTAAGTTTTTTTTATTTATGACTGTTATTCAAGATACATTTCCCATGCATCGGAGCCGTTGGTAATGAACAGAGCAACTAGTATGGTAATAAGTGTAAGTTTGATAAATTTTCATTTTCATCGTGCTATGTGTTACTGTGTATTTTAGATTTCCTATAAAATGTATTATAAAATTATTTTTTAAATTTATAAACATATATAAAGAAAATTACAATATTATTATCATAATATTGTAATTTTAACATTTTTTTAATTAGGAGATAAATATCCCGTATTTGAATACCGCAAACGTCTATTTGTCTATTTGCTGTCCTTAGATTGCTATAGGGCAGTGGTCGGCAAACCGCGACTCGCGAGCCACATGCAGCTCTTTGGCCATTTCAGTGTGGCTCCTTGAGAAGAGTGTTCACTGTCCAGGACTAATAACAGAATATAACGAACGATCAGTGGATCCAAAACTTTTTAATTCATGGTAGACGTTATGTTTAATTAATATCTGCTTAGTCGTAAATTAAGGGGAAAGTAAACGATTTTCTTGGTATTAGAAGAAGTTGTTTCATTCTAAAACAAGTTATCTCTTTTTGCTTAAGATTTGAAAGGAGAAACTTTGATTCACTTTACAAGCTCGTTGAAATAACACCAAGAAAATAATTCGGATAGTGATATTTGCTACTTCAAAACAACTTACCTTCCTATATAGGATATTTAAAAAATTTGACTCTCAAAACAAATTTCATTCGTTGTATGTACTATTTATATTTGGCTCTTTTAGCTAATAAGTTTGCCGGCCATTGCTATAGGGCATAATTAAAATATTATTTGTTCCTGATCAAGACCCAAGCTTCAGTGTCATCCTCGACTGAATCTCATTAGACAAGGCATCATCATCGAAGTATGTGGATGACGCACATAACGGTGGAAATGTTTTCATTTTCCAGGAAATACTTCCGCTTAAGGGTTAAATGTCGTTTCCGAGGCATGCCGGGAAATAGCGAATGGAATCCAGGGCCAGAATCTCCCACCGAGAGCGATTCCCAATAGAATTTAATCCGGTTTTTGAAAACAGCGTCGGATCAATGGGAATCTTTCCGAACTTTCTCAGTGTTGACTTTCAGAGAGCTCGCTGTTCCGATGGCACATAAAACCAGCTATCTACCGAACAAATACGGTCTGCTTTTTCATCCACCGATCCGAATAAATGCGGGCAGCTAACGAAGGGGATAAATCACTCTAAAAGTAATCAGAAGCCCTTTCCGCGTGTTCAAAGGGGTATGCATGTTGTTTTTAACCTCGTCTTCCAAAACCGCCGTATCAACCGTCGAGCAGAACAAGGATGCCATAAATATTTGCCGCAATGTTAATGGCTCCAATTGAAAATTCCTCCGGACGCTAAAAGTATGGAGCGAAAATGCAATATCCGCGATATTTGGAGCGAAAAATCCAAGAAAACACGAGGTAGTTTCGCCATCCGCTGGGGTTAAGCAGGGGCTGGGGGAGGTAATTAACCGGAATTCTGCCTAAGCGGGAAAATATTTATGACCAAGCTCATAAACAAGTTTTCTGGTTTGATGGAGAGCCATCAGATGATGATAGTTGTAACATTGCGCCCTCTCTTTATTTTCTATGATGTATGAAACGACGTCACATTCAATGAAATTAATCAGAGCTTGAAATTTTGAGAAAAGCTCGTCTAAAACCGAGCGTGTCGGAGTCTAAAATAAGAGAAGAGAAGTTCATCTGTGAATAAAAATTTAGCCGGATGAGATAGTTTTACTTTTTTCAATTGAACAACATTATCAGTGACCTTAACACAACCAAAACACTATCTTTACCCTACCATAATTTATTTGATAACATTTATAATCAACCTAGCGTGAGTATTTCACATGCTTAGTACAGTTAATTAATTGACTTAAAGGCGTAAAGACGTAAAAGCCAATTGATTGCTTACATTTCATATATTGGTGTTAATTTCATAATAAAGCGTTTAATTTCATAAAAAAGCGTTTAATATCAATAATCATGTGAGAAGAAAAGTAAAAACGTATTTCAACCCATTGTTAGCTACTCTAAATTCTAAATAAAAAGAATTGAATTTTTGGAAGAGTAATTAATTTAACTAATGAGCGGTTTTGGTAAATCTTCCTTCCCCCGTGTGTCGTTTGAAGTATAATTTAAAAAAGGGATTTCTGTTTCAACTTATTCGATGAATTCGATTACACACAACGCTAGATTGTAATAAATGTAGTAGTTAGGGATTGCCAAAAATACTTTGAAAATTTCGAGAAAAACTGAGGATGCGATAGCGTTATCTCTTAAGTCATAATAACACCTCAGAAGTTTTTGATGGAAACTTGTGTACGAAGTAAATTTTCACTTAGTACAAAAAGAGGTAAATAAATTCTTAAAATTGTAATTATCAAATTTTCCTAATAACTTATCATGACTCAAGATTAACAGAAGAAAATTCTAGACATAAAGAAATATAACAATTTACATCACTGATTTTCCTTTCATACATTTGATCTATTTTCAAATATATCTAATTCTTCTAACATTTGATAAAGTAACATTTGATGGCCCTAATAAACTGACTAATGCTTTCTTGCGCCAAATAGTAAATCACGTTGCTGGAGTAACATCAAATATGTCAACAGAGTCTATCAACTTGTTTTGCAAAAATAGTGACATCTACATTACGAGAACTAGGATAGTGTGAGGATATGATATCGAGCTGGTTCGCAGGTAAACATTTCCGTATGGAAACATAAGCGATGACATACGTAACTGCAAATAAACAGATTGCCTTCTCCCTCCTGAGGATGAAATACAAATATTATCTGTTTATCTTTTGGTTGATTACACCTGTGTTTTGCCACAGAAAAACCCTAATTTAAGCCGGTATCAGCCATTAATATAATCAAATGATTATTTGTTTATTTACAATGAACCAGAGTACGCAATAAAATGTTAGCTTTTCGTAGAAGCTGAAATTATATTTTACAAAAGTGTAAAAATGTATTTCTTCCAAGGGATTATCTTTCTGTTTGTTATGTCATCTAGTTGCTTGATATACACAGATATTATTATGTACACAGATAATTCAAAGCCTCAACAATTGTGTATTTCGAGTATTAATACGAAGTAGTAGAATTGAACTACTTATCTCTAAAATTACACTTTTTACTAAGAATGCATTTCCTATTCCTTGGCGTAATTTTTATTATAAAATAACAAGAACTTTTGGCTTCTTTTGGGAATCTTACTGCGACTGTAATCCTTTCTGCGTATGGCTAGGAGAATTGACAGAATCATTCACCCTTATATTTAATTAAATATGATATTTCTGGCTTTGAGCAGTGACAATATTCAATAATTTCAATACTCATTCATGATTTATTTTACCAGAAACTTTTTTTGCTTCTTATTAATGAGTAATCAAATATTAGCGATGTAAATGACTTCATATTAAACTTAGGTCCACGCAATTTTCAGTAATTGCCTACAATAGCATTCATCTCTGCCTAGCCCTTCTCATACTAATGTTCCCTATGAATATATTTAGTAGCAATTACTCTATAATCATTCTACTCACGAGTGCATTCCAAACCCTTTAACTTTCCAATATTCTTTCATTTAGCTGAGAAATTATTAGAACTTTATATATTATAGGAAATTAGATCTTATGACTTTGTATCTTAAATCGTCCAATTTTTTTCAGCTTTTCACTTTTCTTAAGAATCTCAATTCATGGGCTAACTATCCATCTCCTTATTTTCTCGTTACTGCCCAAGTTTTGTTTTCGTATTTAGATTGTCGGCAATCGATGGTAATGTAGAATTTTAACTGACCATTTTTAGTTTTATTTTCCACTTTTTTACTCGTCCCATTGGATGACTTTAATTGTACAGATGGATAAGCAGCTGAGAAAAATATTTCTCTCCTCGTTCCCTCTTAATTGTATAACTTCGGTTTTCTTTCCCTGCAATGGCCATTTGTTTAGGTCACCGACCGAGAGTTACAGTTGTTTCGTAAAACTCAATCTAAAGCATTTTTCTAACTGGAAAAATTGTGCTACTCGTAATAAGGGCTTGCATTCCATCGGCGTGACTTAATGATCAATAACCAAACATGAAAGGCTATTTCATGTTCGCGAACGTGATATCCCCGCGGAATCGTCTCGTTTCAAGAGCCGTGGACACTCAAAGCGAATTTCTGCTCTCGTTTCGCTGATTGCAACGAACTGCGAATTCAAACGATTCGGGAAAATAATCTCCATTTAAAAACAGGGCAGAATGTGGCCATCGTAAACAACGGAGCATTCCGGTACCAAATAAATGTGTCGAGATATGCACCAGACACTTCAAAAAACATATTCGCACCGATTGCGAGAGACAGATATTTGCACTTAACATTCTAATGGCTCCAGGAAGCGGACCGACGTGGAAACAAGCGCTCTAAATCCATTGAATTGAATTTCTGCGATTCTAATAGCATTCTTGCGAACGATGCATTAGAGGGCCACGCGGGAGCGTCGCGAAAGGTCGCCCAATTATCCTCGGAAAACGAGTTTCGCGATTATCAAGCGTTCAGGCACTTTCGTTATCGCGATAACTTTCCCCATGAATCAAAATATCATTCGTGGAACGCTTCAAATACGTATGAACTTTGCCTCTAATAAAGGCTAACGGATCTGAAAAAAATTGAAAACTAAAGCCTTTAATAGAACTTAATACAGGAGACGATTTTAACTTTCATAAAAGTGTAGTTTTAGGCATACAAAATTCCGTTCTATTTTATAAATAACTAAATAACCCAGATTTGCGAATTATCTCTTAATTTAGGCAATAAATAAAGTTAGCAGGAAAAAAACAGAAAGAATGGTTCAAAGGTTCAACCATTATATTTTATATGAACTTGTGAAAATTAAAAAAAAATTAAATTCAAAGGATAACTGTCCATAATTTCAATAATTTCATTTTATTTTAAGAGGTTACTTTCCAAGTAATCAGTAAATTTTGAGAAATTATTTGGAGAAACTGCAATTTAAGGAAGGAAATGAAAGTACTCTTTTTAATTTAAAATAAATGTTGTACTTTTAAAGATAACCTGTCTGAAAGAAGCCAGTATCACAATGTGATCAAATATTTCATGTGGTGGTTTTTTTATGATGGTGGGTTGTCAACAGAAAAAACTGTCAACTGAATTAAGTTGCATTATCAATTTCAATAAATACCTTAGATTAATTGATAACTTCTTAAAGTAAACTTAATACTAATTATGTATATTAATTATATTTTAATATATATAATTAATAATAATTACCGACATTTTCACTCCAAACGTAGAATCAAATAATATTTATAGGAAATTCACGGACCGTTTTCATGTCCAAAGAAGTTACGATCGAAAGACTATGTAATGAAGTTTCCAAAAGAATAAATCGATAGACTTTATGCATCCTGCTCAACATGTTAATTTGATAAGAAAAATTAATTCAATACATTCAATACAACTCAATACAAATACTGTTATACTATGTCATCAAATTATTCTCGACAAATAAGAAATCAGACACAGATATATTTTTCCAAGAAGCGATTAGTTTCGTCTAAAATGAAGACTTCACGGATCAAGTTTTCTTTTCATGTCAAAATAAGGTTTATACATGAAAAGTAAACCACTGTCTGAAATAAACAATGTCAAAGTAAAATACGTAATTTCTGAAGCAGAAATGCATTCAAAAGAATAAGACGATAGAATGTATCCCTCCTGTTCAATACATTAATTTGTTTAGAGAAAAAAATTCGATACACTTTAGCCATTATCCTATTTCATCATATTATATTCGATTGAATAGAGCCACTTTCTTAATAAGTTAAACATATTTTCACTATATTTCGTCAATTATCCAATTTCATATAATTATTCTCGTCTATTAAGGAGCTGAACTCTTAAACTGTTACTGATTAAATTAATAAAGGTTAAAAATTTTCTTTTTAAAACCGTGACAACGCTAAATTTCAATCAGTATCATTATTTATAGTTATGAATTGATATTATCGATGTGAATGATATCCCCAGCAATAAAAGAACGTTAAGAGTTGTTAGAGGGTTTCTCACGATTATTTCAGCGGCCGACCATTAAATAATCCGCTCGGTTAAGCTTTCCGGCGAAACGCCCTCATTAATCGGGCAGGCCATCGAGTTATATTTTCATGGTCTGGAAATATAGGCAATTAAAGAGAAAATGGAAGTACAATGGGAACCGCAGTAAAAGAAATCTACGGTGCCCGGCAGCGTAATAGCTTCGGTTCTTGGAGCGGGGCTTGTGGACATTGGCATTGATAGCGGTGAGTTATGCAAGGGCCCCCTGAGTCATCCATTACGGGATGCTTAAAGGGACGATAAATCTTGAATTACTCAACCCTTTGGGCAGAGCGGTGCGCGAGCCTCCCCTTTCAATAAGGCTTATGGCGATAGATACCTCGTGGATAGAATAGGAGTCTTGGCCTCACCAATCGTCTTCGGGGTTTTCCGAAGAAGATAAAGAGTTTCCCTTTTCAATGGCGTAACATTTCTCGGCGGAGGGAGAGGTCAAATATTAAAAGAGGAATTGAGTCTTCTGGTGGTATTTTAAGGGTGATGAGAGTGCCCACCATGAGAATGCAATGCAGAGCCATCGAAAAGATTATAGCGAGGAAAATTACTCACAATCTTCCCAGGTCTTCCCACAATCTTTCGAGGATGGAGAACTAATGGTTGATGGTTACGGAGATTCAGAGAAGAACAATCCCATTACTATCATTAGAAGAGTGGATTTTATTCTATAGGCAATATCAACTAAAATCATTAATTAACAAGAGATACAATAATTGTTTGTTCCTATATTTGGTACAAAACTGGTCAATTAAATAAAGAAGAGGTTGATAAATAAAATATGGAAGCTCGTAAGTCATGGAAACTACGGTGTTTTATCTGGTGAGTAATTTAGATCAAATTAGATTTTCGACCGAGATTTAAATACTATGTATTCCTTCAAGGACTTTGTGATAGAACTTCGCAACTAAATCAAGGGTGATAAAAATGTATGCTGTACCACGAAATATCTCAAGCTAAACGTTTATCATAACACTCTTTGCGTGAAGATTTCAAATTAAGGTAAGCCTGAAAAAAGTAATAATCAGTAATTTTAACAATCATTACTTTCGTGAATGCTATCAGTAGTTATAGGACAAATATTCTACCGTTCATTTTCTTGTATCCATTCTTCATAAAAGGTCAAAAGTACATATATTATCTTATGATAGGCATCGAAAAAGAAAAATACTTTCGTATATTTAATCAACTATAATATTCTTCAAGTCTTCAGAAAGATATTGTCCGAATCCAAACTAAATAGATTAGGTGATAAATCTTCTACCCAAAATATATTTTAATACATGAGAATACTCAAGGAAATCATACTTGTTTCAAGCCAGTGAGTGACACTACATGAACTCTGTGCAGAGATAGACCATTAAGATAATTATAAATCTAATCTAAATTTATATTCTCCCTCAGTCATTGATATAATTTTTAAAATATATGTCTATATCAAACATTTAAACATTTAATTTGAATATGAAATACGAGCGCATCAGATGAAATTTCATCTCCTGCATCAAATTCAAAAGCGCATGCTTCTCCCAAATACTACGTATTGGAAGAATTCGGGCGAAATGTATTTTTACTGTAACCCAATATCTGCGCTGTTTTAATTATAGATACGATCGTTTCAATAAGATCACTCAAAAAATCCACCATAAATAAAATCCGTCGGATATTAATTCTCGATAAGCATACAAAAGGGAGTTAAAAACACGCGAATTTTGAAACCTATTTGAAAGGGCGCAAAATTGAAAAATCATACCCGCTTATAAATCGTTCCATAACTCTTGGATTGAGATCTCGCAAATTAAATTAGCCTTTACAGAATCAAAATCTATTAGCGTTTTAATCTACGCTTCCTGTATCGCTCCATTATGCGAGCCCAACATAATGGAAAAATAGAGTGGCCGTGGCGTAAAAACGGTCAAATGTGGAACCAAATCTCTGTAAATATCTTTTTCGAGGATTAATCTAGTTTTTGCATCGATGACCGTGCAATTTCCCCATTAATGAAATAATAGTTACATTTTAGAGCGTATATACAGTGCATTTGATACCTTCGCAATAGTTCTAACCCATTTTCGGATGATTTGCACAAAATGAAACAATTATGATATTTTTGTCTGTCTGTACATTATTCAGTCCGTTTACCAGTTGGTACCTCCCACCCTTTCACATTAGCTACCAAGAGCTAATAGGGGAGAATGAGGCTAACTACAAAGGATAAGGAGTGAAGTAGTTTACCCTTACCTCTTCACCAAGTCAGAATGCTACTGGCAAAACATGTCCACGTAAGTGAGGCACATACTAAGAATAAATATTTTCTTAGAATTCCAACGAAAGACTTATTGAAATAAGAAAGATTAATTGCACTATTCAGCGCACTCGCATCTTAGGACATTTCGTGTCATCACAGCTATGAACAAGACTGTGACAAGAAAAAATGAAATACAAAAAAAAACAAAAGCAGAAGAAGTTAGATAACGTAACGAAAGGTATAACACTCACGAAGACGATATAGTTTACTAATTAGATTTATTTTACATTGACGATGGGTTATATGGATATGGCTACGAAAATCCTTTGGCTTGGTTACCAATACTAACTTTATGACTACACATAACCAAGTTTTTGAAATCAACTTCTTAATTTAAATAAATTTTATTATAGTAGTAGTAGTAGTATTGTTAAAAGTGCTTCGACAGCTTAGGTCATTTCGCACATTGGCTCCCACCGGGATTCGAACCCGGGACCGCTTTCACCAGAGGCAAACGCGCTGTCCACATGACTAACCGGGAGCCTAACTTTATTATAGTTTCCTAATTAAATGAACTTCACATTGAAGATGGTAAATCACTTTTTCATGTGTGAATATATCCTAAATTTATTTATTTAAGGAAAAATATTCCTCATGGAATAAAAATAATGATTTTTTATGCTTTTAGTTGTTTTACATCCACAATTCTTCTAATTTTTTCTCATACTATCTCTTTAATTGAATTATTGTATAATTTTTGACGATGAGTGAGATGGAATAAGATACTTTTTGTCTCAATCTTGTCCCACTAAAGACGATTTTTTATTATTATATAATGAATAAGTGGAAGAGGTCTACATAAGTGAAGGACAATGATTCTACGAGTAACTCTTCTTGGTATTTCATAATTAGGGACCTTAATTAGAGCCATTATTCAGCGTACTCAGACCTCAGTGGCTTTCAAGTTAGCACAGCGATGAACAAGAATCAGACAAAAAAGAATTAAAGATGTATTATTCCCCATCCTATACCGCATGAGAAATGACAAATATTCCATTCATCAAGATATTGTAGCAGGAATTTTGATATTTCCCCAAAAAGAAATGAAACGTTATAGCACCTCTATTTCCTCTCTTTAGTTTGACGCAATTGTAATCCCCAGGTAGTGCGAGAGATTGTGACAATTTGCGAAGAGGAAAGGCACGGAGAGAAAAATTGCTGGCGTATTTCTTCCTGAGAAAAGTAAGGAAGGAAACGGGGAGAAGTGATGGAATACAAAGCGCTCTAAAAGGGACGAAGTGAGAAAGAAGGATGAAACGTAGGGAACCGTAAGCTTCTTTCTGCTGCATTATCTGCAAAACCATTCCGAGGATCGGGGTGGCGATACATAAGGCTCTCGGAAAGGGAAGCGGTAACGCAGTAGGAAAACAAAATAAAGGGGTACTGTAGTAATAGAATTGCAGTTCTAGACTAGACAAACGAGGTGTTTGTTTATCGCCGTCTCTCTTGTAAACCTAGGCAACTCACATAAAATCCTGACCGATATAATTTCATTTTTCAAACTTAAACTTTCCATGGAAAGCAAGCTTGAAGTTTCTAAGATGGATTTCATTTTCCAATTTCTTTGAAATATTAACGTAACTTAAATTACCTTCCCGAAGGAGCACTTAGTTTTAATCTTGAAAAAAATCTGTTTGGTTAAATCGTTTACCAACAAATATTCATTCGTAGATTTAATGGTACTAAATACTAAGAGAGTTTTCTGTAAGCTAAATGTTGGTTATTTTAAGCAATTGGCTTTTTCGATGTAGGAGAGTGTACAATATACCTATATTTTGTCTAATGAATTTATGAAATTAGCGATACATAAGCAGTTCTTACTTGGTGGTAATTATTAAAAAAACAGATTCATTAAGAAAACCTTTTCTGTGACATAGTAAACGTTTTACCTTACGGATGTAAAAGATAATAAGGACTAACTTACGAAAGCTTTTATGTAAAATACCGAAAATGATTCCATATATAGATTACTACTATTAATATCTATACACTAAAAATGTAAAAAGTGCAACCATAGTAAATTTTTTTACAATGAGAGCTGCGATATATATGAAAAGTAATCCGATGAGTAGTTAAATAATCCTTATAAAACCATTTAAATCCGTTTTATTGCATTTTGAGTAAGTATTATATTACTAAGAAAATTTATATCCAACACTATTGCTAACGCTATCCTCTGCAAGCAAGCTGTACATTCAGGTGCTAGACAAATTAGTTATCCCTGGTATAGTTATTGTAGCAAATGATTTAATGCATGTGTAAAATTGAGAAAATAACATTTGGAGATAAAGAAATAAATGCATTTAGCAGCCCTGCGATTACTCTAAAATAAGAAGGAAAAATACGTATATAGTACACCCTGGTGTGTCTTTTAAAATGGCAAGTATGGCAATCCAGAAGGAGTGGATGAGTAGGTGATGTGGTGAATCGTGGGAATGAGAGGAGAGGGAAGCACCGGTGGGATTTCAACATAGCTCGGGGACGGAATTGTTTCTGAGGAAACTACAAAAGAGAAGTATAGATATAAAAGCGTGGGTGGAATGGAGAACGCAAACAGGGAATAGGGAGTCTCAGAGGGAATGAGAATGTAGATATCAAGACGTTATTGTCGAAAGAAGTAGGGATTGTAATGAAATATTCGACTCCATCGAGAGATATATTTATAGAATTATGGCTCTTGAGGCATCCGTTCCCATTCTTATTTTCTATGGCATATTCCAGGAACCAAGTGAAATATTAATAAAGTGTTTCGTGATTAAGTCTATTTCCTTGCAGATGTGCTTGGGAAATGTTGTGAGCGAATCGACTAAACTCAACAATTTTCAGAAGCCCAAATTTTCCTACATATAATAGCACCAAATTTTTCAGTATTATTGCTCATTTTAAATTCTGATAACATCTCGAGAGTATACACAATTTCATTGCATCATTCTAAAAATATTTGGCATTATTAACATTTACACTGACCATCCGAGGTTCAATATATTAAAAATCGAATAAATCATCTATCTAAAACAAGTCTCATGTAAGAACTTTCTTACGTGTGCGAGGTAAAATTGAAAAATATTTGGAATTATTTTTCAAAATCAAATATAATACCGAAACCAATAATATAAAAATATAAATATCCTAAACTACTTCAAAACGTTTGAATAACATATTAGAACTTTGGAAAATAGTAATCAATGAAAAGGTATCAGCAAGTTATGTAATTAAAATCTACTGGCGATGCTACAGTAGTAGATGGTAATGTAACAGAGTTGATAGGATAGATATATAAAATAATTTCTTTTAATAAAGTACCCTCCTTTACGGTGTTGATCTCTGCCCCCTGAGGAACAAAGCCCATCGAGTGGACATCTTTATTGTAATGCTACAACCAAAAATGGTTCCATGAAGAATGTACACACATTTTCACTCACCCTACATGGGTACAGGATTCTAACCACCATGACTGAACATAATGTCAGTCTTTAGGTGTTTCCTCATTATACCTACGCACCGACATTTTCCGTTATATTTCGCAGTTTATTTGGAAAAAATTTCCGAAAGTCTCCGAGCGCGAGTGTGCTGAAAGGAGTCCCCTCCGAGGAGAAACAATTTCCTCCCGACTTACACTGTTTTATCAATGGGAAAAGGTGCCATTCAGAAGGAGTCGTTAGGCGTGTTGCCGGAGAAAACGGCTTCAATACCCTCCAATGCCGCCGCCTCCCACTCAGGAAATTAAAGAATTTTGCATCACCCCGAGCACATTGATCTTCACCGTCTTACCCACTCCACTTTTGAGCGACAGCGGCCTTAGGATCGACTTCAATCTCGGGCGCCTTATTAAGATACCGAGTAATCCTCCCCTAGAACCGGAGACACCATTGTAATCTCCATAAGATTACGATAAAGTAAAGCGAACCAACGGGTGCGTCCTCACTCAATTCAATGTCTCTCTTTTCTTGAGTCTCTTCTCCGCAATTCTACCTCTACGTTGACACTTTTTCAGGGCAAAGGATTCACTACTCATTGAATTAAATTCGCATCTGACCCTTTTTCCTGGCATCTATTCAATCCACTAATACAATAAGAGATTTGGCAATCTTAAAGAAACTCAGTAATTCATCGATTTTTATTATTTTTCCCTTCCTGGTCTTTTGTAACTTCAACTCTGAATGAACGCAGATCACGCCTACCTGAGAATATGCGAGATTGTAACTCCTTATAAACTTCTCGTAGACTTTTATCTTTTTCCTAAAGGATTTAGGATGTCTTAAAATTTCTTTTCTTGCATTTCTTATCTTTTATTTCTTTCTTACACTCATGTAAGTAAGTAAGAAAGTAATAGTAGTGTAGTAAAAATACTTGATTAATCTTCTTTTATAATTTTTTTCTGTTTTTCAATGACTCTCAGTACCTCTTGTACTATTCTTATCCAATTTAAGTTATGAAAGTATGGGTGGAACACTGCGACGGTAATATAAAAATAAACTTTTATCACACTGAACAAACTTCAATGACGAATAGTTTAAAAGCTGAAAATTAAATCAAGTAATAGGATTAACTTTAAAAAGTAGTGAATGGCATTATTCTTTTTCTGAGAATACTGGAACACCATCGCTAACGATTACGTTGTCGTAAGATTCACTAGCTGTGATGGCCTTTATTTTTGAGAAAGCTCTAGTCATTCCTATTCGCATTTTATCAAATATTTTCAATAGGCTACAAGCATTTATCTTTCATATTATTGATCCAGAGTAATTATGACAAAGCGTATGATATCTTGTATATTAATCATCGCTGTAATTACCGTAGAGTCGTGAATTAAACATCTTTCAATTTATTACAGCTTGTTCTATCAGTATTCCTTAAAGCAAATATTGAAATTATTTATTTAATTAATTAAATAAATAAATTATTAAATGCAATGAAATACTAATGAAATATCAATTAAATTTATTTATTTAATTAATATTTCACTGCAAGTAGGCCTTCTGGTAAGGTGGCAATGTTTAAGGAGAACATAAAAATGAATTTAAGCCTGGCATTTGCCCAAATACGGGAGGGAAACCCCTCCAAGAACCTCCCGTAGGCTGTACAATTACACTATGCGTGTTACATATGAGTACATAAGATATAAATCTATCATGCTTAAAATATATATATATGATCTTCATTTAACTAAAATCATACAGTACATAATAAGTAACCACATAGTCACATACTTGGAATTGGAGATCCTTCTGTGAAATTGACTACGAATTTACATTTTTCACAAAAATATCTCTCCGTGCAAAATTTCTTAAAATCATTTTTTAATACTTGAATGGTATGACAAGTTAGGGTATGAGGTGTTCAAAGATCAACATTTGAGTTAATTAGGCCTTATGAGCATTGTGGAGTTGAACTCAAGCAGAGCTGGGAAACTCAAAGTCACTTAACAGGAAGGGGATCTTGAGATCTTGATGGCCACATTCAGAAAGAATAACAATAATAGCACATCCATAAAATGTGCAAAGGAAGAGAGAAGGGAATGTAGCGAATGGAAATGGGCCGGAAGGGGAGGAAAGTTATGGGAATGACGGAGATGATGAATAAAAGAGGAAGTGAGAAAGAGGAGAAGGGTGAGGAATATGAGGGGAGAAGGAGGTGTAATGCGAAATGTATGTAGAATTTGAGAAAAGGAAAAGAAAAGGAAAGAGATGGGATTGAAATGGAAAGAAAAAGAAAATATGAAAATTAGCAGCAAAAACAGTACGTTAGCTCGAGTTGAGAAATAGCGCTTTACATATAACGCCAACAGGAGCGATGCAGTGATATTACGCCAAAATATTTGGTAAATAATAATACTGAATATCAATAATAATAATAATCGCAATGAATTATCAAGAAAAATGAATTAATTTCGTTTTCTGAGAAATAAGTTTTTAAAGAAGAACAATTTAACTGTATGAATAATCCTTAAGAATAAGAATTATTTCAACTGTCTGTATGTGTTTGGAGAAGGTTCATGTATATTAATTGATTTATTGTTCTAATTTCATTTATTGTAAAGATGTGTGCTGCGCACGGAAGGTTTTTGGAGGGGTTTTCTTCTCATTATTTTAAGAATGCCGAAAAAAAAATATTATTATCTCACTGCATCCCTTTCGACCTTCCACATGGTATCCTTACTAAGTTGCAGCGAGTAAAAAAATAAATAAATGATATGAATAGACGTAAGAGATAATCAAAGAGAGTCTGTTAGATGATTGTCTTTAACAAGTGATCTGTCGTACACTAACGAAGGGATTGTATTTATTAAAAACCACTTACTAATCATAACTTTAAATATACTAAGATCAGCAGCTTTTAACAAAAGCTACAACCGGTAGCAATTTCCTTTAAAAAGCAAGTAAGATGAACTACTATGTTACTCTATTGTTTCGTGGACGTGGATTTTTAACTGGAAATCGAATTTCAACCAGGGGAGGGAAAGTTTAACATTTAATCGAATTTAAAATGTATAAATTATTGAAAATCGTTCCCCAAAAGAAGTAAAAATCATTTCATCCGCCCTTTTTCCTCTCCAATTTTAATTAACGCTGGAAGTTTGAAACGAGTCAGAAATATAACGCTTTAAATAATTCGTTTTATTATTACTTAATTACAGCGAAAGTTTGGAAGAATTAATCATGTTTTATTGTATTGAATATTTAAAACTGTTTTCATGATAAAATTCTTGAGACTTCGGAATCCATCGGTGAACCTCCCTTGTACACATTTACGAATATTTCGCCAGAAATACCTAAAATTACGAAAATGAAACCGGAAACGTTAAAAGAAGTTGATAAAATAAAAGATTATACTTCAATAAAATTACACATCTCATAATTAGTACATTACAGCGAAAGCTCGATCGCTATTGACCATGTAGTATTACATGAAAAATTCAAAACTGCTTTCATGAAAAAAGTTATGAGGCTGCTAAATAATAATAATAATGTTGTATATTCCTCCACTTTTATATTACATTTATAATATGAACATTACTAGGAATAGGTACCCCTATAGTGATTGCCACCAGTTTCGGGGTTACCGACTTTTCATTGAAATAAATTTTAATCAAATAAACCATAACATCAATCAAGAAAATAAATATAGATCATGTGAACAATTAATCAAAACATAATACATAATAATATTAGGTATATAATAGTATCCAATATAGTTCTTTACAGATTACAGCTTTCATACAATGTTCTTAAATAAAAATTTAACATCAACAAATCTATCGCTGAACCTCGCTTGCGCACCTTTAAGAATATTTCGTTACAAATACCTAGCATTAAGGAAATGAAACCAGAGATGTAGAAAGGTGGAAATAAAATATACTGAAGGGTTACGATACAAAAATTCGTGGCGAAGGAGGAAAAGGGGAATAAAAATGCGGAAAATGGTATATGGTGCGGAGGAGAGATGACGTGAGAGTGGATAAGGGGACAAGATATAGAATTTTCATCACAAAGCTATCTCTCGGGTAAGGAGGTTCGGAAAAAGTGTGAAGGGGACAAAAATTCCACGGGAGATGGGAGCGTCGCAGACAAGGAGGAAAGTAAAAGCAGGAAGATTGGGTCGGAGATAGGGAGGTCCGCAAGTGAAAGCATCCGACTCAATGCAACTGCGGATGAGGAATTCCCGATCAATACGTATCCTTGAGAGAAAATACTATAAAACTCCAAACAATGGAAAACGTGACTTAAATTCCTGGTAAGCTCTAGAAAAGATATGGTGTTGTTGAGATACGTATTCTTAAGTTGCGTTTTTGTAGAGGACCATAATTCTAACCAAGGGCAAACCTAGGTTTTAGTGTGCGATCCGCATTACACTTGTAATTTATATTAGCATTTCACGGATGAATACATATTATCATGAAAGATAGGTAAGTGTATATAAAATTAAATTAAACAAGCAATGGCTTTGCTTTCAACTATATTCATCACATCAACGTGACAACATATAAAATAATTATTAGAGTTTGACATTTGATTTTTATTTAATCTTGGTATTACTTTATAATTCAATTGAAATTGGTATCTACAGTGAAATGGCCTTTCTCAATCGTATAGTCAATTTTTATTTTCGATATGCTCGTTATTATTCAATTAAATAAATTAATTTAATCGAATTAATTTTTCTACAGTAACATAACAATCAGTATAGAGTTTTAAAATGTTGCACAGTTTTTGTATCTATTTAAAGGCATTAGATTATACAGACTTCGTTAGCAAAACTTCGAGAATCTTTGAAGAAAGAAAATAGTTTTACAGTATTGCTATATTCCTTTCAGTGCTTATTAACCATTGAAATATAATGTTTATAATAATAATAGTAATTAACGACTTTATATCAGGTCGATATTATAAATAGTATATAGTATGTAATATATAAATATAATACATCTCTTCTCGCAATAAATCAGATGTCTTTTAATATATCAACAAAGAGCTTTAAGGAATAAGACAATAATAATATGTTGTGATTTAAAAAAAACCGAGTATGTCCTTCAGTCAGTTCAGTCGGTTAAGAAAATACTAAAATAAATCTAATGACAGAGGTTTTCGGCAGTATTATCAACGTGAAGCATTAATTCTCAAAGAGATATGACTAGCATAATTACTCTGAAACTGCAAGGGAGGACTCCCCCAATAGGTGACAGACTCCCAGATATTTAGTTTCAATAAACTTGAAACGCGAGAACAATAGAGGCTTAAAGCAAGCTCGGAATCCAATCGTCACTTGGCACCTTGGGTATAATACGTCACGTTCCTACAGGTAACAAGCTCTCCTCTCCTTCCTGGCACGCCTCCCAATCCTCTTTCTGGGATCGCTCTCTTCCCACGGAGCATATAACGGCACGGAACCCCCCAAGCGTGCACTCAGAAAGAAATTCATTTGAGGAGACGTGTGGAAAAGAAGGGAAAAACAGACAGTGAGGCGCGTGATGAGTTGGAGATCCTCGCAAATAAACAGTGACATCTCCCGCTGTCTGGCAGTAGTGAGAATGAGAATCTGTCAGTGTACTTTTCAACGATGAGTATCACGCCACATTAGACGGAGAAAGGCTATGGAAATATGCACGTAATGTCGAGTAAGGAGGCAGCAAGTAGGGAAGGCAGGGAATTGAAATGTTACATTTCTAGGTTCAGCTCCGAATCTGCTCCACCTACCAATTTCGAAGCAGTTCAAATTGCTTCTACTATCTCAGAGGGTTAAAACATTATGGTTGTTGTTGCTTTGATTATTTTTGTTGTTGATGATGCAGCTGATGTTATGATTGTTTATTATTTTCTTATGTATTATATAAATTTAAGACTTAGAAGATATAATATTTATAAAGGTTTATATTTACATCTAAAATGATTTATTTTACTTCCGCTGTTAGGAAAATTCAGCATCAAAAGGAGAATAAATTCTTGGGCCCTTTTAGAAGCATGCAAATTAAAGAATATCTAATCGCACAGTTCAAAAATTAATTTCAAGAATGACTTAAATAATAACAACATTTGAGCTTGATTTTCATTTTAAAACAACCATACTTTATTTACTAAAACACTATAACAATGTATATTAATATAAGGAACAAAAAACATTTTGGTCAAAGCCGGCAACTTTTAAAATTTTATGGTAAAAAATAGAAACTTCGGAATGAGAAATAATTTTAAAGGTGCCAATCATTTACATAAGGAATACTTCATGAGTTCTGCAAAATTCTGAAATTTATTTCAAATCGTTTCAAATTTATTTCAACTCTTTCGGCATTAAAGGCGTAAAGAAATAATGCAATAATTAAAAATCCGATAGATCTGTATTTAAAACTTACATCTTAGTTAGTCGCAAGTCGGTATTAAAAATATTCAGTAAAGCCTACTCAATGTAGGCTTAAACAAAATGATTCTTTGTAACCTAAATTCAGAATCGAATATGCAGTAGTCATCAATTTCGTGCATATGTTTTATCGATAGACAAAATTATTTAAAATTAGCGATTCTCACAGTATCTTTTTTGTAAATTATGCATTCCCTACAATACCAGATTAAGTAATGTGGGTACTGCCTTAAGGAGGTTTCCTCTGAGGTTTCCCTTTCTTATATCGGAAATTACAGGCAGATTACAAGTGTTCCCCCCAATCAATGTTATTCATACCATGAATATTTAATTAATTACTTTAAGATTGTATTCACTGCCACCAGGTGATGCACGTACTTGTAGTGAAAATTCCATAATAATAGTATATTTCGACTCGGGCCCGGTTTTCACTCTGACAAAAATGACGACTTTATTTCGGCTCGGTTCTGGTTCGACGCCCTGAGGGAGGGAGCGCCAAATATCTCCGGGAGGTCGTAGACTTCACCCAAGGTGCTCCGAGGAATAGACAGGAAAGACAAAAGAAGGCGAGAAGATAGAAATGCGCGAGGAAGTACACGGCGGGTTTCCAGGGTCTGGGGGGGGGGGGGGTCGTGAGATCAAAAAGAAAAGGCCGTCGAGGTGGTAGGGGAGGGGGACGGAATAAAGGTGCCCGGGGGATACGGTTCAGAGACATTCTATACGTGAAGGGCGGGTCGGTGGGGTGGTCGGTGGGGGAGGGGTCCAGGAGAAAAAATGAAGGTGATGGAAGAAAGAGGAATTAAAGAACGGGGAAGGGACCTTTTGGGGCGGTCGTCCCAAAGGAAGAAAAGGGTTGCTTTTTGTCCCGCAGGGGGAGAAAGGTAGCGGGCGAAAAGGTTTGGAACCATGGAGGCTGTTATAAAGACAATGGAATGGTCTTTCGTGGAGGGAGAAGAAGAGAAATTTAGGGAATTAAATCAGAGGGCGCGAATGTTATTGCACCGACCCTATAGCGCGTGTTTCTTCTCCATATACTATTAATTGAAACCACTGAGTTAAAACTAGGGTTTGGAGATTATAAAATTTAAATGTTTAAATATACGTATATATCATGATAGTGTTATTCACCTTAAATTATTCAGAATAAGAAAATATTTCTAGGTAGTACAATTTATTAAATTATGAAGTAGAAATTGACCCAGTTGACAGTTTAAGGACGTGGGTAAATATTCCTTCTTAAATAGAATGGGTGTTGATTGGAATGGCTTACCAAAGGAAATTATCAGTCCATTCCCAGATAATATATTAGAAGAAAATAATTCTAGATGATGAAATTGTTTAAACATTAAGAGTAAATAATGTCAAGATTTATTATATTTCATAAATTATTTCCAATGTTGCCAACTGGCATTTGTCTACTAGCAACTTATGTGAATAAAAATAACAATAATATGTTTTTGGTAGAGGTGTTTGTACATAGTATATTTGACTTTATGCCTTAGTATTATTGTAAAGGTGTGTCCAATGGAAATTTTTAAGGGAGTTTCCTTCCCATTCTTGAGTGAATGCCGCACAGCTTGTATTGTTATCTCATTATATCCCCCTGGACCGTTTCCACGTGGTAATCCTTCCAAATTGCTGCGATTAAATTAGATTTATTAAAAAAATGCCCTACGAGAATCCGAACACCATTGAGCCTAAATATATGCTTGTTTGGTGACGATGTTTCAGAGTATCGGTACCTTGGTTACCGTGGGAAACTTAAATATTTTGGAGCGTAATGAAATTTGGTCCCGATCCAGATTGAGTCCATATTCCTTCAGCTGAGTGATTAAAAGGAAGCTGAAGTTGATGGATGAGACGAGCTATACCTTTCACTTTTGTTCGCTCGGAAAACTGCTGGATGGGTGACTAACAGCAAACACACCATTTGCCGGATTTCTAGGATGACAGACGAGATTCGTAAACAAAATAGCTTTTCTTACGCGGCATGAAAGGAGAGAAGCTTTTGGGAGTATTTCAGCAAAATTAACGCTACGGTTTTGATAAAACTGATTCAATATAAGTAACTACAAGAACAAAGCACGTTTATTTTTTCGATTATTAATGGGATTATGTGATAGATAGTATGTGATGTATATACACCTTGTTTAAAAGATAAAAATTTAAGATTAAATTAATTGTACCATATACCACTAACCTTAACATCTCTAATTTTGTCTATAAAAATAAAATTTGACTTAACTTGGTTGTTAAAGCTGTTTATAGTTAACGGTTTAGAATATTTTTACTAGTATAATCGTCGGAGATCTTTATTAAGGATTTAATAACTTCAGTTTCATTCTTTTTAAAGAAATAACTTAATTGTGCATTGCATCAGAAATATGTATCTTTTAATTATCATTTTTTCAAATTAGGCTTCGAGGATATTTGAGTTAAATTTTGATACTTTACGAAATTAAAGGTAGAGAATGAAAGATAATAAATCCTTATTAAGTAGCTAATTAAAGAAGGAAGAATCTTAATAGGTAACCACTAAATATTATTTTCTATTGAAGAAATTAGAAGAGAGAGAAGAAACGCTTTAAGTAAATCTAACGGATAAAACGTAAGAAATGATTACAGAAGTTTAAATAGAAATATATTGAATTTTCGTACACTCTTAAGACACATTTCATACAATTCTGTATATGAGACAGGCGCAGTGTAATAAAGAAAAAAAAACCTGAATTGAAAAAGATGACACTCTTTTCATAATTTACAGAGTAGTTACGAGCAACACAAAGATAATCTTTCTACAATGGGCATTTTAAACGGTAAAAACTTGAGCGTATAAGGATTATGAAGGAAAAGAACAGGAATGAGAAGCTGGGAAAAGGGCAGCGAAAGAAAAAGGGGGGTTTCCTTCGCCCACATAGGAGAAAACGAGGGAGGGAGGGTGGGAGTTTTTGCTTTATAAAGAGAATGAAATGGTTATTTTCTATGGTGTAGAGAGGAATAGTAGGAGAAGAAGAAGAAAGTATAGGGAGCGAGTTGACGCCGGCAGAGAAGAAACATATTTAGAATCGTGACCATAAACTTTTTCGATCCACCCCTCCGAGTAAAACTCCCATTCGCAGAATACGCAAATATTTTCGCATGCTATAGAAACGATGGAGAGAAAAAAGGGGACGATCTATTTTCACCACTGAAATATTACCTTTGGTGCTCATAAGAGTCATTTTTTAGTCCTTTCCGCTGATTTAATAGCGACCCCCCGACCGATCGAGGTTGAAAAAAGCCCTATGCTCAACATTCCGAGGATTATTCCTTTCAATTTTTCACCCGTTGGGAGTGACGCAATGATATAGGCGCGCGTTTGACTTTAAGGCAGAAGGATATGAATTCATGAGGTATATTTCTGTTAGACGAAATCCCTCTGCAAGTGGTGCGTGTATAGAGTTCCTTTCTGGATTACACTCGGCACAATGGGAGAGAAGAATTTGAATGCAAGTAGTAAGACATCGCAGATATGTCCGTGGAGGAGGATGAATAGAAGCAATTTTTACTCTCGTGCAAGGCCCTATTCATAAGAACTTTTCCTTGACTGTGACAAAGAACGAGAAGGTAGCATTTATTACGATGACTATCTCCAAGGAAAATATGCCAGAGGACTTCTACAAATACGATGATATCTGGGATCGAACTTTTCATTTGGATAGGTGAGTTTTTTCATAGCAACGTAGAGGCAGTAGTTTCTCCTAAAATCAATTTGCGATGCCCATGAGAAATCACGAAAAATATACTGATCGTAGCATAAACTATCTCTCTTTTTCATTGTGCATTATTAGCAGTTCTCCAGGAAAAGCTCTTCTCTAAACTGATATACTGGATATGAAAAAAACATGGCAAATATGTCTTAACGCAAATCACGACTACAATATTTGTAAGTAAAATTTCGCACTTGAATGTGTAATCATGAAATAGGTTTTAGGATAAAAATTCCTTAACTTTGATGAGATGACAGCAATTACACTCGCCATATTTAAAATTGACTTGATTAACTTTAAAAGGAGTTTTCTATTTCAAATTCCTTTATATTTAAACTTCACAGAATCAGGCGAGGTGTTGTGGTAATCCATAATGGAAAAAATCTAATATGGGATTGTACTTTTACCAGGATTGTTTTGGTAAAAATACAATTCCATCTTAGATTATTTTCTTTGAATTTGCAGTATTTCTCTATATATCTTCAAAACTATTTATGCATGCTACGTTTTAGGAACATCATTACAAGAATCGTATAATTTTCCAAATTATTTCAACTTATCCTCATGAATATTTAAATTTTCCAAATATTTAATATCATTACTAAATATTGCGACCTAATTATAATGAATAGGTCCAAATATATTCACCGAATCATTACACCAGGATTAATGTTTATAAGTGATAGTAAAAACTTGTCATGTTTATAATACCTTCAGATACATCCAGTTTTCAATAGTGAATTTCAAGAAATGTATAGAATTATTCTCAGAAATTGATCGAAAAAAATTGTAAAAGTATGGATGAATTTTCCGGGAACACCAAATTGAAATATGAACCTAAAAATTCACATTTAAAATCACCTTCGCATCAAAAACATACCTATGACCTCAGCGGCTGCAAACATTCATATTTATTTGATCAACTCTTAAATCAATGCAGATGTATGCGTATTTTCCTAAGATATACAAGTTTTTCCTACTTATAATCTCATTTGAATATGACGGATTGCAAGAAATTACGCACTGAAGCCCCTGAAATTCTGGCAACCGGCAATGCTTACCCTTTGCATCCCGCAACCCAACATACTCGTGTCAAGAATCGTTCATACCCATCATGTGTCTTGCAGAAACTATCACTGAAGTTGACGAAAATTTTTGTTGGGAAGTATAGAGAAGAATAACGTTTCTTAGACAACCCTGCATCTACGTAATGAAAGAACTCTATTATAGGAGGAAACTATGGCAATCTGAAGCCGATGCGAACTTTCTCAAAATCTCTCTGTAGCGAGATTGAGGATGACAAAGTAATTGAAACGTAACTATTAGGTTGCATGGCGGGAAGACCTAAATATGACACAAATGGGACGTGAAGAAGAATTTTGGCCCAAAATATCCATTAAGACTAGTTGAACTATTTTTTTAGGAAAATGAATGATATGGAAATTATTAGACGAAGCGGAGTATCTAAATTCAACGCAGCTGCTTTCCCAACTAGCAAAACTCCCAGAATGTCATGATACCGTTGAGGTGACAAGGATAATAATTTCGTCCCGATGAAGTTTGTATTCAGTTCCCTCCCTTCTATAGTTGCCTTTTCCCGTCACTGAGCGATAATTGGGTTCCCATTTCGCTTTATGTTTCGCATGATTAACGAAAGTTGCAGTAGTGTCGTACTTTGTAGAATCTTCAGATTTTCAATGAATTTATTCCGAGGATAATTTTAGTTAGCAGATAGTACTGTTTCGTGTAACGAGTCACATATTTTAGTATTTTAATTTTCAGTAACTCAAAACATATATGCTAAAAATAGATATATGTATTTTTATAACCAGAACTAAAAATTTCAGAGGATTACTAGCCGTCAGACGACTCTGTTAATATAGCTTGTGTAGTTGTTATCTAAACATGAGTATTTTTATAATGATAGTACGGGGAAAATATTAACTGAAACGAACCTATAAATGCATATAAGAGTATATCCATCATATATTTTACAGACTGCAATAAATTAAGGACATTTAGATATTGTCAAATTAGAATTTCAGTTTTTCCATATATTCCATATAAGTTAAGTTATACTGCTTACCTTTACCTGAAAAATAAACTTCTTAAATTTAAGTAAAATATTGTAATTTAATTAATACCGCATTTAAAAAAATGTCATAAATATTCAGTAACTTTTTTGATAATTTATTTTCAGTATTCGAAATAAGTAAGAAATATTAAAACCGGCAAACTTTCGCTTGAATTTAAATAAAATAGTGCAATTAAAATCAATGGAAGAATTCTTTACTTTGTGGAACTCCTTACTAAGGTAATAGATAAATGACTATGCAAAATTTCCACGAAGAATTTTTGAATAGTTATTTACCTATTACCCTTGTGTAACTTAATTCCTTAAAAACACTTATTACAGTACAGAAATTACTTTTCATTAGTACAAAATTATTTTAAAAATGCCATCCTCTCCTAAATTTATACCGATCGTTGAAAATTTTGCGTTTGTCTTTCAAACTGGGGAATGATTCCTATTTTGTCGACTACGCATAAACTTTTAATTTACCAACTTAATTAATTAATATTTAATTTACCAGCTTATTAATTAACTTATTATTAAACAATTAAAAATTAATTAGTTTAACAAGTGTATTATTGGAACACTTATTATTGATTACTTTATTAAAGAAAGTAATCAATAGTAAGTATTCAAAATAAATTGCATGTTCTATAACGAAGGAAAATTTTCAGGATCATTAACAATGCAGTTATTACGGTATAAGTATTTTGTTTTCAAGTAACGTAATATATCCCGTGATCACTAATGGACTAACGAAACTTTGCAGGAGGTTTAAGGTCGAATAAGTCCTCTTTGGAAATGGGAGTACAAAGGCAACCAAATTCAGCTACTTTCACTGCCTCGGGGCAACAACACTCAAAAGGGTTTCTTGAATGCAAAATCAACACTACTCGGTGTGATTAAACCGTGCAATCCGATGTCATCGGTCAGTTATCAGTTTTCCTCCCAGTTATGACTACTTCATGGAATATTCATTTTGCAGATGCAAAAGAGATTTTCAAAATCATAAGGAGAAGAATTATTTTTCTGAGTTTCCCTCGAATTGATAACTGAATAATTTCATCAAAATCCTTTTATGGGGCTAAGATAATAGAGTCATTGGAATATAGCAACCATTGCATTAATTAATCGAATTTTAGGTTTTCTCACCCAAGAGGCTCTTGATCTAAAGATGTTTTTGCTGATTCAATAAAAAATATTTCACCTACGGATATTTTATTTCAGATAAAAAGCAACTTTGTATATTCTGAACTGCAATGGGTTACACTGTATCGTATAAAGAACTCTCCTTAATTAATGTATTCATAATTTTTTTATACATGTATCAGCCTTAAGGAATATTTCTGAGCAGAAAAGTTTGGTGTTACTTAACCAAGATAGTACGGTTTTCCAGAAAAACTATTGAAAAATTTAGACTAGTCATTAAAGGAAGTCAAATTTATCCTGAGTGAACCAACTCGGGGCTGAAACTCTCTTGAGGTTCTAACAAAGGGTAAAAAGTCTATTCCAATGCCGGAGTATTATGTTTTACTTCGTAAGTGCCAACGATTGGGAAAATTTTATGTGTACATTGAGAGGTCTGATGCCAATATCTTTTTAATAGACCAATCGCTCCATTATTTTTTACCAAGGTTTAAAAAATGACCCGTTGCATACGAAATGTATTTCACCATTACCTATTCAGGGGTATGAGAGGTTATTTTGATAAATTAAGCGTCCTTTAGATCATTATATTTTCAGAAGTATTTATAAGGAGCGTATTAAACTATTTTCAAAGATACTGTTTTCATAATATGTCCAATTATATTAAACCTAGACTTTGTGGAAAGGTCTGATGCTTAAATAATAAAAGAAAATTTCACAGGAAAACATATGGAGTGACTAGTTTGGATTACAAACAGAACATCATCCGAAAACTTTACATCGAAAAAGGAAATTATTCATTGGAGGGAATGAAGGGTATACAAGGTTGGATTCGGGAGGAGAGGATGTTAGGGTGAAACAGAAGTTGTCAATGAAGAGCACAGAAGGTACAGAAATGAGCGGCAAAGGGAAGTTTGGAATCCGTATTCATTAATCAGGATCCTTTTATTTTCATCTGCTCCAACAGGTCAAACTTCTCTCTTTTATATTCTTCAAGTGTATGAATTGTTTGATTGAATTATTCCATGATAGAATGAATTGAACATTTGAGAAATATTTTAATTATGTAGATAACATACTGTAGATGATTGTAAGGATGTAATAGATAATAATATAGATGATTTTATGATAAATAAAAATGTAAAATAAAGTTAATATACAAAATTTAGCACACAATGACTTAGTTTAAACAATAAAATGTACCATTTGTAATTAAATAAATACATCGTAATGGTGTAGTTTAGTTATGTAACAGAAATTTACTAATATTTTATCATAAGTATATATATTTATAGTTAGCTTGGAGATAATTGTACGTACTTTTTTACTGAAATGAAGTAGCTAGATGATTCATGCTTGATGTCATTCGATAAAGTTGTATTATTTTATATTATGGATATTTTATATATTGTTATGTCAGTATGTAGAATTAAAATGTGATAATTTAAGATTATATTTTATTAATAGTACCCTTAGATTATATGTCAAATTTGAATCAACAATAAAAAATACCTAAACACAGTACGCGGAGTAGAATATCGCGAGTTTGCAAGAAGATGACGTCAGGTAAAGGATATTTAATAGTTGTATCGATTTTATTGTATTTTATTGTATTGTTTTATAGTGTTATTTTAAATTTGCATCGATTTAAAAAGGTTTATAAAGGTTACAATCATAAAAGTAACTTTCGAACGGAAGGGATTTTACGAAACATGGGAAACGTAGCTACTTTAAACAACTCAAGGTTGAAATTTCATATCTGTTTTCCTGGAAGAATTCGAAAACAGTCTTTCCGTTTCAAAGCGATTCTTAAAAAAGGATTGTAGGAAACATAACAAGATTGAGATAGTCGGAGAATCTGGAAAACACAGGGAAATTAAAGCATAAATAGAATCGGAGCGTAAGGCTGCAAATGGGAAAGGGTCGCCCGCGAACGAACTGAAATAGCAAGGCCTGAGGCTGGGAAAAAAAGAGAAGGAACGGAGATAAAGGATTTAAAGGGAACAAGCATTCCTCGCACAATTCGAAATGGCGCGCGGCATAAAGACCAAAAATAACAGCGGAAAAATTATTCAACGGGTCACTCCACTAAAACAAGCGAAGAATAAAATTTTCCTCGAATAGGATTGTGCCTTTGATAGCGCAAGGCGCATTGTACATCCAATGCTTCCTCCCGTTTATTAACACCCGTAAACTGAAAGTTCCATTGAGCGTTTCCCGGGATATTTCGCCGTTTCCTCTCCGGAGCGATTCCCCACCAACGGAATTCAATCGCGCGACTACCTTTGATTCCCGACTTCCACTTATTGGTTTCCCGTTGTTTGTTTGCTTAAGCGAAAAACAATATTCCAAAATTCGCCAACGTGATTTCATGGGTGAGTTGCTTCGCGGAATTAAGACTCAGTTGTTCGCTGCTACATCGCGACCTTTTTAATGGAGTTCAAATTAGGGCATTTTGGAGTGCAGCTTCCCGTATTCCTTCGTACGCATAGGTAAAATACACTGCAAAAGCATTGGATTTATTTTTTGTGTACACGAATTTATGGTTAATCCAATTCCTTTTCGGTATAAGAACGTTATCGATTTTGTTCTTCATAACCGCTGTTACTTCTACTTCACAACTACTTCATACCTTCATAGATATTTTTAAATTCACGACAATTTTTTTCTTATTCTCTATTAGTTTTAATTTACTGTTTTGATTAGTTCCTAATTTGATATATTTTAAATTGAAAATGGATTGAATTAAAATGGAAGAGATGACGTTAAAATCTCAATTATCCCTAAAATACAGGCGTTATCTTTTTATTAATTAATTCATTTTTTCTACTTAGGTATCTCCATGAGCTCTAAAAGTCATCCAGGATACAATATAAAAATAATCGCAAGAGTAGAAAGTTACTTTAAATCGTTTTTTCAAATTTAATTTAAAATAGCATCGCAAATAAAGTTAGGCATATGTGTTTCTATTCCCTTTGTTATACACCACAGGTAGATTGCAGGGTAATTATGTGAATGGAAATTTATCTTCTGATTCAGACATATCCTGATACATTTTATAACATTCTCTTTTGTTCTTAAAGTTAAGTGCGACTCTTCTATATTTTTATTCATTCTTAATGAGTCATTAACCTTCATTTACCTCTTAATAATAGAATTCTATTAACGGAGCAATTATCGCATCTCAAAGAGAATTTAGTACAAGGGGTAAAGTCAAGGAATTCCATTAATCTGACCAAAATGTACACCAAAGCTGATTGGTAAGGGATACCGATACGGGTATCAAGGAATACTGCATGTGGTGAAGGTTAGATTATATCAGTAACCCTATCTTCCTATTATTTTCAACGAATGCCATCAGTTTACATTACAATAAATATAAAGGAATTCTATTTAAAGCTAATCCATCAAGGGAGTGAATAAATGCTAGAGAAATAGCATTACACCTGCCGTATATAACTTTAATAGCCCGATTTAAAATTTTCAAATTCAGATAATATTTTGCTTTGTTAAATCATTATTCGTTAAACTTAAAACTCGCTATCACCATAACTATTGCAATATCTGCAAATTCATCATTCATCAAATCAGGCATTTAAGTCTCTTTTTATACATTTTCCTATCACTTATAATGAATTTTCCGTGGATATCTTCAGAATAGAAGTCATAAATATTATTGATACTAAAACCAAGATGTAACAGGATTCTTTTTTTCTAGCTTTTTGTAATCTCTCAGGCTAAAAGAGACACAAAATTGCTCAATCCGAACTAGCGTTAAATGTATATCAACAGGGACCATTTCAGAGATATACGAATTTGCTCAGCCGCCGAAATTAAACTCGTAAACATGAACCGTTTTAATATCACTCTATAATAACGAGAAATCCTCCGATAGCAGTAAGTCAAAGTTAAGCTTCTTCTTCCAACACATGATCAAAACTCATTTTAAATGAGACTCTGCGAGTCCAATAGCAAAAATCTGTTACGTTTATAACCTCTAAAGCATTTGATATTCTAGGTAAAATCTTCGAGCGCAGCTATTTACTTCATTTTATAGGATAGTGGATACTTCAGGGATCATGATTGTTCTTGTTTGAAGAGCTTTCAGTGTGAAAAATTTCTAAATTGAATTCCTACGCAGCTTTCAAATCTTTAATTAGGAATATAGAATAAAATAAGAAACTAATTATACATCTACTGCACCAACATGTCAATTTATCGTGATATTTCCTCGATTAGATTAATGGTATTAAATCTTACATTGAATTACATGTTCTAATTTACAATATAAAATACAATAAAAAACCATTTAAATATGATTCAAAGGTCTCATCATCGTGAAGTATAATTTCTCATGGATTTGGAGCTAATTAAATAATATTCCATTTGAGATTCCAAGAGATTCATTCCAAATGTATATTTTTGTCAAGTATAGATTACTGCTACTTTAATTGTCTCTCAATATTTTGCAGCAACAGAGGCTGTAAAAATTAATGAAGCTAAATTAAAGGTCTTCACAATCATTATTCACATTCAACTATTTTTTTATTAACTAAGGAATCAGTTTCCAATTGTTATTCTATGGTATAAGTGCAGTTTCTGCTATCCCTTTGATTTGTAAAACACAAGTGAGCCACATATACTTTTCATTTTTCAAATGTGTAGAAAATGAAAATGAAAATCCTTGTGGAATGACTCGAGCTATAAAGGAAAAAGACAAATCCCCGCGTAATAATGGGAAAATATTTTACATAAATACGCCCAGTTTTATGAAACTAGGTTTTAGTGGTTGTTACTGTTATTGTTTATTGCTTTGTTCAAATTTGATTTTATAATTGTTTGACCAATTATTTATCATTTTCAAATATTATAACAAAACTTTGTGAGGCTACCTGTTTTCGTTGAATAAATAAATAAGTACCCATTTTCAAAAACACTCTGGTAATCGAATCATTTCTATGTTTCACAGGTACATATGATGTTTTTGGTCCATAAGGAGAAGATATTTTCACGCCACCCATTCTTTCCGAAGTCACTCACACTGATGGTGTAGAAGAGGAAAGAAACACGAGAAACGCATATTCCGCATCTCTATCAACATGTCATATCTAACACTACTCCCGGAGAAAAGGAAAATGTACGAGGCACGTAAGAGATTACAAAGTCCATATCCTGGGCTCGTAAAAGTGAACAGAATCCTCTCGGGCGGACCCCCAAAACAGTTCCTCTTTCTCTTTGTTGGGTGTCAGCACTCCATGCGACTCACGACGAAAATTCCCTTTCCGAAAGTGAAAACCCATTCAACCGCGAAGTTCATCTTGGTTCTCGAATCGATCGGATATTTTTGTTTGAAAATTTGACAGTCGCACTAGCCTTTTATCCGCAGTCAGGGGTATTAAGCTTTGGGAGATTACTTCTGAGAGGTAAGTTCTTCTTTATTTTGATTCCTAACGCAATGCTTAATTCTTAAATATAAGATTTACTGTCTGTGACTAGGAGAGTAAAGGATATAAACATTTGTAATTTTTTAGTGCTTCCAAATCTTTAAATTGTATCAGCCTCTTCTAGAAATGATGCATTTATTGAACTTCATCGAGTTACTATTGATTACTTATCAAATAAGCATGAGCTTCATATTCCACGGAATTTACGAAGCTAATAATAGAATATCTAAAGAGAACTCATTGGAATAGACAGAATTCGGAGAAAGTTTTAAAACTAAAAGGATATCAAAATAAATCCAATAATGGGTAATCGGATTTTAATCTATTGTAGACTTTCTGTATTTACAAAAGAATCTTCAATGTAAACCGCTCTATAATCCACCATGAGAGTAAGAATTGAATAGGCATATATTAGATAAGAGCTAGAATTGAGATTTATGGAGATAGAATTATTAATATACAGCCGTTGATTACATATAACATGGAATAAAAACAACTGAAAAATCTTTTAAAATTACGTTAAATTTTAAATTGAAATGCCGAACTCTTTGAAATTGACGGTGTATATTTTGGCTTGATATTTAAGTCAAGCCACATATATTTTTAATTTTTGAATCATTAGAGAATTTTATTCTATATTGGTAAATATATTTAAACTGCATCTCAGTAATAAAAATCCTTAGCTGATGAAGCACGCACGGAGGAGTGCATGGTAGAATCATTGAGATCATTGGAATCTATCTTCCTCTCCATTAGTTTTTTTATTGATTCGATTAACAGATAATCAACCTAATCAACTTCGATTTCCTTATTGTCCTTAAAACGCCTCTCCGTAGAAAGCCGTCCATAATCAATGATAGCCCAAAATTCCAATGATATTTACAAGGCATCGTAAAAGAGTGTTAACACATTGAACACCTCAATCCATTGCTTATCATAATTCCCTACCATATTTCTAGGGATTTCAAATAAAACTTCAGGCCCTTTAATATTCTGAGATATATTTTAGTACCTATTTTAGTACCTACTATTTAGTCATAATGCTGTCACAACACAGATGATAATTTAACGAAAATAAGAAATCTTACCTTTCCTATAGCAAATGATTTCGCAGTATGTGAGTTTTTCTTTCTTTTTTCTTTTAGTAACTATTATTATTGACGACCATTGATATCTAGTGAAACAATTCCACATCATTCCAAAGCCATCATTTTATATTCATCATTTTGATGGCATAAATATAGATATTAAAACATGAATGGATTGATCCAAGTGATTTTTCTAGCTAATCCATAATCGATGACGAAAAATATGAAATATGCCTCCTCCCGTCGAAAATTTTTATCCGGAATCGGACATCCGTACTCAAAGGTAAGCCTTTTATTTCCGAACTCCAATAGGAGCACAAAACGGAAAATTTCTATCTGCCAAAAAAGTTCTCCGCTACAGTTGTCAATCCCCCACTCCGGCAAAATGCCTTTTCGGGTTCCGCGATCCGTAGCGAAGCACAAACTGCGAGCAGAAATGGATATTTGTATAAATTCCTTCCCTCCCGCCGCGCCATCATCCTAATGCACCCATTGAATATTTCAATACACCCCACTCTTCCCTTTTTGTTCACCTTCGGAAATGGCTTCGAATCAGACGCTTCGTTTATTGAATTCCCATCCGAGCATGGAGAATCTATAAGAAGTCCTCGCTTCAAACTCGGGAAATATTTATCCTCGATTTCTCCTTTCACCCGGCCAAAAAAAGAGCACTTGAACAGAACTCCCCTAATTTCTCTTGCGACATCGGCTACGGGACTGCTATATCCTCCTATTTCTTATCGCGAGCCATCTTATCCGGGGTCTCCTGCGCAACTTTCGTTTTTCCTACTTATCGTTAATCTCCCCTATTTATCTCCCTCTCTTCTCCTCTCCCTTCCCCAATTTCTTTCCTTCCGTCCCATTTCCTCCAGCTATTTCCTTTCCCTCTTGAGAATCTTCCTCCCTCCACAGAGTCTTCGCCTAGCTTCGTATAAGTCTCCTACTAACCAACTTGATCACGTTCCCACGCTGAAAGGGGACTCATATATTGGTCTTATAATCCACTCCTCGAGATTTAAAACAAGCATCATACACTTCCGGAACACGCAAGGGATACATAAATATAGATATAACGAGAGAAAAGGGAAGATGGTGCGGAAACTTAGATTGGTCCTGATCCGAGAGCTGTTTTTCCTTCCAAAAGGAAGAGTTGTTATCTTGCCGGGACGTGCAACACGTACTGATCAGAGCTAAAAGTTATCTCTATGGTGTATGATTTCGTGTATCTGGAAACAATGTTAAAGGATTGTTTCAAGTTTCGAGAAAAAATTTTCACGCCCTCTAGGATGATGGTGTGAAGAAATAAATTAACTCTTTACTATGGTGAGGGTAATATCATAATAATACAAATTCCTTTATGAGAGCGATATTGAGACTATTTAATCTCTTCTTACATGTAACCCTTGGTTATATAAATTTTAAAGATTTAATTATATCAGCAATAGCTTGAAAAAGGTAGAAGTAGGGTAGGACCAATTTGGATATTGAGACTATTTAATCTCTTCTTACATGTAACCCTTGGTTATATAAATTTTAAAGATTTAATTATATCAGCAATAGCTTGAAAAAGGTAGAAGTAGGGTAGGACTAATTTGGCCTCTCTTCTACTCAATCTCAATTGTTAGCAAAAATTGAATTTAATGTTAAGATTAGAAAATATAAATAAGAAAAACCCAAATATTTTTTTTGGAAAATATTCTTAGCTGAAAATTAATAACAAAAACGCCACTGTGTGGGAAAAACGAGAAAAGGGGGACGTAAAAAATCTGCATAATCACAATTAATACAATAAAGAAAATGTATTAAGTCGATACGATAAACACTAAAATAGAATAAAAAGATGTGCATAAATCTAAATATATCACAATCCAATAACAGAAATTTAAGTCACAAATAATTCAAATTGTGCAATTCCTATATGAATAAACTCTCCGAAAGGTGGCTTTCGGGACATTCATATAAATGTAGATGTAGAATAAAGTGTGTAATAGCAATTAAAACAATCAATGACGCTATTGACCTTTAAACTAGACCTTGAATATAAGAAATTTACTCTACATTCCTCCCATAAATAGATATGATGAATATTTCAATCTGAATTTATCGAATATAATATATGTATGTAAATACACCATATGTAAGGTCAGGTTAAATATGCATATATCCACAACTTTTTGATATGCTTTAAATCTCCAAAAGAAAGAGCATGAGGTTTTCATGTCACCGTAAACCTCAAAGCACCAGTACACCCAAAGTAAAACTAACGATTCTTTAATTTCCCAAGCATAAAAAGAAGTGAAAATTAGGGACATGACTTTAGCACATAGCTCCCACTTTCCAGGAAGGTATACTAACCACTAAACTACCATGCCGCGTCAAAACCACTTTTCGTAAGGGATGCTTTGTGAGGAAGGCAAATTGAGCTCCACATAATGGCACCAACCACCGCCTGAGGTCCTCCTCGAGACAACCTACTCACAAAGCGGTATTTTCAGGAATTCCACAAAAGGAAATACACAAGGATGTGTGTTTGAGAAGTAGGAGACCTAAGTTTCAGTGCTAGTCATGTTGCTATGGTTCACTTCTGTTTGTCCTTGAGTATTTTAGGTCCACTTCTGTAAGTGCTAAGATATTTCCTTTCCTTCATCCTTATAATTATTTTATTTCTTAATTAATGATTTATTTTATTTATTAATTATTTTAAGACGAACACTCTTGAGTAGTACTCTACCTAAGAATTCTTCAGTTATTACTGCGTTAATTTTTAGGGAATGGGTCTGCTAAAAGTAAAATAATGCAAAGAAATAAAAGATTAAATACTGAGGGACAATATGCCTTATGCGTTATTGGAACGTCAAGATCCGACTAAGTTGAAGAGTATCACCAGATCTTGTATATGAGGATTAGGGTGTATCACGAACAACAAATGATGTGTAAATGAACAATATAAAAAATATATCCTTCGTGTAACATTTAAGGCTTCGGGATTAGCCGTAAAATCATAATATTTTTTCAAAATTAAGGTCTATTGTTGACCATTTAATTAACTTTTAGTTTACTTTTTCATTCAAAAATTTCTTAAAACCACACAAATAAAGAGTGTTCCAAATAATATAAATATTTTTATACTGTTAAACATTCTAAACTTAACAATTTTGCTCTCGAAAACCAAAATTTGCTTTGTGATTATGTTTAAAAAAATAAAAATCTTCGTCTTTAACAAAAAAAATCCAACTTTAGGCCCGCTGCGGGAGATCTAAATATTTTTCAATTCGACAAAACTATTTTTGGGTAAACATGTGACCATAGTGACAACTTTTTATCGTCTTTAAATTTTGAATTTCGAAAAAAGGTTTTTCTCGATACACCCTAAGGCCTACACACCTGTACGAAAGGTTGGAAGATCCTCCCCATTATGATAATCTAGAAACAAATATAGTATAGCAAACAAGTGAGAGAGCATGGGTATATCCAGAGAGTCAGATATGGAGAAGGGTCGCATTCCCAAAGAAACGAAAATGAATAAGACGTAAAATATAATGTGCTTCATGTATAATACGGCAGACTGGCGGAGATACGTTTTGAATTCTACCCGAGGACATCTACGTCCGTACAATTAGCCTAAAAACCACCATTAGCGGTGTATCTCTGAGTGCTTTCTTCATCCAGTCTATTTGCCCACTTTTCCCATCTGCATTATAGAAAGAAAGAGGTCTTCTATAAAAACATATAAGCTCTAAATTATTTTTTCTGAGAGGCAAAATGGGACTTACTATAGAACCCAGGACAAAAGCTTTTCCCGTACATATGGTGAATAAAAGTTCCTCCTCTAAACTAGATAATAAGTGATCATAAGTTTATTTTCGCCCTTAACCTTAGAGAAGATCTACTCAGAAATATTTCCTGTTTCGTCATAATGCGTTGCAAGGGAGCTTAGGGTTTTATCTTTAATCCTTGGAGCGTAATAATCCAGATGCAGGCTTTTTACAGAGGACTACGTAGAATAAGTTTTATCTGCCACTGCGAAGCTAGCTTAAGAAAATTCCAGGGAACTTAATGTAGAATAACTTTTGATGGATAAGCTGAATAGCATGCTGCTTCCTTATATTTACGTAATGATTCACCTTATAACAGGCATCTCGGAGCCTATCCAAATGGAGGAAATAATACCGAGTGATTATTTTAGCTATTTTAACCAAACCTATTGTTAAAAGACAACTATTGTTTAAAAACCTATTTTTAAAACAAAACTATACTTAAAAGACAACAATTGTTAAAAGAAAACTATCGTTAAACACAAATATTGTTAAAACTTAACTATTGTTGAAATAGTAAAATCCCTCCTGTGATATTTTAATTTAAAACGATTCCATTAATACTAAGCCATAGGTAGCCATGGGTAAGGATTTACTAGCAGAAATTTTTGCGTGTATCTCATTGGAGAATCCAGAGGGGAGTGAGGTTTACTAGACAAAATGAGGATTGAGGTAGTTAGTTAGTACTTTGCTTTCCTCACCAAACCTAAACGCTATAAGCGGAGCATGCATATGCAAATGAAGCATAATGTCTCTACGATTAACAATTTTCATAATAGCATTCCATATTGAGATATCTTGATTATTGTCATTATTCAGCATCACCCATACCTCAGTAGCTTTCATAGCACCACAGCTATGAGAAAGACTTTGACAAAATTTGATGAATGATACATTTTTCTCTATTCTGTACCCAAAGAGATGAAAATAAATCCATTCTTCAAAATATATAAGCTAGAATATCTTGGATAGCAAATAATTAATATGCTTCTTAATTATAATAGGGCATAAGATGTTATATACTGACTTAAATGCACCAAGTCATTGATATACTGAAGCTTCACTAACTCATGATAAGCTCAGTGAATTCCATTCTTTCGGTCCCAATTGGAAATCTTGCATCCTCGATTTTCTTTTCCCCCATATTTATTTCATGGACCACTTCCCTTCCGTTTTCCTTCAGATAATCTCCCCCTCAAAATCCCTCCTTTCTCCCATACCTTAAATCTCTTTTACATTTCCTATCTCATTCAAAGAGAGTTTTCTCTTCCACGCATTGCATCCCCTCGGCCATAATTTCCCCTTTGATTTCCTGTACATTTTCTTACGCGGAGCATCGACTTCAGAAAGGTTTCTATATTTTCTCTCGGAGGGAAAGAAACGTCCAACCACCTTCCGCCCGAGGTCGCCCTCCTAAAACTGACGATGGAGCATTGAATGAATAATGTTGGGTGAAATGGAGAATGTCTTGGCTGAAAGGAAAATAAAGGTCATGTTTGGGAGGGTAGTTTCCCATTCAAAATGGCTCGTGGCGTTTGGTATTCCGGGCCGAAGATCTCCCATTCCCTTGTGATTTGACGCATTCAAACCGAATAAATGAGCCATCTCAATCAAATGTGAGGGAAAATTTGAATAAGGGTTCTTATTAGCATGTTATACAACCAGGCGAAAATGGAGCTTCGAAGATGGTGCGAGCCGTGAATCTTATAGTCATAGAGTTTATGTTGGGGCTTTTCTCCTATGAATCCCCAACGAGATGGCGTTGTCCATAGTTTTATCTAGAGAAGTGAAAATAACTTGAATGTCTCCGTAAAATCTTTTAGTGAGCAGGGGATAAGAGGTAATCATATGGAAATCAACAACGCGTTGAGAAAAAAGCAGAATTAATTAACAAGATAAAGAACATTTAATATTTCTTCACCATAAACAATAGAATTATAACTTTATATCCGAAATTATTTTATCTTAAAAATGCTTTTCATGAATTAATTACTTGAATATGGTGACTGAAACAAATCAACACACAAAAACACACAAATATTGGTATTACCATATGAAATAATTAACCAAATTTAAATTTGTGGAAAATGTGGAATAAATTTGTGGAAAACTATCAATCACCTTTATATAATGAATTTCCACAGCATCGCCTCTGTAGATTTTATTTCATATCAACGTAGGAGAGTGATAATGGTGACATTGGATGTAAAAGCGTGTCCCTAGGAAAATTCTCAAAGAGCAAACATAAAAGAGTGTGACAAGACCTAGGCTTGAACCCAAATTTCCCTAATTATCGGTAGTTAATGAAACAGAAATTAAATTATTATAGCATTAAGATGGAGATTTCGTTTGCCGCTTTTAAAATTGATCTCTTAAATGAACTCAATGAACGTTTCTAAGCTAATATCCAATAAAAAAAACTTTCATGTGGCAAACGACATTAGATAAACTAGATGAATACCACACCATCACTTAAATACTCTCCCATTTATTGGCCATAAGATAAAGTTGGAAGACCTGTTTTACCTGGTTCTTGGTGGCTTAGCGCTTTAGAACTCATGTTTTCACTCAAAACAGATCCGTTCAGCAGGCTCTCAAAAGTAAGAGACAACTAAGTTTCACAATTTGAAGGCTCAAGTGGCAATATGGATCATTCGAAGTTGGTCTTTGAGCATGAGTTTGGGTGGATAAATGGCTCCTGGTGAACTTCTAAACCACCATATGCACAAGATTTATTTATGTAATTTTGCGTAGTTCACAGACTCGTTTAATGCGATGAAGACTATAAAAATGTCGTTAAGAATTTTCTACGAGCTCCACTCCCTTAAACGTGCTGGAAAACACAACACTGCCTAAGTTTCCCAATAAAGTAAATTGCTTATCACTTAAAGTTTATAAACTTTAATTAATCAGCTTAAAGTCGAGCTGGAAACTAAAATTCAGGATATATATCCCCATTCAATATTTATGGGCAACTTTAGCTTCCTTACAGAGATTATTCTATTTCGTATTAATTTACATTTCACATTGTTATATGTAGTTGTGTGAAATAAAATAAGCAAATCAGTTCTTTCTCTTTATAATATAAATTTATAATAAATTTTTGTGCATGAATGACAAACGAGGTTAGGTGGAAGGGAAGAGAGAGAGCCCTAACCTTGCCTAATACGTTATTTCAAGGGGCAAATCAAATTAAAATTAATTGCTGAGTGTAACGCTGACTCCCTTCTATCTGGTGTACCTTCACCAGTGACAAAGAGTTAACATTTCAGGATTCCAAACTGCTTTTATAATCTCCTGGAGAGCATAGCAGAAGGTGAATCTTTCTCAGATGAGTAGTGACGAAAAAAACCTCTTAATAACATTTACTAAAAAGTCCACTTTTATTATTAAAACGTATTAACACATTTAACACTACGATTAGTTGAAAATACCAGTTGAGAGTGTTCAGCATAATGCAGAGATTTCGGTCAATCCTTACAAAAACATAAAAAGTGAATAAAAAATAACAACAGAATGAATATAAAAATTTCATAAATAATTATTTGGTATATAATATTAATTGACTTACATAAATGCAATTGGTGCCAACGTTCCTTGTAACTCTTTATTTTAATGATAGAATTTAGTATTACTATCGAACATACCCACTATTCACAAATCGCTCAACATTTCAATCAATTCTGCTTCTTTATCACATCATTTGGTTATGTCACAGTTACATTAAAATATTAAGGCTAAAGTTCTGTCACTTTTGTAATACGTCGGAAGCGAGATTATGCACTCTTTAATGGTGCACTCTAACATTAGTTTATCTCTTGATTTAATTATAAGAATAATTCTCTATTGCAGTATATTTTTCAATAATACATTCTAACAATCGTCTGCACATGTGGATAGCTTTTAATGTTCAGAATCCAAGCCAAGTGTTACATTCCACAAGGTCGTTAATTAAAATCGCCATACTCGGCTTCACTTGTCTTCAACGTGCATGATTGCAGCAATTCTTCACTTCGATAGTGGAGCCAACTTCTCCAATGAATCGTGTGAAAAGGTCTTGAACCGCTTTCTCTCCATCCCCTTTTTATATCTATTTATAGATGGCAGTCAATAAATCCTGAATCTTCTTTAACGGACGTCTCGGATCTTGATTTCTCTGATTTTTAGATGTAAAGGAAACGTACTCGAACAACGATGCAAAGTACGATACGTTTGAATGAATCCAAAGAAAATCGCATTTAATCCCCTAACCCGGGTGAAGTGTTCTTGTGCGTGACTTGAATAAGAATATAAGAATAACACGAGTGCCGCGTATCTTCCGGCTGGGATCTTTTGAGAGGAATCGCCGAGTTGTTTCAAATTTTCAATTCTCCGAATTCGAGAGGAATTTCAGAACTGTATCCCAATAAAGAGAGATATACTAAGCATTGTGTCATAACGTTATCGCGACAAAATGAAGATAGTCAACAGAACTTACTATATAGCTCATTAAATGTATCTTAAAGGGGAGTAAGAAAAATTACATCCATTAAGACATGTGGACCAATCAAAGATAGCTGTATTGAAGCGACTCATATCTAAACTAGGAGACTCATCGCCTATCTAAGTGTAATACACTTTTCTTTGATGAATCGATATCAACCTCATGTGTAATGAAAGAAAATTTGGAACGCGGCTGTTAATTAAAAAGAGGTTTATAATCTCCAATAGCCGTCTTTGTCGGCGTTAACCGGCTTTGCTTGCCTCATTCACCGGTATTCGGAGAAACCAAGAACGCTGACAAAGACGGGTATTGAAGATTTTAAACCTCTTATCGAACTTAAGCGACTAAATGACATTGATATGAGTTGAATGGAGCTCTGAAATAGATTGCAGGTCATTTTTTTATCTACCTTCTCTGCCTGAAGATGCTTTTAAAGAACTATACTGAAATTTTGCAGTAGCTTCCTGCAGTTTTAATAAATATGTTCTCCTTATTATTTCTTTATTATATTTATTATATGTACGTCAACTTTTTCAACCCGCACCTAAAATTTCACATCTGTTTTCAGTCTACTTTTCAACTCTTGATTTTCCTTATAATTCTATGAAATCTGAATATCAGCAAGTCTTCCATAAATACTGTCCTTAATTTTTCAAAGTGATCTCTAATAATCTAAATTATCATCAACGAAAGCTTCAGTATTGTGAAGCCAAATGATAAAAATATTAAAAAATAGATCTCAAAAACTATGAGAATTTCTGCACAAGTACTATATTAAAGTATCATGAATTCGAAATAAAAGTGGCTTATTTAGCCTCCATAGAAACACAATTAAGTCTCAATCAGTTTATTTACATCCATACTACTTTCTTTGATATTGATAATTGCTAATGAAAATACGATAGAACTCAAATTTTAAAAAAGGAAAATTCGAACGGAATAAAATTAGAAAGCAGTTTTATATGGTATTACGTATCATAGAAGTAGCATCATAGTATAGTTACAAAACATTCCATGGCACGTACAACATGACGATTAGATAACAGTACTAATTCGATTTAATTGCAAAATAACGAAGTACTGAAGTGATAAAACTGATATGATCAAGCTAAACTTTGTGGAAGGGAGCCATACTAAATAAACGAAAAACGAAACGAAATGTATAACAAAAGGATACAAACGAAAACGACGAATAAAAAATCGGGGTGATGAAACTAGTACCCATTAAATATATTTATTTATTTGTTAAGTTTATTTAGTAAGTATTGAAGTATTGGCCCGAAGAGACCTGAGCTGAACTTTCTCACAGCTTTGGTAGTGAAAGCAATCGCGAACTTTCCAATAGTTTTTTAGGATTCTGGCGCTGTTTTAAACGCTCTTGTATTTTTGCTGAAAAAACAAGAGTTCAGGCCAGTCATGTGAACTGGGGGATAACGTTTGTTTCGCGCAGAGACGCCCACGTCGGCCTTAAAATGTAGCGCGAATAGCGAGGACCTGAGGAGTTTCATAGGCACCGAAATTAGACAGTCATCTTGTTATCGGGTTTCGCCTTCTTGGAGCTTCGGGATCAAATTGAAACCTTATCAAACTACAAAGATATCGTGTAATAGAGTCAATGATTCTCCGAAACATGTCTTTATGAGGAACCCTTTAAGAAATCCGTTGTGCCCTTACAAGAATAAATTAAAATCTACACATTGGATTCGAGGACAATTTTTTCTACATGCCTCTAAAGGAATAATGAGATAAAATACGCTTAAAAAAGATCGGGAATTCAATTCTTATCCTCCAGCATTAAACTATAATTATTGACTATATATTATTATATTCTAGCTCATTCTTACGAGGGTTTTATTAAACACGACTGCACTTATGTGTATAATAGATGCAATTTAATGCAAATGTTAACATTAATTAAAAACGTATTCATTTTAATTTATTCACGTTTTTTATTTAAATGGATTATATGTGTGATAGTTATGATTTTCACTGTAAATGTGTAGTTTAAATTGAATAAGATTAATAAAATAATAAATAAATTTGATTAAACTCTAAATGTTATGACATATAAAATGTGAATTAATTTTAGACCAATTTTTATTTCTGTAATTCGATCTCAGTCAGATTTTATTGATAAAATTATTTTAAAACCGTAATTTTTATTGTTAAAAATATTTAAATGAATAAATAGAATTTTAAAAATCTGGCATGAAATCGAGAGTTAAAAAGAATCTGTGCAGAATAAATTAAAAGATCAATCTTGTGCATTACTAAATCTAGATAATATTAAAATAAAAGTTTTGAAACATGATACAATCAAATAATTAACTTATCCTGGGATAACTCATCAAAGTATTCACTTTTATGCACCACCGTTCTTTGATCCACGGTTTCGTTCCCAGCCTGGTTAGGAATTTTTCTTTAATGATTTCACAAAAATGAACAAATTGAATTTTCCATCTAAGGAATGTCTGAGATACTTAGAACTGATATAAGGAGTGGAATTTTGCTTCACTTTAAATAACTCTTTGATACTGAAAACATTCGGGAAAAAGTGCTATTCCCTCATAATTAGGGTTAGAGTCGGTTAATTGGCTACATTAATGTTGTGTTTTGGTGGATATTTATTGTATCCAAGTATATTTTGAGGTTTTTATGTAACAAGTATTATATTCATGATTGATTGTAATATTAATAATCAATACCTTTTAGTTATATAAGTTTTTGAATATACTATAATAAAAATACACCTCAAATAATTTCCCATTCCAACCACAATATTAATGCTGATTATACTAAAATTTTCATCTCATAATTAATGATATAGATGGCATCCAGGAACTTCGCAAAGAATTAAAATCAAATTAAAGTTCTCAAGCCATGGACATGCTTGTGCAGAAAAGCGTGCAAAACAAAATCAAATTAACGAATAAGGAAATAAAACAGGAAATGAGGAACAAAAGAGGATTACGTTAGCACATTCAACAAAATGTTTGAACGGTACATTTATTTCGAGTATGAAACCTTAGCAAATATTGCTGGAAGTTCCTTCTTGTGAAAACATTAACATTTATAAACATTGACAACAGGATGTTTCTCCATGATATTTCGGCAGATATCAATAACTAAATGGAGTACAAATAATGAAAGAAAATATTGCTTTAGTTGAGTAGATTCAGAAAATTTTATCTCTTAGGAAAGATATAATCCCGGAAGCTGGTTACAGCTTATTCATCTCTACCATTAGCTACTAAAGCTTCGGATAAAGGATGGTGCACACTAACTAATCTGATGATTGAGGTATGTTAAGGTCCCTTCCATTCGTCATTGAACCATAATGATATGAATGAAACAATTCCACATTCACATGCTGCAGAGTTACCCAATGAATAACTTTGAGCATTCCATAACGAGATCCAAAACGAATTTCATTATTCAGCATCAATCATACCTGGTAGCATTCACATCAGTAGGGGTATCAAAAAAACAGAGTTCAAAATGAATTAATCATCTACTTTCTTGTTTGTCTGTAAAGTATTAATCCCGAAGCCCGATTAGCACATCATCCTCTCTAACGCTAGCAACCAAGATCAATTAAGGTGGAATAAGGCTTACTAGAAAGGATGAGGAGTGAGGTAGTCTACTATTATCTTCCTCACCAAAGCAAGAATACTATTAGCAGAACGTTTCCACGTATGTGAAGCACCATGACTCTTCTAAACACTTTTCTTAACCATTATTAAGCACCACTCATACCTCAGTGGCTTCCAATTCATCACACCAATGAGCAAGAATGTGAAGAGAGTAAATGAAAGATACACTAGTATCTATCCTGCACCAAAAGATAAAAGTATCTCTTTCACCTCTTCTAACCCTTACAGAAAACAAATTAGAGTTTAGATGTAGATTTACGAGTATATTGTAAAACAGTGGAATGAGTGTGAAGATTTTGTAGTGCAATTTGTAAATTTAAAAAAATAAAACGTGACTTAGCAAAGTAACTATGAAAACAATGTAGTAACTATGAGTATGGGATATCTGGAGTGTATTTGTAAGATAGTAGGTCTCAAGGGTGTATTGTATGAATTAAGGCTTGTTGTATTTGTGTTGTGGATGGTTGGGACTGTCACCGGATGATAGTAAAAGAGCAGTTATAAAAATAATAATAAATAAATTCTGTACTGAATGACAAATTGAGCGAAGATTAAGCAAGGATAAAATTTAACTTAATTTTTACTCGGAAAGAAAAAGAACCTCTTAATTTTCTACATTAAAGGATTTTATTTTCCGACTGGTTTCGGCTCATAGAATATAATCAAGTGAATGGTTTAGAAAATGTAGCAATTTAGTATATATTATACAGCAATGTATAAATTGCATAAATTGCTACATTTTCTGTACCCTGTTCCTGATTATGAGACGTATTCCTGAGATGAGAATGAGAAATAAAATCCTTTAGTACGGAAATCTACGAAGTTCTTTTTCTCTCTGTCTAGAATGTCGTTCTGCTAATTACGGCCGAATGTGATAGAATGTATTAATTTGTACTGTCTTGCAGCAAATGAGCAGGCAGTTTTTCTTTCCGTTCCTTTCGGGAAATTTGGTTATCACCGAGGTGTGTTGAAATAATGCACTCATTAACGGCCCAATCAATGCCCATATTCTCCCTGGATTACGATGAAAGATTCGAGAGCGTTTGTATCCAACAGCGTCACTCAAGCGCAACCAAAAAAAACCTGTCCACTTCTCCTCTCGCGCTCAACAGCGCGACTTTCCGGAGCACGTAAACTGGAACCGAAATGTCACTTTTTCCCGAAATCAGGACGGTAACTTGGCAACGGGCGAACCTCACCCGCTCCTCGAGAGTCCCCCCCGCGCACGGGGGAAACAGAAAAAAATCCTCGTGGGCGAGAAAAAAGAAAAAAATAATCCCTCCTCGAGTTGCGACAAGTACAAGGGAATGAGACATTGGGTTAGGGTCAAGTTTTTCTTTTTGAGGTGGAGAAATGTCCCGCTCCCTTTTTTCCATTACCCTCCGAAGGGGAGCTGACGTCCGCGTAACGAGAAGTGGGCAGACAGGCTACTAAAGTCAGGAGAAGGAGAGTAAAGAGCAAGAGGGAGCGAAAATAGAGCCGAAAAAGGTAGAGAGAGAGGATCGAATAGAATGGAAAACAAATAAAAGGAGTGGGCGATTGGAGAACGGGCGGGCTAAGGAAGAGAGGAAAAGATTGCATTCGGTTCCGAAGAAGAATTTAATAAGGGTTTCCGCGAAATTAGGAGGAAAAGATGGAAATGCTCCCCCCGATCTCATATCATGAATTCGTCAGAGGAGGGGGAATTAAGTGAAATCAGACTCGTGCTACTCTTTTTACTTTCTCCATATACGAAGTATAGAGAAAGTATTGTTTTCATGAAAAAAATCGACTTCGAGATTTCAACGGAAATACATGTTTTGGGGTCCCTAAAACACGTTTTGACTATTTTCGGAATGATGTCTGTGTGTATGTGTGTGTGTGTGTGTGTGTGTGTGTGTGTGTGTGTGTGTGTGTGTGTGTCTGTATGTGTGTGTGTGTTTGTGGGCGCTCTAACGTGAAAACTATTTGTCGTATCAATACCAAACATCGTATATAGTACTGTGGTGTGTGCTGTCAGAGTTTATTAGTTTTTGGAGTAAATCGGTTGACCGGAAGTCGAGCTTTATTCATTAAAGCTCATTTCCGGTTTTCAAAATATCTCCATAAATATGATATATACGTGTATTGTATTACTTATAAAAGTTTTAGATAATAAAATTTACTATAAATTTTGTATTTAACATATTTTTATATCACCGGTTGATTAGGAGTTATTCGTGAAATACCGATAAACCGGAAGTAGCTGTTATGTACTTTGTGGGCGCTCTAACTTAAAAACTATTCATTATACCAACACCAAATTTCATATATTGTACTTTGGTTAGTTTTTTTAGAGTTGATTAGTTTTTGGAGTAAATCGGTTAACCGGAAGTTTAGCTTCATTCTTCAAAGCTCATTTCCGGTTTTCAAAATATCTCCATAAATATGATATTTAGGTATATACTATTATTTATAAAAGTTTTAGAAAATGTTATTTACTATAACTTTTGATTGAAACATATTTTTGTATCACTGATTGTGTAGGAGTTATTCATGAAATACTGATAAACGGGAAGTTGCTGATTATGTACTTTGTGGGCGCTCTGGGCTGTATGGGTGAAAGGCCAATTTCATCGTTTTTCATCGATCATGTCCCGTAAAACATTATTTATCATGTTTTTGGCGTCAAAGATAATATATAATATTAATCACTCATATTCCAAGTTTAGATGGAATATAGAGTTCGAGATTACTGCGGTAGATAAATGTTTACATCTTATATATATGGAGAAAGTCATGTGCTGGCCACATCAGATTTTTTAATTTGTAGCTATTATTCCGCTCCCTCTCGCATCTCTTTAATTTAATGTACAGATGGAGTAGAGAGGTGAAATTCAGGAGTCGGAAAGATGATGAACTTCAAATTTAACGGTCCACTAGATACATTCAATGTGGAAATATACAGTAAATTTTCTTATGTAAATGATCAAGCTTTGGTTTCTTATTCTGTTTGAGTTAAGTTTTTTTTAATACTTAGACGAGAAAAGGGTACTAAGTGAAGAGCAGTAATAGTATGGGGTATCTAAATCTCCCTGGTGCTAGAGTAGCTGCGACATGTGTGGTTAAATTAACGTTACTTCCTGGTGCATAAAAATTCCGGATTAGGAAAGGAGAAAGCAATTTACGTGTGCAAAAACATCCCAAAATTATTTAATTTCATTTCATTTTCACTGCAATTTGGCGATTTGGCCAGGTAGCAGCGTTAGAAGGAGACATACCAATATAACTCAAAAAGAGAATAGAATTATGAACGTAAAAAACGAAAGAAAATTTAGAAAGTGATTCATTATAAATGTATATAATTACTCAAATGTTAATTGATATGTTACTCAATTTTTAATTGATATACTTCTGAAATATTTATTGATACGTAAATCTTAATTATTGAAAGCTTTAAATTGTGACCTTCATCTTAAATTCAGCAAACAAGCGACGCATTATCTTCTACTTTTTTGTATGCTCTCTAACTAGTAGTAGTAGTATTGTTAAAAGTGCTTCGACAGCTGAGGTCATTTCGCACATTGGCTCCCACCGGGAATCGAACCCGCGACCGCTTTTCACCAAAGGCGAACGCGCTGTCCACATGACTATCCGGGAGCCCTGCTCTCTAACTTTCACTTAGCAATGATGTTATAGTAATACATAGTAGCCAAATCTGTAAGCTACAGTTATTTATAATATTCATAATTATTGTCAGAAAATTCTAAATTCGTCCCACACAACATTTAAAAAATAGCTCTATATAGCTTCAGAAGAAAGAAAACATGTATGTTTTTAGTATAAGCTTCTTGCCTTCTTGACTACGTCCTATTAATAACATTTTCATATTCTGAAATAATAAAGAGGCAAGAAACTAATCGGATTAGTCAGTAAATATTCAAATCATTTTAATTTCATCAATTTCCAGTTCTATATGTACCTGAATAGCGTAATACGAAATGTAATATGCATTTTGATGAGACTCAGGTTTCAAGGCTTCCATTTCATTCTCCTTGGTGAAAATATTTCGGTGTGCGTAATTCAAATTAAGATAAATCTGAAGTAATGATTTTCCATCGAGTTCAGCAGGAGCTTCTCACTCCAGCAGTTGACTCTCATACTGCAAGATATATGAGGCCAAATTAGGGCGAAACTTTTCGAGGCTGAATAAACCAGACGCGTGATACGTCTTTATTAGCGCAAAATGTTAGGAAGTGAGCCCCGCAAAACTTCCACCTACGTCGTACCATCTCTGCGCTGCTTATATCTTTACTAAGTTTCCTATTTACCATGCAGCTTTTATCAGTATTTTATAGTACTAATTTCCTCTTTATTGATGAAGATTGGCCCGGAAAGGAAGTCCATTCCAACAAATCTATTTTAAATTAACAACTTTTTGAAATATTCATAGTAACATTCCAAGAAATAAAATAATTGGTGACGAGGCAAAACTTTTGGAATTTATAATGATTAGGGAAAAGCACCTACGTTGCAGGAAAATGCCGCCATAGATTAAGGGGTAAAAAGCGCAAATACAGAAATGGAAATACTAATTAAAACCTCAAACAATGAGAATTCTAAATATGCAAAAATGACATGATATATTGGAAATATTTTAATGCAGTTACTTTGGAACATGATATTTTGATCAAAATAGTACTATCCAAATAATATATTTTAACAAGATAATATTTTGATAAAAATACGATTATTAAAATTATATAAATCGTTAGAATTTGCATTATCTGTGGTGAATTTCAGGAATTTGAACTATTTTAAAAATTATGACTCGAAATAGATGTTATTTTTCAGGAGAGAGCCAGTTATACTCATTTATTTACTTTACAATACCTAATTTAGTTACTAGAAGAGGTGGTGAAGTTGTCTTGCACTATAATGAACGACTAACACAATTTTTCATAGTTCTACGTTTACAGCTATAAAATCATAAATATCTTACAACCTCTTCCATCTTCTAATTTAGCGTACCAACTACGCTAGTTTAATACTGAATACACACTATAATATTTCAGTTAATGTGAAATACATGAGTTGACAAATCACAAATTTGTATAATTTATGTAAATAAAACTTTATTTACTTTAATCATTTATCTTAAGCTTAAGTAAACGAGGTAGAGAAAGCTAAAATAAATAAAATGTAAGCAGCAAGTGGCCGTTCCAATACTTACTGCTGGTGAGGCCGAAAATTAGTAAACACCATTACTAACTCTAAGTCTTCACCGTACTAAAGTACTTATCTTTCCTTGACTGTTGGCAATGAATACGTGTGCCACTTTAAGAACCGACAACTTGAAATTTTCCAGGCTTCCCTTCCAAATAACCTCATCGATTGGGTAGAACGCGCAACAATTCGCTCAACCCCACAAAGAAAGAGAAAGAGGGGAAAAAATAACAAAAATAGAGCGAAGCGGGGGTCAGGAAGGAGGATTAAACTGAGTCACCTGGCGTAGTGAGATGGAGTCCAGAGGCAAAGGGGATACTGGACCCAATTCTGTCATTCGAGAAAGTGAAACCAGAGTCTGGGAAGGGGAACAAGAGGGACAGGCAGGGGCATGGAGAAACACGCGGCTGCGACAAACGAACAAAGAAGACCGTCGGAGAAGAACGCCACTTCGGGAAGGAGGGCACCTCTCCCCGAGAGAGACAAGACACGTAACCGAGTAACGCAGCGTGGGTTAAGGAGAAGCGATGGGCTTAGAAGAAAAGGAACGAATCGATAGACGGCGAAAATGGAAGTGAAGAAAGGGAAAGGGATGATAAAGATCGGGAGTGAAGGGGAAAATCGTTTGGAAGGACGTGAAGGAATGAGGGATTAAGCGGAACGCGAAGAAGAATGGGGAGAGAGAGAGGCGGTGATTTGGCAGTGTCAAAGGAAAGAGGGATCGCGGAGGAAAGAGAGGCGAGAGAAAATCAGGGAAGAAATGGAGGACGTATACGGGATGCGACAGCCTTGTAACTCTATCTTATTGGTCTTCCAGCATCCCAAGAGAAGACGCTCGAACGTAGTATGAAACTTTTATCTCCTGTTATGTTCTCCGACTTCTTTTCTATTCCTTTTCATCTTCCCTCCTACTCCATTTCTCTATACGTGACTTAATGGACCACCTGCCTCTGTTCACCTTTCACGAATATCATGATTATTATTATTATTATTTGACCCTTTATTAGGAGACCTTAGGCCCAAAGAGTCCTCTCTTTCACCTAGCCGAGTATGTAAGCTTTACATGTGTAATTATACTATACATTTTCTTAGCAGTACTAAAATAGAAATAAAGAAAATTTAAGGAGTTATTTGTGAGAAAATATCTCCAAAATCTAAGACTTAAAGTTTTACATGTGTATTTATATTATACATTGTATTAGCAGTACTAAAATAGAAGTAAACAAAATGATACTTGTTTGTGGGAAAATATCTTTAAAATTGAAGATTTAAAGAGAAAAAAGCCCACGTTGCAGGAAAACACCCACACAGGAAATGGGATAAAAAACAACGCAAAAAGACGAGAAGAGAAATAATTAAGTACAAACTTTAAAATTTCATTAAAATAATGTATTATAATAAATAAAATTTTAATAATATAAATAATTATGACTTTAATAGATGAACTTTAGTCTTAATAGATCATTCTTATAATCAACCATTTACAAGTCACAAACGCAAGCAACCATGCCTTAACCAAACTTCGTACCCCGGACCACGACGCTATAAAGCAAACACGATAATCAAGATCGGCCAAATATAGGCTGGATTAAAACATATTAAAAAACCTAGAAAACAATAAAACAAAAATACATAAAATAAATGACAACATAACATTAATATAAGATAAGAATTGTATAAAATATTCCACTACTTCCTTGTGGTAGTTTTATTTAGAAGATAAAGAAAAAAGCTAAATAAATAAAAAAAGCCATATAAAGTGAAAGTTCTGTACATAGATTATTATTCAATGTACAACTCCTATCAAGGAGTGCGTTTTTTGTAGTAATTACAGTAGTTTTCCTTTATAATATGCCATACTTAGCCTAGTCTCGTAAGTAAGAAAAATTAAGTTGATTTTAATTAACAACTCGTTACAAACGCCCTCGTTGAGGTCATCATGCAAAAGTATTTTACAGTTCACCCATCACACAGAGTTTGGAAACTACATACGTATTATAATTCAAAATTTGGAACTGTTCCAGCAATGATCGACCATAATAGAACTAAGTTATCCTCTATAGATTGTCTCATTCAATTTATAGCAATTCTTTAAACGACGGTTCCAAATGACAGAAGAAAATTCCGGCTTCCTTCTATCGTAAGAAAAATAGACAATTTAAGAACCACTAATTCTGTAAAATAGTTTAAAAAACGTTATAAAAAGACAATTAATGTACACGCAGATAGAGTGATGCACATTGCTTCATTTGCGAAGGTAGTTTACGAGTCAGAGACTCTTAAAAATTCCAAAACCTTTTTATCTACATTTCGCTCAATATTCTAGCCATTCATTGAATAATTAATCTCAATTTCGTTTTCTATTTCCTCATCCATACTTTACTGGTCTATCCTCTTTTCCCTTTGTACTGCAATGCTCAACGTAGCGAGGAAATTAAACGTTTTCTCGCCAACTCATCACCGCCTGGAAAATAGCCTCTTTTGTAAAGGTCAAGGAGATGATTTGCTACCATCGCATTAAATCATAATCGCGGCCGTTGAAAAATTCAGTGTTTCAGACGCAGCTGAGCAAATAATAAATGGCGCCGCGAAAAATGTTTCCACGAGGGTAATGGAGATGAACGCGCGCGAAAACTATTATATTTTTCGGTATATTACGGTAATTAATGCTCGAAAAGTTTATCTTTCCCGATCTTATTTACGAGACTTCTATTTTGACATGGAAATAATTCTTGTATCCATCCACGACAGTGAGATATATTTTTCCATGCCAACAACTTAGAGGGGAAATATTGTAAAGTTAAAGCGAGTTTTTCAAAGAAATATCAGCCCCAGCAACGTTTAATCTATAGGACTAAAATCACATACTTTGGCACCAGTAGTAGGAAGAACGCTTTGAAACTTGGTGAACATTTTGAAATAAGATACACGTGATGAATTTTTAAAGATTTCTCATGAAGTATCCGCTAATTTTATATTTTCTTTTACTGGGAAAATTAATTTGAGATGGTTATCTTTCGTGGAAAGATATACCATAACAGAGATGGTCAATCGACAAAATTAAGTAAGTCCAGAAAAAGTTTATTTAATGTTTTTTTTATATTTGACCTGACGATAACCGAAAATGGACAAAACCTGTAGAAATAAAAAAACTCTTGTGAAATTTACGAGATTTTTATTTATAACTGTCTGTACGTATACTGTCTACAAAAATAATAACTATATAAGTTGTAAAATATATAAAATAAAAAAAATCTTTACTCATAAAATTATGTATGCTAATGTGTATTATAAATAATTATAAATATATTCACTATGTCCATATAGAAATTTAAACATTTATTATCAATACTAATTCACACTAAAGTTCACCGAGTTAGGTGAGTTATTGGGAATCTATCATGTAAATACAATAGAGAAAAGCGAAATGGTAAAATTGCAAAATAGTGTTTATTAAACCGGTTAAATTAAAAAACGCAAATGATACTCAGATACTATAAATATTTGAATACCCAACTACATTAGTAGCCACAGTTCTTTGTTTTTAATTCTAGCAAGTATTAAACCGATGTTTATAGTTAATATATATTACCCAAATGATGGAAATGAAATATTTTATTCAATTCGTTTAAATGGAGAATACAAAAGCAACAGAAGCTTTGAATTCACCACAGATATTGAATAATCTTCTTTCAAATGTCAAATCCCTTTAATATTTTTCTTCTTTCCTCGAGCTACTCCCACATTTCCTGTCCTTTTCTGCGTCCGTCACTTCCATTTCGATTGATTTGCCCAAAATAAGGGACTTTACAGTCCCAATCTTGCCCCCAAAGGAAGTTGTTTGTCATTTTCAATCTCTCTTTATTTGCATAGGGATTCTTTGCATCTCCGCTTTCTTTTTTCTTCCAATTTCCCGTCCTATTCCCATTCCCTCTCCTCCATCAATCTTTTCACTGCCCCACTCTCCTTCATGTCAATCTCTATTTCTTCCCCCATTTTCCTCCAGACATCAAACTTTTCATTCCAAGGTTTTTTCACAAAAACTATACGCAAACAAATTTGGAATGTCCGAATCCCTGAATCTATCACAATCTCTCAAGACACAGCCATTTAGATTTAAATGATAAATATTCCATATCACTATATTCTTATTCCTTTTTCAAACATTTACCTCACTCATATATGTAACGTATCATATTGCCTAAAAATTACCAAATATAATATGTGAATATCCTTGAGTCTATGTTGGCAATCAAGATACTTATACCCTTAACTGTGCTTATATGGATATTTTACTTGCATAATATTCCATCGAACTAAAGATTTAATAAAATTTAATATACACATAAATAGGCAACAAATATCCAAGCAACAAAAGAAAGGCTTATTTGTATTGGTTTCGGAACGAATGCTTATTTCAACGAAATAGACTAACGTTTCACTTCGTGGTATTCATAAATGCAAAACAGCTTCATGATAACATTCTTTTACTCTATGTATTGTGGTGTAGTAAAATAATTTTATCATGAAGCCGATTTGAATGCTTATTTATGAATAAATTATGTTTTAGTTAAACTTTCAAACATTTCGTAGGTAAAGAGAGATATCTCTTTTGGCTGTTATTTTAGCTTAATGAAACCCTTTCTCAGAAACAAATTAACATTTTATGTGTTTGTAATTCAATGAATAACGGACAACGATATCAACAGAAAACGTAACATTTAAGGTACAAAAAGTTCTTTACATATTATACCATGAGAATCCGATTTAACTCAAGTACTCATCACCAAATCAAATATCTTGAATAACAATAACCAATAGCTCAAAATAACTATATATTTATAATTAAAATATGAGCATTGAAAAAAAAGTATCCGAAAATTTGGATTCTATTCGATTTGATTCTGGGGTTAATGGTAGTTATGCTGGGGTTATACTGTTACTTTTTTCATGTAGAAATTTGGAGGTTCGCCGTCCTAATCCGGACCCGTAGCTCCTCTTCCCAGCTCGGGAGCGCCCGGCCGCCACAGCAGGGGGGACCATAAAAAACTGACCGCGTGGAATACGATTTAAAAAGTTATAAACAATTCAAATGAGCAACAATTAATTATCTTTGTCGTCTCACTCGTCCTAAGAGATATACAAGCGTCTTTTTATCGACGTTCTACGATGAAAATTAAGATTTTTCGTGATTTTGCAGGAAATTACCCGTTTACACACGGCAAAGTTGCTCAGTCAGATAGGCGGTTGTTTTAAATATATCAAAGGGGGGTTGGGTTGGGTTGGGGGGAGGATTTCTAGATTTTTGATAGAAATTCCTCCCCCCTACCCCAACCCAACGGCAACGTTATTCTCCGACTTTCCCTCGCCAGAAATAACTGCTCGAGGGACCACGCACAGGGAAAGCACATCATTAACATATCCAACGCGATATGAGAATTAACATAAGCGGCCCTTGTCGCGGACGCACCGTGGATATCGAGGACTGGATACACTATGTGACCTATGAATCGACTAATTGATTCATCCCTTAAAAAGAACTAAAAGAGTTATAGACCTATAAGAGAGAACTAGAGTTTCTAAAACTCAACTGTAACAGAGGCAAACATGTAGATTACCCCGGAGAGAGACTGAACCGTGTACCGCGTGTGGGAGATGTAGTGAAACTGCGTTAACATGTGCAACCGCTCTTTGTGCTCGGGGAAAAATGGCAGCTTTTCGATCGTAACAACATCCAAGCCTGTATTGCTGCGCACCTTGATCGTCGAAGTAGATCCTCCGCAGCATTCCAAAGGAGCAATTTCTGACGTTCACGCGCTACCGACTCGATCGAATGGAGAAAGGCCGGGCAAAATTGCATTAAAATTCTCCCTACGGCCATGTTTACATTCTTCGTCTTATTCGAGTTTGGCGGAATTATTTTCCTTTCATCCACTTCAATGAGGAGAGAATACCGGAGCGTGACGCGGTTCCGAGAAGAATTAATATCCCCCACGCATGAACGCTAATTTCGAGAGGGCTCCCCCCGTTTTTGTACGTCCTCTCTTACGGAGGAAAATGTTTCCGTGGAGGAATTAAATTTTGCAAGAATTTTGGTATCTTCTCCTTGCTGAGCTCATTTCGCAAATTTGTTCGCATTCTTCGCGGGTCTACGAAATACTATGTACGATGTATGTTTGTGAAATTTCTTTGGGGTTCGTGACTTTGTTAAGTGAGATACTCGATTCCTATTAGGGATGCTTTCGAATATCTCAAATAACCAGGATTAAAAATAGATCAGTTAAGACAATATTAAAAAAAGAAATATTGAGTTATTAATGGTTTTATAGAAGGAATAATAATTTTAGTATTTCAGTAGATGTAATAATGTTGTTGATATAATGTTTATTACCTCAATATAATACATGAATTCCTATGTTTAACTTGTGTTATTGCCTTGCATAATAATTATCACCACAATTTTTATCTCTATTACACATTAGTGACCTAATCAATCGTAGTACAAGTTTTCACGATATGAATAATTATTTAACTCCTGAGGAGATGTTAAAAGGTTAAAGGTAAAATTATGCAGGAAATTCGTGACTCGTTAAAAAGAATTTAAGAACATTTCACATTTAATGACGGATTTGACTATTTAATAGCAGTTGATCATTTTTTTTATATAATATATTTTTCACAGGTAAAAAACATAAACGTGGAAACTAGATTTCAATATTATTACTTATAAAATGAGGAAGCTATCTCTACTTCATCTTAAAAAAATACTATCAAATTATTTCGTTGTATTTCATCAAACTGACGATGGTGTAGTATGTCGAAATACTAGTACTATAGTCTTCGCACTGTAGTGAAGATTAGAAACCATCTCTTTGCAAACTTCAAAAAGCCATTTTGTTATTAAGGAAAAATTCCTTAATGACAAAATATTTCATATCAGGACTGCAAATGCCGTAGTACATCGAAACTTTTCATAATTCTGAATACTTTGTGAACAGCGAATGGTTATTTCAGCCTCTCTTTGAAGACAGCAAGTCATATTAAAGATTTTCGCCAAATTTTCAACTAGCTAGTGGGTTCCTCTTAGCGGATTATAGTTGGAAATGGTAGTTTGTCCAACGCATAGTCGTATGTCTAGATAATATTAGCCCCTGGGGAAGACAAATTGAAGGAATGGTAGGAAATAATTGAATTTCGGCGATCCTAAGTGGATTATCGGGACATCCGAAACCGTCTCCGCCATTGTAAATTAATGAGAATTAATGGATAAGCAATGGAGAGATCTACGACCGGAGCATAGAACGGCATCCTAAATTACAGACGTGAATATCCGCATCTCATTAGCATAGTAAACGTACCTTTTCCATAATAAATCCCTGCTGACGATAGGTGCCACATTTTACCTATGTGATACCGTATTAACAGCGAGTAAATTATAGTTTTTATGTTAATTTTCCCGTAGATAATATTCTTGGCTGATTATAATAATTACTGTTTATCAATGATGAATTTTATAAAGCATGTACAGACAGATGCTGACCTGGTGATACTTAGAAAACCAACTACATAAAAACTACAAAATGAACCCTGAATCTTCTTTCTCATCAGCACATTCTAAAGCGTATACAGCTCCATTTGCTAATACCGTGTGTCTTTGTAAGCCTTTCCAAAATTAAATTTACTTTGAAGACTAGTAAATCGCTTTACTTCCTCTGATTTTATAGAGTAAAATTTATTCCACTAGTCTATAAACAAATGGAATCTTCTTGGAAATGGTTATTTCATTTCCTCAATAAAATAAAGCTTCATCTTATTTGACGAATGGAATCACGTATTACCGCGATGATGAAATTCAGCCATCGTTTGGTAACATAATTTGTTTAATACGATCGAATTAATTCTAGTCAATTCTGGACAACAGATAAGATAATGCTCTTTTAAGTAAATTGCTAAATCAACGAAGGTACGGAAATGAACACAGCTCAAAGCATATCTGATCTTTCAATTAAAATTAATATAACGTAGTTTAAAAACAGTGAAATTTCAGTAAGCTATGTGAAAAAAACTTCATATATCTTGTTAGCAAATTACGAACTAATGATTCATTAATGTTAACTAATCCTCCTGAAAAGCAAGACCTAAATATTTGTAATTGCAAATAGGTCCCGCAAACTTCGAAATAATGATGCTAAAATCATAAACCACATTTTTTCCTCCGTCTTTATCTACTGCTAGAAGAAAAAGACCAACGTTATCTTCTTTCCTAAGTCTTTCTACCACTCAGTTCTTCTAAATCATATCTATTAGTTGCTTCTTTCTCTTCTCTGTATCCCCTTTGATTACACCCTTCCATTTTCTTCATGAATGAAGTCGTGGCTCTTTTCTTTTTAAGTCTCTTCAGGGAATCCATCCACCCTTTCATCGATGCTGTCATTAACGTCTCTTATTTTCCTAGAGTTTCCCTAATACTATTATCCTAATTATATTACTCTCCAATGATTTTCCTCATAGACATCTTACCCAAATGTCTACGTCATTAGCAATTCCGTGAGCGACATCCCAAGCCATCCATGCCTAAATTTATTAGTCCTCCCAGAATTAAATTGTTAGGCAATCTAATCGAAACAAAGCAAAAACCTGTTCCACAACTTCTACAAACCAAAAATACGCTCCCAGATGCTCATCGGATAGAAAACAAAGGAGTCCTATTCAGGCGCATCCATACCTACGCCCATCCGGATCCTAAGCCCGCCATAAATCTCACGCAACCATATTTCTGTCCACCGAAAGGTAAAAAGGGAGGGGTTCCCGTATTCGGACAGGAAAAAAATAAGTCCGCTAGCGAGTCCGTCCCGAAAACGCGCAGGTGAACCGTCTATCTACATGGCCCTCTTCCAGAAGGCAATCGCTCATCCGGGGCGTCGCGACGCCACCCACGCCGCTGCGGGAGGCGGTAATCCCCCCACCCCCGTAATGTAAGCTCTCGTAAAAAAACGATTCCCGAGTCCCGAAGGATTTGTTGCCGTGTAGATACACTGCGGCGATAGAGAGGGAAAGTGAACGGGAGAGATTGGAGGGGAACGGGAGAGGGAAACGAACGGCGCCCGCATGAAATTTTGAGATACGCCGATGCGCGTTTTTACGGCGTGCGGGACTCCTCTCGGAATGAATTAAAAGTGCGCGATGTCGAGTGCTGTTTTAATTTCGAGGACGCCGTTTCGAGAGGTGCTGTTCGAATGCGTATCTTTTGATGGCGGTGGTGGAAGGAGAGAGCTGTGTGCCGTTGCCTGAAGGTTGCGCTCGCGTTATGTTAAGAGGTTTCTATTGCGGGGAAACTCTTTTACAATGCCATTTGACGAAATGAGACCCCGCTGCGGATGTGCCGATTCAGGTGTTATTTGAAAAGATATGAATGGAGCCAAAATTAGACTGATCTGAATTTGATTCACGCGGAGCACATGTGCTCAATGGGAAGCTGCAATGGCATTCGGTTTCTTTTTTTAATATTTTGCAATGACGGGCAGAGATAAAAAGATTTAATAGAATACAGTGGCAAGCACATGGGCTTTGAGATATCCTTCGTATTAGAAGGATGATACTTAACTAAGCAGAAAATATCATAGATATGTAGGACCTTCCTCTCAAAGGACTACTTCAAATAAATTTTTCTTCCTCAATAGAAACTGAATTATTCTATTCAACATGAGTCATTAACAATCCTTGGGGATATTTTAACAATGTGTGCAATACCACTGAATGACCTAGGAATCCATCAAAAGTATTTCGGAACTCAATGCATGACGGTGACATTTCGTATAAGAACCGATACATTTTAATGTAGCTACTTTCAGAAATTAATTATTACATTCAGTTCCATTTTCTTTAGATAATAATTCTTTTTGAATTCATACGGATATGTTCCTCCAAAGAGATGATCATTTAAAACTATTCTTGAGCTATCCATAGAATATTTGCATATGATCATTTCATTCGAGCTATTAAAGTATCTGAACTAAGTCGATTTTAGAATTAATTTACTTCGTAAGTAATTAAGGAAATATTTGAGATTTTGAAGAAGTTTAGTGAGTATCATCTTTAATAGAAAAATTATGATGAGCCTCAGTATCTATTAGCTGAACAGCCTTGTATATATACATAAGTATTACAAATATATGAATAACATATTAAAATATGTTTAAATGCAACTCTACATTGCGTGTATCTAAATATTTATTCATAGATATTTCCCAAAGATTTCAGTTCGAATTGATAATGCGGTATGAAAAGAGACAATTAAACCTCAAGTATAATTTATCCACTTTAAAATTTGTTAGAACGCTAGGGAAAAAACGTAGTTTTCCAGGTAATCATGCGCAGTTTATCAACGGGAATGTTCGAGTCCTACACGGGGAGCATGGAAAGAAACGTAATGAGATTTTTTCCATCTCCCCGTTTTGAATACCCATTCACGTAACAGCAGAATAAGTAGGGGGAGGGCTCCCTGCAAGAGGTAATAAAACAAACAGATGAATGAATCATCAAATTTTAGTCCGGAAAATGCCCGGCTCGTAAATGGATTCGGGGCATCCCTCGTCCTTTGATGGATCAAACGTCACGTAATCCCTTTCGTGTAATAAACGGGCCTATTTCATTAAAAGGGGTAGCGAATAGTGAGTGTGCAGCCGAAAAGGAGGCTCGATATTTCATAATTAAAACGTCAGAGCCGGTTGGCAGATGTTCATCGGTCTCCGTCCCGGGCCCCGCTACCTTAAAACGGCTCCCGCTTTTCTGTTTACGCCGAAATGTTACCTTTAACCGCTCTCTTACGTTTGACGGAAATTCACGGAAGAATTAAAAAGGCCTTAATTAAAAAGTTAAAATCCAGAGGAAATTACTCCAATATTTAAGTGAAATTCCGGCAAAATTTCGGTTGATTTCCGAGCACCGAAAATGTCATCTGTTCCCAAGAGTAGATTAATGTCTCGACGTAAGATGGATGATACGAGGAGGATGTATGTATCTATCTTCCTCCGTCGTTGATCAATCTGAAATATCAAATGTTCCTTAATTATGCGCTGAATTCTCGCTAATTTCTCACTCTTCTTCTTTCTCTGCCATATTTCTTCAAGGCTAAAATTCAACAAAGGAGTGTTTAGGCTCCATCTCCCCTTAATATGGACGTAACCTATTTTAATAATAATTCCCATGTTCTTTTATTTAACTTGGATACGCAAACTCTCGCAAGCCGATGCCAAGTAAGATTTCCCATCTTTAGCGCGTACCGGGTATTGCTTGGGTAAACCATTACTTACGACGTTAAATATTAACTATGAATTATATTTTTAGAATCTAAGATTGAATCTGCTAAAGAATCATCCATTTCACTCTTTCAATTCCATAACATTACCCATTAGTCTCAGTTAATTTATGCAAAATGGAGGAGATAATTGGTACTTTTTCCATATTTTTTTTAAATCGTACTACCGGTTTTAACCGAGGACCGTCATCTTCAGGACGGTCCTCCGTTGAAACCGGTAGTACGATTAAAAAAAAAAAAAACATTTTGTGGAAAAAGTACCAATTATCTCCTTCATTTTGCATGATGGATTTCCACCATATCTCTCCCGATTCTGTGAATTTTATTCAGTTAATTTAATTATCATTGACAGCCAGGATGTAGGTCGAATTTGAAAAGCACCAAGTGATATTTTAACAGAGGATAAAATCATTATGGTAGGATCGTAATAAGCATCTTCCAAGGAAGAACCGAAAATTTTTTCTTCGTATTACATTTTATATGCTGGCTACTTCTCTGTAATATGAACGCTTTCAGGTATACGACGGAAATTCTTTATGCTACAATCGTCACTACTAACTCACTCCTAATTTTAAGACGGAAACGTATTATTAATTTGAGCACATGGAGGATGACCTTAAACTATTCTACACTGAAATAAAAATAGCTAAGTGATTCATTCTTTCAAGATACTCTCTTCAATGGCTAATATTTCATAATACTAATGATAACCGTCTTTATTCAAGCGAAATTAATACTATAGTCTCTTCTTCCATCTAACCCATAAGAATTAGACAAATATTATCATTTGACAAGATTCTTACCTATAACTCTCACATTTTAAATGTATCATTATAAATTCAATCACTCCATTCAAATGCCTCACAACGCTTTGTTGAGTTTTCCCATTATTGTGACACTTAATTGCCACTTTTTTACTTTTTCTTGCTTTGCATATTCCGAGAATTGCTTTTTAATTCACGAAGTTGCTTTTGCACTTAAATCTTTGTATTCAGATGAAATAGTCGAATCTCTTAAGAACACGATAAAATACAATGATTCATTAGTCCTATGTTTCATTTAAAAAACGTATTTCCAGTCTCAGAATAATATTATATTTTCGTAATATAATAAATAACGTTACTATGACAGGTAAGAGGAGAAAGTCATCCAAAAAAAAACATTATTTATGTGTAACATTAATATGATCAATCTTGACTCCATGGAATGGTATAACAATCATCTCAAATGAAAAGCACTTAGTAACTTCCACAATATAGTATTAATGTATTATTATCATGTATGATTGTATTATTTATGTATTATTCTTCAGACCAGTTGATACCAATACGGATGTTATGCTCAGTTTGATTTTAGAATTAAATTTCTACGCGGAATGCAAAAATATTTGTCCGTAAAAAAATATCAGGAGATGATGTTGTGTTATTCTACAAACAGAAAAATTTCTTCCTTTAACAAAATTTTGTTTCTTTTTCTACATCAGTATCGTTCCCTTGTACCCTCCCTTTGTATGTCAAAGGTCATCGATTACTTGACCTCTCATTTTTTCTTAGAATTTTGTATCCAAATGTTATGTTAAATAGATAGAACTGGATGTTACCTTTATTTCTTTAAATATAAGTTGGATGTCTTGTAATTTACGTTCGAGAATATATAATCAACTGCTTGGGCCGTGACGTGGTGGTATGGATCCATCAGGAGCGAAAGTGAAAACAAAATTTTACTATTCTGTGGTTTAGTAAAAGTTTGTTTTCACTTTCCTTCGGGAACATAGTTTGGCATAGACAAAATTTAATTTAGAATAAACTTTTTTGACATAATACTACATTTTATTCACAATTAAACTAAAATTTAACCATCTCATTTTTTAATTTAAGACAAGAATAATGGCCTTGGGGTACGGAGAAAAAAAATACGAGGGGTTTATTTGTTCCTATACGAGTTTTATCGAATGCATTTGGGTCGAAGGGCGAAAAGGCTTTGACATAGGAAGAAAAATGGAAGTTATTCGGTGAATGGGCAAAGGTGAAACTCATTCAAATCCATATCCCGGCTTCAATTTGTCACTATCAACTGTAACGATGGAAACGAAAAATGCCCACATCACAATACGTTCTTTCTAATATATGGCCCCGTATAGGAAAGTTGTTGAAGTGGTAAATTCTCAGAATTATCTTCAAATTAAAACATCCCGAATGCTATCATTTCACATCAAAAAATATAAACTAATCTACTCCAACGAGGTACATTTACTGTGAAAAAGTAAATTCCCTAACATAGTATTTATAATACGTAATTAAAATATAACTAAAAAAAACTGTCAAGGATTCAAATTTATCTAATCGATTGAAGACATCTGATTTTTAAATCAATGGAGGATACATGCAGTTAATAAGGTAATAATTGATATTATTAATATCACCTAATTAAATATCTAATATAATAATCATCTCCTATATTAAAATCCACACATATATTTACATAATTTACATATAAATATATTTTGCTAATTTTGTAGATTTATATCTACATATAAACATTTATACTAAAAAAAATATTTATGGATAATTTTTTTCTCTTTTATCCAAAAATATTATAAAAGGATCTCTAACTTTTCACTCATATGCAAAGCACAGACATATGTAAATATCCATTTCTGAATAGAGAGATAACTAAGTAAAAGCATTTACCTGAAGAAGTTTTCGAACCTTTTCCCATGCCTTAAATATTTTTATGAAGGGAATTGATAAGGATTTTATTAACTGTGAAAAATGTGATACTGTATAGAGTCAGTTAAGTGTACAAATAATTGAATATTAAAATGTTCCTCAAATTATATAACTATGTAAAATATTCGAAGTTGTAAACGTCATCGGTTAAATTGACAATTATATTTGTAATAACATTGTATAATTTGTCGTATTATTGCTACCAGAAGAATACCTTCTGGCCTATTTGTATTCATAACATATAAATAAACAAATAAGAGGCAAGACTGCCGAATATATTGAGACAATATGAATGTTGACAAATGAATGAAAATAAATATTGATCTTATTGAAAATTGAAATTTTTCAATCAAAATAAACCGAAATTATTTCATTTTCAATAACATTACTGCGAACTCGTGTAAAGAAAATAAATTGCACGATTATGAAAAAGCGCATGTCGACAACTACAAACCGAAGTACGTCCCAAATATGTACGAATGAGGTGATTTAAATACGTAATGGATCAACTCCGAAATTCACCGATAGCTGGCAGCATTAACGATACATCAACATCCGGCGGAAATAAATAAAACCTCGCGAGTTCCTTTGATATACGCGGCCGGGAGAGAGGACGAGCAAATATGCCAGATAAAATCACCCTGATTTATAGATAATTCCCGATGTCACCAACGGAACTCAATCACGAGTCCATCTTCCACTCTTTCCTCCGCCCTCGGGGATTTTCTGACATTTCGCATCCCTTCTCATCGACCATATTTATCTTCCCGTTAATAGCCCACGTGCAGCGCCTCTGCCGGCAGATCGGGTAATCAACCGGATCGCCGAAAACGAAACAGCGAGATGCAGACGAGATGGAGTCGGAAGATGGAGGAGCGGTTTGGGGCTGATCTGGTTGCGGTTTCCCTTTATTTTCGATCCGGACGCCCACGGCGATGGGGACCATAAAGGAACGAAAGTTTTGCGCATTTTTCCCACCCTCTCTCTCTCTCTGAGGCTAGAATGGCTTATGTATTCCGGGTACGTTCTAAAGTCAATATTGGGAAACGCTGGTTGGGCAGTCGCGCGGGAGAACATCATGCGAGTCCCGCAATTTGCTCAAACCGAATTGCTTGTTCTATGCCGCCGTTCCATATTGGATCCTAAACGGGGAGCGCGAGGTAGTTGTTTTTTCCGGCCCTCATCTACCTCCCGATTGGTCGGGCTAATTCACTTAGAGGGCACGGGGACAAATTGTGGTCACGTAGGATGGGATATGAATGTTCCTGTTTTTCCCTGGAGGCCGTGTGTGCGGAGTTGTTTAATTTTTATACATGTAGATTAGAGGTTCCGACCGGATGGATGCGAATATATTTCTCCCCCACGGTCGTCTCCTTGTTAGCTCGTCAAGGTTCAATTTACGGGGGAATTATTCAAGTGAGGCGGAATTCTTTTGTCGGATCATTAGTTCCCGATTGCTCAAGCAAGCGAACTTGGGGGCGAAAATGTAACAGGTCTGTTTTGGGTTTTTGGTATGCATAGATTTTGGTGCGGCGGTATCCTTAATCATGGATTCATTTCCAAAGCACAAGTATATTTGAGAATAAAGAAAAGAAATGGTAATAAGAGGTGAATCATACAGTATGCATCAAAGAATCACATAAAAATATATCTGTGTTGTAACATTTCGTGAACAGTTCTAATAAGACGCATTTCCAACAAACAAAGATGCAACGAGCTCCAATACCGTGTACAAAAATAACAATATTTGCCATTATCTCCTTTACTCCTATATCGAAATCTGAACGCCTGAATTCTGCAACCGTCCACACATCGGAGTGTGTCATGGGGTGCTTGCTCTATATATACATTTCCCTTACCATGCTATCACGCATAGTTGGCATAAAAAATGAACAGTTGATAGGACGTCAATTTCACTATTATCTGTTGCCATATTTTGCCAACCTATAAAATAGGAAGGAAAAATAATTTATTCTACCTTTTCCGAGGAAGTATTATCACTGGATTAATTATGATAGAGTTAATTTTACACCATTTTATTTATTTCTAGTAATTCTCAACCTGTCTGTGGTCTTCTGGCAGTTCTAAAATATTACTTTCAGTATCCTAATGTTTGTCTACAGCAATCTCATTAACTTAAATAATTTAATTTAACTATCATATGATAATTCATGACGTTGATTAGCAGCTGAAAACATAATTCAATTCACAAACTGAGATATGAATATGAACATTAGGCAGGCACTGAACTCATATTAATTTCTGAGAGGATAGTAACGGAATATAATCAGAAAGACTAGATTAGGGCTCTTATTAAAGCAATGACACTCACTTAATTATTCTTCAATCTAATTAGATTAATATTCGGCAGTAACATGGTAACCTATTCGTATAGCTTCCATTCGCTAAACCGACGAGTAGCGTATGGTCTTAACGCTTGATGTAAATATAAAGAACATGTATTGCTTTTCTGAGACTCGAACTCGGTCCTCCCAATCAATACTGCTTCTCTGGATAATGGTGCTACAACAGCGTAGGACTTTCTCCTTTGATGCAGATGTAGCTCGTCTGAGTAACCGCACTGTAAGTGGGAGATCTGGGTTCCAGTCCGGTCTACCTCAGACTCCTTCTCTTTCGATATTTCCTCTTCATTTGGCGGTTCATTCACCTTGTCAATAATAAATGGGAGGGCGAGAATTTCACATCTCATGCGCTCGATGGAAATAAAACGACTCACGTCGTTCCATAACGAATCATCAACGTATCTTTCATTCCAGTCGCAATAAATCTACGCGTCGAAACGTTCCGCGAGAAACGTATCAAGATTTTAATTGCTCACCTGCGAGGCATCATACAGGAATCATTACGCCCTTAATTTTAACGAGGAGTCTGCGAAAAGTTGGAAACAAAAAGGTCTCCGTCAGTGGGACTGTGGTGGAATAGGGCTTCATCATTCATGCGTGCCAATTTACTCGTATCAAGGGGTCCCCGGCCGTTTCACGGTCGAATATTTCATGTATGGACAATTCCAAAGGGGACCCTATGAATTATTTAAAATGAGGCGTGACCTACTTACGCAGTGTGTGTATAGGCATTTGCTCCTTCCGCCGGTCCCACAATCGGATAAAGGCAAATGGCCGCCTAAAGAAAACAGATACCCATCCAGCGAACGGTCGGTCTAAGAGGCGCTACCTCAATTCATACGATTCGAATACCAAATGGGACTGGGGAGTGGAAGGAACGTGTATGAGAATATAGTGCTTTCGTCGAGGTTGCTGAGATATACGGAAATCTATTTATTAAAATTGGAGATCGGTATGAATTTTTTAACGATGTTTTATCGGCATAAATATAGTTATTGATTTACAAACAAATGTTTTATGGTAAAATAAAATTAATATACTCAAAATTTACTTCGTAAAAAAGGACATCTTGGAAGAAAAACAACTTAAACAACGAAAGTTCCCCAATTACTTTAGGAACTACCAGTTGGTTAACTGGTGAAGGATCAGGCCTACCCAGAGATATCAATACGTTGACGAGACCAGTATTCAATAAAATGATCTTCTAGCTTTCAAAGTTCTTCTTCTTTCAAAAATTTTTATATCTACGTCTAAAATTAAAATTTTAATGAAAAATTTTACTTTCCAGTAGAAAAACTGGATAGTATGTGTAAAGATACACTATTCATAAATTTTGTAATTAACTTATAATCCACAGAAATATAGATATTGAGTTTCACCTAAAATGTTATGCCCCCATCTAAAGTTGAACTCGTATAAAAATATATTTACTTATTAGAAGTATACACAGGGAAAATGTATAAAAATAAAGGAAACCTTCACAGAAAAATATATAGTAAATCTTTCAGTAAAATATATTGTTAGCTCAAAGTATTACCATATACTCACATATTGTAAAATCACAGATTTGCTGTGAAACTCAACGAAGTCAAACTTGTCCATATTAATTTTATTGCACTATAATTAGAGTGTAAAATGGCCAATGATCCTGAACAGGGAAGTATGCGACGACAAGGGAAAAACAGAAGCATTTTCGGAAAAAAATTAACAATTTTATAGTTGTATTCCTTTTATAGAGATGCATGAATGATAAATTCAATTAAAAAGCATATATTATGATAATATTGAGAGTAAAACTCCTCTTTTATTTCTGAAGTGAATCATCTGTGTCCCAAAAAATATTTTCAATCTTATTATGGTAGAGATTGATACAACGCACGACAAATTCCACAAAAATCTTTCCTGCCAAGTAACGAATACATAAGTTTTCTAAGCAGTGCGTATATTACGAACTGAATATCAAAGATTTTATTCAAATACTTTCCGTACACCGGTGCTTGTCAATTTTCCTCATTTACTTTTCCGCCGAATATTTTTAATTAAGCGAGTTTTTTATTTTATAAATTCCTTCTCGCACTACTGCTATGTTTCACAATTGTTATCTCACTCTTCTCATCTCCAAAATAACGTCATTTGTTGTAGATAAGCCGTTAATCACTGTCAAGTAGTTAAAAAACAAATTGTCATCATCATCATGACGACTTTATATAAGAGTTGCTAAAATATGTAGAATTCACATCTCCATGTCCATCTCTTATACGTAAACACGCACATATTCATACGGATATACATGTACATATGTGATGGGCATTAGAACAATGGATTTAACGCTTGGAGTCGGGGAAAATGAACTCTCTCGAAATGAGCACTGCCCTTTCGGAACTACTGCTACCCACTCAACTGAAATGTTAACATATGCAATGAATAACTAAAATCGCGACGAGCATGTATGCATTGGGAAATCTTCACTATAGCTGTACCAGCTGTACTTTTCTCGCCTCAAATGTGTCACTGGGAGTAGTGACGAGTACGTTTCTGAAATTTTAATTTCCGCCATCGCCCCAACGTGTATATTGAAGAACTAGATGATTCCTCTTTGAAGTACTAAAAAACGCCGGAGGTGCTGCAAATTGGATTTTTTTTTCAATTTTTTTCCAGTCTTTTGAGGGAAGATGGCTTAATTTAGGTCGCACTTCCTCTTTTCTCTCGCATAAAATTAATTTCTTTTATGACAAAGTTCTGCTTAAATGAAATACTATTAACATAGATATATTGAAAATGTTGTATATCGTTCTTTTCTAACTTTCTCTGAAATTGTTTAATAGTTCATAGAATTTAATTCCATAGTTATCTATTTGTTGCGCATTTTATTGGAAGTGCATACCATTTTTGTGTAAGTTATCTAAGATACTGATATGTGTTCTATGTCTCTCGATCTAGGTAATGATGATGACAGTTTTTAACAACCTATAGTCAATTCTTTCGGCATAATTTTTCACACACCTCTACTTTGTAGGTATTTTCCTGCGGTGAATATTTTTTGATGAACTTCCCTTAGGTTTTTTAAATCCACAACTAAAATTTTCCTATTCGCTGTTTAAATAAGCACTTGCTATTTTTAGATAATTAGGTCAATTTTTAATTGATGATGAAGGTAATGGAAAGGATACATTAAAGTCATCATTTCGCACAAAATGATGAATTTATATGTTTTATACAACACTTAATTGGTGATAAATATATAATTCTTACAGAGATGCCGATAAAAAATTAAGAAGTTACAACATGATAATATAGTAATTGCAGTAGACGTCAAAGTAAATTTAATTTAAAATATATGTTTTTCTGGGTAGGTTAGCAAAGAAAGCAATCTAGTTCACTAGTTGTCTAACCGTGCATTATGTTGAAAAGGAAATGTTATGACAGATACTCGACAAAATATTCATACTTTAAGGGCAAAGAAAATCGACGAGTTTATTGTTACCGAGAAAATAAATTTATTTTCAAATTTTGTATGATATCATACTTAATTCTGCTACATCTTAATTCAAGATAATTATAAAAATTTGAAAACTCAACAAAAGGAAAATATCAGTAATGGAATTTAGAGTGTCTAAACGGTATTCTGCTTGTAATTTATTGCCTTATTTTCAGGCATATGTATGTTTAATATATTCTAAATCTATCCTCCCGTATTTTTATTGTATTTCATTTCTCTATATTTCTGAGCTGTATTTTTATACGTATTGTTTTTTTTATTTTAATGTCTTTTCTCCGGTTGAGAAATTTCAGTGGAAAAGATTTTATCCCCACAACTTAAATCTTTCTTTCTTTTTTCTTTGTGAATGTTTGTAAATATTACGATTATTATTATTACTAAACGAGGTTAGGTGGAATGATAATCCACAAAAGACTAACTTCGCCAGTAAAGGATTCTTTTTTCTATTTATTTATTCTTTCATAGTCCTTCCTCATGAATACATTTGAGTAGTCTCCGTAAATTGCCCGATATCCACGCAACCAGTTAATCCATGGCCATCGCTATGAATTCAGCCGTGCTATCATCATCTAATCTTGCTTAGTCTTTTAAGTTCTCTGATCTCCTTTTCTATCCAATCCCATTGTGCCCTACACAAAGTCATCTTCGTTGACCTCATTTTCCTCAAGTTCTACTCAGGGATGAGCGTAACCCATAAAGGTCTTGAATGTATTCCTCCCATACTAGATTTTTGCCTTCGAAACCGCTGTTTTTCCTCCCCTTTGTATGTCTACTTCAACGTGTGCTGTTAACCTTTTATCTTCTGCAATACATGCCTACTTATGCATTCAATACATTTAGGTATTCAGTAATTTCTCATATGATGAAACGTGAACTATGGAAGATAAAACGTTTTGCGAAACTTTGGTGGCATCGTAAAAATGTATTTATATTGTAAATTCCACATTAAAATAATAGTATAAACATAAAATTTTGTACTTATTCCAAAATTAATTTGGTAAAAATTCCTCATTACACGATTTACTATTTTAAGTTAATTTTCTAAATTTCACCTACAATTTTAAATAGTTTATAGTAAAGATATGATTATGGTAACATGTTATTACAGAAAAACTTTCGCTGCATTTTGTAGCTGAAATTAAATTTTACGTAAGATAATAACTTAAGTAAATAAGAAAAGAGTAACTATTCCACTTTATATGTTGCTCTTTTAGATATGGTCAGAAAATCTTTCGATTTTAGCCACACAGCTGTTTTACTTTATATATAATTTCAGTGTTTCCACTATAAATAACCGATTTTCATATTTCACTGATAACCAGTAAATAAACCATGATAAAAATAATTGTAATATTTACTATTTAGATTTTCATAGCCTTCACGCAATGAAGTGGGTTTCCTTAAAATATATTTTCCGGATACCTTTAACTCATCTCGATTGAAAATAAATGAATAAATGTTTGACTCATCTTACTTATTTCGAAAAGTTAACCTACACTCTTTAAGATAAAGTTCTTTTGTAGTAATATTATATATTATTACATTACTTATACCATAACGTTCAAAAAGTTTGGGAGCTCATTAAACGTAGTAGTATTTCCTGAAATGAACGCACAGTAAAGAATAAAGAAGATAGAAAGATAGATGTATAATAAGCAAATTTGTGACCGTATGAAATATCAAAATTAAAGATTTCGTATCATACAAAATTTTGAACATTTATTTTATGCTGCTCCTTGACAACTTTCTTATCTTAAATTTTTTAAATACCATCTCGGATGCATATCATAATCGTTTAATAAAAGGTATTCCATATTTAGAGATAATTATAATCTTCTATAAACTGCAACGTTGAAAACTAAGGATACTAAAATCAAAATTCTTCAAAAAATGCCACTGGAAAGGTATCACAATGCAATTCAATCATAAAATACTTTGAATTCCTTAAGAATGAGCACTTGAGACATTCGATGAAGAAAACGTATGCTCCGCTGACCGTGACACAATTATTTCCTTTAATACTCAATAGCTATATTTTTCTTTAATATATTCTTCGATAAATACGAGATACGAGACGATAAACTTCTCACTTAAATTGCAAAAGACGTAATCAGCCCATACCTTTTCCCTTCTTTCTCCGTAATTAATTGATTTACTTGAAAAAACTGTCTCATTAGATTCCACTCGACCTATGTTATGGAAGATAACTGAACTATATTGAAATGCAGAAAGGTAGTTAAAATTTCTCTTGCTTTATTTCTAGTAGAAATTCTCAGTTTTCGCGAGATCTGCTATGCTCACTTATAAAAAACACCTTGGAACTTATTTCTCTTGATAAAGTTAATTCCTTGTGTCTTAATGAGAGAAGAAAACGGTTTTCTTATATTTATTCCTCCTTGCTTAAAGTTCAAAACGGTAATTTTCTCAAAGAAATCGCGCGAAACCATTGAGAAGCATAAAAGTAAGTTTGAACTGTTCAAACATACCACTTTCATAGGCCTGCTTAATGTATCCACATGCGGAACCCAAGTTTTTACCCTAATTTTGCATTGAACATATAAAAGTATTTTGCATTATTTGAGAGCATGTGCAAATATGCATTTTTTTTTTAAATCTTCAATAATTATTAGACAGAAAATTCTGACTAGCCGGAATTCTAACCCGGGAGTGCTAGCACGCTAACCACTCCGCCACCGCAGTCGGTATTATTTCATATAATAAATATATGCAATATAATTCATATTTACAATTAAATTTGTAATTTAGTTCATATTAATTATAAATATATTTGCAATGTATGGAATGTGATTTGATTATATTTATTTATTTGATAGATGAAAAAGAAAAAAGTAGGATATTTTGACACTCAATTTATTCTATTTCACGAAGTTATAAACACATTGAAAATTTAAGTACGCTAAATAAGTTAATTTAATTTATTTCTATATCATTTATCTTTTTTCCTGTTAGTATTTTTAAATAATGATTCCATTTATGATATAATAAGAACCTTTATTTCCAAAAAACAAGACTTCTGCGGCCCGCAACCAATATTCATGATTCCTATGCGGTCCTACATCAGCTCTCGTAGATTGTGATGGCCAGCGATTCACGACATTGTTATCAAGAAGCACTGCGACATCATGCAATTGATAACAGTACACTTTGATCGTTCTTTTTCATTTGCAGAAAAATGCATGATATTGAAGATCTAAGTCCCAGATGTTTAGCTCCCATTTCACCTGTCATTAAAATTTCCTGAAAAAAATAGTGACATTTCAATCTTATGCCAGTCATTAATTTGCATTTTAAACGTGTATCTTTCAATCTAATCGTGATAAAAGATGTAGTGACAACATTCTCTGTATCGTTCCCCGCCATTTTTCAGCCAGAGAAATTCCAGATCAAAATGCAATAGTACGATATGTCCCTCGTTCACAGAGACAATTTAGTTAACGCAGATATATTAATTCAATAAACGTAAAAGGGTCTCTAGAAATGAAATACTTGAAGAAAATTATGTATAAGTAAAAATTTTCAATAAAGTAAAGAAGAAAGAAAAATCATGCTGGTGTTTCCTATATCAGCTTGGATATCCTCAATAAATGCTTCGTATATGCATGCATTGCTATGCACTTTAAATGCTTCAATATTATGTAAATTTTATGGCAAGAAAGCGAGACCAATGTTAAGTAAGGCAAATTACATTACTTCATAATGTGTTTCTTATAAAGGTGCAAAGTAGAATATTGCCGCACATCTTCCTCTCACCCATGTTGTTCACGTATTTAGGTTATATGTTCATGAAGTTACATCTTATGCCTGCGTATCAATTATAAGTCTAAAAATTTTCGTAGGTACCGTATTATCAAAAAAATTGTTATACCTTTAAGCAATTGTAATAGTTCATGTATTTGTGGTATTTTTTGGCGATTATATGAAAATAATTTTAAATATTTTATCAATCAATAATAATCTTCATTCATCTTACGATTAACTTCGCTACTGAGTAATGAAGATTGTTTATATAACTTTCAGCAATAGTAAGGATGTATTTCGTACGCTGTTTTCACTAAAAATATCTTTAAATATTTAACTCTGTGGGCGAATTGCTCCTCGAATAAAGATTGCTTCAATAATTTTAAGCAATCGTAAAAGTATAGTTCGTTGATTGATACGAACAGAAGATAATTTCTCTAAATATTTTCTCTTTACGCAAATGGCTTCGCGAATTCAGATTTTTCGATAACTTTAGGCAGTGTAAAGAAAGGAAAGTTGGGACAAGACTGCTAAGGAATTAGAGGTTTAAATTCTCCAATAGCCGTTTTTAAACTCGGAATCGTAAAGATATATTTCGAACATTGGCGCGTTTAAATTAAATTAACTCGAAATTAACAACTATCTGTAGAAGAAGTACTTTTTAGTTTGTTAAGATGAACTGTTACAACATTAAGGCCCCATTGGTAAAAATTTTATCTCTAAATATTTGAACTCTTCAGACAAATAGGTCCACGAATGAAGAGCTGAGTGCATTTGGAAAGACGAACCGAATCCCGCAATATTTGTACATTTCAGACCGGCAGACGTACTCCGACCTTGATTCAACCGTTGTATTGGGTCAAAAGGTCAGCTAAAAGCGTGTCTTCCTTGAGCCTCTAATGTCTCTCCCAATTCTAGTTCCTCGGGAGTCGGGAGAGGGTGCTGGAATCGGTGTCGAACGAGTCTTCTGGTGTTGGATCACTAAATCACACGGACCACCCGTTGAGGCTGTAAAACGTCAAAAGGGGAGGATGACGTGACCGAGCCAATGTTTTCGGTCGTAGCGGTCGCGCTAACCGCCTGCGATGGGTTAAGTGTCCATTTCCGTGTCTGTCAAGAGAGTCGTTTCGACCGTTTTAGCTTTAGCTATATGAGTGTGTGCGTATCTCTTAAAAGAGCGATGTCTTGAAGCGTATATACGTTGAACGAGATGGCAAGTTCGACTCAGGACATATTCTTACGTAATTACCAAGATTGTATTTTCTTGATTATAACTTAGTGATTGTATATTCTTGATAATACTTCATTGATTGAATGTTCTTCTTTTTATTTCTTGATTGTATTTTCTAGAGAGTTTTTTAGCAAAAAAAACGTGCTGTCCACGTGACTATCCGGAGCCCGGGGTATTTTATTAATTCTATTCTGTTGATTATATTTTGATATTGTGATATTATTTTATAACTCTACTTATACTTTTATTGTAAACTTTTAATGGGAAAACACCCGTAATAAACATATTATTATTATTAGTAACAGTAATCAAAACGGAGACTGTAATTAATGAAAGGATTGAAGAGTAGAATGAAAGAGCCACATTTTGGGCGAAAGAATCGTAAATAATAAGTTTCCACTCTTAAACAAAAGAGAAATACTCCAAGATTATCATTGAAGAAAGGATCAAAAGTGTAAAGTTTAAACTCCGAAATAAAAGAGAAATAATTTTAACGAAATTAAAGAATTTACCTAGAAAAGTTTTAGAATCTTTTTCCCCTTCCTGAAATGAATTTATGAATAGAATTAAAAGGATTTTATAAACTGATAAAAATTTAATATGGTATATAGCTAGTTAATATATTTATAACTGCATTGTTTAATTTTTTCATGTGTGAAATATTTGAAATTGTTAATCAAATTTGTCATATTGGATATATTTTTGTAGTAACCTTGCATTATTTCTTATATAATATGTCTTCGGGATATTTTTTGAGGGATATTCCGTCCAGCTAAATAAAAGGCAAGGATTTTTTTTCTATTTACTCATCGAATGACTACCACCTCCGTTGCTGTCTTTTTTTAGTCATTGCATAATTATAAATAATTATTAAGAGTTAAGTAACTGAAATTATCTCTACGTGAAAACAAAACAAAACTGATATTCTGTGATTTTTCTTTATTGCGCGTATACTAAAACTAACGGAAAAAATTTTTCCAACGTTATATACTTACAAAAAACTTAGAATAATAAGGATCAATGTTGTTAACTATCTTCGCTGGTTTTAGGAATTGTTAAATTTTATTTGACATGTGTTGCCTACACTTCAAATATTGTTGTTGTTAATTATGGTGGTACTTTTATACGACATTTTTTATAATTTTGGTAAAATCATACGAAATTACTTGCTCATAGTTTTATGAAACGTAGAGTTATTTGGAGGATCCGTAACGAGAGTTACCATTAAGATTATGGATGAGAATGTTTTAGAAAATCGAACATCCGATAATGAAACCTCGTGGAAAATTTAGAGCATTATGCAGGATTTTCGCCTAACAAGCCAGAAAGTTTCCTGGAGGTAAAATCGCACGAATGAATTGCGTGAGGAAAACATTAGAAAATAGAGTCACTCTAATCTACTAAAGTGAAGCAAACTCTGGGGAGACTCGAGAACGCCTGAGGGATAAGTAAACATCGTTATTACTTTTACCGAGAGCGATAGTTAAATGATTCAAGAACGTATCCAGAAGGAGAAAATACATAAAACACACCCTTTCATTTTCTCTGCTTTTCCTATCTCAGAATGTGCAGGACTCTGAAATATGTTCTTCTGTTTATGAATCCTGTATCAAATTTCATAAAATTTCTCAGTATTTCTAGGCAGTCTCCAAAAGGACCAAATGTATATCGATATCTTTCGAGTAGATGAAAGAATGATTCCGGCAAATAATTAGCAATTATCCAGACTTCTAGAAGCTATTAGCTAATTCACTACTAAGTTTCATTTACGACAGTTTCTCATCACATCCATTATCACATGAAAATGATAATAATACTATTATCTTTATCACTATCTTCATAACAACTCACTTCCAGAAAAATAATTACTGTATTAGCTCGAAAATAACGCGACCCCGAATTTAACGCGACTCCGAAATTTTCATAAAGATATTTAGAAAAAAAATAGTACTCCTAAAATAATTCAAAGAAAGTAAAATTCAATCAGATAAGTATTTACTTAGTTAATTATAGCTAATAACACAGGATACATTCATGTCAATAAAATTAAGTAATGTAAAACAAAATTAATGTTACGTAAGTAACAACAAAAAACGGAAATGTTAATTCAGAATCTGAACTGTTTTCAGAATGAGAACTCATTGATGTCACATCAGTATCATCAGTATTTTCATTCACGCTTTCAGTTTCCCACAAAATGTCATCTTCCGTCCCATTTAAATCATTGTAAACATTCGGTCACGTTTCAAACTCTGTAGGAAAATTTCCTGGTTTATATTACATTCCATTACTTAAACACTGAATTTAGCGCGAGTCGATTTTTTAACGGAAAATAAACGGTCAAAAAATATTGCGTTATATTCGGGCTAGTACGGTAAATACGGATCAAGAATATTTTTTATAAACCTGTATCATTCCAGCTCCACAAACTACAGCACAACAGTGTCACACTCACCCTACAGTACAAAACACACTTCTCCAACTTTGTCTTCCTTCTTCATCAACTAAGATGATCCACTTTCAATCATTTGGGGCTTGTCTAAGTCATTAAGTCTATCTTGTTTCGGAGATTAGAGTTATTAAGGTTAATGTTCTGGGATCTGGGGAGAAAAGGATGAGCGGCGCTAGGAGTTTGGCCACTGGGGATTTGAAGAAACAACCTTGATGCTAACAACTGCCATGGTCATGGACACTGAGCTCTTCTCTCTTCCCTCTGCAAAAGAGGGTCGTTTGCCAAACTCATCACTATAATGCTCCGAGTTCTGACTATAAAATACCTCGCTTTCCCACATGTGGGCTCGTTCATGAATCTTCGCGCACAGTCACAGTAATTGCTGGACAATCCATAACGAGACTGAAGCTACGTATCAACAGATCGGTACTATCGACTAATCTATATCTTCAAACATTCACAATACTGAATAAAATAAATTCAGCGATCCATAAGAATTCCACATACGTCTACATTTGCAAAATGCATTATTTACATGAACAGCTTCCCGTTGAGGATAAATGAAATTGGATCAAATTTTCCAATGCTCGTCAACATGTTAATATTACATGAATATTTCTCTTTCATTAAATAATTCAGGCAATAAATAAATTAAATTTTCATGAATAAAAATTAGACGACTTAGTTTGTATTTTATAATATATATCGGTATTTTCAGAAATTTTCGGATTTTAGAAAAGAAAAATATCCCTTCCAAAATGTTAGTAAATATTTTATGAACACATCCGTTATGCCTTTGGATTTCGTTTGAACGTCTTCAGACCTATTTATGGTTTAAATACAACTCAATAAAATATGTGAGAATAAATCAATACTTATACCAGCACAAAAATGGCAACTAAATTTCAATTTCTTGAGATTTCATTCCAAAAAATGGCATAAAATTTTAAATAAATTAGTTTTTTAATTTTTCTAGTTATTCTCCATGTTTTATACTTCTCGTATTTTTTCAATTCTGTTTCAAATAAAACTTCCTTTGATCAATCGTCAAAAACAATTATGCCCTCTAATTTATTTCTAGTTCTAATATTTAATATATCTCTGGTCAAGCTACCATCATTGTAGATAGAATTCGATCCAGAAGAATAAAAATAACAAACACATATGAGTAAAATATGTCAGCAATTATATACATTCATAAAACGTACGTGCTTTATTTCATTGGAATTATGTTATAGAGCGTTTGAAGTGGAAAAAAGAATGATTTCAGCTATCAAATTTGGTGAAGTTCAAGCTAGCGTTGAAGTAAACCCTCAAATCCTGTTATCCGAAGTAATCTTGGAATTGCTCGATTCCATTTGGTCTCCCAAAAATAACATATGAAATTTGGCATATGGAGATAATACGTTTGATGTGAAAGCGCCCACGATTACACCCACACTCTCGCAAAGATTTCATTTCTGTAATAGCCTGCAGGTAGAACCTCATAACGTGTACATTTCTCTTGGAATCACGAACTCGATTACGTCCTGAAATATTACTTTCTCTAAAACACGAGTATGCAGGAAATTTTAATATCGTACGAGGAATGTTTACTCAGATACTATCATTCCATATCACACCGTAACATTCCGTTAGTTTTCACGTAAATCATTTTCTGTTATTCCTCATATATTAAAGAATTGTTGGTAAATGTTTCTCTTTTACGGAGCCTTAGGACGATCTATGTCTCACATACTTAGATATTAATGTCTATTCGAAGTAATTTCCAAATAAACGAGGGCATTTTATTTTTTTAATAACTGCTAGAGGTCCATATATCACTCAAGCCCCAAGAATTTCCCTTTCATATCACGGGGAGCAATATATCATATGGATCACTCGGATATTATCTTTTCCCAAAAGTTTTTCTGACTTCTTTCCCAAGCCTATGAGACATTTCTAAGCGTATGGTGCTCAGAGCGAGATGGAATGAGAGAAATGTTTGTTTAATCTGACACTTTTGTTTGTCTGACACTTTCAGCATTTTTGTACCATCTCTCACTGTCATAACGGTTCAGAATATTGATCTCCTTTAATTAATTGCTTTGGTTTTGACTAGTTGTTAAACACAAGTTTAATTTTGGAAATTTCAACAGCATTTCATGTTAGAGGATATAGTTTGAGCTGTGGATTTTATCAAAGGAGTGTACTAAACTTAAAGTTACAACTACAGGAAACGTTTTCCTAATTCTCTAGAATTATGAAATGAGTAGGTTCCACCAAATATAACTGGAATAAATTGGCTCAACTTTAGATCCTATTACATTTTAAAGAGTAATTTGAACGTCAATCGCAGTGTCACAGTTCTTAGATAATCTACAAATCCGTTAATCTTGCAATTTTCCCAAACCTAATAGAATTATAGCTTAGTAGGATCCACTAATGGTTTAAAGACACGGCATTATATTTATATTTTACCCAATATAAAATAATTGAGACATTTTATACACTTATGCCTTTATTGACGTTAAAAAATAAATCTAACTGAACTTAATAACACGTAGCTCAATTCAGCCCCTAAATTCGTGAGGCACAAATCTAACATTTCAAATATTTATCGAATAAATGAGAACATTCTCGTAGCACTTGGCTCTGGCTTTTGGTGCATCATCCATTCAGTTTATCTCACGTATCAAATGACATCTGTTGAGATAACATCTGGCAGCGAACGAGGCCGAAGCGGTTTTATCCGGACTCGTTTGTACCCCTCGTGGGCCCCTGAAGGCGCACATATTATTTAATACGCTGCAAACTGTTATGACCGAAAGTAAAGTGATGCAAGTTCCTCTGTCCATTAAACGCCATCGATAATTACACGATAGTAAACGTACTAATCAGATTAACACATTCAAAACCTCTAATTATGTAATTCTCCTTTCATTCTCGGAATTTGATGCATTCGTAAAGAGGGATTTCGGATATTTACGTCCATGATATTTAACCCCTTCCGCTACGAATTATATTATGAATACCCTTATCCACTATTTCATAAAATACCAGTTCTGCAAGTATATTTTAGATGGTTTATCATTTTCACTTTCAAAACATTATACAGTTACCCTACTTAACGTTACAATAATTTAACTATAATGAAAAGTGTAGCTCGTTATCAGAATTAAATTATTGTAACGTTAGTTTATGTTAGCATCTACTTAGTTTAAATGGTTGAACTTAGGTATCGTTGCGTATTTTATGAATATTAGCCCTTTAAGAGAGCAAATTTATTGACATAAACAGACAAAATTAATGCTTATATCATATTAAGTAGGAATATAACCCCGAATGGAAACCCGAGAGACCAGAAAAAAGCTGATTGAATATAAGGTACTGCTGTATCATGTACACATCATGTATGTATGTATTTAATTATCATGTTGGTATTGTGCATATTTATGTATATATAATGTACTTCTTGTGTTAATTTCATGTATGTATACGACAGTCAATTGGCGTAGGATAGACTGGGGCAAGTTTACAGAATTTTTCAAATACTATTTTTCTATTTTTAGTTTTATCACTTATTGATCCGTTTTTATATTCATTACGCTTTATGTTGGTGCCTTTTATGTGCCTTAGATTATCATATTTCATTCAGTTAATTGCGTTCTTGGTGAAGAGGAAAGTTAACACTAACTTAAAAATTATGTAATTTAACTTTAATTTAATAAGGCTGCTAACCATTGGAACCTATATACATATCGCACTGTAGAACTAGTTACTTAATTAAACGTAAGGTAAGGAATGTGCTGAATAAGGAAGTATGTGGGACAATAAGTGAGCAATTGTTTTCACCGGTCGAAGCTGATAATGAACCAAGTAATAAAGTCATGCTCTCGAAACATTGCGTACGAATTAAAACCAGAAAAGGTGAATAGCTCCTTTCAAGAAAGGTCTTCTTTGCAAAAGGCAGAGTAAATTAACCCGAGAAAGAATATTAAATCCAGTAGATTTCGTAAAAGAAATACCATGTTTTCCGATTAATCTCTAGTGAAAAAGCCAGAAAATCTTAAGGACTTAGGCCCTGATAAATAGATAGAATAGATACAATCAAACGAAAGAAAAATTAACAAGAAAGAAAATAAATAAAATTTAATTTTTTTCATAAAAAAATATCCTGTTTGATCCTAAATCACAGCACTTTAAATTTTAAGAAGCGGAGATGGAGGTATCTTTATATATGGTAAAAAATCGTCTCAGAAAAGAATAAAAATTGAATTTATAAAATATTATAATTTTTTATGGTAGTTAAAATTTTGTATTAATAATAGAAACCCATGGAAATGATTTTGGTCATTCTCAGCTAACAGATATTTAGAGAAAAACCAAGGGTACTAGAGAACGCGCAATAGACTCGGAGCGGAAGGGCAAAAACCAAAGATTAAATTAAAATGGATGATAAATTCATTTGATACGAGAATGAAAAGAATAAAAATTATCTTAATCTTAGGATTGCAAAGAAACCTACATTACATTAATTCGACAATATTAACAAGCAATTAATTTATATTTGAATAAAATTCCATTCTAAAATTCCCTAAAAGTTTAAAATCAACTTTTTAGAATATTTTGCTGAATTATAAACACACTTTAATTTTATAGAAGCGATTGGATGTTTTCATGAGAAAAACAAAAAATTGATCATATATTTGAGCTCTCAAAAAGTAATTTCGTAATACACTAGGGCTTAATCAACAATTTTCCCACCTGAAACTGGGGAAATTGCACTTGAATTCAAGTGATCGAGAAAGCAAATAAAGGGTATCGAGTATATTGTTCATCACAATTTTAGCTTTCGGAAATGACCCCCTGGGAAGGTCCAATTTTTATCCCGGAACTCGTAAGTTATTCAGAATAAATGAGGTAGGCATCGAATTTTAAAATATTCCGCGACATAATTAGAGCTGTCAAAATACGCCTGGGATCAAATCTAACAGGAAGTGGGCTTGTTGGAGTTCCGGAATATAAATCCTATTTAAAAATCAAATCAGCTGGAATCGTCGCATAATCCTGTTTATTTCCCAGCAACGGGATGAAACATTAAAATGAGAGGAAAGAATTCCTTTGTGGAGATATTTAGAGAAAAACCCTCAGTGCCAGAAAACACACAGTAGGCGTTTAGCGAAAATCAAGAGTTAAAATTAAAATGGATGGTAAATTTATTTGAGAGTAGAATAAAAAGAAGAAGAATTAATTTAAAGTTGGGATTGTAAAAACTCCACGATGAATCAATTCTATAATATTGTCCAACTTAAAACATGTATGTGTTAATTTAAATTAAAATAAAAACCATTCTAAAATTCTCTAAAATTAAAATTAAGTTTGGAGAAAATTTGGCAAAACGATAAACACATTGTGTAGAAGTAACTGGAAATTTTCACTAGAAAAAAAAAATAAAAAATTGATGATTTTATTGTTGTGCTCTAGAATATAATATCTTGTTTGATCCTAAATGACAGCACTTTAAATGTTAAGAAGCGGAGATGGCACTATCAATACACTTTATTGATAAAATTTGTCTCAGAAAAGCATAAAAATTGGATTTATAAATTATTATCGGATATTATTCGGTGAGGTTAGGTCAAATTCAGTCTCTTTTACACTTAACAAATTAAGTCGATTGTAAAACTTAAAGTTCTCTACTAGAAATCACAAAAAGCCATAGGAAAGATATTGAAGTGATTAACAACCTCCTCGGCTAAAATATTTATAGGAAGTCCCACACTGTCAGAAAACACACAAGAGATGAATAGCAAAAAAGCGAAAACCAATGGATAAATTAAAATTAATAATGAATATATTTTATAGCAAAATGAAAAGAATGAAAATTATTTTAACATTGGGATCGAAAACAACCCCAAGTTGCATTATTTTACAATATTACCGAACCAAAAAAATGCATGGGTTAGTTTATATTAAAATGACATTCAAATTCCAAATCAGTTGAAAGCATCGCATAAGCCTTTTTATTTCTGAGCAACGGAACGAAAACATTAAAACGAGAGGAAAGAATTCCTTTGTGGAGAAAGCGCCGATGTTTTTTCGGGGCTCTGATGAATTTAACTTTTCGGCCGTAGTCCCGAATCGATCAATGGAACGCATCCTCTCTGCACGTTACGCATCCAATTAAAAGGCATTTCCATAGTCCCGAACCCAATCAAGTATATCTAGCGAGTAATGCGATTTGTATTCGGGGTATCTTCACCGTGCAGCTGCCGCTCGGCCCTTCTATTTTCTTGCGGGGTACAGTAATTTTCACCTGTCAAACGCACATCCAATTAATATTGACTAGTTACCCTTAGCATGGACAGGTTCGTTAGAAACTGACATCAAATCTCATTAATGCCCAGAGCGAAGCTATGGGTAGAACCGTATGAGCTACCACTAATCCGCTATATCGTTGTGAAGATATAGTCAATGCGAGGTGAAATTGAATAAGGGAGGTCATCAGGGATGTGTTTTTTAAATATCCTAGGGGATGGGGGATAAAATAGTCGGCTGTCGTCTTGTACTAAGCCGCCCGACCCATTTGCGCCCGTCACGAGCGGATGTATGACCCATGGAAAAAATATCGGCGTCTCGATTTTATATTTGAGCGGGCGGGAAAAGTACACACACGAGGGGACGGCGTTGTCAAAAGTTACGGTCGAACATACGTGGTTGTGACAACTCCATTTTCGCCGTCCGTACACATCACTCTGTGAGTAAATGGAATTTCGTGTAGCTTTTAATTTTGTCGATTGATAAGGATTTGCAAAGAGATGAATAATAAAGCCTCAGTTATACAGGAAATACTTTAATATCGACCAGTCAGCTACTCGTTGTTACCATCAGGCGAATATTTTCTGTGGAAATGAGATTTAATTATAAAAATTTAAATTAAATTTTATCTATCTTCCCTTGATATAGTTTCACGTAGGAAACGCTATATATATTGATTACGAGTAAAATGTTGCTTGCATACTGCAAGCAGATCGACAACACTATTTTCATGTCGGCATCATATCGGAACGGCCATCAAAAGAAAAAAATGGATTGAAATTTTTCTTAAAATTCGCTGAAATTCCATTGTCTGGCATCGAACCCGGGTCTTTACTGTGTACTTACTATGCAGCACAATAGAACAACACCATCTCTAACTATGTGTGAAAATTCAAGCAGAAATATGGGCTACAACTGCCTCAAAAGACGTTCTAATTTTCACGAAATTAAATGGCTCTCTGGATTCGAACCAAGGACGATTTTGGAAATCTAAAAAATGTTTTTGAAAGTTATTTATAATCTCTATCTATATGCCGAATTTGAAGTTTCTATATTATTGGCAAAGGTTTCAAAATAATTCCTAAAAATCGGATCAACTTCTGATTGCAGAGACACCTGGTGTCGAACCCAGGACACTTTGATAGCTGTGAATGCATTGTTTGATTTGTATGGACTTGATCTTTCTACTTGCAAAGTTTGAAGTCGATATCGTGCCGGTAAGTACCTAAAATTTGTTTCCGTTATCTCCGTAAGAAAAGCATTGAGAAGTGCAAATGGTCCTCTGGGATCGAACCAAGGACCATAAGCTAATATGTAAAATTCGATTATAAAATAAATTCATGATATCTATCGACGTGCCGAGTTTCAAGTATCCATGTTATCGGGAAAGGATCCAAAAAAAATCTTCAAAATCGCCGCAATGCATTTTAAACGGCCGATTTTTGCCCCGGCCTAGCATCGAACCAAGGACAACATTCGAAGATGTCTTTCCAATTTTCGTTGGCTATGCACGGCATTTAGCGGTCCCTCGAGTTTCAACTCTCTGCTTTTCGGGAAGTGCCTCAAAAAAATTTTCGAAAATCCCCGCCATGTAATCTTATGGGGAAAATCGCGACTTTGGGGCCTTCTGGAATCGAACCCATGGCACCGAGGTTCAATGTCGGCTTTTTCCTGGAGGTTACACGTTATGGCCAATATGTCGTAAAAATTTCAAGTCAATGTCGCTCTTGGTTTAGCCTGTGAATTTGTATCCTATCTGGGTATATATATGAACTAGTAAATGGGTGCTTGCAAACTGCAAGCAAAGAAAATTATCCAGGGATACTACCCTGAGTTATGGGTCTATATTCTATATCTTTGTTCCTTTTTAATTATGCCATTGTCTTTGGCATACATAATTTTCAAATCTAACATCGAGATTCATCAAATAATATAATAATAGAATAAGTACTTCGAAGGCCTTTCACATTCATTTGATACGGGAGTTTTGGAGTTGAGTCCTTAATGAATAAATACACATTCGTAAAGTTAAATTAAGGGAATACGCCAAAGTATAGTTAGAATAAAAATCTGCATAAAATAAAAATGCGAGAAATCGATAGACGATTGGTTACCTGTGGTATGCACTCGGTTTAGTGCAAGACATCCTCCAATTGAATCCTATGGCCGCGGCGCCTGCTTCCGGGCAGATCACCATATGATGATGAGGACAATATTGACGGAGTGCGGAATATTATCAAAAATCCTTTCCGGTGAAACTAACACCCTGATATTTTCTGAGGAACGTACTCTTCCTAGCGCGACATACAGCTGGCAATGTGAAAATACGTCGCTTATCAATTCAATTCCTACCTTACTTAGTTTTGGATTTCAGTCCTCAATGAATATATAAGGTCGAAGTTTTCCGCGGCGATCGGCTGATTCCGTGGTATCTCTTTCGGGATCCCACCGCGATGAATGTAGCAGCAGCGACGACGACGTTTTAATGTGCATTCGTAAAAGTAAATTAAAGGAAAAAGCTTAAGAATATTAAGTTAGAATAAAAATCTGCATAAGATAAAAATGCGGAAAATAAATAGACGATTACCTGTGTAGTATACGGTTCAGTGCAAGACACAATGCAATTGAATCATATGTTCATTAAATGGCATCTACCACAACAATGAGCTCCGTTTCTAATTAGATAAACAAATAGACAATAGGCAATGTAATTGTGTTAATAGCTTTAAAGAACGCAGAAAAAGAACTTTATTCTAAAGCCCATTTGGTGAAGATGGGAAAATAATATTTATACAATGGTACATGCAAAAATTGTTTTAACTAACCAAGAATTATCCAGCGAACACGAGGAACAACGTAATAAGAATGTCTTTCAAGGAAATCAGTGTATTTTATGTGTAGATTTTTGTTATTTTATTTTGATGAAAGTTGAATTACGTAATATACTATGTTCTAATTGTGTACTACGTATTATTAAAAAAAAAGTAGAAAAAGAACTTAGCTTTAAATTATCTTTGGAGAGGAAGACAGAATAATTATATGTAATTAAAATAGAAAAGAAGAAAATAATAGGCATATGATAATATGCACAGAACTCACACATGAAAAGCAATCCACCATATACGAAGAACATAGATATCCTAATATCGATCAATGATACCATGTATTTCCTGAATGGATATTTGTTGTTCACTAAGATGAAAGTTACAATTTCTTGATATTCAATGATAACATGGTCCTTCAAGAAAGGCGGGCAGCAATGGGTTTGGTTTCCGGTATGAGCTTTTCGGTGACAATATATCACAATGTATATAGTACGAAAGTGAAACATACATGGAACTTTTTAGTCTGAGTTCAGTATACGATAAATATATTTGGTTAAGAGAGCTATGAAATAAAATATATTGCTAAACTATAGTGCTGGTTAAACTAATGATTTGCATTGCTTGCATTTATGTTATTTCTAAAGACTGTTGTTAAACCTTTTAATTTACATTAATATCCCTATTTACTTATTTATATTCGTATCTATGTACTTCATTCTAGAATATTCTCACTACTTACATGACTTTTACGATTATCTTCGTTGTTAATGGTCTCGTATTCTCTACATAAACTTATGTTATCACAGCATGCATTCACGATTGATTCATTGAACGTACAGATATTCGCTGTCTGATTCGATGAAATTTACATTTTTCAGCATCCAGTAATAACATATATCGAAAGAAACATTTAAAATAATTAAAAATGCATCAAACCTTTATCATGGCGTATGAAAATAGGATCGTAAACAAACTTGTTTTCGATTCAAACAATGGTCGTTGTCATAGATTTAATTTTCGAAATGAGCATAAATTAACGTAATAAATTAGCGTTCAAACTAAAATTTTGCAAATTTCGTGCCGGCATGTTAAAATCGGTCGCAAGAAAAGTAAACTTTGATCTTTTAGACGTATTACAAACCAAGTTCAACTGCTTTACGGTTACTTTTTTACATTTTAATTAACGAAAGAAATTTGCTCTTCATGGCCATTTTTCGTTTTTCCCGTTTAAATACATTGAAAAATATAATCGTTTCTGGGCTCAAACCTAGGACAAAATCTGTAGATTTTCGATTTTTTCCCAACTCGACTGTCAATTATGAATCTCTCTTGAAAATTTCAGTCTTCCAGCTCGATTAAAAATGCCCAAGAATTTGTATGAATGAGTCGGATTTGCAGCTTTATATATAGTAATGAATCCGGAGAAGCATCTATATATAATAGATATGACATTAAATAAGGAATACTGAGGCTGAAACATACAATCAACCTCCTTAAAAGGATGCAGAGTAAGGATAAGTTTTGTTTTAAGTTCTAACAACAGTTGTCAGGGATTTTTTGGGAGTTAAATCCCCTTCAACTTCCCCTGAACAAAAAGGATTATCCTTGAAACTTTTCAATAGCTATAAGAGGAGCACACCTAAGTGTAATGACTTAATGGTCAAGCTCATGCCTTCAAGTATGTCCTCGCTGATGAGCCAAGAAAATTGAAAATAAGGCTATAAAATTTTAATCAATTAAAACTCTTGGTGGTAGATACGTAAATTGTTTTCAAGTTACTCTTATTTTTATCACATGTTATATTTTTGAGTAAGTTCAATATAAAGTTCAGTATATGATACAAAATATTTCTTCGTTCCAATCTAAAAGGAAATCTGTATGTTTTGTTTTAGATTTGTTAATTTTAATATGATAATTAATATTAATGTAATAGGCCATATATGTCCTGGCGGTTTTTTAATCCCATTAATTCATAATTAAATAAAATCGTCCCTCTTAGGTTTTTTGGCTACGTAAGTGGTAAAACAGTTAGCATCAAGTAAATACTATCTGAATCAAATATGTATTCCGTGGAACAGAGTATTAATTTACTTCAGAAGTTATGTTGCGACTTACTAGTCAAATCCAAGAAAGTTAAAAGGTTACACAATCGATATAATGTGACCTCCAAGCAAATTCGACCAAACTATAATGAGCGTAAAATTAAGATAAATCGCTCTACGAAACTCTCTTCTACGAATGATTCGCGGTAGTAATAAAGCGATAGATTGGCTGATGTTAACTATCCGTCAAATACTTTAGAGGTTTTAAGGTTATATTGTAGAAAATGGAAAAACTTTGCAATGAACAGAGAAGGGAGACGGCCAAGTGAAGCAGAAACTACCTTTTGTCACAGGACCGCACCTTGAATGAGGTGAAGGTCAACAGACCGCAGGGTTGCTTGCTTGGTGCATTTGAACTGTCCAACAGAAATTCAAGCGAGAAAGCCAATAGACTAGCTAAAGGGATATAGAACAAACTGTATTGTCCTTTAACACGTGTCAGTATGAGATAAGTGCCCAAAGTTTCTCCCCACCCTTAGATTTGTGCATTTCCTTATTATAAGTAAACTTAAATATTTTCCAACCTGAACAAAATCAAGAGCTTCAGCAAAGGTTTACCAATGAACGCTTTATGCCCATGGAACTCTTAAGTCAAAATTTATGAAATGTATATCTAGAATCATAAGATTCTAAAAACATAAGTTTAAGATCCCTGACACAATATTAATAATACCTGTACGGTTGCAAAATACGAGATTCGATGGGAAAATTATGTGATGAATAACAACTAATAATACTCGTACGTCTTGATGATGATGATTTTCATGTAATCAAAATTTAGTAAATAAAAGTTTATCGGCCATACTCCATGGATGCTCCGATAAAATCACTTAAACTAAGTTTATGGATGAGTGTTATGCAGCTACATATTATACGTATTTTGATTAAAATTTGCAGGAAAACATGGTTTCTGCTTTTTTTTCAAATTTGGAACGGTGTCTTCAATGCCCAGTAAGATTGCTATGACACAATACGGAGATCTATAGAACCAATATGACCGCTGTCTTAAATAACTTCCTCCTATCAAATAACTGCACGCCAGAAATATCCAAGCAAAAAAAGAATTGTTTTAACAATGGTATTGGATGCTCTGCTGATATCTCTATTTTTATCCTAAAAGTTAATCATAAATTTAAACAGCTAAACAGGGACTTTTTTTCATCTTTTCGACCTTGCTCATTCTAGCTATTATACTCTTCAGAATTTCCATGGTAATAATTAAAATTATGAGCAAGATTTGATGATTTAATAAAAATACTAACTTTGAGGCAATAACTTCATTTTCATGCTAACAGGAGACATTAAGAATACTATCCCCCAATTAACTATCCCCACTACCTACGAATCCTAATTAACTTAATCTTAATAATCCTAACTAACCTTCTATTTCTCCGGCGACGGATGCATAACCTCAAAAACAGTAAAGTGTTTCTATTTTATTGCATCAGTCAAATTTTGACAACGGCCTGAACGAACTATGGTAATTTTCCTCCGATCATCCCGTCATGGTACTGCTAATTTTTACTCAAAATATTCCTTGGTTTGAATTCCAAACCGGCTCTTAAAAAAGGAGGTGAGGAAGACCGACATAGACGTTTATTTGAGATTTTAAACCTCTAATCCTTGATCAATACTAATCACATAACCAATCGACGCAGCCTTAACTGCGTAAAACGATATAAAGATATGGGAAAAATAACTAAATCTCAGTTCGCATGAAATGAAACTAGTAGCTACTCGTAAATCGCATTTCCTTCGGATATATTCGCATAAGGCAGTTGAAAACGATCGCCATAAAATACCCCTTATCGTGTTGCGTCTTTGGCCATAATTAGAATTCGAACACTATCCCAATGGTGTAAATGCGACCCCACTTTAAGACTGGGTCTTTAAGAGTCGAAACTCAAACCGAACGCAATATTGCAGGATCGGAATTACGTCAAGGCTTTCGAGAAACTCATTCCATTTCCTCCAACGCGATCTCCTTGAAGCCAGAAAGCGGATCCGCACGCAGTTACGGATAATGACGAATCGCAAGGAGCTGCACCATTCCCACTTACAAACCAATTACTTTAGCTATGGTCTATTCAAGTTATCTTGGCGAGATTGAGCAAGAAAAATGATTTCTTACTCTTCTTACCAATCACAGGTGAGAAGATTAATCAATTCTAAATTGTTTGACCTGGCGTCGTGGAAAGACAAACTAAAGAGCGAAGATAAACTTTTCAAAGTCCACACTCAAAAAAAACACTTTTCTTTTTGGTCCAGCTTTTTCCGATTCTAGCCCACTGTGCGGCATGACGTGTATTGCAATAAATGCTAACTAAAAGGTTAAAAATGCTTGAAAGGTAAGAGGATGAAATTCAATTGCAAAAAGATGTGTTATCATAAAAAAATGGAAGAAAATAATTTCCTAAGCGGAGAATCTCGAGATCGATATGGTGTATGGCATGGTTGCCTAGCTCCGATTTTCCGTTGCTAAATTTTCATAAACAAAGGCCTATTGAGTTGAACGGTCGGAAATATGCCCACTATTTTTAAGCAAAAAATGTGACTTGAATGTTTCGTTCGAATCCGTTTCCCGCAAACCTAGTGTTCCCCTTGTTAGTACTAACCACAAAGAATTTTTTTTACTTAGTCGACCGGTTTCAGCTTCAAATCTTTTACCTGATGTTGCCTGTGAAGTCAAAACCGGTCTACTAAATCAAAACATTCTATGTGGAAATTAAGAAGTTTTTCTTCATTCTTTAGAAGATTAACCCCTTATGCGCTTCAAGGGAAAATATTTTGGTTCCATTTGAGATGCCAGATATCCATGAAAATATCAAATTCTGACATTTGGTATTTTTTTACTTCTTTATACGATAGTGGTGCATCTATTTTCAAATTTGTTGGCTCACAATATCCTTTTTCAACGGTTAATTTGCAGGTTTGCCTTTAGGATATGCAACCGCGCATTACAAACATTGGAAAGAAAACGCCTTATCTATACACTGGGGGAAGCTCATCGTTTCCCTAGAATTCCGTCAAAGATCAGTCCCTCCCAAGACGTTACCACGTGTAATATCCCTGGTTTCTTTCTTGTTATCACTGAATGAGTAAATTTTCAGTTCTCTATCGACCTCCAATCGATTCCTAAGTTATCATTAACCCTTTATAATGACATTTTCCCCTGGAAGTCTATGTTGTATAAAGAAAGTATATTGGAACACGGCAGTTAATGAATGAATGGTTTAAATATTTCCAATAGCCGTCTTTGTTGGTAATCCGCACCTGGTTTTCGGAATTAACAGAAGTATGGATTACCAACCTTCTAGTACTAAGCCCGAAGGCCAGTTGGTGCCTCACCCCCTCTGACATAAGCTACTAGAAAGAAATGGGGCTTACTAGGTAGGATGAGGAGCGAGGTATTTTTCCCTTGCTTTCCTCACTGAGCCAGAATTCTATGATCGGAACTGTACAAGCAAATGAAGCACAATGACTTTATGAGTAATATTTCTCTTACATTGAGTAATATTTTCACATTTTTCTTGGCAGTCCTTAAGTAGAGGCCTTTATTAATGCAAATATTCACTCTATAGCCAATCCAAAAGCTAAATAATACGATTAAGTATGTTTCTTGGCTACTGCTGTTGTTTCTAAAATCCGGTGTCAGCATGATGCGAAGCGCCGACAAAGATGTCTATTGTTGATATTTTAAACATCTAATATCCATGAAGAAAAGAAAGCAGTACATTAAACGTGGTGAGATTTTAGAGAAGCTAGTTTCTTATAGAATTTTAGGGATATAATGAACTTATCCGAGTATATAGATAAGTCTTTACCCTCGTATGATATATCTCCCCGTTCTCTAAAAGATATAATTTCTGTTGCTCCACCTTCTAAGCCTTGAAGTTAACTTTAGCAGACTATAGAAACTGAGAAAAACATACCTCTTAAAAAAACTAAAAAAAACGAGGAGATAATTTGTAGGTTGTTAAGAGATGGAGGGGGAATCCCTCGCTAAACATCCACACAGCACAAACTCCTTTAAAAGCTCACTTCACGTGGTGTGAAGTTCGTGGAAGTGCCGCAAAGCGCGTGGGCGGCGTTGCTTTTCCAAGGGTTTGATCCGCAAGGAGAGCCTCGGAAAGTAGAGGCGAAATGGAGTAAGACTAGAGAGGATGAAACTAGGGCTTCAATTAAACACCCCGCGGACTCAGTAATAGAAGATCTCTCTAGGATGCGGCGTGGAGCTAAAGGCAAACAGCAAAGCAACGTACGTTTTAATGACTTTGTCGTTAGGTTCATTAATGGCGCGGCGGTCCAGGTAGCGGTGAAGAGACATCGCGCATCCTTGATTAAAATTGTCGATTTCGGACATCGAATGGTCTCACCCACCCGGATGTCATGGCTTCTGCCGATAAAGCAGAAGATGTCTTTTTTTTCTTCACTAGAAAACTACTTTATCCGAGTTGAAGGATCTTGAAGCTAGAGGTAGGTGTCCTCCAGCTCAGAGACATTAATTGGATTCGGTGCGCCAATTATCATTAGGTTTACTCGTTCTGGGAAAGTATCTCCGAGTGCCCCGACGGAAAGGGCGCCTTGAAAGTAGATAAATTCCTTCGAATGATCAGAGGATATTTCGGAGGGAGAAGCAAACATCTGTTTTGTGTTCGGCTAAGTTAAAATTCGCTTAACTTATAGTATAACAGGAAATAATTAAGGTGTAAGGTGACTACATCAATTGGTTGCTTTATAGAACAAGAGATCATTAGCTATGTGCTAATTCTTCAACGCTTTCGAAACAGAGAAGCAGAAAGGAAATTTTGTGTGTACACAATTATTTCTGAGAATTCTCAATACTTTCAGTATCACGCCATTAGCATTTTACTTCACGTTTTATTTTGCATTCACGTTATTTACTTTTGATGGGACTACCTCGATACATTATTTTATTATAATTTCATTGAAAAGTCAGTCTTCTTGTTTTTTAAGTACTTGAGTATGCAAAGGTAAAATTTTACAAGGTTTAATTTCTGAAACTGAGGAATGAAAACACTTCGTACTTTTGTAAAGTTTTATCATAAATTATGAAGGAAAACATTAATCACAGCTATTTTGGGGCCTACTAATTGAGCACCGTTTACCGTATTTCTCCCGAAATAAGCAGCTAAAATAGGTACATCAACTCCAATTTCGACCAATCTAAACGCTAAAACATCCGCTTATAAATCCACTACCTCCCGCACGCTAACACGGCAGCACTGAGCTTCAATTGGGCCGCATGCAGTTCAAAAGGTAGTTACTCTCACAGGGCCGAATCGACCGGTTCATCTCCTCCCATAAAGATAGACGAGAGGGATGAAATTTAAGAGAAACGTAAAAACAAAAGTATCCTCCCTCGAAAAAAGCACCCCATCTTCACTCTGGATTCTCCTTTGATGTCCACAAAGCGCACGGGGGCGTAGGATAAAATTCTGCAGCGGCCTTAAAATCAGATCTGTTAGAATGGTTCCCCCCTTCTCCTGCTGAGAAAATAAACCTTTTTCGCTCCGGTCCGGTACTAATCTCTCTCGATCGCAATAAACATAAAACGAACGGGAGCTTCGCTCTACCTAGAAGGAGGTGAAGGTATTATTTGACCACATTGCATCTCAATACTCATTTCATTGCAACTTGAAGGCATTTAATTGTTTACATAAGGCATATGTTAGGGAGGTATGAAAAACGAAGCAGCGTCACACAGATGATAAAAGAACAAGGCTGGGTCAGTCTAGAAGACAAAAGGAAGAAGAAGAGAATATCGGCCTTCTGTGAGATATACATGGGATTTCCTGCTTATAATATTACGTGATAGAGTAAAAGAGGCTGATTACGTAGGAAGGCATGACCATAAATACAAAATAAGATGTATAAATAAAAAAACTGATAATCGGAAATATTCTTTCCTTAATAGAACTATTGAGGAATGGAATAGTCTGCCTGCAGAAGTATTTGAACCTTTTCCAATAAATACTAAATAGTATGTTAACGTTTTTAGTAAATTGAATATTTCGATGAGTGAGCCTGTTGTTGACGAAATGTGAGACAAGTAGGGGATTGCTTGGTAGGGTGAAGTACGGTGAGGACTTCGTGGGCCCCGAGGCCGCTACGGTAGCCGTGAAGGCCAATCAAGAACCCCGAAAAATTTTTCATGATAAGTATTTGACAAATAATGTTATGATATTTCTAGATTATATAAATATATATATATATTACTACTTTTATATTATTATATTTTATGCAAATGGGTTACTATATAAAAACATAGAATTTGATTTTTTGCTGTTTTATAAGATGCGTCACCACCTGTCCTGTAACTAACTGCGGCGGTAATTTACAATAAATAAAATATCTATATTTTATAGTAACATTAATTTACTTCTTTTCATCGATTTATAGTTTATAAAAAAATTTCTAGATATAGCGAAGAGTTCATTATTTTCACTATATCAGTATACAAATAACAATCACGCTCTTCTTAAGTTTCTTCGAAACATCATTTATATTGTTATTAATATACAATAATAGTATTAAAAAAAAACTTCAGGAAAATATTTTTAAAAATCGGAGACAAATGGAAATATTTGGCTTTAAAAGAGCTGGCGGCTCAATGACCACCTTCTAGATATAAAATTATGTACAAATGTCCACATTAGTGTTAAAAAAATTTAATTTGTTCATATTAAATTTGGGATGGTATCACATAAATTTAATGTGTTTAAAAAATTGAAAAATGTTAAACTTAAAAAATTTTGAAGTAAAACGCTGAAAAGTGGTCATATGAACACCGACGTCCATCTGGTGTTATTATCAGATCTGCTAGAATGGTCCCCTCTTCGTTGCCTGAGAAAATAAGCCTTTTTCGCTCCGGTCAGGGGTCCAGCACTAATCTCTTTCGATCGCAATTAAATACCAAAACAGACGACCTCCCTATTCTCCCGCTATATCTTCATTCCTTTTATAGTCTTCCCAGCTTTTTCCTCCTCACCCCCTCCTTTTATCAGCCGATCCCTATCTCCCTTTACTCCATCCGCATCTCCAGCCAGATTCCTCTCACTTTCTCCCTTATCTCGTTTTCCATCATCCTTTCGCACGATCCCGTCTCGTTTTTTCACCCCAAACCACCCCTTGGTCGATAGTAAGGAGATTTTGGATCCGAAGCCAGAAAAAATAACTTTAACCAGCGCGGAATCTCTAAAAATCCTCTTTGCGATTCTTGGCTAGATGCGGCTCCTAGACTTCCCCCTCCCCCGAAGAGTTTACTTTCGCGGGAAAAAATTTCCCAGTGAGCTAATCAAACGTAAACCAATTTCCCAGAAGCCGGTGTCATCGATAGGCGGAGATAATTTTCAAAAGAGCAGGTGATCCTGTTCCGCGAAAGTGAGTTATTGGAGGCTAATTTTTCCTGAGCCAATTCCTCGGAAATCGATTTCGCTAAAATGATTCCATCGAAAACAATCTCTGAAAAGTAGTCCTAACAAAAGAATACCTTTCCTAATTAATCCCTATACCGGGAAGGGCAATGTTTCCGTGATATGCTTCGGAAATATTGGTATGGATGGAACTGATTGAGAGGTAAAATTTGATGCATACATACGGATACATAAAACACAGCGAGCTGTTGAACGGAAGTTTTGAAGCGAAATTCTTCTAGGGCCAAAGAACGTGAGTTGCGGACTGAGTTCGCATGCTTGGGTTGGATGTCATGCGCGTAGCGAATTGCAGATCGTTCCGTGGAATGAAAGAGTTGGCGGAGGATAGAGGGAAATAGTTTGAAAGACAATGGCAAGGGGCCAGGTAATAAGGCACCAGTTACAACTAAGTATTTTTACGAAGTTTTCGCACGTCATGAAGTAATTAAGCGCCGATAGAGGAAATGGGTGGGTCAAATATCGAGAGGGGAAGGAATGCTAAAGAGTGTTTTGAGGGTGGATGCTAGAGAAAAGTCTGAGGAGTACACAAACGCAAAAAATATTAAATGATACAAAGAGTGGAGTAATTTATCAAAAAACGAATTACACGGTATTGAATAGAGAAACTTGAGGCACCTGAACCTAATAAATGGTAGAATACACGCGTTTGTAGATATAATGAAATGTATTTAATATTTTTGTTGTGGTGGAAATAACTAAGCAATGGTTTCACAAAATATTTTTTTTAATGCGACCAGATCGGTTTCAACTATTTATAGTTATCATCAGGCCACAACTAAACGAAATATTTCGTGAACGTTTTGCTTAGTTACTTCCACCACAATGTAGTTTCTCCAAGTAACGTCTTCCATAATTAATTTTACTTACTCTATCATTTTAATTCAACTTCTTCGAATCTTAGATCAAAGTTTTAGATCATGACTACACAAAAACATTGATGTATTCATTCTTGCTCTATACCCACTAAATTACGTAAACATGCCTATCTCAACGTACTTGGCCTCGAAGGTATCCTAGCTTTGATTTAAACTGTTAGACAGATCCAGTATTAACCAATTCCAACTCTCTCTCAATGTATATTTTTAATTAGAAGAAATTGTTGACGTAAAGAAGTAAATATTGAGGTTGATTTGAAGGCATTCATTTATTAAAGGGGAAATATCTTTTAATGTAAATAATACGTATAATCTTCCAGTAATGAATTCAGCCCTGTGGACGGTTTGAATTTCTTCTCCTTCACCATTAACTACCGAAAGCCTTAGAGAGAGAATACAGCTTACTTGGCAGGGGGAGGATTTAGGACTATTTTCCCTTTGCATTTGATTGAGCCAGAAAGCTAGAAGCGGAGTACCAAAAGGAAATCCTAAGCCCAGTGGTCCTATGAATAGCACTTTTCCTATTATTCAACAGCGAGAGACCTATATAAGAACCATTAATCAGCATCACTCATACCTCAACAGTTTTCCCGGTATCACAGCCAAGAACAAAACATAGACGAAAGTAAACAAAAAATACATTTTTCACTATCCCATTCTAAATCACAAATAAAAATGTTCCTTCCGTCAAAGCACGTTTTCCATATACACTTGATACACACATAAACATGTGATAGGTCGTTCCAAACGTGTGTTATGGTCAAATAACGAGCAACACTTCAAGAGCTTCCTTGGGAAACAACAATCATTATTCACCGATAAGGGAATTGAGAAACAATCACCAACGGAGAATATCCTTTGATTTTGAAAAAAGAATCGAAAGGCCACTGCATTTCCTTTTTGAAGCACATGATGGTAATATAATGGGCAATGTAATGGATAATTAGGTATGTGCTGAATGGAAAATATAAATAAATATAATTTTATTTTCTATACTTTCAAGTCATTCTTATTTCAAGGTTTTTCAAACAGCACTAGATTAGTGTAAATAATATTCTTTAGAAAACAATGCATTAGATTACTAATCATTACAGTACTGGTCATTAGATAAATAAGCAAATAAATGGATTGAGTTGTGATGGTTTTCTACAAAACAACGCCTTCCTCCGTGAATTTTAGATTAGATAAATACATATTGAACCATTGAGTAATATTTTTCGATCTAATACAACATGACACTTTTTCCTTACAGTAAAGTCATTGGGCTCTATTTGTTTCACATTGCCAGAAGGATATGCTATGCAGAACAGAATATCTACTCTCCGCTTGAAACTATTTATAGACTTGAGTTGATGAATAGATTTGTGCTGAATGTATAAAATGATAAATAGAATTGTACTTAAGTCATCACTTAGACCATAGCCTGCCAATCATCGGTAGATCAATAATAATTAGATAACTAGACATTAGATTACTGGTCTTTAAATAAATTCGTATTGAACCAATGGGTAATATTTTTTTCAATCTAAATCGAGATGACGCTTTTCCTTTTCAAATAAATCATTTGGCTGTATTAGCTAAACGTTGTCGGAAGGATATTCAGAACAGAATATCCACTCGATTCTTCAAACTATTAATAGACTGGAGTTGATGAAATTTCTACTATATATGACGAAGACTATAGAATCTTCTTCTGGGAGTATGATCCACTGCGGAATAAAACCTCGATAAAGCCCAAGTGTGAGCACAGACCAGGAATAATATTCTCCTAAATAACCCTGTCCTACTATTTCTTCCTGGAAGGATCCATCATTTTCCCCTTCTGCCATTGTGCTTTGCTCAGCGAGATCCCAATAACTCCTCCCTTTTCGACTTGCAAAGGGATTTTAGGAGAGTTGCACAGCTCCGGAGGGACATTTCCGGGGCATAAGCAATTAGTCTGAGGCTTGGAGAGATGTGCTTTCTCCCCTTGCATTAAGCTAAGCAAGACAAAGCATTCGCGACGACGAATCCTTGAAAAGTGAAGCCGAATACAACTGGAAGGGAAAAACAAGGCAAGTCTCCAAATGTTTCTTCCCAAGTATTTTATCGTTTCCGCGAAATATTCATATTGCTGATTAAAAAGTTTTTTTTCGTTGAGAAACAGAAAAGCAACCGTGAATGATATTACGGTACAAAATGTAAATAATTTCCTTTAAACGGTAATAATATTTAATTACTAAATTAACAGGTGTTGCAACTAAGATCGCATTTAATCTGCTTTCTTCGCGGTAACACGGGATGATATGAAATATTACTGCCTTTAAAGGGCAATAAAAGCTAAAGTGCAAAAACTAATAGTCGTTCTAACAAAAATCACATATTAATCGCTGCTAACGATCTCGAAATTTAAGGAAATTTTAGTCCGTAAATAATAATTAATATTCTTTGATATTTGACTTGATTATCCTAAAAGAAAGCTTTACTAAAAATAGACATATAAATAGTATTCAAGAACTTTGCATTAAAGTTTTCTTTGATATTTTTATAATATAATTTGCTTTTTATGTATTTTACAACTTATACAATGTAATAAGAATCATAGCATAATATACACATCATATTTTCTGTCTTCGTTCTCAAAATTAAGAGTTACGGCGCATTTTTTCACTGAAACCTGGAGATTTGAGTTGATATCCATAGTTTTAGATAGGAGTTAGAAAATTAGACAGGTAAACAGTACCTATTAAAGGAAAGAGCGTTTAAGTGTGCTAATTGTTCTTTTCTAATGATTTTCGCTATCTAATTTGTTTTCTTTTTCTCCTCACAACTTTACAGGTGTTTCAAAAGAATCATAACACTGACGCAGTATTTTCTCTCTCGTAATTGAACATTATGGCGTATTTTTAACCAAAATCTTGATATCTGACTACAGTATGATATGGATGCGAAAGTTAGGCACGTTAATAGTATTCAAGGATTGTGTGCTAAAGTTTTCTTCATGATTTTTACCATCTAATTTGATTTTTACGTAATTCACCGTATATACACTATCACCCTCCCTTCTACTTTTCAGCGCTCTTTATTGATGTCGAATATATTTCGCCCGAAGGAGTTTTTAGAGAGTTTTTCAGTCTCTGAAGTTCATTTTCTGTTATCTCTTGGTGGTAGTTGAAGAGATGCATAAAGTCTAGAATCATCATCCTAGATCTTAATTTAATAAATTCATTTTTTTATTTGAGATCATCTGATTCCTTATGGAATCGAAAAAAAACCTCGAATTAAATAAAAGGTTTCAAGTTTCATTTAATATTTTCTTCAAGGATTTCAAGGGCGAGCCTTTCAGCTTATTTATGAACACTCACATTTGCCCTCTGTAAAGTAATTAATTTATTATTATTTATTTATTTAGTTGTAAGGACTACAAGTAGGCTCTAGGCCATGCGGTAGTCATCTTTTCTTAGGGGAAGAAAATGCATTGCCCTGCCTGGTATTCACCGTAGTTGAGAATAAAACTCCCAAAAACCTCCCAAAAGTAGTTTCAAAAACCTCCCAAAGGCAGTATCATTATCATCATTAATTGTACAATTAACATCTTTAATTGTACAAATGCAGGAATATTTATGAATTCACAACTACAACTACCGAACAAATGCTGCTAAAGTTCGTTAAGAAACAAAAATAATATTTGAAACACCTGATGAATTAAAGCTGGCAATATTGTCCTTGACGGCACATAATTATGTTTGATTATAATCAGCCAATATCCCGTAACGTATTATCGAAGATGCATTTGAAAGTCCTCATTTTGGCGTAAATTCAAAACAAATTCGCGTCGTGATTGTGAAAGGGAAAATATATTTATATAATATAAATAAAATCTTCATCCAATGTTTGTATAGCTGCAGATTTCACATCAAAGGGAAGCGCTAATCAATTTAATTTATCTGTTTATGCAACTCATCGAGGACGAATCGATATATATTTGAACCGGGGAAAAACGCAGTGGCGTAATTCTGCAAATGTCACGATTTTGAAATATCTCAATTTGGAGACGAAGTTTCCATATTATACGTGCACACGGATTTGAGTATGGATTCACGCATGAATTCACGGTTCCGACACAAAGGGGTTCGGCCGAAGAATAAGATGTAATAAAATGCATCTCAGAAGATACCTCAGACATTGAGATACTACGGAATATCCAAGAGATTCATGACAAAGATTTTCATGACTTCACCTTACCAGGAGATCTCTTCCGCTCCAAATGACATCGCCGATAGCAGGAATATCAGAGGCAAAGGCGTGACATAAATTGCGTCCCGACTCTTATGATGCTTACACAAGCAATTTCACTCCAGTGATGCACTGAATAAGTTATCTTCCGCCATCTTTCTCGGTATCGTGTTGTTCTGCATAAAGATTCCATCCACCGAAGGGTTCTCTCGGTTTGAAAAGACTAACGTCTTTGAAGAATCGCACCATTAATTACGGAGGAATGGCACGAGAAATAAAATCTCAAGCTAAAAGTACATTATCAGAAAGACCAGAGCGTTTTCCTCTAAAATATCTCCCAAACGCGTTGGCATCCTTCCTCAAAATATTCTTAAATAATAAATTTAAACAGATAACGGTATTAATTTACACTTTTGGCTGTTAATCACCCCTGAGAACTCAAATATGCCGAAAATTGACTTGCTACTCTTCCGTTACTTATTTGGACCGATTTGTTTTATTTATGAACTTTTGGAACAAAGTTATTAAAAGCAAACTTTTCCCACATCAAAGGTCCAACTTCCTCCTATGGGAACGGAACCGAAAATTTTTCAACGTTACATTTCGCAATGCTTAAGAATCAACATTCGTAAACAAAACATTATGTAGAACTTTTTAAGAATTTATCTAGACAGCTGAGGTCGTTCTACTTGAATGGACCCCCACCGGGAGTCGAACCCGATACCGCTTCCGAAAAAGGTGAACGCGTTGGGGGTCTATCCCAAGCTATCCCGGTCTTCGAAAACAAAACCGTTTTGTGAAAATGTTATCGAATGAAACTCACTGGGGGTTTTCTCCTTGTTTCAAAGCAGCCTTTCGGTATCCGTCAACACGTCTGACCTACGAGTATAACGATTTCTCAAAGAGGCATTTCCTTGCCTGTGACAAGAAGGCCCAAAAAACTTGTATTCCGCTATGCCATGTTGGTTATGTTAAAACTAAATATCTAGAGAGTGATAAGAGAAGATTATTTCTAAGATAAAGAAACGATTACAATGTCATCGAAAGAAAATAAGTACACTTTAAACGAAAATACTTATGTACATTATTATTAAGAAATTTCATTCACAAATGACGTAAGTATATTGAGTATCAAATATATAAATGCACACTTGAAATACCCTGCAACGTATTTTGATAGAAATGAACTGGGTAATCTTTATGCAGATTCTGTCGTCAGATATAGTTAAGTTGTACAGAGAGTTAACTTATCACATATAGATATCAGAATTGCTATTATAGGTAAATAGGAGAAAAGTGGCTGAATTTTAGGTTTCTCCCACCTAAATATTGACAACTTAGTACCAAAGACTCCACATCCCTAAACGTCCACCTATTCATCAAACACGCACGTTTTAGGCCACAAGACACTCTAGTTTTCCTCTCTCATTCTTGATCCTCACCTCCTAAAATTCCAACGCCCCTAAATTCCCAACAAACTCCCCAAGTATTTCAAACCCCGAAAAGTAGCGGGATAATTTGAATAAACTGCGATGAGAATATTTCGGCGCACGACAGCTGCTGCGAGCTGCCAAGAAGAAGGAAAGGAAAACCACCTCAAAAGGATCCTAAACTTCTACCCACACCTGAATGCATCCCTCCCACACTTAAACAAAAAAACTCCAAACAAACCAAAACGTAGAGGCGCCGAAAAAACTCCCCCGAGCACAATACGTCGAACACTCCCCTGCGGCAGTAACCCGCCGAAAAATTCCAACTTTCTCCGGCGGCGAAATCACGAAAATCAACAAGGTCCACTCGCGCAATAAGACAACGGGGGATGGACGAACTTCGGGGCGGGGAAAGACTCACCGGTCGCCGCGACGAAGACCAGAAGGACGAGCAGAGAACACCGCGCGAAACCCTCTGGAATTCCCGCATCCTGCGACGCCAGCTTACTCTTGGAAACTCTCCACATTTTTTCCTTTGGGAAAAGGGAACACCAATATCGAACGGATCCTAGACGCAGTCCACCTGGTCCTTAGACCTTGCCGGCGACACCCCTCTGTCTCCAGTCGGCCTTCGGAGACCGGCACGATCGGGAGCACGAAGTGTGCGGCATTAAAGCGAAGGCTCGCGGAGCTTCCTTCCGCCTCCGACGAGGGCGCGGTGGTGAGTGAGAAGCGGCACTCGGCGGGAGGGAGAGGTGCGTAGGGGAGGGTGCAGGGGGGAGATGCGATTCGGGATGCTGTGTCGGATTAAGAATCGCGCTCTCCCAGAAAGGAGTCTGAAGGAAGGGAGGTTCGCGGGTGGTATTTACGTTTGAGCATGATAAACTGTTGTGTGTGCGCGCGAGGAATGCTGGGAGATGTGCCCTGAATTATTGTGGTTTCCTCGTCGCGCGATCGGATGCTTTCCCGGGGGATTTATGACGGGAACCTTGAACCCGTTTCTCAAAATTTTCTGCCTCCGGGGACGAATGTGTAAGGGCGAAATGCAAGCGTCTTGCCGGGACGACTTACTGAGGTAGGGGCCTTTACGCAACGTGAGCCCCTTCCGGGATTTCTGTTTGACCTTTTTGTTATTTCCTGAAACTGATGGACGTTTTTCACGAATCTTCTTTCCTGGCTCCTTAAGAACGTCGAATGAAAATAAAATGAGATATTTAGTGCATTTCACAAAGTGAAGGCTTCGTCCATTAATTTTATTTAAATGAAATATATTACGCTTTGGATAGAATATAATGAACCACTGATGGCAAACTTTAATGGATCAAAAAAAGAACAACAACAAACCAACAAAAATGTTAGTAAACCCAATGCGCATTTCGTTTCCAAAGATAACCTCCTCCTCAGGAGTAAAGATAGACAGGTAGACTACCTATTGATACCCCTCAGGATGTTCTCTTGGAGAACGAAATGCACATTGGTTTACTCACATTTTTTGATATTTTGTTGTTTTTACATTCTTTAGATTACACATAGATTTACTTAACGATTAAATTCTGTTTCCTTCGGGTAATTTCTATTTAAACTAATTGAATATATACATTAGGCAAAACAATCGCGTCTTGATGTTTCTATTATACAGCCTCAAAGTTTCTACGAGTCCATATTCAATGAAAAAAGTCCCTACTCATATATACTAATATGTAATGTTATCCACACATGCCTTGTCTGAAGAATAAAAAACAAGCTTCCCTATTAAAACTATTATTGTACCCTGGGTTCGAATATGGAAACGTATTTCAACCGTCAATATGTCCAGGAGCAACTTCATAAAAAGGGTATAAAAAGAAGGGTCAAGGATACTTCGGCGCGGCCAATTGGGCGCGGCCATTCATTCCATAAAAAGAATAGTAAACGCATACCATTACTTCGAGGCAGCCGGTTAGTAAAGTGGGAGAAGTATTCGCCATCGGTTCTGAGTTCGACATGTTTCCGTGGTCACCCAACAATGTGATGAATATGGGTAGCCATCTGAATTAAGTGGAAGTGGTCCGGCCAAAATCAGCCATTAATAGACGGTGTTGGAATCGATGTATCGACATTAACGCTCTCTGGCTACATTGGTCCAAGTTGGCCGAGACGAAGGATATATTTTTATTATTTCGAGTAAGTAGGGAAATAAATTTAATAGATTTATATACGTCTTTGAAATACTAGGAATCTAGGAATTTTGGACAGTTACAACGGTTAAGCAAAGTAGCAGTAAATTTGCGAAAGATGTAAGAGATAGTGCGTTACCTTGGCTTCTTTCACAATGAAAGTGATATATAAGAAACAACAAGGAAAATCTATTTCGTTCTCGCTTATTCTTTACTCGCTCGGATTTTGTTGATTGCCTAATGTTTATTTACTGAATGTTAGGTGACTTGCAAGTCGTAAATTCAAATTTAGATGTAAAGGTAATGTAGGCACTGCAGTAGCGAAACAAGTCGATTATGTACATACATCTAATCTAAATAGGAAATATAAACATCTTTACACTCATGCATTTAGTTCTCTCTAATAGGTTAATTGAAATTTCCATCTCATCGAGAGGGCATTTCGAGGGTATCAAAGCGGTATTTGGATAACATCATTCTCTGAGAGCGGGAATATTAAATTATGTTGCTATTTTAAAATGAATTAATTTCGAGTAAAAGGACAACCGAAATCAAGAGAACTCTAATGGAAGGAAATATAAAAAACAGCCAAGAATATTTATTTTTTACAACCAGAACTACCCGATGATTTCCAAAGGTAAGTATAGATGCTAGGAATCAAGCAGTACTCATGTTGAGGAAGAAGAACATCTCTCAATTTAGTTCTTTAAATTAATCGGAAAGTGCCCTTGAAGCCACTTACCATGCATATTATTAATTTATTTTACTGATTTATTTAATTTTCAGTAAAATCCATCGAGTTTGATTAAATGAAATTTGGTGATAATAATGAAATTTAAACCAAATAATAATTTGAGAAATTTAGCATTCGCTGTTTGAGCTTTTTTATAAAAATGTAACTGTAAAATAGTTTGAAGTTAAAACTTAGAGATAAAATCGTTATCTTTACTAGTTCCGTTTACGCTTTGCAAGAAAAACGCCCAATTTATTGATATGAGAACAGAGAAACAGTACAGTTTTTATCCGAAAACCACCATTTTTTTGGTGATGACAGTTAATAATAATAATAAATGGACTTTATTTAACAGCATTTCAACTAAATTCATTCATATTTAATCAAACGACTCGGAAACTCGAGGCTAAGATTCGAGGATAGGAATAAAAACATTGATTGCATTACCTTCCCTGAGACACTTGACTCCAATTTGTACGATTACTTCCTCTAATTTAAATCTGCAGATGAATTGATTTACAGTGAAGTAGACTCGAGAATAAATTAGGATATTTCCGAATACGCGGAAGATGGTTGAACTCGACATCTCGTTCTTCACTCTTCAGCGTGGTCGTATAATATAAATCCACATCATAATGCGCAGCAGTTGAGAGAAACTGCTTCTGAATTTGAAGTTTGGCTCGTCTAACTTGAAAATTCGGTGGGAATAAAAATTCTGGAAGATGAGCAACTTCCCAAGTTACGGAGTTGGGTGTGAATGGTAGTCTTCATAAGCATAGAAATTTACTGAATATTTAAATTCGAATTCTGCGAAACAGCGGAGTGCATTTCAGCGAAAATGTAAAAATACAATCAAATGTGATGAGATGTAAGATTCATAGGAATAAATTAATTGCACAAATGATTTTGAATCTTAAAACCTGTGATCAAATTTATTTTAGCAAAAGTGAGCTTATTCTCGAATTCTCCACAGTTATTCAATAAATATCTAAATATCAATATCAATCGATATCTTTTCAAATTTCAAAATTTTACCAGTTAAACATTACATTTTCCATCGTAATCTCTTTAATGCTACAAATTAAGTTAAAAAACGTCGTATTTTAAATAATTAATTAAACATAGAAAAGCGGAAAGTTTTAAAATTACTGGTGATGTATTTCTTCAATTATAAGGTCAAATCCATTGATTTTAATCTTTAGAATACTAATTTGGTGAAAATAAATACTTCATTTTCAATTATAAATTTTACATTAAATGCTTTCATTAACCATGAAACTCACCTTCCGGATTAATATACCTCCAAAGGAATTTATGAAAATATGATGATAAAATAGAATCTATTTCCTATCATGTCATAAGCTAGATACTATGTAATCATTTTATCAATGCAATGAAGATATCTTGATAAATACTCTTCGTAAAATAAAACTTACGATAGTAAAATAAAATAAAGTTTCCATTAAATCATATGCTAGATAGTGTATATTAATGTTTTAATGGAATGGAAATCATCTTATTAAATACTCTTATTAAAATAAATCTCTTTATCTTTTGCATTAATAATAATGATGATAATAAAAGGACTTTATTAGGATAAGATTGAGACTAGGACGTCTCTTCTTACATCTAACCCTTCGTTGTATGAGAAATGAATGGAAATAGATAGCTTGCAAAAGTACAAAGAAGAAAACTACTATACGGATTAAAATACCTAAGCTAAGAGCTCAGAAAAATTTCCACTGCAGAAATACACACACTAGAAGTGGAGTGTGAAAAACCTGCAAAGCCTACAGATAGATAGCTAAATTTGATGATGAAAGTAGGTTAAAAGAGTTTTTAAAGACAAGACGAAAAATTGATAGAGGTATACAAAAAAGAAAGAACAAGTGATTACATATTTACATAAAAGTCAGTATCTCACAAATAGAAATTTAACTCTTAAACAATCAGTGATACAAAAAAGGTTTTATACAGAAGTTGTAGTAAATTACATTTTCTAAAACTTTTATAAATAATTGTATAATCTTAAATATCATATTAATGGAGATATTTTGCAAAAACGGAAATGAGCTTCGAAGAATAAAGCTCGACTTCCGGTTGACCGACTTACTCCAAAAGCTAATCAACTCTGACATCACCTACAGCAGTGTTATATATGAAGTTCGGTATTGATACGACAAGTATTTTTCACGTTAGACCTCCCAAAATATCACACATACACATACAGACAGACATCATTTCGAAAATGGTCTAAACGTGTTCTAGGGCCCCAAAACATGTATTTCCGTTGAAATCTCGAAGTCAATTTTTTCACGAAAACAATACTTTCTCTATACTATGTATATGGAGAAAGTTAAAATTATATACATGAAAATAATATAATAGAGAAACAGAATATTCACTTGATTAAACTAACTTTGTTTATTATTACCATCAAATTAGCATGAACAGGATTTCGCTTAATAAAAGCTCGTCAAATATTCGGAATGAGACAAGAATTAAAAACTACAAAGAAAATACTTGGTAAAACTACAAAAAAATTGAGCATGCATGTCTCAAATTAAATAGGGATACCGTCATTTACTGGAAAGTAGACAAGAAAAAGAAGGAAATATCGATAAACATACCCATATAATCATACACATGAATTCAACGATTTAAAATAAAAATATTTACTTACTAAGGTCTTATTAATCATAATATACTTTATGGATGAAAATCCATGTGCGTTTTCCTTGTTTTTCTATTTTGTTTTTTATGTTATTTTGTATGTATATTGCTATCTCTTTTTTGAATGTGAACTGATTCTTATTTATGTATCGCATGTAAGTATTTATTGGTGGTGTATTTATTTTTGAATGTTTTTCTCTTTTCTTATCTTTTAGCTATTACTATCGGTAGGTTTGCGCAGGTTTTTCACACACCCCTTCTTTGTGGGTGTTTTCCTGCAGTGGATTTTTTTCCCCTAAGAATCTCTTAGGTTTTTTACATCCACAATTCTACTAATTGTTTCTACTTCTTATTTTATAATTAATGAAGATGGGTTAGATGGAAGAAGAGACTTTTGAGTCTCAATCTCGCCCAAATAAAGACGATTTATTATTATTATTATTATTCAACCTTAAATAAACTTGGATTCGAAATTCATGACCTTTAAAGTTCTCCTTGCACGACAAGCCAAAGTACAGCTGCGTAATTTTAATACCTCATGTTCCGGCTCGCCGAGTACAAGATCGTCTCCGGGTCGAATTACGCGGAAGGAAGACCTAAAACGATCCCTTGTTACATCTTCGTCATCGTGGATTATCATCCCAAATATTGGTTCGCAGACGCCCAAGTTATCGCGGCCCTGCCAATCCCTCCGAGCCTCCTTTCACGTCCCCCGTCACTCGCTTCGCAAAATTCATTCTAGGTCTTCCGCCGTACGGGCCCCTCCATCACGGTCTTCAAGCAACTATTGTGCCTCCGAAAGAGCTTCCCATTACCTTCCCATCCTCTCGATGTCATCGCAGTGCCCTCTCTTCGCCCCGTCCTCGGAAGACCCCAATCTTTGGTTTCGCGTCGTTTTATTCCCATCGTTTATTTTTTAACCGACGACTTTCCGCACACAATGTTTCCATATTTCGTTATCTTCCCTCGGCTGAAGCCTTCCTTTTTCCGTTCATAATAGAGTAAGCTCCCAGAAAATATTTCTAACCTCCTGGAATAGTAAGACATGCGTTGTTTGCTGAGTCAACGTCGGAAGCTTCCCCGTTTAAATCTTTTACCCGCAATTTTTATGCCTTATCGCTCGAAGCTTAACAAGGGAGCCATGTAAACAATGGTTTAAGAACCTCGAGGAAGCAGAATATCACGACCCATGACCTAGTACTATCATTAAATGCTAAACTACAATTCACAACACAAAATCAGGAATATTTATTTGAACGAAATTTTAATTCATTACTTTACTAGCCGCGTGGGATTACCATGGTCCCAAGTGATGCATCGCCTTCGATGAAATGAAAACTACTTGAGATATCACAACCATTCTTTCATTTTGCAAAAATTTGTCCTCTAAAATGATAATCTGAAAATTTCCACAATTCAATCTAAGAAAAGGATCTCATTTAAGTAGTGTCACCAAATTAACGGAAATATAAGTAATTAATTGCGTAATAAGCATTTTATATTGTAAGCGCTCTTAGATAGAGTGATGTATTAGCAAGCACTAGGTGCACAATGAAAACTATATCATGCTTCCCAACAAAGAAAGAATAGTTTCTGAAAGAGGAGTTTTGAATAATGTTTCTAACATTTCACTAAACATTTTTCGAAGTATAAAAATTCTACTTGGTAAAAATTCTGAAACCTCAGATCTTGAGGTTAAAAAAATAATCTTCCAATATTTTCCCAATATTCCATACCACAATTGCAAAAATATCTGATAGAAGAATATCGATCATTGACACCGATTTCACATGAAATTTGCATAAGTAGGTATTTATCATCTGGCAGGAATAATTCTTTGTTATATAATAAATGGTGTTTCTCGCATTTCCAAGCCTTATTTCTCCAATAAAAACAGGAGCCTGGTAAAATATAATTTAGGAATCTCATAGAAGCGGAATATTACGATTCATGACCTCGATCACTGTGAAATGATAAACCCTAATTCATACAGGAATATGTATTCAAACAAATTTCTATTTAAAAACAGAGATAAAATCTGAAAGAATGCAATGGGTCGTATCAATGATTTTTTAAATTGAAAAAGTATGCTCATTACCATCTAATTTACGTTTATATAATTCACTTTACATTAGATCTACACTATCGCTCTCCTAACTACTTCCCAACACTCTTTATTGCTGTCGAGTAACTCTCGGCTGAAGGAGTTCCTAGAGAGTTTTCCAGTCTCTTAAGTTCCCTTAAAGCTATCTCTTGGTAGTTGAAGAAATTTATAAAGTCTAGAATTATTATCCAAGATCTTAATTTATTGGATTTCCGTCTTGTTTGAGGTCATCTGATTCCTGCAGAATTGAGATTCTGTATGAATCAAAGACGAAGTATAAAGAAAATACAGAATCGAAATCTGGAAGATTTTAATTGGCTGTGTCAATGATTTTCTACTTTGAAAATTCTTTTGGAGATAAAAAACATACGTAAGTTATTACTGCAATCATTCCCATTTAATTATTTTGCCTTCATGTTTATGACCTATCTTTCAAAGCTAAACAGTAGTCTTTTAAACAATTATCCTATATCCTGAGACCTATAAGAAAGCAGAATATTATAATATCTTATAACAATGAGTCACAAACACCTTAAACTGTCAAAGAAGAAGACTTCTTTGAGAGATTAAGGTGTTTGTGACTCATTGTTATAGTTTTCTGTCAGCGGTAAGTCTCTGATGACGATACATTATCTCGTACTAACATGAAATTCTGAATCTCAATCCAAAACACGCTATCAGGAGTATGTATTTGAACGAAATTTTCTTTAAAAAGCGAGATTAAATCTACGATCACAATGGGTCGGATCACTGATTTCTAACTTCTAAAATGCCATTGGAAATTTTTTAAACCATATTTAAGTTATAATTTTCTTCCCCGTTTATAGCCACAGAACAGTTTGAATAATTATAGCCTAAAATAGAAAATTAAGACAGCAAGAGACTGAACTTTTGCTGCGATACCGTGAGATAAGATATAAACTATTCACCTGACCCACTTTCTAACGAGAGTTAGTGCAGTTGATCCTTTAAGATTAGACACACAAATTTTGTCTGGAAATTTGAGGCTTAGAAAGTATTCCATATTTAACGAATCTGAAAACCCATTGCGTTTTGTCCCCTTTTGAAATGCTTCTAATAATTTTTTGTGAAATGTAGGAGCACAAGTTCCTCCTTTTCCTTGGGAATACACGCAATTATACATTTTGAATTTCATATTTATATTTTTAAGAGGAATATTAAAGGTAAAATTTTAAGTCTATTGCGTGGAAAACACAAGAAGTGGTGAATAGTAGCATAGCATATAAGTTATAAGGGAAGGGTTATTTCTCATGTGATATACTTGACCCACGTTGTCATCCACCGGTACACGGCATTCGATTATTTTCGTGAATCGGCTATTAGAAAGTCAACAGGCTCAGCGACACAAACGACCAAATAAGAAATAATGAAAGATAAGAAACAATAACTCTGTAAGACACATATCAAGAATATTACCCTCAAATACGATACCACAGAATAATAATACTAAGAAAATCCGAACTAGAGAAGATTACACGATATTATACATAAATTAAGTGATATGGTACAGTTTGCAGAAACTTCACAAATAATAATAATATCAATTTATCAAATCAATATCAATATCAAATCAATAGCAATATCAAATGAAGCAAAGAAATTCGCAACGGAAGGGGTAAGGCGATTTGGCCAATCACAACCCTAGAAACCGTCACAAATCTACGCCGTGTTAATTAGTCCGATCGGTGACGGTATCCTTGCACTCACCAACATAAAATTAGCGTTACCCTTCGCCCTTTAGCCATGAGGCCCTTCTGACTGAGCCATTCGGAAGCAACTTTAAAATGGGCAGCTTATTATGGGGAATTTTCACTAGAAATTCGTCACAGTAACTGATCAACCCAAATCAATCGGAAGAGCGCATGGAAAGTAATGAATCATAATCTTATATGCAGTATATATACCCACTGCATACATAAGCATAAAAATAATTTTAATTCATAGCTTCGAATTCCAATTGTAGCTTATACCTTTTGAGTATGGGTAAAAATAAGTGTGAGAAAATGAGTGCAGGACAATCCCGTTTCTAATTCTGGTCCAGATATTTCCCGTATCCCATCAGTCATAGAGGAAATAGTAGGAACTATGTAGAAATCTCTTCTAAAGATAATTCCGCAAAGAAATCGTCGTCTCAATGCTATTGTAATCGTCGTCACTGTGAACTGTAGCGGGTAAAGTATGCGGTATTTTGGTAACGAAATGAATTATCATCCCGCTTTCTGAGCTTGGAATTACTGCAATGATTGCAAGGTAATCATGTAAAATGTAAGGTAAATTCTGCCATTCATGAATGAAAATCTCAAATGTTTAACTAAACCTTAAAATCTTTTCAAAATGCTTAACTATAATGATTTTATTTTCAGTTTCATTTTACGTTAGACACAAATATTCTTGCCCAAGGAATAACTTGATTGAGAGACTTTTATTGTCAAGTTCTTAAGTGTATAAAAATTAAAGTATTTTAAGATAATAATATAAAATGAACTTGAAGACTATCATTTTCAGTCATTTATCCTTACTCTTGCACTCCTGATTGTAATTGGGCTAAAAATGGTTAGAATTCTTGCTGATGTTTGGTAGAAATCAAAGTTTCTATTCGTCTTAGAGAACGGACGAGTCTCCATGAGAGTTTAATTCACTCAATCTCTAATTTATAATACTCAAAATACTGACGATAGCGCAATGCATATATGTAGATAAGTTTTCATAGTGGATTATCGAGTTTTTTTTTATTCTACGGAATGCAATCTTGCTTACAATTATAATTCTTGAAAGTTAGGTATTGCTTATAGATACGATAGATTGATTTTCTTCTAAATTCAAAATTTGATGCATAACGTGCATTCACTACAAACGGAAAATCTTTCCATTTACTGCTGAACATTCTGAAATAAAATGAGAGCATGACATTTAAGAAATCTAGTTTCAGAGGAGAGCAAACGGCCTCCTTTGTTTACAGCACCACTTCAAACTCATATTATTACAAACATATTTCGTCGCAAACGCATCCATAATTATTCCCATGCATTTGTAGTACTTTATCGTACGAAATGTTAAAAACTCAATTTAATTCGCACTTTTAAAATATTTCTTCAGATATTCTTTAAATTTATAATTATAATAACAATAATAAAAGGACTTTAATAGGATAAGATTGAGACTAGGAAGTCTCTTCTTACACTTAACCGTTCGACGTATGAGAAATGAATGGAAATAGATAGCTTGCAAAAGTACAAAGACGAAAACTACAACGCGGATTAAAAAACCTAAGCTAAGAGCTTAGGAAAAATTTCCACTGCTGGAAAACACTCACTAGAAGGGGAGTGTGAAAAACATGCGTAGCCCACAGATAGATAGCTAAATTTTATGATGAAAGTAGGTTAAAAGAGTTATAAAAGACATGATGAAAATTTGATAGAGGTATACATAAAAGAATGAACAAGAATGACATATGTACATAAAAATCAACTCAAAAATAGAAACTAATTGCGAGATGAGTTTCAAATGTAACGACAGGAAATGTATCAATAGTAAAAAAAATAAAATTATATACATGAGAATAACATAATATAGAAACAGAATATTCACCAGATTAAACTACGTATTACAGTCACAATGTATGGCAGTTAGAATATATTTTTATGAGAGTTTTAAAAATATATTCAAACTATTCCACCGACATTTATTCTACTTTCACTTTTCTGTTGAGGTAACGCATTGTAGATGCTATTATCAGAAAATAATAATAATTCAGAGCTTTACCTCATAGCGGTGGTCGGTCACGGTGATAAAACTCTCGGTATAAGCGTTTCTCATTTCCGCTCGACTTGAGGAAAATTTTAAATGATGATTTATTTCCTCTCCTAATCCTTAGGTATTCATTTTATTCGCCGATATTTGGAAGGGCCTTATGAATCACGACCTGCCTCCTCCTCCGATGTTTGCAAGGCGCCGTATGAATCATATTCTTGCCAAGTGAGCTTGAACTTTTACCTCCTCAACTTTTTCCTTGACCTTCACACTCGTCAGATAGGTGGAGAAACTTTCTTAGACTTGAACTCTCGCGGGAAGAAAAGTAATAAAAAGGATATGCATCAAACGTTAATTCGAGAAATTTTCATTTCGGATTTTGATGACGCGACCCAAAATGTAACCATCCTCGTAATAATTAATGCGTGACGAGTCTACTTCGTAGAGGGCCATAACTGAGATGTTATAGAAATTAAATTCTATTTAGTTGGGTTTATTGTATGTATTTATGGTATTCTTCAAAATTGATTGTTACATAAGTTAACGTCGCCACCAGTCCTTGCGACTAACTGTGGCGGTTTAGTGTAATAAATAAATAAATAGAATTTTTATTTCGACCAGTCTCGTCTATCGACATCCATCATCAAGTACAATTTCCATCTTGGTACAGCTATTTAACCGCTTCCCTGACATTATTTTTCTTAGTAAATTGTCCAAAAACGCATAATTTTTATTATCGCTTTTCAAAGTTTGCAAGTAGTATATTACATAGATATCTTTATTTTTCGTCTGGGGAATAGTAAAATGTGTATGAAAGATTGAATTATAACATTTCATGTCCAAAATATGCATTTCTCGAGTTTATGTTGCAGAAAATTTATCTTTTTATGAGTTAACTTACAATTAAATTCATTGAAAATCTTTTTAATAAATATGAAATTATGACGACTGAGTGAATTCAGCGCAAACGTTTCCTCCTATCATTAATTTGTTATTATACATGGAAAAGGAGTTTGGGGGAAGGGAAGGTAGAATTACGTACATAATATAACGGAATATTTTTTTCGCCTACACAAAAATCGGTCAAAAATATCTTCGGTCCAAATTAAAATTCTATCGTGGGACTCTCAAAGTTGTATTTTTAAAACCTTTTTACCCACGCTCATAAAATACATAGCTAGAGAGTAAATTTTAAAAAGCAGGATAAATATGACGATCCCTCAAACTCAGAAGGATATTTTGTATATTGACTGATTATGCTTCTCTTTTTAGCATTGATTTTTTCAGAGTCATCCCATATTTTTTAATAATTCACAATGAAACTTAGTAGAGTGGATGATGCTAGTTTGAATCCAGGTTGCTCCGGAGGCAAACCTTCATCAAAGAGGTAAAACGCAGCTTTGTAACTTTCCCAATACTTCGGAATGGATCTTTGGAAATAGGATGATTCCAGTTTGGAAATATTGAAAACTCTGAGGTCACCGCGAGCAAGTCATGAGAGCTGGAGATTGTTGACTCGTGGCCTAGGGGCATTCGGAGGAATAGTTGATGTGCCGATTGCCTTCAGATGTAGGCAAAGTAAGATATTTGGAAAAGAATATTACTTGTTGGATCACTCCGTGGGAGATATATATTTTTAGGTCGCACTGATACTTTTCGAAACTCATCTCCGAAATCCAAATAAGATACCTCCGAATCGCTAAGATGCATTACGCGGTAGTACTCTTCAGTTTTTTTCCATTACTCACTGTATTTGGATAACTTCTACTTTGAATTTGATGCGAGTGTTTCAGTTTTTTTACAATTATGAAGTTGTTTTCATGACATAATACAATGAATACAAATTTTACACTATAATATGTGCATTAGAGTTTCCCAGACTCATTATATTGTGACTCCTCACGGAGTACGAAAGTTTAAAAAAAATTAAGATATATATAAATATAGAAAACACGCATAGAAACAATGTCTAACAATTGTTACATATCATCATGGGAAAAAGGAAAATTCGTAAAAATTATACCCATAAACGAAACCACAGTTACGAATTACATTAAAACTACAATAGTAACTACAAAATAGTATGCAACTACATAAATTATTAGGCCAATTACTTTTAATATTCATAAACACCAATACAAACATATATCATATCTTAATATATTTCAATAAATACCTAAGTTAAGATTTACAAAATCTATTCTAAAACGAAAGAGCCTTTATCATTGAAAACCATTCGGAACAAATTCTTTTATCTATACTCTCTCTTTTTGGATGTTATGATGATTATGTAGGTTATCTGGCAACTTTGGTTCCATCTTTTTACCTTAGTGATTGTAGTAATGAGGCGATTTATAGGTTAATTCGAGAAGATTTAGCATACAATTGTAAAATACTACTGGATTGCGGTATTCTATTCCTAGTCGGGCATGTCTTTGAGGTAAATCTTAATTAGCGTATCATACGTGTAATACAATATGTATGCACACACATCATTCGCGTTACCTTCGATAAATATCCTACCAGGCATATTCTTAGCAAACAGATTTGAGATAATTAATCATCCCAGAGATAGTAAATACAAAAAGTCTACTGTGAATAACTTTGAACACCATGAAGATAGAAAATCTGTTTAAAACAGCGAAAATATATTTCGAACCCTAAATTACCAATTTGTAAGTAACATATATTCGTACTTCTAGAGATGGTAAAGAATGCCACAAAGCATGAAATAATTATTATTTGGCTTCTTCTTTTGTAATATTCTCTTAGTTTTTTCAACTAATTCTACGATTCAATGCTTATAAATAACCCTTTTCCAAAAATATCATGCTAATGAGATGTTTTCAGAGTTAAATGAATGCTTTTGAAATTTTTAAATTGTTTTTGCGATTTAATTTTTTTATTATTTATTTATTCAACACAAACAGGTAGATCCACAAAGTTTTGCTGTCATTAATGTAAATAATACGCTAAACAACATTTAAATAAAAATAACCCCTTCCAAAAATGTCCTGCTAACATGATGTTTTCAGAGTAAGGGAATGTATCTTTGCGATAAATACAGCCAATAAAAACCGTTACCTATTAAGCACGCCATCTTTCTTGAAATTAAACAGTAAACAACGCAGAATCATGAGGAGGTAGCTCATCACAAAGGGGAAATTTGGCAAACGTATCCATATTCAATTAATCTTCCTAGAAATTTGGCAATGATTTGAGATATTTTGGCGTGCTTGCCTACCAGCGCTGAATTTTTGGGCTTTAATCCTTGTGGGGCATGTGTTTGAGTTTATTTCTTGTCATCAATTCTCCGTGTAATGGATTTTGGAAACATTAATGGGATTTTCGCCTTCGTAAGTTAAGTAAATTAATGATGAATGCCTTAGTTTCCTTTCTTAACTCGAAACAAAATATTATTGAAATAATATAATAAATAATATTAAATAATATATTTCAAAATATATTTGCCTAATCAATAAAGTCCGATTTATTAATTAACCTAGGATAGAAATCCTGTGTATTTCATTGTGAAGAATTCTGAGCTAAAATCACGTTATTTGATGCCACTAATGTTATTAATTTATTCTTAGGACTGTATTTTAGCGATTAGATCGTAAAAACTCACGTTTGAGATCATTAATGTTTGTCTGAAATTGGAGAGACAAAATTTTTATCCTTTTCAAACTTCTGAAACCAATATATGACGTCTTACAGTATATAATTTGCTGTCTTCAATTTATCTCATGTTTCTATACTGGACTTTTTTTTATTAAGTATTTTCCATAAGCGTAAGCGTTAAATAAAATTGCTGCTCACAGTGAAATTTCAATAACTCTTAGAAAATTAATTATATATTGAGAAAAGATCTAGTAGATTATCTATTGATAAATATCTACTAAACAATCAATTTTCTTAACATAAAAAATATCTTTTGGCACGAATACGCAAATATCTTTATAAAATAAACAGATTTTTGGAAAACTTTAGTGATTCATTAGTCCTACTATGTTTCCATTAGCGGATTGTAACATGTTTTTGGTAGTCAAAATGTCTAACGTTTCTCAGAAAATAAGGCTTTCTTACAGTCTAGGAAGTGTTGTTTTAACTGTTAATTTTATCCAAATGAAACATGAAGCTTATTCCTTATGCAAAGCATAATATTATAGTGAATTGAAATCTATATATTATCAGCAGAAACTATTCACCAAGTGCGTGATTCTACACACAGAAATATAACATTAAATGAAAAAGTTAACCACCAGGATTGAAGAAAAATTGCCATTGCATTTAAGAATCTTTTATATGCATAATCAACCTCACTGAATGTGGATGTTTTTGCTTCGCTAGACAACATTTAATGCTCTACTTCTTGGAGAAGGTAGGAGAGAAAGAGAATAAAAGAGTCATAAATAAAAAATGAATAAACGAGAGCCGCTAAAATAAAAGAGCCAATCATGATCATCTGAAAAGCATAATATAAGTACATCCAAAAATGTACTGAACGAAAACAGATTAAAATAATCGGGGGTAAGAAATAGTGTAAATAGATAAATATGTGAAAAATTAGAACAGCTGTAGCAGTCATACAGAAACAGGGTTGAAATGAACTATGGTTTCAGAGGGTTTGATGAGAGATGAGATATTACACCGTGAAAGAGAGGATTAATGGTTTTTTTATAAAAAGGATGGCATGAGGAAGCATCAGCTTTATTGAATTTTGGATCTATATAGGTCTGCGTAACCTTCACCGAGTGACGATGTCGCTTAATTTTAGCTTTTTTATAAGCCTGGATTAATATTTGACCGTTGGAGGACTTAAAAATAGAGGTTGCCCAGAAAGTCGATACATGGATTTTATCTTTTAAACGGATAAAAACTCATAATTCTAAAATTTGGGCTATTAATTAGGTTGTATCGATTGCAATGTTCACGAAAAGTACAAAATGAAGCTGCCACTGACTCCAGATTCAGGAATAGGAAGGTACTGTGTCTATATTGAACATCAATCAGGAAATTTTCAGTGAAACTTGTGACGTCATGTCTAGTTAAATGATCAAAAATCATTTAAGACCTATATATTGCTGTGAAATCACCAGCCTTGGTGTCCGAGTGGTTAGCGTGCGAAGCGCTCCATCCCCAAGGCCACGGGATTGAATCCCGTCTGATCAGGGAATAGTTGTGTGTTTATCTGACTTCACCGTTCAGGGTTGGCGGCAGGAAGGGCATCATCAAAAGTCACATCATCGCCAAAACTAACTTCATCCTCATCATCACCCATTACCATCAGTCATCAGCCGACCCCATAAAGTACATACAGGGGGAATAAGGCTTAGAGAAAAAATATTGCTGTGAAATCATAGCTTTAATTGCTTTATATTATGGGAAATATATCCTCATTGCCATAATTCCTCAGCAATTGAGGAATATAACCCCAAACTAAGAATACTAAAGCATAGCACAATTGGAGACTCGAACTAAATGTCATATATCTAAATGTTGATAATGTCCTTATAGTAGATAGTGATAATGATTCTCGTTATCACTATCAAACTGAAAATCAGTCATACCCAAATCTTTGAGAAGGGAATTTCAGTATAAGTAGCATTACAGTGAGACTTCACATGTATATGTGTGCTTGCATTAAACAAGAATTGTAAGAAATATTTAAGTTTTAGAAAATAAAATAGGCATGAAAGATGTGCGTTTATTTTTTTAAACGCTAAAAGCTTGCATTTTAATTGTATGAGATGTTCTTTCAAGTCAATCACTCGGGAATATGAGTTACATATAATGCAAAGAAATTAGTTGTTTTTGTTATAAAGTAGTTTCGCTCCGAAGTACGTACCAACTAAATTCACTGCATACTAGGTTTGATTTATTCCTACGGTGGAGGTAAAAATAATTCACACAAATAAGAGCAAAAAAAGGTCAAGATTGTTTGACAATAATACCGAGATATCTATCGGTAGACTAGAGAAACTTCACATGAGAAGCCAAGCGTCACTGACAGATAACCCCACTTCCGGCTCTGTTGAAAGTGAATTTCTATCGCTTTTATGTATTTTTAATAAAAACATATTCACATACAGTGATATCAGTCTTATAAAGTGAATACAATTACAAGATATCTACAATAGGTATGCATAAAGGCAATAACTATAAACCAAACATCAGCGATTTTCTTTATTTTTAAAAATTATTTAAAAACGGAAAGTTATTTGCATGATATAAAGTCAACTAATAATCAAGAGTAATCAATCATCAATCGTTTGCTAGATAATAAACTTAAAAACTTGGCTCTAAATACAATATATTCCACTCAAACTCCTCCATCTTCTCCTGGTTGGCGTAAGTTAAGTTTCTGTGGGCCGATAAGTTATAAAATATCGAAACTCTTTCCTAAAAGTCGTATCCGCCCAGCTTTTTATAGTAATTTTTGTATTAAGAATTTTCTTTGTAACGGTAAAGACTCAATAGACCCGTTTTTAAATCAGGAGTCTATCAACTGTCCTTTCATGACTGTAGTTCGATATACATCGGCCAGACTGGAAGAAATTTTAAATTAAGGGCAAAAGAACATCTTAAATGTTTTCAAACTGGATCACACCAATCTCATTTCGCGAAGCATCTTTTAACATGCAGTCATTCCTCAGATTTTACACCTAAAATCTTACATATAGCGGAGAAGGGTAGACGACTCAATATTCTTGAAAAAATGGAGGTTGTCCAAAATCACAAAAACCCCTTAATAACTCTCACAAACGAATATATTTTTCCTTCCTCTTCACCATTACTCACGGCAACGCTTTCTTGTTCTCCCTCCTCTAATGTTTTCCAAGAACCCTAAACTCCTCCCCCTCCCCTCTGACCATGAGCCCTCTGGACCAATCTCCCCTATTTTCTTTTAAATATGTGGGTTTCAGGCCTCTTTCTTCACTTGAAGATGACGCTCACGCGTCGAAACTAGTCGTGATTAATTTTTTTGTTCCTGTGGTATTTTGCAAAGTTTTTAATAAAATCAGGGTGAATTTCATCAAGAAAGTTTCTCCTGTTTTCTTTGTTTGAAGTTTAGATTAAATATATGAAAATATTTTTAGAAATTCTTGTAAGAATAAGTCAATTGCCTATCTCGAAGGGTCTATGTAGGAATATCGGAAGTACAGAAATGTCAAATAACAAATTTCTCAACGGTATTAAAAGTTTCATGGTACTCATTTCTCGAAATATTGACTTTGATGAGTTTTTCAACCTATGGAAAGCTTGAATATTCAACCTCACGAGGATAATAATAATGAAAGTTTAGCTTGCCACAATATTCAATTAATTTATTGGTTTCTCCGTAAAAAAAATGCTTTGTAATATCCAGAGAACAGGCAAATTATAACTAAAATTCCAATACGAATTAAACACAAACATATCGTTATTAATTCTGGGAAAATATCCAAAGTACGAGATATTCGGATGATTCCATCGAAGAAAGTAATCATTGATGATTAAAGTAATGATTAAAATTTTAGCAGAGTTCTCATGCTCGCAAAAACTTTAGTTTCATTATTGATAATCACAAGGAGAAAAAATCTGATGTGGCCAGCACATGACTTTCTCCATATATATAAGATGTAAATATTTATCTACCGCAGTAATTTCGAACTCTATATTCCATCTAAACTTGGAATATGAGTGATTAATATATATATATTATTTTCTTTGACGCCAAAAACATGAATAATAATGTTTTACGGGACATGATCGATGAAAAACGATGAAATTGGGATTTCGCCCATAGAGCCCAGAGCGCCCACAAAGTACATAATCAGCAACTTCCGGTTTATCAGTATTTCATGAATAACTCCTACACAATCAGTGATACAAAAATATGTTTCAACCAAAAGTTATAGTAGATTTTATTTTCTAAAACTTTTATTAATAATTGTATATACCTAAATATCATATTTATGGAGATATTTTGAAAACCGGAAATGAGCTTTGAAGAATACAGCTCGACTTCCGGTAAATCGATTTACTCCAAAAACTAATCAACTCTTAAGAAACAAAATAAAGTACTACATATGAAATTTGGTGTTGATATAATGCATCGTTTTTAAGTTAGAGCGCCCACAAAGTACATAACGGCTACTTCCGGTTTATCGGTATTTCACGAATAACTCCTAATCAACCGGTGATACAAAAATATGTTAAATACAAAATTTATAGTAAATTACATTATCTAAAACTTTTATAAGTAATACAGTGCACGTATATATCATATTTATGGAGATATTTTGAAAACCGGAAATGAGCTATAATGAATGAAGCTCGACTTCCGGTCAACCGATTTACTCCAAAAACTAATCAACTCTGACAGCACACACCACAGTACTATATACGAAGTTTAATATTAATACGACCAACAGTTTTCACGATAGAGCGCCCACTAACACACACACACATACAGACACACACACACACACACATACACACAGACATCATTCCGAAAATAGTCAAAACGTGTTCTAGGGACCCCAAAACATGTATTTCCGTTGAAATCTCGAAGTCGAATTTTTTCATGAAAACAATACTTTCTCTATATTTCGTATATGGAGAAAGTAAAAAAGGATGAGCAGTAAATTTATATTTTTCAAATATATAAATAATATACACGGAATAATCTACTGTTTTATGTAAAAATAGAGGACAACAAATTGTACCCTCTTAGATTTTCCCTAAAATGGGGTTTATTTTGGAAGCAATTCTTGAAATCGGGTAAAATCGTCTTCTTCTTGAAGTCATCCATTAGCTCTCCCTATTACAAGAGTAGTGGTGAAGTCAAATGGCTTTTTATAAATGCAATCCTCAACAGTAAAACATTTAAAAACGGGGTTAACGAAGCCGAAACGCCTCAAAAGAAACCATAGAAACTATATATTCGCTTATTTCTGTGTTTCCATACGGTACAGATTCGGTACTTCGCTCGAAAATTGAGAATTGGGTTATAAAGCTAATTTTATGTGCGGTATTTTCAGAGGCTTCATTAAAATCCTCATCCTTCGAATTTGATGCATTACGCCGCCAAGAAAAACAATCTTTATTTGATCTCCGCCAGAAGGCAAATTGCGTATTCGAACGCACGCAAATTTCCGCCGCCTGACTTTTCGAGATAAGGTCCTCACAATGGAAACAAAGGGTTACAATCCATTGCGATCTTCATTTAAACGACGGAAGAACGGAAAGGAAACAAAAGCGAAATCATGACCTGCCGCAGACGAGGAATAATAACCAGCAGCGAATTGCAGAGGTCTCTTTGAAAGGTATTCTCTATCTGATTTACGGGAAAAAGAAGAGCGAAGGTAAGTCTGCCGTCTCAGTGAAACCCTCCTCGTCAAAGAAGTTTCTTTTCTCGAGAGGAGGAACACGGGAGATAATTGGTCCTTTCAAAATAAAGGTCATTGAATGGGAGCGAGGAATCGTTAGAACCAACGTAAAAGGAATGATACGAGTGGCGATAATTTACGGCGTGGAGAATCGTCAGGGAGAAACGCTTCTATAGGAAGCAAAATAATCCGAAGTAATACTCGCTGAAAACAAAAATTTGTCTTATAATCATTAATGATATCTTTCAAAATGTCTTATAATAGGATACGGAACAATACGTCACCGAAATAAATTATTCGTATGTCGACTTCTGAACAGGGTTTCTAAAACTGCATTGATTGAAAATGTACACCTTCAATGATCACCTCCTATTCATAGTTTACTTAAATTAAAATTGAGTAGCAACTAATTAGTGACTTATTCCAAATACCCTATTCACTTTATGTATATCATAGCTATTGTAAAGGCTATACTAAGCCATAATAAGCACTAAAAAAGTCAAATCGTAACTGATGGTGTTATTCCATTGTACATCGCCACCAGTGTTTCTTGCAAGCTAAAACCAAATTATCATACTAGGAGCAGAAAGACTTCTTAGTCAAACAAGGTAAAGTTTTCCAACTGTTTCGGTACCCTTACCTTATCAGGTCGCAAATTATTATACCTTAAGAATCCCTAACCATACTAACTCTATACTCATTCTTATAAGAAATTAATTGTTAAGACGAACCATAGACACTCTCAGACAAGTTTTTTAATCAGAATCTATAATCAGAAGCTTAAACTTACATCTATTCCATGCTAACCTATAAGGGTTCTTTCTGATGTAAATTTACGAGAACTTGAAGTAATTAAATAGGTTCAACTTCAAAAACAGCTTTTCTTAGGAACAAAGTGTTTGAAATTTGACGAAATATTACACTAACTATATAATATTTTATCATAGTTTTAGTGAGTAAAATTTATTGGACAATTTAAAGTTCAAATAAGAGTTGTTAAGGGAGAATTTTTTAAGGTATTCGTTTCCACTTTGTATAACGATTACTTCTATTTAATTTTTCAAAAGGAAAATATTACTGTAAGCGACCAAGTGAAATTTGCAGGAATTTTTCATGGGAAAATTACGATTCATATAAGTCTGAGACCGATAAAAATAACATGAAACCTAGTCTGTTACATTTGAAGATAAGATAATTAATTATGTGTCAAAGTTTTAGGTAGGACCGCATTTTTTTCTCAAGTTTTGGACAAAAATATTCAACCACCTGCTCAGACGATTCTTCATATACATTACATTTCTGCACACTGATGTACGTAAATATTGTGGAAAAACAATATTATTTACTCAACTTCAGTCTCTAGCGAGTACTAATACAGGCAATATTTAATTCACCAAAACATTATGATGGATTCGAAGAAGCGAATGAAAATTAATTAACATTTCGAAATCAACATCCATTCAATCATTCTGGATTCAATTTCTGCGAAGTATCTCACGACAGAGAGCAGGATTTTTTGTTTCCCTTATAGCTTTCAGTCAGTGAATATGATTAGGTATTTATTTAGCTCTTAAAAAACTGATTATTCTAAAGAAACCACGACGATCCGAGACACAAAAGGAATTAATTACCTTCACCCACTAATGAAATTTTAATACTATGACCGGAATGAAATAATTCTTTGCAATTTCAATGAAAAGGGCATAAATCCTCGTTTTCTTTTCCTCTCACCTTTCAAAATAGAACGAAGAAGTCATTATCCGAATTGATATTTTGTTTTTTATTAGAGCTATGTCTACCGTTTCGGTATAGTTTTAACTATAACTTGTTTTGAAAATTGCCAATCTTTAGGTGTCATTCGTGAAAGCCACATGCACCATAAAATAAGTTCCATTCAGATGAAATGATTTCAAAGAGCCATATAGATAATAGCAAAATATCTCGAGTTAAGAAATATTATAATTTTATGTCATCTATGCTTGTCTACCACTTTGCGAAAAAATTATATTTGGCTTCACATCTATTTTGAAATATATGGCTTCCATCCCAAGAAAGAATGGACATAAAAAAATTCTTACGGGAGCAGGACTTGAACTCGGATCTTTCAATTGCTTGTCGTTTGCTCAAGCCAAGTAAGCTATCACGCAAGAACACTGTAACGTGCTCTTCAGAAGACTTCGTAGGCGCCCCACTGGTTTATTCTGTTTTGTCAGACTTTATTCCATATCCGTTTATACTTGGGATTTTTTCTAGGTGCACTCGTTTACATACTAAATCATCTTCACTCTTTACCGAACAGATTTCAGTTTATTCAGAAAAGGGTAAAAGAATACACCCCATAAAATGTAATTTAAATCAATTAGAAATTTATCTCGGCCAAATATTTCTCAGCAGGAATCCTCATATTTCTGTGCACCAAAACCAGAACTAAAAATACTTTTAAAATATGAAATACTGTCTCGAGCCAACCCATTCGAACTAATTTCCTGCTCCTGATATTATGCAACGGAGTACCTCGTGATAAGCCATGCGCATCCAATTTACCAGTTGGGAGGAAAGATATTCCAAGTGGGACTTGCATGGATTTCAAGAATCACCTCCTCGCCATTCTGTCGAATATATGGGACATGTCTTTCCGAGCGACATCATTCGTTTCCCATAAATTTTAAAGGTAACCAACACAACGGGAATTATCGCTCCCCCACGAGGATTACCGCGACGGTTTAATCGATTGATTTGCAGAGATTGGGCGCAAGTGATTTTCATTACAGCAAAACTTTTCAAAGACTTTCTAGCTCATATGATAAAGAAAGAATAAACATCAAAAAGATAACATTCATCAACAAAATGTTTCTCTTAGTATCTATCCATATATATTTACAACTTCCAACTCAAAATCTGATTATAAAATATATTTATTTCACAACCAGAGTTCCAATTAAACATATATATGTATGTATGTATATATATATATAATGAATGGAATGAAAGGAAGAATGAGAAGAATTTTATTATTTGTCAAGAACTTCTGCTCTTAATACCCCATATATTTGCAAATTCTCAATCAAAATCTGATTATAAAGTGGATCAAATATTTGGGGTATTTCACAACCAGTTTTAGATTCAATATATCATCAATGCTTTAAAAATGAAATGAATCATAACTATGAGTAACGGCAAGCTAAAAGTCCTTTCATTAAAAGAGAGTGAATGACGAAAAGCCTATTATATTTATTTGGATATAAAAAATGATGTAGTTAATCGATATACACTTGCACATGGAACTGCTCCAATCATGTATAAACAAATCAATCTTTTCTCCATCAAAATAAGAGTTTCAAATAGCGGGCGATGTCATTCCTAAGGAGTCGATTGCGATGCGCTGCAGATTTGTATAAATCTAGATTGATTTAACATTGATGAATCATTAAAATATGAACTTTAATCGGAGATTTCTTAATCAGTACAAGGAATTACAGATGGTGAATATATCTCAGCCCAAAAGATATGCATTTTACTTAAACCTAGCTGGCAGGTTAAAAGCTAAACTTTTCAAAAGCAAAGGCTTTAGTATCCAACAGCTTCTACATTAATTATTACTGTATTATTACTTATTATTAGTTATTACTTTCAATATAAATACTGTTCTCAAACACTACTATAGCAAAGATACACGGAAACAAACATTTTAACGGTGTTTTGAGAGTTTTAAAGGCCATATATTTGAGCATGTTTAACGCTACTGGAGAAATTTTGAATGCATTTGTATCACTCGAGAGAAATAGATTCCATTTCTCCACCTTAATTAGAATTTTGAGTGTGCATTCTCAATCTCCACTATTTAAGCGTAAAAAAGGAGGGAGAAACTTCGTAATTCTGGCGCTGAGATTAATCTTCCGGCAATCTTCCACGCGCGAAGCGGTTTAATACCATTCCAGTGTGCAAATAAGCATTTCAATGACGAATTTATGAGATCTAGATACATGATACATCTCGACGCGTCCCGTGGCCTACCGCAATGTTTCAGCATTCCCTTTCATCAGAACTCGGCAAAGGTTGGGCTATATTTACCTTTCGGAAGGATCCTTTGTGGATATCATTTTTGAAGTTTGTGGATCAACATCTTTCCAGAATATTCCTTATCTTAATATCGTCTCCCATATCCAGTTTTATCAGATCCATGAAGTTTTGGAGAGTTCTTCGATCCCAAACGTATCCAATAATATTTTCCGAACTTTTTTGAACTTCCGACATCTTGTTGTTAAATTCTACGCCCCGGGCATCTTTCTCTCGACGTCCCGCCGGAAATTATCATGCGATTGTTATTTTGCATTCACCGCAGAAAGTTTTGATCCATCGAGACTGCGTCATCGTCACGAAAATCGAAATCTTATTTTGATTCTCAATTTCAACTATTTTTTATCCTCGACCTCTGTGGCCAACTGGCAAACCTTCTTTCTAATCATTATCATAAGATAGAATCACAGCAAGTAGATACAGGATCAGGCGGTAATAGATACGGAATCCATCCATGTAACTCATCCACAACACAGAATGAACTGCCTAGAAGATTTGAACTTCCTAATTATGTAGGACACGGTGACCATAGCTTATAAATCAAGGAACTAGAGCAGAATACAGGCTTACCGAAATACTCTTCATTCATAGGGGTATTAAGAAAATGAACGCTTTAACTGATGATTTTCTCATGCCAGTGCCAATTTGAAAGTAATAAATAATAAGTTTAAATTAAATAGAATTAAGTTTATGATAAGATGGCTCACCGCTATCTCCTCTGTAATATTATCTTGAGTTGTATTAGTTATTATTCAATCAGTTTACATTCATTTATGTGACTATACGGATATCCTACCATGCCTATTTTAATCAAATGATGAATCAAATTCAACATTTTATGTATAATATGTATGGTTAATTCACTTTCACAGCATATGGGAGGTTTTGGGGAAGGGTTTCCCTCCGTCTTTGAGCAAAATCCAGGCTTAAAATGATTTTTTTATGTTCCCCTTCAACATTACCACCTGGCAAGAAGTCCAACTTGTAACGTAAGTTTTTAATAAATAAGTATACATAAGAAAATTAGTTGATGAGAAAACAAACAGAAGTTCTGGAGTTGGTTGGGAAGGAGAGGGCTTCAATTGAAATAATGAAGCATCGAGGGAAGAAATGGTTGGAACAATATTTAAAGAAGAGGGACTGCTACAGAAAGTATCTGAGGGTTGGATACAAGTGGCGAAAACAGAGGGGAAGACAAAGTCATAAGATGTTAGATGACTTAAAAGGTGGGGTAAGATACCAATAAATGAAGGATATGGCTTTGAATAAGGATTTCTTATGCGTTTATACCTACCGAAAGGGAGACTACTCATGCGTCATAAATACTTCGGTACGTGGTAAACCAAATAGTCCTGTAATTTTTTTATGAATTTAGTCAATGAAGGTTAATGCTTAATAAAGTTTAATTTTTAGAGATTATAAATTGATGGATAAAAACAATGTCTTTGAGTTATTTGTTCAGGAAAACCCATAGGAAAATCTTCCTCTGACAGTAGAAGACATATATACATTAACCAGCAAATATAACAATATTATCCAATCCCCAATGTGAAAGTCTTCCAACCCTATCCAAATTATTTCTAGTAAATAGAATTTACTTAGCTTCGCGTTAAAGGTACACACCCTTATTTATTACTTCACTCAACTCCCGTCTTCATCCTTTACATGCCGTATCACAATTCTTCCGAATCATTTAAATCCAAACGGATTTAATTTGTTGTACCAGCAATCCAAGAGGCAGTTTTGTAAGTAAGAAGAATGGGGTTTACATTTATAGTAAAGCGTGTAAGTTTCGAGTGCATCTTGAATTTGATTTTTAGAAGAGATTCCATAGAGCAGTTTTTGATAACTCGTTAATGGGTCATCAATCTACCCTTAGGTACAACAAGGGACAGATTTATGACAAGGTGCATTAGGCGCTTGTAGAGTCTTTGCCTGGAAGAGATCATTAATGGAAAGCGAAGAGAAACAATATATCACATCATGCTGATGTATTCTTGCGGTGTAAAATTTTTCGATTAGGAGTTTCAATTAATAAAAAAATGATGATCAAATAAAATCTAGTAACTCGGCTAAATAAAGTTTTGGTGTGAGTTTCTATTTTTTTAAGGAAAGGGCATTATTTATTTTTACGGAATTCTTTACTTATCTCTCTTTAAACTCCAAGTCAACCTTTAAATAACATAAGTCCGTTCCTAAATACAACCACTAATATTTCCTTAATACAGACTAAAATTCATCACAAATCATGTGATATAATATTTATTACTTGAAACTTAATATATCTATACATTTAGATTCCCTCCGTAAATTCCTAAAGACTTCTACTATTATATTTATATAATAATAATACGTACTTACTGCAACTCTTCCATGGCTTTCTCCCTCCCCTGTTTCTTGTCCTCCTAGCTAATGGCTTAGATATTAGATATATACCCCGCGAGCCGCTAGAGGCGTATGGCAGGGGGAAAACGCTTTCCGCGTATCATACCTTTCACGATCATTTTGTCCCCTCCCACCCTTTCCCTTCTTTTGTTTAAGGTATGCGTTGGCTTATTGGCTTTGGCTTGGCATGGCTGCTTCTTCACTTAAAAATGGTGCTTAGGCTCCGAAACTAGTCGTGTCGTGTTAGTGTTCTTTCTCATGTATTTTGCTTACTAAACAAAATAGGAATTAGTTTCTTTTGGAAATTTTCTTTGCCTTTCATTATGAAATACCAAAAAAGTACTCGTGAGTCCTTGGTTTTCATTTTTTTATGATAATATAAGTCACATATTAAACAAATTATGAAAGAAAAAAATCACGACCACACAACTCATAATTCTGTTGGTTACTGGGAATTATTAAAATTTATTCTAGGCGAATTACAACACATTAGTGGCATAATATAGAAATGCAAAATATGCTTCTATTTACATAAGAAAATTATGAGATGAAATTCACAAAGGAAATAGACATTGTAACGCATATGTAATTATAATCTGGTACGATATATTAGGCAGGATATTTCACCTTTCAATAGAATCTCATCCACTGAATAATACCACTTATTTAATAACATTAGGTCATATTTTCCTTAAATCTCAATTCATCGTTGCCGCATGTTTCCAGTGTATATTGTATTTCTTTTTCAAAATTGTATGATCACGTAATATGGAGTTCCTTTGAAAGTACTAAGACGATGGGTCGGATATATTATTAAAAATCTTCTAATTTTACTGTTGTCTTTTGGTATCCCATATTTTCAGTAGAAACTTCTTATTTACTAACGTTTCGTTTTTTTTTATAATCCAATTTTTCGTAAATTTTAGCAGAATAAAGACGCTTTAAGTAGAGCCTGCATGCAAACAATGTACAGACCATCAATCTTTCTCATCTCTTGCCCCCTCATCACTTCATTCTTCTTTCTTCCTTTCTCTTTTGTCATCCGAAGTTTTTCCTCGGGCCTCCCTCTTCCCGATCATTAAGCAGCAAAATCATCACCTTTCTCGCAATTTGTAGTCTTGCCCGAGCTCGCGAATTCTTTCATGCCTCATCAACCTCCAATCGCTTAAGGAAGACTTTTGCCTGTCTTTATTTTTGTCTCTTCTCTCCCATTATTTTCGACTTCTCTTCTTTGAAACCTTCCCTGCTTTAAGTTTTAACTACAAGAAGATTAACTTCAGTAAGGTATGTTTTTAAGTATTTAGAAAGAATTGCAACAACAGTGTAAGACAGGTGATCCCGGATAGCTTTAAATATAGTTTAAGGACGCTTTTTCTTAATATTTTCTTCTTGTCGCTAAATTACCAGCAAGAGACTTATTCCCCGGAATTTCTAATGGATTTTTTTTAAATAAGGTCAGTAATTCAAGATTTTCTTAGTAAAATCGATAAATAAATTATAAAAAGAACTGCTTAGTACATATTTATTTAAAATACATTTGTATATATTCAGAGAAATCTCCTTTGATACGGTAATATATTTACATTACTTCCCTAAGTACACCAATCACTGACCACCAAATAGCCGATAGTCTTTTTCAATCAAGACAAATCCCATGTGATAACAATGACATCCAATTAATCACTAAGTAATTATTAGTAACGTTAAACAAGTAGAAACTAAAAAAACCTTCGTAGTTGAAGGTGATTTTAGAATCTTAATCATACAAGGGAAATCGTAAAGAAGCTTCGCTTTAGGATGTATATGGGTAAACGAAGTATCACGTTTTAGGGTTAAAAATGAAAAATTCTCAGTCAAATTTCACTTAAATGTAACCCTAACGCTTTTCTTGTGTGAAAGATGTAAAACTACGAAATTATATTCTCCATTTGCAATCTAAAATAGTAATGTGATGAATCCGATGCTGAGAAAAGCAAATAATTTAACAAAGGATAGTGGGTTTTACACACAACTTGCTTAAGAATAAATCTTCATGGGACTATGCTTCCAAGCACCCGTGAGACTTATTATGTAAGAAGTATTCCTCAATTATCCCCATTAATTACCTAATATTGCTAGGCAAATTCAATACTAATTCCATTATTTCTGACTGAATTCTCAAATAGAACCATTCAACGAGAGAAACATTCTATTACGAAATCTATACAAGATGGGTGAAGTTTTTTTTAAGAAACGATTATATAATCTAGAAAGGATAGTCACATACTTTCATAGATGCCAAAGAAGTTGAAAACAACCAAAGTAAAATGTATAGATAGGAAGGAGGAGGAAATATATCCTGGAATTTTGTGTCTCCAATAAGTAAGTTACAAATCCAAATTGAAAACAAATTTTAGATTTCGGATCACAACCATTTACCTCCTCCATAGATACGGAAATAAAAAGTCACTACCAAAATATATATCCCAGACCCCAAGGAAAGATATACGCTTTCATTAATGTCAAAAGAATTAAAAATCAACAAATAAAAAGAGTAAGGCTGAATAATAATTGAAGTTTTTGATAGCAAAAGGCAAAAATGCTTCACTTAGAAAGTTCCGGGTTTCCTATAAGCAACATAAACGCATTAGAAACATGTGGTACATTTTAGATTTTGAATCCGATACATTTTATTTCCTCGATGATTATGAAAATAAACAATCACTACTGAATACATATATACCAAACGATAAAGAAAGTTATACACTTTCCTTGATATCAAATGAGTTAAAAATCATCAAATGAAAAATTTCATAGCAAAATTAGATTTAAATGTTTTGATAGTGGAACTTCACCCAAAATATCCGAAAGGGAGAATTCAGGGGCTTAACTCAAAGTATATCCCGAAATTTCGCGTACCCCAAAAGCAACATAACCACATTACAAACACGTCGCGCATTTTAGATTTCGAATCCGATACAATTTATTTCCCCGATAAATATGGAAATCAAGAACCGCCACCGAACGCATTTCCCAGACCTCAAAAGCACGGTCGCATCCTCGGAAAACATTTGAAGCGGGAGAAATCAGCGGCAACGTCGCTTTAAATGATTTCCCGTCCAACACAATCGAAACGTTACGCATGCAAATTGTGTCTCCCGAGGGTTCCCCGGAAGAAGAGTCGAAGATGCAATGAAAGGGTGGGAGATTGGATTCCGCGGTGAAAAATTACTCGTGAAATTCTTGGAGGACTGCGAAGGCTCCGACGCTGAGGAACGAATTCTGTCTCAAATTTCTCCTCAATACGTTCGCGCCACGTCTGATAAGCTGTTGCTGTTGTATACGTTAAGGTTCTACTTTAATATTTGTGTATGTTAGAATTACAATATTTTCATATGATCGTTTTTAAGTTTGAATAAGATTGTATTTAATGTTATTATATATTTTTATTTTGTATAATTTTATATATTTGTATTTTGTTTCGTTATTTCATTTGTATTTTTAATATTTTCACGTAAATTTCTTTGCTAAATCGAATGTGGAACTTAAAAGTTCATATTTCACCTTATAATTCCCTTATTATTAATAATAATAATACGTAGCATATTTAGCTATAGTCCTGTAAGAAAATTTGAGCAGGGAGAATTTTTTTTCAGGAACGTTTAGTTGGTGATCTAGTAAGTATTTTGGGCTTAAGTGGACATCCGTCACGTACCGTTACGAGCTACGATGTCATCAAATATGGTAGGCGCTAAAATTCAGGCGCAAATGAGAAACAAACGCCAATGGAGACTGATGCATTGTAAATACCGACATTTTTGTACATATCAACAATAGATTTATTATTCTGTACTGAATTTCTGAAATTTTAAATATATTGACGTCGCGAAGTCTGGAAAGGTCAACAAATTTTGAGCCTGGGCAATCCGCGACGCAACCAAAAATTCTGGAGAAGTAGGAAATCACTTCATATTTTGCCTTTTGGATTTTTTCCCTAATTTTCATATTTTATTCCATTACAAATTTCTCGGTAATCTTTTGGCGTGAAGCAATCCGGGGAAACCGTCGTCCGCCAAAGAAGTGTGTTCCAAGTAGACGTTGAAAATTGAGCGGGAAAACGTCTACGCTTGCAGCATATGTGGAATTCTCGTAAAAACATGTTCATCCACACGTATTCCTTGAGCTGCCTTTTGGCAAGAGGTGCATGTACCGTAATTTTATTTCCATAACCTGTTACTAACACGTATCGTCCACGGGGGAAATTAATCTTTGAGGCCGCTAGTCCTACAGAGTCGGACTAAAAACGTAGCTACACTCCGTAAAAAAATGTATAAATACTTTCATGGGGTATTTATTGATACTTCATGAGATTTAGAAGAGTTCTTTTTTATTATCGTCTTATTTTAAGTGATGGCTATCCCTACATAAGGATTCCTGGGATTAATTCCACTTTTAGCTAAAAGTAAATTATCCCTTTATTTGTAAATCTTTTCTTTAACGTGAGATAATTTATCACTATACAGAATTCGCAGTATTCAGTTATTACTGTTTGTTTTTCGTACACGCATAAGCAATCGTGTGTTAACCGTATAATTATTTTCTCACCGAATCCGTAAAACGGCAAAATAAATTCGCTTGCCAAAATATTTAGGATCGGTATTACTCGCCAGACCCCCTGGCTAGGCCATGTCCCTCAATGACGCGCTGTGGACTGTTTTATTTTATTACTCACCCGCCTGTATATCAACAAAGAGCTAAGAAAAAAATCATGCAAAGTATCGCGAAACATTTCCTCAGTCGATTCGGACGAAAGAAAAATATTGGAAACGAGAAATCTCCACGATATGAACTCAGAAGATGTAGCAAAGGAACGTAAAATGAGAAAACAAAATGGAGCATGAAATTGTATTGCAGGAAATGTATGAGAACAGAAGGAAATAGAGAAGCAAAGAGAAGGTAGCATCGCGTAAGAGGATCTGGTCTTGTCAGGGGCGAGATCGAAAGAAATTTTGAAGATGAAAGAATAATCAGTAAAAGGTAGCATCTCAGGTGCGTTCAACAGAAAATAATAGGTCTCGGAAAAAGAAAGATTTCTCCTACTCAAATCCTGGTTTCCATGAGTAAATATTTTTCTGAAAGCATTAGATATTCGATACAAAAATGATCACCAAAGGTATTTGCCTAAAAGAAGCCGGTATCTTGGGTATAATTTGGAAATATGTAAGAAAGCTTATACGTAGAAGGGGAAATATGAACTTACTATTTACTTACTTATTTAAAGGAGGTTGAAAAATTACCAATAGGCTATACCCATTATAGAAGCAAACGGCAACTCATGAATTCCGAATTTGGAAGAGCAATTTTTAAAAGAGGAGACTGAGAATTCTAATATATTGATTTGGTAGAATAGAAGTCGACGTATCCAATTTTTGCAAGCAAAGAGAAATGTTTGGCGGCTGTGAAAGGTACCCTTCAATGATCTTATGCTCATAATCATTAGGGATATCTCCTCAAATATATGTGCAAATTAAAAAATAAACAAGATAAAATAGAATAACTTTGATCGATTCAAATATTGTTTAGGCAGTTACTGGCCTCAATACTCTAGGAAATTTATAAATTTATAAACACATGGCCTATGGCAAATAATAGCTCAGAGACAAGTTAAGTTTGTTGGGCACTTACTGAGACACGAAGGAATCCTGAAATTAACAATTGAAGGATAAGTTAAAGGAAAGAGAAAGAAAGAAGAAAGGAGGACCACGTCTGCAGTTTATGAGTCAGATAATGAAGGACGTTGTGTGTAAAAGGTATGCAGAAATGAAAAGGAAGGCAGATAACCGAAAAGAATGGCGAGTTGCTGCAAATCTATCGAGAGATTGAACACTGAAGAAGAAACACAAATATATACTAATGGGCCTGTACATAAATTTTAATAAAAAATTTGATAAAACAGTGGACATCTAATTCCTTCGCAACATCTACATTGGTTGTTTACATTACTCTAGGCAGTTCATTGCCGGCCGTTGTGCTCTGAAGAGCAAAATATGCATTTCAGTTGTAACTAGGAACTTATGATGGAAACATTTTAATATAGTACTACACAGCTAAATAGATACTAAAGAAACTTAATATTATTAAAAATATAGTAGAATATTATACAAAATATAATAATTGTGGATGGGATAACATCAATCGCAAATTCGCTACAAACACTATTGACAAGGTTAGAGACCAATGGAATCCTACAATTTTCATACTAATAGCACAAGTAGAACTAATTCATGAAAACTTTCAAATTCCTCAAAATTCAATTCGTGAATGATACGAGCACTTAATAATTGTGATATCTCACCAATGTTAGAGATGGAACCAACCTCTGCTAGCAGAAATTTGGCAAAGTTTGATGTCGTGCGGTGAGACAATGACAACCATAGCGAATTCATAAATATGGGAAATAGATCGCGCACATACGAGCCACATGCACTCTAAAGAGAAAGAAACATAAATAAATATAAAATACATGGGAATGTAGGCCTTCTTTTTGGCGAATGCCACACTCCTTTGAAATGTGATGAAACACAAAGGATTACCACACGTCACCCTCACTCTTGGCAGTACACCTCTTACTCACGCCACCTGTCTTCAGAAATACACAGCCATCGACTCTTTTTTTCCAAAGGATTCGGGAGCCCATGCATTATTCATCACATTCCCACCTGTTAGTTCTTTGAAAGGAAGCGCTGGGAAAGGGAACTCCGTAGCGATCAGAGTTGCAGAAAGATATTTTTCAAACTTACAACAGAATGGGATCCTAGGTTCCACTTTAAGCTACACCGATATTGAATTGCGTGGGTATTCCATCTCAAACAACGAATTCTCCCTTGGTGTTTGGCTTGAAACGTGTAGCACGAGGCCTAAACTCTGTGGAAAAAACCAATCGTTTCCCAAATGAGCCCTTTAATGGAGTCTGAATAATTTAATGAGGAACGAATCTCGTTGAAAGGTTACTGCCGTGCCTTAATGATAGAGCTGATAATGATATTTGGAAAATAACTTTCATCCGCTCTTTCTCAAAAAGAAGTGACTACGGACTGAATGAAATAAGGTCATTTCGATACCAAAATGATGAGAATGTTACCGGGAAAATATTTTTTTAATAAAGGAGAGACTGAGAAACTGAATTAAATTTAATGAGTGAACAAGGAGTAAAAATTGGTGACTTGGCTGGGACTCGAACCCAGGTCTCCTACATTCCGGGCTGGTGCTCACACCAACTAAATACCGAGCCACACCATTCTCACTTATGTAAATAGGGGTATAAAGTTGCACTATTTCAAGCGCTATCCTAAAATTTAATTCCATCATTTTTAATGAGTGAAAGCAAAATATCACTTTTTTTCAGCTTTTGGAAATAAGTAAAGCATAAACCGATCAGTCTCGTCTCTACAAAACCAATAAATAATTCAAGAAGTATTGCATTATGAGGCAGCACAAAAGAACATTTATCATTTAACATCCTGTCACAAGCCTATGACAGAAATCAAGCGAAAGATTTTATCAAATTCTGCCTTAAATTTGGTTAAAGTGTTCGAACTGAAAATTGTAGTAATATACTTGGTAAAATAGATCTTTATGAAAGTTTTTATGGTAAACTCTATATGGAGAGAAAGTAAATTTTCCTCGTACAACTTTATTGCGCTGAGCACAATTTTTCAGGAATGAATGTATCTTGAGAAGATTAAGGGGAAAGGAGGAGATTAATAGGAAATATTTTATTCAAAATCTTACTAAAATAAATACATATTAAAACCAACCAGGTCGACCTTCACATAGTGAAAGATAAGTAAAGTTAATTCTGAGTGTCAAATACTTAACGGATACAAACATGTACATAGTTTTCTTTAACTGAAGAAGCTATTCTTACCTCCGAAAATTTACTGACTTAATAAGGAGGAATAAAATAAACATGCTTTAATAGTTACACATTTTTATGCTGTAACGATTTGCAAGCGCTTTAATTACGTATGTATGTAATTTTTCAAGGGTAGTTCGCAATGATATTAAACCTTACTATTGTAATTCAACAATAATTATTAATGATAATTATATAAAAATATAAATAGTTATAAACAAATAAATCCAACACTTAACATGACGGATTGAGGTGTTACTCAGCGGAACTCCTTCATAATCATAGAGAAAGTAAAATGCACTTATTCTTAGTAGAATCCGTAAAAAAAAATAATTTTTATAAGAACCAAGGTTTCGTGACAGCGTTACATTTTCTGGTGAAATACATAGAAAACTGAACGAAACCTAGGTAGTTCTTTTCAAAATTATCTTTTGTGGACTTTACTAAGTGAGTTTAACTTTCTCTATGATTAAATCTAACGCATTTTTTGTGTGTCATGTCTTGCAGGACATTTCACGTGGTGTAATATTCATTAAGCGTATAAATTTAGCATAACGCTGCTTTCTTGAAATAAACATCTTCTTGAAGAGTTCTTAAATAAATTAAGGATAAATATTCTCTTGCCTTCAGAACTTTTGCCTTGAAATACTTCAAAGGAGTTTACCTTGAATAAACTTATTTGAAAAACTTTCACGAAGGTTTTCAGAAATTATTCTAATATCTTGGGAGATGTTAATGAATATCATATGGTATTCCAGGTTGCCAATATATGTCATGATTTTATCAGCTCCAAGTTATATACCTGAATTATTGAAAAGAATTATGTAGGAGTTCCTTCTTTAAATAATTTTTCGGCACCACTTCAAAGGGCAAACGAAGGGTACGCGAGAAAACATCGATATTTTGCAGAAATTTCATTTCCTACGAGAAAAAGATGCTGATTTCGGCAGCTCATGAATTTACCATGAGGAAAAACTTTCTTCCGATGCAAATGGACATGATGAGTTTTTTTATGTTTGGGCCGCGATATCCAAAGTCCCTTGCTTGCATTTCTCGAATTCTCTCCGAAACTTAGATGGAGTAAGTTTCGCCGGGACTTCTTCATGTATATCGAGCAAATCCTACAATTATGAATTCACCAATTCTCTCGCTAAATTTTTCATGGGTCGTCGCCTTCAGGTATTTCCGACTGACAGCTGTCAGCTCTCGCGTTACTCATACACTTCGGAAATCATTTGACTTTTCCGTGGCTTTTGCTGATAACGTTGGGATGTCTTCTGGAATCAATATTTTGCGAGACTACATACAAAGTAGATGCGCATTTTCGAAGATTGCGATTCTTTAATATTCGAGTGATTCCGCGTTACAAGAAATTTTAATCTAATAATTGACGAAAGAAAAATGTAAAAGTAAGAAGCGAGATTTTCAGTTAAAATAGTCACTTGGGCGTTACCCTAGAAGAGGAAGACTGAGTTTATTTATTTATTCAACGGGGTATAAACATACTGCTGAAAACTAAAGAAAACATACGAGTATAACGTAAGCTGACTACGTCAAGTGTCGTAAATAGTATTTATACAGTATAAAGTATATTTTATCAATCATAATAGGGCACTAATATATTAAATACATTAAAATAGAATTAATAATGACAACAGCTTCGTTAAGATGCAGGTTGATTTCCTATATTTTTATAATAATTCCTTTGAATAAAAGTAAGATTGTGAAATACATTAAAAATAATAAATCTATGATAAGAATCACCGTCGTGTACATATCTATAATTTATTTATTTATTCATTCCATGTTAGCAATTTCCCTTAGCGTTGATTAGGAATGCAATGGGAGTAAGACTTGAGAAAGAAATCAAAACACTATATAAGAGAACTTCATTTTGGAAACTCTGCTGTTGTAATTGGAAATGTCTATGCATTATAAAAATTAACCTCAAACGTGTTCCATAGATTATCCAAATAAAAATGTTAATTCTATTCTAATAAAGTAAATTATAAAAATAACTCCTTTAAATTTTTGTCTCATCTGTTATTACATGCTTTCAATTTACTTGCTTATATTACCGTGAATTTACCTTATCTTGTCTAAAATATCTAAATCTCTGACAAACTTTATATGGCTATGATCAAACGTCAAATTTTCTAAAACGTTCAAAGTATATTTGCAATCAGCAATTAATTACCATGAAATGATACAAAATACGACAATGCTTACTAATTTATGAGTTTACTACGATATAAGAGAAGTAACATGAATTGGGAAATTTGGCCGTCATTTTCAACGGAACGGGCAGCTTGGAATATACAATTACATATTTATAATTTTTAGATCAAATGATATAAAATAGCATGAAATTATTTAATAATGTTTATGATTGGGGTTGGAATTCCTGTCCGAAAAGTGAGATACCTGGTTTCAAAGCCCAGTCATGTCGCTATTTTTCACTTTTTTAACCTCATATTAATTTTCTTCGGCTCAGTTGTAGAGTTATCTGTTAAATTTAGCTCAAAGTATAATGATAGCAAAAACATTTCAACTTACTCTAGAGAAACCACCTTATAGAAAATTATTTAATTCATATATAGACATATAAAAAAATTGCAAACAAAATAACTCCGCATCTGATCTTTATACCGCGAAATAAGAGAGCCTTAAACTAATTTCGACCGAAAATCTGGAGAAAATTGAGTTCAGCCGTTACAAATACCAAGAAACCTCAGCCCACACGGATAATTACAGATTAACCCATATCATCTTCTGAACGTAGCTCAAAGGCTTGAGGCCAATACAAACTTCCGAGCGATTAATTCGACTCTGAAATCTCTTTTATACCTGCTGCAATTTATATTCTGGGGAAATTCTAGCCCCAAGCTAGGAAATTTCTGATAAGAAAGCAACAACGCGATGCGAATCTTGTTTTTATTCCTCAGAAGCATAAGAGGTAATATCGTGCAACCCAGTATGCTTAGGCTTCCGGGCTTGCTCCGTTTATTACAGCTAATGAGTTTGAATAAATAAGGCTAAGTTATGAGATCCCTCTCTTAAAGTTGCGTTTACGGAAAACACCGGCAGCACGCATCAGTAAATCGTTTATGCTCGAATGCAAGGTTTCTGACTAAGAATGAAGGAAATGAAAAACACAAGATAAGATTGATTTTCAGAATCCACTAGACCTGTATTTAATTATTGGTACGATTAGTTGATAAATTACATTATCTAAATCCCTAAGTATGTTCGATATATATTCATAAATAACCCACGACCGTTCGTTTGTCAAATATAGAAATAGATGCATAAATATACAAAGGACTTTATTCGGCCAAACGGACACTTGAAAGTCTCATATTTCATTTACAATCTAAGTAATAACTTACGTAATACTTTGAAATTACGTACTGTATAAAACATGGTATGGTAAGGTAAATTATTTTATATATTCTACGAATGTGTATAAAAATAATATATTAAATGTTTTCATTGATATTTTTTATTCCCTCATTCCTTCATGCGTCTATTTGTATATCGGTTTTTCATTGGAAAGTAACAAGCAGAAAAATTAATATAACAAATCTAACAATAAGATAGTCATAAAAATAAAATTTTCTTTCGCAGAGTGAGCCAGCAATTAACCAAGAAAATTTTATTTTCCCCAATTGCTAAAGCAATCCAAACCTAGGCAGAATCCTCTGTGTGCCCCAATTCACATTCATGTTTTATTTTGGTCCGGATATATTACATTCCGTAGAAATTATCGATGAGCTTTCTGAGATATAAATTCCGAGGTTGGTGAAGTCTTTGTTGAAAAATTCCCCAGAAACTAGTACCACGATAAACAAAAGTCAGCTCTAACAAGAAGAAGGAGGTATAACTAGGAAGGAAATAAAGAAATACGTACAGCATAGAAGAGAAACACACAATTAGAAGGAAAAAAGTAGTAGAAAAACACACATTAATACACACCATCCGTATTCTGACTCTTCAATCAAAAGATAATTAATGAGCCGAGTGACAAATTCCGCAGATATTCTCGGATTTAAAGCATATCCGAGAAATAACCCTAGTCTCGCGGCGAATGCAGAAATTTCATCGAATTTGGGTCACCAGGAGTGCAAATTTCTGCGTTCTCTACTGCGGAGGATTATTAAAAATCCTAAAGGAATTTATATACTCGCATTTGTACGAATCCCGACTCAAATCCGCAGAAAGAGCCTCGGATAGGGAGAGCAGCCTCCGTTTTATATTTCTAGAGGCGCAGGTGCCGTATGGATGAGAGTCATAAAATCCCATGCATATCCCTTATATCTGAATTCCATCCTTTCCATAGCAATCGAGTTGTTTTTCCTTTCGCCTAGCAGTTTGTCACTCGTGACTATAGAGAAGTCAAAATGATCTCGACAAGAGTGAGCGAGGAAAACATTTACAAACTCCTTTAATCGCGCTACATGAAAGAAAAACAAGTCGTTATGCGAGGGTATCGCGCAAAACTTGATAAAATGTTTTCTATGCGCCTCAAATTAAATTGCACGATAACACCGACGACTATATTAATTCTATAATACATTTTCGAAATACTCCATCTCGGTTTCTTTGGAAATATTTCCTTTAAGTGACGGCCAGCTAACGAGTGATTTTTGCTTTATAATGTGGAAATATCAGCATAATTCCTACGTTAAAAACTAGCATTTATTCTGAGCCACATAAAATGCCACCTCTCCTTCCTGAAATATATGCATTGGATGCTTTTATTAATAAATGAAATTATTAACCGAGAAATATGACATTGCTAGAGTTACCATACACAAAAACGTCAGCTGAGTCTCCAACAAAATATTATTATACTCTCTCAATGTTATTATTTTGGGAAAGGGAATCAAAGTAAAATAGTAACATGGAAAATCTTTTATTTAAGTGACCGTATCACATGTTCGAAATATGTTGCATTCCTCCCCTATATAAATTATGCTTACTACTTGGTAAATATCTCCCGAAATAATACAGGTTGAAAAGTTTTGTTGCGATGTCAAAAGATTTATGACTGTTATAGCTTGTGTTGCTATTTAAATAAGATCCTATATAAAGTTTTTCTCCTAATCCATTTCAATTTTTAAAAAGCAAACAACTGTGCTGTCTATCCAAGAAACTTAAGTTCGTACGATTTCCATTGAGAACAATGAGTTGGGCAGCACTGGTATTATATTGCGAAGGCCCATTTAGACGAACTCCAATATAGTTTTTCATTACTATACTTCCTGCAGCACCACAAAAAGTTTCATCAAAATCCCCGGACAAAAAAAGAGAGTCTTCCCTTGCAATTTCAGTCATTTTTACGCATAATTATCAAAGTACACAAATATAATTTCATCACTTCAATACATAAACTACTTTACGTGTATTATAGGTTTTAAAAATTCTCCCAATGCCGTCTTTGTCGGGGTTAAGTACTCACAATGTCGGCGGTCATTGAAACAACGTAAAGTCCGTCTGAAAGAAGTCTCAAAATAATAGCACAGCTATTGAAATGTTACATTGGGAATTTCATAGAAAATAGGCTTCTCGTCGTTTCCAGAACTGATTACAACCTGGGAACGTACAATAACAAAGATGGCAATAGGAGAGTTTTTAAAAATCTAAATCATTCCAATTCCAATTTCCAGGTTCCAATGTCTTTCCTATACGCTATAAGTGTATTAGAAATATTTTAATGCCCTCCAATGTTCAAACACATGCTTAAATATAGTAGAGAATTAAGATAAAATAAGGACTTTATGTAATACTTATATATGACCTAAGCTCTTCAGCTTCTCAAGCTTTTTGAATTTACTTATGAGCTATTTTGACGAGAAAACAGCACAAAGATCCATAAAATTCGATTACGCATATATGGCAACGGTGAAAAACCCAATTGATCCATCCTAATCATTTCCGGGGCCCCATTCATCCCATGGATGCAAAATCCCCCTTTTTCCCATAAAGTGTATAAAGCGTCTCTCGCTCATAATCTGCACAAGGGCATTTTGGATCAAAATTTCGCGGAAATCTCCGATTTTTTTAGCACTCAAAGGAAAATATCTCGATGCCAGAATGTCTTCGATGCACCCAATATACGAGAAAGAGATGAAAAAGCCCCTTTTGCCCCGAACACAAAATAATCCTCTCAAAGAGTCGGAATCAACTCCTTCAAAGAGTCGGAGGAAAAAGGTTGCCGAGCACGAGGACCTCGAAGGAAGTAAAAAGTGGAAAAGAAAGGAGTTTCGAGGGAGCCTCTGAAGCCACCTAGAACACAGGTCGCGGGACAAAGGACCTTTAAAGTCTCGGGAGAAGCGGCCTAGGATTCCCTTTGGCGGGGAAATTTTCCGTGGGTAGGCAAGTGGGGAAGGTGAGGATAGAGGAAGGAAGGGGGCGTGGTTGGAGGATTAGAGGAGGAAACGGTGGTTAGTGGGTCCCAGATTTTCCGAGCTGAAGGAGTTAAGTCTTAGGAGACCGTGGTCGATAATCGGCGACGCTCTTGTCTGGAGCGTCCATCTAAAGAACTGTTGCTTTCCGGATGTGACGACGTAGAGAGCGATTTCCTAGCGATGCCATCAATGCCGCTCGCGTGTATAATGTTAGCTCAGAGGCAGAAAATGCTATTTAAGTCCATTATAATGCAATATTATATTAACTCTGACAGCAAGAAGAGATACTCAACCGGTAGGAAATGTATCCCTTAATTTTATGGAAATTCAGGGAAAATCAGGACCACCACTCATTATGTATAATGGAATACAATTAATATGCTCAATATTCACTTCGTAGAGAGGTGATATAACCATCTTGAAATAAATTAATTTCGTAGCTTCCATAATATATATATATATATTGTGAAAGCTACAAAGTTTATTTATTTCAAGATGACGTATAGTGAATATTAAAAATAACGTAACACATGCAAAATATTAACGTTTTATATTTATTCTGTTTGTATTTACTTCTATTTGTATTTATCTCAGTATTATTTATTTTCTTATTGTGCCCAATGAGTTTTTTATTTATAATTAATTTTCTGCTGTCGAACAATCTCTGCTATATTAAGTGAAGGCAATATCCCCATACAAGTTTTCTTTGGGTATGTCTATATTTCACTCACTTATAACTTATCTATATATGTATAATTTCTAGTAGTAGTATTGTTAAAAGTGCTTCGACAGCTTAGGTCATTTCGCACATTGGCTCCCACCGGTAATCGAACCCGGGACCGCTTTCACCAAAGGCGAACGCGCTGTCCACATGACTATCTGGGAGCCCGTATAATTTCTATTTGTGTGAAATAAAAATTATTATTATTATTGTATTTTTTCTGTTAAGTTCGAATTTTACAAAATGTCTGCGGATATTATATTTTTAAAAATCTAATGTAAAAATATCTTAATAGATAAATGCGTATACATGTAAAAATACATTAAAACGCCTTTATCAGGTGTAATTGGGACTTGATAATCCCATCTACCATTTCACCCTTCCTAACACAAAGAAAAAAAAAACAAGGATATAACCAATAAAGATCCATCAATGAATGTGGAAATGTAGATGAAATACGGAAAATAAAGTTTTTGTGAATAAAAGAAAAACTAAGAATCTTGATCACAGAGAAAGCATTTCTACGATAGGAAAATGCCAACAAAGAAAATGGGAGTGTAAAACACCTGAAAATGGAGTAGAAAATATTTAAGGAAAGAGAAAAAGATAAATCACGACAGGCAAAGTAAAGGTTTTTTTAATATTATATATAAAAATATAAAATTCACATATTCAAAGTGTATAAATTCTTTTGGAAGTTATAGAGGTTATGGCTTAACGATACGAAATGAAGGTAATTTTGCAATCAGTACTTTTTTCAGATCTATTATAACCTATTTTAACTTATAGCACTCATATTTACCGGCTGAATTGATCTCAGCCTCCAATTACTAAAAATGAACTGATGAACTATGTTGATGAAACTAATGATTAAACTAAGTATGAACTAATATTGAACCATAGCAATATTTGTGGCAAGCAAGCGCCTTGGACGCTAAGGTCTTATTTCAACATATCACGCATTTAGTATTATTAATTCATCTCTTAGTGTGATAGAGAGTGATATGATATAAAGAGTGGAATGTTCAACGAGGGTACAAGATAGGTTGTCATTCCCCAAACGTAGGGGAAAATTTCCAATGTTTCCTTCGTAACAAGCTTACTGCAATTGCGGTAGTTTTAGCAAAATGGATACCGCTATCAAATGAAACAACAACTGACTGAATAATTGAAGATGATTTAACGATGACTTTTCAAAATAAATCGTGAAGATGTATCTTATGAATTGAAGAGTAGTTTGTTAGTAACTAAGCCTCTCGAAGCCTCTTAAACTTTGGGATAGTTTAGAAGCAGGTAGCGCTTTTTCTCGTAGTTTAGAGGAAGGATATTACATTCCTTCTATCGCAAAAGCGTCCGCAAAAAGTACCCTTTGCCTTGGTCTACATTCTCCTTTAAACTAGCTTCAACTAAGTTCCAACAAAGTCACTAACAGAGTTATTTAATGAAACTTTGCCTTTATAACATTAATTCCTGGAACATCTAATTATTTACATCGCACATCAACATTTTATATCGTGTTAATAGTGAACATTAATTTTAATTTGGAATATAAGAAGTTTATTATCATTGGGTGAGTATAATAGAAGGAAGCAAGGCATTTATTATTGTATTTATATACTTTCTATTTCTATTAATAATTCAACTACCTGAGCTGCGTAGGAAACTTCCATTAAATGACAGAATCAAATTTTACCTGTTAAAATAACGTTTAAAATAGATGGTACAATAAACAAAGGAATTGACGTTTAAAGAGATGGATTATGAATTTAAATGTCGTAATAATTTCATGGAATTTAATTGAAAAGTTACATGTTCTAACGTGATTCTTTTTGGCACCGATACCATGGGTGAAATATAAGAGAGCGATTCTTTCTGTCTCCATTCTACTTTTTATTTAAAATAAAACAAATATTTTTCTTTGAGGGTTTTTATCTCTTTTACCATGTGAAAATTGTTTATTCTTGCTTTAAATTTCAGTGAATATTGATATTTATGTTACGTCTTATATTCAAGCTCGAAGTTAAAATGTTAAATACTCGTTCAATTCATTCTCTATTGTATTATGTAAATGATAGCTTATCTCTCTGTGTCTATTCCTTTCCCCCTTTACCATTAGAGCTGTTATTCTCCCATTTGAAAAGATTTGTCTTAACTATTTCAAAGAGGTGGTACCGATGGACCAACGACCTCCAACTTACTTTCATGCCGCATAAAAGTGATATTTCATAAATATTCTCCGTCCCTATCACAACGGTCAGTAAACTCCCCTAGGAACTTCTTTTCTGCGAGGTGCAGATTAAGTTTCCAACCCAGATTTGTATTTTGAATGAGATTTTTTCATTCAGACATGGAAAACCTATTACCGTTTATGCATATTAATATACGCCAGGCCTTTATTGCTGCTACCGGAATGTATGATAAGGCAGAAAGTTTCTATTCCTGATAATCGCTTAAAGAGGACGATTCCAAGCAAGACTTGTGTCAAGAGTTTCCTCGTCTCACTTTATCGAGGAAAATTTGATTAAATAACCGAATTCAGATATTCCAGACTAAAATTTATAATTTGAAGTCTGAGGTACAATTCTGCCCTAAAAATTGTCAACGATAGTGGTACATCCCTAGGTGGCCTTATTCCATAGAAATGTAAGATATTACATCCATCCTAATGTTGGTAATCACTGTGATATTTTCCAATACAATATTATACCAAGGAGAGGAGTTTTGTGTTTCTTGATAACGATTGAAGAACATTTTCTTGTTTAACTCACTTCTGCTTCTATTTCTTAATATGAAATCTTTCCAACTATATCTACCGAAAACACTCGTCCAGAGCTCTCTTTGACTTCTTTGAGACACATACAAACCGCGGAAAAAGAAGGGAGAGAATTTATGGCTGGCAGTAGTTTGCAGTGTTACCATATTTTGAAACTGTGTATCGTCGGATGCATAAGATTCTGGAGTAGTAGTAGCACCCGTTTGATTGTTTTGGTGTAAACTTTACATACATTATTAAACCCCAACACTGTTGACAAACTTTACATCGACCGCACAAATACAAAAAGATGGAAGAAGATAAAGACGTTATCGAGGATTATATAGAACTTACTACGATACCTACCTTGAAAGAACAATTATATAAGTCGTTACATGGGTAATTTCGCAAGGATTGAAGAAAAATATTTTCCTGGTTTGAAAAAAATATCAGAATTTTTGTTGCAATTAAATTTTAATTCTATAACTAATTAGCTCGTCCGTGTTTGATACGGATAAGCAAGAAGGTTTTTCAAGGTAATTCAACTTTCAGTAAAAATCATAATAAGATATCCCAAGGCCTCAGAGAAGCTTGAACAAAACTAAAAGTGAGATCAAACCAAAAATATAAACGAAAAAATCAGGAACCGTCGTGGAGAAAAGGTCGTGAAAGTAATCCATGGTACGCCAAGGATCCATGTAGATTTACAGGAGGTCCATACCAGGAAGAAAAGAAATGAGAATCCAAGATTTTTTTATTTTTGTATGTATTTTAGAGTTTTTGGAAGCCAAAGATCTCATTTTGAAAGATAATATAATAAAATGGAAACAAGATATGTTTTTTAAAAGAAAAAATCGATAAATAGAATAAAATTTCGAAACCTGTGAAGTCAGCCATCAAAAGGGTCGAATTTAAGATAAATTACTTAATTTTTCAATGTAAGAGAAATTCAAACGAGTGTCTCTGGGGCAAGAATCCGTATCGTGTCCATGTGAATGCAAGACATGTGCGGTAATGCGTCATCCCCAATGGTTTTCCATTGTCTTTGCGTTGAAATAAAGCCTGGGAATGCTTTCGCAGCGTGATCATATTAACGCTGTAGGCCGAAATGCGCGGAAAATCACAACGTGGCCCGAAGCACTTAATCAGGGGGGACTCCTCTCCGAGGCATAAATGCATTAAAAGTCGACTCTGCACCGATAATGCGCTTCATGGTTACGGAGCTTAACTACGGACTTAGAAGAATGACCTACATAAGGGTTTCGCGGCTAACAACGTCTAACTTTATCTGGAGAGTCGGCGAGGTGCTCAAAATCTCGACCTTCATTTTCTGTTTGAAAATAATTTTAGGGCTTTACTCAAAAATTGTTAATGTTAAAGCTTAATCAGTGTAGTCGTCGGTGAAAATTAATCTCATTTTTTTTCATGGTATTGACCTTGAGTTCAGTGAGAGTTGTATATGATTTCTAGCTGAATGATATTATGCATCACATTGTCAAGAAATGAACCATGTAATTTCGTTAACTCAAATAGTCATGTTTATTTTAGCGTTATTATCTTTACGTGTAAATAATTTTAAATTATCCCTTATATTATTATTTTAATGAAATTGAAACTTTATTAGGGAAGAAAAATATATTTTTAAAAATAGTGAGAAATAGGACTTGGAATAAAAAAATTAAAAAGGTAACACCAAAATCTGCTTAACACGGAATGATAATTGATGAAAGATATGTATTTTATGAGTGTAGATCAAATATAAAAAATAATAATAACAAAAATATAAAAAACATTCCTCCTCATGTTTTCCGTTTACCTCTCCACGGGTCAAATGTCCACTATTATTTTAACTTGTACTTACTGAAGAGTCCGTTGATTCTCAACAGGGAAATTCGAACTAATACTAATTCTCAATTAGAAATTATAAGAGACATGCGCACATGTAAACAAATACTCAGCATTTCAACTTATAAATACTGACGTGCACGTTGATTATCAGCAGAAAAATATTGATGATGCACACTGATTGCTACTCTCAAGAAAGTAATAGTTGGCAAATATCACAAATGAGATGTAAAATTCTGTCATTCTATACGCAATTATCAACTACAGTACGCGACACATGTGCCTTATATGTTCTCTTTATCTATAAGCCGGTGTTTCCCGAAATTTTGTTAAATTGTGTTGATTTAAGCTTTGCAGTGCACTAAATCACACATATATTACGTTCATTCAAAATTTAAACTGAAGAAGAAGAGAACAGCACTTTCGGAAGGACATGTTTTCACGCTTTGATGCAAGCTCTCATTGAAAGAATTAAAATTGAAAACAAAACAGAGTCGTCTTTATTTAGGATAATAGCAGACGGACTGTAGATGTGGATTTGCTCAGCGTAAAGCAAATTTTCCATTTATTTGTACAAATTATTATTTATTGCTTTCTTAATTTATTACAGCAGTTAACGCAATCGCGGCAAATAATAAGCTCTTCTAAATTGTCATAAGATTGTCCAAGTTGATTCGTCCCAGTATAATATTCGTTACTGTAAATGAGAAAAATCTCACGTAATGTCTTCTGATACATATATTCTATCATTAACTCTTACTATTACTACTTACTTACTCCATTTAAACGGTTCTAGGCACTTAATTTATTGATTAAAATGCATGAGCTCCGCTTCAACAATCGTATTGATAGTCTATTTCCTTCTTTTGGTGTTTAGTTTGATTTTATAAGATAATTTTAATTCAAATTCGGCGAAATAAATTAAATGTGCGATGTCGACTTTTAATTATGTATAAAGTTTGATTTTTTGTTTTTAATTTCTTGCGACTTTCGAGTTTTTAGCGATCACACATACACACTCACACTCACATCAACACCCTGATAAACCTTTTATTAAGCAAATTTAATTGTGTAGTCGTTTGCAGCTGCTTTGAAGAGTGTGTTCTTCCTGACCATTCCAAGCCTTTTATTTTAAAATTTAGCTATTCAATTCAAATTTCTTCCTTAAACCATGGTGCGTGTTATACGACGATGCATGTGGTATTTATGCATATATTTTAGTTGAAAGCATTATCATCGCCTGCGAAATCCCTCCTGTTGTTGGAATAATAGTTAGCGTCCGCTGCCGAACCGGTTGCAACACGGACGCTCATTTATCGAGGATAGAGCGTGGGCAGCGGCGAGAGGAGCCAAGACAAGGATTAGGGACATTTCACTGGGCTGCATGGAATCGCTCACACCTGCTATTACGTCATCCATCCGACATTTTCCCCTGGGCTTACTCAGAAGAATGGATCGCGGGCGAAGTGATTTCGCGATGCTCACTTCGTAATGAAACGCTGAGATACATTCAAATAGTACCTTCCCAAGGCCCAACATATTTGAATTAAACTCTGCGAAAACGAATAGCATCATTGTTCTCATAAACTGATACTCGCCGCAAAATTTTCAGGAAAAAAATTTGTTCTAATCAAAATTACTGTGAGAGAATTCCATGGACATTATTATGTCCGGAATATGTATTTAGGAATTACGATAAAAGTTGAAATGTATTCATAGGTATTTACTAAGCGCAATCTTTCTTCTGTAAAACCAAATTCATACGCAACTACTAAAAAGCGTTCTAAAGTTGAAAAATCCTTTCCGGTGGTTAGTTATTATTATCATAAATCAATTTAATATTTTCAAGGTAAGAAATAAAAATTCTTACGTTCTTAAGCCTTGTGAATTCGAAGGTTTCCGCTGCGATCGGTTGTTCCCATGATGTATTTCGGATTCCACTGCGATGACTGAAGCTTTGAAGCGACGATGTTCGCCTACGTTTCCGTAGGCTTCTTCAGGCCAGAGATCGAACTATAATATTCGACCTGAAGAAGCCTACTGAAACGTAGGCGAAACGTCGTCGCTTCAAGGCTTCTGTCGTAGCGGTGGAATCCGAAAGACTTAAGCCTTTTTTATTGTTCTTTTGGTTTCGCAAATTATTTTATTGATTTAGTAAACATTATAATAATAATAAATTTATTTTGCTCTGGGATTATAAGTCCCATAAGAGCAGGAAAGAAAAACATACAAATTCTATCTGCTCACAAAAAATAAATAAATCAAATTATAAACAATAGTTCGTAAAACAAAATATAGACTGCTTACAAAAATTAATACAAAAAAGAATAAAGAGAAAGAAATAAGCCAATAATATGGTAATAAGAGTCACTCTGTAGTAACAAAATGGTAATCAAACAGTTTTTCTTTAAATGATTGTGCGGAGGTGGAATTTTTAATGTGTAAAGTCAGGTTGCTCCAGAAATTAGATGAAGAAATTAAAAGGGATTTTAGGTAAGTGTTAGTCCGAGGGATTGGGCATAGAAGATAGTTAGGGCCGGATGGGGTAGTTTTACAGGAAACAGAGTATTTGTAGGTAAACATGTCTTACAATTAGATGAACAGTGGTTGAAGATCGTGAAAAACTGTAAACAAATTTTCTCCTGATATCTGGTCTTAACCACTTCAACTGACGGCGGTAATTGGAGATATGAACATCTTTCCGAAGGTCAAAAATGAATCGGATGCAGTTATTAAGAAGACGAAGTAATTTAAGGTCTAGCTCGGCTGTTATATCATCGTACACTAGGGAACAGTAGTCATATGCCGGAAGAACGATAGTGGAGACTAGCATTTTACGGATTGCTTGAGGTGGATTGTTACATTAGTTATAGTTATACATTAGTACGTAGATTAGCACATAAATAAACTGGACTCTAATTTTAAGAAAGAGCTAGAGTGCAACACAAGCTACTATCAATACATACCAAATGCGCATATCTAAAGCTTTCTATTCATTATTCCCGTATATTATGAACTTGAGTAGCAAATTTTAGTAACATTTACTGAGATTTCTTTTCCTTCCAAGGGAACAAATCTCTGATAAAATATTTCAACAAACAAAATTTTCTACGTAAGGTTAAAATGCAGGATTATATATTAAATCCTTGGTAATAGATTTACCCAACCTATTCATAAAACACTGAAAACTTTGCCTGAAAATATTTTTTTGTCTTCTGTTTATTTGCATATTAATTATCTTACTCTGGAACCACGGTTGGTAATGAGTACTGCGTTTATCTTGCTGTAATATAATTAAAAGTAAATCTCCCCGGGTCTTTACAAATGTAGTTTTTCCTTTTAAAGAATCTACCGTACGATGTAATCTTGTTGGTTAAATCTGCCTTTAATATCCCTCAAAGCTGCCTTATCTACGAATGCATTATACATCGCCTCCGGGCTACAGATTTTTCTCCTTCTTCAATGGTCCCGCACCAAATACAACCACCATATTCGTTTCGCTCCCGTATTTCCTGAAATCATTTGCGGCGAATCTTGCGGCAGTTCCGCTTTACGTATGCATTCTTCCATTTATCTCCATGTAATTATGGCCTGAAAATTCCGCTGTTGCTCACTGTAAGCTTAGAGATATTCTTTCAACGAGGATTTAGTATATTAACTTTGGGAAAATTAAAGAAATATAATTTATGAGTATCCTCGCCAGAAAGATAATACGTGTGAGATGTTACAAATTACTAAAGAATCCAAATGTTTTTTTCGCTCATAGCACAAAAAATCACTGGAATTAATAATTAATTATTAATTGAGAAATACATCTTTCTTTACACTGCATGTTCTCCAGGGAATGAATCTAATTGTCCACGAGATCTAAAAAATATTTAAATTATCTATTAAATAAATAAATCTCTATTCAGTAAAATATTTTTTCAGAATTATTTTTTTCAATACACAATTTAATTCCCAATGTGAATTGTCTGTCTTCGCACATTCATCATTCACAATTCAAATTCATCGCACTGCATGCTTTGGACAGTGCAGAATTATATTTGCGATATTATTTCAACCACTGAGATATACTATTTGCCAAACTAAAACAAAGAAAAAAGAAGATCCATTTTACTGATGCTTCCGAGCGTAATAGATTTCAAGACTTCTTATTTTCGCTCACGAGGCATTTGGTAATTTTTATTTACTGTCACATTCAAAATTAAAAACATTGTTTAAAAATTTCAAATTATTATATGAGTCCATCTGTAACATTATGAAACATTTGTTTAAATTAGCACATATCCACTCTGTACACTCTAATGCAATACTAATTTAAATTAATTCAACGTTATTGATTACTGTAGAACATATATTATCTAGCTACAACGGTACACAATAATGATAAGGTACTGCCCTCGCTAATGGTACATTTTCACAATAGCGAACATAAACATGACTTTACATCATTTATCTATCATACAAGTTTTACAGGACTATTATTACTGACAACGAAATTATCTCTGAGAAAATTAAAAATAAAATGAATTGAGCCTAATTCCTTTAGTGCATGCACCCGAGATAAGAGTATGTTTCAAGCCTCCATGCTGAGAAGTGTGTAATGAAAATGATAATAAGATAACGATGATAATTGTTTCATTCGTTAGATTTGTTTTTAACCTTCGTAAATATTATCACGTTTCTAAATTTCGTTGCCAACTGTCGTGGCTTTCTCCAATTAGAAGACGGAAGTTCATGCTCGGATCTTTTCTTTTCTTGGTGTTCAAAAATTCGGAGCCGAACTATATTTCTGCCCTTTTCACTCGTAAAAGTCAGCTTTCTAGCAATACTAGATTAACACGAAATGGACCCGAGCAAATTAAATATCCTACTCCTTGATCAAATATGTTCCTTAATTCATTTCAGATTGAAGGCTCTGGAATTCTGGAAGTCTTTACCTGATTCTATAATATATTCCAGCTCGGTGAGAGTTTTTAAGTTTAAATTATTCAACTATCTCTTAGCTGCTGGTGTTTAAATGAGTATTTTGTGTTAGACGAGTTGTATCTAGTTCTTTTTCCTCTCTTGTTTTCTATCTTCAAGTTCTAAATTCCCTGTTGTGTTCTTATTTATTTTGCACCTTTGTATTTCCAAATATTTTTGTATTTCTGTCGTGATTTTTTTAAATTTATTGTACTCTAAACATTTTGTATCTTGTGTTGCTCTATGGGAATCTACACAGAGCATAATAAATTGTTATTATAATCCATTCTTATGTCAGGACAGAAAGGATTGACGCAATGTATTCCCAAGACAACCCTCGGACAATCAACTAGTTTTCGATTTTTTGATCCTCAAAAACAGGTGAAAATTCCCTCCTGGAGATGATAGGAAACCATGGCGGGAAACGTACTACAAAAATGGATAGGATACCGATGAATTAGCACTTTTGGAAAGGCGCAAAGGACCTAGTTACTTTTGCGATCGAGAGCAGTGAAAGCACCGGTGTCCATATTTCAGTCTTTTTGAGTGAAGCAATGGAAGAGCAGGAATCAGGGAGCGCTTTCATAGGCACAGCTGGCGATGCGCGAGATGCAGTGCCACATTTCCACAGAAAGATTTCCAAATACACTCGATATGCGCAAAAGCGACCCAGTGTCGGCACGGTCAAAGCCGCCGGCACCCGTGAATAACGAGACGGGAGACGAACTGCGTTCCTTTCATTGTACCGCCACCGAACGGAAACTCTAAATGGTGCCGTTGCCTAGGTGAAAATGTTGGCGCCTGTCCTTTGGGACGGTACGTACACAACGAGCAGCGAGTCTTTTCTTCGCTATGGGAATGGCGCGACTATGTTTGTGCGTTCGATTTTGCTGCATCGAGGAATTTCCTTCGAGCCAAATTCATCGTTTGTAAATTAAAAGCAAGTTTTCATGCATTTTACTACCATTATTTGTCAAAAAATGGAGTAAAATAACACGAACAGATTTAAAATTCTGCTAATGGATCAGATAATAATACAAGTTATTTTTCATTCCCTGGTTTCCTGGTTGAGCTTCATGGTTTAAAGACTTCGCAGCTTAAAGTTATTCAATATTTGTACGGCAAATTTGAAGCGATCACAACAAAATATGCAACAAACCTTTGTTTTTTTAATATTGAAAAATCGGAATGTTAGAAGTTTTTGGGGTTTCGCTGAAATTATGTATTTATGTTTTATGTAGCGTAGAATTTAATTTCCCTTTATATTACAATAGGTACTATACTTCTGTAGGTTGCAAAGAATTCCTTTATTCCTGATCATTTTTCACGAAGTATATATGAAAATTGTGTTTTTTAACCATAAAAACGATTAGGGGACTTTTGAAAAACATCAGAATGATTGATTTTTTATTTCAACACTTTCAATACGCAACACGGTTGATCATTGAAATTACTAGAAAGCTCAGGATTAAAATATAAGGATATATTTAGGAAATCGTAACAAAACAAAAAGCAAATTAATTTTTTAAACCTTTCTCGAGAATGTCGTCGCCACATTACGCAATTTATCCTGAAAGCAAAGTTTTTTTGCGATAGATAAATTGTACGCCTGGCATTTTTAAGGTACCGTTCTGTTTCAATATTTTTATCGTAGTTTTGACAAGACCAAAGTCAGTAATTTGTGGTTTAGTGAATGCTTAAGGCACGAATAGTGAACGATCAAATAGTCCTATACAATAAAAATAAATCGTCTTTAATTGGACGATATTGAGATTAAAAGTCTCTTCATTCATCTAGCTCATCTTATGCAATAATTAAAATAAAAAAATAATATGAGAAAATTTGAGAATAATCATGAATGCAAAAAACTTACGAGATTCTTATAAAAAAAATTAATGCACAAGAAAAACACTCATAAAGAGGGGGTATGTGAAAAACCTACGCAAATCTACTGATAGTAATAACTAAAAAATGAGAAAAGACATAGCAAAATATATAAATACCTTATGAAGAAGTACATATATGCGATAAATCATTAACTATATTCAGTAAAAATTTTAATGAATTGTATCAATATATATAATAACATAAAACAAACAATATTTATATCCATATACCAGAGATTTGTGGCAACTTCAATTTTTTAATGAGTGAAAGAACTATCATGGATGATTTCATTGTAAAAGAACAAGTTTCCTCGAAAAAAGTTGGTAATATTATCTATGTAATTTTAACGATAGTGTGGATGGATTTTAGGTCATTAGTGAATGCCTAGGAGGTAAAATAAAGTTCTTGTCAATCCACCACCGAATTATACTTTGTTATGTCTCCGAAACCCAATAATCTGATCCCATATATAAAATAAAGGAATTCCCATATTCTGCTCCCCGAGCGGCAGAGGTTAACCTCCGCAAGAGAATATTAAGGTCAGGATTTGGAATATGGTTTTTCCAAAGCGAAATTCGTTCTCCACGCCGAATATCCAAGAACTGAATAATAAACCCATTGAACCGATCCGAAAATTCTCTGGCTTTTTCTAACAAGTTAATTCCCATTTTTAAATTCATTTTCCATCACCATTTCCTAACCCAATGCTATGACCTGCCTTCTCCGTTGTTCATCAATTGTTTTCCGGATAGAATCTGGAGAACGATTCTGCATCGAGAGGAATGGAAAATAGAAATTTTCCGGGTTCATGGCTCTGATAATCAGCATGCGAACGTTGAGGTTGACGTTTCAATTCAAATGTTGAATTGCCCGAGTTGAAATACGATAAGGTATATCGCTAACAGATACGCCAAATTGGCGGCAAAGTGATACCACATTTCACCGCTAACGAAGTGCCATCTGCTGATATGAAATGTCATTATTGTTTAACACAAGACAATAGAAGGAATTTTACAAGTTTCCTGTTTTTTTAGTATTTGAAGCATCAGACGCGCACTGATTTGACAGAGGTTTTTCCTAGTTCTCTTAGTTCAGTAGCACATACAAAAGCCGAGATAACACCGACTGTAGAGAGAAGACCAGCAAGTGGCGTATTTCAAAATAATTCCGACATCAGATTAATTAAAGAAATAAATAGCCCTGAAAGAACTTATCGTACAATACGCAATAAACCAGGGAAGTTAAACTCATAAAATCTACTTTTAAAATCCCAAGCGAGATTAGACTTGAAAAACGTCCGACGGGACCGGGACGGACAGAGCACCTGACCGGGAGACGGGAGACGGGAGACCCCGGTTCGATTCCCGGTCCCGTCGGACTTTTTTCACGTCTATTCTTCCGTGGGATTTTTCCTGGTGACACACCATCTCGTGCAAAACATCCTTTCCCAATTTTCCAAATCTACTGTAATTTTGTTCTTATATTTAAACCAATTAACTTGACTAATGTATCAAATTGAGCTGAAAACGATTTTCATGGTATCGATTGATCTAAATTTTATATCATCCTCACGTAACGGAATTGCTGATCAATATACTCATTATATACTTTCTCAATTGATATATTTTGATTTCATTATTTATTATGTGAAAAATTACGAAAAATGATCAATGCCTGATACTGATACTTTATTTCCCTTAGAAATTCATTTCATATCGTTGAAAATATGTCCCCATGATGTAAAAGTCGTTAGTTGTAGATTACATAAATAAAATTAATTTCTGTAATCTTAAGGATAAGATTTTCTCCCCATGATAAGACATGCAACCAGGTAAAACCCGAAGGATAAAAAAGATTCTCGTTTATCTTTACGATAAATTTAATAACGACAAATCCCTATAATAAGATAAAAGTAATTTTTAATTCCTTACAGAAAGGAGTTTGCCAATTATGAAATGACTTACCAATCTTTACTAAAAAAACTCTTGAGGCCATCGAGTTGGTGGAAATTCAATTAAATAGGGAGTGAATATCCCTTAGAACTCCCGCCAAAGGACGAGTTCTTGCATTTGTCTTATGGAAACGCAAATAAATAATCAATCGTAATTACTCAGATATTCACTAAACGTTATTTCCTGAAATATTTATGAGAAAAAGAAAATTTAATATTATAACTTTGAAATATATTCAATGCAATTATTTCTGTTCACTTCAATAGATTCAAGTAAGATTAATTCCTTCATTCCCAACTACTCCTTAACAAAATAAAAAATTGCATTTCTACCATCAGTCACATTAAACTCAAAAACTGGTCGAAGAAGTCTAATATGATACTGCGAGTCTATAAGCCTAATGTAACTGAGTTAATACCAGCACCGAGGCAGAATTACTCCGAGGACACGGTGAGGTAATCTCTTCCAATTCCATACCCAAAGCCTCCGCGTAAGGGAACGCTTGGCTAATCCACCCGCCGTGAAACATCGCGTACGCCCAATTACAAATTTACGAATCGCCGCGAACGAAAATTGTTCTCCCAGAACCTCCAAAAAAAACACCCGCGTTTCCCCGCGAACCTCCCCGGGAAATAAAACCTTCGGATCGCGACGTCTTTGACGGGCAGAAAAAAACGCACGCGGAATACGAGAGGAAGCATCCGATCGCGAGAGAGGTGAGCTTCAAAGGCAAAACACATTTTCTTTGTATCCCATTCAGACGGGAAGCGCTTCCGGAGAGAGCGTAACTACCCTCTCCAAAACAACAACTCGGAGGCACTCCATTTGATTTCCTTGATGTCGATTACTCCTCCTGGCTTGGCACTCCTCCCCTCCTAGGTCATTACATGTCATTCCGAGCCGAGATTGGGGAAGTGCGGAACGAGGAAGGTGGGCCGGAATTGAAATTCGGAATCTGTGGCCGATATGGCAGTGTCTGAACGGCTCAGACTGCGGCTGGGATTAGAGCCACGTTGAAGGAACAAATGACAGCGGAGTAGGAAATTGAGATGAGGCGCGGAGGAAGGATGTGAGATGAGGGAGGAAGGGTGCCGCAAAATAGTGCGGGGCTAAATAGAACCGTCTTCCGCAGTAGAATTCTAAAAAGGTATTGGAATTGACTTGATCGGCGCGATTCAAGAATGCTTAACAATTTCAGCATGGAATTATTAATTAGGTTCCTTCGTATTTAACTGCTTGAACAATACGGGTGTTTTGATAGTTGTTCTTCAGCTATTATCGATTATTCCCAAGGAAAAAACCGACTTGAAAAAAGTCTGATGTGGCCTGGAATCGAATCCGTGATCTTTCTCTATCCGGGAGGCTGCTTTAACCATATGAGCTACCCATCCAGAACACAGCCCTATAGTTAAAACCACAGGCGAAAACTAGAGTGGTTAAATACAGTTACAATAATCGTAAAATCATTGATATTAGATTAGAATTCGTATCGAGGCCAAAAAAAATATTTTTTGTGTAAACTTTAAACTTTTATATGATCTAACGAGGAAAAATATTTTCTTTTGATTTTTTTATCTGTCCTATATCGTATTATTCTTATTTAAGAGAAGAGGGTTTTTAAACACTGAGAAATCCGGTACATATGACCTTAGTTGTCGAGGCACCATTTTATTCAACTCTGCTACTACGAAGTCCATGGCGAATACTCAATTAAATAACTCTATAATTACGAAAGTCCCCCTATAAATATATTCTTTACATTCACTCCAGCTTGAGAGAAACACTAAGAAAAAATCCTCTTGCGCAATTTCAAATTCGTTCTCTTTAATCCAGTTCGGAAATCTGTGGCGGTAAATAAACCTAAGTGCGCTACAAAGGCTGCTTTGGCTTTGGCCTTATTTCGAAGGGAGGTGGCCAGTGAGTACTCCAAAGGCGGCTATTAAATTTGAACTTCTATTTAAAAGTCTGGGGCTAAAAGCCGTGGAGCTTGAGGCGTATGTTAAAGCAGCGTCTATTGATGAAAGTCGCAGATTCCGGGAAAGTTGGTTTGATCTAGGAATGTAAATTTTCGAACTTTAAGCAACAATACGATCAAACGTTGCTTCCGTAAAATTACCTCTATTTTCCTCTTCGCCTCACCGATAACTCAGAAATTTTAGATTTTTCTCAACCGGAGGAAATTATTTCCATTGCATAAAAACTAAGTTTATATCTTCTGAAACCACAAGTACACGTGGTATAGCGAACATTATCTCTGTGGCATGAGGTAATAGATATATTTAATGATAAAATATAGTATGATACGTGCACCTATTATTACTCAATTGTTATAATGCATATGTATGAGTGGTTAAAATACGATACAATACAGTATAAGTGTGAAAGTAAATATCTAGGGTAGTTATGTTGCGTACTGGGTTCGGATGTTACTCCCAACTTAATGATAATGATAAAAATTGGACAATAATCAATTAATATAATAATAATACTGATACCGTTGACTGATTTCTATGATTATTTAGAGGAGATAGGACTCCCGGATGCTAATGTGGACAGCGCGTTTGCCTTTGGTGAAAGCGGTCCCGGGTTCGATTCCCAGAGCTAATGCGCGAAATGACCTAAGCTGTCGAAGTATTTTTAATGATATTAATACTAGAGGAGGATATAGAGTTATATAATTCAAAACCACATCTAGGGGTAGAGCAAGTTCATTTGTGACACCACTTTGCACATTCATGCTGCCAATCCACATAGAATACATGCTCCACGTTAGTTGAAATTTAAATAGAATACCGAAATTTATTAATCCAGGAATGGACAAGTCCCAGTACCACATCTTCGACAGTAATAACGCTAGTGTGTTTCTCAAAAGTGCTGGGTGAACTTTAACCTCAATCCTATCATGAATTTCAAATTATATACATGAAAACCTTTAGAGCAACATCAACCCCAGGGGAAAACAAAACCGTGTGGGGGCAGCAATATTATTCCAACAATGAGATACTCTTCAGCCACTTTGCGCAATAATGAAAATCGATATTCAAACGCTGCAAGCGACTAATCAGCGAGTGTGCCAAGCAATAAATGTAAATATTTATGGCAAGAAAACTTAATTAGTGAGAACGCTTCCCGGTTCTGGGAGGAGAGAAATAATCAATCATCAAGGAAATGGCGAGGTTATATAGATTAACATTTCGAATGAATTTTGAATATTTTGCGAACCTTAAATATTGTATACACTTAAACCATTTTCAATTATAAATGCAAGATCGATATATTTCTTTAAAATATGCTAATTTAAAATAAATTTAAATAAATAATGATCAATAAATTACATAAATAAAATTAGTAGCTAAGAATTACAGAACCTGCCTGTGTTAACTGCATAATCTTATTAGAATAAATACAAAATTGAATTATGCGGTCAAAACCTACTTGATCTTTTGGTTCAATAACTTTTGGGTCAACGAAAAGACGGGTAAAAAAATTATACACAATTAGGTTTAAGGCATAAATGTGGAAAGAGGAAATATCTTACAAAAATAACATTTAATTATAGATTTTCTCTTTATAGTAAATGGTTTATCTAATTTACGAATGCAATGCTGTAGATTCTACGTATTTATTGTGCTACCATCAAGCTTTTATGTACTGAACGCGTTCTCTAGCTTTAGGCACTTCTCAATGGATGCATCAAAATCGATATTTAAGTATTTTTCTTTATTAAACAAAACATACAGGTAGTTAGGTCATACCAATAGGTAGAGGATAGGCGAAAGTTTTTGAACATTTTCGCCAAATGAGCCCTGTAGAAGTACAAATAAGTTTTGATGGTGTCATTTCAAGTAATTTCCACGAATTAGATTAATTTAATAAGATTTTACCGTTATTTTGCAGGCGTTCTGTATATGTTTCTAGATTCAATTTCCATCATAATTGATTTTTAAAATCGAAGAAGATTATTTTAATTTATGAGGAAACAGAGGTATACGATAATAATTGAGGATATTTTATGAGCGATCATTAGTTCCGTAATTTTTAGTGAGGAAATCCACTCGTAAATAAATAAATAAAATGAGTCTGGAATGAGTAAAAAGGGTACATATTACATCTCACCTCAGACAGCGAAATGACTAAGCATGACCCCGGTCATCATCTGTTATACAGAACGATAGTGTTAAGGTACATACTATCAATAGATTCTGGCAAGACTAGGAAGCTATAATGAACCGACAAAATGAAACAAAACTTTTGCCGATACCACAGAAAGGAAACGATAACTTTTTACGGCAATAACGTAACCTCTCTGTGGTAAGGATAAACGTTTTGTTCCATTTTTCAGAGCGTAAATATAGTGTATGAACCGTCATATTCATAATTATATAGTCATATTCCATATTTTTCTGCAAAAAGCTTCCGTGGAGCACATAATACTCACTTTGAGTTGTTTTTAAAAGGGAAAACTAGACGAAGGGCTGGCAGAGGTGAATGGACCTGCGAAGAGCGCTGTAGTACAGTGACACGGCTTAATATTCCTGAAGCATCCCTCTAACTCGACTAAAGCACATACTACGGCATAGCGATACTTGTCACGCGGAAGTGCTGCGCTTAAATATTTAAATTTGCCAGACGGAAAATTCCTCCCTCGGCGTGCGTCTGCACTCCGACTTCGGATGAAATCGCCTTCCCCCGGCCCATTAGAATCCTTTTGGGGATCTCTATATAACTGCGCAATGCTCCTTCCCCATGCACTCCCTCCATGTCTCTTTCCTTTCCATTTTCTTCGAGTCCATTAAATTCCCTCGCTCTCTCTTTCGTCTTTCTTTCCCTTCGCCACTTTCACTTCCTCCCCGTCGCCACTTTCACTTTCCCCGCCGTTTCTTCGCCAGGGTCGCCGCTCGGACTCGTTGTTTTGTCCCCGCAACTGCGTGTCTCGCTTTTAGGGTCAATAACTTTTGCGGATATTCGCGAGAAAGGGGTTGCGGTCCGAGTTGATTACTTTCGGGGCCATCGCGGACTGAATTCGCCGTAAAAAGTTATTGTTTCGCAAAACTCTCGATAGGGGGATTATTTGCATCTTAAATACGAACTTGTTACATAGTGTCCGTGCCGCCATGCTTAAATGAAAGGAATGTTTCACATCTATTTTAGTACTGCAAAGATTATAATTCTAGTCATTCTATTTAGTCGTTTAATTTTGTCTCGAATCTTACTTTTATAGGTAATCGAATAAACTTGGTTGTGAACATACTTATAAACTTAATTATACTTAGCTATAAACTTACGTAAACTTATCTTTTCCTGTTAAGCTCCCGTTGCCACTATTTGGTGAAGTCTTCCTAAGCTCTATTGAATTTATGAGGAGGTTTTTCACGAAGGCAACGGCAACTATAGACGAATATACACAGCCATTCCCTGATCAGAAAAAGCCGATCAGCCGGGATTCGAATCCGGAACCCGAGTCGGAGCGATAGTGTAGTTAGAACGCTGACCACTCGTCCACTAAGAACGGTAATATATGAACAGAAATACAGTTATTAATTTAGCTATCCAAATACTAACCTCGAATAAATTTTGTTTAAAAATTGTGTGGAAGCTATATTATTTTGAATATTATGAGTACATTATTATTATTTATATAATATTTGTCTATGTTTTATAATATTAATCATATGGTTTATTTATTTGATTTTTATTAAAGTTAATGTAGAGTCATTAAGCGTAAATCAGGTGACTGTCGCCTCAGGGGTATCTATTTTCTTAATAATGGTTTCTTTTAAATGTGTTATATAAAGGGCATAGAAATAGAATTCATCATAATAAAATCTAGATTCTTTAGCCGCACTTCGTGGAAAGACATGAAAAAATGACAAACAACAAATTTCGCTATCGTCATCCAACAATCATTAATAACTATTTTGAAAGTAAGAAGTAATTATAATAAAGGAAATAACGTTGAAATATTAAGGAATTTGAGTGCTTGCAAAAATGGAAGACCTATAAGGCTGAAAGTTAAAATGAGAAAGCCGGGATTTGTGTAGTAATCAAATTTTCCCATCCCCTATTAATTAGATTTTCAAACTGCCCACGATGGAAGCAATATATGAAGAAAGCAATCATCAGCAGTCCCTATATATTCCAAATATTTGCCTAATAATCAATCCTGGTGCTCTATTCTGGGATATAATTCCAAGAAAACATTTTGCTTGTAGGGGTTCATAAATCTATGAAATAAAGCGGTATAACGTGAGAGCCGAGAAAAAGTTTTATATTGGGTCATCTTCCCATTCTCTGGAATTTTACGAACGATGTTAAGCCTCTTATCGTGTATCCTTAAAATTGAAATATAGTCATCTCCAGTTTTAATTTTAACTACAGATTAAAAACTGAATTGCGAGAGCTATCATTTCCTTCCTATTTTCCACATATTAATTTTTTTCAACAAATTTGATTCTTATTTCTTAACATAATGATGCTATTACATAAAACTCGATAATTATTTGCGAGGAATACAGCTCAACCAAGATGTTATTATTTTCTACATTGATAGAGAGAAAATAAACCTAGCTAGAATATAACTCAGTCCCTATTGATGTATAACACAATGAGCAAAAGGACAGAGCATAAAAAAGCATATTTTTGTAGAACCGGAAAAGACAACAAGTACCTGATTTGAAAATGCCAATAGTATCTTTGGTAAAATATGATCTCCACAGTAACATATGCTGTGTTACCCGAAAGAACAGATAGTCGTCAGTTCAGCAGATTCATTCTCGTATGTTAGCAAACAGAAATTTACCAACTAATTTGACTATATACATCGGCTAAAGAGATTCGGACAAGTTTGATTGCATACAGGATTGTTAAAAACCCTCATAAATTAAAGATTTTCAAAATATTCAACCAATGCTTATGTATGATGTATTATTTATGAAGCTTTTACTGATTTCTAATCAACTAAAACACATAAAACAAAAAATGGTCTTGAAGCTAATAGGAAAAATCTTCAGTTTTTTCCTTTTAGTTTATCAGCAATAATATTGGAATAAAATTTCTTTCTTCAATCTTTACTCGCGTTTAATTTTCTCCTTGAGTGAATTCAAAATTCTTCACATATTCCCAAAGGATTAACTCCATTGGACATTGTGCTAACATTTTGTCCCACATTAGTAGAACTTAGTTCAGATTCCCTTCTTGGCTTATTCTTATTTTAAAATATTAATAATTAAAAATATAAAGCGCCCATTTTGCAAGCCGCAGTTGAACTTCCGAGGGAAAATGTCAGCGGTAATGCCAGGCACAGATCACATAATTTACATACTCTTAAAAGCGTACATACCAGTGATTTCCAAACACATTGTGCTAGAGGAAGACAATTAAGTAACTTATGACTTTGATTGGGGAATATTTTAGGTTTGAGCTTTGGCTGCACCCCCTCTTTTCAATCACGTGACCAAGTATCACAGCAACCTATTGCATTATCAAGTGAATCAGTTGTCATTTTATTCGTGAATTCTGGGAGACTGAATTAAGTTATGTATTATTACCGTTATTACCTTTATCGCATGTGTACCGAAGATCTCTTTTTGTTTGCTATGTCGTATTCCATGAGTTACTTCATAGGTTGAAGTTGAACCAGGTCTTTTGTTTTTTAGTGGTTTTTCTTGATAATTTTCTAATGATTGATTTTCAATTCCTAGCCCTGTAATATTTAACAATACTCCTCCTCGCATATTTGCTAGAATTCAGTTATTCGTCCAATTACGCGCTTAAACTTCTTACCCAAGTAGTTGAAGTCAATTTTTCTATTGTGATAACGGCATTATTCCCATCGCATTCGACTCAAATGTTTTCGTTTTTTATTAATTTTATTTATTACTTTTCATCCGTTAGGCATGCTTCAAACTTAAACAAATCAATTGAAGAAAATGCCCCTCAATATCAAAATAAGAGAACTGGCTAAATTTGGACTCCTCTAAACCCAATAACCGTTTCAACTCGGCGTCTTTGACTAAATTATTACATAATATACAATCAAGTGAATTAGCTGCAGCTAAGCAGAATTTTATAAAGGTGAAGCTAAGCTGATTGTAATTTGAATTTATTAGTCAAAACCGGTGGAAGAAAATTTCCTTGTTGAACTGAAAATAGCTGCTTTTTCTTTTTATCCTCACAACTTAGCATGATTTCCAATCTACCACTGAACGTCACGTCAATCCTAGTAAAATCATATTACAGCTTTCGAAAGTAAGCACCGAATCCATTTGAATAATTTCTTTCGCGCTACATTAGCATTGAGAGCTGGGTTTGGATCATTCTAAAAGGCACCGAGAAATCAAACGATAAATAAATTTACTTTCCTTACCTTACGGATCCTTTGGTACATGCCCTGGAAGGTAGAACGCCAATACCTTTCCCCTTGCTTTTCTCTTCCTTAACCTTTCCCCGCTATTTGCACGAACTTTCCCTTTTCCTCGAACAAAATCACTTGTTCCCCTCGCCTTAACCTCCGAATCCGTCTACTTAGCACTCAGGTGCCCACCTCCCTCGCTTTAACTCTTATCTTCCAGCCAACTACCTTCTCTTAAATTTTCTCCTGCCGCGACCTCTATATTCTATGCTCTTACCCCAGTTCCTTCCCTCTCCCCGTTTCCTTTCCTATGTTTCTTCGACTGTTTACCGATCCGTTCGTCTCCCCCAGCAACTATCTGACCTCAACGTTTTCCTCTCTTCTTTCCCTTCAATCCCCAAGCAGTCTCCTTTCTCTTGTTTGAGTTTTCATTGGGGTTTTCCTATTCGATTTTTGCCGGCGAGAGTCCTGCGAGTGCCCGAGGCTTTTAATTTTAAGAGGGAAGAGTTCCGAACGGCCCCATTACCTCGAGTCCGGCCAATTAAAGCAAATGATATCATAATATATTTATTTTTACTCAAGCTCAAAAGTTAAACATTATGATATGATCAAATTAATGTGGTCAGTTCTAACTTTGTGGAAATTTGTAAGAACCTTCTTGAAAGAAAAACACATCATAACTCCCTTAACTTTGGAGCAAACCATTCTATCAGTTTTCGTCTTTTTTTATCGTAAACAAAAGTTTCTTTCCTGCCTTCTCCTCCTCGGTAAATTTTATTTCTGAATCTATTTTACTTAATTTAGAATGCTTCGATATAGTGAATCTCACATCCTTCTCTTTGACGTTATCAAATTAGTTTAGAGTGCACATCTATCACACGTCATAGTTGAGTGAACAATAGTGAATAATTAGTAATTTATAGTGACTTTCAATTCTTCAATTTTCTACAATGAACATTTCTTTCGGAAAACTAGCATAATATCTTTTGGATATATGTCATTCCATACATTACGAGACAGTATTCCTAATCCAGACATAAGCTTTAGGAGCTCGAAAACGTTTTAGCAATATCGTACCGAATGATATTTTTTTATCATAAATTAATATAAAATCTTCATACCAAATCGATCGAACAAATTTACAATACAAGTGCGAGACATCGAAGATAAGATATAACTATCAAACATTGATTCAACTATGATATCTTCCTTAATTTTAGCATGTAAGCTGTATATGATCTCTAACGCGTCCATGTAAAATGCTATTTAAGTTATTTATAATCAAAAGACATTGTTCAATGTATTTCGTTTATGCCTAACAACGATAATGTATGTATAGAAAATGGATCAGCATAAGATGTACTACTGCAACCAAACACCTTACATGTTCATAACAAAGTCAGCAACTTCTCTTATTATTTTACCATATTATTTAACACTAAAAAAATTAAACAAATTGGAAAATTCTCTAATAATTTGGAAATATTATAGTTTTATCAATGGTTCGGTGTATAGAAACCAATTCTTTAAATAATATAAAGAAACTTGAAGTTTATGATATAAACTGTAGATATATTCTGATAAAATCGCGAATCGTTATCGTAATATCAAGAAAATAAATTTCAAGTTACATCCTTCTAAATGAAACAAAACAAATCTCATACACATTCACTCCTCCTAACCTCGCATCGTTTACTCAAACTTCCGATTCAAATTTCACAAACAAAAGCTCAGAATGGACCGGACTCTGTTGAATATTTCTGGAATGTGATTCAGGTGATGTAAATGTGAAATATTTCGGTTCACTTTCACTGAAAGTAAAAAATGTTATAGAAGGAAAGGCATAAACAAGTAGAATGGTGAATACATCATAAAAACATAATAACGCTTACACAAGGATTATGTTTTCAAGCAAAGATTTAATAAAGGTAATTTTAAGAAACAACAGAAAATAAACTTCAGTAGATGTAATCATATTAATCTAAATCAGTGGTTGCTCGTAGAATAGTACCAGATTTAGTCACAAACAATCGACATGATTATTTATACTTTATTCGTAAAGGTTATGCCTGAATCCCTTCCTCTATTTATTCCCTAATTTAAATTTGCATAAATATGTCAATTATATATTTTTGTATAAAAAATAAAATTAATATATAATTTATCAAATTATGATTATAAATTGATGAATATGTAAATTTTTGTATTGAAAGAAATACAGATAGGATACATATTAATATGTTTTATATATGTAATATTTGTTGCCACCGGATGAACAGTCCTGTTGTAACACATTCGTTATAATAATAATATACTACCATAATTTGTGTGAAAGGTAGAAAATTGTGTCTCTTTCTAATCTCTTGCTCTTTAAAACTGGTACCCCTAATATTTACTTTATCTTTTTCAGATAATTGTTTGCTGAAACGGCAATTGAGTGCGCGGGAAAACTGGGATGAGCGAGATTGAGGCTGATACGTCATCAGAAAAAAGGGAGGCAAAAATGAAAAAGGAAGGAAATAAAATATTTAAGCAGGAAAAAGGACTTAATAAAGCAACCCCGACCAAAGCTCATCCTTCCCAACCCACTATTGTTCGGTGGGAAGTCGTAACCATCAAGGTATTGTTGAAAAGAGATTGTTAGGGAGGCTATCGAGCAGATACCCGGTTTCACTTGTTTGCAGCGAAAAATATCGTGGAACATGAGAGCAAAGACTTCTTTTGGTAAAAACGGTAGCCATTTCCATAAAAATACATTACTGATTGAATGTTGACTATGAGTAATGAGTGAACGATTTTGATTTTAATGAAGTATGCGGAGATAAATAATTCGAATAAACGGATGTATGAAAATTATAATGAAGGGCAGTACAAAATATTTTAGAATTTACATCAGGGATACGAATAGTAAGGTAAGAACTAGAAAAGAGCCTCATAATGTGCAGAGTTAAGCTATTTTATTTTCTAAGGCCGGCGAAGTATTGACCTGCAGGTATTTATAGATTTAGGCAATGATATTAAAAAATGTCAGCAAATGTCCAATAGTGATTCTCTAGCAAGATTTTCAAAATGATACACCGTTTCCAAGTTTTGCATCACTATACTTGATTTTCAGACATTTCATAGAAAACATTGATCAAATTTCTTCTATTTGCTCTATTTTATTAGAAAGTTCATTTTTATACCCAATCTTCCGTTTTTATTCAGACCGATTGTCCTTATTTCTCGCAGAACTCCCAGTTTATTTCCCAGCGGGGAAGGTACAAGCAGGAAATGACACAGTAATTTTAATTACATGCACAAGTGTGCAGTATCTCTAGTTGTATATACTGTATTAATTCTTTATTGTAAAATTTTAAAAATCGTTTAACTGTCTCATGATATATCATTACAGTTTTTGACCGATTTTTTTAATTCACCATGTTATATTTATTGAGATAAATTGCCGCTTCTCGAAGAAAGTCTCCAATTTGTGCGACGATTTTTTATTATTTATAATTACATATATTATATGACGATTCTTTATTATAAGATATATTATACATACACATTTTACATATATTACATCAGAGAAAATATTTATCAAGTTGATAAAGGAATATCTGCTTAAATACGAAAATGTTGAATTTTAATTAAGAAAATTGTATGAAAGCTGTAATATGTAAATAACTGTATTGGATACTATGAAATACCTAATATTATTATGTATTATGTTTTTATTAATTGTACACATGGTCAATATTTATTTTTTTGATTGATCTTATGGTTTATTTGTTTAAAGTTGATGTCAATGAAGAGTCGGTAATCCCGAAACTGGTGGCTATCACCATAGGGGTACCTATATTCCTAATAATGTTCCCATTATAAATGTAATATAAAAGTGTAGGAATAAACATTATTATTATTATTATTTGATTTCACGTATTAATTCAAACCTGTAAGCAATAAAAGCAAATTACACGAATATATTTATAAAATTGATTAACTCTCATAAAAATGGAACCCAACCTAAGATCATTGGGACAATATCCTATTATCTGACAATGAGTAGGAAGGATACATAGTAATATGTCAACATTGATAGCTTAATTTCGTTTATATCTCGAGTCAGTCGTGCATGCATACTGTCTGTGAAGTCTACGGCCAGAAGGCCGGTTGGTACCTCACCCTCTAAATTAGCTATTACAGCTGATAATCCTCATCCCTTCCTAGAGGGGTGATGCTTACCAGTCAAACTGAGGCCTGAGGTAAATGAGGTTTGTCCTTGCTTTCTTTGACAAGCCAGAATACTATGAGTGGAATAAGTTCACGTAAGTAAAGCACAAGGACTCTACTGATAAAAATTTTCTTGAAATTCCATGTTGAGAGACCTTAATTTGTGCTACTATTCCGCGTGCTTATGCCTCAGAACTCAAATTCCATCACAGCCATAAGCAATACTTTCAGAAGTAAATAAAAATATACAACTTTATCTATCCCGTACCAAATTGCAAACGAAAAATATTCCATTCATCAGAATATAGCAGCAAGAACGAACATAAATACGTATTTACCTATGTAAATAAAGAAATACTGGAACACGGCTGTTAATGAATTAAAGGTTTAAAATCTCCAAATAGTGCGGCATGACTTTTTTGCTCTAACCGACTACCGGGAAGTAAGAGGAGGAACGCCGACAAAGACGGCTTTGGAGATTTTAAACCTCTAATATCCACCTATAGGAACTACATGAAGATCATGGTTTAAGAAAACGATCCTTCTATGGACCGGTAAACACCGGACTTTCGGATTAAGTGATACTCAATATCTGTAACTTAGGCTCGTACGCACTATCGGAAATTTCTGTTTCATTTAAGCTCGAAGCAGCTAAACACGAACGGTCGTAGTACTTTGGGATTCGAAAGCCTTTAATCGATCCGAGGGAATCGTCCTTCGACGGACCTTTCCTTCAGCAACACTAAAAATGGCCCATTCAACCTCTCAAGGCTTTGACCTCTCGTTAAATCCAATTCCCACTTCCTTCGGACCTCCCCAATCCCATTTTTCCTCTTTGGTTTCCTATCCCACGAATGTTTTCCAACACCGATTTTTTACTCTCTCTCTCTCGGCCAGGGGAATACTTTTCCTTCCACGGCATTCTTTAACTTTATTTCCCAAATTATCCCTTTTCCTCCTCCAACTCCCGGATTCTTCACCGATACAAGTCCACAAACCGAGAACAGTCACGATGAGTAATGAACCGAGAGGGAGTGAGAACATTTATCTAATGGCGGTAATTTTCAACCCCTTAATTAAGAGTTAATGACCCAGGTATAGCTTACTTATTTTTTAAGGTAGGGTACGACAGGCAAGTCACGAGGTTTGATATTGTCTTTCACAGAAATAGCATACAATACCAATCCTATAAGGGGTTTTAATCTGTTATTCCACTGTTAGTTAGTTTGACCCTTTATTGACTAGGTTAGGCCCATGTGGGCCTATCTCCCAACTAACCTCGTATGTTGGTATAATATGTATAAATATATATTAAAACAACAAGACAGAGAAGTGTGTGGGAAAAAATATTTTCAACTGAAATTTGACAAAGAAAAAACCCACATTGTAGGGAATCACCCACAGAGAAGGGTGGTGAAAAAAAAACACGAAATCACAGATAAAAAATAACAATATTTAGTAGTAATCATAAATGAATGTGAAAAAAATTACGAATGAATAGATTTATATTGCAGAGAAATATCTCAACTGAATTCTGAGTAAATCCTTGTCCAAAATTAAATTTTCAGTTTTGTTTTGGATGAAACTGACTAATTTATGGATACATTGAAATGCGCTGACATTCAAATAAATTGAAAAGAAGCTGAGTCCAAAAAAACCTGCGAGAAAATTTTAGCATGTCCTTCGGGTGACTTAGTAGGCAAGAGAGATCTGAAAAATCCGAGTTCCAGTCCCGGTTCCATCAGATATTTTTCATGTCCTTGGAAATTTTCATGTTAAGCTCCTTGGAATTTTTTCTAGGTACACGTCTTTGCGTGCAAAGACGCCTTTCACCTTTTTCACAGACCGTTTGTTCTCTCCCTATCAATACAGCATTTATCAGATTCGAGAGCGTTTGAGATCATTCATGTATGAGCGTAATCTGACTATTTCATTATGTGAACATAATCTGACCACAAAATATATCAAAAATAATATGTATTTTGATTACGAAAAAATAAATGACATTGTTATACATTTCTCGCAGAATATATATTTATGTATATATATTTCTCGCAGAAAAAAATTCTATACTGTTCAAGAACCAGAATTAAAATCGTACAAATTGCTCTTATTTGGATTTTTAGGTGCAGAGTGGTGCTTTTTCCTCCTTGGTATATACTCTTTGGCCTTGTTTTCTAGCTCCAAGAAAAAGGGCGACACTTCCAAAATAGACTGCCCTTTTACTCCGCTGCAATAACATAAAATACTTAATGCACCTGAGTAGCTTACTGAGTAGAGATTTTTTTTCGTATTTGATGTCATGATGAGTCTCCAACGCTCCAATTGGTGGCCAAAAACCGTTTTGAGATCCTTAAATCAACATACAAAGAACCATTTTTTCTAATATGCATAACAAGAAATAGTTCTTTTTAATCTTTAATTTATATATTTTTATTGCGCACAAACATGATGAATGTCGGAAAAATTCGCTTCCTCTGAAAAATGAAGAATGTCGAAGGTTCGAAAGAGCAAAAAAAATTGAAACCCTAAATCAAAATAGGCATAAAAATTATTTTTTCACTCTTAGCTTCCATACAAACCGTTCTTAAAAACGTTCCATGCAATTTTCACCGTTAACTGTTAACAATAACCTTTTATTCGAATTCGAATTATTTAGAAATTGGAATAATGATCATTATTGCAATTTCTGTTTTAAAAATGGAATATATACTTTGTAAAGAAATAAAATGTGAAACACGGCTGCTAATGAATTAAAGGCTTTAAACCTCCAATTGCCGTTAGTTTTGGCAATCTGCACCTCGTTGCAACCGGTTCTCTAAGAAAACAAGAAGGATCGCCACTCTTCTTAGAAACACCCAATATACATTTCAATAGCGATCCTACTGTCTTCAGGGATCAGTCAAAGAACAAATGAGAATAAACTACGAAATAATTATATAGTCTACTTTGTCTTAAGGATAATATAATGAATCCTGGAGAATAATGGCGTTGGATACCCTCATTTTACTCTTTTTCAGCGTTGATAGCTTATTAATAGTTTACGATAAAATACGTTAGATAATTGATAAATTTGAGAAATGTATTCTTAATGCCTGAGTCATTACATACATACAAAAGGAATACAGCAAAAACTTGATTTTGTAACACAATATAAATCTTGTTGACCATTACTCATTTAATTCATTACAGTTTTTAATAATGACATAAATATCTCAAGTGAGAAAAAATTACAAATTCGAATCTATTTGAACAAATTATTCACTATTTAACGGAAATTTTTTTTTTTCATTTTTCGTTTAATCTCAGAAAAGTAATTGAGGACATACATGTTTTCAGACAGACTGTTAAAAATTCTAATTTTAATTCATAATCCATAATAAACCATCCATTTACAACCATATTGGTTAAAGAATCTAGGTGCATAATAGATGCTTTTTAAGTAAAATAATAATAATTTTAACAACAGTTAATATTTCATAATAGTAAAAAACATTACCGATATGGAGAAGGTCGATTAATACACCGAGAGGAGAGTGTTTTGCGTTGCATAAATACAGGTGTCCCCCATCTTTCATTCCATCGAGGGCAAAGATTAACCCTTTGAGCTTACGCTTAACCCGCGGGCAAGCGTATTGTTTCGGTTTTCTACGCTGGGTGGCAACCACGCGAGATAACTAACGCCAATGGTCCGAAAATGAACCATATTTCACCTCCAGTCCATTGTATGGAAGGACTCTAACGCGACCATTAAAGCGAGGCCTTTAGTTTTCACGCAAACGGGCAAGAAGACCCATAAACGCGGCTTTGGCCGAATCGCGCTTTTGTTCTAGGACCGCACGCCGCCTAATTACCTCCGACGAGAAAACTTCTTCGTGTGCGCATGAATTCTGGTTGCATCCTCATCATGTCAGCCTCCGCGGTTAATTGCACGAGTAATTAAAGGATTTCACCGAGGGGTTTCCGAAGTTCGGCATCTCGTGGGCTTCCCGTGTCTGAACGGGAAAAAACCTTATCAGTGAGCTTAGTGTTTCCTCTTCTTGGGGTACGAACGCGACCGCGTAGGACAAGTTTTTTTACGCGTTGGGCATGCACTGTAGTGAGAGATCTGCAGTTCCCGTTGCGCGATCGAGTTCGCGGAATGCTTAATCAACCACAGCGATGAAAAAAAGGGTTGGTGTCGAATTTCAATGGGACTTTTTACCCACTATTTTGACCTCAACTGTACAAGGGTGAAGCATAATAAGAGGAAACGAAATTATCGTCTAACGAAGCACCAAGTAGTCATGGAGGAACACATGAACGCATGAGATTAACTGTTTGGTAACCTCGTACCAAATGTAAAAAAATGTTTAATCCCTTACCATATTAATTATACAACAATAATTTACAATGGTATACACAGGGTGTCAGGGTTAAACGAATAATAATACAAAATGTAATAACTCGATATTTGATTAAGATATTTATTGGCGGTTTGTTTCTAGAAGTATGGTAACTCAAAATTACATAAGTGCAGCATTAGTGGCAGAAAGATATCCAATCTGTATTTTACTCTCTCCAAGTGTTTATGAGTATTTCACGCGTAAAATTTGCAATAAATGCAGGAATTCCATGGCCTAGTTCTGGTAGATCCCGAACTGGTGTCTAGTACCCTTGATTCTTGATAAACACCCACAGAAAAAAAATCAAGTGGCCTTGTGTTTGGGTTTCTTGGAGGCCAAACAAACGATTGTCTAAATCTCCCAATCAAGCGAACTTGGAACTCATTATCCAAGAAATCCTTCACAATTACTGCATAATGGCGAGGTGCGCCCTCATCAAGCAAACATAGAAAACATTTTGAATTACCAAACCAGTAGAAGCAAACCGCTAATAAATATCTCAATTACTTCTCAAGTTATTACGTTTTGTATTATTATGTGTTTAACCCGGACACCCTGTATAATATTAATAAGTGATAATATAGTAATTTGATATTGTTAGCGGCTGAAAAACTTTCCAAAACCACCTTTGCCCGTTTTCCGTTCCGCGTTGCAACCGATTACGGAATTAATTGAAGTGCACGGATTACTGATCTTCTTTCTGAAATCGCTTGGAACGCGGCACGAAACGCAATATGCAACATTGACAACGACGGCTTTTGAAGAGTTTCTAAAACTGTATTTAATTAACAGCCTACTTCCAAATTCTTTTCCTACTAAACTCAATGAACCGCACCAATAAACGCTGTGGTAATGTAAGAAGTAATTCTTTTCCATTAGAATATTTAATGCACATGAACATGCGAGATATTCTGCAAGAATGGAAATTAAATTCATCATAGGAATGATTTATATTTCTATGGTACTCAATTACATATATTCGTACTTAATATAAAAACTTCGGTGTTTTAATGAATTTGATTTTGCGAAATCAATACGCTACAGCTACAAAACAGCAATAGCAACAAAAACCTGAGAACTTAAACTTTACGATCTGTCAGTTATGAAATTGAAAAATTTAAGAGCTCTTCTACCCAGGTCCTAGATTGATTACAGTATTGTTGAAAAAAACCTTTAATATACTTTATTTATATAGAATAAAAATATACCAAGGGAACCGATTCACATCAGCGAACCTCTCAGAATGTCGATCTGTCAAAAGTGCAGAATAACCATTTTTTTTCTTTGCTTGAATACATTCATACAATTTAATTTTCTTCGATTATACGGTTTTATTCGATTAATGATGGAAAACTTGAAACTAAAGTTTCCTAAACTGTTTCCTATTTCAGCAGGCATCATATAATAATATGCAATCTATTGAGAAAAAGCAATATATCCAAATTTAAGATTAATTAATAAATGTATTTATTTATTAACGGGCAGAGCCCTATTGCACATCATGGTTACAACAAGGATTATAATCATTACAGAAACTAAACAACGTAAAATAAAAAAACTCCTGAACATACAATTTGAAGTATTACAAAGTCTACTCAAATGCTGTACTTGTCGACAGAATGCGGTAGAATATGAAATAAATGATCTTTGAATATTAAACAATAAAAAATAAATACGGTTTATTATTTTGTGGCTAGCCACCTATAACATAATTGGATACAGACAGTTTAATATAGACCGCAGTGAGCTTATATAATAATATAAGGTAAATATATACAAAATCAAAATTAAATACAATTTTTTCAATAGTTTTTGGACCAATTACAAAGTTTTCAAACAAACGTAAACATACTAAATATACGTATGTAGTTCATGCAGTCTCCATGACATTATTGTGATACTGTGTTTTGAATGTGTCTTCATTTTTGTTTACTTTTATTGAAAGAGGCAAAGAATTTCATAATTTTATAGCTGAGACTAAAAATGATTTCTCATATAAAATGGATTTGTAAAGAGGATAGTAGTATTCTTGGGTGTTATTTCTTATTTTTTATGCTGTCTGTATATATTCTTATATGGAACTGATTCAAAAGATACTCCAGTCTGTTATTTTGCAACCTGTTATTTAAAAATACACCTAGAAAGTATTCTCTTCTCTTTCTATACGTTATCCGCTTAAGCTCTTGACGGTACTGACTTATATGGTCTTTCTTTCTCAGATCGAAGATAAACCTTATGCAACAGTTTATTAATTGTTGTAGTTCGTAATTTAGTTCATCAGAGATATCTAGGTATGTTAAACAACAATAGTCGATGTGAGGCAATATCAGTGTATGAACCAGTTTTCCCTAAGATCTTTAGACATTAAGTTTTTGTGTATTTTTAATCTGTACAAAATGTATTATTTAATGTATTATTATCAAAAAATTACGATACAATTACCTCGTTGCTATTCGGCGAAATTGAGGAAAAAAGATTTCCTGGATAATTTTTATAAACAGCAAAGCATCTTCAAACGTAAGGATAACAGGATTTTTTAAATACGAACCTCTAATTTTGAATCGTAAACACGTAAATAATTTATTTATTCGGGCTATACTGAGACATGAGCAAGTCTATTATATACAACTCATTTACAATGTAAATTTGATCAATTTAGTAAACTACAATTTAGTGATTTAAATTAGTATTAAAAATGGAGAAACTTAGCTATGAATAATCATAAACTGGCTATTAAAATACGAGCAGAAGTATATCTAAATGTAACCTATCAACAATGTGAAATGTATATTATTAAGCTATAGTAAAAGTAATTGAATTAAAAATAAATAGAGAAAACTTAATTAAATATAATCATCAATTTACTTACATCCTTTCTCTCTAATATCCTCGATAGGCATACACATCGGGCATACTTGGGCTCATTTCTTAAGAATGATTCTCCAACATCTTCCTCTGCAGTGATTAATCTCTTACATCCCAATACATCAAAGGGATGCATCTTCACTCTGGACCATTTTGCTCGAGAAAGATCAAAAGTAAGCACTCTTTCAGGTACAAGAGGAAGAAAAGACGAAGGAGAGCTGCATTTCTACCGGAGAGATAAAAATCTTTTCCTTAACGAATAAGCGAAGTAGAAATCCTCTCGAAAATCGATCCCACCGTTATCTCCAAGATTCTTTTTGCGTTCGTCTCCAAGAATCGGCTCATCCGTCTTCATTTATTCCCGCTCATGACTCGGAGCATAATCGACGGGTATGGAATAATGATCTGGAGAAGCTTTCTCGACTCTTCCAAAAGATTCAATTGCGCTCGAGAGGAAGTCGCTCGGGCGGCGATTTTTGCGTTTAAGTTTCCATCGAGCTCATTTCCTCGATTTAATTAAGGAAACAGTCCCTCGAGATACAAATTCGCGGAGCTCTTTGTGTCGATCCTTTGATCTCGAGGCCCGTGCTGGAATAATATTTCCGCTCTGACTTTATCCTCGGTGTGTGATGAAAGGTGGTTCAGAGACTACCATAAAAGTTAGCTCACCTGATCTCGAAAACGACCCTCCAGGAGTCGTTTTCTAGGGGGAGGGGAGATTAAGTATGATCCTACAAATATTTATTTTTTTATTCATTCAACGGGATCCACCCATTTTGATACGAAGTAAGTAAGGAATATCACAGTAGAAAGTCACATCAAGTATTACAATTAATAGGATTGAAATATAAGAATAAAAACAAATTTTCCTAAGAAATATCACTGAATGAAAGAATAAATTGTCACAATATTAACATGGCTAAACTTTGAGGTAAATACATATATAAATATAATAGATACAAAGATAAATACATTAATTATCATAGATATGAATATTGTATAATCGTGGTGGAAATGACTAAGCAAAGCAAATTAGTTATGGCCTAATGATGAATATTAATAGTTAAAACTGGTCTTGTTGCATTAAATAAAAAAATGTTTTTTGAAGCGTTGTTTAGTTATTTCCCCCATATTGCTGTTACACCAAGTAACGGCTTTTACAACTTGTTTTATTGTATGATTCTTTTGAGAGAAGGTTCATTAATTACAGAAATCAATTGATGATGCATCTAGGTATATTACAAAATATTTAAATTCAAAAACATCAAATCAAAAATTGAATATAGGTATCCATTACTTAATTTTCCGTGTAAAGAATTGTTTACTGTGTGGGAATGAACATAAATAAAAGAGAAGGAGGGAGAGTAGATGAATAGTCATATACAAAGAAGGAATTGTGAGCGAAGAGCTCTTCTGTGAGCGGAGAAAGAGTCGCGAACGAAAAATGAGCTGTGAGTGGAAAAAGAGTTGCGTGCGAATGAGATGAGAGCGGAAATGAGTCTTGTGCACCCAGAGAGGCGTGAGGGGAGGGAGTCGGTAAGGGGAAGGAGTAGAGACTCACCTAATACGACTCCCTCCCCTCGCAGCTCAGTTTGTCGAGTCGCTCATTTAAACTGACTCACTCATTGCCTATCACTGCACCTGATAAATGTTTCACATGACGAAAAAAGGCGACTTTCATTCCCTCGTTAAATGTGGAATTAAATATTTCCCTCGTGGAACTTTCCCGGGATGCCGTAGTCCCACTGGGAGTATCGCTGCTGTGGATAATGAATTAAGTCACGACCAAGATATTATTCCCGTGTTCGTCGAGAATCCAAGACTAGTCTATATGGATTAGGCTTTCCTCTTCGGTAGTAAAGAACGGCCGCCATGATTAAATGTTCATTAATATGTATGGTCGAGATGAAGTCATTAACGCGTCGAGGCTGTCATTCCGAGAGTCCAATTCATGCCACCGAATTAAAATTATCTTGAGCACGGTTAGAGGGGATGAATTCAAAATCAGTAAGACTAATTGCTATGGGAGTATTTGTATGAATAACCATTTTTATTCTCATTACTGGATAAGACGATATCTGTTAATACGACAACAGGCTATACGAGTAAGTAATTTTACATTAAATATGTATATATAACACAATTATACCGTTTAAACTCAAAATTCGATGATTAAGGCATTTTTTACTTTCTGGTATAAAATAGAATATAACAGTTACTTAAACTATAGTATTAGTACTGATGATTAGTATGAATCAAATGAACATCAACGATATATTTATTATTTTAAAGTTTCAACTTCTCAATTCAGTTTAGATTTCTCAAAAATACCATAGGGAAAAATATTTAACGGATAGCCTGAATGGAAGTTTCCCATTTACAGTATTTAATATTATTTTTCACATTAAACAAAAGAAAACCTTACAACATATAAATATCCCATTTTCACCTTTAATAGTGTCATAGATTAATGATTAATCAATAATTATGTTTAATGTGCGTTGAATTTTTGTTTTTATGATAGCGTCCCTAGGTAAATAGTTATAACAGACTTCAAAAACCTTAGCCGATGATTTTCACCTATGACAAATAGTAAATTTCCATACCCGTTGTTAATAAAGAGAAATATATTTCAATAGTGGATTGCAAATCAACCTAAAATAAAATAAACGTTAACTTGATAAGCAACATTACGTAACACTCAATACAAAAATCGATTTTCAACAAAGGATATCATTTTAATATATTAAGATGCCGATAGAAATAATTATGAATACATTATCTCACCCAATAATCTATATCCTTTTTGATCATTTTTAAATTCACCTTTTGGCTATAACTTCATCCGATTACGTTTTATAGCATTAAAATGATTGTATATATACCTAGCGTAAGCTAGATATATGAGATAGTCTAAATTTGAAATTCAACCCGTAATAATTTATTTATTTATTTAATCACTGCAATTTGGTATGCTTCCCAGGTGGAAATGGTCAAGGGAAATGTAGTAAGATAACAATAAAATCTTTCAATACAATTTGCCCAAAGATAATAATAATAATAACTATATTGTGCTCTGGGAAATTCCCATAATAGCAGAAAAAATTTACAAATATCATCTGCTCGCATAAGATAATAATACAAATTATATACATAAGGTAAAAACATAAATAAAATATATACATATACAAAATATAGACTGCTTACTAAAATTAGACTGCTTACTAAAAATGATACAAGTAAGAAAAAAGAAAAGGAAATAAGCCAGTATTATTGTTTTAGAGTCATTCCGTGGTAACAATAAGGTAATCAAACAATTTTTCTTTTAAAGATTGTGCAGACGTTGAATTTTTAATATGTTCAGGCAGGTTGTCCTGGAAATTAGATGCAGTATTAAGAAGGATTTTAAGAAAGTGTTAGTCCGAGGGATTGGACATAAAAGATAGTCAGGGCCGGAGCGTGTAGTTTCACAAGAAACAGAATATTTTAAAGATTATATAAAGCTGGGAGGAAACCCCTCCAAAATCTTCTCGTGGGCAGCACACATCTTAACAATAAGCCTAGTTAGTACAATAAGTAAAATATATCATATACGAAAACCTCTATTGTGACAAAGAAACTGGAAAAAACTCACGAAGGCAGAGATTACCTACAATAAGCACGTGAGAGATTCCTCTCATGGGTTCCGCATCAGAAAACAATTTGCGAAACAAAAATTTCCGCAGCAAGTTTTTCAAAACCTCCATCTCATCTCCGACGCCATTCAAAGCAAGCGGAGGCCAAACGCCCCGGCCAAAAAACAAAGCCATCCCTCGGAAACGGAACATTCATTAGCATCCAAATGTCTTCCGTAATCGATTCTCAATTGAATAAAAAGAAGAGGCAACGGGATAAAAAAACCCGAAAAAATTCCATCTTTCCCTCTCTTTATTATACGGCTCAATTAAAGGAATAAACCCGATTCCCTCCATAAAGCGAAGGGAAAGTTCCGGCGCCTTTCTCCGCAGAATTGAAGATTCTTAAATCGCTATTCGGACACTCTTAATCCCTTCCGAAAAAAGGGGCCTCGATATATTCTCTCACACGAACGCCTTCGCCACTTTAACAATCTTCCCCCTCTCTCTTTTCATTCCATCCACGATTTTTCTTTCCTCTTTCCCTCTTTCCTTATTTCTTTCTCCTTTCCCTTGGTCTCCTCCTCCTCACGTAGGGGGAAACTTTTCTTCCGGGTCCCCCCCGTCCCTCAGGGTTTCCTTTTTTAACTTCATCCCTCCTTCCATATACCCCTTTGCCCTATCCCGTGGTGAGGATCTAAATTCCTAGAACTTCGTTTGCTCCGAGATCTCGTCTCCATTGCAGCTTCAAACCTTCCAAAAGACTTTTCCATTTTTCTTACACATACATCGATTCCGCCATTTTATTAGTGAATTAAAAGCGTTTTCATGACTTTATTGTGATTATTTAACATTAATGTAATTTTTTTAATTTTATCTGTTGTAGATTTTGAAATATTGTAAATTTTGAAGTTTGTAGCAGATTTTTTGGTGAGATACACCCTATTTTTTCCACTTCGAAAACACTTCGAAAATACTCCGAAAATACTTTGAAAATACTTCGAATAATGCGCCGACAATTATGCCACCCCCCTTTCTCTAAAGGGTGTTTTTCACTAAAAATATTGCTACAAATGTTATACTAATTTTTTTATTTCATTGTTTTTAATTATATGAAAGACAAACTGCCATCGGGAGGTTTTGAGGGGACTTTCTCCCGGCTAAGGTGAATACCAGGCTATTTTATTTTAACCTCCCTCCACAGGAATGACTACTACCTTACCTGGTGCCTATTTGTAGTCCTTGAGAATAAATAAATATAAAATAATAAAGAAATTCAAATTGGCATGCATGGAGACAGAAACAATGAACGTATAAACAGTAACGCTTTTTATTCCAAAATAAAAAACTATGTTTACAAAATTCATTTCATTACAAATTTTTTTATAATAGATTATTCCCATGTAATTATATTCCGTCGCTCAGGGTCTCATTCTTCTTTTTCAACTTCTCCCATTCCCTTCCATATACCCCTTTGCCCCATCCATTTAGATTCCTAGAACTTCGTTTGCTCCGAGATCCCTTCTCCATTGCTGCTTCAAACCTTCCAAAGACTTCTCCATTTGCCACCTCCGATCCTCTCTCCTCTCACCATTCTTTTAAATCCTTCCTTCCTTTTTCTTCTTCTCAGTGAATTTTTTTCGCTCTCTCCTCTCGAGGCGCCATTTAAATATTCCTCTTTTAAAAAACCCACCGTCATTAAACGTAGTCCCAAAACTGCGGGGTTCATAGGTCCCTGAGCAGGGATGCCAACTCTCGGAATCAATTCTCTGGGAATATTTTACGGCTAGTGAATTTTTTTGCAGTCGCTGTTCATTACCGCTTTAGAAACTGAATGAATATTATTATCACCCTTTGAGTTAGGTCTTGACGTTTCATAGAATTCGGAAATGACAATTTATCTTTGTTATCTGCTGGGGTCATATAAAAAATAATGGATGCTTGTTAAAGGTTGTATGAAATGCTGCGATGCATTAATACATGAAAGAAAAGAGTATGCATATTTTTGTCAATAATAGACTGTTAGATGATAAATAAATTGTGAATATACTTATGATTATGTAGTTTATAATACAATATGTAAATATGTTGGATTTTTGTATGCACAATATGTTTGACTTAACAATTTGTTAACTCGCCCCGAGATTGATCGTTTGTTACATTTCAAATTATGTTCGACAAAAATATTACCATAAATATATTTATGATGAGAATATGTGTCAGTGTTACAATATATGCCAGCAATGATAAATTTACCTACTACTTGATACTAACAACACATGTGCAAAGTATATATACCAATACGTTATATAAATATGAAATTTAAGTTTGAATCGATTCCAGTAACTTTTCGTACGGTGATGGGATCAAATAGAATTATACTTTAGCAACAGCTCGAAACCTCAGGGATTAGTAAAGTCCCTTTAATTACAGTACATTCGCAACCTAATTTTAAGCAATCGGGAAAAGCACATCAATTATAACTGAATTCAAGTGGAACGAAGTTAGCTCTCGTGGCGTTTGGAAAAAGCTGATTTTTCTCGGCGGTATATAATACCAAGGGCTTTCCCTTTCAATTAATTAATTTCTCATGATTCTCCTGTCGTAAATATGTGAGTTTATTAGTATGAGAGTCTATAAATTCGAGAAAAATTATTAAATTAAATTAAATTAGGGGTTGTAGGTTCATGGCATACGATTCGAAACCTTAAACAACATATCATTAATGCAAAGGAATTCCCAGATGACAACTAGATGGAAACGCAGTAGTTCTTCAAGAGTGCCTAAAAGAATCACTAAAAACATGCATAATCAGTTTCAGCCTATTTGACTTTATCATCAAGTGAAGCACAATGGAAAATAATTACTCATAAGAATGGTAATAGAAGAGCAAAAAATGCGGTGTTTTTTGAAGTTCTCCGAAGTAATTACATGATATTCTGATATGTTCAAGATTACAGTTATTATTAGGATTTATATATTAACATTAGTATTTTTAAAATATATAAATTGGTAATTTTTGGTGTTCCAACGTTTCGCAAGTATTTATTGGATGGGAATGCTCTTATTTGACCCAATCTTTAATCACATATAATTCCTAGGTCTAAAAAGTCTCTATAACTTACGGTTGTAAGCTCTCTACATAATTTAATCACAAGCAGCATTTGTAATTTTCATGGCGATGTTTCATCCACTTAGGTTACTACCGTAAAATAATTAACTATTTGAGACAAAATAACTAAACCGTCACATCAATGTATGAATCATTGAAACATAAAACAATGTACACTTGCTGCATCTTTAAAAGATTTCATAGTAGGTTTTTGTGAGATGTACTATAAATAAGGCGTGCATTACGTTCCATAAAAAAGAGGGCACATATTTTCTTCCTGACACATTTCTTACGCCATAAATACCCCATACCCCACAGTTCCCGCTTTTTCCTCTGCCCCTGAAGATAATAGCACGGCTATTAAAATTTACGTTTTGTATTTCTTAGAAGGTCATTAATACGGGAATTGTAGTTCTTTTCAGAACCGGTGACAGCATGAGCACAAACCAATCACATCCACTGTTTGGAAAGGTTTTTAAATTCTTTAAGACACCTTTCTTAAAGACAAGATAACCTTTAGAGGTTGAAAAATAAGGTTACAGGAACATAATTTGCTAACTTTAACAGATATAAACACTAAACTTCTTTTTATATTTCTCTATATTCTTATTATATTTCTTTGTGTTATTACTCACATATTTCGAATTAATTTTGTCTATATAATAAATTTTATATATTTATTATGCTATATGATTACGTATATTTTTCATATGAATATTCTTAATATATCTAAGGGTACACGTACAGAAAATATAGTATTTATTATATGTACATTTATCATATGTATATAAAATGTGTAGGTTTACTATATATATTTTCATAAGAATTAAATAAATATTTTATTTTATGTTAATTAATTCTATGAATATTATTAATACTTTTAACAATGTGTAATTCTTTTAGCAATGTGCAATACTTGTAACTAGGATCAACCCGTAATGAATGAATAAATAAATATAATATACCGTAACATTTGGTATGCGAATACAATATATAGATACAAACCATCTTACTAAAGCTGGATATCACCCTGTGCTTGTGTCACATATCCTAAGAAGAATCCCACCAATTCCAATATAAACAGTGACAGTTAAATACTCTCACCTCCACCTAATTCCATCCTAATTTCTGCCCATCACTTTCTCCCCCGGAAACTTTCCCTGCTAAAAGTTTTCACGTGCTTTGCATTCCGCCGATTCCTTCGGTTTTATTATACTGCCTCTCTCTCCCTCCTCCCCCTCTTTATTTTCTCTCTCTAATGGCTCAGATGACGGAGTTCCATCCAAAAAAAGGCTTTCTTATGCTCTCAGATCCACTTCTTCTTGGTATTCCGCTCCCTCCGTCCCTTCCCGCCCACCGCTTCCGCCAGAGGACAAAATAAAACTGTCTATTACACCCAAGCCTCTTCTTTCTTCGTCCCTCTTTTTACAAGGCTTTCCAAAAGGGATGAATTTAGCTGGAAGCGGAGGAGACCAAATTTCTCACCCATTTAGACTCGTTTCTCGCAAGAACAGAGGCTATAAAAATTTAGACTGTCGAGGCACAGAGATGAAATTCCATTTTGGAGGACGTTACGTCATGTCGAATCATAGTATGAGGCTATATCGTTAATGCGGCACCTCTGTGTATTTACTTGCTCCTTTAGATGCCTAATATGCAACAGCGGAGATTTTAAATTGTCGAGGACAAAAAATCAGTGACGTAATACAGTAATAGTATTTTATTGGCTTAAAACATTTACAACATTTCAATAATTATAATGGGAGTGAATTTATATCTCCCGCAATATATTTCATCGCCTATCTCTTCCTCCACAACTGCTCTTTCTGTGTCAAGTCGATTCCGAACGGACGTTATGCTCACGCCTAGATATTTCATAAAGAAACTAAAGGAGAGTAGTTGAATGAGTTTAACATCAGGAACCTTGAAAATCTTACATGATAAGAAATATTGACAAGTGAAATTGATGATTCGTGGTAATTTGTAGTTCACTTATAAATTGGATAAATATCTACTGTGTGATATGATGTTCTAAGCTATTTTTGTTAGTGAGCAGTGCTTTTGTCGTAAAGTACTAAAGTTCTGTATTGTGAATGCAGGAATCCTAGTGAAATTTTGGAATTAGTTTATAAAGTCACTTTGTGATTGTAGTAGCTCTAGATTGTTTTGAGAAAGGCTTCCGGATAGTCATGTGGACAGCGCGTTTGCCTTTGGTGAAAGCGGTCCCGGGTTCGAATCCCGGTGGGAGCCAATGTCCGAAATGACCTAAGCTATCGAAGCACTTTTGTCAATACTACTACTACTTGTTTTGTGAATTGTAACTGTTTGAATAGTGAATGGGCGTTGTTTGTAAAAAAATGTAGTAAACAAATATAGTAAACAGAATGTGTGGTAAAGTGATATTCTGTATTATTACATGTAGATCTTTGTAACATTGTTTGTGTTGGTTTTAGTTTAAGTTGGCATCGCCATTTGACCTAGCGTTTAACCACTGTGGTAGAGTATAATAAATAAATACATCAAGTTACAAGAATTATTAAATGATTGAGCTAAATATTTTAATACACTGCAATATTTAAGAAATGAATTCTCTCCTATACTTTTAAATTACTGGTTGACTTAAAAATGAACAAAGTTCGGAATTTAGAGAATGAGGGCTCAAAAAACTTGAACCATTATCTCCCCTGAATTTCTAGGCTTTTATTACAAAAACTTTCGGTTCGAGAGAAACCCTTTGCAAAGACAGGCCTCAGCTCCAAAGTTAATAAGCTTCTACCTACATTAAAAGAATTAAAGAAGATAGAAAACGAGTTTGTGAAGTTGTTACTAGTTTAAAGAGAAGAAAATAAGGGAGGTATTAGAAGTTCTCGCACGGATGAGATCATGGAAAGAAAAGGGTGTAGGAGAGAATCAACGAAATGATTTCACTGAAGCGCAGAGATGATGAAAAATTAGTAAAGGGTAAAAAAGTGGAATCACTAAAGGTAACACCCTTACGCATAATTTAACGCGGATCTTTTTTTAATGATCATGTGCTAAAAGGATTTGAAAATACTCCAAGATCCTACGGAGAGCCTAAATAGTAAGAGTGAAACATTAATAATCGATTGCAACAAATGCCAGGTGTAAAAGTATGAAACCGGAATTTCTCTATAGATGGTGCTCGCTATCAGTTTAAAGACCGTAAGAGCGCTTCTGCAGCGCTATCTTCTCCCTCTAAAAACTGACAAAGTTCGTCAACACGAACTAAGAACCTAAGTTTTATACACCAGTATATTTTTCAATAACCTCAAACATGTCGAGTTTTTGCCTACGAACTATGATTTGCGGACAGCATTGGTTTTCTGCTATCATTTGAAGAAACCTGCTGCAGAATCGCATAGGATGCTTGTCGAAGCATACGGTGAACATGCTCTTGGCAAAACAAGTATTACATTTGGATTTAAATTAAAAGAAGATAAGCATTATCGGTTATTTCCAATCTATATCTAACTTAATCGTATATTTCTCCGTATTAAGCTATAAAATGCCGCAAGTATGCCATTCATTTACCTCATTTGGTCAAAATCAAAAGGTATCCTGCAATAAACGATAGGTTTCAAATGAAAATATTGTGATAAACTCAACCGATTAGCGAGTAAGTTTGGGGTATTCCATGTAAGTTGGAAGAAAAAAAGAAACCAATTTTCGCAAGGGAACCTAGCTCCTACTTCTTAATAGAAATTTTCACAGACTCAAGGAAACAAACGCGCAATTTCGACGTGTAAGCGTCATATTGTGTGTATAGATTCCTTTTGTTTTACTGGCCATGTTCATTGTCTTTTTAATAAAATGAAACTAATTCCTTAGTGAAAATTGGTTCCTCTTTTATATCGTCCAAGTAAAATACTTTAAATTGATTCTACAGAATCTAAGCATTTTAGATATAATTGTTAATTATTGTTCATGTATAAGATGCAGAGATGTCAATCAATAATTAAGTTAATTTCCATAGCAATAATATTTTAAACTATGATGACTTCGGTAAAATATTCTGCAAGTTTCAAATGCTTTCTGCTGCAAACTTTTGTTCTGTTCTGAGAATGTTCTGATGTTCTGAGAGAGAAACTTACATAAATATGCGAACTAGCGCGCAGGGGTTTCTGAAAGGATCTTTTAGCTCAACGGAACAGCATCGCAGCAAGAAAAATTGTACGAGAGCAAAGAGTCGTTACAACGAATTCGAAGAGGCTTTAGAGTTTCATGAAAAGCAAACTTCAAAGTTCCTCATTATTTTGAATCGAGTGGTGTCAAAGAATTTTAGAAGCAATTCTGCGAAATCTTACATAGAAAAAAATATGAGGAGTGTGAGAAGCCCTGTTCTGAAAAATGCATCGTTTAAAATTCTTAATACTCGGAAAGAGAACAATTTTTACTGATAAAGATAAATTTCAGCGATGATGACAAGGTAAAGTCGACAAATGAAGATCAAACTCTGTTTAAAATATATATATTCAATTTAATTTAATTTCAATTTTCACTGTAATTTGGCCATTAGGCCAGGTGGCTGCGTTAGAGGGGGCATACCATATTACAAATGATTGCCTGGCATTCGCCCAAAGACGGGAGGAAAACCCCTCCGAAAAGCTCCCGCAGGTAATACATTACATTATATAATACATAAAATTACCTTAACATTAATGACAGATCATACTACAGGACGTTATATTATAGCATTCTAATATGAAATATTAAAAAGTACTAATACATTTGAGCTTATTTTTTTAATTTTCTACATTTTTGGCATTGGAAAGATAACTTTTCCAGGTAAGGCGTTCCACTTTCTGATTCCCGTATTAACGAGTGAATATTTCGCTATGTCTATTTTCTGTTTGCGTTCTTATACGTGGAAAATAGTAATTGTGAAACTTATTCTTACAATCCTTTGATAACAAGGTGCTTTGAAAATAAATATAGTAGACTTACATAGGAAGCATTGAAGCAAGCATATAATAGACTTATGTAAGAAGCGTTAAATATTGGAATAAACGATGTTTGAGTTAATGAATTTGAACTTAGTTATTACCTGCACGATCCACTTTCTTATGTATCATTAAGTAAATCATGCTTTTAAGTGCATTCGCTTTATATGTTTGGAAACTCAGAGAAGACGGATGCAGATTCAGCTGAATACCGTAATGTCCTTCTTAGGAAGAAATTCATTATTAGCCGGCCTTGGTGGAGGAGTGGATAGCATTCTATCTAACCTATCACTTCAAACTCCAAAGTCCCGGGTTCGAATCCCGGCTAATGGGATTTTTCCGATCAGGGAATGGTTGTGTGTGTTCGATGCTGCTGTTGCCTCGGTGAAGTGCCCCCTAACAAGTTCATGAGAGCTTATGGGGACTTCACCGATAAAGGGCAACAGTGGCTTATCATGAAAAATAAATTATATGGAAAAGGTTAAATGAATTCATAGAAGGAAAATGAATTGACAATCAACGATGAAAAAACTGCATCAAAAAATTGGTCAATAGGGCTCTGTGAGTGTATACTGCTTTTTAAATCTCGGTTATAAAGTTTCATTGCGTCAATTCTGACGTCAATAGAATCCAGTTTCCAAGAAATAGCGAAATCGCTTCAGTACTCAGCTATCATTACCTTGCATCTGAATTTCTACTCAAAGACTAAATTTATTTCTCCTTTTTTGGAACTCAGCAGTGAGAAAGGGGTCATGGAATGAATTTTAGCTTCCAGGCTGAAAATAACCTAGTATTTTTGATGTGCTATGGCGAGAGGCCTTACTAAAATCTCTGCCAACATCAAAAGTAAAGCCATATTAAGTACTTCTCTCTTTGCGTCTAATCTAGCCAGATATCACTTCCAACGCTCGGAGAATCTGGCGCCGTCACTTACCAAATATACCTTCAACTTCTCTTTAAGTACCCACTTGCTTTTCCTAGCATGAATTGTGGTTAACTCTCCTCTGGGATGTATTTGGGCATTTTCTTACTTGAATTAAATGAGAGTTCTCGCCACTTACTTAGTATTTTGTTGTGTTAATACGTGTTTTTACCGGTGTTTTCTTGAACAAGGGGACGGATCATCGATCTAGCCTTCTCCCCATTCGAAGTAAATTTGCTGCTAAATTTGTCAATGGCGATCTAATAAAATACATTACCGTAGTGCACACTTATCATCTTTGATACTTGACAAATAAATTCGTTTTCCACGCTCAATATATTCAATCATTTTCAGCTATATATGTATTTCCTACGAAAATAAATATTATTTATATTATAAATATTAATAATACTTATAATACTAAGAAATATTTAGAAGTAAGGAACATTAATACCTAGGAGTATTTATAAATGTTTCATATGATTATAGCGACTTAAAACACAACCCATAATTCACTGAAATTTATTTTCTTGAGAGATTCATATACATTGATTCCACCATTTTATTATTGAAGCTAAAATAATAAGATATTTCAAGTAAGTATGCATGAAGACATGAGCTATGAGCTAAACAACGGTAACATTTTTTATTTAAAAAAGTAAAGAAATAAAAAACTGAGATACAAAATTCGTTTCAGTGTGAAATTATTTAAACTATAAATTATTTTCATGGAAATTTATTTAAACTTTCTTTTAAGGAGTAAAATAATTACTTGAATTTCTCAATATTACTCTATGTTTCAAGAGTTTTACTCCCTACTTTAATTTTCTTTTTTGTATATCAGAACAAAATCGGGCGTTGGAATAACTTATACCCCAATCATTGTCTCATCTGGATAATAAATACATACCATACATCATTATTTTTCGTGGAAGTTGAAGCTGGCCAAATAAAAACCAAAATTTTCAGTTTTTCAATACAAATTCCATACTAGATCTACTACTACTAAGTTACTTCAAGCAAAAAATTACTTTCACTATTCCAGTTTTCTGCTAAATTTAATAAAAAATTCATCAAACATACATTCATGCGGTATGAATATATTTTTCCAATATAATTACCGACAAAGGTAAGTTATTCTAACTTGGTCCAAAGATGAGCATCTCCAATTGGATCATACTCGGAAGCATTTCTTTCGAGAATAACCAGTAGAAATTGATTTGGAAGGAATTGAGACGAGACTATTTGAGATATTCAGCATTACTATCGTGCAATTAATATGCGAAATGCATAGTCGTTCTCGCCAGAGCTACATTCCAGAAGTACGGAGAGACTCTTTCCGGAATTCCTGACCAACCGCGAGTTCAACCGTTTTCCGATGGATCAAATTGGGAGGGATCTCCGCTGACCACCAACGAATTCCATTGACCAGGAGGTGTAAGGCATGCATTTGAAAACTTAGCAGATTAAAATGGGTAATGGCCAAATGCGATACACCAATAGACGTAAAAATCTTGATTGAATTTCATTCTAAGTGGCATTTGACTTCTTCAGATGCTTCTCTTAATTTAATTTTGTGGAAACTTACGGCCTCCAAACGGTTAAACAATATATATGTGCATTAATTAAGATTTTTTTGGATCTACCCTAAGTCGACAGCAAGATATCCTCAGTAATATGCAGTTTATTGATAGTATTAAGACTATCGAAATTTTTTAATATTGTGTTAAGTGTTTAGTATTAGGCTTTTTTGGTACCTGCAGAATCTTTATAACGGATATATTGCATAGTCTATTAAATTAGTAATAAGTCGTCTTTATTCGGGCGAGATTGATACTTATAAACAAATACCATACCATAAATCAACAATGAAAACTAATGAATCAGTAACAAGTCTCTTCTTACATCTATCCCATCGTCATAAATTAGACAATAATTTAATTAAATAGATAGTATGAGAAAAATGAGAAGAATTGTGGATGTTAAAAATCTAAGAGAATTTTAGGAAACAATATTTATCCACTACTGGAAAACACCTACATAGCAGTTTTAAGCAATTCTACTAAGCATTATTTCCCAATGAGAATTCCTGGGTCCAAGCCCATGATTACGTTATGCCAATACAAAATTTCAGAGAATTTAACACGTTGATTTTACGTAAATTTCCCGACGATTTTCATATGACATGAGTAAACTCGTGAGAAATGATGTGGACTATTTTTATGTTAAAGAAAATGTTATTTTACATCAAAGTTTCTAAGTGAGGCAAGTTAAATAAGAACTGTAAAGAGCAGAGGGTTTACGTTTTAAGAAGAAGGAGGAATTGCTTACTTTAAAGGAAATGGAAAAGCACCATGGAATTGTTACCAGAGCGACAGGAATTCTAGCACGCTAATTTGGAAGCGCTCCCTCACAAAGATCCGGGGAGAAATCGGTGCACGATTTTCTCTTTCGAGTTCAGTACTGGTGAAAAGAGTTAACGCCCTAACCAACTCTAAAATCACGGATTCGAATCCAACGCAGATACCTTTAAGAAGGTACTCGAAAGCACCTCCGGAAGATTTTCACAATAAACAAAACTTCTGAACTGAAAAATAATCGGTATTTAGCCTTTTCACTTAAGTTGAGTCCTAAGCGCCACTGTAGAAAATCTAAAGTATGTACTTATTACTTATAGTACCTTCTTTCCCCTTAATTGCTCACATTCAAAATGCGCAAGTCTTATTGATAAATCCTAACATTATAGTTAAAGTTATACCGTCGAGCTAAATATTTTTCTAAACTTCTCAATGAAACATTTTTTTTACATTCTGAATGTTTTAGTTCTGTTAAAAAGTTGCAGTATTATAGTAAAAGTTTTCCACCGAGATAATTATTTTTCCCAACCGATTAAACAGTAAGCACATAAATGCGAAAAAACTTTTAATATGTAAAGGAAAACATACCAGGATAAAGACGTGGATACTACAACGTTTAACTACAAACCTCCAAATAGCAACCTCATCCACTCCAATTTTCATATATTCTCTCACAATTTACACATACCTTTCATTTAAATAAAACGAAATTTATTGTTTTGTCATATCTTTGAATTTCTTAAGCAGTGCGAAGAAAACCGAAAACATTACAAGAAAAAATATTCAAACACTTACTTCATCAAGGAATCTTTCAAAATAGGAAATCGCAGGATTAAAAGTTTTTAATCCCCACTTGACTAAGACACGCTCAAAGTGTCTCATAAAGTTTATGAGGTCTCGCAGCTATCACAAGGAGTACCCAAATTCGGAGTTGAAGTAAGTATTCCAAACAAAAGCTAGTGCACTTCAAATAATACTCCTCCGAGAGAAGAATCCTCCAATAAATGTTTCGGCGCGACTCGGGAAGTTATCGGGACAGAAGATAGACCCACTTTAAGACTCAACTGCCCTCTCCCTTTGTGATAAAGATAGAGATAAGAACCGTGGCTCCATTCTTCTCTTTTCCTACTCTCTAGCAAGAGCTTCACAAAAAAGGCATCGCAAAGGATGACGGGAAAAAGGTCGTATGAGTAATTACAGAGAGCGTACTTTTTATCATCGAAAGAGAACCGTAAGATTAGAAAGGGAAAATACCATTCGTCGAAAGAAATAGCGACCGAGGGAAAGAGAAAAGAAAACAGCGGTATCTAATGTAAGTATTTCCCATTTTGGGAAGTAGCGTCTGCCGGAGAAGGGAATGCATTTCCAGTTCTCTCTAGTAGGTCCTTCTGTCATTGTCCCCAGCTCTTTTTATTCGCGGCATAAGAAATGACGCTCGCGACGATGGGTTTTATTCAAATTGTTTTCCGGAGGCTATACTAATCCTTCCGCTTCGATTGAGGAAGAAAATGAAAGCGGAGAAAAAAGCCGGACGAGCGATTTCTGCTCGTTCCGCGGTCCTTTTTCGGCTTCCGAAAATACTAGTGCGTGAATGCTGGATGAATTTTCAGTCGGTTAGCGATCCGGACGGGCAGATATAAAGTGGTATGATGACACAGCTAAACTTAGAGAGATATATATTATGGAATATGGGAAGTCTTCATTAATGAGCCGTTATAGCGACAGGGAATGAGATATAGTTTGGAAATGTTTTTTAGTTCAAGGAAGTAGAAGTCTATGGAGAAGATTTCGAAATATATATGAATGCGTCACCCAAATTTAAGAGTATGCATCCTTAAGCAGGCTGATTATATCCCGTCTAGTTGGAAAGTCAACCTTCAATAAAACGGGACAAAATAATTTGTTTGGATCGATACCAATAAAGGGATGTTTTCATTGCTTCAATGCAACGAAGTAACCTCTTGGTCACTGTTAATGAAAGATTTTTAGGTAGAGATATATTAACCATACTTCCTACGTGTAAATGAACTAAAAAACGCATATGGTTAATACAACTTAATGGTGAAAGTGTAGTATGTTAAATTACGGTTATAGACTTTTAAAAAATTATTTTTGTTAGTTTTCTAATTCTGTTTATAATTGAACCCTTTTCCTTTTTCTGGAGTCGAAACTTTTCATTTCCTACATTTTTCCATCGAGCATTAATAAAATCACATTTTTTGTAAAGTTACTGCCAAATTATATTGTTCGTAGAAAACTTTAGATTAAATCAACGCTAGTGAACAGTGGATAATAGTTTTTCTTCATTATTAATATCTAAGAAAGAATTACTGCTTACGGCATCAACAATCTAAGAAACGCTTCACTTCATATTCCATAACCTAAATCCTACATTATAGAAAACACATTTTTCTTTCGTTTAGTAATCATCATTTAATTCACAATGTCAAAAATGATATAAAAACAACCATATTTATCAGTATATTTTAACGTGTACAAACTATAATCCCTGAAAATAAGTTGTAGTGCCATTAAAATCCTTTGGAAGAAAACAAGTTATTTACTCTCTTTTTTGCTGACGATCAGATAATCATACCATAGGATTATGAAAAAATCGAGTGTATTCCCCGTAAAATAATAGATGAATATCATTAATGGGACATAGATATTAAAAATCGAAAAGATAGAGCTCATGTGGCTAGGCAAAACACAGCAAGACACTGTTCTTGATACTGGACAGCACATACGACACTATCAAGAATACAAATACGTAGAGCTAATCAAACAATACCAAAGGAAAACGAGAAACTTGGATCTAAGATATAAAAAATATAGATTTATTATAATTATTAGAAGTACAGATAGTAACAAAGTCGAGAAGTTAAGAGAAAAATCGAAAATAACTCTTCATAGGCCAATGGTTAGTGCACTTTTAATAAATCCGTATAACCAATACAAAAATATAACATACGGAAGTTAGCAATCGCCACTAAAGCTAACGGGAAATAGAATTCCACACAATTCAGTCTTCTTTGAGCGCTTATGATAATGCCCCTGGTGATGACAGCGGAAAAGAGCAATCAACAAGATGACAGTGGGAGAAAGAAAAGGTTCCTGAATTTCCAAATTTTCCCTTGTCTTCGCCAAAATTTCTCTCTCGACAAATCAATTACATCATAATTTTCAAATCAATTCCATTATAATACCAAAAGCGTCCATAAGCGTTTAATTGATCACCGAAAATTTATAAAGTTATTTTTACCTCACGGTAATGGCATTTTGATTGAATATTTTTATTTATTATCATAGAGACTGCAGCTAGAAGGTTTTCAGCCTGCTACATCTAAATAAATTCACTGCCAGTATTTACAATACTAATGCTTCCTTAATCCCTCACGCAAGAAGGCATCTTACCGAATGACGATTTGGAATTGCATCACTGTATTGTCACACGATATCATAACTCACTCTACTAAAGAACCCCTTGTATTATACAGCATTCCCATGGCACCCACTTTAATGTACATACATCCCCAGATATCTCATAAATACTGTTACTTTTACATATTCAGTTTTCGTCGTTTCTTTGCTAGGCCACATGTCATTTTGTCACATCGCACAGTGGGCTAGAATCGAAAAAAGCTGGCCAAAAATAAGAAAGTGCTTTTTTTGAGTGCGGACTTTGAAACTTCGCTTGGTCATTCTTAAATAAATTCTACATATAAGTGCGAAATCATTTTTGTTGATACTTACGCGTTACAATTCTACAGGAGGTCAAAGTTGACCGATTTTCGCGAAAATTTCCAGTTTCCGATTTTTCGCGAAATTCTTCAACTTCAAGTTGTTTGTGAACCCAAACTAGGAAAATCATCGGGTAAAATATGATTCCATATTATAAATATGTTCTTTGTCCTTCATAAGACTTGGTTTCAATGAGCTCTGTGGAATATTTATAAACTTTACATTACAAAATGGCGGACCCTTATTTTGGAACGAAGTTTTACCTAAAGCGAGAAAATAGTAGATTGAGACACCGTGTGACACGGGATTACTTACACCACGATAAGCTATGAACCTTCCTTAATTGGAATCTGAAATAAAATCTTGCCCCAATTTGCCCCAATAATTTATAAATCGACTTTTCGACAACGCTGCAAGGGTCGAATCTGCTTGGCGGAGGACCGTCCTCCGCTACCCTGTCATGTTTTGATAGGAACAACGAACCAATACTGATTCTGATTCGTTCTTTTGTAGATTTTAACCATTATTACACTCCGTACATATCTTAGATATCAACAGTTATTAGAAAGTCACCATTTCTTGTAGGGTGATAATTAAAAAAAATGAAATGGGCTGTGCTTTAAAGCATGGGACCACGACAGCGATATTAATATCATGTAGTGGTTTATTTTTGTACGATAATGCTAAATTTCTATTAAATCATGCAGTCAAAGTTTTAAGTGAGTTTTAATGAAGTATACGGTGTTTTTATACATTACCTTCTCTATTAAATACATTCCTCGTCTGAAGAATCTTCATTCCCGTAAGCCAATTCCTCCTCATCGTTCATGACTAGGAGTTCCTTAATCTCTTTGCTCAGAATCCTCGATCCTTTTGTTGCTCTACCTGGTGCCGATATTGAAATTAGTGAATCAGAAGTAATCTATGGAACAAATCCTCGTTCGTGGCCACTCTGGAGTGTTTCCTTGTGTATCTCTCCCGGTATTTCCTTGCGTCTTTATATAGGGCCTCCATTACCTCTTCTGTCAGTTACCCCAACGGAAGGATTGCCTCTTTTGCTATTTCAGCCCAGTGTATAAGTACTTTATGTACTGTTGGTGGCATGTAGTACCACGGATATAATCGGACATACATCTCTGCTGTAGCGCAGCAATAATATTTGAATGCTATTTCATTTAGTGGAAAACCACTTGAAATTGCCTTCAAGATATTGGCGAATCTTTTTATTAGATCTTCGTCAATTCCTTTTAAGAAATGATTAATTAAATTGGTATTGATAAACGGCAGTTCACAAAAAACTTAATAATATAAAACAAACCTTAAACAGCATCATATTTTAAAACGATCAGAAAATACATCACAATTTACCCCCATATACATTAAATAAAAAAGAAAATATAATGAATAACAAACCTCACGAGATATAATTACTCTGAAATATCTAAAACATCACACGAGTACTGCTACCAGGAGATTGTCGAAGAATTCTTGTTTCACAGAACTGTCGTAGCTAATTGGAAAGCACAAAACACAACCTCTTCTTATCCAATGTTCAAATAGAACTGAATTATTCCTACGCATGTGAGGAAAAATCACAGACATGCAATTCAAAGGGTACCGTATATCCGGAAAAGCGCAGCTGCCTGCAATAAAACGAGCCCTTTGCCGAACTTTTCCAGCGCTCCAGAGCACCTCGACGGTCGCCAAAACAACTCCAGATGTGGGCAAATTTTGTATTTGAAAAAATTCTACGCTATATTCCACCATTTTCATAATATAACAACCTATGTATTTATTTCTGTAATGAAATTACTCAAAGTGACGGCTAGTTCTACCGATTTTGTAAAAAAAGTTTCATTATTGTAGAGAGTGAGAGTGAAGAAGCAGTCAGTATCAAAATCACAAACATATCTTAAGCAACTATTAACTTAAAAAAATTAATATATAACTAATGTACAAAGTATAATAATGGTTAAAATCTACAAAAGAACGAATCAGAATCGTTTTGGTTCGTTGTTCCTCTCAAAACACGACAGCGTAGCGGAGGACGGTGCTCCGCCGAGCGGATCCGGCCCTTGTAGCGTTGTCGAAAAGTCGATTTATAAATTATTGGGGAAAATTGGGGCAAGATTTTATTTCAGATTCCTATTAAGGAAGGTTCATATCTTATCGTGATGTAAGTAATCCCGTGTCACACGGTGTCTCAATCTACTATTTTCCTCGCTTTAGGTAAAACTTCGTTCCAAAATAAGGGTCCGCCATTTTGTAATGTAAAGTTTATAAATATTCCACAGAGCTCATTGAAACCAAGTCTTATGAAGGACAAAGAACATATTTATAATATGGAATCATATTTTACCCGATGATTTTTCTAGTTTGGGTTTACAAACGACTTGAAGTTGAAGAATTTCGCGAAAAATCGGAAACTGGAAATTTTCGCGAAAATCGGTCTTTGTCAAGGTCAACTTTGACCTCCTGTAGAATTGTAACGCGTAAGTATCAACAAAAATGATTTCGCACTTATATGTAGAATTTATTTAAAAATGACCAAGCGAAGTTTCAAAGTCCTCACTCAAAAAAAGCACTTTCTTATTTTTGGCCAGCTTTTTTCGATTCTAGCCCACTGTGCATCGTCAAATATAACACATATAATTTACAAAAAAAAATTCAAAATGTTCCCATTTATATCAGTCTTTCACAATATACCACTACATCTACATCTGAACTCCTTTTTCGTTTTTCGGTAATTTTTTGAAGAAATCTTCAGGCCTATTATAACATTGTATCTCGGAATGACATAACTAAATCAATCAAAGATTTTAAGCATAGATATTTTTTAAGATATTATAAAAATGTTTTGAAAGGAGGTTTTAGATATTGTTAAATCTATAATATGTAAGTGAGATGTTTGAGAAAATTAGGGGGATGTTTGCTAAATTTAGTCTTGTTTGTGTTAAAAGCGTGACCTAATCCTGTTTTTAATGTAGTGACGTTATTAAGGTATTTTGAAATGTAATAATTTATTTGTGAAAGGGTAATTTAACAATGTTTGCGGTTGCCATCTGACTTCGGTCAATTTGTAGCAAAATAATAACAAAGGTAATAATAATAACGACATTTACCAGCTGATGGTGTAGTACGCGTTATCCTAAATTCAATAACTTGGCCATCACAAAATTATGTGACTGTCACCGATACAACAATAGTATTAATTTACCTCTAAAATTAATATCTAAAGACTAACTAAACCTAATTACAAAGGATGTGATTTGAAGATATTTTTGTTAACAATGAAATGTACAAGTTACATTATAATTAGAGCAGATGAAAGAGAATTCCTGCTAATTTTTTATATTTTTAATTGTTTTTTATTGTTTTTAATTATTTTTAAACGTTTATTTATAAATTTTACAACTACACTTAGGCACATTTACCAACTGATTGTGTAATGTGTGTTATCAAAATTCCATCACTTGGCCATTACAAAAATATGTGACTGAAATCTATTTAACAACAGTATTAATGTACCCCTAAAACAAATATCTTAGAACTAGCTATACCTAATTAAACATAATTACAAGGATATAATTTGAGGACATTATTGTATACAATCGAAATATGTACAAGTACTTACAGAGTTAAGTATATAAAACAGAAAATTTTTAAAAAATTACAGTAAGTTTAAGATTTTTTTGTTTGGGAAATCTTTTACAATGCTTTGTACTAATAATTTCATAAAACCAAATTTTGGGAAGGAGGGGATCCTTTTGGTTAGTTAGTTTTTGATGGAATTTTTTGAGTAGTTTCCCTAAAAATTTAGGTAAAGGTAGAATATTGGGATATTTTTGTATTTCCTTTTAATAATATAAATTTATTGGTACAGGTGGCTGGCCCAGTGCATTGATTAATGCATCTGTTAAGGCGTTTTAAGACATGTTTAGTGGTATTAATCTCCGACGAAAATTAACGGCATGCTGGAACCAAATGTTGGCTATGCGATGGACACCACGCTAAAATAAAGCTCTGCAAAGAAGAGACAGGAGAAAAATTGCAGAAGTTTTCAGGCTAAAAATCTCGAAGGCACACCAAAAATTGGGTTGAGACAAGGAACGCCCGCCAAGAAAACACGAACGGGAGGAGCACGACGTGTGTCGCCCTCTGAAAATAAAAATGGGAAGGAACGCGTGCTCGGGACAAAGTAGTTGCCGGCGAAGTTTCTTTTCCAGGCCGGCGCTTCACGTCACACAGTATCGAAAGATATTTGGGGGACAAAAATTTCGTTTGCGCTCAATAAGGCGGTGCAAAACCGTTAGGAATTTGCTGCCACAAGAGGCCTCACGAAGTGCTCCGGTTTTGAGGTAAATTCCTCCCCAAGAATGTCGCGTTCCACGTGACGTCGTGGTAACTTTCTAGAGACGCAGGAACGTCTCTGTAGTACAAAGGCGGGAGAAAAGTTCGTAATGCGACGCGGGAGGAAATATCCAGGCGGGAAACGTCATTGGAAAGTGCAGGACCAAATTAAATCGGGGAATTTTATCTGCCACTTCACCGAGGGTCACCCTAGAGAATGTTAACGCCCAAGCGTTGAGGTTTCTTTCCCCTCCTTGAACCCTATCCGCGTAGGAAAGCATTGGTCCCGCGTAAACTCCCACCTTTCGCAACTTTATATTTCACTACTCGGGACTTCCAGATCCATCAATTCAAAAATATAGCCACTTTTTCAACTAAAGTTACTGGCCCATTTTAAACACATTTGTCAAACTAAAAATAAGCTGGTCATTTTCAAAACTTTTCCTACAGTAGTATGTTATAAAGATAGAGCATTCTGGAGCACGCTGCTATGGATTCAAAGTTAAATCTTGGCCGTAATCTAATGTAGCATAATAAAGGGACCATGTTATATAGCACGGGGATATCACAAGCAGAAGATAAAGCTAACAATAAGAAAACAAAGAACCAATTACGCCAAGTGAGGATTTTAGATGATAGCAAGACGTAGACATTGGAAATAATTATAAAATATTGAAATTAAAGTGTAGTTTTTGTAAAAACTTGAAAATTTGGAGTGCAATGTTGTCAAAGAAACACAAAGATACGTGGCTCGGCAAAAGAACTGGGACTATGTAGTTACTATAATTTTAAGATAACTGTGGTGTGGATTTATTACTGTGCATTAGAAGGTTGTTGTACAAAGTAAGCCTACTGTTGTACATGTATTTCTAACATTGTTTTTATTTTCTCCATATACGAATTATAGAGAAAGTATTGTTTTCATGAAAAAATTCGACTTCGAGATTTCAACGGAAATACATGTTTTGGGGTCCATAGAACACGTTTTGACCATTTTCGGAATGATGTCTGTGTGTATGTGTGTGTGTGTGTGTGCATGTGTGTGTGTGTGATAGTGGGCGCTCCAACTTGAAAACTGTTGGTCCTATAAATACCACACTTCATATATAGTACTGTGGTGTGTGCTGTCAGAGTTTATTAGTATTTGGAGTAAATCGGTTTACCGGAAGTCGAGCTTCGTTCATCAAAGCTCATTTCCGGTTTTCAAAATATCTCCATAAATATTATATATACGTACATTGTATTATTTATAAAAGTTTTAGATAATATAATTTACTATAACTTTTGTTCTTAACATATTTTTGTATCACCGGTTGAATAGAAGTTATTCATGAAATACTGATAAACCGGAAGTTGCCGATTATGTACTTTGTGGGCGCCCTGGGCTCTATGGGCGAAAGGCCAATTTCATCGTTTTTCATCGATCATGTCCCGAAAAACATTATTTATAATGTTTGTGACGTCAAAAATAATTATATATAAATTAATCACTCATCTTCCAAGTTTAGATGGAACATACAGTTCGTAGATAAATATTTACATCTCATATATGGAGAAAGTCATGTGCTGGCCACATCAGAATTTTGCATGGTGCTATCAGAATGTTAACGTGTAGGAGACTATCTAGAAAAAGGGATTTCGGAGCGTGTTTTTGTTGCAAGTGAATTTAGACAATAATTGGTGCTGCCATCTGACAAGGCGACAGTCAAACTGCAGGATAATAATATATATTTTATATATTATATATAAAAAATATTTTTTCAAGTAACTTTTTCCTAGTTTTGAATTTATTTAAATTTTTCTTGCGTTCACCCCCTTATGTGCAAAGTTACCCTAACCTTTTTCTCAATAAATATATGAGTTACCACTGGTTTCGCCTACAGACATAGGCCATGGCGGAACTGCGAAATGTTAACGCCCAGGCGTTGAGGTTAGTTTTCCCTCCTCATCCGGCGTTTACTTAGGAAAGCATCAATCCCTGCATAAACGACTCCCCCTTTTTGGAACTTTATAATTCACTTCGCGGGACTTTTAGATCCATCCTGTTAAGGCAGAGGGAAATTAAGCTCTCCTTTAATCGCGTGCCTCGGAATTAACTCGTCTGATTGACGTCACTGCGGCCTTGAGCGACATTATGAATTATGAATTGAGCATTTCGCCCCGCCCTCTACCCCAAGTTGTTCACTAATTAATGGGAGACGAAGAATTTAAGTAGTCCGCCTTAACTTGCAACGAGGATAATAAAAAACGAGCGACCTCACGGAGAAGGTGCGCGAGTTTAATGCCAGAGAGTTTAATTTCCTTGGTGAGTAAGATAAGGCCGTGTAAGTCTTGTTTCCAATGGTATTCATGAACCAAAATAATAAGCAATTGGCAAGACTTGTTGACTTTAAATACTATAAATTTAACCCTCAATTTGTTCTTCAATTTATTAGTATAGTTTTAGTTAGGTACGGTCAACGAATCGGGGTGATAATTTGCTTTGTAAGATGATAAATTCTGAATCTGTGTGGTTTTTTAAACTTTATAATTTCATATAATACAAAAACTCAAACAATTGTTGGATCCCATAATCCGGTGAGCTTCTCTTTTATTTATTAGCAGCAAGATAGTATATTTAATGTATAATCACTGCTGAGAAGATGGAGCAAGTTAAATTAAGTCTTTCAGGACACAAAGAGGAAGACAAATCAAATATGAGAAGATTATTACGAGTTAACTGTGTACTCCAAGACACTCTGCATCTCCCTACGACTCCGTGAGAAATAAATCTCCCAAATCTGCATTGTCACGCGTAATATCTTGATTTTCCTTCTTCTTAAATACTGAATTAGTACATTTTTAATTATTTTTTAACCGACTCCAACCTACTCCTAAGCTCCAATCAACCTCTAATAATGGCAATGAATCCCTTAGAGTCGATAACGATAGAGTAAGGGATGCAGTATATTACACGTGGTAACGCAAATGAGGGGTTCATCTGCAAGCAAGGGGATTAATAATAATTAAGATTGAAATATTATTTACGATACGATCTTAGAGGTAACAGTAATCTAATGTCAAGAGAAAATATTCTCCTCTTCGAATGTAAAAAGTAGTTGACGTGTTGTGGAATTCCATTCCGAATGAAGGCAAGATAACATTTTGATGAATTTATTATCAATATTTTTACCCTAATTTTTCCATTTTCAAAGAATTTTTCTAAAATAGAACTAATTTCCCGTCTTTGTTCATTCTTTCAATATTTGATTGTGTATTAAGAGTTACAGATACTATGTTGTTAACTCATAAAATCTGTCTGTTTTATAAATGTATTTTTAAACTTCTAATTGATATTCCAAAACCTTTTCTAGGATGAGTTAAACATAGAATTCTCAAATACTTTCTGACTTTCGGAAGGCCGGAATAACGCTATTAGATATCGATTACTTAACGAATTAGCAATTTAAATTGGCATTTTGTCCCCGTTTCCTTGAAGGATTACAAAAACACGCGCTGAAGGATATGAAGGTCAGCCGGCTCTTCAGATGAGCCTTAAGGAGGATATAAATCTTGATCCAAAAACAAAATGGTGCTCTGGAAATTTTTTTCTAGGTCCAGCAAGTGCTGCGCTGGCAAATAGAAAAAGATCCACAGATTGTATTTACACGTCCCTGGGAAAATCAGGTTACCTTCTTCTTCTCCAAAACTACTTCGTGATCATGCGACACAAATTTTGTCGACAGAAATCGCGCTTTTGTGTATATATGTGAGTTCGTTTATGTGTGTTTATATATAAGTGAATTTATTTATATAAAAAAATTAATCATATGTGCACAAACTTTTTATGTGATAAGTTAAGAATAATACGTTTTAATTTCATCTCTTTTTTAAATTATCAAAGTGAGTATTTTTATTGCTCTACCGATTTTTGCAACATATGCTGCCATTTATGGAAATTCAACTTATTGTTTGAGGCTAAGTTGAGGTTAAATTATTTTACTTAGCTCATCATTCCACTTCGGCGCATAATGGCTAGAACTTGGATAAAATAGTTATGGTTAGAATACCAGCCTGGAAATTGAGAGACCGGGGTTCGAATACGATTCATGTCGTTATTTTTCACTTCCTTTTATCTTTAGGAATTCAACACAGATTTAGATTTATGCTCCCGGAGACTAGTGGTATATGGCAAGGAGTGTATTAATACCTCAATTCTTGCCTAACATACCCTATCAGTTTCTTCAATAGTTGGTGAAAATAACGATCAGAAGAAACAGATTTAACGATTTCTTCCATGCACATTTTGTCAGTACCCAAAAACATAATTCAGTTCTAGTTTTATAATGAGGAAATATAGGTTAATTTAATTACCTAATTTCCCTAAAAGGGTATCTTAAGGTAAAGGACAAACGTTACAACGAACTCTCTGATATTTCTCGGGAAGGAGATCAATGCGTCACGGTGACCTCGCACCAACGGTTCTGAGAGAACGACAAGATACGGAGCATTTTTTGTGAATTCGGTTAACCTAGGTCACGGTTGCCAAATGCTACGTGATTTCCAAGCGTGTGAGACGTATTCTCTTCCAATGTACTTCTCTTGTAAGTTTATTTTTGCCGGTGTTACTCTAGGTTTTTGAGTCGATAAATTATGCTATCGTAATAAGTTTAATGTATATAAAAACTCTTCCACCTTACTCGTAAGTTACTCAGAAAATTTGGATTTATACCAGATAATCACGGCCTATGTTAGTGAAAAAATATTTACAAGCCTGCTGTCTTTATTTCTAACGATATTTGTTTGAAAAGAGCGCTCATAGAACAATACTGCCCAAGACAACGCAAACATTTGTAGTGTAAATGCATAAAAGTTTTCCAGCTATTGTAGATGTTATGGATTTGCATACAAAATATTAAATGTATTTTTGCAGAAAATCCTACAAGGTTTTATTATTTGGTGGCAATATGTTCATGCATTAGTGTAATATAAATGTACTTATGATGTGTAAATACTTTATTTCTGTAAAAGACAACCATTTTCACCCTCATGTTTCTTTTTTTACCATTTTGTATTTCCATAATATTAATTTACTTTGATTATTGTTTATGCCTAAATCATAATGTTAATTCTCTTATATAATTATTGTAGAGCGTTATTTTTGTATTGATCGTGTTTTATTTGGCTTTTTTCTAGTTTAAGCATATTTTTTATCACAAGTGTATGTATCTACTTACTGTATTCTCTGCATTTCATTTTTTATTAACTTTCATTATTTGTCTTGATAATATGTCTCTAATATTTCTTGTAATTTTCCAGGTTATATGTACATTGTTTTCTTTAATGTCTTTTAGTTTTTGCTATCGGTAGGTTCGCGCAGGTTTTTCACAACCCCCAACTTTGTGGGTGTTTTCCTGCAGCGGATATTTTTTCCTTAGCTTTTCTTAGGTTTTTTTTACATCCGCAATCCCTTCTCACATTTTCTTATATTTTCCTCTAAATTTCATTGATACATGTAATATACTTATAATAATGTAACACCTTAACTACAGGTTAGATGGAAGAGGAGACTTTTTAGTCTCAATCTTGCCTAATAAAGACCCTAATAATAATAATAATAATAATAATGATTTCTATTTCAAAATAACAGTATTTCTTTCATAATTTGGTTTTCAAGCACTACGTAATAAAGTGATTTTCATTGTTAAAGTATTCCATTTTTGTATTTTTAGTGGTAAAATCAGGTGAGATAATATGTTTTTATCCACTGTACATACATTCAGATAACTGAGGTATATTTGATCGAAATAAACGTCACGGCCCTCTTCCCGAGAGGAAGACAATCGTTTCTCATTGGTTCTATTACAACGTGAGCTCCAAGCTTCATCGATTTTCATCAACTCGTTAACGGTCGTAACTCATAACTGGAGTCGTAAAACTTATGACGATAAGTCCCATAATGCCCTCACGGCTTTTCGAGCGCCTGGAATAAAATGGCAATTTCACATCCGGATGAAACCATTCGCTATCCGGGAAACCATCAATTTTTCAGCGGATAAGACACAAAAAAATCCTCCACGTGCATCACAAGTTCCCGCGGACATTTTGCTCCCTTCTCCCGCCAAATCGCCACGCTGCCTTCCCTTGTTTACCAATCGCAGCGCCGCACGCACTCCGATAGGGGGCGATGCCACTCGTAAAAAAGGCTGCAGATGATTAATTTTTCAGTCGCAAAAGTCGCGCTCTGCCCCTTGATGGGACGCTTGTTTTTATGGCACGCTGTCCTGGACTTTCAACAATCTGGCATGGCGACCACTGAGGGAGACAGCAGCGCCACGTCGAACTGCGGGCATCAGGTGGCAGCACTTGAAAACATTCTGGTGTTCCCCAGTGAGAAATGAGAACAATGTATTCCGGAGCCCTTTCTTTTGTTTTGCCTCATCGTCCGGACGACGCGCTATGTCGGGAATCCTACGTTCGCAGTGAATCTCCTAGAATTTGTAAATGTAACGCGGGAGCATTCAACGGCGGACACGAAGGACATAATCCCTTCCAAACAATTCCCTCTTTCCCCGATTCCAGGGAGACTGAAGTGTTTTTGCCATTCAAAAACTAAGGAGGGATTTCGCGAGCTATTTCTCTTGTCGCGTGTGGGCTTAAATAACTCGGGTAATCGCTTCAAATTGCGCAGGAAAGAGCTCTAAAGCAAAAGAGTCTTCTCTCAACTGCATACTAATTAGAATGTTTATTAAGTGCGCAACCTCCATATCTCCATTCGTTATTTCATCATTAGCTAACGTTATTTTTTATTTCAGATGAAAACGTCAATAAAATATCGGTACTCCCCTGTAATAGACAGTAAGTAAATTTCGTTGCTAATTGGTCTGTCTGTAAAAAATTCAGCCCGAAGGCCGGTTGGTACCTCACTCCCTCCAGCATAAACTATTAATAGCTTGCAGAGAGGAATGAAGCTCACTAGGCAGGATGAGGAGTGGGGTAATTTGCCATTGCTTTCCTCACTGAGACAGAATGCTATAAGCAGAACATATTCGCGTAATTGAAGCACAATTACCCTAAGAGTGATACTATTCTTGGCATTCCGTAAGGAGAGACCTTGATGAGTGCAATTATTCACTCATACCTCGGTAGCTTTCATTTTATCACAGCCATAATCAAGACTGGAACAAAAGAAAATGAAAGATATATTTTCCTCCATCCTGTACCAAATGGCAAATGAAAATACTCTATTCATCAGAGTATAGTAGCAGGAACTGCCAATTAGTACACTGACAAAATTGCAACAAATTTTGAATAAGTAAATAAATAGTCATCCCTTTTTCTCTAATGGCCATGTAACCTAAGATTAAAAATCAATGACTTGGGAATGACTTGACTTGTAACGTATGCATATTTAATGGAACTTCATGGAGGAGGAAATAAATACAATTGTTAATTTCTGCAAAACACCGGGAACCAGGTCGAAATCGAAAGCATTACTATTTGGCTATCCGGATGCCCGTGTGCTGTGACAAAAACTTTACCTTTCCAAAAGACAACTATAGCTGTAATGGAAATTGTGCCTAAAATAGCAACCTTACGCCAACTTTATTTCGAAAGAAAAGATAACATTACCAACTGAAGGCATAGAGCATCCCCAGACCTGGTTGGATTTGTTAAATTTCTTAGAAAAGAGTGAGGTAAAATACTAACATAAACATGATAGTATAAATAATAAATATAATGAGAACAAATAAAATTCGCTATGGTCACTATCAAAAAACTACCGAGACAATTTCGTCATCATAATTTCGCTCGGATTTTAATTTATTGTAAAATTTACCTTCTACGCAATAAACACGCCATAACTTGGTCCATATTTTGGAAATAAACAAAGTAGATTACTTTTTCAATACATCGATTTTGACCATCATTTATTTTCAATTAAACGATAAAGGGCATTAAACGTAAATTAACGCGTTAATTCAGGGCGGAAAAATGCTGACGTGAAAACAAATTAATTAGCCCCGCTTCCATCGCATAACAAAAATGAAACACAATGGTCCGTATCGGTGTATTAGCTTTCAAAATGAAAACAAATAGCTTCGCTCATGTATTCCTAAACATAAGCAGATCATGTAGCACTTCATCGGACATTGGAAAAACCGGATGGTAAATAATATACATACACTTAGTGGATACACGTATTTGATAGTGACACGAGATTTGAATAATTCCATTGTGATGTTCATACTGTTCGTTATGATAGAAATTTGGATTAAAACCTAACGCCAATTTTAGCAAAAATTTTTGTTTACTGTTTAGTCATATTTCATACCAGTCATGGATTTAAATCGAATATCCTCCAAACAGATATTCGTCAAAATTCCACCGTGTGGATTTATTTTTATAACTCGCAGTTACTTCAAATTTTCTCTACAAAAATAATACTGATATCATTACATAGAAGCGATAACTAGTTCGAAATATTGGCAGGTTAGAGGAATAAAAATTTCCCACATCCATCAACAAGCACCGATGCGTACGAGACCACTCGACAGTAAAAATCCAGGCTATGACTATATCCGTGTAAATCATTAAAATTGTCACTCAACCGAGAATGCGTAAAAAATAGTGTTGGTGAGTATCGCTTTAGGTAGCGAACAATAAGAATTCAATGTGCTTCAGTATCCGAAGGCAAAGCAATCCGAACTTTTCGTTGATTTCCATCAAGAAATATCATAGCAAGAAACAATGCAATGAAATCCTTGTTTATGGAGAAAGTCAACATCTGTCATCTTGTTTTAGTTATTTAAAAGGGTAATAATCGTCCGTTTCATTGCTTCATGATGCAGATGATGATATTGATTACTACTTGCTTTATGATATTGACTACTTTACTGATATCCTTAGATTTCCATAAACCTTTTCACCGTAAAATAGCCAATTATAGCAGACAATACCATGTTTATTTTTAGTTTCCAACCATGTAAAATGTGCTTATCAGATCTGTGCTTAAGCATATTACATTAATGACAAGGAAAATGTCTTGAATCAATCACCCGATGGATTTTTTAAGGATTATATCTATATTCTCCCATCCAGGCATTAATTTGTCAAAATTTTTGAAAATTGAAAATCCCCATCATTAAAAAAAGCCTTTTCCTCAAATCCTCTTAATCCCAACGATTCATTAATACTCTCTTTGTTTTTATAAGATAAAGCGCAGACCGGCAACCTAGATAAAAAAACTGAGAGTGATTTAGCAAGAGGATGAGCTGGATGTTTGTATGAATTGAAAATTATTTCCTTTAAACTCAGTCAAATTTTAAAGATTCTTCTTAACCCCTTGCAAATCTAAGATTTTCTACAAAAAGAGTACAACTTAGGGAAAATTAATCGTCACTCTCGACATTCAAAAAGGTTTGTTTTGGGCAAGAATTCTCTACGCATTTAGTTCGTGCATCGTATAGTAATTGTCTAGTATAACGACAAACAGAGGGCGCAACCTATTCTGATCATGGTGAGAAACTATTTACTACACACAATTTTTTTAGTATCAACTATGTTTTACATATTTTCTTCAGTTTATATTTGGCTGATATCACTATAAATTATCAGAGGTTTAAAATCTCCAATAGCCGTCTATGTCGGCGTTCCTTGTCTCCTTTACCGGTATTCCGAGAAAACAAGAAAGGACACCGCATTTTTAAGAACGCTGACAAAGATGGCTTTTGGAGATTTTAAACCTCTAATTCTTTAACAGCCGATTTCCAAATTTTCTTTCTGTTAATTATGTCGTCAAATTGCTGAAAAGTAATTTTTTCAGTTGTAAAAATATTACATCTCTCCTCAACTCATCATGAATTATAATAACAGAATGATGTAACAAATTAATTTCTACATGAACATATTCTTGTAGCACCTATTCATTATTAAAAATTCATAAATACAATTTCTGAAATATCATTATTACATCAGAATCATTGAGTGTAGATATAGGATAAGATGATAGAGAACATATATATTTCACACTACACAAAGTCGATCAAATATATCCTATTAACATATACTTTCTTAAAAATATAGTCATTGAATGTATGAATTAATAAACTACATTACAGAGATTATAAATAATAGAATAAATAAACGTGCGTTTCATTTAAGATATCCCCGCGTAAATTGTTTCCTGAGTGAATATTGCAGCCATTGTTACTCCCTAAAAAATGAGCCTAAGGGAAATATTTAAGTGAGAAAGATGACGGCAATTCCCAGACTATTATGTTATTCATGCGACCCGAGGGATCGAGTTATTATACGCCAACAATGGGAACCGTTTCCAGTTCCTCGCTCCTTGCACAAAAGACTCGACAATAGCAATAATATCGATCAGCCAAATCCTCACTACGCCCTTCTTCTCTCCCCATCATCCGGCCCGAGGATCCCGCGATACTTGGGTCAATGCGCAGTAATATCTCTTTCCCGCCAGCTTTGCACATATTCCCTTCTTTCTCTCGAGATATTCAAAGCTGCTTCCTCAGTCTACATGCACACGATCTGCTGACCGCATGGAGCACATGTGGCGATAACAGCTCCATCGCTCTGCTGACTTGTACCGGAAAACACAGGGCAATGAATTGCCGTGAAATCGTCCGAAATACGTTTTCATGACTGAATAAAATGGGGCCGACAAAATGCTCTAAGTGGTCTCTCATAAAAGTATAGCGGTATGACGTCTATAGATATTACACTGCTAAAAATCATTTCTCCGTCTAAGAATGTCAATAGAGCATATCCTATGTATACATATGTATTGTAGTGTATACTCTTACATCGAGTGTGGTAAGGTGTAACCTTATGGAAGCCCATAAATTAAAATATAAAATTTTGTAAGCTTTCACAAATGTTAATTAATAGGCGATTCGTTGTTCTAGCGAAATAGCATTATCAAGCGCGTAAATTAACAAAACACAGTGCTTATTTATATGAGAAAGGAGTGGGAAGGAGTATTTTTATTTAATTTATTATTTATATTCTTGTTTATTCATTTGGTTATATATTCTTGTGTATCCATTTTAATAATTTCATACTAAAAAAGGGTTGAAGAAAAGATGGAACTTTCTAGTCTGAGTTACTGCCAGAAAAAAACATTTGTATATTTTCATATGATAAGAAGAAAGAACAGAGATAGAATGTATAAAAATGTCACGAAAAGATTTTCTTTCAGTAAAGTAAAATCGTCATAAAGCCGCCACCCAACATATCGCCTATAGATACTTGCAGAATATCTCCATGGATACTAAATCTTCATCTACAGCAAATACTGCGTAGGAGTTTCGACCAACTCCTCCTTGTTCCTCTTATCTTGATACCTAACCCATTTTTTCATAACCAAGTGCGCTTTCTCTGTTCTATTTCTGGAACTCTATCTTGATGACAGAAGACCTTATATTTCATTTCTCTTCCAGTCAAGAACAGATGCATTTTACATTTACTTCACATGTCTTGTTCGCATCTGTGATAACACGAAAGAAACTAAAATATTTGTGAGTTATGCCATTTATCTGGTAGTTCCTTTCATGCTTCGAAAAATATTTTTAGTGCCATTGTGCTGCGCAAATTTCGTCGTTTCCCAATCATTCCACTCATGAATGAAAGCCCATTTCCATGGATACCTCTAATGACTAATATGCAATTCCCACTCATAACTTTAATTTATAAATTACAAATCTTTTCATACTTTGTGATATTTATAAATGGGACCTTCCCGTATTAAATAAATAACATCTTCACTCCTTGATAAAAGCAAAGGGAAACTACATCCACTTAGTAAGCCTACTTTCTTTCCCAAAGTTACTGTTAGCTAATGGCCAATTAGGGAATGAGGTTCAATTAGTCCTTCAGGATATATTTACTGACATCTCCCTCCTCCTTTCTACTCCTTACTTCTCCTTTCATTTTATATTCTCTCTTCCTTTCTTTGGACAACTGCTAGGTCATTCTTGTCTCTCTCTCTTCTCTTTAACTTCATAGAGTATTTCTCCCTCATATTTTTTACGAGGCCATTTAGAAAAGGTTTGTTCCTTATTTATTTATATTATAATACTTGCCTTTTATTTCGTCTATTATTTCACCCGTCCCTCTTTTACCTCAAATTTACTACCTATTCTGCGCTTGAATATAATTCTCATTTCCGCAATCTGTTGAATTATTTCTTTCCAATAGTTCAACATCACTCCAAGTAGGTAATAACGGGATAAGAGGGGATTTTTAATTTATTCCCAAAATTGGCATTCTATCATATAGATAAGGAAATACTGCCTAATACAAATTGAAATGTTTAATTGCAGTTAAAAACATAAGCCCTTTAGAAAGTTTATTATAAAACTTAAATATCCTTTGAGGAATTATTTTACTGGAGTAAAATTTATTATACAATTTTCCGATACTCTATGAAACATTCTCGAAGTAAAATACAAGGATTTTTTGGGCACCGATTAATACTTTCGTTCGACCCTAAGACCACGGATACCAGCCATGCTTGCATCATGAATTCCTGCAACCAGCATGACACATACACCATTTTTACCACCCCTTTTTCGCAACGATGAATTTAATATATATCAATAAAATAAATCGGTGCTATAAAATGAGCAACAGATTATTCAAAATAATGAATCTGAAATTGTGATAAATTGGTGAATTCGGCTCGCTCTTGGATAGGCAAATATCAAAACGTATGTCTTTGTTATAGATTGGTAGAGGGAAAGATAATAGTAGGTGAGGGTAAACATTTTAGGAAAGAATGGATTACAAAAAGCGAGTATTAGCTAAAGAAATTTATAAGGATAAAAATAATCACAACATTAAAATCGGAATATAAAGAAGGCGAGGAAATATGTACGGCAAAGCATCAAATTGACTCCTCTCCCGAAATTAAGGTTTTGATTGAAATAAATGTATTTTAGCGTTTCAATACCCTGTTTTAACATCCACAGCTATAGTGACCGACCTTCCTCTGCACACGATTCATTTTCCTAAAATTATTCCTCCATAAAACTTCCCAATGCATCGTAAATGTGGACAGGAGCAGATGAGAAATCCATACATGGAACCAAAGACCCAAATGCGATCATCCAGAATAAGAATAGCTCGCCAGGGGAAATAGGCACGTTTGATTATCCCTCTCTCCCAAAGGTTTTTTGCAGGAAACTTGGATGAACGACCAACAGTCATCCAGGGTTGGAGTCCTTTCGGTCGTCGATGCAATTTCGCGTTGGATCGCAGTCGTCCCGGTGGGTATTGCCGCTCACCAAGTCTTGATTTGCAGAGGAACCGCCATCGACGTCTAGTTACACGACATCGCCCATACGTACAGTCGATACGTACTTGATGCTCAGCCGCGATTGTCTATTCTGCCGGACGCCGATCCTCGATTACGGTGACGACTTACTCCAGTGTTTTCGTGGTGTGGTAGCAGAGGTGCCTTGAGCATGTCGCTTCACTTCGTATGGGGCAACATTTTCGTAGAATTGAAATTACTTTGAAAGCTATTTTCAACCAAAAACATGATGATTTTCTGCCTTCAAGATAAGTTTAAATAGAATCAACAAAAAGACGGTCCCAACATATTGGTGAGAAGGCTGCTAATTTTGAATTGGAACTTTCATTTCACAATGCAAATTACAATTAAGTGTATAGTAACACCGAAAACATGATCATTTTAAATATATTTTACAAAAAGGTGACAATATATCAGTGAGTCTAAGGCTGACTTTCGTATTTTGCAGCATTCTCGCAGAATATAAATTAATGTAATTATTTTAATGCCTAATTATGATGATTTTCGGTCATTACGATCATTTTAAATATATTTTATTACAATATATATTTAAAATTTATTTTACAAAAAGGAGGTGCCAATATTTCCTTAGACAAGCCCTTTGATTTTGTAAGGAGTATAGTTTTCGCAGAATATAAATCATGCGGAAGCCTTTTGTTTGTGCATACATAAAAGGTGATGATTTTCTTTCATTAGAGATTGCGTTTCTACATTACGTTGGTTTAAAATATATTTCACGAAATGAGTTGATTGAGTTGAATTATGTGAATATGCAAGTTCAAGTAGTACTTACTATCCTATGAGGAGCACTTTCACATATAATAAGTTATTTGGAGAGATTTTGCTTTAACGGAAAAAAGTAACTAAAACAGCCACAGATTCCTAAATTGGCTTCTATACGCTGTAGCTCGCGAGAATTTTTCAAAAGCATATATTTTTCTTCTTTATACTTATATTTTTATATACACTTTATAAATACAAAGAATTCCATAGTTCTGCACTTCGTATTTAATTTGAAAGAGATAAATAAAATATGGGCAATGTCACACACATCATACATACTTGAGTTGAATTGGTATGGCAAAAGTCAATACCGTTGTATTTAAAGCACGCATTGACAGACGTTAGTTAAAGAACGTCAAAATGAATAAATAAGCAATTTAGCATCAATCATAATGTATGGGCGACATAATTTATTAGAATTGAATCAGTATGATAGAAGTCAATCGCATTTTATTTAAAGAACACAATTAAGGGACATCATAATATCTCAATCAGATATATATTCTTAACCATCATTACCCTTACTTAGATTTGCAATAGGATGAAGTATTATCAGAAATCATATAAAATATTTAAAAAAACTGTAGGATGTAATTCGACCTATACCTACTTTATAATCGACGATAAATCTACACTTATGATGTTTATTATTACCATGTTTTGTATCAGAGAAGTCCGGGTATAACAAAAATAAAAATATCTAACCTTTCTCGGGAAGTAGAAGAAATTTATGATTGAAATATCGGAATGAAGTCAGGTTTTTATTAAATCAACCATGTAACTCATAGATACGCCTGAATCGCACGAAAAACTTCACGTTCCTGCAACCCAGATCCAAGAATAATTCTAATCGCAAATTCACCACACCAATTCTAGTGGAGTCTCTTTTGAAATACAGACATCGAAACAACTCTTCACTCGAAGAGCGTAAGGGATCGCTCGCGTGGATCAAGCAACATTTGCCGGAGAAGCGACGGACAAAAGACAGCGTAAAAGAATCGCGCTCGCACGAGTAAATTTAGCTTTGGAGAGAAAATAGCTTAGGAGGCATGTATTATGCCTCAAAAAGAGAACCACTTCTCTTTCGCATATGCCTTAAAAATCAGCCGTTGCCTCTGTTTATATTTCACGATCCCTCTCACTTGTTTATCCGTCCGTACCTGATCGTGAACATCTCTCGATCCGTCATCGTCGAGTAACGAATTCATGAACCGGAAAGATAGGAAGATGCTTCGGATGGTGGAGATGCATCGCATGATTTGATTTCCGGGATCAGTTCGCATGGAGATGGAATTCGAAAGAGTAACAACGCTCCTCGCCAAATTGAGCGCTTCCATATTCAAACGCATCGACGCATGGCAATCCCAATTTCGCGGAAAAAACCCGATCATTAAAAGTTTTGCTGACTCATTGAGATGGAGTGCACGTTACGTTCCAGGGAACATGGATCGGGAGAAACTATTTCAATTGCGGAGGTCTGTTTTTGCTACTGCAATCCGAGCAAACGGAAGAGTCAACATTAGCCTTATTAACTTCCATAAATAATGATATTGAAGGTATTTTTTCCTTAAAAGCAAGAGATTTCCATAGAGATAGTTTCGGATGAAAGTTATTGAGCGCTTTGCGGTGAAATGGCTAAAATTTCTAGTTAACTCCGTCGTTTAGTACCATAGTACCATAGAATTTGTATTTTTAATATTTCAGTTAAAAATACTGTTTCAATGTAAAGGAAACTAGAGTAATTTTATATTAGTTTATTAAGCATTTTTCATCAGGCTGCCCTGAGACATACAATATTTTTCCCTTATCATAAATAAGTAGTTAGGCTATATATTTTGATAAGAAATGAGTTAGTATCATCAGTTGACACAAATAACAGCATTTAGAAGAAATCATGGTATTACGAAATCATAAAATCATCTTTTACGATCCTTAAAGGGTTATACTATTTTCAGATTGAATTCAGCTAGAAGGTTTCAAGTATTTATCACGTGATCCTAAGCTTTTGAATATAAATTGCTGAAACTTATATTTCAGAGACTAAATGTACATGCTCCTTGTCTGTGAAAATTATATTTAAACTCGTAAATTTTCCTCTCAAGCATTTATTCCTCGAAATTAATTTCATTACTAATCTAAACTCCACTACTACCACTGAACTTGACATGTTTCGTTATTTTGATTTTTGTTAATGGTAAGTTAAAATTAAGTTATTATTTACTGCAGTATCTTTTGGGAACCAACGTTTAGAAATTACCTCAGCAATGAAGAATGGTTAATTATAGAATATGTAACTCATAGAAAATATTGCAATGAACGATTATTCAAAGCTATTCAAACAATAAAACTTTGGAATCATTGTATCTAGAAGGACCTTTTTGGAGCTTTGACTGAAATGAAAGAAACAAAACTGAGAGCAACAGCTTCTCATTGAGGGTTACAGGCAAGTTTATATATTCTCAAGATGTAAATTTTTCCAATGTTTTAACCAGGATAACCTACGTTATTTTATGATCCTTAATTACAGTAAGAAAACAGGATGCGAAAATAAAATTGTGCATGTCTATACAAATTACAACTTTGGTGCTTCAATGGACTCCACCAAATCTAGCACATTTCGGCCAGTGAGCACATTCACGCCAACCGTACCAAACAGTATTTTTCAAAGAACTAATCTTTGCATTGCTAGAATTTCAGGGATTGCAACCAAAATATTTCCAATTCCTGTTTACAGGTTCGCATTCACTTATACAGAAAAATATCTTGATATTCTGTTTTTAATGGATGAAATACATATCTATCTCTAAGATTTCAATACAAAAATGAGGTTTCCTTCTGAACAGCATATTCATATGCCTTGTAACTATTGATTTCACTCACATTAATGAAATTCCAATTCGTACAGAATCGCAGTATATTTTACACTCACGAAAGAGGTTTAATAATTGTACCGAAGGTTTACTTTATTTCAAAACAATATATATGCTAAATATTTTATTTTACTCTGCCGTTTCATGATGTTGCACACGTTATAGGTTGAATCTAATATGATTTAAAGCTGAATTGTTAGGAACTCTTTTAAACTCTTTAAAACAAATTTTTCGACAAGACGTGTTTACTTTAGAGACCATACAGAGATAATTGCATCTAGAGAAAATTATATTATGCGTACTTACACGTAGGTGACCGATCTCATGAAAATAAACCCCAACATATACTTTAATATTTCCTCTGAAATATACACGCGTTATGTTGTTGAATTTCTGTCTACATTTTTCTGTCCTCTATTCTTTACCTTGGAGGTATAATTTATAAATTATAAACATCAATCACCGTCCAAATATTGTCATATGATAAGCAAAATCTGATAGTTGCTATATATATATAATAACATGGAAGTCACGGTTTGGAAGTTAGGCATACGCTTAATATTTTTGAATGATTTAGAAGTTATGTTTCAAATATTTGTTTCTAGGGTCACACTAGTCTTCTCACTGTTATAATTTACACTCCCTGAATCCTAAATTAAGGGTATTGTTAAACTTTAAACTAATAGTCTCATTTCCAGATACACATATTTTAATTTATTTAATAAACTTCCCAATTCTCTTTCAATCAGTTTATTTATTGAATATATACTTTGCTGTTAATAACATTTCAATATTCACAGTTGTAAATCCTAGCTGTTAGTTCTTTCGATAGCATTTTCCAAGAATTTTTAACGCTGAAATTGAAACTCTGACACCTAGATTCAGCAGCTAATTAAGTTCCACGACAACTAGTTGCACTGCGCTTATGTTCTTGCGTTATTGGATTTAAAGTCCATTTATGCGATGGAAAATTTAGGGCCATTCACTATAATCTACACTTTTTATGCAGAAACCAATTTCTCTCTTATTTTGTACTCTCTCTTTCTCAGATTTTCTTTAGTAGTACGCACACCTTTTTATTCTAGTCTTCTTTCCTTTTTCATTCTTCTTGAGGCTGGATGAATTTGACATTCGTATTCCCTATTTTCAATAATTTCGTACCGGAATATTCCTTTCGATAGCCTTAAAAGTTTGGAGATTACAAGTGGTCATGAATTTTTAGATAGAAATGATTTTTATTTCCAAAATTATCCCTCTCCTAAGCCAGACATCCAGTATTAGCCCCGGAAAATCCGGAAGTGGTACTTGGTTTTATTAATGACCGCCCCACTTCATAAATCTCTCCAGAAAAATTCAGCCCATACGCAGATTGCTTAATCCGTGCGCTAGTAACGTAAAATACGCCTCTGGCATTCGGAGCAACTTTATTTACGTCCCCCAAAACGAGAAATAAAACACCTAGCGGTATAATTTGAAACCATTTCCAATTCTGCAATAGTAGCTTCTTGGTATTCCCCGCCGTTGATGTGCCGTAAATCCTCTTCCCAGCACTTGTTTTCTTTTACTCGGCCACAAATCACCCCCTGAGTCCACCCCTTGCATCCCACTTGCTCGCCGGAGTTAATCTTTTTCATTCCTTGCTCCCAGAACTCCCTTCAAAACGCTACCAACGGACCCCACACCTTCCTACCCTTTTCTCCCACTCTTATATATATATTCTAAAAATCTGGGGAAGTCTTACTTCTGGTTCTTTTTTGTTCCCTGTCCCTTCCCCTACCCTATCTTTCCCTGCCTCCCAACTCAATACATTTTAAAGCAATACGGGATTTTGCTCACGTACGGCGGTCCGTTGTTGTCTTTGTTCCCTTATTTCTACCTTATTTTTCCGTTCTGCAAAGATAGGGTTCATATCCGAGCAAAAACCTTTGTGCAATTCTTTCCCTCGCGGAGGATTAGCTCCGTGGGTCGATAAATCAATTAGGGCCCGAGTCTATCGCGAGAGTTTTTACGGTTTTTCCTTATTTTCTTCCATCTCTGGATATTGAGGATTTATTAATTCCAGAAGGCTCCAGATTGAGTTAAGTGAAAGAGGCTGGGTTCATTAATTGGGATCGGTGATTCATCGCTTCCTTCGCTAGTTCAAGGATATTATTTCTGAAGGCTTCTTTTATTTCCTCATCTTTTATCCATTGGAGGAGTAGGAAGTCAGTCACCATATGATACTTCGAAAGGAATGTAGCGCAGAAGATTCTTAATGAATTTTCGCTATCCAAAGACGAAATTTGATACAGAATATTCGTATCTTTTAACGGATGATATACCATTCTTAATTCCTAAAATAATGAGATTAGAATTGAAAATACATTCAGCTCTATCATTGAAAAAACAAATCTGGTTAAGAGATAAAATACTCTTAAAAAAGAATGATAATCACAAAACTAATTCATATACGGAGGAGATGAAAATTTTGGATCTTGGTTGCTGTTAAGTAATTATATTAAGGAAACAAAACGTATTTGCATTAATTACATTTATGTAAATGCATATACATGCACACATAACTATATGTTTCTTCCCATTTTTCTTCTATTATCGCCTTTATTTTTTACTTTAAAAATACAAGTAATACAATAGGTAGGATGGAAGAGTAGTCTGCAAGTCTGTATCTCCCTCAATTAAATATGTATTATTAATATTACTATTATAATGGTAAACACTTTCACATAATTTATGGATTGTGTATTAATTATTAATTGTATATTTTATATATTGAGATTAGCTGCCACCAGACTGCTGTTAAACTGCGGCGAAAATTGTAATAAATAATAAATAAATAATGAGTTAATTATATGAAAATTTATATTATTATTTATAATAATAATAATATTATTATTTTCACATTTGAGTTACAGAGGTAAATGAATGAATGATTTTATAGCGTAAATTTTTATCACTAACCATAAGAGTCAAATTATCGTTATACGGGAAAGGGAATCTAAATGCAAAAGAAGTCGTCGATGTGCGGAATACCATCCTGTAAAGTGTAAAGATACCGTAAAGCGATGTGGAGACCTGATAGAGGAGATACATCAGATTTAAGAGGCATTCGAGCTGAATAAATCATAGACAGACAAATGTTACGCATTGATTTCATTGCGGACATTCCTTTCGAGTGTATATCATACATATTTTGAACGAAAATATTAACGCTGTTAAATATTAAAAGTGTACAAAGTTACAAAAATAGTAGACATAAACCATAAAACGAGTGAATGACTATAAATAAATTAATGAAGTTAATAAAAATCAATCAAGACTTTCAACAGTGATTATCTAATGAAATGCTATCGAAATTCAAATTAGTCCCTATGTATATCAAGCGGCGCACTATATATTTATGTGATGAAGTGTCCCCAAAAAGCTTTTACTACTCTAGTAGTAAATAACAGAAATAAACAATATTACTAGAATAACAGACAATTAAACTTAATTATGTAATTTCAACAAAATGAGTTGTTCTGGCGTTTATGTAAGTGGATGTAAACAATTCATCACTAGTATGTGAGTTTGTCAAAATAAATTGCTTTTTGTTTCATGGTAAATAAATTGTATTTGAAATAGTATTTGGTCACGTATTACACTGGGGAACAGTGATTTTGTTGTCTTAGATCTGTGACTTGTTTTTGACTAACGATTGACATCTGAATTCAAAATGAACCTCAGTTTTTGTCTATCACGTCAAGTTTTTAAGCTACAGGACACCCCTCTATATATCTCAAAAGTCTTACAAAATGTCCATATGAAGGAGAATAAAGAGAAAACTTACCAAGTATACTTCAAAAAGAATATTTATAGTAATCAAAGGCATTCATTATCTCATATAAACTTTAAACAAGCAAATCAAGGTAAAAAGTTTTGCTTATAGCATTTCCTGGAGTGTTTAATCTGATGCTCCAACAGTAGTCAGCCATCATATTTGCATCCCATCTACCTTGATACCCTGTCTCCTTGACCTTCAAATCTTGGTGGAATCGCTCACCCTGCTCATTACCGACTGCACCAAGATTTTTCGGGAAGTCAGCAAGATGGCTATGTATAAAAATGCAATTTGATGCTCACATTGCAAACAAGCATTTTAAAGCTCTCCAAGAGTTGCTGGACAATTTCTATGTAATTCTGTGCTCGTGTATTTCCAAGAAAGCCTTTGACAACATTTATGAATGCTTACCAAGCATTGTTTTCAAGTACTCTCATTGTATTGATGAAATGTTCATCTTTAATGAGCCGCTGAATCCGTGGACCATCAAACACACCAGCCTTGATCTTTTCAAATGGCAATCTAGGAAATGCAGAGATGAGATACTTGAAATAGTCCCCTTCAGTTGACAAAGCTTCTTCATGAGACCCAATTTTATACGTAGAGGTAGAAATATAATATTCTTTCTGTCAAAAAGTGGCTGATGTAGAATATTTGGTTCACCAAGATTCAGATCAGATCGTGGCGGCCAAAAGTGGCGAGCTCTGCTGTCCCACATACATAAAAAAACAAGGGTACTTAGTGTAACCGCGTTGCTGGCCAAGGAGGAAGTAGACCATTGTAAGATCAACGCAGATGATCCATTGGTGCATGTTATATTGCAACAAATCAATGGCTCTCTTTATATCTTCATATTCTACACGCAGACAAATTGAATAGCCTATTGGAACTGCACCAAATAAATTTTCATTGTGGATTCAATTCATGCTCTGCTTTGAACTATCGATGAACAATCGCCATTCAGTTGCATTATAGGCTGAAACTCCCAACTCTTCCATTAAACCATGTACGTTATGACAATAGACAAATCCATCATCACTTGGGAAGTACTGCAGAAACGCACTTTCTTTTGATCGAAAGTAGGATACCTTAGCTCCATTTTCAAGCAAGTTTTTCTCACGCAGTCTTGATGCTAAAAGCTCTGAAGCTTTTTTAGATAGTCCCAAATCTCGTACCAAATCATTCAACTCATGCTGCTCAAATCCCTTACGATCGGTATCTTCAATTTTAAAATCTACGTCGTTAAGGCCACTTCATTCTTCACTAGACTCGTCTTCATGTATTTCCAAAGAGGGCAATTCTTTGAAAACTAGCACTGAGTATAGCTGATGGTAGACTAGGATACTCTATTTTATATCTGCTTTTCTTGTTTTATCCTGATGTTTTCACTGTACAAAAATAACAATCACTTGAGTGATCTTTGGGTTCTCGTCAGATCATAGGTATACCGAATTGAAATTTATCATGTATTCCCTTCGTCCACATCCGTAAACCCTTAATACACTGCTTACACACCTTGTGAGGGGCCAACGACTTATCTTGATCACCAACTTTCACTTTAAAGTAGGCAAAATAGGCTTGCTCAACAAAAACACTGATATTTTTTCTTTGACAAGGAATGGTAAAACTACCACATATATAAAAAACGAATCGGGGCTGCTTGAACACTTACGATGCGAAGTAGCAGATAACATAATAAAATATTTCAGTTCATATATAAATTAAAACTATACCCTGATAATCTTGTAAACAAATAAGAACTCAGATTAAACTCTGGAAAGTGCTTCACTAAATAAGAGCAGCTCACAACGTCTCACTGCAATATCTCAAGTGCTACTGAACAAGTAAGGGCAATATGAACCTGTCGCTGGTTTCCAAAGGTGCACAATGGTCAATTTCGCTATTCTTGCGGGACAAAAGGATAAAATGTACGCACATTGTACTATATTGTAATTAAGATGTAACTGTAGCCAACAAACGAATTAACCAATGGAAAATAATTCCGCCGAAATTGTATCTTTGTTTGACGGTACCGGAGTTTCTCCGAGAGAATGGTCACATTCACATAAAGCGTAGAGAAAAAGCTTGACGTGATAGAAGAAAAATAAACACAGATTTGAAATCAGCATGCCTCATTTACCCTTAAACAGCTCAAAAATCGAACTCAACAGAAATAAAGTTGAAAATTGTTCCCCAGTGTTATTCATCTAAGATTGAAGACGAAATATTTTTTTTATAAAATTTTAATCATAGACCTATAAATATTCTTGAATGTCGCAAATCGAACAATTTTCATAGTTGAATACTAACTAATCAAATTTAAATCTTGCGAAGAAGAAACCTTGTGTTTCATCACAATCGATCCCAATATGCAGAAAAAATACTCTTCTTTTTAAAATACTTCACTCTTCTGAGGTAGAGGATCATTTATAGAATTCAAGTGTGACATTGTTTAGCAAAAACGGAAATCAATGGAGGAAGTTTGGTATCTTTTTGTGCGAATAAGAAAATTTAAAGAACTCAACGATTTTGAAATTTTTAAATTAAAATTTTGGCATCTCCTTTGGAGATAATAACTAACATTAAAGATAGATGAAAACGACAATTTTCTCGTAATTAGAAAATTTCAAAGTCATTAAACTAAAGAGACTCATAGGAAATTAAGTCCACTATTTAATGCCAATGCCAAAAGTTGTTTCGAACGAAAAAAATATTATCTTCGTAAAACCTTCTTCCCTTACATAGATTTTAATTCATCCATAGTTCTTCATCATTATAATAGCACTTCACATTATTTTCTTTGAAATTTTACGTCTTATCATTTTTAAATGAAGGACATACTAATTATAATAGTAATAACAATAATAAAAGACTATATTTAAGAGCGACATTAATACTCACACGTCTCATTTCACATCTAACCCTAATACAGACTGTATTGGAATTAAATACAGATACAATGGAATTAATGGTTATAGAATAGATATTTCACATTAGTATTGTGTACTTTTTATGGCCAGAAAAATTATTATCTCGAAAGAGAAAAGAAAGAGATCGACTTATAGTTTTGCCGCGCAGTTTCTTTGATACCAAAAAAGTAACACATCCCTTAGGACGAGCGACCTTCAGACATCCCACTCCTTTTGAACGCGACATGCGAGCTCTGAAAAAGAAGTTTCCCCATACTTTTAAATGAATAAGAACCTCGAGCCGACGCTTCCCAACAGATATCTCAAGATAACAGAAAATCCCATTCCTTTCTCTAAGTACGAGGGATTTTTCTCGAGTCACGCCACTCAACGATTAACTAACGAGACCATGTATTCTAAGACAACAAAGGCGGCACGGAAAGCGACTTTTCAGCCGGAAAAGACTCTGATAAGGGATTGTGGGGAAATTACTCCAACGAAAACAACAAGGCTCGTATTATAAGGGAGAGAGAGAAGGGGGTTGGTTGGGAGGACGCAGGGATGTTTGAAATGTAAGAGATTTACCCCTAAGGGAGGAGTATGAGGGGGAGAACCTCACTATTTAATCCCTCCCAGCTCTCGAGGCCGCGCAAATCTTGTCCTTTTCCCGCTGCCTGTAATGCTCTTCGCCAGGATGACCTCTCGCCCGGAGCATAATTCGACCCGGCTCTTCCTTGGACGCTTCCCGCAAGGAATATAGGCAAGAGACGTCCCTCATCTGCATGTTCCGTCCCTCCCAAAACCTTTCAAGTTCCCTCCACGGCCGAAATCGTTATTGTGTAGCGGCTTCTGTCTTAATCGTCCCTGATTTCAACCATCCTTGAACATCCCTTACGACTTCCCTATGCCCCAAAATGACCTATGTTAGTGTATGTTGCATTTCCTTCCAGCTTTGTCCATTGAGGGAGTCACGTATTTGACCAAATGAAATTCGAGTAGGGGATATCCTTGTAGGACGATGTACAGTAAGAACATGTCCCTGGGACCGCTACGGTAGCCTTGAAGATCTACCAGGAACCCTTAAAAACTTGTATGATAAATAAGAGGTGTAAAGTAATTTTAATATATATATATGGAAACTAGTCTAGAGTAACTTAGCTTTGACCTGAAAATGTACCTTTTGTAAATAACTTAATTGGGATATTGTACTTTTGTAGCTTGGTAGCAGCTATTGAATAATAATGTATACTCTTAGCTTGGAAACAATTATTTTGTAATTGTGAAATCTCATAGCTATATGATAAATTTATATCGATAATTGTATTGTTGTAGCAAGCAATTATGTTTCATACTATTATTATGAACGACTTCATTGGGCGAAATTGGGATTAAATAGTCCCATCTTCCATTTAACCCTTAAATAATACATAGATATAAACATTAAGTTATACAAAATATTTTTAAAAAACTATAACATATAAAATACTTAATCATTAAAAAATATACAGATATATGCAAGAAGTTATACGATATATAAAATTATTACTAATATATAATCACCTCAAACGGAAGTTGCACAGAAGAAATAAGAACCAGGATTTACAATGGAAAAGCGGCATTCGGGAGGGTTAAAGGTCTGCTCACTACAAGGAAAATACCGCTAGAACTAAGGAAAAGATTTGCAAAATTCTTTGTATGGAGTGTCGTTTTATATGGGGCCGAGACTTGGGCAGTAAAAAGAAAGAAGAGAGATATCTGCAAAGCTTTGAAGTATGGTTATGGAGAAGATTAGAAAAAATTAAGTGGAGTGACAGAGTGAGAAATGATGATGTGTTTAAAAGGATTGGAGAAGAAAGATGTTTAATGAAAAACATCGCGAAAAGGAGAAAGGCATGGCTTGAGCATATATTAAGGGGCATTATATAGGGGCTGTTTGCAGAGAAATATTATCGAATGGAAGATTTGTGGTAAAAGAGGGAGAGGAAGAAGAAGGACGAGTATGCTGCCGACATGAAGGGAGGAAGGAGCTATGCAAAGATGAAGGAAGATACCCAGAGGATAGAGAGGGTTGGAGATCCAGTTCATACCTGTGTTTGGACAGTTCCACTGAAGAAGAAGAAGAAATTATAAATCGTTAAACAATATATAGTTATGTGCAGGAAGTTGTACAACATATATTCCTTTTATTTATTATATTATTAATATTCCGTTATTCCTTTGTAAGATATCTGATGTAAAGCTTTTTTTAAAGATAGTAAGAAGGGAGCATTTTTAATTTCAGGCGGGAGTACGTTCCAGAGTCTGCAAGTGGTCACCTTTTTGTCTCTTGTCACTAACGTTGAATTTATAGTAATTATTTTCTATTTATAGTATCTAATCGATATATAAAATGGATATCTGTTCACATAAACTAGTATATTATAATGTTATCAATTAGTCCATCTGTAACATATGAATCAAACATACAAATATTATATTTTATAATTTAAAATGTATGCTTATTTGTCTCACATTAATTGTCCTATAAACAGATATTTATTGGAACTTTGGAAAGAAACATATAATAATGCTATTATTAGGAATCTGGGTATTGTAATTCAACGCTGAAAATTTCAGGTTTTATAAAGTTTTTAAACCTCTAATTCATTAACTACCGTGTTCCAATTTCTCTCCTTACATCAAAATTGTTATTGTTTAGTGGATATCTGCTTCCATCCTAATCGTCTCCCATTCCTTGAACATCGCTTACGACTTCCATGTGTCTCCATACGAGCCGCGTGTGTTGCCGTTCCCTTATCCCACTTTGTCCATTCATCGTCTCTCGTGTTATCTCGTCCCTGGCGAGATTCCCCGAGGCGTCTCCCATTTGATTCGTCGTCCGTTTGTCTTCCCCGCGTCCTCATCTGTTGCTTTTTTCGCATTTTTTAGATTCAAAGCGCGCGCCACGCGCAGCGTCCCCTTCGTTTGTTTGTCATTAAGGCGCGGTCTTTCATTTCCTCTCCCTTTTCTTTCCGCTACACCTTCATCTTTTCAAAGTGGTTTTCGCTCCAGATTCGTCCGCATTTTTTCCTTATTTGTTCTGCCGGAAGGTCGTTTGCCGCTCGGAGTGCCTCGTGCAGACGCGAGGTTATTTTGTTTTGGTATTCCGCCGTCGATCTCTCCGTCCGAATGTCTTGCTTTTTCGGTTTGTTTCCTCCCCTTCGCTGCAATGGGTTTTCTGTGATGTTTCGAGCGACCCATTTTTCTGCGCACATCCTCAATTGGAGTCAGTAGGCCAAATATTTCACTTTTTCTGCAACGTACTAACAAGGTACGACCGTATTCATTATCATATTAACTGGCTAGAAATTGATTGCATTAATTAACTCTTATATTGTGGGAAAAGAAATTGAAACATGACTGTTATTGAATTTGGGGTTCATTAATTCTTCTATACCCGTCTTTGAGAGCGTTCCGTACCGCGTGGTAACAGATTCTGGAAACATTGGAATGGCTGTGAAGAAATAAAATTGAAACACGGCTGTTAATTAATTAACGGTTAAAAAATTTCCAGTACGATTCTTAGTATTCTAGGACTCCTGGGGATTATTACACCACAATTAAAATATACATTGGGTGTTTCTTAGAACGTCTGTAATCCTGATAATTTCTATTGTTTCCGAAAATTGGCGGCAAGGAGTTGCGGATAACTGATAAAGATGGCTATTGCAGATGCTTAAGCCTCAAACGGAAGTTCTATTGAAATGGGCATTAGGCGTTTCTTAGAAGTCGCTCTACAAGCCTCACAAAGTTCCAGCGCTTAAAATCTCCATCGTGTAAAAAATGAATTAAAATAACATTTTCCGCAATAAAATCAAGGTAAGAGATAGCCTTTTGTCTATTTAACTATTCATATATAATGAATGGATTATTTCCCCCAAAAATGGAACTAATTAGCAATATCCCTATAGAGAGAAATATAGCAGCACCCAGTTGTTATGCATCTATACAATTCAATATCAATTTTGTGTATGTACAAACCCATAAACCATTAAAACATTTTTACAGGTCAAGCCATGCATTCACCACGGTATTTGTATTAATAGTGAGAACTTTATGTAAAATATAGGATTGAATAATTCACTAAGCTAAATATAGTCAAATTAATTCTTTTAAAATGATTCTAAATTTGGTGTTTAATATATTAACTTAACTTTTGACTTTTTTAACCAACGGTTTTGAGCATAAGAGTTCCAAAAAATTCGTTTACTTGTAAGTGTGCCATGAAAACCAAAGTTATGGAAAAATGGAATTACGTATGCTGAATAGCTAGTAACAAAACTATAATACTTTTTGTACTAGATTAACCTTTGCGCTACTTTCATTGATAAGTTAACGAAGCGATTACGGCGACATTTTCCCCATTTGAAGGTTAATTTATGTCGTATAAAACCTAAAATCATGATATTCCTAGTCTAATGTAATGTTATCAAATATTGAAGTTGGCAGTCTTCGATTTGTGAATACGATTGAAATATATTGCCATATGTGCAAAAATTCCACCTTTCATAAACTCAATATAAAAGAAAAATGTGTCAAAAGTTCATTCTTAGTGAACCAAGAATATAAATGTATGAATTTTCGAATAATAGCGTCGCAATTTCCTTAAAAATACTTTAATTTTTTTAGTGCAGGAAAAGGTTGTGATTGGCCCCTGTGACCGCTGCAACCTGTTATGCGTATATCCTTGCTACCTGCAACCGGCCTGATACCCATGCCGTGTATTTTCCACATCACTAATATAACTTAAATCTTCGTAAGTTGTAAAATATTTTTATTTATAAATATTAATTATGCAACTCTTAAAGATTTATGTCTGGCTGTGGCTGAAAAAAGCAATAAATAAATAACAAATAAATAAATACTTTTTCCAAAGATGATGATATTAACAGATTCGAACAAGCTTCATAATTTCCGTAATTTTCCATTTACTCTTAAATAACCCTCCTTGCCCTCTTCCTTCTTTAGTATCTTTTCTCTTTCCCCCCAGTTTGTTTTCCCAGACCTTCTCTTCGTTTGCTTCGAAAACCATCACTTTGTCTGCAGTGAACCGCCCAAGCCTCAAACACGGGGTTAAGTGTATCTCGATGTCCGAGTTGGAAAGGGGAATGGCAGCAGCTAACGGAATAATGCCCATGTGCTTCACCAGGGATTTCAGCTAAGAGGAATATTTGTATGCTAATTGCGCAAACATCTCAGCAACATGTTTTCCAAAGCCAAATAAACCGGCAAATGGACAATGAGAGGTAACGAGAAAATTCCCGTGATACTAAGATAAGAATCACCGCTAAATGTGAGTTTATCCTTGAATATCCTAGATAACTAGAGACTTAAATTAAAATAATTTCATATAAAAATAAGATAAGAAAATAAATAAAGGCAAATTTGCAAGCAGATGTACGCACCTAGGAAAATTCCCGAGGAAGAACTAACTAAAAGTTTTTGGAATCGAACACTGATATCTCAATTGCCGGACGGTTGCTCTATCTAATGATCTATTTTTGGAATTATTTTGCAAAGTTATTGCTGTTTTTCTCATACAAACAATGTTCTATCTTTCATATGCTTCGTTATAGAAGAAAATCAAGTTACCAGCCGTAGGTACGTTTTATTTTGAACTCAGCAAATATTAATGATAGCAGGTAGAAAAAGGGTCTAATTATCGGAAAGGATTAAAAAATGACTTAAAACTAATCTCGTTTATATTGAGCTCCTTTCTGTCTCTGAGAGTCAAATGATCTACCTTGAATGTTTCACTAAGTAAGTTTGGGGAGTAAAGCGGAATATTACACGTTTGGTGGAATGCTCTGGATGCAGCAAGTGCAGAAAACAAGGAGTTTTTCCCATCCTTGTTTACAGATCTCGAAATAAGACCTCCGTGCCCGCATCGTGGTGGTCAGCACTCCGTCGTTTTATATATAGAGCATCGGAGCGCACGAATGCACTGTTTACGTATGTTTGCTATCGATCCGACGCCAAATCCGAAACCACTCCATTTCACGTCCCTCACGAGGCCCTCGACCGCCCCAACGTTACTCAGTGCCGGAGCTAATGCGTGGCGTCCTATATAAGCATTATCGGCAGCTTCGATTTCAAAGCAAGTGATGACATAAGAAAGGTCGAGGAATGCTTCACCGCGTGACATGGTCTAGTGATTGCACTCTCGAGTAAGGGAAACCGCGAAAGTATGCGAAACGAGCGTAGACCTCTCATTAGTTATCAGGAACAGGCGTTTTAGTTTCAGGGAAAACGACCGAGGCTGAAACTATGCGCAAAGAGAGAGAAATTCAACGCGTTAATCATGGAAATTCGTCGCCAAATGTTGGCTAATCCTAGGAAGACCGTAATTGGTGCTTCTGCCCATGAAAACTTTGACATTCAAGTACAAAACATTTCGGATAATACTAGCCGGATTTGTTTTAATGCTATTTGAAGTTTGAATTCCCCATTCCTATAAAGTTGCAGTTGTTCCATTTACAGTGATTGAAATTTATTTTAGCGTAAAATGAAAAATTACAAATACGTCAAAGGCTTACATGCCTTGTTATCCCTGACACACCGGAAGGAGGCTTGCAGAGTAGGTCATAACAAATCCTTCAGTTTTTTTATATGTTTGAACGATAATCTTTCAACGGATGCTTAAAGTATAGAGCAGGGATGTGAATTCTAAGGATTTAAAGAAGGCCATATATGACAAAGTTTTGACTTTTATTCGATAAATAGGAAAAATGATTGTGCAATCCTGCTATAGCCATCACAATGAGTAACAACTCCAAGAAACACAAGAAAATGTGAGCAGAAGACTTGCACATTTCACTACCAACATTGGACGCTCAAAAATTGATTGTGAGGCCACCTTGGTATTTAGGAATTCACTTAACCTGGCTTACTTCCCATAACCATACCAAAAAATGTTGAAATTTTCAAAGAAAAACTTAATTCTACGGTATTAGTGCAAATTTCTCTGTGACCTAACGGTTGCCATACCGAAATGTATTCATTACGCATGGAACTACGTGGTTAACTTCCACCATGAAATATTGATCATCTATCATGTACTCCAGCTCTTTTCTAGCTTTCGTATATTTTAGACGGGCAACATACAAACTATATTGGGTCTCAGTGGTTGCTTTAACTTATACTGCTATGGCAATTTATGTTTAGCTAATGCATGTACTAATATATGTATCACCAACTCAATAATATTATAATTTAATTAACTGCTTAGAGGAGGAATTGAACGGGTTACTTTCAATATTTCCCAAAATTAATAATAAATCGAAGGGCAGATGAGATAAGGAAGTACTATAGATGAAACGGTAGGGAACAAGAGAGCTTTAAAGATTAGGAGAATAGAGCATTTTCTTACTTGAGGCTGAAGAAATTAATACAGAATAAAACTGACATAACTTGAGCTATATTGAGGATCAATATATAATCTTATGAAAAATTAGCGGAGGATCAAATAAAATGTTAAAAATGTTCACGGTGAAAAGAAGGCGGAAATCTATTGAGCCGGATAAAAAGGAACCCAATAGAGTCTGGGAGAATGGGAGTGAATGTATGAAATAACGAGACTTAAAGAGCACTTCATTACAATACGTCAAGAGCTATAGTACTTATGGGAGAAATATGGGGTTCCCTTAATTCCTCGGTGGACATCATTTTAAAGTTCGCCCATTCTTCTAAGGATTTCCTCCACAGGAATCGGTTATATCTACATATAATCCATTTAACACCCCTAAAATTGAGCATAATGATGATGTAGGGCAGTTATTGTTGAACGATTAATGTTATATCATCTAGAAATATAGGACTTCTCGAGTTAAAAAATAAAATACGAATCTGTAAATGCAAAGAAATTTTTCGATGAATATTTGTTTATTTGAGAAAAGATCTCTGTTTTTCCCGGCGTAAATGCTGAAGGAATAGTTCTCGGGTCTCCAGCCGGGTGCAGGCTTCGGATAAAAGCGACGCACAGTGGGGCAGGATCGCTAAAAAGTGGCCATTAACGTAAAAATAAAGTTTTATTGTTGGGAATTTTCAGCGTCTGATTGGATAGAGGAATGTTTGAAAAATCATAAGATGGCACAGGTAAGTGCATTGTTGCGTTTTAGTTCTATTTACAAGGGAGACTTCCCAGTTCAATGTGAGCAGCCGTAGACGCGCGAAGAATCGAACCAACGGAGCGTATATTTCTAAGAGGCATAGCTCTTCGTCTGTACTCCGGATATTCATAAAAGAAAATGAAATCATCGCAGGAAGGTAAGTACTATTACTATATAGCATACAAATATTTTCATAAATTAGACTATTATTTGAAATTTGCTCTTTTTTAACATGGAATTTGGAAGAAATTTTAAAAGAATTTTATTGAAAAGCAAGCTAAAAATAGTATTGTCGGGAAGTGTCCGACGTTTAAACTTAGTTTATACTAAAGATAATTGTTTTAGCTAGTGTTGCATGCAAAAAAAACTTTTACATATTCCCCCATTCAAATATTATGCGTAGCGAAAGAGAGCGCCGTTATCAATCTCGAGGATAATTTTTGAACCTTGCGGGTGTTGAGCTTGAATTTGAACAAGGAGGTGGCATTATTGACGAGACTGGACTGATCCAATTGAGGCGGATTTACATTTTTTGGCTGCTGAGAAGAAATTTGCTTAAACATAGTGCATTATCTACGTATAGCTTGATCGGAGATCATGTTTCAAAATTATTGAAAAAGTCGTTTTGTTTGCCAGAAAATATTAAGCTAGCAATACGTAGGGTGCTCAACGAAATCCAAGCGCGGTGGAGAAAGGAAAATTTCAATGAGCAGAGATTGATCTGAGCAAGTCCTATTTCCCTCGTCACATGGCCGATTTTTCCTCTGTAAGCAATAGGACAAAACGACGACGAACGGAGCATGTAAGAGCAACGGCCTGCTCCAATGAATTAGCTTATGCTGCCCAAATAAGCTTCAGATCCGATGGCAGAGCTGATGCAGCTGCAGTTATAAAGGATGCTGTCTTTTGCACGCCAACTAGAGCTAAAAGATATAGACGCAGCATTTCCTCATCTTCTTCTCTCGCCATAACCAGTGATCGTACTCTGCAGTTGATTTTGGATGCTCATCTGTCCAAAAATCAATACCAATTGATCCGAAATGCCCTCTTGGAAGTTGGATGTGAAGCATTTCCACCATACCAACACGTTTAGAAAGCAAAACAGGCCAGTTACCCCTCTAAATCAGCAATCCTTGTGGCCGGAAACACTGCTGACGTTCAAGTACAAGAGTTACTTAACCACACAGCCGATCGCATTTTGAAATCCCAAGAAGAAGTGGTGGCAGAACTTACACCCGAAACAGTGGAAAATGTTACTTTGATTTGCAAGTGGGGCTACGATGGGACATCAGGTCAAAGTAACTACAAACAGAAGTTTGTCGATGAGCAAGGAGCTCCAGTGGACGATTCATCTATTTTGCTTGATTGAGGCTCAGCATTTGCAATACCACCCTGCATGCTTGGATTAGGATATACGAGTGCTGCTTACACGTAGCATATAAATTACCAGTGAAAAAGTGGCAAGTTGGGGAAAACGATCCCATGTATTCAGTCGTGGAAAATACAAAAAAATGTATACAAGATCGTTTTCAACGAGAACTAGGATTGACCGTGGAGAAGGCGAAGCAAGGATCGGGAAACACTAACGACGGAAATACGGTTCGTCGCTTCTTAGAAAGGATCGATGTGACATGTGCAATTACCGGATTAGATTACGAGCTAATGAATCGGTTTCGCACTGTGCTACAAACACTGTCATGTGGCTATCAAATACATTCAGACACGTTTCATGATTTTGCCATAGAAACTGCTCGTCGATTTGTATATTTATACCCTTGGTATTATATACCAACAACAGTCCACAAAATACTGTTGCACGGGAAGGCTATCATAGCGCAATCTGTCTTGCCAATTGGCCAGATGTCAGAGGAGGCTCAAGAAGCTTCTAATAAGCATATTAAAGAATTCAGACGATATTTCTCAAGGAAATTTTCGAGGAAGAAAACAATGGAGGATGTATTCTTCCGTCTCCTGCCGCATTCCGATCCTTATATTTCTAACAGAAGAACACGGCATCAGAAGTTCTCACGCGATATCCCCTTAAGCAAAAATGCTGCTTCCATCCCCAAATATTGAATAACGTCAATCAAGTGGTTCAGTGGTCGATGATGCGGACGAATTTCTGTCAACTTCCTCAGATTCTGATATCGAGGTGTGAATGAGAAAGAAGGGTAATTTCAGATTGTGTATGAATTTTGTTTGTTTATGTATATTTAAATTTTTTATGAGTTTAATTGTTATGTATAATGTATTTTGTTTGTTTATATAGATATACGTTTGTTTTATCCTTTCTTATATTTGTGTTTTATTTGAAATGTAAGGTACTTAACACAGGCATATTTAAAAACCGACATAAATAATTTAATACTGTGGATATAATGTTTGGGCATATTGTGGGTGTAATGGGCATATTATGGATGTAATATTTAGAACATATTATGCATTTTGCAATACTATGTGCAGGTATTATGTTTAAAAGAAATCGAAAACCACTTAAACCTGAATTTAATTTCGTCTGGTAAGTAGTATTTGCCATGACATAGAATAGATTTGCATAAGAGATTTCCGTTACATCTTTAAAATGACCATTTGTTTGATTGTTCAAACACAAATATCAGGAATACAAGAGAAATAGCAATAAATTCGGATTCAGCGGCTCAAGAACCTATTATATCATCAATCTTTGTTAACATATTACTAAATACAACATTGTTAAAACATTTGGCCAGCTTTTTTCGATTTGGAACCACTGTGCGACGTTTCGGCCACATCCTTCGTGGCCATCTTCAGGAACGAAGTGCAAGTGCTCGAAGTTGGTCCGCTTATATAGGGGGGGACTCAGTTCCCCTTCCACTTCTGTTTATTTTTTTAAACAAAATTTAGGCGGAAATGCAATAGTAATTCGCTGTAACTGAAAATAAACCAAAAGCGTATTGAGGTTTCCATTATACCTACTTAAAAAGGAATAAGCCAAATTAGAAAAATAAGTTTACGGTATTATTAAATTATAAATTAATACATATACAAAAGAAAAGATACGGGTTTTGAGAGAATATAAAATCTGCACGTAGGAGTTACCCATGGGGTTATGTATTTGCGTATTCCATAAGAAAACATTATAGGACCACCAGAGAACCGTCACAGGATTTACAAGAGGATGGATCCAATCTAGATTCCACTGGTAAAATCTCTTACCAACGATATTCTGGATCAGCTTCATGATATTTAATTGGATATTTTTGAAAATTCATTGGCATGAATTTTAATTAAGAGCTCAATCCATTTACTTCAGGGTTTAAATTAAAACGAAATTGTCTCCATATATATTTCACCTCAGTTATAGATGGGCAGAGGAGGAATGGCGTATATTCTATTGCAATCCAATTAAGACTGTTGCAATTAACCGAGAGCATATTCGATGTATTTCAATGCAAAAGGTTCGAAATTGAAATGAAAAACATTAAAATCAAGTATTTTTTTAACTGTCAGATTCTGGCTCGGGAAAAGAATTTTATAGTTTTATTTTTGTTATTTTCACCTTTATGTTGACTTCCTCCATAAGTCAAATTCATATAAACGCATGTGCATTTATTCGTTCAAAACGTATAAAGTTATGCGGTATTTTCAATCGAGTTCGAAATATCTCTTATTTTGGTTAGAAGAGATATATAAAGGAATTGAAAATAGCTTAGTTATTTTTTTTCCTATTCGATAAGAGGGCATATATAAAAGGGCGCTTTTCGGTTCATTCAAGGTTATGGAGTAAATATTTTCTTACCTGATTCGCAAAAGTAGTATTGATGTAAAAATTGAATACCAATACTACATCCACTTGTCATACTTCTTCCTTTATAATTTTTTAAACTTTAATTCAGGAAGTCAATAATTTATCGATATGGATTGCGTGTAAAACATCGGCAGATTATTTAAAAATATGTTCAGAATATTGAAGAAATTCCGTAAAAAGTATTTATACATGCAATGAAAGTTAGTCAAAAGTCAGAAATATATATTTTGAAAGTAAAGATACAATAAACCATAAAAATACTTATAGTTAAATAATTTAAGGACGATATAATGAACCTCGTAAATGATGCAAGGATATTATTTTTATTGTACTGTATGAGAAACGATATAAAGTGCAAATTAATATCTATTTCCTTAGATTAAATATAGCATATTGAGAAATTTAGGTAAATATCTAATGAAAATTTATTCGGTTATAAAGTAGAGCGTCGATTATTATGTTCCAATAGAATGGAAAATAGAGAATCATAATAAGAGGTACACTATCCAACCAATCTTATATTGAATTCCTGGATATATTGACTCAAGCATTACTTCCTACAATTAAGAATCCATAAGGTTCAAATCCAAATTACACTGGGAATACTAGGATTAGAGCGTGTGCGTAAATTCCAAGAACCCCCAGAATAAATTAAATCCTAAAACTCCGTTGATCTAAATTTGCTTCCATCGTTACGTTTACTGTAGATCTTGGTAGAATTAAATTTTGAAAGATACATGAGACGAGAGCATAAAAATATATCCGTATCCATGCAAATATCTTCCTTTGTCGGAGCTCCAAAACTTAAGACCGCAGAGGAAGTTTAATATCCCGTCACATACCGCTCCTATAATATTATTCCCTACACTCCCTGGGTATTTAATATCATATAGTACATCCATGGGAGCATTTCTGAGAATCAAATTCAGAATATGAGAAAATTTCCGACTCTAGAATAATATCCAATAAGGGTTTCCTAAAACACGGTTTAGGTTATTAAATTTCTCACTATTGCATACCAGAGCTCCAACATCTCGATATTTTATTGTAAATGTAAAATGAGATACAAAGCAACTAAAACATCAATGATTAATTAATATGAAACTGGTAGTTTAATCATGCACTACTACTCTTTTATTTTTATAATAAATTCAGGAATTGAAACCTTTAAATCTCAAAACCTAGCATAGTACATTTACAACAAAGCCAAAAATGAAAAATCTAACTTCCAAGATACCCAAATGTAGAGAATAAAGTAATGAATATTATTTATACGGTACCACTATAATAATATTTCGATTTTTGGTGCCGGGTATAACCATCAAGTAAACAACGAAAATATAAACGATATAGTGAAAAAAGGGAGAGGCAGATGTCTTACCCAGCCATTATTTCTCTAAGTAGGGTAGACCGAGGCTAAACGGATCACTTCGCCGTTTAATTCTTATTGCAAAACAAATATTGGGAATATATTCCTTTAAAATTGTGTAAATTACATGCCAACTCCTCATAAAACGAATGAGGTAGGTTATATATGTATTATTGTGAAAACTTTCACAAAAATTGCATTTAACCATCAATCGTCCAATATTCGTTTAGCCCCCATGAAGGGGGTTAAACGGATCATGTTGCGTATATATCAAAAAAGGAATATATGTGAGTATATAATATGAGTTAGTGATAAAAATGAGGGAATTTAATTTATTTATTAAAAAAGTCATTATATTTTAATTAGTATCCCTATCTGGCTCACAAACTGCACGGATGAAGTGACTATTAAACATCTTCTTTTCGCTGCAATTCTCATGACGCCATTCTTCGAACTTGAAGTATTTATTCTTGCTCTTGATAGCCACTCTAATACAGATGACAATTTCGTTTGAGGAATCCATAGAACCAATCTTGGCTAGCCATCTTTGCTTCCTGGTTAAAATTGTGAGCGATTCCCATGCGTTCACAATAATTAGAGGCATTTTCTTTACATTTTTTGGTTTCGGTCTAAATCCTAGTAACAGATATGTAATATTCTAACTACATATTTTTTTTACAGATTCGAGATCCATTACAGTTTTAGTCCCTATGACTTAGGCGCTACAATTAAGAGAAGAAACTCTTCTTTGAAGCGATGTGTAAGGTAGTGTACGGCAGCTTGGAGCAGAGTAATAGCTTTAGATTTTACTTTCTGCACAACCTCTTCCATGGCCATTTCTAACGTATGCCGGGAATAAGAATAATTAATAAATTTTAAAGATAAAAACATAAGTAACATTTAATGTTATGATCCGTTTAGCCCCATTTTTCGTGATCCGTTTAGCCCTGAATAGCAAAATTCAATTACAAAAATTTTAAAAAAATAACTCAATACTTAATGATTGGACACTAATTAGTATATCATTGTTCAACAGCTACTACTTCATTATATTGCAAAAAAATTAGAAATATAACGTACCCTGAGCAGAAAAATCCCTTGATGTTGTTCACAAAAATTACATTGACGAAGAAAACCCGTATACACGGTTCGGCGACTCTTCCCGGAATTGCCACTGACGTGAGCGCAAGACTTCCAGCCGCTTGTTTATGCAGTTAATATACGCACTTATAGATGGCTTTCTCAAAATTAAACCCAGCTATATACGGAAGATATATTCTTGGATTGGAGAAGCGACATACCTTAGCAAGATCCGTTCAGCCCCATGATCTGTTTAGCACCGGTCTACCCTATAGTAGTTATTCTATGTATGTAGTGGTAGTTGTTTTCTTCGTTATTCATCTGATGATGATGCCAGGCATCGAAATCATGTGGTTAATTGTAACACTTGTGACACGAATTAGAATGAAAACTAGTTAAAGGAAACCTTTAATAGATATTATTCGTAAGTTATTCATAATCTTATTCACATATTTTTCCTGTAGCGGGAGGGACCAAGTAATTTATTTTAGGCTTCGATCAAACATATTCCTAAATTCTTACCAGATGAAAGGCTAAAGATTTTGGGACTTCCTACACGGCTCGATAAGGAACTCTGACTTGGTGATTTAATTTCGACATAGGCTACACCGTAGGGTTAACTATTTCTTAACTATAACCTGGACGTAGCAGAATTTTAAATTTTTACCAGTTTTGTATGCTGTATTAATAAAATAATACTGTAAAGTGGGCAATTATAAAAATTATTTAGGTAGTTTGGTATTTTACACCATCTGCCAAACGGCTATGGTGGCTCCAGAGGTATTAATACAAAATGTAAATGTAATTTTTTGCACTATCATTATTGTATTGATATATTCCTCCTGTTTTTTGTTTGTTTTCTGAGTAATCTTTTTAATTTGTATTTCTTTTACATTTACATTAAACCCTGCAATCTACCAGTGGCGCGTGGCAGGGCCTGTAAAACACCAATATCCCTATCTAACCTTGACATCTATTAGCTTCTCTTGCTTTTTGAAGTTTTTTTCAAGATTTCGGCAAGGAATCCTTTCCTGTCTTTAATTTTTCGCGTTCAATTTATTCATGGTAATTTTTCCTTACAGAACTCAAGGTTTTATTGTAATCTATAAATCTTTTTAGAGTGTTTTACGTATCAGTTATATCTCTGCCCCGCGTGTTATCGCTGGGGATGGGCGTAAATTGCGCTTGTATATACTTAAAAAACCGCCCCTTTTCCGAATTTTTCGTCCTAAAAACAGAGGGGACGGGCTCCCGGATACTCATGTGGACAGCGCGTTTGCCTTTGGTGAAAGCGGTCCCGGGTTCGATTCCCGGTGGGAGCCAATATGCGAAATGACCTAAGCTGTTGAAGCACTTTTAACATTACTACTACTACAACAGAGGGTACGGTTATATTCGTGAAATTCTTTTTTCAGGCGAACTTAACATAGACCAAGAGCAGAGAAAGGCGTGTACGTGAAAAATATCATTTTTTATGTATTTATTTATTACGTACATCAGAAAGATGTCACATCTCTTATGTCGATGAGCGCAATGTGCAGTATATATGGTAAACGTCCCCATAGTGTGAAACAGCCCTTACGGTACTTCAGAAGGGGACTTACATTCGCGTACTAGTTTATTCTTTTATTCGAAAGCCCAAAACAAAGGAAGCGTTTATTTCGAGTAAATACGGTGTACTTTGTACGGTATACTTTGCATGTGATGAACGTTAAAATCAGTCAGATTTTACCTTCGTCTATGGGAATTTCCCATGGCAAATAAAAACTATTATTATACTATCCATATTACTATTATAATTTCCCTTCGTTTCGTTAGCAATTTACCAAATTTTCAGAAAATAAAAAATAACTACATTTAGAAAGTACTCAAATATATCAAAAGGTCAAAAAATCTAGAGGCAAGGAATTTGGCTTTCAGTGATACGGGAACCTATTTCAGTCAACTTGCACGACTACTAAACGTGAGCTACACTTAAGTACACGGGAATATTCAATGCGCCAGTGTATCACTATTGACATTCACTCTATTCAGTCGGAAAAGTCGATTCCAAGAGAGAGAATAACCGACGGCCCTGTTCTCCGATGACTAACTCCGCGCAGGACACGATTCTTTTATTCCGCCAATTTTATTTCCGCAAATTTCCGTCGGTCCGCGCTCTTGAGCTGCTCTCACAAAAGCAGCAGACCTCTCGAGCGAGGGCGCTTCAAATGCGGGTCACATGAGGACATTTCTTTTCCGATTTTTCTTCATGGACTCCTGGAGGAGGTATTTTTCCCACTTTCTATGGACGTCGTAAATTCTTCCGGCCGTACTCGCGACTTGTTGCACCCTCGAGAGGGTATGTACCGCTCTTTGCCTCCGGGCCCGAAGCCCCGAGAAGTATTATTTCGCTGCAACTGGGAAAATATATGGGTCAACGCGTCGCGGGGAAGCGTTTTCATTGGCATCTGTTACTGCCACTAAGAAGCGCGATGGTGCTCACAGACTACAAGAAACGCATTCGGAAATAATGGACATTATACGAAAATTACCCATTTCCTCTCTTATATTTCCACAGGCAGTATTTCGTCACATATGAGTTTCTCGCTTTATCATCTTTTTATTTTACGTGTGCGTATGTGTTGGTATATTTCATTATTTATTTAGTAATATTATATATTAAATAATACCACCTTAGTTTATCACTAAGACACTAATCACTTAATCGCTACAAGGCATTATTTCGTTACATATGAGTGACTATTAGATTTTTTTATTTTTTCAATTTCAACTTGTGCTTACGAGTGTTTATTTCATTTTTATTATTAATTTCTTTATTATAAAATAACAACTTAGTTAATCACTAAGGCAGGTGGCGACATTAGCTCACTCATGATTGAACAACTAACACAAACAATTTTTCAAATTTCAACGTATAAATCTATAGAGCATTAGTATTTAAAAACCTCGTCCATTAACTAGAATAGTTCATAAATTACACTAATTCTACCAATTTCACAGTTACGATGAAACAATCTAAAACTACAGCCAACACCATGTACTAATACTCTCACGGAAAAAATTCACAGGCACACCCTTATATGTGCAAAAACAGAATATCAATGCATTACATTGAAAAAAACAATACCCATCTACAACCCATAACTCAAAAAGATCGAGTCAAATAGTTTCAATTGATACAACAACTTGAGATTTTCTTGGAACAGCATTAACACCATTTATCAATATCACTCATCATGTAAGGTATTTCATTGTTCCTAATAAGCTTTTACATCTACTGCTTCTTATTAATTTAGATTTATACATCTTTACATATCTAGTATTCTCTTTCTTTAAAGATACGAAGCAAGATCCAAAATACTTCAAATTAGGAAAAATGAACATTAGCTTCTTATAAATGGCGAGCAAATTCAAGAGAGAAACGGAGATTAAAACTTAACATTCCTGTGCATATTGGAAAGAGATCTTTTTTTAAGGATGAAGCCCGAATGATCGAATATGACAAATATATATAATAAGTTAAACCCCTTTTTTGACACAGTATCATGATGAATAGTTTTTTGTTCTACCCTTGGAACAGAATAGAAGAAAATGCATGTTTCCCTCAGTCACTTTTATCAGTTGCCCCAAGGTACTGTGGTTCAAGTGATACTGAATACTAGCGTTCACCCTGGTTACTCGATGTTGGATGCCATGAAGCGAAATCAAGAGGGTCACTTTGCTGCATTTACGTTAGCTCTTTTCGACTTGTAGCAATCTGGCTTTGTGATGAAAGAGAGGGCAAACTTTACCTCTCGTGTAGCCTAGTATTTCATTCCTTTTAAAATGACTAAAAGGTAGCTAAAGGTGGAGGGGTGAAGATCTAACAAGCCTTCGGGCAGATTCTTTACTGAAAGTCAAAGTAGAATCTAGCATGAACTTCATTATAAAAACAATATTCTACATATATTTATGCAGATTACACAATTTTAAGAGAAAGCTTCCTTATTGTTCGAATCTACTATCGAGTCCTAGACAGGCCAAGGGATATTCTAACATGCCAAACTTTCCTGCATACATAAATTCTTTCTTGCTGTAAATTTAATTCCGCGATTGTATTTTTATCACATCAACTTATCTTTAAATTCTAGAAAAATTTGATAAAGATGGAAAATGACCTATAGAGGCTAAGCATCTAGATTTCTTTGTACGTTGCTCATAACTCTTTGGCAATGAATTCTTTCATTTTTTAACTCATTCTTACACCCGATCGCAACATATTTTCATACGAGACAAAATGTGTTAAATTTACACTTACTACTTTTATTTTTGATTATAAAATAATAATAATTCTAACTTATCCATAATCAGAAAATAGTATTTGCCATGATAGAGACATATGATAAAAGGAGAATTACGGAGACAAAATTTAATGACCCCGAAGTTAACGCACTAATTTCTATGATTTTGCACTCATCTAACAAAAAACCAATCTACAGAATTATTTAGATGCACCATTTCAAAAGTAATTACAATGAGACATAGAAATAAATAACTTTCTTTTAAAACTGGAGACTTAAACTTGAAATTCATCTGTTCCATGAAATCCTTCTTCGTTTTACATACTCCATTATTAGAGATGGATTTTATGACGAAATGGCATAAGAACCGTTTGCTTTTGAAAATTAAAATCACGAGAAGAATTAAATTATCCACAGCAGGAAAACATCCAGAAGGACAAATAAAATGAAAAATTATACAGATTTTCCTCATCGGCTACTAGCTACATCCTTAACCCAAGATTAAGGTCACGAAAGGAGGTAACTTATACTTCTATAATTAGAGAAAAATTGCGCAGGAAAGATTCATTCCCAGTTATTTTAATTCAAATCCAAAAATGAATACCCACAAACTTCAAAATAAATATTGAATTTAAAAGACTTGAGGAGGAAGTATTTTGGGCGAAACATTTCCAACTGCCGTATCTACTGCATATTCAATACATTGTTAATTCCTCGAGTTAGTCTCGAAAACACGTTTTCGAACATCATCTCATAACATCGTCGTATCAATTTTCTCATATTCCCATAAGGTTGAGAGGATTCAAAAGATGTCTGCGGTGCAATGGGGGTTTCTTTAGGCCCGGGTTAAAGTTGAGATTGATTGATTGGACCCTTTATTGGGCCGGGTGGAGCCTTGAGGGTTTTACCCAATATCCAAGAGGAACTCGATATCAGGACCCTTTGGTAACAGGAGAAGAGTTCTCAGGTGTATGCGTGTCAAAATTTTCTCGGAGAAGACTGGCGGTCTCTCTTCACTCTCAGATGTCGAGTGAATAGAATTGAATTCAAGAAGAATTTATCATTATTCTCAATGAACTAAGATTATTTTCCACTTGCAGAGCAAAGGTTCATTCATTATCTCTAATATGTAAATTTTAATTATTTTTAATACCATTACGTTCAAAAAGTACCGTAACATATTTTTTCCCGCGAAAACGCCGAGCAGGAGAAATATAAAATTCTGGTGGTAGTTAGCGCCACATATTGTGGGTACAGCTACCACCATAATTTTACATTTCTCCGTCATTTTCGGGGGAAAGAATAAGTTCGGGAACTTTTTGAAGGTATAATACCGTAGTTGACTACATTGACTACATCCATAAGAAAATATATTATGTTTACAAGACTATTTAGTTAACTATGTACGAACTTATGTACGTATACCGTCTAATATATAGCAACTACACGCTGATCATTTATCTAACTGCAGTTATTTTATAATAAAAATAATCATTACTGTTAAGTATGTATCGTATGAGGGGTAGGATTAGCTATCAATAAGTATAGGATATGGCGTTGGACAAGGATTTATAATGTAAATAAACACACTGAAAGGTAGGTCACCTATATGTGCCAATTAAGTACGTGGAAGACTAAGTTTATACATCTTCTATGCGATTTTCCTATTAGTTTTAAATTCTTTATTAGGAATGGAAGAGATCTTTACTGATTTATCTTTCACTTATACTTTAAAATACTACCAAACTAGCGACATCCTTCAAAATTTTAAATTCATAGTCTATGAGTTTTATTCATTGAAAAAAATTTTGATGGGATAAAAAACGTGCATGGAGGCTGAATTTCATTGAATGTGCGATTTCTACAGGGCTAATATTTCGTCCATGTTTATGGGCTGCATTTCCTAGTACAGCCTCTTACAAGTCTTTGGAATTATATCTGTTTTCCAATCCTACCAATTTGCTGGAACGTAAATATCTGAAAACATGTAAATTTTACTCTACAGGATCATTACGTTATGAGATGTGGGTAGAGCTAGTACGTCTATTTTCCTATTGTATGCAGTTATACTATATTTTATGTACACTCCTGGCCAAAATTAACGCAGCACCTCCCTAGCGATCCTTACGGCTGGTGCTGCGTTAATTTTGGCCAGGACTGTACCTTTAAGTTTGTCTATTTTCATAGTTAACAATTATTGAAATAAAGTATTTCTAATGAACAATCTAATATGGTAAAATTTCATGTAGAAGTTAAATACAAGTATTCCAAACAGCGTTTTCAAGGGTGAGTTTTTGTCACGGTCAAGGTGGAGAAAAATATCAAGATATTTATCCGAGTAGGCAAAGAATGGGGAAAACATATGGGAGATTTAAGATCGAAGGTATCCACGGCGATCGGCTGTTTTCATGGTATCTCTTTCGGGATTCCACCGCGATGAACGTAGCATCAGCTTCAACATGAAGAAGCCTACTGAAACGTAGGCGAAACGTCGTCGCTGCTGCTACGTTCATCGCGGTGGAATCCCGAAAGAGATACCATGGAATATGGGAGATTGCTAGAAATAAGTTTCAGTTGTGTTAGCTCCGGTAATTCTCATATATTTCATAAAGCTCATCAAGTTATTCATAAAGTTTTACTTATATTTCTTTCTTCGCTATTCAGTACGATCAGGTGTATATGATAATATTATAATTTAATTAAAGTATAATATAATCATATAAGTATAATATCATTTATATTGTTTGTAAGTTAAATTTAGTTCCACAATTTTTGACGGGAGAATTCCCTAACATACGAAATAATATCAAAGAGCTTCTTAATGAATGCCATTACTTTGCGGTATTTTAGCGGGATGAGAGACAGGTTGGTGAGCGCGAAATAAGTGAAAGAGGATTCCCATAAATATGGAAAAAACAGGAGGAAAAGAACTCACTTAAGACCCTTGATGAAAGAAGCTGTAATTAAGAAGCAAACTGAGAAACGAGGGAGATAATGGAAGCGTGTTTAATGAAGGGAAATGCCAATTTTAAGAAAGACCGCCTCGTAATTTATGACGAGAAGATTGGAGGGAGAGAAAAATTAAGAGAAACGAGGCGGAGGATGAGAGGCCGGGAAAGATGAAAGACAGAAATCGATTAATGGAGCGGAGATCACAGGAAATTTGTTATCAATTTCACGCACTGGTTCAAAAATGCCGATTAAAGTCACGAGCGGAAGAGCAAAGAGAATCAATTATTCAAGAATAACGTCGACGAGGGAATTTCGCCAATTTTTCCGTGGATGCTTTTCTTTTCCTAAAGTAATTTCCGAACGCAGCGAGTGAAATCGAAATTTAAATTTATTCCCTTTCCGATACAGTGCTTCGGAAAACCAATCATGGGGGCCTGGAGCTTAAATATTTTGTTTTCAGTTCATGATGTGAAAACTAACTTTCGATTCCGCCATGTAGAGAGCGGAACTTATCAAAACACTTATCAAAACATTTGATTCTGAAAAGAAAGAGCAAATTTACAGGCTGCAAAATAAAACTTTGCGATAGTGAGCGATTCCGCTGGTGTAAAAATAAGACTGTGCTCACTTCGCTTCCCATATTCTGAGCAATCACGTTAATTTTGGAAGAATCTTTCAACACCCCAGAACTTATTCTACAGCTAGTATCATTGACGATATTAAATAAAGGAGAATTTATGTTTTCAAGGTATCGCAGAATAAAGAATGAATATCTTATTGCCTGGTTCTTCTCCTGAAAATAGAAACTATATTATGAAAATTTTTCGCGTTGAGATAAACTTATTTTTTATCAAAATCAATAGCAATAGAAGATTAAGTTAGTTAGAAGTTAATTTTTTTAAATATTTTCTACGAATCCTGCTTGATTTATTTGTTCTTGATTCGTTATATATTAAAATAGTTGATATAAAATTATTCATTAAATATGTATTAAAAAATACTACCTATTACTCAATGAATAACCTGAGAAAAAATTAATTTTGAGTGGTGTTAGATATCCATATTTAATTGATAACTGTACATCTTAGATGCAGTACTGAAAGCTAATAACATGCAGCAGAAGGGCTCAGTTCGAGGGATAAAAATTGGCTTTAGCGATATATTTTTGCTGGTGATAACTTCAAAATAAAATATGGAATTGAAATATACTCCTACGAGTGCATTCAGGAAGTTCAAGTTAGATACTCGTGCGATAAAAATACATCGCTTGTTTGTTAAATATTGTCCGAAGGAACATCTGCCTCTAAATGGAATCAATTGTTCGTCAACAGTGACGTACTCGTAAGTTGTAAGTAGGCAAAAGCCAGGTGGTATTGACGTATTATTTTCTGCGCAAACAACTTTCAATATAAGATATAATATATACTTCTTGTATTAATTACAACAATTTATAAATAGAAAATAGTAAATATCTCTAATCTAAATAGGCAATAACAGAAGTAGCAGTCAACAACGGTACAAAATAAAGTTTAAAGGAAAAATTTATGAGTTGTCTATTTATGTTCTCATCTTATAGTTTTTCATTATTTTTAAATACCTTCCTCTTATTACCTATATCTTAATTATAATTACTTGTAATCATTATATTTTATTATATTTATTAACCTTCATAAAAATTTGTAACGGAAAATTGTTTGTCTCCTTAATTTATCTCGGTTAAAGATGCACCAAGGCTTTCCGCTCACTGCAGCAATCCCTTAAAAGGGCCAAATCCTTACTTTCAGACGCCATTCTCGCAGATTAAATTTCGGGGAAACTTATAATACACAGCATCGTATTCGTTTTGGCTATGAATAGCTAGACATAATCGACGCACCCCCTCGAGTCATATATACCCGTGGAGAGGTAGTGCTAAATCTTGTATCCTTTCTCACCTTATCCAGGTCCAGATATACTAGCAAGCATCTCTTTTCAATAAGGCTTATGGTAAAGGATTTCCCTCGCAAGGGAAGGAGATCCTTTTTGGGTCCTTCCGAAGCTTTTTCCCGAGGCCCTGAAGGGACGGATGCAGGCAATCTTTATCGGAATCCCGAGGAGAAAAGCCCCTCTTTGAGAATAACCCGAACAAGGAAAGAGAGCGGGATATGGCGTCGGATGTTTATTTTAATAGGAGGAATGCTATTAAAAAAATTCCCCTCGGAATAAATTGCCCAGTTGCAAATGTGCCGTCGCCTGCCAATGTATTGGGATGGCTGGATAATCTTCCGTTTTAAATCCCGCATGTGGGAAAGTAAGAGTTTTTTTTAAGATGAGATGAATAAGAGGAGGCAATGGGGAGAAGACTCACTGCGGAACTTCGAAAACATGCCAAAACGAGCTATGTAATTACGAGGAGAAAACTAAATAAATATTGTACAAGAAGTGAAAAAGTCGCACGCTTTCCTGTGCTCCATCATTTGTAAATAAATATTGTCTAGCGTAACGTGGTGGAATTCTATATTAAAAACCTTCATGACAAATTAAGAAGAAATAACATGTAACAACTCCACAAACAATGGAATTGGTGCATGTTATTGTATATTTCTTGAATTGGTACATGGAATTTCTTTTGACTTAGTCAAAAAGTGTTTAATAAAAAATATTTTCTGAATCTTATATTTCCAAATATTAATTATTACTGTCTCGTTTATTATGATCTACCTGAGGTATTTAATATTAGAGTACAACGCTAAATTAGTTCTTGTGCAATATTCATATTCGATATAAGGGAGACCGAACTTATTGGTCCATATTAAAGTGAATTAGATCGGCTGATTTTTTTATTTCTAGTTTTATTTTCTATCATAATGGATATTTTAAATAAGGTAGGGATTATTTTTATCTTGGATTTTCAGTATGAGCAGGTGTATATAATAATAGTTTTATGTTCTTTATAAGCTAAATTTAGTTTCGTAATTTTTGACATTTGATATTAGAAGGAATTGTTAAATTCAACAAAGTTTACAACAAAGTAAATTTTACTACCCCACACACAGAGATTTCAATTTCTAGTTTCAGCCAACTAGTTTCTTTCGATAATGTTTGAATTCTACAATAATTCGGCCTCTTCCGTGATCTTTTTTTATATTAGAGTGCAACCCTAAGTTATTTCTTGTGGAAGATTCATACTACATATACAGAAGAACCGAACATTTTAGTACATATTTAAGTGAATTAGTTTGTCTGTCGTCACATTTAAGAAGAAAATACTTATTCATTGTGTTTCTTTACTCCATACTCAAAAATTGAAGGTATTCTCATCTGCATAATAACTTTAACTGTTGACGACATGCTAGCTCCCCTATTTTTTGTTATTTCATCCAGTACCAATTCGAAGTCACGACAGTTTAAAATTTCCACCCACAGGCCTGACGATTCTTTCCTCGACAATTTCTAATTCAGAATAAAGTGTTTCTATGTTGAAATCACATACGTATTGAAGGAGCTAGAAATTACCTGAATTCTAATGGACAAAAATTTTGTAATATATAACAAGATTTATATATGGTATTGCATTATTTCGCAGAGTACTAAAGGATTGTATAGGATTGCATTGAGCAACTAATGTTATATACTACTGAAACTTTTTCACGACTGTTTCTGTTTCAAACATGTGAGATAATATTGATATCTCAATGGTCAAATTGACAGTTGGTAAAGGCGCATTTCAAAATAAATTTAAACGAATAAAAATTGAACGACGCTATTCTTTTTCAGTATGCGAAGCCAATAAGAATGATGCGAGATTGATAGAAGTGGAAATAGATATATATTTGACAGAGCGTGAGCAAATATGAGCATAGGCAGAGAAGGAGTAAAAGATAAATATAAATACGGGAGTAAAGAATGTGAAGCGTATTGCAAAGACGAAATATGAAGTATTCTTATTTGCAGATGCCCTTCGATATAATAAAATAATCCTTATATATAAAGATGGTGTATACTTTTCCACGACTTTATTTCAAAACAACCAGTTTCCTTTACATCGCCAACTACAGATTCATAGAACAATGAAATTCTACATTTCCAAACTTAAGGTCTTTGCCTCAACGCCCTAGAACAGCTAGAGATCATGCGTCATCTCCAATCTCTATCTTTAGTTTAGAAACCGGTTATTCAGAAAAAAAATCGTGGATGTATGTATCATCTTTATACGTATTATGAATTTCAACGACATCACGACCGCCTCTGTAGATTTCAATCAAAATTATCCTTTTTGGATAGAATAAAATAATAAGTGAATGGTATTATATTTTAGAAAGTTCCATATTTAAGGAGCATATTTACTGAGCGAAATTTAACAATAATTTTATCTGAATGAAAGATGTAATCTTTCAGAGTTGCTTAATTCACTAATATTTGTAAATTAATATATGAATTGTCTGCATAAAAAATAGTAATGAAAAAAATAAGAAAATAAAGAACAAAACTCACACAAAAAATATATAAATATAAAGAAAGAAACTAAAAAATTAAAATATGAAAAATTAAACCTGCAGCAATTCCCTTCACCTCTTTTATGATAATTTACATATATATGTATATAACTTGCACATATTTCGATTTAATTGTAAACAATAATTTTCTCAAATCATATCCTTTGTTATTTCTTTTAATTAGGTTTAGTTAGTTTTAAGATATTAACTTTAGGGGTACATTAACACTATTGTTATATCCGTGCCAGTCACATCTTTTTGTAATGGCCAAGTTATGGAATTTTGGAAAACGCCCATTACAACATCAGTTGGTAAATGTACCCAAGCGTCGTCGTAAAATTTATAAATAAACGATTTTAAGAATTAAGTTTTATTTTTAGAATGTGGTACGATGATAACTCGTATATGTACAATTAGATGAAAATCTCCAGGAGTGTTTAGTTTCAAAACGTTACGCGTGTAGCAATTTAAGAGCAGAATTAGACATGGCATTGATATAGTATTCGATGTTTAGTAATGGTCGGGTTTCACAATAGAAAAAAATAACTAATAAAAATACAGAAAAGAATAGAGATTTAGACTATAAGAGTATAGAGACTATTTATAATAAAAGAGAGAAGACCTTCCGAATAGAGTGAGAGGCAGACATAAGCTTCTAAATCGGGATACGCAACAATGGTGCGATCATTGATAAGGAAGAGAGCGGACAAAAGATGACAATGGAAATTCCTTAGCTAAAATTAGAACGGAGAAAGAGGAAAGCGGATAGAATTTGAATTCAGCAGAAAATAAGGAGGTCTGGAAATCTTGCTCGCAAAAGCTTTCCCTAATAAGAAACATTAACGATTTTACGTTAAACTTCATAGTAAGATCACCTCCCTGATCACAGGCGAAAGAATGTAGCTCATACTTCGAAAGTGAAGTAGAGGATTGCCTGATAGTATGATGCAAAGTTGGTACTTGTCCCTGTGGCCGTTAAGGTAGTGGTAAAAACCAGCCAACCCTGAAAAACTTGTATAACAGAATAGGGATGAAAAATAATGCCAATCTACGTTAATTTGTGTAGTATATCTTAGCTTTAACGTGAAAATGGACCATTTTTAAGGTACAAAACTGCATTAAATTAAATATTTTTTCTCTAAAATGTTTTGTTCAGTGGATGCAGTGAATTTTGTTTGACTGAATTTCTTATGAATAAGTTTCACTAAGTATCTTTAGAATTAACTAGTTATTAATTGCATTATAGTCAGGGTATGTCACACGATCGGACGCATGAAGCTTCGGACCAGCTGTTCGGGGGTCCCGGATAGTCATGTGGACAGCGCGTTCGCCTTTGGTGAAAGCGGCCCCGGGTTCGATTCCCGGTGGGAGCAAATGTGCGTAAATAGCACAAATATAGTATAGTTACTCACTAGTAGAACTCTATGAATACCACTATTTATAATGATATTTAGATGATCAGGCTTTTTACTTTCTCCCTATACGTAGTATAGAGTATCTCTGTAAGAATGCAATGTAGGTATATACAATTACATACAAAAGTTGTAGATAATGTATTTTATTACAACTTTTATATGAAACATTTTTCGTAACACTGATTGTTTAGGAGTTATTCTTGAATAATGGTTAACCGGAAGTTGTTGTTTACCCAGAAATGGAAGTTTTTCAAACATATCTCTGTCAGAATGCAATGTACGTATATACAATTATGTACCAAAGTTATAGATAATGTATTTTACTACAACTTTTGTATGAAACATTGTCCTGTAACACTCATTGTTTTGGAATTATTTATATATTACCGGCATAGGCTTCTGTTTTCAATACATACAGAGAAAGTCATGTGTTGGCCAAATCAGATTTTTCTTCCTTATTAAACCGCTGTTTAGTAGTTGTTAGTCAAGTTAAGTAATATATCTAAGAGTAACGCTGGATATATTTTAATGTAAAGAATTATTGCAATGGTGTTACCACCGGACTATAAGTCTATTTTTAACATATGAATCAATCATAATAATACAAAATAAGATATAAAATGGGCTCGGTCAATGACCTCATTCTCTACTCCTCCATGAGAATCTATCAATTTTACGAGTGCGTCGCTCGGAAGAATTCGGCTTAATTTGAATCTCCACCCTCGCTTTGATACCTTTGACATCGATCGCGAATTCGCAGTATTGAATACCACGCACGACGGCTAAAGAAGAAATTACAGGAATGAAGAGGAACGGAAGAGAAACAGTAAAAAGGTTGAGATCAGGCGGAAACGGAGAGGAAGAGGCTGGGCTCGTCGATCCGGAATTAAAACGGAACGATCAACGAAGAAATTTGACCCCGCCCAGGAATTGCGGTGAAGAACAGGCAAAGAGGGGCAACGAGATGGAAAGGAAGGACGAAGGGGGGAGAATATAATGACAATGGGAAGCATGAAAAGGGAAAACGGAGAAAAATGTATCGAACGAATTTGATTCAGCTAAGCTTGAAACGACACGTCGTTTTGATGAGAAGAGAATTAAATCTCGATTTTGTTCGTTGAATGTCCCGTACGAGTGGAGAAGAGAAAGATGTAAATACTTAATTTTATTTACAAAAGAAATGTCTCGCTTATAAATCTAGGAATTGTTTATTCTAGAAGAATAAAAATAAGATTAGAAAGAAATCATGAAAATTCATTCTTAAACTTCTTCGCTCAAAATCGAATAAATGAATTTTGGATGGATAAGGTGATAAGGTCACGTACTATTTCGCAAGAAATAGTTATAAATGCTAATTGGTAGTGAATAAAATAATAGTACAGAACTTAAGCTCAATAAGATTTAATAAACGGAAAGACAATTTGGGAAGAATTTCCATTTAGTTTTTCCTGATACGATCTTGATCCCTCTATCTTCAGTTGAAGGAACCTAAATTCTGTTCTGGAAAATAACTCAGTAAACTGTAGTCTTGTAAACTCAGGATTGACTCTTTGTCCTGAGGATAGCCTTTGCGCCGAAACCGGTTGAAAATAAATTCAACAGCGTGGAAGTTTACTGAATTATTTTTCAATAACCTTATGATGACCTTTTTCAATAACCTTATATGACCTCAGGCCGTCCTTCCGCAAAGTACGGCCTGACATGATAGAATTTACCTGAACCTAAATTCCATATATATAGAGATCAAATAAAAGTTTTTCATATTTAAAACCTCTCCGTCGACGATTAAAGTTCCAATCACTGCGAAAAGAGTGAATACTTAACAAGTTTTCTCTCGTGTTATTTCCCTCTCACTTAAATGTTCGATTTTTAAGATACTAAAGAATGGCGACTCTTGTCCAAAAGAACGTGAATGGCATAATAAATTAAATAAATAATGATTAAATATAGCATTATAAATATTTTTTTCATGCTACCCATATTAATTTGTTAAAAAATCAAAATGCAAAAATTATCGTTTAATATATTATTGAAAAGTTATGCTCTAAATAGAATTATTTCTGAATGGTTTGTGTTTCTCTTCCCTGACGTTATTTACTTTTTATTACATTGCCGTAAGTATATGTATGATATTTAAAAAATTAATACGCCAAAAATCTATTGTAAGTACAGTTGTTTATTTTCAGAGTTTAAATGCATTACAATTAACATATTTCTAAGAATCAATGCAATATCGTGTCAGCATTATTTATAGTTTTTGTAATTAAATTTAATTTTAACTCCGTTAATTTAATTAAGTTTGTGACGGGAGGGTCCACTAGTAAGGATACAATAATAATAATAAACGACTTCCTTGAACGGCGAAATTGAGATTTACAAGTCTCATCTTGCATCTAACACTATTTTATTGAATATTTTAATAAAGAGATTTTAGGGATGGGTCAAAAAAAGGCAAAAAATTTCATCACTAGTCATAAACCAAAGCAAAGGTCAGGATAAGGAGAAAGGAATACGAAGATGGGCGTACAAGATTTGAAACTTGAATTATATAAAAAATGCGACTCAGAGAAAAATGAGGTGGAAGACTAAAGCGAGAAAATATGATAAGAGAAAGATTAGAGATGAGATAAGAAAATAAGAAATAAATTAAATACATAAAAATACATTTATTCGCTAAAATACTAAAAATTTTACGTCAGTTACGTATACCTTCTTTCATTGCAGTTCTTCTCTATTAATTTTCTTTCCATTCCCAAGAAATACTCATCTGCTTTATTTTTTTATTACCCCTAGAGACATTCATTCGTATGGAAGTTTCTTTGGTTGAATTAAGCCATTATTACTTAACATCGAGTGTTATTGAGTATATTTTCAATCTAAATGGACGACTCTACCCTACGCGAAACTTTTGCAGCAAAAAATACAGCAAGGTATTTAAGGGAATAATATAAGATGTTCAACAACAAAAGATGTTTGATGGCTTAAAGGGAATGGTAAGCTATAAGGAAGTGAAGGAGATGACGTTAAATGGGGATTTTAGCATGCATATGAACCTACCGAAAGGTAAAATACTCATCTATATAAGGATACATACAATAAGAAGCATTGGCAATGCCTAAAAAAGGGTGTAGGCTGTTGAGAAAACTTATAAGCGAAGAGATGCACTCGAAACGAGAGAAGGAAAGACTTTTACGTCGAATTAATTATGTGGCTGAAGACCGCAGTATCTTGAAAGCCGGAAATCGAACACAAATAGCTTTAATGAGGAAAATGCGTACACCTACGATGAGGAAGATAATAAACTCACTGAAAGGAATAGAAACAAAGATAATACTGATTACAATTACTTTAAAACTGTTTATTTGTAACTACCCATTTCAGAAACTTTCTGGTGAGTTCTATATATATTAAAACGATATTGTACGTGACGAGTGGTGGCTTTAGTAGCAGTAGTGCCACATTTAATGGAATAAGATACCAAAACATGAGACAGATATGTGTGAAGAATCTGCCCAAAGGCCGGTTGGTACCTCAACCCCTCTAAGATTATCTACCAAGAGTAGAGCGGGAATGAGGGCTACCAGGCAAGGAGACGAGTCACGTAGTTATCCCTGCTTTCCTCATTGAGAGAATTTCCGTTATAAGTGGAACATCTCCGCAAGTAAATTAAGCTCAATGACTCAACAAACATTTTTTCCTGTCATGAGGAGAAAACTTTATCAGTAAAGTGAAAATCATTTGTGAACCAATTCAGTGTACTCATGCATCAGTGGAGTACATGTCATTACAGCCACGAACAAGACTATAAAATAATATATTTTTCTCCACTCTGTACCAAATGAACAATGAAAATCATATCATTCATCAGGATATGGTAGTAGGAATGTTTTTTTAATTTGTATCTCCCAAGTAGCACCACGCTATTTAGGTCAACGTTTAGGTAAGCAAATGTGTAACGCGATATGTTATGGATTTATTGAAAGTTGGATTTAGTCCACTCTCGCCTCACGAGATTTCGTTTCTTTTATCAATTCATAAATTAATTAGAAGTTTAAAATCTCCAATAGACGTCTTTTTCGGCGTTCCTCTTCTCATTCATGGTATTCCGATAAAACAAGAAAGGACACCGCACTTTTTAAGAGCACCCAAAACGTATTTCGAATGCGATACATTCATTGTCAGGAGTGAATAGTATACCTCAATTCTTTAACAACCGTTTTCCAAATTTTTTTGTTTTACAATTCTTAAGTTGTCGAGGAGAGACAAAAAATATTTATCTATACGCTTTCAGTGAGAAGATTTTAACTTTTTTACATATGAATCTGAAGTTAATAATAACAATCCCAAGGAAAATCGGACTTGAGAGGGTTTGAATAAAGAGCTGCTTTAACTAACTAAATAGACTCCCAGTTAGAGGAAGATCTAAGGTTCAATTCCAGGCCCTGTCAAACTTTTTCAAGTCCGTTTCTCTTTGGGATTTTCCCCGGGGTCATGCCTCCATGAGCAAAGTTACCCACACACTTATCCATGAAATATCAACAAATTTAATTGATACGAAGTGAGTGTTAGATCTAAGGTAGGTTTTAGACTTGTCGGTGGAAAATAAAAGGACCGCAGGGTTAGAGAGGATTGCTCCAGAGCATTAGAAAGAAAGGTGGAGCAGTGAAAGTGCAGGGAGAAAATGGAATGATCGGGAATACTTTCCGAAGAGTCGGAGTTCTAAGAAAACGGGTCCTATGGGAATCGTTCCACGGTCAGGAAGGGTTGAGGAGGTGGAGGGATGGGAATGGGAATTCACAGATCTATGGACCTCTTCTAGAAGAACGTGTGAACGATAAAAGAAAGAGAGATTATGGGATCAAGGATAGGATGTGTTGCTAGTGATGTAATGGATGAAAATGGAGAGGATTTCTAAAGTAAAGTCCCACCTCCAGGAGGAGAAAAAAAATCTAAGTGGAAAGTAAATTATGTGTGAATCTGTAATTTTTTCTCCTTTTCCTGAATGGGATGCAGCCAGAATTTGTGTAGATCTGCGTTCACCTTTACTTGATGAAAACCTTTCTGCTCTTCCTCCAAAATAGAGTAGAGTTATAGTATATAGGAGAAGGTTGTGCAGTACGGAATACTTAACTTTCTGAGTTTTTGGAGGTGTAAGGAAAATTAAAATTTTATAGTATAAATAACATTAGTAGAATGTTAACTTTGTCATATGCTTAGTATTGCACATTTAGTATTTTTATATTATTAACGGTATTTTAAAACAGTGTAACCTTCCCCGCTTTGTCCCAGGGGGTACTGTTACAATGATGAAAATATTACGGACTTAAAAAATCAACTTGAAAACCCAAAAAAATATAATAGGTAACTTATGTAGAGCATAAAATACACAAGACCTTCACACGATACACATATGTGGGTGGTCTAATCGCCTTCACTATCTATTATGGCACACGCATTGTTTGCCCACATATTTGCCAACTGGCACATTTTAGTCAGCCAAACACTAAATATTCATAACAGTAAAGGCAGTCGTTTTCTTCATTGTCACTAAATGATTACCCTTTTTTACCCTGTGTACCAGGAAGTATCCCGCTCTGCCCCACTACCTCATTTTTAGGTAAACCAATTCTACCGCGACAGTATTCTAGCCTAATAAACATTGACCATACAGAAAAGAAGACTACGATACATTTAACAGAATGCTAGAAGTAATACTTAAGTATTCCAATGAATTACTACGTACATACATCCGGAATATATGCCCAAAATACAAAGACGATCACTGAAACTTCAACATAGTGTTCTGAAATACAATGTAGCGCGGAATGGTGGAAATTGATTTCAATCCAACGTCTGTTTTTCCATTGGTAATTGCACTAATTGGGCTAATATATGCGGTATCCCGTTTTGCCATTCTACCTCGTTTTGCCCCACCTTCCCCTATAGTACGCAATAACTCCGAAAAATTCAGTAAAAGAAGTTACGTGTTGCATATTACGTATCATATTATGCATCATCAATCAAGAATATAATAATTCTATAGGTACTGTCTGTATACCATGTATTTACTGGATGTTAATCGTGTATATAACTAGTAGGTATATAAGTAAAATTTTCCATCAGGCTCACAGCCTACCAGCAGTTCACTGTTAATAATAATCTGATTAAAGTGCAATTTATTTCATAACGTTTGCCATTTGTAAACTTTTTCCTTAAAAGTATTAATGCGAGTTTAAAAGGTATAAGTTTCTAATATATAAAACTATTACTATTTAATATAATTTCATAGATTTGTGAATTATCGTTGATTTTTATATATTCAGTGTATACATATTGTATTCACCCACTTACAACAATTAATCCTATTCATAATAGATTCTGAGTTTTATAAAGTTCATACTCGAGCCGAGACTTTTCATAAGTATCACAAGAAAAAATATTAAATGTTAATATATTTGGTATATTGATATTTTTTTAAATTTTCAAATTTTCTATTATATAATGTGAGAATCATAGCTATATATTTATAAGGTATAGCACGAAATTATTTTTAATTATTTTATAGACAACTCGGTAAATAAATAAATCAATAAACAAGATTTTAACTTTATTTGTCACGGAAATTGACAAAAATTAAATTTCGTAATGGCAACATACACATTTTATCGTTTCCACTTAGAGCACTAAGTTTTCTCTTTGCTGCAAAAAGCTTATAAATGGATTATCATCTCCGTGGGGATAGATAAATGCTAACTATTCTTCAAAAAACAACACGTAAAATAACGCGACATAAAACGAAAGAAAAGCAAAACGAAACTTACTCGTTTCCGCTCAGTTATAAAAGCGAAGCCCCGAGTCCATTCCGTCATCGAGAGAGATGCTCAATAACCTCTTAGAATATCCCATAATTACAGGAAGTTATTCCGGAGTAAAAAAGATCCATTACTTCTGTTTCGAAAGAGAGTCAGTCTCCCGTTTTAAGGATCGCTCCGAGCTGCACAGGCGAAATCCCCCAAGTTAATTTTCCAACTTCGGAATTACCGCTCCAAAGTGTATCCGCGCACACACAAAAAAGACTTGAGAGACTCAGCGACGGAGGAAGAGATGCGATCGCGGAAAACGGGAAAGAGACTGTTGAGAAATAGAAATAGATTCGAGGTGCAAAGCACCGGATGAATGCAGCGGCGAAGTTTTTAGGATTAATAAAGATGCATTTAAACGTATACATTAAAAATAAATAATAATAATATTATATTAATAAATAATATTTTTAATTCACACCGCGAGAGAGTAGAGGTTTAAAATATCCAATGGCCGTTTTCGTCGGCGTTCCTCTTCTCGTTATTCCGAGGAAAGAAGACAGTAAACCGCACTTTTTGAGAGCACTCAATACGCATTCCTCAGCAGTGAATCTATTGACTCCTGACGAGGAGAAAGAGGATCGCCGACGAAAACGGCCATTGGAGATTTTACACCTTTTTACACTAATGCCTTAAAAGCCGTGTCCCAACTTTCCTTTCTTTTCACCGAGAGGGATAGCAAGCACACAAGTTAAGTAGAAGTGAGCGAAATATTGGCATCCCTGAGGTAATATTATTTATTCATTTATTATTAAAAACTACAAATAGGCACCAGGCTAGGTGGTAGTAATTTCTGCGGGAGGAGGGAAAAATTAAACAATCTGCCTGGTATTCACCCTAATCGGGAAGAGAACCCCTTAAAACCTCCCGAAGGCAGTATGTAATACATATCATTAAAAATTTTACAAAAATATTTCAAAATTGACTACAATATTACAATATTAAAAAAAACAATACTACAACAAAATCACGTAATTCTATAATTTTATTCATGAATACATTTTAGGAAGAGGGACAAGGTTCAAACGCTTCTAAATTGTTCCATTTTATTATTCCCCGATTAATAATTAATTTTACAAGCATCATTATATTTTAGAAAGTTTACATATTTAAGGAAAATCGCTGAGGAAAATTTAACAAGAACTTAATCTGAAAGAAGAAAAGAATTTTCGGTAAGAATTGAGTTTTACTTTTTAATGTGGCACGATGACAACTCTTTGATACATAAATTCATGAAAATCTTTTAAATGGTTTCGAAACGTTGCGCGCGTAGCTATGGAAACAAGATAATTGGACCTGGAATTGATTTAATATTCGATAATTAGTAATTTTCGGGTTGCATACAAGAAAAAAATAACCAACTGATAAAAAAGACGGAAAATAATAGAAATGTATTTGCTATTTAGAATAAGAGAGAGAGAGGACGTTTCAAAAAAGTAAGAGATAGGCTTAAGCTTCCAAATCGGGATATGCAACAAAGGTACGATCATTTATAATGAATAGAATGGAGGAATGATGAAAACGGAGGATATGGATGAATGTGAAAGATAGAAATCGATTAAAGATGCAACCATTGGATGAATACATCGGCGAAGTTTGGAGAATAAACAAAGATCAGTTTAAATCTATACGTTTAGAGTTTATATGCAGCATATACTCTCAATATATTTATGATTTTTTTATCTTTCTTTAACGTTTTATCGTATGTTTTAGTGATATTTATTATTTTCTCATAATTTATTATTGTAATGTTTCCTATTTTTGATTTTATTTTTCGTAATATCAGTATGTGCATTTATATTTTCCATATTATGTATTTCTTTTACACTTTTTAGCATATGCTAAAGGTAGATTTGCGCAGGTTTTCCACACTCCCTTTCTTTGTGGGTGTTTTCCTACAGTGGATCTTTATTCCTAAGAGATCACCTTAGCTTTTTTTAGATCTACTTTTTCAAAAGTTTTCTTCTCTATCTCCATTCACTTACATATTGCTTACGTTCTTAATGTCACTGACAAAAGGTTGGATGGAAAAAGAGACTTTTCAGTCTCAATTTCGCCTTAAAAAAGACCTGGTATATTAACTGCGCTTTTGCGGTGTTTTCACCCTACTTCTTGTATATGTTTTTCTTCGAATTGGAGTTTTTTCCTCCTCATCATTCTGTTGAAAAGATTTTCCTCACAAACCCAAAGCTTTTGGTATTCAATGAAGATTATTTTCATTCTTCGCAAATAAGAGATGAAAATATATAAACACACGTACACTTCCGCAAATTAAAAGAAAACACAAACAATTCAAAAAATTCAAAATTGCAAAAAATCGAAATAACCTTCGTTTAAAACGTACTTCCACTAAGTAAAGCAGGATATTGTCGCGATTATATCTTTTGAGTTGTTCTTTCTTTAATTTTAGTATCCATAACATGATATTCAAATATGTATTTTCAGTTGATGTTACATTTAAGAGAATCTAACTTGGACCTTAATTACTAACCTCCCTTTAATAAAGAGTTCATTCATTCATTTAATTTGGCAAATAGACACCTAATAAGCGTATAAATACTGTCTTTAAGTGATAGAGATTTAGTGTAAAGACCCATTTTCTGCGTAACCAATTCATCGAATCGCTTTGAGCATAATTCATGGGACAAAAACATATTTCTTCCCCATCCTCTTTTTTGTGTATCGTTTGTTCCTTTTTCATTGCTGCATATATATTTCATGCATGAATCTTAGGATGAATCTGGAGTTTTTTCTTCAAATAAATGCTCAGAATTCGTATCCTCTATTGACTTAGACCAGAGGTGCGCCATCCGAGTCAAATTGGTCTTACCTGATATAAATTCAATTCACGTAGTTAAAAATTTCGTTTCCCAAATCCGTGTATTGCTTAAAAATTATACTTTAAATAATCTAGCTTGGTTTACTGACTGATTTAAATTAGTTAAACTTTGAAATTATGCGGATAATCATGTACTAGGCTGTACTTGAGAATTGCATTTTCAAAACGAAATAGTTAATTAGTTAAACGCCGAAATTTTGTGTAGAATGGCTATTTTCATTTTTGAAGTGCAATTCTCGAAGACAACTTCATCGTTTCGTTTACGGCCAAGCACCGATACATAGACACGGCCTTCCGATGACGAATGGTTCACCATTCCTCAAGTAGACTACAAGTGAGGAATCTTCGGCTTTCAATATCAGGACTGGAGACCGATAATGAGAAATTGGGGTAATTCAACCGTCAAAGACGAAATATCGGTGATAGATATTTTTTGTGGCCATTTCATAGTTTATAGTGGAAATTTGATAAAATATAGTTTTCCACAAGTATGATGAACATACCTCGAAACATTTTTGTGGTTTGCTCTAAAATATGGAGAGAATAGGGACACAAGAAAATTGGTACGCTTAGAAATTATTTTTCATTCCATCGCAGCAAATCATTTAAATGTTGTATGTATTTTAAAAATTATTTTACTGATTCATACCATCCTGCAAACGACGTTTTGAATAAAATCATTTTTACTAGTCCTTGATTGTTTTCATGTATGTATGCTCTTTATCTCTTAAAGGGCAATTCATTTAAATGAATAAATCCTGGAATCACAAAAAATGACCATGGTTTTACCGGGTTTTCAGTGAGTGTATTTTTTTAATTCTACCCGCGGTGAAACCCGGAAAATCCATGGAGATTTGTTGTAATCAACGCCGCGGAAGCCATCGACTTAATTATCCTGAAATCAGTCGAATATTTCTTTTGCTAACACACTTTCACTATAAGAAAATAATTGCATTGACTAATTCTTATTGCAAAGTAGGTGCATGCTGATTTTTTTACTTGTCCCAGGTAAGCATGATTAAACTATAGTATAAAGAACTCACTTAGGGGACCTCTTCCCTTTGTCCTGTGGAAGAAATAAAAGCTATTAAACTTGTTGGTAAAATTAACGTTGAATTCATCAATATAAAAAATTAAATTATAATTCTCCTTAGTATGAAGGCCACCTCTATGAATTGTATAATATTTACTAACCTTAACTGCACCAAAAGCAGTTATACTTCATATCTATGGTTAGTTAGTTGACTTCATTTCCATGATAGTCGTCTATTTTGTTTCCAAAATAGAAATTTTTCCCAGAGAAAAGGATGAGGGATGAGAATTTGAAAATTAGATTTTGATCGCAGATCTCAGGCAGAAGAAAGTGAAAAGTGTTCACAACATCAATAACTGAGGAGATTCAAGCCAATTAAGGAAACAGTTCTACTTACTAATTCATACGCAAATTGAAAATTTAAACACCTTCGAGGCTGAAAGTTAATGCGATTACTATATTTTCTAGCTGTAAATAATAAAATAGAATACAAAACAGGAGATAAAGATCGAGGTAGCAAGTAGAAAACCATTTTTCGTGATAATGAGAAAAAAATCGTTCTTTGATGTCTTTGGATTTTCTTAGTAACACCTTTTAAGGTCAAAGTATAAATATATATTCTTAACTGTCAATTAAAACAGATAACTGTCGTATTTGAGTTGAAAATGTTGAGTTTTCCTAGTTACGAGGAGACCAAGCAATAATAATGTAGTAAGCGGGAATACATAAGGGGATAATTTACTTAATAAGGTATTTCTTTATTAAGGCGAGATTGAGACCGAAAATTATCTTCTTCCATAAAACTTTTCGTCAATGATATTATATAAATAAAAGGTTTTGTGTAGGTGATTAGAAATAGAGAGGAAAACTTTAGGAGTGGATGTAAAAAAAACCTGGGGTGATGCCTTTGGAAAAAAAAGATCCACAGTAGGAAAACCTACGCAAACCTACTGATAGTACAAGCTAAAAGACGTAAAAGAAAGCTGTGTATAGCATGGAAATTACAAAAGCAGTACTATAACGAAATAAGAAAAACAATAATAAAATAAAATTAGAAACGGGAAAAACTGCAATAGTAAGCAATAAGGATATTATACGGCGGAAGAAGAAAAACCTTGGGCGAGACAGTAGTAGAATTGCATAAGACGAGAAAGCAAGAAGAATAAACTATGGAAAAAGTTTAAAGGGTCTTCGCGGAGCAAGTACTAAACGCTTTAGTGCGATCGGAGGGACAAGGTGGCATGACGAAGTAAGGAATCGCAGTTCTCCTTCATCGGAATTCAGATTCCACGGACATAAAATGCGGAGAATTCGAGGGGAAGAGAGACGGGGTAGAGGAGGACCTCTCCAGGAAATTTAAAGAGGGAGGCCGGTCAAAGGAAGAAAGAGATTCGAAAACCAGGGGACTGAATCGAAAGGGATCATGGGACAGAAAGCTGCATGGAGCCGGACAGGATTATGAGGAGTACGTAGAAGAGATGAGGAGAGAGATAACGCGTGGGTGGAACCCGGGGAAGAATATTCCAAACACGACTGCTCCCCCGAATGGAGAGCAATAAAAAATAAGAAAAAGATTCCCGGGGAGTAAAAGGCTCTCCGGCGGAATCGTCTCTGCCAAGTGATGAAAGATAAAAAAACTGGGGAAAAAATGATTCCCTAGAATGGTCTTTCTACGTTCGATGGTTCATAAGTACTAGTATTGGTAATATCGGTTCCTGTTGCCATACTCTGATGAATGGAATATTTTTTACTTTTCGTTAGCCACAAGATAGAGAAAAATGCATCTTTCATCTACTTTGTCAAAATTTTGACCATGACTGAGATAGGCTCCCGAACAGCCGTGTGTGCAGCGCGTTCGGCATTGATGAAAGCGGTCCTGGGTTCTATTCCCGGTGGAAGTCCATGTACGAAATGACATAAGCTGTCGAAGCACTTTTAACAATACTGGTTCTACAAAAAATTATATTAATCGGAATATAAATTAAATCGATAATATAATTTGCTTTAAAAAGTACATACGGAAGTTTAATTTGAACGGGTAGTGAATTCATAAAATTCGAGGTGCTCATACAAAAGATATAAGGAATAAGTTGGTGTTTGGAATGGGACAAAAGAGGTGATTGGGGCCATATCTAGCACTAACGGAGTAGATAGAGCTTTGACAAGTCAATAAATGCAAAATATATCGCAGCTTTAAGCCGCGAAACAATATTACAAAAAAGAACATCACCGGACTCAAGATCGTGAATGTTATGGTAAAAAGTGATCAAGGTTTCCGCTTACGAAATGCTAAGAAAAATGTTTCTCGCAGAATAAAAGTACTTCAGTTACACTGACAAGTTCTGCTGGTAGCATTCTGTCTTGGTAAAGAAAGCAATGGCAAACTGTCTCCCTACTTATTAGTAAGCCTTATTCCCCCTTCTAGCTATTAGTAGAAAAGGTTACAGGGTGTGTAGTAACAATCTGCGTTCGAGAAGAATACTTCACCGACATGTACTACGTTTCCGAATATCTAATCGCTGCATAATATATCTATTTAATTATCTACGTACGGGTTCATAAGTGCTAGGTTTCAGAAGAAAATTGTTTTTGTGTCATAATAGCAAATTGAAATACTAGCAAACTGTATTTATTGATAAATGATTGTGTGAGGTACTAACTGATCCTCGTGCTGAATAATGCACAGGCAGTGTAATCTCCACTGCGCTTTTTCCTTCCTCGATTTTGACAAGAAGGTAATTGAAAATGCTTAATTAAAAGCTTTCCGAAACCTTGATTATTTTGGGAGGACGCTAGAGGTCATAATGACTGCATAATATTGCTTGCGCATCCCGACTGGTGGTCATTAGGCCTGCAGTCGTACACTTTTTACCACCGGGATTATACGCTCGTAGCCACATGAGTTCGACATAAATTTTTTGATATCGGGGCACGCACCATATGTGATAAAACCTCGCTGAGTCAATTTCCTGTCATTTGCTGAGAGCTAAAAATAACGAAAATTTTGCACAAATTAATTATCAAATGGCCTGGCGAACCGAGTAGCTCCCAAAAGGGTTTTAATGCAGCGAGTTTAACCTGGTAGCATGGAAATTAATTTATGTTACACACTGGGAATTGGATGTAAAATCAAGCTCGGCGATTAGATTACTCGCATTATTCAATCGCCTGCTACCAGATTTACCTCAACAGGTTCTATTATTTACTTCCCCATTTCCAACGGTGGACTGGGAACATGAAAAACACGGAACTGAAACTCTTCCTTGATGCCTGAATTCAGGAAAACAAAAGGCAAATCAGAATATTTTCGCAGTTTTATTAAATTTTTCATTACCTCCAAAGTGGAACGCAATTCGTTTAACACTGGAATCAATATTAATAAAACAACGAAGGCTTCGCCTAAAAAGTAATTACCAATATTTCGAATGACCTCAAAGTTTCTGTTGACCGTAAAAAAATAACTTTAGGCTGCCATACTATTTTAATGCTTTAGAAAAATTTCCCTTTGAATAAAACTTCTTACAGTTTCTAGTTATGTTTTAAAGTAGATTCACATGCAGCTACACATTCCACTAGATTTTACATTCATTTCTATTTTTTAAGATTTCTCGCAATGTACACGAACTTCATCTCGACTGTGATAAATTTTCAGATATAAAACTCTAATGCTATATAAAAATTCATATCTTTTCTATATCTGAATTATATCTCTATAAAATACTACCATTTTATATTTTCTGTAAAAAAATTAAATATTTTCTCCAGTTTATGATCCGATTTGTCATACGTTATCACTTCTGCAAGGATATTCTTTAGTCTTTAGAGAAACTTATTAATTTCATTTCACAAATCTCTCTTTGTATTCTCTTTCCTCAGCTTCTTCCAAGCACTGCTCAACGACAAATAAACATTTAATGTCTAAGGATCTGCAGAGCGTCTCTAAGCAGAAGTTGTATGCACAGGTTTTGCATAAATCTCTAAGTAAAGCACTCCTAATTCTCCAAACATTTTCCTGTCTGAACTTCTGATGGACTACTCTTTTCTGATAGATCACTAAGAATGACAAAGCCAAGAATTTCGATAAAGCTGGGTAGAAAGGAGTAAATTATTGATTCCCAAAGCTGAGGACTTTTATTCATTATTTTCTGACGATATTAACGCGTTCAGTAAGAGTTGCAACGAATCGTTTGTACAGGAGATCTCAACGTAAGTTAATGTCATCATGGAAGTAATTAACGTTATATTTTGTGAAATTTCTCTTTTATAATTATAACTTCCAGTGAAATCTGGTTTAAAGTCATTCTAAAGTACATCCTAAAGTATATACATATATGTAAATTATTATTATAGTACAAAATGCTAGAAATCTGTAAGAACGGAGGCAGTTTATTCTACATATATATACATGCAAATATACACACAAGTTATAAACATAATTATATACTTACATACATATGTAAATGATCTTAACTTCTTAATGCTTTTTTCTTTTATTTTCTAAAGAATCGAGAGTATGTTGTATCTAAGTAGTATCTAAATTTAAGGATAAAGGATACAGCTACACAACAAGTGAAAATTGATTTCGCTATCGCATCTTATAGCCAATCTTATAGTCCGATGAAAATATTCAATTTCGGTGTGTTTACTAATTCTTTTCTCAATATGTTTGCATGGAGAAACTTACTCTCTAACTATATCTTTCAAGCGTCGAATGATGAAAACAGAATTCTTGTATCTATTAGTAAGCCTTCGAAATGAAGGCAAATCCAACAGTCTGAAAACTGCTATTTCTGTAAGCGCTATAGCAGCCTTAAGGCAAAACTGTTAATCACAGCAAAATGACAATATTATTTCTTTACCTTAATTCACCTCATTACTCATATGTACCTCGGTTCAATACAGCATATGTAACGATAAAAGGAGAGGGAACACCTACTTATTCACCACCATTATTATTCTACTTATCCGTACATATGCCCTGAAATCCATTAAGAAGGCCCCCTCTTCTCAACTCCTTATAATGCCCTTCATATGACACAACAGCCTTTGTTCACCACTCTCTCGATCCCTTACGTCCTGCCATCAATTTCTTTCTTTACCGATCCCTCTCCTCCCAATATGTGATCCATCTGTTTCCTCTGCCTTAATTACACTCTGCACTGAAAACCCTCTTAGTTTCCACCATCCCAAGCAGTTCCGAGTTTATCTTTGAATCAACCCAACTTACTTTTTCCATTCCACCCACATCTCTCCAAGATCGCCGATCTTTTGTCATCTTTTAGTCCTCACGTATAACATCTATACAGCAAAACAATACACATCAAGGATTTTACCATATTTTACAAATAACCTATATCACGGTCTTTCGTAATTCCTTCGCAAAATGGTTTTTGGCTACTGACATTCATCTTCCAATATAATATGCCCCTTTATGTCACCTCACTCATTCCAACAAAGAAAATTATCAAACAAGGGGAATCGATTCATTCATTTGGCGCATATACTACAATATTATTTCACTAGCCATTGAATTACAACTAAACGGAAATTATTTATAACAATAAAAGTTACTTGTTATAAAGAAGGATTTACAAGTACAGATATAATTATTGATTATTAGCGCTAAAATTTTATGGAATTTTTGAATTGAGTATTTTCCAAAGAAAATCCTTTGAACATTTTATAAATTAAAACTTTCCCTTAAAGCATAATTTTATTTGGTATGTTTCGATGTAAATAGCAAACTACCAATTTGAAACTATACTATATATGGTACTTTTCAAAGTTTTGTCGGAAGATGACCTTTGAATTTCCTCATTAAATATCGATAAAAATCCTTGATTCTCAAAACATGTATGATTTAATCTGGGAAAAAGATACCGTTCACTCATAATTGAGAGATAATTTGGAGAACAAATTCATTAGCAACCATATTGAGGAAATTTTGCACTGAATTTCTACAACAATACTGCTAACGCACAGGTTTTACGAGTATGAAACAAAATCATGGCTTATAAAGACGCCTAAAGGTTTGAATAATTTTATACAAAACAGATTTATCAATCAATAAGCATCTAAATGTGAATTTTTGCAAATAATCGCCGGTATTTAAAAAATTCGGTAACGAAATGTAAAAAACAAAGGTAGGAACCAAGGAGAGTTCTTTCGGTATTCTTTAAGGTTCCTGGTGGAATCTGGAAGTGAATTAGATTACGATATTTCCTCCTTTCTCGGTAAGTGTAAAAGGTAGTAAAAGGCTAAGTAAAAACTGAGTCAATCTTTATAGCTACCCAAAAGTACATCCCGACAGGTATTAATGGATTGAATTGGACAACACGAGATGAAAAACCCGCCAAACTAAAGATCGTTCTGCCCTTAGATGTGTCAGGAGATTGTGTCAAAGGCTGACTCAGCAAGCCCGTTCCAATTGCCCGCTTGATGGCAAGATAGGGCGTTTAGAAATACTGGAAAGAAGAGGTATCAATACCTCGTGTGCCTACAGATGGAAGATGCCAGAATATACTTTACTCGCTGGTCATATAGAGTGGCTGTACGATACAAGTCACTTATTCCTGCATCCAAGGATATAAAATATATATAATATAATATAATTTGGATTTATTTTATTTCTTGATCCCAAACTCTAACGATTTAGCTTTACAGATTAATGGCAATAAGGGTGGATATAGGCTTTTGAAATCTCCCGATATGTTTAATCCCTTACTATTCCTTTCACCCCTTTAAATTTTTAAATTAGTTCTTTATCTGGAGCTATAAAATCTTGAATTTAAAGTATTTCTACGGAATATGTATTCTAGGTTCGCCTATGAGTTTGAGGATCAATGTCAAATATCATTTTGCCACATCAAGCAGTATTAATTTAAATAATTGTGGCTTTGAATTAATTAATTGCAGTACATTTTCTTAAGTGTAAGATGGAATCGAATTTCTTAGAGACAAAAAACACTCATAAAATTAAGTTACGTAAGAAATTACTTTCCTAAAGCAATATTAATTATTTTAATTATGTATACAATTGGTTTCCGCCATGCTCACAGATTATGTAAGAATGTAATTAAGTACGTAATTTTTTATTTTTTTCAGAATATCGTTCGAGTAGGATATTTGATTTTTACACGTGCAAGCGTGAGTGGAGCACACAAATTTATTTTCCATGGCCACCGAACTTCGCATCCCCTTCAAGTCCCTCTTTACCCTTCCCTGAGGCAAGTATAGGAATTATGTCACGCGCACGATGGAAAAACCTCACACAGAAGTCCAAGTCCAGAGCGAGGGACCCTCCTTTGTAAGAGTAGTAGGCCAACACGTTAGCTCCAGGCTCGAGTTCGTTGCAGCCCCAACTCGTCAGACATACAAATTCGGGTTCGGCAAATATCGCGCGCGTGAAAGATGAAGTCTGATGCCCTATCAAGTTGTCAGCTCCGATCTGCTTCTCGCACTTCTCAACGAAACGTACGAGATTACCGAGTCCACATCCCGGGAGCGAAAGGAGCGCTCCCTCGTGCAAAACCCTCTTCCTCCCCTCTCGAAAGAGGCCGAGAGTGAAAGCGTCATCCAAGAAAGATGTCACGATTCCGGGACCGATTCGATATTCTCTTTCGGTTGTGAAATTTTGATGACGACGACTTCCATCGGGGAAGACCATTATTTCGTCCTCCCAAACTCCGTCTCAGAGTTATTTCTCCATTAAACTATCGCGGAAAGATGCCTTCGCGATGATTCAATGCGATCCGAGTCCTCCATTATTAATGTCCGACGTGCAAGAAGGAAAATGCGAATTGTACCGCTTCGAGCGTGCAGGATAAATCCCTCCATGTCAGTAACAGGCCAACTTTTATCAAAATGGCATTACGAGGATTCCCATTGAATGGAACACGCTCGATAAAAGTATAGCGGTTGAATTGAAAACATGAGCGACTAAGAAAATCCATGATCGACTAAAAAGAGAGCGACTAAAAGAGTGAGTGACTAAAAAAAGTGAGCCGCTAAGAAAGAGAGCGACTAAAGAAAACGTGAGCGACTACCTCTAACGTCCCCAAAAATAAATCAACGGCTTCCCACCAGTTTCTTTCATTAAAGTAGACAATTGACAAACGTTATTTCTCGGCGAGCGAAAAACTCCCAACTTCGCTTCGTTTAGCACCTTTCATCGCGTAACCTTACTCCTGTTAATTTTCCGAGTTTTTATCACAAGACCCGAGTCTCTAAAATCTCCCAGGAGTCACCGATATCCTTCTTGGCCGTCTTCCAGAATCTTTTTCAATGCTCGCACTGTCCGCGACAGCTTGGCAACTCCCCAAGAAACTATGATCTGTAAGTAATACAAGTAAACGAATTCGTCCCTTCCCGAACGGAAGGAAAAATGTGGCCGGCCCACGATTCACAATCGAACTTTTTCGCGAGTTAATGCGAGTTTTGGTTCATATTTTCCGAATTCCGCAGTCGAGAACGTGAGGTTTCCTTTAATTTATTGTGATTTCTTCGACATTAGCATTTTTATGCGCTCCCTATTCATGCGTAAAGATAAAAGACAAGAAGATGCTCAATTCAGGAAGGAGTAGGTATAAATAATATGGAATAGAATAATACGTTATTAATAAGCTTAATTAATATTTCATTGGAGAGAACTTATTTCATGAGTTCTATTAAGTTCGCTAATAATAAAATAACGCGAATTGATTACATTAATGTACCCCGAAACATTTCATGTACAAATTAAATAATTCCATTTTTAAAAAGGGCTTTAAACAACATTTTCCGGCCTTAAAAATTGATCTGAATTAATTCTTGAATAGCACAAATACTGGGCCACATATGTTCTGTTTACATATAGAGCGTATATTTATTTCTGTATATAAATTGATCGTTTATTGCCTTGTGCATATAAAGGTTAATTAAATTATAATCATAATCTTCACCTAACAATTTGCGGTTCCCAGAAGTGACGCGTAGAAAATCCTGTAAGTTTAAAATAAGAAAATTGTGAATCAATGGTATATTTTATTTAATTTTAAACTTTTCTCCATTGCAATTAACGTCAAATACTGTTAACCGATGCAAGAAATTGAACCCAGGGGAATTCAAGCATATCGCTCTCTCAGGTATCGTTATCCTTAACCTTCTTCTTGGTGCAAGGATATATAATGTCGCATTCATAATTCATTTCAGCCATATTATCGTATTTATCAATGTCACACGAAGAGTTTCCTCTCGCCGTGGTTTTGAAATTTCTCTTTCAATGTTCAGAGGCAACTTATTGATTTAGCTAAGTATTGAGGATGAGTGATAAATAAAAGGTCTATGTATAGAATGATTCTTATTGAATTTAAAACTGACACGAGTAAACATTACTATATCCCCTACTTTTACAACAATAAAAAATCCACTGTAAGAAAATTAATTAAATAAATCCATTTAATCTGTTCTCTATAATCAACAATTAAGACCTTTTTTTAATGTCATTCAATAAATAAGTCCTATTTATGCTGCCGTTGCATAAAAATAAGCTGATTTCTCATTTTTTCTTTTGTTCATTCTCAGTTAAACAGAAAAGGTAAAACGAAGTAAAATGTCACCACAGACCGCAAAGAAGGAAAAAGAAATCAAAAACTGTGTGATTTATAAAGTTGTTTAGAGATTCGGGAAATATCCAACGATAATATCGTGAGAGAGATAATAATCAAAATTTTTGAAATCATCCAAATTTAGTATTTAAAAAACATTACGACCTGTGAGATCCCTCCCATGCTATCTTAAGTTTTTATGTCAGAGTTAGAACTATGGGAAGAAAATACCTCTCAAAATCATCTAGCAGCATCATCTTTTATAGGCTTTTCCTAATACTTTTCACAATGCTTTTAACTTCAGGGGGTTAAATTATTTAAAAGTTTTGACCATTAGCTTGATTGGATAAAAACATTTTGTTGAATATTTATTTTGGAAGAACGAAAAGTACTTTGAAACGTTAAACGCTACGCAACTTCACCAAATCCAAGGAAAACTCTGAGGAAAAAATGAGTTTATTAAACTATTGAATAGTAGTATACAAAACTGCATATTCCAATTCACCAGAGCTCCCTATTAAACTACTCGAAGAAACTCAATTCAATTCAAGGCGATATTGAGACTTAAAAGTTCTTCTTCCACCTCACTTTCCCATATTAAAAATATAAGCAATATGTAGGTGAAAAGAGATAGAAAAGAAGAATTTATAAGGATCGGATAAAATAAAAACCTAAGGTATTTACTTAGGAAAATAGGTATCCTGCAAAAAAACACCCACGGAGGGAAGTGTGAAAAACCCGGGCAAACCTATTCATATTACAACATAAAGATGTAAAGGGGAGCTGTGTATGACATTGAAAAGACAAAAGCAACCAAATGATAAAACACAAAATAAAATCAATAACTGAAAACATTGCAACAATATACTATGAGGAAATAATAAATATCACAAATAAACATAATATAAAACATCAAAACACAGATAGCAGCTTGGGAAATTAAACATACTATATACGACATGTGAGAAAATTCAACAGCCAACTAAAAATGGCAAATTAAGAAATTAAACGAATAAATAAAAATCAACGATGAAGGTAGCCATCTAGGATATATTGTCCAATTAAAATAATTTAATCGAATTTTAATTTTGGGAGTCTAAAAAGTCCTCTTCAATGTTAAAACTCGCACTAAAGTTACAATTTCACACTACCCCAGGAAAACCTAGTGTAAAAACAGAACCTAACTCTTGAAAATTCATAAATATATTTAACTATCGAATGATGATATTCAAACTCTAAAGTCCGATTCGCCTCAATTCCCTTTTAAACTACTTCCAAGTATCCCTAAGCCTCTTAAAAAAGATAGTGGTTCACATTAGCATTTATATAGAGCAAGTTTCCCTTTGTCTCGTTCTCTTCCATTGATTGATTTCCAGAACTTTATTTTCCGTCCCAAATCCACTGAATATTTTTTGCCGCGGCACTATACGCCAGCGTTTTTCGCGTATCACTCTTCCCAATTTCAATTTTTTCGATTCGAGATTTCCGCAGAGTGCATAAAATTTGCGAGAGGAAAAAATTTTCATTCCGATAAAAGTCAACCAACTCCCACTTCCAACTTCATTACTCACGTCGAAGTGAAGTTTCAATATCTCGGATCTCTGTATAAAGACGAAGATTGATCGCAATACCACCTGATTTCTTACCCCAACTTACTGAATACCGCTTTCTTCTACCTTATCAAAACTCTCGTAGGGATCATGTAAGATATTTTTATTATCATGGACTGATACCACATATAATCATTTGCACATTCTTGCTATTCTTTCCTCAAACAGATTAATGGCATAGAAAAACACGGTGGGATCAGAGCATAAAGTATTCTTATTTTTAAAATGAAAGATAAGCTATTTTACCATCATAGAATAAACAAATTCAGCTGTTTCGTTACAAGTAACAAGCGTGCTATATTTAACGTATACGTCATAACTACTCGAACTTATAATATGATAAACACTAATAAATTGAATTTTGTATAGTTTCGTTATTTAATTTGGATCTGAGCGAGCTCAATGATTATTGCAAAGGCTGTTATAGGGGAGAAAAATATCCGATATAATAAAATTAATTTATCTCCCATTTTAGAGGTATTTCTATTGTTATCATGCACCTTGGTAATTATAATTTAAGTTAGCTTTCAATTTAAGAAGCATCAAGATAATCGAGAAAGGAGAAATTGAGAGGCACATTTGAAATAGCTCCTTAACGTACCTATACTAAACAAAATAATGCTGACAAGAAAATAAAATTTAAGAACAAACATTTGCGAAAGTTCTAAACTTAATATACTTTTTCTATGATATCAAGTAACTAACAACCAATATGAAGTCGAATGGCTACGGACTAAATACAAAAAATAAAAGGATAATTTTTGAACTTCTGTAAATCACTATCAGTTTCTTTTAATGGCCTGACCTGAGCTTAAGAGTAGAAAGATAAACACCGAGAACGATTTGCGTGACTAATGAACGTACACCCTGATTTCTAAAACGATCCTGCCTATAAAAAAAACAAATCCTACTTATATTTTTTATACATATGTGGCGTGCTTCATGCATCATATGAGTGTTTCCTTGAGAGTTTCTTTACTTTGGCTCCCGGATAGTCATGTGGACAGCGCGTTCGCCTTTGGTGAAAGCGGTCCCGGGTTCAATTCCCGGTGGGAGCCAATATGCAAAAGTACTTTTTCTCATTAAGTAAGATACAGAAAAAGTTGAATTTGAAGCCATGGGGCTGGTAATTCAATAACGCACAAAACTTAAGAGGGCAAACAGATGTGTGCTGTTTTTTTTCCTTTGGAGTATGATAATAATGTACCGAAAATAACTTGCAACAAGCAGGAATATATTATTGTTGAAAATAATGATACTGAATATTGAAGTTTTTTCTGGTTAATATATTATTATTATTTGACCTTTTATTAGGCGAGGATTGGTCCGAGAGGACCTATCATCCACCTAACCTCGTACGTAAGTTTTACAAATACATTCATATTATAAATTAAATTTTCAGAACTAAAACAGATAAAACTAAAAGGAGTTGTTTTTGGAAAAAAATTCTTTACAACTGAAGGTTGAAAGAGAAAAAACCCATTTTGCAGAAAAACACCCACACAGGAAGGGCGAAACGTTGACTAGTAATAGTAAGAATTTCGACCCTGATTTTATTCATTTACTGAAAGTTTTCTTCAATGTATTCAATGACTATTAAACGTACATATCTGATGAGTTCACGCCTCTGTAAGATATATTATGTATTAATATGTATTATCCGAAGAATTTCTTTCGGTAAGAGATTAGTACGACTGAAGCATCTTTCGTTTCAAAATCAGTGAGAAACCTACTTCCAGCGTGACCTTTGTTGTCGTGAAATTCAAATACCTCAGCTACAATTTTTGATACCCCAAACTTTTTTAAAACCTCCTTTCGCGTACCCGATCTATGAAAGTTCTAAACCGTAAAAATATGAAACGAACAACGCCGGGAGCTTCGGTCTTTACTACGCATTTCCTCGTTCTCCCTTCCGCCCTTCTTCGAGAGAATGGAAGAGGACAAATCATTCTCAGAGCTTAAAACGCCATCAAATTGTCCGTTTCTGCCTCCGGAGCCTGTGTGGTCCAAAGCGAAAGAGGAAAGAAGAGAAAAGAAAGAAAGATGCTTTATCCCTCTCAAATGAAAGGAGAGGAAAGCAAAGGAACATTCTCTGTTCACACATTCCATTTTCTTTGTTGTTTCCCCTTACATATGCTCTTTCCTACCATATTTTCGCTCTTTCTTTTTTCCGCTACTTCCCTATATACTTTATTTTATTATGTATATTGATCCCATCTATTTAAATGTTAACTGACTATTTTAATTGATGTATCTCATTACTTACTGGTAGTGTATTTCTAAATTTCGGTATGTTCTTTTTCTCATCTTTTAGTTATTACTATCAATAGGTTTGCGCAGGTTTTTCACACCCCCAGTATTTGCGGGTTTTTTTCTGTAGTGAATGATTTTTTTCCTAAGAATCTCTTCGGTTTATTACATCCACAATTCTTTTAGTTTTTCGTATACATAGCTCTCTTTAAATCGATTATTCTATAATTATCGGCGATGGGTTGGATGGAAGAATATACTTTTGGTCTTAAGATCGCCCAAATATAGACGATTATTATTTTATATATTTGGGATGAATAATCGGGGTAATCTTCAACTTTCCATAGAAATTCATGTACCGAAAGGTAAGTTTATCATATATTTTTATATTTCAATCTTATTTTGTCGTAAGACTGTAACATATATTCATACTAGCCTTTTTCTAGGTTTTAAGTTATTAGAAATATTACTAAGAATAGATATTTGAGCAAATTATCTTATATGCCCGAACCTTAGAAAAATCCAATTCAAACTAAATCCACAATCTTTGGAAATCATTATGGGAAATACTTCAATATTGAATGATGATCAGTAGTAGTTATAAAAGATTAATTCTTAATAATTTACCATGCCAACTTCTTACGCAAATAAATGATAAAAGGAAGATTATTATTCGATCACTGCATCACTTCCTTTTATTTTCAGCATTTATTTCTGTGTTCATTTTATGCAATATTTTTACAAGGTTCTCCTTAAAATATTCATTTATTTTTAATTTTCAATAAACAACATATTATTTTCAATGAATGTATGAATTGAAATTTATACATGTTTCTCTTTTACAAATTGTTAACTCTACAAAAAATATATCACAGAGAGCATTTTGTTCAAATTTGAAGTAGATGAGTATCAAAAAATCAACATTATTGTGACTTGGGAGGGTCTATGGAAAATAAAAATAACACCAAGGCTTCTACGGATAAAAATGTTTGGCAGACTTTAATTTCTCCAGATTCATCTTTCCTTAATCAAATTCAGCCTTCCTCGTTCCTTTCTACAATCAATCGACATTTACCTCACCGTATAAATCTTTCGGAATAGGTTTGATTTTCATGCGAGAAATCTGAAGGGGATATTATCGACGGCATAGACTCGGGAGCTAAAACATCATCAGAAATGAAAGGAGAAGACTTGAGGTTCAAATGAATAAAGTTCGGGAAAATGAGCAGGAAAAGAAAAAATCGATAGGTAAAGCTTGAGACAAAATATCTAGGTTATACCGAGAAGTTTATCGAAGGATATGCAAATTTTTCTTCCTTCGATAGCGAGATAACTATTCCGCAGACTTGCGAATTTTTGACGTTCGGAATAATGACCGCCCGTCGGATGCGGGAGATATAACTTTTTTGGTAAGTAGAGAATTTTTCTCCCTTTGGTATTTCTATCGGAGCAATTCGTAGTTGAAAAGTGTCGTTTACGAGGAATAAAAACGTTGAATATGCGGATTTCGACATTTCTAGCGGAAATCGAAAATGCCATATATCTCAATTATCTTATTATCAAGAAAAATATGTTTGAAATCGGAGATATCCCGAGTTTTAATCAGCGATATCTTTCTATAGATGTCCACTTTATCTGTTAATCCTCTTATTAAATTAAATGGGAGATAAAATGCACCAATTATTTTGTACTTAAGGTTCTAGGCTGAGAAACGAAAAACTCTAGGAATCAATTCACTGAAATCTATAAATTATTTTGAACTTATTTACTCGAAAAAAATATACTATGTTAAGTGGAAAAGTTTTCCCATGTTCTAACAATTAGTTTCCAATAAAACTGTAAAAGCAAAACTTGGTTGAAGTTGTTTGTCAAGTCATGCACTGATGTAATGTAACGTGATTTATATAAAATGAGATAAGATTCAATATTATCATGCACTGCTGGCAAGAATTAGAAAGAATTTGGTATTAAAATGTTTTCTGAGCGGACCTTGCGTGGATGCCACAATTTTGCACCTTGATAAGACAATATGATAAATATGATATAAGACATAAGACTATATGATAAATAAATTCTGCGAATTAAATCAAAGACATAAAAATATCCATTCTTAGGGGATCCAAGATTAGCCATCTTATTCATTTTGATACGTAGATTTGTGTTGTGTTTGCTACATAAAAATATAATGACAGCAATAATAATAATTTCTTAAAGTGGTAAAACATGGCAAAGTATAGACAGATCTGTTTTTAAATTTGTTGATGAAAGGATAGATGTAAGAAGAAAATTATGAGTCTCAACCTCGGCCTAATAAAACGCTTTATTATTGTAATTATTCAATTTGAAATGCTCATGACGAAGAGGTATTTTAGTAGAAGATAAAAGTCGATTTGATGAAGTGAGAAATATCAAAAAAAAAGTAGCTACTTCAGCAACTTCATCCGCGATATTTAATTATAGACGGATACTGTAGATTGCTTTCGATTCCTTTCACATGGTCGATTTTTTGGGCGCTCTCCCCTTGAAAATCGCGTAGAAGATCCCCAGGCATTCATAATTTGGATAGCATCGGCTACAAAATTCGTCGGTTGATAAAAAAATGGGGTAGAAAAAGAGAGATGGATGGCAGAGATATCTCTTTCTGGGAGGAACGAAGAGAGAGGCTTGGGTTAAGGTTTTGATGGCGGAGAAACGTCCTTTTTCTTCTGCTTCACGCACAATGTGGACGACCATTTTGGAGGGACCATTGCGGTCTGGTGATAATGAAGGGGGGAGGCAACAATGGAGCGAAAAATAAGAGATGTGAGCGAGGAAGGAGAGCGTAAAGGAGGAATGGACTCGAACGCACAGGAAACCGTAAAGAGGAAAGAAGAAATTGAGGGAAAAAGGAAAATGCCGGGAATGATTTCTCCATCCTTTTCTGGAGACTGCCAGTAACGTATTACTTTCAAAAACTGGAAGTATATGTCATAACTTTTAATTATTAAAAGATCTCTGAAATAAAATAAGATAATGTAGGATAAATTAATTAAAATCAGGAAACGGCAACGAAGATTACAAGCAAATGTAGAAATTTAAGAGTGATACCTATTAAAAGCTCTCTGAAGATAGAAATACGAAAAGATAATGTAGGATAAATTTATTAAACATAGGAAATGGGAATGAAGATTACAAAAAAATTTAGAAATTTAAATGTGGCACCTAGTAAAAGATCTCTGAAGATTAATTAAAGTCAAGAAATGGCAATACAATAAATTTCTAAACCCTTCAAATCTGAATTTTTTCTATGTAGAAAAAAATATTTTTGAATTTAAATTGAATTTTGAAGTTTCCGTTATTCAATAAGCAATAAAATCTTATTATGAGACTCTTTTTATACAGGATTGAATTCATATTATAATAAAAGAAGCAAAACCGTAAAAAAATTTAATTAATATTTTGCACGCCTGGTCTAAAAGGGTTAAATGACAATCGCTGATAACACAGGTGAAAGAAGCCTGTTGAATTTCAGATGGCTTGAACTTAAATAAATTTATTTATTAATTATTTATAATTATTTATAATTACATTTTATTATTATAATATCAATTTTATTTAATAATTAATTTAAATAAACAACGTCATTATTTCTAGAGCTATAGAGCCTTGAAAGTCTCTTCTTTCATGCAACCTGTTGCCAGTTTTAACAATAAGTAAAGGTTGTTAAAGTTAATTCTGAATGAAAAGAATTCGGATGTGAACCGAAATGTGGCATAGAAAGAATAATAGCCAGCCAGCCAAATAAAAGAATACACAGTCAGAAACCACCCACAAAGAAAGAGGATGTGAAGAAACCTTTTGGAGTAGAAATTTTTCACAAACACCATACTTTGAAATAGCGCGTCATTGTTCCTAAAACTTTCACAGAAATACTGAATACTTAAAGAGATCTGATTAAAAATTATAGACATTTTTACTATCAAAGTATTTCAAGAATCAACCACACTGTAGATTATTATTCTAAGATGCATTTTCAATGCACTTCACAAAAGATTAAGTTTCTGAGGTATCTTCATAAAAATCTAATACGTCCTCCTTCCGGATAAAGGAATGCCTTTCAAGTAGGTCTTGCAAACTTTTCTAGCGAAAACCCAGTTAAAATGAAATAACCCTTCTGAAAAACCTAAATACCTGTGTTAAGAATCTTAGTAAATTATACCATACCAAAGGAATATTGTGATACTTGAATTCATATTTTTTTGCTTAACTTTAACTGTAGAGACTCCTCACATTCACCAGTTTAACATCTATAACTGGTGCGCCGGTTTATATTACTAATAAGGCTTGTAGGGCTTTTTTTTTAAAGGTTATGAATTTAACGAGGATTTAAAAGATCCGAGATAATCCATGTCTACAAAATTGCTCTTAAAGGTTAAGATACGTTTCCAGAATGGGTAGAGATAAATATTTATGTAAGGCGAGGAAGAAGTAAAGGCAAAGAAAGGATTACAGTGGCTCAACAAAAATGGGCCATAGGATATATATCTGGATATGAAGATTGATGAGAGCTGCTCGAGATGAAAGAAAGAACCGCTCCGAAGAAGGAAAGAAACTCAGCAGTAAATAATAGACGAAGATAAAGCTCAGGATCTCGGAGAGGGTATTACGAGAGAACGAGAAAGAAAAGCATCATAGAGAGATCGCTAAAACCAGAGATGGTAAATAACTGAGGTGCTTTGAGGGCTTGCCTAGGCATTTGTTGTAATATCATCTTATTAAATTACAAAAATGTTTCATAAAAAGGATAAATCTTAACAATAATAAAGATAAATTAATCAAAAACATAAATTTCCAAATTACATGTGATAAAATAAAATACATTTTTAATTAAATAAAGAAACACACTTGGTAATTTACACACAATATTATTTTTACTACTGGTATCAGCGCAAGGCCATCTTCAGGCCCATGCCCACCACCTGAAGATGGCCTAGTGCTGAAACCGGTAGTCAGATTAATATTGTGTGGACTTTCCCAAGTATGTTTCTTTATTTCACTATGCCGTTTCACGAAGTAAGGTATTCGATTGAAATGATTGATTATATACATTTTTAATAATTAATTTATAAAATATCTTCAAAACTTGCACCGATTCAGCATCAATGACATAGCAATATGTTAACTGAATGTATTTCCGAGAGATAACAACAGATTGATTGACGCGAGATTGTGACTAAAAGGCTAACCATCTAACCCATCGTCACACAATAATCAATCTTGAAGAGATATTACGAGAAAAAATGAAAAGAATTGTGTATGTAAAAAAACCTAAGAAAATCTTAGGAAAATATATGTACCCACTGCAGGAAAACAGCCACCAAGAAAGGGGGTGTAAAAAACCTGCGCAAACCTACCGATATTAATAACTAAAAGATGGTAAGAAACATAATTAAATTTTATAAATAAAATATCAATAGGTACATATATGAGATACATCAATCAGAATCGTAACGTTGGATTTAAATGCGTGTTTCCCATTATATTAACCGTTGCTACCCCTTATTTTTTAAGAAAATGAAAATAAAATAAATTTGACTAATGAATACCGTTGAAATTGCCGCGACAAGACGTCGGAAAACGAGGAACGGACGTATAAAGCCTCAAAACCACGTGCAGAGAAAGAAAGGGAGTGAGAGGGATATAGAAACGGGGTTCTTTAATGCTTTCTATCCCCTCAGCAATTTCGTGGATCATCTGAAGCGCAATATAGAACTTTTTATCACCTCCTGTACCCTCGAAGGACAGTGTCTTCACTTTCTTCTTTTGTTCAGCTGCCTCTAGATCGCTCGCCTTTCTGGCTTGCCCTTAACTTCCCGGAAACACAATATTTTCTTGCTCGCCTCCGCACAAGCTGTCCTAGGCGACAAAGTCATACCGATCTCGGTGCAATCTTCTTCCGACAGCCGTACACGGAGGAAAAACGAAAGAGTTTCGTTCCTTATCTCGGCGAGTTTGATCGCAACTTACAGCGCCCATTCGCTAGCGTTTTTCGGTGACGCAAGACAGAAAAATAAACCTTGGCGTGAAGAGTATGTAAGTTTCATCGGTCTCAATGAGTTGAGGATTTCTGATTTTATTTTGAAAATAAACTACTTTTTTTTAAACATTACCGCTGTAAATTCTATCTACAGCGAAATGAAAAAAATATAGCTGACTACCTTTTTCTGACGGACCCGGTCGTCGATTTCTCGATACATCGATTATTTCTCGATACATGCATGAATGCACTATAAATAATATTAACCGTTACTGTTTCTAATTTTTTTAGATAATGTAAAGGGGATAAATTTGACTGCTGAATATTATTGAAAATTAAAAATATTAACCGTATTTATAATAAATTTCACCAGGAATGCTCTGAAATTGTTAAAATCTTAGATAAAACCTTAGACATACCGCAGTGTTTCCATCTAATTTTGTAATCATATTGTGATTTCTACCTACATGACCATATTTTTAAGCGAACCACTGACGTTAAATTGAACCTAAGCGAGGGTATTATTATGGTTCAATATGATCGAAGTAAATTAAAGTAACTGATAAATAATTCTTTCGTAAAAAAATTAAAATTAAATTAACCGGGGATTATGAAGTAAAAACGTCAACAATACTTCCTGTTACTATTGAGAACATAATAATGAATACTATCAATCATAATGCTGTATTGAATCTACGAATAAATGTTCTACTAAAATTTAATAAATTAATGGGTCCCTCTATTTTTATCAATAAATGAAAAGTATAGAAACAGTTCAAATGTATTTTCTCCTAAAAAAACGTTAATTCTGGAAGACAAAGAATTCGCAGGAAGAACAGCTTCAAAAAACTTTTCATAATCATTCTACTTACAATGTGGAACAATATTATGAATTATAGTAACACCACTTATATTATTTAAGTAATTAATACAAAGCAATTAAAATGTGATAAAACGGTCACAAATCATGGTAGATTTATAATTGAAATGAATCAGCTGACTGAGAGAAAACTTTCGAAACAACAAATATTAAAGGGTATATGGGGCATTGTCAACCGTTCTGCAACGATAAATTAAATAATCGGCTTACATTATTTAAAAGTGTTAGAGGAAAATGAATTCGGCATTAATTCTTCAAACTTCAGGAATTAAAGGATTTAATTTCGGATTTTGAATCTACGTTAGCGTTATTGATGTGACCTAACCAAAAGCGGTTATTGAAAAGACATTACTTAAGAGATCTTAGAAAACTGACGTTAAATAAAATCCATCCAATTAATTTTATTTAATAAATATCCCTTAATTAGTTATTGCTATCTCTAATCATAAATTTAATCATTAAAAATGTATTGGTGAGAGTTCACCATGATGTAATAATGATCAACCGTTGAGGTAGAAACAGCTTAATAATTTGAAAACTTAAGATCGATTAGTTGTATGCCCAAGCTAGATTAACAAGAGTTATAAGGATTATTAAAAGAAACAAACTGTCTTACAACAGACTGAATGCACTATTGCCTCTAAGCATTCACTAACGATAAATAAAGAGAGATTTAAAAAATATTATGAATTAGCTCTTTAAAAAAATTATAAATTTACGAATTACTAAGGAGCATATCCTAAGCACTATCAATTTAGCAAGAACTAACGTAATATCATTATATTTATTAAAAGATATATCCAGCATCAATATTGTACCCAGATAAGCAGGAATGACAGAATTTAGATTCAGGTTTTTAATCATTGTTTACACTGTGACTGTTATTGCAAGTACATGAAGGATATGTTAGAAATTTGACTTGCATGTAATAATTCACTTTCATTCAGTTCAATAAATATATTCCTAATCGTCAATTGGCATCTCAAATCACGAGTAAGACAATTTACAATCTCTTAATTAACGTTCACCATATAAAAATCATTTATTATTGGCCGTTATGAGAGATACCGTTTAATGATCTGAAAACTCAAGATCAATTAGTTGTGAGCTCGAGAAAAAAGTTACAAAGTTTCCTGTACGAATTGAATCATCTTACAATGAGCTGAATGAACCTCTAAGAAAATATCTACCATAAATAATTGCGTAAACAAGGAAAGTAATCCATTAATAGAGCTAAACATAAATCACGAAATAAGACGTTTCCTACCTTGGTCCGCTACTTAATCAACCTCCTCCATCTCGAAATGTACTCAGTACAGCATCCTCTTCTGATCACCAATATATCATTTTTCACATTTCCATTTTCACTTTCTTTCGCTATACGCAAAATAAAATGTAAATTAACAAATATCTTACGATAATATGTAAGTATTGCCAACAAATTTAAGCTACCTTAATACTTATATGAAAATAAATTCGGTCACAGCTGTCGAATATCCTCGTACACACGTCCTACCTTTCACGCTGCAAAATTAAAACTGACTCTCAGACAATTAACGGAAAGTTTAAACGAAGTTACTGCGATTTAATTAGCTGGTTACGTACAATTGTTCAAAATAAAGACTGTAAAAAATGTGCTCTAACCTTAGTAATAAAATTAATGATCAAGTTTACCTTCGCCTTATAAATTTAAAATAATTAAAAAGTTTTAAGAGCACGCTTTATGCAAATTGATCTAAAAAAAGCATTCATGTTCGAACAAGCATTGTTATAATGGTGCTATCTTGGGTTTTTTATATCATTATGGATGAAAGCGATCGTAATTAACCTTAATAATATTTATTTTCCTTACTGGTTTGGACAATTAGCAGTAAGTACTTTGTCTCTAATCCATTTTTTCAAATTTGATAACTTTGTAAAGTTTTGTATGTTTAAAATACTTAATCTAAATTTTCTATATGGCATGATTAAATTAATCTTTAACGTTGTAAGCATTTTTATGGCATACATGATATAATACTATTTGCTTGTCGAGAAATCTGTCGGTGAAATTATTACATGTTACTAATAATAAGTAAGGAAATAGTTATGAAATATAAATTAACCTTCGAACACAGTTGGAAGATATTTAATTAAATAATAGAAAACTGTCCTTTGTAATATTAATCAAGGAAACTACAAGCAAAGAATAACTTTAGTTGTACAAGCTAAATACCTATGACCTTGCTCTAAGAAACTGTGATTAATAATACAAATAATAATAATAATAATAATTAATAATGATCTATGAATTAAGTTTCTTCACTTATGTAGCAATTACTTGCGAAATCTTGTTTATTTATTATTGAAAGGAAAAATCATTGGTAAGTTTTAATAACGTATAACGCTTTCGTCGAGTCTATTGATTAAAAAGTACAAAAAATCATCTACTGGTGCAAATACACTCGCATCTTGCATACCACATATCATCGAATTGAAGTAAGTGGATGAACACCAAACGATGACTTATTTATTTTACGTTTTATTATTTCACAAAAACATTGGATGGAAAGTACTAAATTATAGATTAAGAATGATTGTTGATATCTAATGTATTATATTTATATTCAATCCACTCCGATAAGTCTACGCTATTATTACTTGCTCTCCTTATACAGTGCTAAATTAATTTCCTGCTTACACAATCACGGGGGGCGTACCAAATGCATTATTCTCCAAAGTTTAGAAGAAGGATTTGCTCACCTGGTCATAGAAGAATCCACTTCATAGACGAATAAAACGCACAGTTCCTCAGCAAAACGGTAAAAGCAGGAAATCTCATGAGAACAGTTGGTCACTAGCGATCACAAAGAAGAAGAAGGATACATATATCCTCAAAGTTTACTTATTCACTCACCGGCCAATGTTTCAATAGCTGGTTCCACAAATTTCACGTTTTCTGATAGAAACTGCTAGTTGCACATAAAGGCAAATCACTCACAAGTCACTTAATCCAAGAAGTTTGGGGGTAAAATGTAATTTCATCGAATCACTGAAGTGGATTGATTCTCTTTTCAATTATTTCTGTCCGTACAGAATTCATCCCGAAGTCCGGTCTTTACCTCATGCCCTCGAAAGTAACTACCAAGAGCTAATAGGAGAGAATGAGGCATACTATACAGGATGAGGAGATTGTGGTAGTTTGACTTGCTTTCCTCGCCAAGCCACCAGTCCACTTAAGAGAAGCACAAAGACTCTTAGAGTAGCACTTTTCATAGTATTCCGTACGAAAGGACTTTAATCAGTGCAATCGTTTACTCATATCTCAGTAGCCTTCACGTCATCACAACCATAGTCAAGACAGTGTCAAAGTAAATGCTGGATTAATTTATCTCTATCCTTCACCAAATAACAAATGAAAATCATTTCATTCGACCAAATATGGTAGCAGGAGCACTTTTCAACTCTAATCACACTTTATAACACCACACTTCAGTAGCACCACACTTCAGTAGCACCACACTTCAGTAGCACCACACTTCAGTAGCACCACACTTCAGTAGCACCACACTTCAGTAGCACCACTCCGTTTAACACAAAATAAACCTAAGCAAATGTGTGACGGCATGCGTTGTGGATTTGTTGAAAATTGGGCTTAGTCCACTCTCAACATTCTCACTGCAATTTCCTTCGGCGAAATAAGCCGAGTCGTGTGCAGAGGCTAATTGACGTCACTTCTAAATCAGCTGATGCGAAGGCCTTGCGTTCAGAGGCGAACGTTTTCGCAGATTTCTATCTTTCCTAACCATTCCGAAATTCTCGGAACTCAAACTAAAATTTCGATGCCTCCTGCGAGTATTGCGAAATTTGCGGGGCACTTGTTTTGGAAACGTAACCTTCACGACGAACTCTCCGCCTGTAATTAGAAAGAGGTGAGTCAATTGAGCCGAAGATAAGACTAGTAAACACCCATTAATTACATGCATTTTATAATACGCGTGTCCATTGGAACAAGTTTTTGTTTTATGTTATTATGCATATTGCTATCATTTATTTATGTAACAACTGATTCTTATTTACGTATCGCATGCATTTACTTACTGATAGTCTACTTATATATTTTGTTATGTTCTTTTTTCTCATCTTTTAGTTATTACTATCAGTAGGTTTGTGCAAGTTTTTTACGCCCCTCTTTGTGTTTTCCTACTGTAGAAAATTTTATTTACTAAGAATCTCTTAGATTTTTATTACGTCCTCAATTCTTCTATTTTTTTCTCATATTGTTCTCTTTAATTTAATTATGTTGTAGTTAATGACAATGGGTTGGATAGAAGAAGAGTCTTTTAGTCTCAATCTTGCCCAAATAAATACTATTGTTATTAATATTAGTATACATACATAAATATGTAAATAATCCAGTTATCAAAATTGTTCTCATGAAACTAAAGTACAAGATATAACTATTTACAAACAGATTTAATTTGTGTTATTTCAGCATAGACTATTCTATGTGCTTCGAATCTAAATGACATCCTTTTTGAAACAACACAAGGAGTTTTTAAGCAAATGAAGAGCCTGAATGGATATATGGAGCTGGTGGGTCGAATGATACTGTTTATATCTTCTGCAAATGTACTCTCCTTAAATTTATCAAGCAGTCACAGCCTAGCTTCTAATCTACTTTCTCTCGAAAATTTCCAACCTGAATCTTATAGCATTTTTGTACTTTTCTTGCTTGATTTCATTCTTTCGATGATATTTAAATTGTAAGAGCATTTTTGTAACGATTACTTTTTTATCGTAGCAGAAGCATTCTGTGCTATTTTAGCGTAGCAGTGTATAGTATGAAATTTTTAATGTAAAATAATATTGCAGTTATGTTGCTATCGGACTATTTGTCCATCTTTAACATATTAGAAAATTCTATCAGAAATTTATGAATGCTTGAGTCATTAAATGCACTCATAAGTGAATGCAGCGAATACCTGCTTTGATAAGACGGTACAGATCTTGTTAATCACTTTAGAAATTAAATAATAATTCGTTTAATTCGTTGAGGTTTAAAAAATAATATTATTAATAACTTAAGTGAGAAAAATAAACTTCCGAGTCCCAATGAGCATAAACTGGCTCCATCTGAACAAATGGTTCGCTATTTAATTGAACAAAATTTTTCAAATTTATTTTAACCGTAGAAAGAAATTGAGTCCATAGATGTTTTAAGGCAGACAGATAAACATAATAATAGTAACATTTAATATTAATAATGTGCAATTCAGTGAAGGCAAACAAGACTGGACGGGTAGATTTCGTTTGGCAGCTATACCGTGGTAAATACTGCCCTTCCTGATTTACGGAAGTTAGAAAAAGAGTATGTCTACCGTTCGCTTCCCTTAACATGGCGTGTAGATGTTAGAGGAAGCTGTCACACGACCCTTTCACCCTTCGGCCTTCATGTCCCTCCGAGCAATCCCTCATCTCCAAATACCTCTGCCGCCGCTGCCAGGGTTCCAGGGGATCGAAAACTTTCTCAGGGCTTACCCTCGCCTAATTCCATCTCTCCCCTGATGAGTAAATGTTTCTATAAACTGATATTTCCTCTTTAAAGGTTCGTTGCCACGGGGATAGACGCAGCCGATGGCAGGAAAATATATATTTTGCATGAAAGGAAGGGAATGAGAATGCTCGAAACAAAATAAACGGTGCGTGAGTTTGAATTGAAAATGTTGGAGGGTGATGTGAATTGAATGGAGGAGGAGAAGATGAGTGTTTTCATTTCAGTCTATCAAAGATTATTTATAGCTCAAAACTGACGTTTCTGAAGACAGCTAAATCAGTAAAAAATACATTGTTTCTAGTCGATTCGAAATACTGGGATACCTTCCCAAAGTAAGTCCGTAAATCTGTAAGTCGAAAATTTTTCCAATAAAATTCAAAACGACTCTCACTCACAGTCGAAATCTATCATTTTATTTTAATAGTGAGGGAGGGAAAAATGGGCAGAATCCATTTTGATTGAGTCATTTTCGAATATTTTTCTCGCTTGTGAATGAACTAGTGTCTAACAGAACATAAATAATAAGTCTTTGTTCGAGCAGGAGTGAATCTAAATTTTTCCATTAGTAGTAGCCCATTCCCATATATTATACAGTATTTTATCCCTTTTTTATTATTTATTTAATCAATTATTTTTTTAATTATTTTTAAAGTGATAGTATGAGAAAACAATGAAAAGAATTGTGAATATTAAAAGCAAAGGGATTCATAAGGAAAAAATAGCCACTGCAGGAAAACATCTACGAAGAAGGGGTGCAAAAACCTTGCAGAAACCTACCGATAGCTAAGCTAAAAGATGAGGGGAATGCCACAAAAAATACACGTATGCAGTGCATCTACATTCATAGCAAGGTTTATATTTCAATGAGTATAGTCAATATACACGAAAAACATTTAGGAACAAGTACATAAACAGAAAGATAACTTAATGCATAATAACACAAAATATTTTAAAAAATATTAAAAAGATAAACAATATTCTTGATTTAAAGTTACTTTTTTAAAATTTTTCAGATAAAAATTAATTTAATTTTTATTACATAATTCCTGATTTAAAATTACTTACAAGAAAATTCCTACATAAAAATTAATGTAGATGTAGTAATATAAACAAAATTATTCGCCAAGATATATGGTAAATCAATGAAGGCCGAAAAAAGAGAGAAAAACATCTTCGTTTTTCGAAAATTTAATCAGCACATGGTAGCATTGTGGTATGAATGTATTATGGCCAACAGAATACTCCAGGAAAATTATTTTTTCCTGAAATTTGCGAGACAGTTTTCTGGAGAAATCCGTGTTAAATTACCATTTCTAGAACCTACAGGTGACATCAAAATATCTTAGGGTATGAAAAAAATGAGTTATATAAATACATGAATAAATTTTTATGCTAAGACTTTACTCAGCACTAATAATCACTTTCCATCGTCATTACCATCCTGAAGATGAGTAATGAGTTCCGAGGAGTCAAATACACGATAAAGCTCTCATCTATAGCGAGCGTGTGAGATTTGATTCCAGTTGGCAGCCCTACAATACGAAGACATCGCCTTGACATTTGATGCATGTAAACAGGCGCATACAACTTCAACGAAGTAGTCTTTCTTCCCTATGTAGTCAAGGTATTCTCTCGACTTCGAACACACGTCACTTAGCACAGACGATGATCGGAAATGGGAGTATGTGAAGCCATGTTTTTATTTGGAAGACATTCAGACTAAAAAGTCTTTTCTTAGATCTAAATCAATGTAAAGAAAGGAAATTAGGAACACGCTTGTTTACGAATTAGAGGATTAAAATCTCCAATAGTCTTAGCGGCGTTCTTCGCCTCGGAGCCCCCGATGAAATCTCCTCTTTTAGAAAGAAAAGGAAGAAGTTTTAGAAGTACAGCTATGTGCAAAAAAAACATTAATCCTTAACCTTATACAGCCCGTGAGACTTTAAAGTTTGTTTTGCACATAGCTGTACATACTTTATTACTCTGAAGATGAGAGTACTGCTATCGATATGTGCATTGGGTATTTCTAAAAAGAGCGGCGATTCTTTATTGGTTTCTCTGAATACCAGTGATAACGCCGATTAAGACGGCTGTTGGAGATTTAAAATCTATAACAAATATCAATCAATGACAATGATGATGCCAATTAATGAAGTGAATGAAAGACAAAAAAAGAAACACTTCCGTAAATGCTTTAATACAAATTTAAAGTACTTTAAAATAGTCGTAGAATTGTTAAAAGTGCTTCGACAGCTTAGGTCATTTAGCACATGGGTTCCTACGGGGAAGCGAACCCGGGACCACTTTCACCGAAGCCGAACGCGCCGCCCCTAAGGCTATCCAGGGCCCTCTTAGGAAATAATAATCGACTGGAGGACAACGCATTCTTGAATTTAAGCCCTAACTTTGTTTCCTTTAATCCAGCATATATAGCCACTGCTGCCAAGGAAATTAAATTCATCAAAGTAATAAAATAGTTCCTTTTCAAGTGTGAAAATGCTGTAATTTTGTTTAAAGAGATAGTTCAAAAGTAATTCTACGTTTTAATTAAAAATATATATTATTTTAGCATTTTATTTTGGTTTTTACACGTGGTCTTAAATTTACTTTATTGTTTTTCCTCTATTAGATTGTCTACAAAATGTTTCTTTAAATACTACGAAAAGTTGTAAACCGCGAACAGATGATTGATCACCTATAGAGTATTGATTTTCTCTGAATTTTTATAAATTTGGATTTCACTTATTGTAAAAGGAAAGAAATAAATATTAAAATTACTTCTAAAAAGAGTGTAGTGAAAAACCTGCAGCAAAATCGACTCTCTAATAACTAAATTTTAAATTGAGAGGATTTACGGTACTAAATAAAAAACAATAAGGCGTCTTTTAGTCCATTGATAAAATGCACATACTTCCAACCCCTTCGGGTACCCTAACCACAGAAATATTGCAGGGAAAACTAGATAATAGTTATAATTAAAGAGCATGATACTGTTGATATGCAACCGCAGGCTTTGCAAACATCAAAGTAACATCTACGACACGATATTTCAAAAATAAGTAAGAGATGCGCCGATTTTATGAGAGATACAGTTTTGCTTTCGGCAATGAAATAGGCGAAAAGAAAAAATCGTAGCAAATACCAGAACGTAAACAAATACTATTTCACCGATAGGGATTATTTACTCCATTTAGAAAGTAAGCTACGAGGAACGATTGGTTTTGCTTCTAACAAAGATAAAGCAGAGTAAATACCCTTTCTCACGATTCTCCAAAAGCTTCCAACTTTAGAAATGTAAGCTTCTTTACTCTAGCAAAGGGGAAACCTCAACTGATGAACGAAAAAACCAATTGAAAATTAAATTTAGTCGGATATCATGGAAAGGATGGAAAAATACGCCCGAAATTGGTCAAAAATGGCATTACATTCCATGTAAAACGAGGATGTTTTTATTAAAACAGTCTTAAGGATCCAAAATAAGAACTAGACCACTTTTGCAAACACACACGACTCTGTCTCTGAATTAATAAGTATTGCATTTCCAAGCAAAAAAGCTATGAGATTGAAATTTTTAGATTAAATTCTTGAAAATATATTCTAATACGTCCCCATCTTTTCACGAAGTGTAGCAGCTCAAGATTGCAGGTTGAAAGAAAAAGTTGCAAACTATGAATCGTCGTTTTATATATCCGATCGCGAAGCAAAAATAAATGCGACCTGTTGTGAGGCTACAGACTACGTAAAATACGTTTCGTACCGAGTACGAAAAAAATGTACATGTAGGATTTAATTTCCTCAAAAACACTAACGAGAATTACTGGAAGACGGTATAGAAAGATGAAACAAATATCACGCGCTATGATTTCACCAGCTACCTTCGGCGTTTGAAATATTGGAGAAAAGTGCATATATGCACCATGATGAATTCTAGGACCAATTAATTAAGCCTTAGTAAAATAAAGTAGTTCACATATCCCCGTGCATGACAAACTATTACTCTCCAACAGTACCTATACTAATAAATTTTTGGTTCCAGTTAAAGATACTGACGCCTTTAAATTACTGTAAGAATGCTTCGAAAATACAACCTGAATATTATTCAAAAATACCGAAATATGATTTCAATAGAGGAATGAAACACTTTCACCTATTATAAAACTGCCAAATTCATGCAGTTTATCGAAGCTACCAATGGGTATCAACAGTATCGATTTGGATCAATAAATATGCTTTACATTGTAGAGATTTAATGAAACTTAAAATTACTTATTATGAAAGTGAAGACATGCATGTAATGTAATTGCAAAGGGTAAGGAAAATTTATGCGATAAAGTGTGATTTCCATACAATAACAACTTTCTATACTCATAAAATTATAAAATTAAAAGCCGAAATTTCTAATGGATACTCAAGAGAAGATGCATTAAACATATGAATTTCTCATAAATTAGCCCAGCTTTTCCTCTCTCATCAAGTTTTGAAAACATTAATGTGTGAATAGAAAGAGAATTTCGAAAAGAGTCGAAAGTGAAAAAAATATTTGCCATTTAATTTATACTCTTGCATTGTTTAATAATCAAAGTAGGATATTTAGATTGATGAGCAAATTTGAAACCGTGCCACCACACTTTCAATTTATCAAGTTTTGAGCAGATTTACATAAATAACAGGTGGTAAAATGTTTGGGAAGTGAACATTTAATCCTTACATCAAACTATAAGTCTCACTGTAAATGTTTTAATGCACGCTTGAAATAAGAAAACTTTTTAAACCTTTAGATTTAGCAATTTAGTTCCTCAATTATTGCTAATCACTGAGTAGCAATTCTATACACGTAAACATGTAACTTCTCGAAATTAAGATGGAAATACCAGATTTCTCAAAGGGTTAAATGCTAACTTGAGTTTCTACATTTCTATAATGGGAATATATTTGAATTCCTTATTCGTTGCTTAGATATATTTAAGTTCATTAAGGCCAAATAATTAAATATTCACCATCAAGATATAAAGAAAGGTATCTTTCCCCTCTTTCATGTTCGAATCTACACTTTTATTACGGAAAAAATTAATTATTTTATTTAATGCAAAGCAAGCATTTATAACATAGGATAAAAAGGAATTTTGAAAGGAATTTTACGTATAAATTGTAACAAATAAGTTTTACGTGATTTTTTTTTCGAAAGATAATAGTAGGGCTCCTGGTAGTCATGTGGACAGCGCGTTTGCCTTTAGTGAAAGTAGTCCCGGGTTCGATTCCCGGTGGGAGCCAATGTGCCAAATGACCTAAGCTGTCGAAGTACTTTTAATAATACTACTACTACGATATTAGTAATAAATACTTTTAATTATAAAAGATATTGAAATTAAACTCAAGCGTACTCTAAATAACAACATTGTGAACACGTATTTTCACGTGCAACATATTTGTTTCCCCTCAAAAGAGAAATTATTTAGATCTATCCAAGGATCATTTTACAAAACTCTATCCATGGAATTAATATCAATTAGGAAGTTAGATGGAATAGGATTTCTATTCTGATCCTGCGTAAACACTTGATTCGTAACAGTAACGTGAAACGATATTCCCTTAACCCAGGTAAACAGCCAATCAGCCTAATGAGGTTTGGAGTTGGTTTCAGGAATATTCTTGCCCAAGGATCACGAATTTAGCTTGATTCATCGGTTTAATCAGTCGCGATAGACTTGTGACTTTTATGTAATATATATGCTTTTCCTACAAACATTCAACGCCTTTATACTCATCATTTTTCAATTCACTCCTATTTATGTAGAAGGATAGACAGTCAATTCATAAAAATGGCTTATAATGATTCAAGGAGCAGCCAATTTTGATTGCTTATCTTTTAACTTTTTTTCTTAATCGAGAACTCATGGAGTAAGTCATATTTTAACTCATTTATATTTTTATTAGAATAGAATTGATCTAAGCCTCCGTAAGTCAATTCTTCAGCAGGAGATATCTATTTTTAGTAGTTTTCAAATTTCTAGAAAATAAATCTGATACGCTCAATCTGAACTTTGAGGAAATGTGTCATTTTAGAAAAATAAACCGATGTTGTAATTTCCACAGAAAATATATTAAGTAAATAACAATCTAATCATGAGACAAACAAATAGTATGTATATGGTGATGCACGCGGTAATCCACGTGTAATGGCCTAACTCCAATTTTCTGTAACAAATCTTGCATAAACAAAGCCGTAGTGGCATCATATTCAGGAATCGTGTTTATTACTTTCAGCAAGGAATGTACCTACGAGCTAATCTGTGTAACCCACCTCTGATGTTACCCTTGTAAGTTAGATAATAATTTGTAATAGCTTCAAAGGTTAGATTTACTTGGCAACGTAGGGTCTACTGCCGCCGAAAGGGTAAGCTAATATTGTTATCATTCGAGTTTTTTCATATTTTAGCGATTCTTCTTGAAAATTTTCACCTGTTCATCAGATAGATAGGAGTAGGCTCAGTCGATATAGAGAGAGAATTCACCCTAACCCATGTAAAGTAAATTTATGGCATCTTGTAAAGAATACAGACAACATGACAGAGATATGAAGATGGAAATTAGGTACCCCATAGGTAAAACCTGTATCGGGGCCACCATCAAACTCAATTAAATATAAGGCGGGCAACTGGTGCGTATACAATATTTAACTTACAAAAAGACATAAAAAATGGAAGAAATTTAACCTTAAAAAGAAAATGCGTGTTCTTTACACTTGTTCTTAAGAAAAGAAACCTGTAAATTTAACAAATTACTCGTACATGCGATGTGATCCAAATATTATCTTACTGTTATAATTATTTTAATTGTAAGATATTATATAAGGGGATCGAGATTATCACAGCCAATAGACCAGAATAAGAATAATTTAGAAAATAAGATTGGGCACACCTGTTCGATAAAAAACATCGTTTTGAGATTTACACCTGCTCCTCGAAAGTAGAAACTATGTAATTCTGAATTTCTCCATAGGCACCTCGGTATAAAAACACAGTCACACCTTAAAGAGGAAGCGATGCTTTGATCTCGTTGCTTACGCATTTAACTTGCGACGCAGGTGCGTAAGGTGCAGGTGGGCCAAGAAAGCAGAGCGCGATATTGCGAGACCCATGGCGGCTTACGTATTCCGGTCTCGGTTTCACTATAAAGCCATTATCGGGGAAAGTTGAGAGGTGCGAAGGCCCACGAGGTACAGCGCCCAAACTGAATTTCCCGTCCCACGTCGGAGCGATCTCGACTGTAAAAAGAATCTTTTTTCGTCCCACCCTCGCATGGAGACGGCTAATTCAGTTATGAGGAACGGGCGACAAATTGTGATCACGTACGGTTGGGGAGAATTCCACCTTTTTTATGCTAATAATTCCGATATTCGGCTGGAGTCAGGTACATTTCGCTTTGACGGGTAAGAGTTCGATACCCAAACTGAAATCTGATGTGTTTCAATTACGAATACTGATCCTCCTACAACACTGAAGTCTTAATCGAGTACAAGTGAAGTTACTTTACGTGTTTTTAATTGATTGATTGACTAATTTTGGTAGTCCGTTAGCAAATATATTTTTAAATTCTAACATGTTTCAAGGTACAACCTTCCATAGTGTAAAATGTTAACATTGCACTTCATAATATTACATGCATTACATATACAGTTACATATTACAATAGGGTAAAACGTGTATAATCTACTGTTTAAATAAGAATTTTTGGTCCTGCTAAGCAAATAATAGCTAGTCAGCAGGTTTCCAATAAGTATTCTATACAAAGAAATATAAGATAGCATAATTAACCTGTGTATTTATATAGAAAACTGAATAAAAATCATTTAGCGGTTGAAATATACATGAACTTGTGAAAAACGTGAACTTTTGTTTCAACTTAAAAAGTTTTCGGTAATTTTATTTGACACTCCTTATACGCATAACAAGGTTACTCGCAACATTGTAAAATTAGTCTACCTTGTTCAAATTGGTTGATTTCCAACGATATATTCATAATAATTATGTTTGTTATTGTGGTGATTAAAATAGACTGGTTATCAAGTAGTAGAGGAGGTGATCCAAATGTGGGCTACAGGTTTTTTTAAGTCTGCTGTGCTAACTTATATTATCATTGAAGATGTTAATGTTGTAATATAACCTATAATAAATCATATATAAGATAGATTAATAATATACACTTAAAGACTTCAACTTTTTCAAATGAGTTAATTTTAAAAAATTGTCAAAATGGAGTGATTACAAAAAGTGGTCTAAATATGAGCTGGTGGGACAATTATAATATTAACGTTAAAGAGATACAAAAATGAACTGTTAAAATGTTAAAATTATCCCGTATTTGGATCACTTCCTCTATATAATTAAACTGGTACAATTTTTTGCTCGTTTCAAGTTATAAAGTTTACTGATTTATTTATATATTTAAAACCTTTTCTGTATTGAAATGAGAAAAAAGTGTTGGTATAGATCGGGGTTGGCGAACCTATGGCACGAGTGCCCAAAGTGGCACGCGAGTGAATTTTTCAGCACGCGAAACTACTACGACATTCACTTAAGAAATGAAGCTCCACAGTGAATAAATGTAGATTCTGTTTATTAGTAGTGACAATTTACGGCCATTTAAGTATTATACAGGCTCTTAATCGCATCGTTGACATTGAAAAATGAATAATGTCACTATCTCACTATATTTTTTGGCACCATATTGGCACGCAAGCCTTTATATTCATCAAATATGGCACTTTTGCCAATTACTTTGGGTGAAAAATAAACAATCGTATTGTATGAAAATAAATCTATTCACTTTCAGTGTTTGTACTGACAATAGGAATGCGTTGTGTTAAAAAACGACTATGACTATGATCATCTACGAGGAAATTCCTCATTTTGCACCATTCATTTTCACAAGTGAACCCTAAGGGCAGTCTTTCACGCCTGGATCATTTTGAAAGGAACGCACTAGGTATGAATCATTTAAGCTTAAAGGGTACACTCCACGACCTACTTTCGCATAAGATAAGATGAATTTCAAATCTTCTTGCGGCGTGTTAATTCTGATGTACCAAATTAACAACAACATCTTGTTGAAGTTGCTCATAGAATAATTCTTAACTTCACTCATTTTGTAAATCGTAAGAAGAATTATGAAATTATATCATGAAGAAAATGAAGGACCAAATAGCATTTAGGAATGATATAAATGTAGAATTACAAACATGTATCTCTCAAATACTATTATTGTTTCAATTATTATATAGAAAAAATATAATACTAAAATATATTAAAGAATTTTTCCTATATTATGATAAATAAATAGAAGAACATTAAAACAAAACCCAACTGCCCTCTAGAGAAAAATAGTTTGTTTGTAAATTCTGATTCATGAGGAATGCCACGTAGCAAGTTTATTAAATACAATTATTTATTACTGTCAACCACGTCCAATGCTGCCTTCCTATTTTTTAATTCAGAGGAAGTTGCAGTTTGCTTCCAATTTATTTGGTAAAGCATTAAAAATATTTGGACCATTTTTCTCATTCCATAATTTTGTAGTGTTTTTGTATTTATACATTTGCAATTCTCAGATTCATATAAATACAGATAAAAAAATTTCAGTACGTTATTTATCGCCTGATAATTCATAATTATAAAATAATTCCTTGGAAATTATCCACAAAAAATTATGCCAAAATTATTTTCCATCGTTTTCGCATAATTTCCAGGGAAAGAAGTTGATTAACATCACATTTTCGAAGATTTTTTTATTCCATCGTCGTGCATAAGTAAATCCGGATTTATACGGAAATAGCGTCGATATTAAATTATAATAAGCATACATAATATTATATAGATATTCATCCAGCAATCCGCATCGAAGCATTGCGATGAATGTTTTGAAGAATCGTCGATAAGATATGTCTAAAAAGGAGATCCGATACGAGAGAGTCGAATTCCGAAGTTAGGATATTAGATATTCGGCGCGAATTTCCGATTACGGTCCTTTCGGCAATCAGTTGTCAAAATAAACGAATTCTGAGAAATGCGATGGAAGGAGTCAAGGGCGGTAATTGAATGTCGCGCCCTGAAAATGACATCGCTGTGTCACTGCAATCAGCGATGAAATTATTAGGATTTCCAAAATTTCGCGTTTTTCGGCGGTTAAAGGGTGAGACGTTCAATTAAAAGAGGAGGCAAAGAAGGTTTCCAGAAAGTGATTACTCGACTATTTCTGTTGAAGCGCAATTCCCAAGACAACTTCGCGATTCAATCCCTCAACGCTGTAAGATCTACTGTTACGCTCTTTCTTCTTCGCCATGTAGAATCTTGATTTTAATAATGTTATATAATATTAATATACTCTTATTAAGGAAGAACTGTTATTTATATTTTGTTTTTACATTTTTTTTAATTTTATATAATACCCAATATTCTCATTATAGAAGAGTTTTCTTTTGTATAGATGCATATTTTGTGTTTTTTTTTGTATATTACATTAATTTGAAAGTTAAGAACACTCATCCTGAATTTTTTACCCGTGATTATTATCAGAACTACCAATATTATCGATCAATCCAATATAAAATTCTGGCTTTCTCCTCAGCTGTCCTATGTAACATCAGCCCGTTTTTAAACCACATATTTATTAGTTTAAAGATACCAAACCTTAGCTAAAAATTATTAAAGTGGAGTGTAACCCCAGAGAAAATTTTTTGTGTAGCTCAACTCATGTGTCGCCTTAATTTTTATCTCTCACATAACGAAAAACTTGTTGTGGGTGAAATTGAGAGAGATGCAGTTTCGTAGGTTTACACGATGATCAATTGTTCTATGGTTTCGGGTAACACCGCTGTGCTAGTTGCTTGAAGCGACTAGCGACTTCAATCAACTAGATTCGTGATGCTTGAACCCGAAAACATCAGAGATAGAACATTGAGAAAGATGTTGAAATTTTCGTTTATAATTAATAATCTGAAATCCTAAATCTTGAATGGAGCTTTAATTATTGCTTTTTTATCTGATAGCGGAATTCACGTTTACGATACGGTAGCTCATTTGGTATTGAGGGGTTGTAATTGTAAAGGAAATAATCACAAGAAATTCTCACTTTGCTTCCGAGTGTATTCAAGCAGGAGATATTCTTTTCTGCCTTTATAAACACGGAAATAGACAGCTTTTGCAGCAATCAATACGCTTATCCATACTCCTGATATTCCATGAATGAGCTGGTTCTTCATCTCCATTAATTCTTCTTCTTCCTCTGGTGCCACTCCTCTCAGAGTTCGTAAATCATCATTGCCAGTTCATATTTCTTCTTCTCTCTTCTAAGCAGTTCAGTAGACTTGCAGTTAAACCACTTTTTTTTAATTGTCCATCAAGGGAATTCTTTTTCCAGGAAATTCTTTTTCTACTTCTACTCCACTTCCCTTCTATTTTTCCTTGTAAGACATTCCTTTGTATTTTACGCTTCTTAAAATTTGACCCAAATACTGAAGTATCTTGATTTTGATAGTTCTCATAAATTCACGTTCTTTGCTTAGACTTTGTTGTACTCCATTTATTAAATGTTTTAAAAACCTCCGAAAACTGTCTTTGAAAGTTTCTTACCGCGTTGTGGCCGATTCCGGAACCAACGCTTTGAAAAATTAAAAAGAATAAAATTACAGACTAAAAAAACAGGATACTGACCTACTATACCTAAAAAGGCGATATTAGTGAGACTCTAACTTGGCTCTCCTACTCTCCGGGAAGAAGTTCTAACCACAAAACTACCATGTAGCTATTACCTACTCGGGATGTGGGAGACCTGGGTTCGAGTCCCAGTCATGACGCCATTTCCACCTCTTTTCCTCCTTGAGCATAACCGCACAGTTTCACTTGCGAAGTTATTCACTTATAATAAAAATTAATATGAACTAGACTTCGTGTAATGATGCTATAACCATCTTAAATGAAAGACACATATATATTCTTGTGGCCAGTTTCGTTCCGTATTAACATCTGGCAAAATAGGCAAAATTAACAATTTATGTATTATTTTGCCAGAAGATGTTAATACGTTAACGAAACCGGTCTTAAGTATATATATATATATATATATATATTGTGGAATTTACTAAGTATATTTCATTTAAGGTGGTATATTCACCTATCCTTATTCAAAATTACAACCTATTCTTTAAAAAACACTACATCTAGATCTATCAAATATGTTTCCCTCTTATAAATCGAGAAACGTATTTCCTTACGCGTCCTGCCGAAGCGAATCAGCGGAAAAGCTACTCGGCAAAACTGAAGGAACTTTTTCCTTCTCGGAGGATTTGCACACGGATGGAATTCTAGTGGCTCCAGCTTCCTTCTTGACCTTAGATGATTCAAACCCAGGAGGGACCGAAGTTCGGGAACTGAGGTTTTGTTTGCCCGGAGGGGAATGGAAACTTATTCATGCGGAAAGAAATACTTTGGAGGAGGACATACATTCCACGTAAGTTCATCGTTAAATATTTACGGGGTATACCGAGGGATTCGACACGCAAGTGCGACCCTTAGGGTTTCCGACTTTATAACGAGGTCCCGCGGCTATTACACTGCGAACAGTTGCGGATTGAATTAACAAGGTCGGGACGCGAGGCAAGAATTGCATTTTTCTTCTGTTACGTATTGATTTTGCGACCTTTAATTTTCATGTGTATTAATATATGTGTAGTATATGTAACATAATTTGTGTACGTAATATATAATTACTTCCTATGACAACTTTTCCACTCGTATCTGTTTTACTAACTAAGAGATATTATATAAATAAACAGCGGCTTTATTTTGGCGAAATTGAGACTGTTAAGTCTCCTCTTCAATTATTCATATTACGCACTTCGAGGCCGAAGAATCAAGAAATACGATTTAGTAAATTCTTCTTAGACCGTCTTAGATAGTAAGTTATAATATCCCGTACATTTTCATATCGTCCTGATGAAATTTTTTCCAACCTTCTATGCTCTATCCAAATGTTAAAAGAACGTATATTCAGCATTTACTTCCCATCTTAAGAGCGTTAATTTCGCAATCAAAGAATTTCGAATGTCTTTTAGATTTCGCGCAAATAACAAATTTCAAACCCCGATACGTTTTGGACTTATATAAGCAAATAAGATTCTAAAAAAATCATCTGCACCGAGCAGATCTTCCACAATATATTTTCATTACGTAATTTAAGTTAACTTAACGAATCTTAGATGTTTTTAATTGAGCTTCTCCATTACTTAGGCTTCATTAACAATAATTACTCTTTATTATTTTCTTATTTTATTGTTATTTTCTATATTATAATTTTTATGATTAATTATTAATGCATTTTAATATTAGTAAATTTTATCGTATTTACTAAATTTGAAACAAAAATATTTAAGGAATTAACTTTCTTTAATGAATAATACATAGAATTTAAGATATTAATTTCTTAAATAATACAGTAAACATGCAGAGGAAAATATGAAATCAAATGATGGAATTTAAGTTGCAAAAGAAAGTGCGCGTCTTAACCCAAGGCTGTGCAAGAAATGAAAAATAGTGAATAATTTCACTTCTTGTACAACCGATAATTATAATTACTACTAATAAGAATTCAATTTAAAGATACATATATAACCCTGATTTCAACCGAAATATATTGGTATGTAATTTTCCGTTAGAGGTAGAAGCGAAGGAGAAATAAGTCGGAGGTTGTCTACATTCTACCCAGCATCAAACTTTCGATACACGCGAATCCCTCGCATTCTTTAATTTAGGTTCGTTTGTTTTTATTAACTAATAAGTCCCTTTGCAGCTCGTTTCCCTGGTTCTCGATAAAAGGTTACTTTTATAGATCTCATATTTAAAAACGGTATCTGAATTATTAGTTTTCTTCGAAAGGAGAAAAGAGGATACCCTAATAAGGAAAAACGAATTCGAAAGATAATTGGAAGGATCATATTACCATATAAGCAAAGACTACGAAAGGAAAGCAAAAATTAGAATCCTCATCTTTTGTACAATTTGATTCCAATGAACGTCTTTCCTGCTAAAGAGAAGAACGACGAGTCTTTCAGATTGTCATTTAAGATTTTTCTTTTTTTAGTTTTATTTCTTAAGAGCGATATCTCTTGGTCATAAGGATGGAATATTTTCCCAATGAAAACGGCGAGGATAAAGAATGACACATCGAAAATCAAAGTACTTATTTTCTTGTACTTTTGAACGAAAAAGTAATTTCAATGGACGAGGATACGATAATATTAGCGAACAATAAAAATGAGAAACATTTTAGAATTTTTCGGATATGACAATTTTTTTTGCATTAATTTATGCTTCAGAAAATTTGTCTCTTATTCCATGAATACAACTTTTTCGTATATTTTGAACTGAAGGAAGACATTAAAAATCAAAATTGCACATTTTCTTAGATACATGTTTATACAAGGTGTGTAAATAATGTAATGAGATCAACCACATCACGCTGGATGTGTAAACACTGGGAACTTCAAATTTAAATGGAAGGTGGGTGGGAAAATTAATAGTTTTTCAGTACAAGTTTGAACCTTATAGATTCAATATTTTTAAACTTAGTTTTTCTATTGCGTTTTGAAAATGAGTATTATCTTTCGAGGAACACTGTGCTCTCATATTTTGCGTCGGACTTACGACAGTACGACAGAAACTTTTTCAAGGCCACAACAGGCCTATAGAGACAATTTTTAGTCAAGAGCGCAGGTTTTCAGAAGGTTAAAAGAATTTAAAAAAGAAAGAGAAGCGATTCAATATAACTCTCAGCGGATGACCTGTAACTGCGAGAAATTACGGAAGCGTTGCCAGAATCCGATATCCGGTACATTATGATCGCTGCTTGAAAGAATTATCAGGAAACAGTTTGACTCACTCCGCCGGTCACGAGGTTTTGATAACTGAATTGTGGATGAGGAAATCTGTGCAAAAATGGTTCTGAAAAAACAATTCGCAAAAATAAAAGAACAATAAAAGGGACATGTGCCTTGACTATGACTATTCAGAGCGGATAGTAAATGAATATAATTTTCTTAAAGGTGTCCTAACTGTTCCCTGTGTCTTTTTTTCTTCCTAAGATTAAATAATCACCTCAAAGGACGTCATTTTGGTACATAAGAAGATATTTAAACTTAAGTGACCGACTAGCGGTAGGCAATTTCATTATTTATATTCTAGAATAGCTATAAAAACTGGAAAAATCACCTCCCTGTCGCTGGGTGACTTCCCAACGCAATTATTTTGAAGGAGACAATGAGGAGGTGTAATTTTTATTGAATGGAAAAAATCCGAAAATTCAGTCTTATCACTTCATTTATACACTTCGTATAGCCAGGAACTTCTTCGTTATTATATGGACTACGTATAATAATTATTTCCAGGAGTGCTTCAGGGACTTCAATTTGGGCCCGAATGAATAATTATTCGGATTATGACCTGAAAAAAATTATTATTTTGTTTAACTTCCCCCGTGTAACTAATTCTTAGTAGTTTGCAAAATAAAATATATCTGAACGATGATTCAGTTAATGGCGTTTAAAAGTATTATTATTCTTTAACTTATATCGAGTAACTAATTTTCAGTAGTATTCGATTTTAAATCCATCTGAGAAGACTAACTAATAGAAGAAAGTCGTAGTGAGAGTCGTAATTAATAGAAGAAAAATCACATTATAGAAGAAATGCTCAACCTCAATGTCAGAGAAAATAGCCTTGGTGTGCAGTTCTACCACTTAATTAGCGTCCTCGGTTGTCAGAATTCGTCAAACTCAACTCATGGTCAGATTTTTACGTAACGTTTTTCTTCAAGCAATGGTTTCATTCTCGTGCCAAAAGGGCATGATTTCTTTTCACCCGTTCACTGCCGTGATGACCATGCCATAATATCGTCCACCCTCATCCACCCTGCTGCTCCCTAAAGGCCACGAGGGTCATTTTGATCCCCAGAGATTGAAATGGTCTGACTTATAGGGGATACTGGAGACCACCTAAGCTCATCAATATTAATCGGTTGTAAAAGAATATCTAAATTTGGAATGGATTATAGCATAATTTAAATAGAATATAAATTTTGCATAGTAACTAAGGGCAATGAGGTCGTATTTCATCTTTAATTCAAAAATCCGATATTTCAATAAAAAAATTAGATAAAGAAAAAATAATTGTTGCAACCTATTAACATGATAAAATGCTACATACATTAAGATGATATTGGCCTCCTAGGCCATTGTTTCTAAATTTTAGTCGGGTAGTTACAGAGTTTAAAATCTTCACATCTCCTTAATTGCATCCGCGGAATTAAACGAGGGAAAATAAGAAATATAATCTGTTATATGGCAATGGGAGATATGCATAACTATAGAAAACAATGGAGATTTGCATCAAACCAGTCATGTTACTTTTGATAGGGAAGAGTAAGAGGTGGTAGTTAAAAATAGCTCACATATTAGTACTTACATTGTCGTTTCTATATAACATTACTTTCATTGTTTCCTTTTTTATTTATTTCATTAATAGTAAACCTTCCTTGATTATTCATTGCAACAAATAAAAGTCCATGACCCTTTGTTCATTGGCTACCCTTACAATAATATGGTCTAGTCAGTTGCCATACATAGTGGGAGACAAATGGTCAGCGGATCGACATATACGCCGCTACATTTGACATTTTTAGGCCGTTAGAACCTACTTATATTAATTCAGGCAACAATTTGTCCTCTATGCTGCGTCAATATCATGGTCCCCATAGGGAATCGGACCCAGGATTGCCAAGGGAGAACGCGCTATTCACTTGGCCTACTTCCTGGGGCCTCATTGTATCTTGCCCTGTAAGAATTTCAGCAAAATATCCCAAGATTGGAATTTCAATCTCACATGCAATTACCCCACGAGACGTAGCTGCGTCTTGAATCTTTTAAGAGCAAAGGTGTTCCACGTTTGGGGAACACAGGTAACCGAACTTGAGTGAGCATAATGGAATAATTTAATGTTCAAATTCTTAAGGGGATGGGATTCCAGGGTATATTGAGTTAAAGGCAAGTCTACGCTATCTGGTGACGGTCTAAGAGCATAAATCATTAAGAAGAATCACTCAGATAGGATCCAAGCTCGAGTCGAATACAGGACATCTAACATAACTTCCCGACTATTGGTATTATTGTTTTTGAGTATCGAGTGCCGAAAATCGAGTTGCATATGAAAGCTCACTTTAATTCTGTTCCCTTGTTGAGATCTTTGAATTGCCTATAATTTATAGACTATTGTAAGCTAAATTTATTAGATTCGTTATGTTTTAGTTGGAGACGAATGAGATGTTTTTAACCGCGCGTCACTGATGAAGTTCATGTTAAAACATGAAATTACTCTATTTCCCAATAGAATCGTAAATATAAACCAATCCACTGCAGATTGTTGGAACAATATATTTACAAATACATTTTTAATCAGTACGAAACTATTTATGGCAAGAATTCATTTTTCCTTTTTATTTCAACTTTTACTAAGATGAAGAGTAAATTTAACTATAGTTCGATAAAATGCTTTACATTTAAAAATATTACAAATACAATTCTGTTTATTCAGTATCAAAGAAGGTTTTGATGATTTTAATAATTGTAGAATTTCTATATAGCGTGGAAAAGAAGTATAAATGTTTATCAAAGTATAATATTGATAAAATGTATTATATCAAGGTTAAAGTTTTGGTTAAAAAGTATCTCTTTGGAGTGCTCAACGCGGATGCTTCATTAATACTTCAAGTATTCCTCAAGTACCCGAGAAGTTTAAAACCTTACCATTTCGGAATCCCTAGTTCGGACTCGAAAATCAAGGTCCCGAATGAATGAAAAATCCGTGTTTTTAAAAATGTATATTCGGCCCGTGATAGATGCAACTTCACCGGAGAATGAGACAGCCCACGCCATCTTGCGATCAAGAATATAACTCCAAAAGGAGAGAGTAGTTTCTGTTGGAGAGGACTCCGCCAAGCGCAGAAAAAGAGAACTATTTGCGCCAACTGTAGATTTTATGAATAGAAGATACGCATAGATTTATGAAGATTTTATGTTTCCGTTTTTAGTTTGTTTTTTGTTTTGTTTGATTTCTACTTTGAATGTTCCAAAAGAGTTAAGCTATTAATTAATATATAATTAAGCTACACTTTATTATACTGTATTTTGATATAATAACTGTACATTGGACGAAATGTAAAGCCTTGTCTCAGGAAGAAAAACTGGAGAAAAAAATGACACGAGACATTTATCGAATGTAAAATGGTATGATGGTTGCATAAGATTAAGGAAGGTGCCATTTGGGTTGCATAAGATAACGGGGCACTTCTCAAATCCGTGGTGATGGATTCATAAAAATTCGTTTTTTTATGGAACTCTAAAAACAATAATCTACCAAAAACTCAATCTGTGAATCACTTACATTGCATAATAATACGGATTAATTATGAAACAAATAATTGCAAAGAATATTGGAGCAAATTCAAATCACCCATAAAAACTAGAGCGAAGAAACTGATTATACATATCTAAGAACTGATAAGGTTAATGCATTGCAAAACCAAGCCATAGATCATCATATAAAGTGGAAAACGCCGCTTCGAAAAAAACTTTAAAAGTCGCTAACCTGCAGATTATTTTAAGTCGAAGCCCCGCCGACAATTAACATCTTTTGATACATCGATTGGTATGCGTTTCTATCCATGATGAGTCAAATCATAAATAAATGGATGTAAACTTCATTTTCATTGTTTCAGGGATCTTTATCTGTAGCGAAATAAACCATTTTCCGTCCAGTGAATCCCAATAGAAACAGATCGCTTTATTGATTGTAGTATCCATTCATATCACCCAATGACGCCAATTGGGGTTATAGGCTGTAGTTTATAATTTCCGCAGCAGGATTCATAACACGCCGTTCAAGAAAAATTTTTATCTTCAGCTGTAGATGAAGATTGCTGTACTAATGCTAGAGAGTTTTCGTCAGAGTGCATCGGTGGTTGTGTTTACGTTATTGAAAAACTGACTGTAAGTGGAATATTTTCACGTATAAAACTTTAATACTTTTTCAATGACGTTCAACATTGTATGTTGTAGGTTATAATCTGTTGCCCCCCAAAATTGTTTCTTTATTTTTACGCTATATATTACTTGGTTCGATTCAGAATCATGTCAGAAACTTTTATTCTAATTACGTATAAAATATTTTCCGCGCATATATAACACCTCCAATGTCCTTTCAGTAAAAATAATAAATTTCTTAGTTACTTTTTCAAAATTGTGACCGGAGAAGTTTAAGTAAGAGAAACATCATTACAGCTTCAGAAACATTTCGTAAAAAATAAATTCTATAAATATTGACATTTTTTATCGATGATCATAGATTTTGGTTCCTTATTATGGCAGCTTTGATATAATACTTTATTGTTTTTAGTAACCTGTACAATCGAACAAAGCTATTATGTGAGATCTTAGTCTCGATTCTTATATATAAGACCGCTATATCTAATCCTACCTCAAATTATTATATATCATTCATATTAGTTATAATTAATGATTTCTAATATTTTCCCCGTTGAAAATCAACGGGAACTTACGCTAGTGCATTACATATCATTATAGGACTTAAAGGAATGGAGCAAGGTAACAGGATCGGTATTCTAGTCCCTTCCAAGGAAAAATCCAAAACTCTTAGAGATAATGTGTTTCCGTAATATAGTTGTAAATGATATGCATTTGATAATTTAAAGGTGGTTGATTTTAAAGAGGAAATGAGAGAAAAGTAGGGGACTGCCAGGTAGGGTGCAGGGCGGGAACTACATGCCCAGAGAACGCCATGATAACCGTTCAATCCTGAGCAATCTTTCACGATTTACCATGTATTCACTACAATATAAATTATAATAGGGTGATTAACTTAATTATTGCATACTGTAAATAAATTGTGTACGTGTGTAAATTAAACATTTAATATATTAAAATGGATTGTATAACGCAAACACCCGACTTAACTTCCCCGGAAATCAAGTAAACAATAAACTAAGCATAATGGCTTTCAAGGAAATGTTTAACCTTATTTTCCACGATTATCTTTGAAATGTGACAAACAAAACATCCTTTAACAACTGCGAACTTCCTCTCGGAACGATTTAAAACTCAGTGCAATGGATTCAAGTACATTTGAATCCCCTCGTCGCTGTCAATGCGTAGACACGTTTCGAAAGTAAATCCGAACTCAAGCAACGACTTCGCGTATCCCTCCGTCCGTGGAAATTCCCACTCTTCCGCTCCATTGCCATTTCCTTCAACAACAACAACGTTAATTCTCCCTGATTCAGTTTCCTCACGACTTAATTTCACTCCCTCTCGGCAGAAATGGTCGCTAGAATTCTTATGCGACACGCGGAATGAAATGGCACGAAAACAGGTTTTCGTTTCAACAAGAAGATGCCTTATTCTATTATTGAGAATAATATTAGTCAAAGGTTTTAACATATAATTGGCAGATAGTTGGCTCTACTATTTCTACGTAATACTAAACTCTCTGGTAACCGGAATCAATTTCACTCAAACAAAATTCAGACAAATTAAAAACGTACTGGATGGATTCAAGGTACGTAGAGCCTTTTCCTTAATTAGTATATGTATTGCCACTCGAAAAGAAATACACTAAGTAACACACAGGCTTACACAGTTTACTGCACGGTTTTCAGTGTGAACAGCGATTCTTATAATTAGTACTTTTTCATGCATGATTTTCCAAAAATAAACGTTGTTTGGGCACGAATTAAAATCGTATCTTACGATATAAATAAAATCAAATAGAACAGAAATTAAATAGAACAGCCATAAAATTTTTCCCATACAATATTTTTCTACTATTTTGGGTGGTTGGATAATATCGGAATTCCTGCATGGTGAACAATCTGAAATAAATAACCATCGTCCAAATTAATGAGAATCTAATTCTTTATAAACAAAATAAACCAAAATACAATAGATATGATTACCTCAACGAAAATAAGGAATAATAAAATCAAATATTTCTGATAAAGATTCAGGATTAACTCAGTGGTAATTATAAAGTAAAAACTTGCATTTTCAAAGCGGACCTTACTAAACAACAAAAGTAAAACCTTTTCTAATTTTTTAAATAAGAAGTTTTTATCGTGCATACATCATACTGTAAAAAGATGTATGATTTGTAATGTATTCATTGATTAGTATATATGTTGTTTAAATTACAATACAATAAATGACAATGACTTATCTTATACATACTTTATATGTCCTTGGACCAATAAATTTATGAATAATATCAATTTTTTTGTTAAAATATGGTGTAATCACCAGACAAATCATTTCCTTTCTAGTATCATTTTACCAGATATTCTTCAAAAAAATAATTTTTTTCAAGGTATAAAAATTTATGCAGTGAAATCATGCGCTAGGCATTATTAAAAATATCATATTTTTATGATAACGATGTAAAAAAACGCAAAATTGAAGGCTTTCCAGAAGAAATCCCCAAGTATAGAAAACCTTATCAATGATAATAATATACTAATACAAGCGCCTTACAATGTCGTAGACAACCTCGTGCGATACAGTTCCACTTTCTTACAGAAAAACTTGAAAATTCCCAATGATAAGTTGTTTCTTGTTTCACCTTTGTTTGAGGATATACATCGATGTTGGATTAAAAAAAAAACAAATTAATTTCAACCGAGTGTCACTTCAAACCAAAAAACTTTGGTCGCACAAAATACATCCCTTTATTTATACATTGAAAGAGCCATTTCCAGATACATATGGTCGTTTTCTTAAAAAATAAACGTTGTACTGAATGAGAAATGAACTACTGCGTACGCAGGCGACGCTCCGAGCTCGTAATTCCTTCTGCCTTCACCGGAAATTCTCCAAAACGTTCACGTGTGATGGGGACCCAAAGATATTAAATTTTAAATACATGTATCCTCTATGCATATACATGAAATTTGTACATCTATGCATATCGAGGTCCATTTCATTTACATTCGTTATCAAGTCCGTTTGACTAAGGACTTAAAAACAAAGAACTGAGGTTAGTAAATCAGCCACACGGTGCGATCGAAAATAATCCTCGATGAAGGCGATCACCTCCCAGAAAGCAGTCCTACCAAAGCAGCTTTTTCTTTCTCCTTCTTACGGACCACGTCCATATTTCTGTTCCTCCAGGTACTCTTCCTCAGCTTTATGGGTCGACTGCCAACGTAACGACCTGAAAATGGGCATAATTCATCATTAACCGCTCATCAAAACTCGGATAAAGTTTTATAAATTAATGGACGCTCCCACTGTATTGTAGGACTCATTGTCGGAGTGTTGGACAGCAAAACAAAAGGAAATAAGACAGGATTATCTGAAATTAAATGTCCTCGTGCTGTTAAAGGATGTACACAGAGGTAGACGAATTAAGGAATACAACCTTATGTAAGGAGTCCAGAGACCGGTCGTGCAAAACCCGGTCTATTACAAGTAGATTTTAAAAACTGGCGGCAGTGGTTCAACATTAAATATCATACAAACATAAATTCATACAGTCATACATGGTCAAGCAATATATAGATAGTCCTAATCTAATTATACAGTTTAAAATGAGGGGTAAACACTATACCTGTTAGACATTTGCCCACGGATGGAGGGAAACCCCTCGGAAAACCTCCCTCTGACTGAAGTCAAGACATATACATTATACAATATTTACAAATATTATCTCATCCCATTAAATGAAAACATTAGCAGAATTTTATTAACAGCTATTACAATTTATTTAACTTTGCCTTGAAGGTACGCACTTGGAATTAGGATGGTGAAACTGATGTAGTAGAAAATTCCAAAAACACAGGGATATTTTGGCGTCCTGAAAATTTTCTTCGGGACATAAGGTATAATGATTAAAATCCGGGAGAGATGCCGGAAAACAGGGAGGACTGGACACTATACTTTTAAGAGAGAGGCTAGGTGTTCAGCCTGTATCCGAAAAATTAGCAGATAACAAAAATAGTGGAAACAACATATATAAAGTATTCTTAAGAAAGGATTTACAAGAGAGGGAGTATGAGCCTTTGAGCAAAAGAAAAGACGGAAACTAAGAATTTGATGGTGAGTGAATATAGGAGGTTATTAGAAATGCGAAAACTGGATAACTCTAAGCATATCGCTCCACTTACAAACCACAATATAAAGTGGTGAAAAGAAAGAAAAACTTTGAACACGGCTGTTAACTGAGGTTAACTGCAATAGCCGTCTTCGTCGGCGTTCCTCGTCTCATTCACCGGTGTTCGGAGAAAACAAGAGAGGACACCGCACTTTAATAACATTTAATGGTCATTTCAAAAGCATTGTTTTCTTCTTGAGGAGTGTATAATTATCTCTTGTTCTCTTCGGACACGGCGAATGAGACGGGGAACGCCGACAAAGACGGCTATTAGAGATTTTTAACCTTTAAAACATTGTATAAAGGTCGACTTTTCCTCACCTATTTGGCACGCCTTAACGTGATAAAGCAATTTCTCTCTTTGTCTACTCATATTAAGCTCACATCGCCCAAACGACAAACGGCAGAAAATTGCAAGTTCTACTAAACTGAATATCTTCCTCTGAAAACATAACTCCAGAAATTGGTAAGCCGGTTACGATGTAAATGAAAAAATGCGTAAAATAAAGTTTGAATATAGTTAAATGGTTTTCTACGTGATGCGACTTTTTGATTGACTTATCTGCCAAGACTGAAATGATACGTAATCCACGCCAAACCTTGGGCTCGGGGCAACCCACAGCATCTCATTTTCCCAGACAGATGTGACTGCCGCTCCGGAAACCTTCCCCGAGGATGACGTTTTTATCGATATAAAAATCTACATAATTTCCCCGAACACGAGGACAAAATAAATAATTTTAAATTACCTATATTGCGGTTCTCGTCCGACACCAAAAATACGATGATTTACTAAATTTAGCATCCGCTTGTTGACAGTAAGTTAAAAAAACGTCATACTTACACCATACATTTTAATAAAATTTATATTTAACTTAATGTTATACTTTTTAATGCACTGTATTTTTATATTATGTCCTCTGTGTTTTCGTGGATTTTTTTCACCCTCCTTTGTGGGTGTTTTCCCGCAATGTGGGTTTTTTCTTTGACAACCTTCAGTTGCAAAGATTTTTTTTTCTCACACCCTATTCTTTCATTTTGTTTAAAATTTATTTCATCCTGTAAAAAATTATAACGACATACGAGGTTAGGCGGAAGGAAGACCCTCACGGGCCTAACCTCGCCAATAAAGGGTCGATCTATCTATCTATCTACATTTCATTGAGTGTTTTTGTAAAAGGCTACTATTGAGTTAAATATTTCACGTCAATTTGTGGGTATATTATGTAATTAGTTGGCACCGGACTGTTATCCGAGGTAAATTCTGTGAATAAATGAAAACTTTCCCTGATACAGCATACAATGGTCGACATGTACCACTTTTACTACATGAAATACCGACAAGGAAACCTAGCACGCGAATTCCCGAGGAGAAACAGATATGGAAAAAATTTGGCAGAACTAGAATCTGGATAATCTGATGCACGCCTTTTGTACTAAGTCACCTGTAACCCTTTTCCTAGAACATTATACTACAAATAAAACAATTTTTTGATGCTTAAAAACGGAAAAAAATATGACTTTACTTCCCTAATTGATTAATTTTCGCAGAAAAAAATTTACGTTCAGGATTCTGCACATCGGATTGAACATACTTTTTCGATCTGAAAAATAATACATTCTAATCTTTTGGCGGGTATAATAACTCTTATATTATGCATAGCTTTTCTCTATTACACGGGGATAATTCGAATTTATGAAAGAAACTCGCAAAACCAAAGAGAAAACGACCAAAAAATTAGATCGCACCTTTTTCGGTTCTTTTTCCCAAAAACATCACGAAATGGGCTTCGGCTTCACGCGATGGTTACTGCAAATGTCGAAGGTTGTCCCTAACAATGAATGCATTCCATTCCTACGAATCGAACGAGTCGCGGGTCGATTGCTCGATTTTGCCTGTTTAATATACAATAAATCAGCATCACAATGCCAGAGTTTGGGGGACACCAATAGTCGCGGCAATCACGGGCGGGACGAAGGTGGTTTTTCATGGGGCCTACCTCCGCGTTATTATCGACTTCTTTTGTTTTTTTGAAAAACGCTTTAAAAGCCCCCTCCCGCGATGAATAACTGCGAAGAGACAATGAATGGCGTTTTACGAGGCGAAAAGGAAAAGACCCACGCAACAGCCAACAAAATCCAGCCGCATCGATTCGAAAAAAAAGATTATAGCGACCGTTTCTGATCCGATATCTTGATCGCGACACCCCTGTGTCGAAAGATTTGAAAATCAACTGTGAAGAAGAAGACGAATAATATAGAAGTTAAAGGATGCGTGGCCTAGATGAGGTTTTTGGTACATCTACATTAATACCCTGTACAGGGTATAGGGGAAGGTGAGGCAGTACGGAATACTTAATTCTCTCAGATTTTTTGAGGCGTATGGAAATTACAGTTACAATATTAAGGTATGAAAATAATTATCACAACGTTAACTTTAAAAAAGTCATATATTTGGTATTGCACATTTATCATTTTTATATTATTAATGATTTTACAAGACCTTTCCAGTTTTACCCCACCCCTGTGGTAAATGGGGTAGTTACAATGATGAGAAAATATTATGGACTTAAAAATCAACTTGAAAAACTTACAAAATTAAAGATTAACTTGTGTAGAGTATGAAATACACAAGTCATTCACATAATACACTTATGTGGGTGGCCTTATCGTATTCACTATCTATTCCGGCATACCTATATTCACTTAACAGAATGCTAGAAGTAATTCTTTAGTATTTCAATGAATTACTACTTAAAGGCATCAGGAATAGATGCCAACATGTTTAAAAAACTATCACTAAAATTCGACATAGTTTTCTGAATCACAAAGGAGCATGGAATGGCGACAATTGCTTGCACTCTAGTCTGACATGTCAATCTGATTTAATTGAGTCGTTTTTTTCTTATTTAATAGCACTAATATAACTTTAATTATCCTTACCAGTATAACTATTATATAATATTTAATTGTGGATTATTAATTACATTATTGTTGCTTATTAATCTCAATCTTTCAGGCCTCCATTACTTAAATCGCATTTCCGAAAGCTCTTTATATTCCGTCTACTCTTCTTCTTCTGTCATTTCAGGTAAATGACATCCGTGGTCAACCATCAAGAAATTTACCCAAAAATATTGGTCACCAATTATGCAAATAGTGATATACCTGCTTGTATTTATTTCCATCTGTGTTTTCGCGGTTTTTTTTCGCTCCCCTTCTTGTGTGAGCGTTTTCCCGCACAGTGGGTTTTTCTCCGAAAGCCTTCAGCCAAGGAGTTTTTCCCCACACCTCAATTCTTTTATTTGTTTACCTCTTCTTTGTATTTTCTTTATATATATATATGTTACACCCCAAACGTGTAATTGCCCATTTCATGAAATGGGCAGGCGCGTTGCCCAATTCATGAAATGGGCAAAAATTGCCTATTTCATGAATTTGGCAATTACACGTTTGGGGTGAAAGGAACCTTACCTACCCTACTCAACCCATCGGTGCCGCGCATATTTCACGATTTGTAGCGGAGATGAATTAATCAATTAAATATGCGCGGCGCCGATGGATTGAGTAGGGTAGGTAGGGTTCCTGTCACCCCAAACAATAATTGCAACTTTTGCCCATTTCATGAATTGGGCAAAAAAGTCGCCCATTTCATGAAATGGACAATTACACGTTTGGGGTGTAACATATATATATTTGTATTGTTTTTCTTCCTTTACTGTAAGTAATATTAGTAATCCTTAATCGTTAGGTGTAAGAGAGGCCCTAATGGGCCTAACCTCGCCAAATAAAGTTTTTATTATTATTATTATTATTATTATTATTGTTATAATTGGGCTGAAAACCCCCAGTATCCCGTTTTGTTACATTAACCCGTTCTACTCCATGTTCTCCTATATTGTTAAATAATAATTAATGTCTATGTCTATGTAAGAACCCTGCAAGCCGCCTTTCGGCGTGTGGCAAAGGGTGCAAGCACCTTGACTCTATTTTCCTAAACGGTTGCTTTCGCGTATTGTTCGCGGAAAAAATAATTTTTTGAAACTATTCGTTCTAGCATCTAGTCGCATTATATAATAATAATAATAAATCGTCTTTATTTGGGCGAGATTGAGACTTAAAAGTCTCTTCTTCCATCTAACCCATCGTCATTAATTATAAAATAAGGAGGAGAAAAAATTAGAAGAATTGTGGAATTTTTGAAACGATTCGTTTTAGCATCTATTTCCCTAATCTTTCGGGCAGTATCAGCACGGCCCATACAACAGGGGGGTCGCATTATATCGGTTACATCATCTGAAAACGTAATTTCTCTGAACTTATTTAATAAATTTATCCTTTGAATTTTTCTTCTATCTTCTAATGATTCCCATCCCGCGTCCTGTAACATCTGAGTGACACTCGCTGTTTTATCGTAGCAATTCTTTACAAATCGTATCGCCTTTCGTTGTACTTTTTCTAAATCCCGAATATGACATTTCTCGGCGGGGTCCCATACACTACATGCATACTCAAGGTTAGGCCTAACTAACGCTAAGTAACATCGCTCGCGAACCTTTTCTTCGCTCCTACCGACTATTCTTTTAACGAAGCCGAGTTTCTTAAGTGCTTTTCCACATATATTTCGGATGTGGGCACTCCATGATAGATTATTCGTGAGAGTTACTCCAAGATACTTTACAGATTCTACTGTCATTAGGTTTACCCCTCGGAGACTATAAGAATAATCATTTATTATAGATTTACTTTCGAAGAAGTTAACTACCGAACACTTTTCTACATTAAGTTCTAATTGCCAATCATCGCACCAATTCATAATTCTATCTAAGTCGTTCGAAAGGGTTAATCTATCCTCTGAACTAACTATTTCCCTGTAAATGACTGTGTCGTCTGCGAATATCCTAACATTGCTGATATATATGCGTGTCCTTATTTCAGGGCAAGATTAAGACTTGGTTGGTACACTAAACGAACCTGAATTTGTATTTGGGAAAAAATAAGGAAAGCCCTGCAGGAAAACACCCACAAGAAGGAGGGTAAGAAAAAATGGCAAAAATTTTAATACATAGAATACATTCATACATATTTTTAAACATGGATAGTAGTTTTAATTGTAGAAAGACTAAGTAATGCTCTATTCCTTCCAGAGCATCATTAAACTGAATTTCTGTGCTTAGCGATATTTATATTGATATCATTTATTTAAATGTGAACTAACTATTCTTATGGATATATCGCATTCATGTGCTTATTGGTAGTGCATTTTTTAGTATTTTGTCATGTTTTTCCTCATCTTTTAGTTATGATATACTAGTTATTAGCAATATTAACTATCAAATTTTAGTTATTTTTAGTAAATATTAACTTTTAGTAATTTATTCTTTTGGAGTTCGCCGGTATTTCATACCCCTTTCTTCGTGGGTGTTTTTCTGAAGTGGATATTTTTTAAGAATCTCTTAGTTTTTTAATAGAGAATTTTTCCCGTACTCTCTTCAATTATATTATTTTATAATGAATGACGATGGGTTGGAAGGAAGAAAAGATTTTTAGTCTCGATCTCGCCAACCAAAGACGATTTAATATTATTTCTGAATTGTTTCCAATTTTCTCGAACCCAGATAACCAGTTTACCAGTTAACTTCGGATGTTCCCCCGCGAAAGTTGTCTGATTCTAAGTTGACAGCATTCCTTTTTTTAAACTTCAGTCTTCCTCAACATTTTGATGCTTAGCGATATTTTTACGTACTTCGCGGAAGTATAAATTAGATCGAAAGTAAGATAAAACTCGATCGGAGCGGGAACGTGACATTCTAAAGGGCGAGTTAACTTGCCGGAGTCTGAAAACGAGTCCTCTATTATGAACACGTAGCATGTCAGCGTTTGGGACATCGTGCGGCACGCACAGTTGCCGAGAGATTTATTCCGATTTTTAAATGCTATATAATAGCTTCAAACCATCAAAATCACCAGAACGATTAGTAATTTCACTGCGATTGAGGCAATTTTGTTTCCCCTCCTTACTAAATTTTTAGAGAAGGTTTACTATTAGATGTCACTAGCATTGCATCGAAGTAGGTAATTTAAGAGTATTCATTAAAATAATACAAAAACCTAAAGGTTAAAAGCAATGTAATCTAATGTGTCCGATAACCTGCAGCTTACGATGGAAGATATATTTTAAGTAATCTAAGGAATAAAAATTCATAAATTCTTTTTCCCACAATATATTTTGAAAAATTAAAAATTTGGCCAATATCAAGTTTTGATATTTGCCTTGACAAGAAATGGTAATGGCCAAATTTTACTGAAAACCGGTCGTAAAAGTATTTGAGAATTTTTATATCTTAGATTACTTGTTATGGATTTCCACGTAGTAAAGCCTTCCATAATTGATTGTATTAAAGAAATATTTCAATTTATTTCAACTCAATCAAAGAAATAGATCAAAACTAAGGTTAGTGGTAGTTATGCGGGGGTTATACCGTTACTTTTTTCAGGTAGAAATTTGGAGGGTCTTCGTCCTAATCCGTACCCTTAGCTCACTTTCCCAGCTACTGAGCGCCCGACCTTTTCATCAGGGGGGACCATAAAACAACTGACCGCGTGGAATACGATTTAAAAAGTTATAAACAATTCAAATGAGCAACAAATTATTATCTTCGTCGTCTCACTCGTCCTAAGAGATATATAAGCGTCTTTTGATCGAAGTTCGACGATGAAAATTAAGAATGTTCGTGATTTTGCAAGAAATTACCCGTTCACACACGGCAACGTTGCTCAGTCAGATAGGCGGGTGTTTTAAATATCTCAACGGGGGTTGGGTTGGGTAGGGGGAGGATTTCTAGATTTCTAGATTTTTGCTAGAAATCCCTCCCCCCTATCTCAACCCAACGGCATCTTTGCCGTGTGTTAACAGGTAATTTCTTGCAAAACCACGAAAAATGTTAATTTTCATCGGTAGAACGTCGATCAATAGACGCTTGTATATCTCTTAGGACGAGTGAGACGACGAAGATAATAATTTGTTGCTCATTTCAAATGAGTATAATCCTTCGGAAACCACTGCAGACGGGAATAATTGTGTCGAAGTCCTACATACTGCAGGGATTCCAGCGAGGATAGTATTCCAAAAGGCATGCATAATTCGTGCTTTTGGGGAGCAAAATATTTCAGCACCAAACCAAAACCGAGTTCGTTTGTTAGGTAGGTATGAAATGAAAATTGTGACACTAACAAAAATTTCTTTGCGTAGATTCTAATTACAGACGCCAGCAGCACTCGATGTTCAACGTAACAGAAACGTCATTCCGGGAATACACAAGGGCACTTGAAATTTCCATTTCAAATTATTGCCTGGTTTGAGGGACGAAAAATATATAGCCATGTAAATGAAACGGGTGATAAAGCAGAATGACAGATGAAAGTAAACAAGGCGAACTGCATGTTTGTTTGTTAACATTTTTTCGCATATTTGAAAGGATGGTAGAAATCGCACCGTATACAATGAATAAAATAACCAAGCTAAATATTGTAGTCCCACCCAACTATAAAGATGACTGCTTTTAGGCTCAATATATATCTTTTCTGAGTTGATAACTATAAAATTGTAAGTATTTTCATAAGAGACATTAAATTGGATAATATTAAAATGTTTTTATTGTTCACGCTGGCACTTCACCTTTCAGGCTAACCGAATTAATTCTAATATGTCTGTAAAGTATTCAGCCGGAAGGCCATTTGGTACCTCACCCCCTCGACCATTAGCTACTAAGATCTAGTAGAGGGAATGAGGCTTATTAGGCAGGATGAGAAGTGAGATAGTTTGCCTTTGCTTTTCTCACCAAGTTAGAATTCTGTAAGCGGAAAAAATCCACGTAAGTGAAGCATAACGACTAAGAGTAACACATTTATTGACATTCCATAAGGAGAGACCCAATTCATTGCAGTTATTCAATCACGTCTCAGAAGTTTTCGTGTCATCGCAAACATGAACAAGACTTGGACGAAAGTAAATGAAAGATACATTTTCTTTCATCCTGTACAAAATAATAAATAATTATTATTTATCAGAATACGGTGGTAGGAAGATCATATCTAATCAACTAAGGACGTAATATGAGACTATACAATACACTTCCGAGCGGAGTAAAACGTGAACGGACCCAAAACGATAGAAATGCGAGCCAAAAAATATATACGGGATTTCACGTCGCCTCTACCCGAGATTCATCTCAACAGCTTTGGGAACGGCGCGAGAAAAGCTCGGAAGAACTTTAAAAATCTCGCGGTCAATGCAAACGGCACGAACGGCAATCCGTGACGGGGCGAGCCGAGAGCTTTTCCGTGAACGCACGTTTCTTTTCGCCGTAGTAAACGAACCAACCACGATGCCCATGCGACGCAATGCAATGAAACGATTCGTTGAAATCAACTGCAGTAAATCTGAATAAACAGCTTGGCAAAGTAAGTGGACTGTTGCGAGATAAGTATTAATTGTTACTTATTATTTATTTATTATTTATATATAATTTATTTATTTATAATTTTCTTAGTCGCTTCCGGTCGTTTAAAATAAACTGTGGAAAAAGTACTAGCACCATTTATTTTCTTGAGATGGATTTCCACAAATCAACTCCCTCCTCCGTGGATTTTATTTACTAATCATTAATTTATAATTTATTTATTATTTATTATTTATTTATTATTTATTTATTATTTATTTATTATTTATTTATTATTTATTTATTATTTATTTATTATTTATTTATTATTTATTTATTATTTATTTATTATTTATTTATTATTTATTTATTATTTATTTATTATTTATTTATTATTTATTTATTATTTATTTATTATTTATTTATTATTTATTTATTATTTATTTATTATTTATTTATTATTTATTTATTATTTATTTATTATTTATTTATTATTTATTTATTATTTATTTATTTATTATTTACTAGCAGAAGTGCCCGTTGATTCTCAATGAGGAACTTTAAATTGATAAATAATTTTGTTACAGTCTTGATCGTAACACATGCCTCATAATTTTTGGTAGATAGCTAATAGCCAGGCTATTATTATTTTCAAACCAGTAAACAAAGTAAATAAAGTTGTAATTAAGTCTACAAAGTCACCAAGAGATTCAATCTCATATCCTTTGAATGAACACTTTCTTCGATGAAGACAAAAATCATTTAAAGATTATAAAAAATATATTCGAAGATCAAATTAGGATAATCAGCGTCACCTTTTAGGAGACATTTTCAGAAAGGCAAAAATGGTTCTTGATAACTATGATTAAACGCAACAGAAATATATTATTTATCACTCTGATACGACCGATGAATATTCTTTGCAGAAAGTAAGTGTGTAATGGAGCTATACCCAAATACTAAAATGCGTCACATAAACATGGAGCACATCAAATAACACAAATGCAATCACAATGCCAAAACAGAAACAAAGATTGAACAATAACAGAAAGATAGTAAATTTATAAGAATTAGTAGCACTTAAAAAACCACACTGAACAACTTTTTTATTCTGCGTATAACAAAACATAAACTTACTTTACCTTTTCGATAAAGGGATACGATGTTGGAGATTTGCTACAGCTTTACAAATCGCTGTTTAACTCCAACACTGAATCTGGGAAATCTTTACGATATTCACTAAATCCATTTTCGTCAATCGCTAAATATTTATTGATGTAAATTGATAAGTTGTAATTCTTAATTCATAAGATTATATTAAAAACATCCGAAATTTACCAGGTTTTTATACGCATTCAGTTGTGTTGATAGGAATAGTCAGTAAACAATAACGTTCATATAAATAAAACTTGGTTGCTACAGACGCTTCCATAAAATTTAATATCTTTCTTAAATGCTGGTATTGTTTGTACACTCGATTCTTCACAGTATATCGTTCATAGCTGCAGTTACTAATATTTCCTTAAATTTCTCCATCTTCATATAATCTATTACTTATTCTTAACATTAATTTGAAGTACGCATATTTCCTCAATGTTTTCTTACGGGTTAATACATTTAGCTGGGGACTCAACAATCGCCTTGATCGTCAGGGGGATGAGTTGTTAACAACATCGAAATTTCGATAAAATATTCACGTATTTTATCAAAATGTTCGCAATTTCGAAAAGTAAACGATATTCTACGATTAAAATAAGAATCTTTGTTCTATTTCCCTTCTTTTAGTGCTTGATTCAACTTCCTACGACTATTATTTCTAATTTAATTTTGGAAAAGAAATGAACCCTGCAACGAAACAAATTACCTTTACGTGTATGTCTTATGAAAAGGTATTACCCGTCTTTTACACACACACCCCGCACTATTTTATATTATAGATTTATTTACTCATTGAAAGCAAAAAAAAGTACGAGGTATTACAATTAATTGAAGCAACTGTAGAAATTGTAACAAAAAATCAATAGATTATAAAAATTAAAATTAAATTAAAATTTAAAAAGTCAAACATCGCAATGAATCAAAACATGAAACAGAATATACAGCTGTATTATTAACAATCGGCAAAGTTGAAATATAGGTCAAAGTTGAATCTTCTCGTACAAATGAATCCTAAGTAGGAGAAAGAGAGTCTTCACTATTGTACGGTTGAGGGTAAGCGGTAAATGAAGGGATGTTCGGCGATGACGATGCGTAGAGCATGGAAATTAAGCGTTTAATCTAGTAGGACGGGAAGACGCATGGAGGGAGAAGACTGAAATTAAATCATTGCTCCTATATTTATCCTTAACGTATTCCTGGACATTTCGTGACAAACGACCGTTAAGGAGATTCCTTTTTTAGGCTCCCGAACAGATTGCCTTCTGTTTACCGAAACGAAAGACCAAACTGGGGGGAATCAACACACGATCTTGTGGCATTTCATTGCGTCCGGTTGAAGTAGAAGCAGGTAAAGGCATTCGACGGATTCCTTCGGACAGTGTACTCGTTAAAGGGAGAGCGCATATTTCCATATTTTCCAGGGGAAAATTGAAATATGAAGAATGAATTGAGCGTGAAAAAGCCAAAGGGATGGGGTAACCACTTAATTTTGTACCTAAATTAGTCATGGGAGAGTCCCTTCGATAACAGTAAATTGGCTGGTGGGGAGAAAAGAATGGGACGAGAAAAACGGCTAAAAATAGATAGATGGACCCTTTATTTGACGAGATTAGGCCCAAAATGGCCTCTCATCCACCTTACATCGTGTGTCGTTTTAACATTCAAGAAAAATTAATGAAAAGAAGGAAAGAGTGGGTTTACGAGAGAAAAATGTCTTCGCGATTTATGGTTGGTTAAGAGAAAACGCCCACAAAGTAGGGTTGAAACAAGCCCCGAAAAAGGAAAAACATAATCATGAACATGAACATTAGGCAAAGTAAGAATAAAAATATACCCGCATCATAGTTTTTTGTATCATTTCAGCGTTGCGTCTCCCATTCATTTCCTCGGAAGTACTAATAATTGTACTTTGATGAAGAAAAAATAACTAATATACTTATAGTAAGACCCGTTGCGGAACGTCAGATAGTTAGATATTATACTACTAACTGACACATACATTTGCAAAAATTGTATCTACGGATATTAAGAAAGTAAATCGATCCTTGGAACAATAGCACTGATGAAGATTGTGAAGTAAACTATTTGATACTTAAAATTACAAGAGGGCCAAAGCTTACCTAAGTATCTCGAATATTTTTTTCTTGAATGCACATCATTCCTCCAAAATAATCCGAAAATTCAAACGGGGGCAGCAAAACTGTCATACAAACATACCTTGCCTAGCCTAGCCATACAAAATGACCTTGTAAGGACCAGCAAACTAATTAAAAATTACATTACGTGGTTGCCTAACTCCAATTTTAATATTATATTATATTATTTATAATATATTAATTATACTATATTATGTATATAATATTATTTAACCAATTTTATATAAACGAAGGTTAATTGAGTCCAACGATGGGACATTTATTGTTTTGGAGCATAAAAAATGCCCTGGAGGTTTTCAGTGAATCCATGTTACACAAAGAGGTCTTGGTCCCCTTGTTAGTAGGCAGATGATCCAATTTGACCAGAAATTAAACTTAATGACAAAAACGTTCGACATTATCGAGTAATGAGGGATTCGAGAAGAGGATAAAGGGAGAGAAAATGAATGGATAAGGTTCGAGATAAGAGTCTCACCTTACATCTCCCTAAGTCATCTATCTGAAGGAAAGAAATGACAAACGAGACTAACCGCAAAAAATTACGGGATTAAATGGATGGATATTGAAGGTGATATACAAGAAAATGAAATGTGACCTTCCAGAGTCGGGGAAAATTACGGGGATGTAGAAAAAGTCTAAACTCTGTTTTTCCCTTCATTGATTAGGAAGATAAATCGTGGAGAGGAAATGAAAAGGCCACGATATGTGTGGTTACAGCGCCCTCGCCCAAAGAAGAAGATATTGGAGAGATTTTAGCGTAAGTTTGTTCTCGAAGTGAACTATCCTCCGCCAGCTGGGGCAAATTTATGGTCAGCAAAGGAACCTAACAACCAGCGGAGACCGGACAAAACAGAATATGACAGAACAGAGCATGACATGACATGACAATACCGAACATAGACAAAACAGAACATTTAGTTGTAAAAGTTATGTATATTGCCATATATGGATGACGTAAATTGACGAAACATTTTTGTAGTACCTTCTTATAATCATATTAATTTACGTTTCAACCATACATCATAATATATAAACAATGTAATTATTTAAATAAATGACCTCCGGAAATAAATTTTTATATTTACTTTAGTAGTATCTCCATATGTCTTGACAAATTTACGACGCTGCTACACAACACAAAATAAAAACAATATAAATTTATTATTTAAATTTAAGTACGATAAAGTACAATTTGTTAGATGGTGATAAGTAGGCTACACGGTATGAGAAAAACTGTAATTTACTGAATCTCCACATTAGTCCAGACCGTAAACAATGTTTCTGAACATTGGTAAACATTATTTTGCAACGGTTTATATGCAGTCTAGAAACATTGTTTCGCAAAATTCTGTAAACATCGTTACGCGTCCAGACCTTACCGACTGTATCGTTGCTTCTCAAGCGGTCAAGTCCGGTTAAGTTTGTACGACTTTGTACGGCCATTTGCAATTCTTCGGTGAACAACCACTTTTCTTAGAATCCGTTAGATTTTTATATCTCCATCTAAACAGCGACTTAAGGATGTATATTAACTTTCCGATCCCTTCAATTGTCACACCAAGTGATCTTCCTATTTCTTCCAAAACATCCCTCTTCTTATTTGAATTTTTATAATCATGACCTGTGACGTCCCACAAACCAGTTGCAGAATGTAAATTTTCATTTACTTTCGACATATTCTCCTTTTTTCCACATTTTAGAGTAAGGATGGATTTTTTGAACGTATGCGCTTGTAATGGGATGACTGAACCATATTCGTAAGCTAGTTCAGGCTTGTTGAAACTTGCTCTAATCAGTGGATACTTACATACATTTCAATGGGATTAATATAACGCATATAATTACAGGAATTATTCGTCAATTTCTTTTAAAGAAAGGATAAAAACTGTGAGAGCTTAGTAGTTGTGGATTTAAAATAGTAGAAATCTAATACATTCATAAAGACAATCTCGACAATCCTACAATAAAAAACAAAGTAATTTCATAATTTTCAACCACTGCTGTATGTTGAATTATAATAAATTAGGAAAACATAACGCGAACAGAAAAGGTCGACGAGAATACTAATGACAAAGTGAAGTAAATATCAGAATTAAGTAACATAAATAATGTTGACATCCGAAAGCGAAAGAAATCGGATTTTTAATGGGGGAGAGGCTAAAGAGTTCCAAGCAATAATTACAGCAATAAAAAAATTGAAACTATAAGTTGAGTAAACACATCGATGAGGGACACGTTCGAGAATACTGTAAGTATCTAATGTGTCTATATGAGACAGTTTCTAAAAATGTTGAAATGTTACAAGCAAAAGTTTCATTGATTAATTAATCATTACTTCATGCGTTCTCGACCGACATTGCTCATTGACATTTCAGATGCGTAAGTCGCTTTAGTTCTAATAACATTAAAAACACAAATTTTCTTCCTAGGTCAGGTGTAGTTCTGCGAATTCTTCACATTTTTGGCCCTTCTCAAAGCGAATGGTCCTGAATTTGCTTGAAATGTACGCGATCTTCGGTGGAAAGCGTCCTGCGAAAAACGTTGAATTTAAAGTAACTCGAAGCCTATTCAATCAATTAATCTCTGAAAATTCAACGTATTTCTCCTTTACGTCAGAACATCAACATTGGCAAATACTGCACAGTTTCCACGAATGACTGGGACATTCTAAAGCTAAACAGAAAGAAATGATCATTAACGCAGTTTTTTTCGGAATCCACTCACTTCGGAAGGGGAAAAGTCCATTTCTTTACATGACCTACTTTATAACACTCTTCCCTAATGAATCTCCTTGGTATGAAAATCGCCACCTCCAGGTGATGATGCGGCCACAGATTCTTTTATATCAGCGCCGTTAGCATTCCAATTCAATTGATGCTTCTGGAGCTATCCCTTTCACAATTGACGAATAATGATAGCAGCTAATCCTACGAATTACGCTCTTATCTCTGATTCATAGTTACTAATACCTTCTGTAAAAAGAGAAAATATAGAACACGGCTGTTAAAAGGTTAGAGGTTTAAAATCTCGAATAGCCATCTTTGTCGGCGGTCCTCGTCTCATTCGCCGGTATTCTAAGAAGAAAAAAAAGGACACCGAACTTTTTGAAACACTCCTGAAGAGGAATGCATCGCATTCGAAATACGTATAGGGTACTCTTAAAAAGTGAGGTGTCCCTCCTTGTTCTCTCGGAATAGCGGAGAATAAGACTAAGGACGTCAACGAAAACGGAAGATTTAAACCTCTAATACTTAAATTAGTGTCAATATTCAACATACTAATGCCTCAGTAGCCTTCATACTAATACCTTATCATTACAGCTATTAACAGCATCTGACGGAAGTAAATTAAATATGCATTTTTATCAATCGTGCATCCAATAAAAAATGAAAAATATTCCGAAAATGGCAGTAGGAACACGAATATCTTCATGATCAATGGTCAATGGTCAAAATTTAAACTTTAGAGAATTATAATGTGATTGTAATTATTTGCAAAGGAGAAGGGAAAGCGAATCAAAGCTTGCGATTCCAATTAATCTCTAGTAATTCATCGAAGCCTTTGAAATGTATCCAACAGCAATAATTTACAATTATGAGCTTACAAAAGCCCTAAGAGCATCATCATTTCAGCTATTCACAATAGTTGCCTCCAAATCTCAATTTGAGAATCGATAATATAACTTATTCTAGCTGTTGCATTACCATACTTTCTCGATATAAAACTCACGTGCAATCAAACCCACCTAATTAGTGAATAATTAAATTTCTCGGGACTCAAACCTGCGAATTCACGGACCGAAACAATATCACGGCAGAACTTTGATTAGATCAACGTCGTCATAGATATTCCGATCGAAAACTAATGTAAATTTCAAACATCAAAGTTACCATTGGACATTCCGTTAACAAATAGTTTTACAAAATAGAATACTTATAAAAGTTTTAAAATTAAATGCAATAATGAAACAGCATTTATGGGTCATAGATGGCAAACTTTTACGGCGAAAGGCAATGAAATGATCCAATCCTCATTTAAGAAGTTACATCAACCTAGATATCAAACGTTTTTTCGATTTGTTTCTTACATTTTCTAAATGGCTTAAATGTCAAAAAATATACACAGGGTGTTTCACAGTGATATCTGTAAAATTGACGAAGTTATAGCCTGAGTAAATGTGGTCCGAATATTTTTCCTCCGAGTACTGGTGTGCCGCTGTATCCTATGACGAATTACTGTCAGTACGTTTCGAATTTCTTAAGTAAAAATTATATTTTTTAAACTATGATTCGTACTTGAAACTTTTTATGCGTTTTTCTCAAAATATTGCTTTCTGTAACGGTGGGCATCATATCTCGAAACACGTTCGATGAATATTCTTCAAATTGTTTTAAAATACGTAAAACAATATTAACAGAACGCTGAAGATCTCATATTTTAAAAATATGATCCTAATTTTTTTGTAAAGACGCACATACTATGGCATTTTCCTTACATTTCCCACGCTCGAAATAAAATGTGTCGCCATTTTGTAAAAAGAATTGACTTTGAAATATTGCTACATAATATACACGTGTCATCGACTCCTATATGTTTTTAAAATTAACAGCCAGTTTTTATTTTTAACTTCGGATAGATATTCGATATCAGGAGAATGTCCACCGCGGAATGCTTAAAAAAACATTATCATCTTACGGCGGCCATTTGCCATTTACTTAACAAAAGTTTTCCAAGTAAAATAAGCAAGTATGCATCCATAATGGCAGAAAAATTTGTTACATTAGCACTAATACTTTCTGATAAAAAATATCTGGAACTTTGCCATATATTTCGGATTGCTAGGTGGATTTAGCACTAAAATCCCATTTTATATATTTTCGGAAGACAAGGGTGTGAAATCCGCGGGAATTTAAGGAAACGATTAATGAGATTGCGTACGCTATAGCGACGGAATAGGTATAAATGATAAATTTTCAAGAGTAAACAGCAAGTTCTAAGGATTATCAATACAGAAAGCCACAACGAATGAGTAAATATGACAATAAAACTATGGTAAGATTTATCATTGAATTGAAGTAAAAGAAATCCAGTAAATTCTATATCCACCGCAAAAATACCACGTGAAGTTAATTTTGATCATCTGAATAAAATAGTCAACTCCCGGATAGTCATGTGGACAGCGCGTTTGCCTTTGGTGAAAGCGGTCCCGGGTTCGATTCCCGGTGGGAGCCAATGTGCGAAATGACCTAAGCTGTCGAAGCACTTTTAACAATACTACTACTACTACTAAATAAAATAATATTTCAGCACGAACTGAGTCTTATGGTAACTTTCCCCTTCAGGCGTAACTCTTCCATGTCGCAAGTACATAGTAATTTCTGGTGAATGACCGGGGAAAATATTTTATGCGAGATAGGTCTCAGTTCACAAGCTTTCTTTTAAACGAAGCAAAAGATACAATATGTTTACCCGATATTTTAGAAACGGGGATTTGTAGCTACGATTTGTAACTCGTACTAATGATAGAATTACAGTTTATTTAAGTATTTGAAGGCGCCTCAGAATTTCCGAAGCAAGATCTATTTAGAGGCTAATTCAAAGGGTTGCATGGCATAACCCCACACGACGGAATCCCACGGATTCTGTAGCTTCCATATCATTCGTAATTTGTTTTTTTCCTTTGCATAGAGTTCTATAGCTCCATTTCTGTCTCTGCTACAACCGCTTTATCAGCGTAATTTATAATTTTTACTTTTTTCTCTATCATTTACTTCCTTTACGACCATTTCCATTAGGTTTTCTGCATTTAGGTTGAACAAGACTGGTGATATGCAGCAGCCTTGCCCAACTTCCTCCACAACATTTAGTTTTTCCTTTTCCTCATCTTCTAATTTCATTACCACTACTTGTCTGGTGTATAATTCTTTTATAAAAACCGTCTATCCTTCCAGTCAACTTGCATATCATTCAGTCGAGGAAGCACTTGAAAGTCGAAAGAATGGTAAAGCGCACGGCTGTGATAATATTCCATTGGAGGCATTGAAAATTTAGGTAGTGATACATTTCATAGAATTACTAACATCGTAAATAACGTATATGAAACAGGAAATCGGCCAGATGAACTACTTAAAACAATACTCGTGCCGAAATCAAAGAAAAACAGTGCCAAAGAATGGAAAAATCATAGAACTATAAATTTAATATGCCATACTACTGGAGAAAAACTATCTCAAAGAATGTAAAGATCATAGAACTGCCCTGCTCAGTAAATAATTCAGCCCGAAGCCATGTTGCTTCCTCACCCTCTCTGACATAAGCTACTAATAGCTTTAAGGAGGAATGAAGTTTACCAAGCAAGATGAGGAGTGAGGCGGTTTTTCCTTGCTTTCCTCACTGAGCCAGAATACTACAAAGCGGAATATGTCCACGCAAGTGAAGCACAATGACTATGAATAACACTACCCCTGCCATTCCACAAGGGAAGACCATAATCAGTGCAATTATTCACTCATATCTCAGTCGTCCTTAGAGCCCTGATCAAGACTGTGACAAAAGTGAATGAATGGTATTTTTTTCTATCCTGTACCATGAGTTTTGTACCTATTAACAGTGCAATGCAAAATATTCATACATTCATCGTGACGATGAATGCATCGCATTCTAAATAATAATAATGACGACGAATTTATTGATAATGGCGAATTTTAGTTTTTCAAAGACCAATCTTACAATTAACCATTACAAACAAACACATACGACCATTCCCTAACCGGAAAAAATCCGGTTAACCGGGATTCGAACCCGGGACCTCGGTATTGGAGCGTTATCACGCAAACATGCTAACCAGTCCGCTTATACGTATTGGGTGCTCTTAAAAAGTGAGGTGTCCAATTTTGCTCTCTCGGAATACTGGTGAATGAGAAGAGGAACGCCGACAAAGACAGCTATTGGAGATTTTAAACCTCTAATTCCTTAAGAGCCGTGTTCCAAATTTACTTCATTCACATATCCTGTACCAACTGACAAATGACAACATTCAAGGCAGCAAAACATGTTCGCAGGAATGAACTGCACTGGTACTCAAACAAATGGTACTGGTACCGAAATAAAACCAGGAAATCCGAATGAGTCCGAATTGGACAAGGCTGCTGGATGTGAAACTCTTAGGGGGGTGAAACGTAAAGAAACCCTCCGGGAGCATTTACGCCGCGAAAACTGAATGAAAAGACACCGCCACCTGTGGTTCTCAACATCCCTCGCACTCTCAACGAGGAGCCCTTCCTTATCGAATCAGCCACCATGACTTGGCACGTGGGTGAAGGGGTAAGTGGGGGGACACACCGCCGTTGATACTGAGGGAAAGAAAAGGTGATAACATTTGAAGGGGAAGATAGATGAACGCGTGGGAGTTCTCCGAAGAAAATAAAAAGACACAACAACCACCCACCAGATTTCCCACATTCGTATAATTTCCCTCCCAAACCCGCTCCCTGCGAACTCCGCCCCTTCCCGTAACCCCCGCCTCCCCGACTCCATCTCGACGAGAGGCAGGGGAAACATTTCTGGCGGCGACGTCCTGAGGGAAGCACGTATCACGCAAGTGGCGGGGCACGCACGAGGGGCGACCTTAAAACGGATAAGGGCTGTCAGCGGGACATCGCCTAGAAGCTACTTCGGGAGCGACTGGGGGGAGGCTTTTGGGAAGGGGTGAGAATTGGGCCGATTCGGCGGACTTCGCTATAAAAAAGGTAAGTCGACGCATCCCTGTCCGATCTCTTAAGAATTTTATTCCGGAGACTTCGGGATCTCTCCGAAGACTTAGGGAACGGACCCCCAGACTTGTTGTCGGACCAAATACAGTAAAGACCTGGACTTAGAGGCTTGCCCTTACGATTGTCTGCGGCAATAACTGAAGAAGTTATACACCAAAATAAATTCGATGGTTTTGATTCGATGGATGCTTTAACCCTTCGGCTACCAAGAGGGGTAACCCAGTTACCACGGCGATAGGTTTTCCGCGTTATTTAGTTAGAGGTTTAAAATCTCCAATAGCCGATTTTGTCGGCGTTCCTATTCTAATTCCCCGGTATTCCGATAAAACGAGAAAGGACACCGTACAATTTTAAAAAGTGCGGTGTCATGTGATGGAGTTGAGGATTTTAATCTTCTAATTCCTCAACAGCCGTGTCCCAATTTTCCTTCCTTTACAGCTGTGTTATTTAGATTAAAGGTGTTAAAATAAATGCATGCGTATATGTATTTGTTTTTCGTGATCTAATATTTGATTATTTGCTTTTTTTATTTTTATCATCAATTACACACTTTTGGTGTAATATTAATAAAAAACCATACTGGGAAACGATATGCACTTTGCAAAAGAGCTGAAGATAGAAAAACTAGAAATATGTTCATAAGCATGACCATTCTTTCTATAACTGCTCCATACGTGAAATAAATCCTAATATTGATAAAATCATTAAGAATGTGATTTACATAAGTTTGCTAAGTTGAATAAGGATTTGAAAGGCTTGTGGTGAAGAATTTTGAAGTGTTATTGTTTTTTTAATAATATATGCCAATAAACTCATTTCTCAAGAGCAAATATTGCTTATCAATATATTATCATTAATTTTTAAGATAAATTCATAGTTTTATTGTTTAAACCACGAAAATAAACACTCAGAAAACAAAATAATATTCGAGTAACCCAGTTACCCCCCTTGGAAGAGATAAGGTGTAAGATACCTTGGTAGCGGAGGGGTTAACTTGGTGTGTTATTCCAGTGTGGTATTCCACCATCAAAGAAAACAAACAAGTGAAGAAACTCTTTTAATTTATACTTTACCACCTGATGATGATGCTAGGTGTCGAAAACCGGGTCGTGTATGTGGAAGTTTCTCTTGTGGTAAAGTATAAATTAAAGTGTCGAGTTTCTTCACTTGTTTGTTTTCATTACTGTTATACATCGTTTTAAAAACCAATGCCTAGCTTTTAAAATTATGTGCATTGAGAATCAATATCGTTCTCCTGCTTAATCTGTGTCGGTAAGAAAATAAAAAGAACACGTTAAAAACACGGAAAATCTAGACTGTATTATATTTAAATAATTTCGGAACAACGACCGTATTTCACAAAAAAGAAAACTGTCAGCAGAAGTGTGGTATACAATCCTGAAGCTTACTTTGTGGTTTTGAGATCCGATTCGGAATGATTTACGTTAGATAAGTATCTGAATTAAAAATCATTCTCTAACAAAATTTCAATTCTAAGCAGTTGGAATTTTTACAATATGTGCGCTCTTCTACGGGTCTGGAAGCTTTTCGGAGTCTGGTGTCAAACTCGCGTTCCTGTAATAAAAAGATCTTTGCTATTACCGAAATAAACAGTTATCAACGAACGATAGTTTTTTTGCCTTTCTTTCCGCGGTTTTTTTCGCCCCCTTTTTGGTGAGCGTTTTCCTGCATCGTGGGTTTTTCTCCGAGGACCTTTAGTTGAGGATTTTTTTCCCACAACCCAACTCTCTCTATATTTAACTGTATCTGTAATCTGCTCACCGCCATGCGCCATCGAGAATGCATACGTGTATCCCTTGTGAGAGAAATTCGCGCGCTTGTGCGACACTTCCGTAAAGATATGAGTAATTTAATCGAAAGTGATTATAAAAATTTCAAGCAGCAACTTGCCTAAAATGAATCACGATGGTGTGTCCGGTATCACAGTCACTCAATACTGAAATTGTTAAACATATTTCACGGACTATAAATTTACGCAGATGTTTCAACAGCATATGAACTTCCCGCAAGAAGTACATGCACCAACACATTTAAATGGTGGCTCCATGACGGTGTACAGGGTATAGATCTAGGTCAAAACAATGCGTTTGTTTCTATTTATCAATTAATTTATTCACCATAGATTTAATGTATTGTACATCTAATTATACCTATTGCTTGTTTGTATTGATTTATTTTTTCCAGATCCTTGTTTTTGATCGAATCAAATATTTGTTCACCGCATAGCCTTGTTAGCGTGTTGTAGTTTTAATGATGTAACCACGCATTCCTTCGCATGTATAAGCATGCTGGAGCAAACCATTTTCCCAGAAATAGTAGTACGAAAATATCAAACATTTGTAAAAAGAAAGTCAGCCCTGATTGAAGAGGTTCTTCCCAAGATCCACGATAATGACTTAATAAAATTTCTGATTTGGCATTAAGGCCAGAAGTTTGGATACTAGTAAAAATGAATGGTTGACAGCGATGTCTGGTGGAATTTATATTGAAATATCAACTGAATGACAAAATGTTCCCAAAACACAGCACACACAACTTGTCTCTGACTAAGTTTTGAGGAAAAAAACAAATTTTATCACCAAGTTGATATCTGAATAAACGTCGTAAGTCGAAGTTGCCGGAGGATAGCGAAAAAAATGTGTACAGGAAGGAAAGGAAAATTTTCGGTTTTCAACTGCCTGCAACTTCATACACCATACAGGCTTAATTTTTCAAAATATTTTTGTAAGGATTATTGGATCATTTTCTTTCTTAAATGCTTGTAGATTTTTTTGTAAAAATAGGATCGACTCCTTTAAGCTGTAAACTAATTTAATCATCGGAAAATGAAGAAGACTAACAATACGGAAGACTAGAAGAACTAGAAGACTAACAATAACCTATACGGCTGGATAGTAACAATAAAATAATTCGAATTTTATTTCGGCGAGATTGAGATTAATAAGACTTCTTAACATATAATCCTAGTTTCCTTCGAAGTATTTGTACGCTCCCGTAGTTAACGCAGATTTTTTTCCAGTGTCCGGAAATGTTTGTATAAAAATGAGATTATAATGAACTGGAGAACTTTCAGAATTCTGAAATTAGGCTAGATAGCTGACCTGGATTTAAACTTGGTAATCGTTGAACTTCGAAGTAATTTACTCAATCAGCCAGCTGATCCTCAATCCCAAAGTAACTTTCACAAGAAGATTAAGCTAATCACTTAAGATAAGTAAGACACAAGATAAGTAGCCGCTGGAGCTTCTTTGCGATCATAAGCGGTGATTAATAATCTGGCATCCCCAACAAAAGAAAATAATTACTATACGGTAATCGACTAATGGAAGCGAGTTTAAATTAATTTCAATTTAATCACAATTTCGTTCGGAGGGTGGATATTAGAATGTCACGCTGAAGGGATGATAGGTAGAATTACGGAACGGAAAAACCCATACCCTAGTTGGTTTAAAAATTACTTTAGAGCCACAAAAGCTTACCCTATTTACACTATCAAAGGTAACAAAATATGTTGAATAATTACAGCATTAGAAGTTTAAAATCTCCAATAGCTGTTATTGTCGGCGTTCCTCTTCTCATTCCCCGGTATTCCGAGGTATTGAGAGCACTCAAAAAGTGCGGCGTCCTGTCTTGTTTTCTCGGAATACCGGGGAATGGGAAGAGGAACGCCGACAAAAACGGCTGTTGGAGATTTTAAACCTCTAATTCCTCAACAGCCGTGTCCAAATTTTCCTTTCTTTACAATTATAGTATGAATTCGCTCCGAATAAAATGATAGTTACAATCGTAAAAAGCACACAAATGTTTGCTCTCGCTAGCAATAATCAGCGAGAGCTGTTAAACTTTACAGCTACATGATCTTCCCCATAAGTTTGTACGGGATCCCATCGACCGACCGACGCTCAATTGCCCGACTACTCGATTGACCGACGGTTCAGTCGACCCTGCTCGTTTGACCGACAGCTCAGTTGACGTCCGTTTTGATTGAACGACGTCTCGACTTACGCTGTCTTAAATATGCCACATAAGTTAGATATATTTTTTATGACTTTGGTTGGGTTGGGATATCGTTCAATCAAGCTTCCATTCAACTGAGCTGTCGGTCAATCGAGCGAGCAGTCAGGCCATTGATTGTCAGTCGAGTGAGCGTCGGTCAAGTGAACGTCTGTCAGTCGAGGTAGACCCAGAAAGTACATGTGGCTCGCAACCACAGGTAGCCAACTCCTTGGTTAGAGCGATGACGGTAACATCATTCAATCATCATAAAAAGAAACATTCACATTATGCAAAGGGTAAATGTGGTGAATTTGAAATACAGAAGATAAAACCATAAATACCAAGGTCAAGGTTACTGTCAAATATCATCCCGAGATCATCAATTTTCACGGAATTAATTGTAAATTTATAACTAAATTTAAAAAGGAAAAGGGTTAGAATGAATTTGCACCAAACAACATGATATAAAACTCAAATAGTAACTTATATGAGTAAATAACACTTCTATCGGAGATGATTGAGTATTATATCGACAGCCTCAAATATGGAACTTTTGGTGAACTGAAATAGAAACTCCGTGCCACAAGTGGAATATTACCCCGAGAATAAAATAAGGCTGCGGCGCCGATACCTCGATTGTTCACTTAAAACGAGGGATCATCGGAATCGGATTTCTAAGGTTTCGTTAGATGAAGCGTTGGTCTGCCAGTCATTCAGTCACAACCGACTAAAGAGAACGTTCATAATACCACCGACATTTCCGCAACTGTTTGGCGACAACTTGCGCATTCGTGTAAGCATAGGTACATACAGACAGTAAATAAATATACTTTCCCCAAAGTTAGGAATCGTTAGGGAACAAATAAGGGTTTTAATAAGATGCTAAGCGGAATTAGTTCAAGATATATGAGGATAATTTTAATGAAACAGTTCTATAATTTTCTATTTTATAACATCCAATAGCTCCAATCATTCGTTTATTTTACAGATTATTTCTGGTATTTAATGTCACCGCCTATTCTTGCTGATAATTTTTCTATGAAAGTGCGTATATATCGTATTTTTTCAAGCTTATTACTGACACTTTCACTTGGAAACTAAACTGGTTTTCCAGAGGAATTTTTTGAAGTCCATAGTCTTTAAATACCCATTTTCTAGATTATATCTGCGCCACCATCCACCCATAATCCAACAGGTGTACTGGAAAGAATTTCTTCTTCACTTCACCTTTAATCTCTTAGCCATAAATCTAACTCACCGGTCAGATATTTACCTGCATAATGCAGCGGTTGGGGTCTTTAGAGGATACGTAAATTAAAAATCCGATAACTTAAGGTTTATAATAATAATGATAATAATAATAGAGGACTTTATTCAGGACGAGATTGAGACTATAAAGTCTCTTCTTACCTATAGCCCTTCGTCTTATAAATTTTTAAAAAGAGATAGCTTGTAAAAAGTATGTACACAGAAGTAGACTACTTTGTGGATTTAAAACACCTTATCTAAGAGCTTAGGAAAAAAATTTCCACTGCAGGAAACACCCTCAGAAGGGGGGTGTGAAAAACCTGCGAAACCTACAGATGGGAAAACTAAATTTAGCGATGACATCAGATTAAATGAGATACAAAAGACAAGAAGAAAAACCAATAATATCACACAAAAACAAAAACAGAAGAAGAACAAATAGTTATACATTTACATAAAAGGAAAAAATAGACTGATAAATAAACTAATAAATAAAAAAATAATCAAAAATTGCCCAAATAATGAAAAAGATAAAGGACGAAAGTAATAAGTAAAATTATACATTATAGAAGATAAAATGCAATTTAAAACACGTTCATTAAGACAGCGGATAAGGTACGGACGGAAAAAAATTCTGAAGGTAAAGCTTTATAAGGTATTGCGATATGGATATGCAATAAAAATCTATGAAGAAACTAAAAATCTGCAAAATGAAAAGAAAATATCATTAACAAATATGATTGCTGCTTATTGCACAACAATCAGTTTTGTAAGCCACTTGACACACGCCTCTACTTTTCCCATTCAATAGCCCCTTTTTATGATATCGATCGCCCTAATTCAAACCTCACTCGAAAAACATTGTGTCTTCATAATTCCGAGTTGTGATATCCACGGCAACGAGAGAAAAATTTCGACTTTAATTGTCCAAATACTTTCATTACGGCAGAAACACAAAGTTTCCGAAACAGTACATAATGCGATGCGCGCGCAGTCAGACACTCATTACTCCAAAACTTGAAGCATGAGAGGAATTTTGAAGCCATGAAAGATAGATAAAGCTTTGGCGAAGGAGTTTATTCCATCACTCAGATTCGGCGCCCACTTTTCGGAAAATTAATTTTCCGAATGGAATTTAAACTGAAATTCATTTGTCAGCAGCTTTAAATCACCGGAATGAAGACAAATTCTTCTCGAATATGAAAATTATGAAAGGGTAACTCAGTCGGATTTCCATTTAAAATTTGATTTGCCTCTAGGTCAGGCGCCGTTCCGCTGACACTCAAAAAATGTTTCTCTGACGCCGGAATAGGAGGAAAGGATGGCTCCCATTGCGTGGGGGGAGTGCTTCCTGCCTGAAGAATACATTCGGAAGTGATAGGCACATGTGATTGTCTATGTCTATGTCTATGTAAGAACACTGCAAGCCGCCTTTCGGCGTGTGGCAGGGGGTGCAGGCACCTTGACTCTATTTTCCTAAACGGTTGCTTTCGCGTATACTTCGCGGAAAAAATGAATTTTTGAAACGATTCGTTTTAGCATCTATTTCCCTAATCTTTCGGGCAGTATCAGCACGGCCCATAAAACAGGGGGGTCGCATTATATCGGTTACATCATCTGAAAACGTAGTTTCTCTGAACTTATTTAATAAATTTATCCTTTGAATTTTTCTTCTATCTTCTAATGATTCCCATCCCGCGTCCTGTAACATCTGAGTGACACTCGCTGTTTTATCGTAGCAATTCTTTACAAATCTTATCGCTTTCCGTTGTACTTTTTTCTAAATCCCGAATATGACATTTCTCGGCGGGGTCCCATACACTACATGCATACTCAAGGTGAGGCCTAACTAACGCTAAGTAGCACCGCTCGCGAACCTTTTCTTCGCTCCTACCGTCTATTCTTTTAACGAAGCCGAGTTTCTTAAGTGCTTTTCCACATATATTTCGGATGTGGGCACTCCATGATAGATTATTCGTGAGAGTTACTCCAAGATACTTTACCGATTCTACTGACAATAGGTTTATCCCTCGGAGACTATAAGAATAATCATTTATTATAGATTTACTTTCGAAGAAGTTAACTACCGAACACTTTTCTAAATTAAGCTCTAATTGCCAATCATCGCACCAATTCATAATTCTATCTAAGTCGTTCGAAAGGGCTAATCTATCCTCTGAACTAACTATTTCCCTGTAAATGACTGTGTCGTCTGCGAATATCCTAACATTGCTTTCAATGTGATTGCTGAGGTCGTTGATGTATACTAAAAATAACAACGGTCCAATTACACTGCCCTGAGGGACGCCCGAGGTCACCTTAACCAAGTTGGAACTAATACCATCGAGTACTACTCGTTGCTCTCTATCGGTGAGAAAGTCTTTTATCCAGTTAATAACTTGTGCATTGATACCCGCAACTTCTAATTTGTACAGCAATTTATGATGAGGTACCTTATCGAAAGCCTTCCGAAAATCTAAAAATATCGCATCGACTTGTTTATGTTTTTCAGCAGAGTTGAGAACATCGTGTACTAATAAAGCCAGCTGAGACTCGCAAGAACGAGTCTTACGAAAACAGTGTTGATTCCTAATTATGAAATTGGACGTTTCAAGAAAACCCATTAAAGAGCTAGCTATTATATGTTCCATAATTTTACCGCTCAGTGATGTTAAAGATATAGGCCTGTAATTAGCTGGATCGTCCTTAGAGCCACTTTTAAATATTGGCGTGACATTCGCAATTTTCCAATCTTTCGGGACCTTTCCTTCGCTCATACTCTTGTCAAATATAACCTTAAGAAAAGGTGCTACGCTCTCCGCAACTTCCTTGAACACTCGAGCCGGTATGTCTTCAGGACCCGGAGCTTTATTCGGTTTAATCTGTTGCAATAGTTTAATGATGCCGTCTTCTCTGAAGGTGATTTTCGACATTGATTCAGGTTTATCGACATTCGGGAGAGTATTTGATGTATCGTCAGACGTGAAAACGCTTCGAAAAAAATCATTCAAGATATTAGCTTTGCCTTTAGCATCGTTTACTATATTACCGCAAGTATCCTTTAATGAACCAACAGTTTGCTCTTTACCTTGGACCTCACGAACGTACGACCAAAACGCTTTTGGGTCCTCTTCCAAGTGTTCGCATAAAATCTTCTTTTTATATTGACGGAGGGCATCTCGCATAATTCGTTTAGTTTCCGACTTTGCTTCCTTATGTTCGCTCTCTACTCGATCTATGTTGATACTATTCGGTTGCCTCGCAGCGGCTTTTAATTTGGAATGCAAACGCCTCTGTTTCTTTAGTGCTCTCCTAGTCTCCTTATTATACCATCTAGGTTCATTAATTTGATTTGAAAGTTTTGAGGGTACAAATTTATCCATTAGGTCACGCATTGTTCTTACAAAGAGATTCCACGTGATTCCCAACTATCATACGAAAGTAACCAGCACGTTTTTATCTAACCTTCGGTAGGGTAACGAAAGAAAATTTGGAACATACCTATTACCGAATTAGATACTTAAAATCTCCAAGAGCAATCTTTGTCGGCGTTCCTCATCATTTTCACCGTTATTTGGAGAAAACGGGAAGGCTCAGATTACTAAACTTATAAAAATTGCCATCCACATTTCAATAGCGATGCTACCATCCTCAGGGGTATTTTACAACTTCGGTAGTATGAGCCTTCCTGTTTTATCCAAATACCGGTGAAGGAGGTAAGGAACGCCGACAAGGACGGCAATTGGGGATTTTAAACCTCTAACTACGGTAGGTTCATGGGCCTTTCCCAATATTCCCAACTCAATACTATCTCTTTCGCTTCTATTTTTATGCCATCTAACTTCTTTTATTTATGTCTTCCCATCTGTCTTCTCTCTTGCATTTTACTCTCAATTACTTTCTCCTTCTCCTCTCAATATCAAGCGGTTTGTGAGGCGATGCGTCGACCAGGTTTCATGTGAACGCCACATGACCTATCTCTCAGTGGGATACCGTACCATGGAATTTATCAAGTAACACCCGAGATTTTCAAGGATTTTATGTGAATTATCATATATCTATGCGATTGTTACAGTGCCCGCATAACGAAAGGGATGAAGATGACTTAGTACGTAAAAGCAATCACCGATGTAAATTCCTGGGGAATAACATGAATAAAAGCAGGCAAGACTGGGGTTCGAACCCACAACCTTCTGTTGTTCTGGCCGAATAGCTCAAAGAATAGAGCAATCGGCGATGAGGTGATCCTGGTTTAATCAGATTAATTTTTACTGCTTTTCCTCGGCATGACCGTATATTTTTCTCAGAGTTAAAGGCTTCTTTTAAATACGATCCTCCCAAATTTTATCCAAATTTTCGATCATAAGCCAGCTCGCAACTAATTAAATCGCGCTCGTACAAACAGACTTTTGATCCTGCAAATTGATATCTCAAATCAAACCGTGGGCCACAAAGACAAACGAAAAAGCGTGGTCCAAAATGCTCAGATGTCTATCGCGGAATGAAGATGATTGCGACGTAACCTCGATTCAGGCTCGAACTCCGGCAATCGGAAGAAAGACTTCCAAGGAATCCTTAGGAAGGGTTCCAGAACTCGGTCAATGTGAACTTTCCAGATTTTAAAGAGCAAACAACTGCGTTCAATCGCAAGCTTTGGTGTTCGCAACGTCTTGCTCCTCGTTATTTTTCCGCTCCTACCGATGAATTCCCATTAGTGCTTTAACCATAGCGGCTAAAAGCTTCCAAAGAAAACGAATTCTCTTTGAAATGGACTCTGCTAGATGCGGAAGCCCAGATTAATGTCATGAATGCGGATTAATTAATACCCGATGATTGTGATGAGATCTATGCAATAAACTGAGCAAGCGGGTAACTGTAAGGCCGTAGCGTTACGGTTGACTTCTTTAAAAGAAGTACATGTGAGAATGATTTTACTTCCTTCGGTAATCTGAAAGTGTGCAGAACCTTTGAGATACCTGCAAGGTACTCTGCCACGAATTTTAAATATAAGTGACCGTACGAGCAAAGGAAAACACAAAATCCCAGAATGGAATAATTATAACGTTCTAATAATATCCAGTCTCAGGATTTCCGACAATTGTACCCATTGTGACCAGACTGGCCAATTCGATGCTATATGACTATGAAGTAAAACTAAGCAACGAAGAGTGCGTGAACAACTTATTTCGTCGCAATAAAGCTTTGCTCATTCGGGTTAATGTCAATTGGCGCTGCTCATAAACCGTGACTTACGGCGAAAAGAATTTAATTAGCGTTGAGGTGGCACACCTCGTCATGTTTATCCTTTAAGGATAAGCTATTCCTCAATTTCACAAATGGCAACGTAATTCGACCTTTGAACTGAAGAATTAATTCCGCTTTATGCTTAAAATTAGTGTTATATGAACATGAAAGACTTCGCTACAGCTATGATTAAGGTTTCCTCTAATCTTCTTCGAGTTTAAAAGTTTACAAAAGAGGTTTTTTTTATTTCCCGAACTGATGAAATTTTTCTGTTAATCTAAAGCGATATTTTTCAACATTACTGATATCTTTGAGCACATTTTTCTGGCTTATTTGGTTAAATTATTTTATTGATTCTTTTTAGGGAATAAAAGAGTTTAGAATAAAGGGTTAGAATTAAAAGCAACAGATAAACATTATTTATATCACATAATGATAAATTAATGAAACTGCATCAGCCCAAAAATAAATAAAAAAAGTGCATAATCATGAAAGAACAAAAGGATGATTACATAACATCCATGCGAACAACATTCATTAACCTTTGCAGACTTCAAATATCTGTGATCGATGAAAAACCCCAGTGAAACCAACCAAGCGCTACTTCCCAGCTGCAGCAAATCAAATACCCAGCTTCCCCCGGAGGAGTCATAACTTCCTAACCTAACATTACCCGAGCAGCAAGTTAGTCTCAAGTGCAAGGGTTTAAATTGTTCAAATTACAAATAGTTGAAATCGCACTTTCGTAACGCTAGCGGCGTGATGATCCTTAAATTTTAACACACACAAACAAAACAGAAACAAACTCAGAAAATTTAATTGCTAAAGGTGGTTTATTCATCTCTTTATTCACTCAAGGTTGGTGAGGAGGAATACTTGAGAATCTTCACTACGAGGTAGTCTCAGAAAAAATAATATACCACTTCATTTGGCAAAGCTGAGACTAAGAAGAAATATCTTACATTTAATTTTTCTCGTGTAAACCTATGCATGAATAGATATACAGATAACCTATCGAACGTAACACGTATATACATTAAAAACTTAAGATGGGTAAATTTCGTTTGTCACTGTCGAACCGTTTTGAAGCCCTTCTTTCCGCTGGGAGAATATAATATTAATAAGCTTCCGAATTTCACAAATAATGTGTAACTTATTAATACTGATTTTTAAATTTCGCTACATTATTATAGTCCTTGCCAAAGATTTTTTTTACTACTCGTAACTTTTTAAAAACGACGCGCTCCCATCAAATAATAGAACAAAACTCGTTTAAATGTAAAAATGTTCGATGAATAAAAAGTTTTTTGGATAGTGACAACTCACCTTTACTCATGGATAGTAAACTAATTGCAATTACGTTTAAATCTAAAGCAAATATCAGTCTCCATTTTCAGGGTCAAAAATGTCAATACTTCTGTTCGGGTTTGGTGTTCACTCTGGAGAAAATACGGTTTCCTCTAAGAATACCTGCATTCAAATTTCCCCACGTATTTGACCGACTCAAGGATAAACAGGACGTTTTATCAATCCATTATCATTCCATCGAAGTTGTCATTCAATCACATCCTGGAAACCTGTTATCGTAGGATAGAAAAACAAACCGTTACGAAGTCCCATCTTACGTATACAACGACTAACTATTTTAAGGCAAAGCTCAAGAAACGTTTCAGGTAATTCACTCAATTCTGAAGTTTCTAAGAAAGGTTACTCGCAATATTCAACTATTTATTCCTGTTTTACAACGAAGAATCCATACTTAGTCTAGATTTTCATTTCAATTCAATAACCTCATAAAAATTAGCTAGATAAAAACTTATTGTCAGGTAACCATCACTAAGATCATCACACATAACTTCCATAAAATTCTACTTCTCTGCCATTCATTCTTAAAATTCTTAGTACCGTGATGCAATCGATTTGACTTACATCCAGCTAGTAAATCAGTTCCCTCAAATCGATTCCTTTTCGGTAATGATCCTAATTATACGCAGGAAAGGAATCTAGGAGCAATTTCCGTCACTCACCTAGGCAAACTTTACTAATCTGCGAGCAAACAGAATCAGCATCTGGAAACCAATTAGGTTAACAGTTAATTAATAGAAGTTGTTAAGGGGCCACCTTGAGAAATTTTCATCATTGCACTTCACTGTAGTTTCCTCAAACGCTCCACATTGCATCTTCCTTTTTTCGTTTCTATACCGTAGAGCTTATTGTTTACTAAATACCATATATTAGAATTTCAACTGTAATTTCAAGTGATACACAAAAGCAATTTTCCTCTGAAACCTAGCAACTATGAACCTATCTGTAGATGATTCATTAGTTAAATGATACAGCCATAAGATATTTGGAAACCTAGCACTTGTCTTTGAAGTATTCTGCCCAAAGGCCGATTGGTACCTCACACCCTCTAAAATTAGTTACCACAAGCAAGTTGAGGGGAATGAGGCTTATTGTACTAGATGAGGAGTGAGGTAGTTCGCTTGTTTTCCTCACCAAGCCACGTGCCCACAGTCCACGTAAGTGAAGCACAATGACTGCAGGGCAACACATTTCGTAGTATTCCGCGAGGAAGGAGCTTAATTAATGCCATTTATCAGCATCGTTCATACCTCCGTATCTTTCATGTCATCACAGCCTTGAATCAGATTGTGAACAAAGTAGATGAATGACACATTTTTGTATATCCGTTATCGAGAGACAAACGGAAAATATCCCATTCATAAGGCTATAATTATCGAAACTTACAGGAACCTTAACAGCGATATTTTACGAGAATAATTCCAACTGACAGCTATGTTGGATTCAGGTCACTTACACATTTACGTATGTACGATGCCTAGGTCGCCAACGTTAATCACTAACAAGGGAAGGTATTCACGTGACGTTGGAACTAAATTCGTGCTCCTAGAATAAATCGCAAGGAAGGAATGATATGAGAAAGCCTGATAAGATCGGGAATCCAATCCGGATCTTCCGATTGCCGGTCAGTTGCTCTCCAAACTAAGCTCTCGCACCAAACTGTGGTCTTCGGAAGACCCCACGGTTTATCACATATTCCTCAATTGTTTGTTGCGAGGAATTTCACTAAAAGCATTTTGGTTTCTAGAACTATATCTTGGTATATTTTGATAATTTACTTTAAAAGTTGTATAAGCAAACAAAATATTATTCATACCCTCATAATCTTAATATTGCTTACATTTTTATATTTATATTGCATATAGTCTAAATAAAAACAAGCAATATAATTTACCTAAAATATATTGTACAGATTTATCTTTTGCCTTAGCGTATGATACAACTTTAGTTAGGGCCAGTCAGAGACAATAGCACAAGTAAATTAATATACCAAGCGGGATCCTTCCAAGACTCCTAGGGAGTTTTAATTATTTCCCTTTTCATAAAATAATTTTATATAATAATAATAACTTCTCTAATGGAAACAGGAAGATCCAAATTACATGAATTTCAATAATTATTACTATTTACAAAGACACACGACCATTCCCTAGCCAGAAAAATCCGACTAGCCGAGATTCGAACCCAAGCGTTGGAGTGCTAGAACGCTAACCACTACGCCACTGCCACCATGTCTATGTAAGAACCCGGCAAGCCGCCTTTCGGCGTGTGGCAGAGGGTGCAGGTACCTTGACTGTATTTTCCTAATCGATTGCTTTCGCGTAGTGTTCGCGGAAAAAATAGTTTTTTTTAAACTATTCGTTCTAGCATCTAGTCGATTTATAAAATAATAATAATAATAATAAGCCGTCTTTATTTGGGAGAGATTGAGACTTAAAAGTCTCTTCTTCCATCTAACCCATCGTCATTAATTATAAAATAAGAAGTAGAAAAAATTAGAATAATTGTGGATGTAAAAAAGCTAAGAGATTCTTAGAAAAAAAATCCACTGCAGGAAAACACCCACAAGGAAGGGAGGTGTGAAAAACCTTCGCAAACCTACCAATAGTAATAGCAGAAAGATAAGAAAATAGAAAAACATTCAAAAATAAATAAAAACACTACCAATAAGTACTTACATGCGATACATAAATAAGAATCAGTTAACATTTAAAAAGAGATAGCAATATACAAAGTAACATAAAAAACAAAATAGAAAAACAAGGAAAACGTACATTATCAGGAAAAATAAAAGAATATTATAAAAAAACAGTATCAAAATAATGCATAAAGTATGTGCTAGTCAAAATTTTATATAACATAGACATTTGGGTAACTCTAAGTAAGGAAAAAAGAGAAAAAAAATAAATAAAAATAAACAGATGAGAATTATTAGGTATAAAGACAGAATAATTGCGTACAAAGACATAGAAAGCATCTTATGCGGTTACATCATCTGATAACGTGATTTTTCTGAACTTGTTTAATAAATTTAACCTTTGAATTAGTCTTCTATCTTCTAATATTCATCTAATGTGTTCTAATATCTTCTAATTCTATCTTCTAGTATCTACCATATAAGTATATTTTTTCATCTTAAACTTAAGTGCGTCATATATAAAAATCAAGGAAAATATACGTGATAAAGTAACCGCAGGATCACCAAAGAATGTCACTCTGAGAGCCCTGGTGCCCCAATGGTTAAACAAAGCGTCCCTAAGCACCACCGAACTCTTCCCTATTCCAGCATACGTCCCGCGCGTTAGGGGATACTGGTATTCGAGAGATAATGGAGGGAGAAAAAGCGATTCTTCTCAAACGCGATATCGGAATCGGACCGTAAATATTGCCATACGTCGGAATCGATTAGAACGCGAAGCCCGGGCTAAATTGGACGATGCGGAAAAAGTCTTCCGAACGGAACCGCTTCGCGCCCAATTGATTAACGTCCCTCCCTTCGCGACAGCCGACCCGACCAATTCCTTACGTCCCCAAGTTCAATGGCCTATTACCGGATGAATGAAATCCCTCTATCGGTGGAGGCAGCTGGAATAAAACGCCGATGAAAGGGGGAGTAATCACTCAGCTGAACGTGCTGAATAATTAGACAACCCCTTCGCCCGCACCGTTTGCAGGATACCTCCATCTCGTGGGACATGGAGGTTTAAGCTTCGGATGGAAGCGTAAGAGGGAAAAGGATTTTTTCTGCGAATGACGGTGACTGGGAAATCCTCGAGGGTGTAAAAGGCGGCCACTCGAGGGCGATATCCGTTTGCAAAGGGGGAATGGCTGGCAGAGAGATCAAAAAGATCCGAGGATTGTAAACACGCTGTGCAGGAAGTTTCTTATGAATATAAGGGAAATGCGACCGGATATTAAAGATGCCTAAATAAATTACTATGATACGCGTTTGCTATAATATCCAGCGTTAGAGCTCACGGAGCCTAAATTGTGAAGTTATTGTTCTTGGAGGATTAAATATTTAATTTTCGTCATATTTCAAATATGATACAATATTAAAGAATGGTTCACTATAGATAGACATAAATATACAGAAATTTACTCAGCAAAACTGTGATTAGTAAAGCCGTTAAAATAAAAGTACTAAAACAGTTTAAAATAAAATCGAAATATATAAAATCACAATTAAAATTAATGCTAATGTAACAAATATAATAAAAATTGGCAGTGAAATTTACAAATTAACTTAACAGATACAATTAAAACATGCTAAAATTAAGTCACAAATGACGTTAATAGTAATATAATAAAATAAGATAATGAAATTTACAAATATTAACATAATACAACGCAACAAAGATTGGAGGATGGTAGAGAGGAATGATGCGGAGAATATGGACAAACGATTAATAAGTCAGTGTCAGTACGATTTTGTTTCCGAGTATTTCCAAGATGATAAAGGAGAATAGTTCTCTACTAGAGGCGGGAGTTCTTACAGATTTAGTATAATATATATTTTACAGTTCCTACAGACTTTAGCATAATATATATTCTACACTATGGAGTATATTGGCTCTCACTCAGACTGCTATCAGACGGTTTTTCAACTTCGATTTCCCAACGTAAAATACCTACTTCTAGTCTTCCATAGATTTTTTCCATAAAGATATACCATCTCCCTTCTGAGAAATATAGATAACTTACACATGACTTTGTAAGTTATCACCCATTGATTGGATGATGACTATCACCATAATATATTTCAACGCTTTATCTGAACTATATCCATACAGCTGTTTTACAATAAGAGATGATTACACTGCCAATTTAATAAAATTGCTACAATTTCCTCGATACCAATGAAGCTACAAATGAATATCTGATTAAAATTCCGCCTCCAATCAAGTTAAACCGCTAAGTGGAAAAGGTGAAATACGCGATGGGGTTGAAAAATCCGATACTCACAATGGTTACGCATTTAATGAAGGAAGTCTATTGTCAACCCGCAGAAAATGAATGGCAATTAACGCGATGAAAAATAACAGCGAATCGAAAGGAGAAAGTTTTTCGCGGTGATTCAGAGGCGATTAGTAACATCGTCCTGACATAACGTGGGTGTGGGATTCTTCCTGTGACGCACACACGCAATTTCAGTGGGGTGTCTAGAGACCGGTAGTGGAAATCCGGGACATTTACAACATTAAAGACGAAATATCCGGGACAATCGTGACACATCCAGGAATTTATCGGGACGAATCCAGGACAACGTTCAAGTTAAATAATGATAGTAATTACGAATACCAGAACACTTCTAATTAGCTACTTGCGTTTGTTTTTCTATCAATTCTATCAAAATGAGCTATTACCATATTGTCATAAAATTTGGTGACAATGAAGTGGACTTCATTGTCACCAAATCTTACCTGGTTGGAAACCCTGGAATCCTTTTTTACTCATTGTATTGTATATTCATACATAAAAGCAGTTGGAAACAATGTCATAAAAGTAGAAAACTTGAAGAGACAATAAAAATTAGGTAGAATAAAATTCTATAGGTTCATAATGAAATGATCACAAAATACAAGACAGGTTTTACGTTGTAAATCATGTATTTACGAATTGCTAGTTCTCTAATCACGTTTATCGATGAACATACAGTTCGATGATAAAAAAACAAAAAGGGGGAAGTTCACAGATATTTTTCTGGGGTGAAATAAGAAGAGGTCTTACAAAAGAGATATGGTCGGCAGACGAACTCCGGGAAAATTCTAAGGGTCAAAGAAAAAATTGTGCGTTGAGTTTGAACGAATGCTCTACTGATCTTTTATCGTTTTGATGGTTATAAAATTTTATTATAATTAACGGAAACCAATGAAATACATTATATAAGCAGTTGGAAAATTTGTCATAAAAGTAATAAACTTGAAATTGATTCCTTCCAAAATCTATAAAAAAATTAATAACTTTGTAGTAGGTAATTCTTTGATATCTACGATACAAACGGATAAATTTTAAGGCAAAGGTTTGCTTTTCTGTACTCAAAAGTGTCAAAATTGAAAAATGAAATGTGAAAATTTGAACGCATGAACATAAAACGTTCACAGTATTACACACCATATGCGAAAGCGGATAGGTAGCAAGTGATTAGTGATATCAACCTCCGGATACAATTTCTCATCCAATTCTCTACCATAAGATGGAAATTTCTAGCACACGGAACTGCAACTGGCAGCTGTCCATAAAAAATGAATATTTGCCTCCAATTTAATAAAGCATCCATTGAAGAAATCAAACTTCTTCTACACGTTATCCGCATTTAAATTTTAGATAAAAGCAATCCGAATTTCCATCAAAGTAATTAACGCCGCCCAGATGATGGGCAGGTTTCATTTCCCAGGCTTCGAAATACATTACTCTTAATTATCGGCCTCCCAAAATGAGATGAATGTCCTGTTGTGACAAGCGGAAATTACCATATACCTGTAAGAAACTTAATAGCGACGGAAATGAGGATTAAAAATTTTCTTAGCAAATTTCAAGACATAGGAGAAATGAGAGTTTTAAGGCAAATAAAACAGACTGTCTTTTAGATGTATTGACGAGACGTGTCTCATTTTCGTTATATATTTTTCCCTACTTGACCACTAGTATACACAAGGAATTTATTCTAAGGAAAGGGATGTTTCACGTTGGTTTGGACCTCTGGAAAGCCTGTAAAGAAGCTGAAGAACTTGACTGATGTATCAACCATGGCACTGAAGCCGAACTGAATCGAGAATACCGTTATTTTGGCAGGATTTAAAACTGAACCGGATCCGATGATCGGAAAATGTCCGACTATTCATTTCGTTACGATTTTCGGTCCCAAACAATAACATTTAACTTATGAGTAAACGGAAGGGACGTCCTAAGAATGTATGACGGTTAGCGATAATCTAAGATGAATTTAAATAATTGAATTGAAAAGTTTGAATTGATCTGATCTAATACTTTTTACCATTACTTCTTCGGTTTTGCGAGTTTCGTTCAAAATTTTGAATTAACATCATCTAATAGAGAAAAACACGCATAATATACGAGTGTAACCCGCTGAAGGATTTGAATGTATTAATTTTCAGAGCGAAAAACTGTTTGATCCAATTAAACGCGGGCGGAATCTGGAACGAGAAATGTTTTTTTTTCATTGAATCAGAGCAGAAAACATAATAACTCGATGATCCTGGTTTGTTGAGAATGTGTGTAAATAATGTGAGTAACAGTAAAGAGGAAGAAAAAAAGATAGAGGTGCATTGACCTTTTATTGATGAGGTTACGCCAATTTGCGCCTCTCTTCCACCTAATCTCGTTTGTTGTTATAATATGCACAAAGATTAAAGCAAAAAGTCATAATACAGAAAGAGAATTTTTCGAAATTATTGGATAGTTCCCTGAAAAGAAAAGGCGCACGCATAAGAAACAATAAAAGAAAACGTGAATGCGAGAAAATCTTTCAGCGAAATATTTGAGCAAAGAATGGATCCGATATTTAATAAATTAGACAATGAACGCCCGTATGAAAATTTTCCTAGGTTCCTATTGGTATTTCTGTTGGTTTATGTTGGTTTTCTTCGCTTATATTGGTTTGTATTGGTTTCCTATGGTGTCTTTGTTGGTGTGTATTGGTTTTAGGAAGCTCAGTATTTCCTATTGGGACGTTTCGCAGGATCTTATTAGTTTTTATTGGTTTCCTATGGTGTCTTTGTTGGCGTGTATTGGTACTAGGAAGCTTGGTTATTCTTATTGGGACGCACCGCTGGATCTGAAAAGTCTGTATTGGTTTTCGTTCAATTCACTGCGTAGAGGCGCTATGTACTTGTATAACTTCCGCCATATAAGAGAATAATCCTTAGATATACTAACAAGCATTGTAAGAGTATGGAACTTAATAGTAATGTAATTTCATGGGATAGTGATAAATGTATTGTACACGTAGCAGACGGCCTCGGGGTGGTAGTTCCCTAAGGGTCCGCTAGACACGCTAGGGATAACGGGAACCCTAATGGCGGCATGGGAAAGCAAGAGAGAGGAAGCAGTGCGAAAGTTCGTAAGGAGAAAGAGTAAGGGAGTGTTTTGTGAAAGTGCACATTTTTATTGTAAGTGAAAACGCGACAGTATAAGTTAAAATGATCGTACTGTAATCGAAAGATGTAGCAAAAGTTTCTAAAAGAGTATTCGTGAAATTCGGGCCATTTGCACCACTTTCGTAGTAATCCACATGGTGATGAACTATGTGAGTAGGTGTGTAAAGGAAGAAACAGTTTGTAAAGTTTGTAATATGTGAAGGAAGAAAGAGTTTGTCCGGAAGTGAGCAGGTAGCAGAAGAAAAGAACAATGAAAACATAGGAAAGTGCTTTGAGTGTAATAATATTTGCACGAACGTGGTTAACGAGGTAGGTGTGAATCAGTCTGAGGAAAGCGGCCAAGAAGTTGGATTAAGCAATTAATAGCAACTAATTTGGAAATTATGTAGTGTTGTTGTTTGTGGTAATAAATATTTAAATGTATTTTGCATTTCTTTACTGAAAATTATACCTTAAAACCGGGAAATAAATTATGCGATATACTAATAGAAAACCAATAGGAGGAATATTTCTGTTGGTTAAAACCAACAGAAATATTCCTCCAGAATACCAATAGGAAGCAGCGATAAACCATTAGAAAACCAATAGGATTTTGGTTAAAACCAATAGGAATATTAGCGGAAAACCAATAGAAACCCAATACCAATAGGAAACCAACGGCCAAAACTCTAATGGAATCCAATAGAATTTCTAATGGAAATGTTATTGGTTTGTATTGGAAAATTGTATTGGAAACCTGCAAGTATTTCCACATGGGCGTGTTGAAAAGGAATAGAGCGACTGATTTGTAATTACTATTCTGCATATTTTCTATCGTAATTAAATATATGGTTATTTAAACATTTTTTAAGTTTTACTAGATGAAATCCTTATGGTCAAGGGATCATTGGCGAAATATTTCTTGAAAAAAATGGTGAACTAAACGTGAAAAAACTTCTCCATGTGCCTTCCCTTGGGCTTACGAGAGAAACGTTCTTGTAAAATCCGTAACTTCCAGGTTTCCACTTGTTGCTGCAGTGCTCGATACAGAAAGTGGCGAAGCCGATAAAGCTACCATTAAAAAATTGCGACGGAAATGTACAGTTAAAGTAATTTAAGTAACGTACGTGATTATTCCAGGCGAATTAAACATCCGAATCCGAAAATCCGGCCCACAGCTTACTTTCTTTCAGCTCGGGAAAATACGCGTAGCAAACTATATATCGTTTAATAATTAGGAATTTAATTTATTTTTATATTATAAAAATAAGAACCTATTAGGCTGTGGAGGGCTTCGGTTACGTAAAGTCGACGATTGATTCATAAAAAGATGAAGGATAAAGTCTTATTTGGATTTACTACGGATTTAAATGTTTAGGATAAATATTAACAACAGTAACCCTTAATGACAGCCCCAATACTGTACTAAGGGTCAAGAAAAATCACTATACAGTTTCCTTAACGGTGATATTTTTCAAAGGTCAAAAACCAATGACTTTAAATTGGTCTTTTTTGCCAAGGAACTGACAATGAGTCCAATACTGGGAATAATTTTCTCCTGGATTGTAAATACTGAAACGGAAATGGCATTCTTCCTTTAGCTTCCCAAAATCAAAATACGGCATAAAACTCCATTCAGAAAAATCACACTTCAAAACTTCTCTTCTTTCGGTCAAATTGCGTTTGAACTCTTAACAATACCGAGTGTACTCTGCTGAAATGTAAAATGCTTTTAATACGCATTTACCAACTATGAATTTCAGTATTGCGATGCACAAAATAGTAAAGAGTAATTCATATTAATGCATAGCGATTGTTTATGAATTAAGAAATGTGTACGGACAGCTGACTACGACGCCGTCCTAAATAGAATGTCTCAATTAAGACCTGTGAATCAGTATCACTTAACGACATGGAAGGGGAATATGTGCAATTAAAAGTGATGTCACAAATAAGCACTGTCGCAGAAACCTGACAACGTTAACTAGGGTGAAGTTCCATGGAATTCCCATTCAAATTCAAAGGAAATACATTGGAATGTGATTTCGTTGCATTCGGTCTATGAAGTGACACTCAAGGATTGCTATTGTCTTTCCGAAGAGATGTTCATAATCATAAACTTAACATACATGGTTTACCACTTGAAAAGTGAAAGGAGAGAGAAAGAAGCTAAGCCTTTATTTTTCCAAAAACTTGCAACTGAAATGCGAGTTACGAGAGATAATTTCTGTGTAGTACATTTAGGAATAAAAAATCGTCACATGTTAAGAGATGTAAAATATCGAATTTAAAAAAAACTCAAGACCAAATAAAACAAATACTTTTTCTATTCCTTTAGATAACTGAGATGCGGAGTACGAGAAACCTCGGTCACCGTCATATCGGACTGGTGTTATTGCTTGTGACGCTGTTCTTCAAACTCCATGGCGTGCAGACTGCGACGCAACTATGCGTTATGTTCCCATGCAACTCCTTCCAGCGGGCCTTCAAGTCTACAGAACAACTAGGAACCAGCGAGGAGGACGTAGAAAACTGGGGATACCGAGGCCAACTGGGGAACAATGAGCTGATTGACGGACAATACCGATCCACCGGGGATATGGAAGAACGAAATCATGAGTACGAGGCCATTCCAGCTCTTTTGGAACGTCTACGAAGCATATACGAAGATGGCATTCCAAACAGCTCCCTGATAATGCTGCTTATCCATCCCCCGAAATGTGACCCCAACGTCAAAAGGTGTGCCGGTAAACAGGGTTCTGTCACGGGATACAACGGACCGATACTGGAAGATGGGAAAGCTGTAGATAAGAGGTCGCGGATGATGTCGCAGAGATGGAGCGCCGCTGGTCTACCTTTCAGTGTTTTGTACCACAAACAGGTTAGGGCGAGGGGAGGCTATGGAAGCAACGGAGGAAACGTGCAGGACTCCCAGAACGTGGCTCCTGCACCGCAGAGATCGACCGAAGGTTGGTCAAACCAAGGCGTCACCACCAGGAGGCAATATTCGACTTTACCGCACCTGTTTGTTTCATATGGTTGGGGTCCATTAGGGAAGTAAAAGTAGGATGCTAACTATTTTCCAAAAGGCACAACTATGTAAAAAATAATTAAGCAGACACCCATTTCCGATCAGCACAAGAGACATCTATCCGAACAATGTTCCTATTTGAAAATGTAACATTAAAATCGTATCAAACTCTACTGCTGAGTCTTATTTCCTTGAATTCGTGCACTAATACGATTCTTTCAGTTGTTCAAAGTGTGTGTACTGGAACTCATGACAGGAGCTTCCAAATTCAGCATGGGGATATAGAAAAAGGATACTCTTCCAATGTTTATGGCCAGTATGAGATTAACCCCTATGATTTTATTTACAAGTATACTGCAGGTCAGTGATCCGCTATCTTAAAGGATTAGGTTGGCTTGTCTATGTTAATGAAACAGCCAGGGTTGAGTTTAACAAAGCAATGGAAAAAACAACGCCACAAAACAGGGTCTAGTTCTACACTAGAGGAAATTTATGAGGTACTAATTAAAGCGTGCGCGATTACGAAACTCTTCAATTACATAAGAACTACTTCTCTTTCATTGTATACTCACTCAAAAGACCTACTTCCAGCGTGGTGATTTATAGAGGTTCCACAGTGTTTCCAAATCTCCAAAACATTTTCTTACAGTGACTCTTACATAAGTTTTAATTTGTTTTTTCCTACAAGTCGCCGCGTCATCCGTGTTTTTTTCAGAAATTCGGAAAAGCGAAAATGCAATACAGCCCTCTTTGAAGGATTTATTTCTTTTCAGATTTAAACGAACCATTTACTTTTTTCAAAACCAAAACGCGTCCATTTCCTTAAAAATCTTGGAAATTCTCCCACAGCCGTCTTAGTCAGCGTTCGGTACCTACTTTACCACCGGTTTTGGAAACGAGAGGAAGTCCCGGATTATTGATCTTCTAAGAAAGGGTAGAAGAATATAATTACAAGGGTACAAGATTACAATCACCCCTATAAAACAAAATATCCAGAACACTAACGGGCGTATAACCTTCAGAAGAGATGGAAAAAACATGGCAACTTTCAGGAACTCCACTTGAGTGTTAGATTCTAGGTACCTATCATTGTACTATCTCTCTCAAGAAGATAGAAGAGCGGATATCAAGGATGTAATTTAGATAAAAGATAAGGTAGTTCACTCAAGTTTGTTTAGAACTTCTGAAGCGTGCAATCACCTCACAGCTCACTGGAGGTGATTGTCACAGCCAAATAGTTTTCTCCGACTCATCGGTGGATGTAATTAATGTCGCATGCTACTCAGGTTAAACTCGAATCGTTATCTTAGGTGTTAAGTAGCTGGCAAAAAATAGCAAGCTAAGCAAACATTAGTCAATAATATTAATAATAATTACGACTTCATAGGGCGACATTGGAACTATAATCGGAGCTAGTATGGCGAAAGAGTCTTTGAAAATGACTTTCTACCTCATTAAAAGTAAATCCGAAATGCTACTTCACATACTTTCAAGGCGTTGAACGGGGACGTAGATGGCATTACATACAGCCTTGTAATTTTAATTTTCCTAAAATATGCCGAGTGCTCAGCTAAAAAATAACGAAGTTCTGAAATTACAACAATTAAATTATTCAAGCCGAATTATTTCTTTGACCAATCATTCTAAGAATTCGAGTGGATTAAAACGGTCCAACATGAATAGACAATAGACCATTGATTCCTTATCACCAACATTATATCAAATCTACACGTCTATGCGTAAATAACACGTCCATAAAGCAATGGTACAGAAAACATTCAGACAGGAATCGGGAAAACATCCAAGAATGTAAAAAAATGGATTAGCAGACAAGAGAATGTTGCGAATGATGAGAAAAAATGAAGAACGATGAGAGAAAATGAAACAACCAATGAAAGAGTATGGAAAAAATACGGAAATACAATACCGCACTTGCATTGTGCGGCTGGATATAATTCCGTACTAATGCCAATAAACCATACTTAACTACGAAAATAAAACCAGAATAGTGGTACAACAGAAGTCCTACGTATATTTTTTTGCCGCAAGAAACTAAATCTGAAATTGACAGTCCTCTTATAAGTAATAACAATACGCACATAAAACTTGGGATTTTTCTCAAATCAATCCAAAATATTTAATTTTAAGAAAAATAATAAACCCATTTAATCATCGAACGCGATGAGAGGAAAATTTTACAAATATCTGAAATTTCAACAGCCACCGACAGGTTCTAGAAATCGCCACATTAGAAATCTTCACGCGGAAAGCCAAAATAATGCCGTTTATTGAAAGTTGAAGCGAGCGAGAAGATGAGCAATTCACAAAGCTTTAACAAAAAGGTGGATTTTGTTAACGAAGCATACCCCCTTGACACCTGCCGCCATCGACCGAAAGATGCAAAGTATAGAAGTTGTATTAGGACGCGATTTGCCGTTGATGACTTGAAGTAGATAAGCTACAGCGAGTATAGAGGAAGCCCTTACTGCATCCGCCAATATATTGACGAAACTTGACAATCCCCCTCGAAAGAGGTTGATCAGGCGATGATTTCATAGCTGAAGTTTATTGGTCGCAGCAATTTGTAGTTTGTAGATAGGCCTTCAAAGGAAACCGACGACCCACTCCAAAACGAGGGTCCATACGGCGACCACCTAGTTTTATCTATCTTCATAGATACTGATTGCCTATTTACGTGTCACTGATTTTTTTTTACTCCAAGCGATATTCTACGGAAAGAAACACGGCCGGTATTTCCAATTCTCAAAACAGTTTCAACAGAAGAAATATGAATAACAGGTAATTTTATCAGCTGAAGCACCACATGAACTAAGCTAAAAGACTTGAGTGATAAATGTTTGAATTCTTTAACTGAAACTGGACTCCCAGATAACACGTTCGACTTCGATGAAAGCGGTCCTGAGTTCGATTCCAGGTAAGACCCCGTATGATAATCTGAGAAAGCACTTTTAACAACACTGCAACCACTTTAACTGAAACATAACCTCAATTATATCCATATCAATAACCATAACTATATACTATTAAATATAACCAACATATACGTCAATGCCCTAACCAGGGAAAATTTGGTTACCCAAAACTCATTCTTATAACATTAGAGTCGGATAACTAACGTGCTATTAAATTGGCTACTGAGGTAGGAAAAAAAGCAGACAAATGCACTAATAGAAGACCACTGGTTCATAATTCCTTTGGTAAGAGCCACCAGCATTAACATGCTCACTTACGTCATTTTATTTCTAGAACTAATCTAGTAATCTTTCGTTGCTTTGAAATTTAAGTGAAATAATCAGGAGGAATAGATAAAATATTTATCATCACTAACATTGGTTCATTCAGCAAATCATTGAACTAACCTCCGTTCCTTCTCATTCAGCAACTTTGAGATTTTACTGACATCATGAAAATAACACTTTTCATACATTGAACTAAAGCGATCATTTATTGATTTCAAGGCACCATCATCACTGATTTCTTCGTAAAGTTAAGTGTTAATCTTAAATACTAAGAAGTTTTTCTATCCTTTCTAGATGCTTAGTGATAAATTAGCAGGGTCATTTGCTTGAATGAAAATAATAATAATTATCACTTAAATGTCACTTTCGCTAATTAATGATAGTCATTTTGATAATGGTGTAATTCGATAGATATTGTATTTGATTCACAAAAGGATGCAATGTAAGACAGCAACATTCTCAAAAGAGGAAGAGAATTCATGACTAACAGAGAAAAAATAGATGGCTGAATATTAAATATTCAACCCTACAGAGAAAAATTTCTGTAAAACAGCAATTCTGAAATGAAAATTTATACCTCTAATACATACTGAAAACTGAAATCCCTGAAATCTTTTGTAGCAAAAAACATATTTCAGCAAAGTGTCCAGAGTTAAATAAAGGAGTTAAATGTACTGCAAGAAAAAAGATAAATATGTCTCTTGCTTTAATTAATAAGCAAGATTAACATGATTCTGTTCAATTTTGAAATAAAGATATACAAAGAACATGCATTATGAAACAACAGAAGATACTGATCACAAATATGCTCATAATCCATATAAAAAGACTTGTAAATCGGAAAAGTCATTTGAAGAGAAATTCTCCTGAAAGAATAGGGAATGATCAGAAAAAAATCATCAGGATCTTCACATACATACTGAAAGAGAATTATGAAGTCAAAAGTGGACTGATGAATTCTTTGTCCTACATAAAGAAACGAAAGGATAGTTTTGATAATTCCTCCGAGTTTGGGTGAAAATAGTCACTAAGCAAAGCTTTGTTGAGTAATAAATGCCTCTGATTTCAAAAATAATAATCCATCAAAATAACCAGCACGAAACAAAACAGAAATTCTTAAGCCATACTATTTCACTCTTATCAAAAACAATAATTGCTGTAAGAAAATGTTGACGCCTAGTGGATCATTCCATGATTTACCATGAAAATTGATTCCCGAAGCATGGTAGATTTCAAAATTGATTGGATCATCTGCAATTTGCTATATTATTTATATACAGTCAGACCTTGCTTAGCTAAACTTCCCTTTAAGTCAAGAAAACCTCCTAAAGTCAAACTACTCTTTAATCACCAGTGAAATTCCTTGAGTGAGATGCATCTGCACATTGACGCCGAACAAAGATAATAGACTTTTCTCGTGAATTAACATGCTGCAGATACATTATAATTAAGTCACAAAATCGTTCTCCTTAATTAACCATGACAATTACACCATTTTCCTAAACTCGAACAGTCCTGAATTTGAATTTATTTTCAAGTACTTTGGGTCCTTACACAAATTCCATAACGCAATATGGGGGAGAGAGGGGGTCAAGGTTTGCATTATGTCACAGTTTTAAAACTGCAAAAAATAGCAATATTTCTGCATGTTTAAAGTTTGAATTTGAAACTCTTGCACAATTTACTGGGGAAAATTCGTAGCTCTCATCCGATCGAGCACGAGTGATGAACGGAAGTACAGTGGTACCTCGAGGTACGAGCAGCCTAACATACGAGTATTTTGAGATACGAGCTCGGGCTATATTTTCATTCAAGATACGAGCCCAAATCCGAGATACGAGCCGTGTTTCCAAGCTAAGAAGGCAAAAACAAGTGATAATTAAATTTACGTAAATGTTAAGCTTAGTTTAAGTTTAAAGTTAAGTCCATTGTTTTAAGTTTGTTCTTTCATTTGAAATAAGGAAAGTGTAGTTTTAGTTTTAAAGTTAAGAAATTAGTTTTAAGTTCTAAAAAAGCACCGTTTACGTACATGTCTAGAGTGCCTGCATTCCTTCCCCCCTCCTCCCCGTTCACCTTCGTTAGCCACACTCCTCTGTCTCCAAAGTAGGACTATTATGCTAAATAACTCTTTTATTTCATATTTTGTTACGTATTTGTTAATTATACATGTTTATTTGATATTTAAAAACATATCTTTATTCATAATTTACAATGGTTTGGGGATTTTTCATAGGTCCGGAACGGTTTAAATCGAATTCAGTTATTTTAAATGGGAGAAATTCGTTTGAGATACGAGTAGATTGACTTACGAGCTCAGTTCTGGAATGAATTAAACTCGTATCTCGAGGTACCACTGTAGTCAGAGTGCGAGTGGAGTGTGGTAGCTGCACAGGTATTCCCCTGTCTGTGTTTTGTGCGATGCTAATTATCAACAGGTCATGGCATCAAATCTTGGTGAAATGTATGAATGGCCTTTAAAATTGAAATTGTTCATTAAAAAGTGAATTGTTATTGGGAACTAAAAATCTATCATCCTGAATATAAGCCCAAAACATTTCACAAAGCACACGCTATGTACGGATTGGGGGAAGGGAGGGGTCCTGCCTGGCATTACCATCCTATTACATGAAGGGAGACGGGGTCAAAAATTGGAGAATTCTGCTTTACATAATTTGTGTGGGACCCTTCATGAGTAGGACTTAGCAAGGCCCAACTGTATACCTTAAAGCAAGGGACAGCAAAGGAACTACATAATATAAGCCTTTGTTTGTGGCAATAAACATACATCACATGTGATTGACACAAAGATTAGTAGCATTAATACCAACAACTCTTTTGCAAAAAAATAAGCTAATTCTAATGATAATAATAATAATAATAATAAAACGGCTTTATTCGGGCGAGGTTGAGACTAAAAGTCTCCTCTTCCATATAGTAATTTATGGTTATTCTTACAAGTAGTCAGTATTGGCTGAGCTAGGATATCAAGTGGTTTCAGATGAATTATATAAATTTTCTGTAAAAAAATCTGATGTCGCCAGCACACGACTTTCTCCATATATAAGATGTAAATATTATTCTACGACAGTATTTTCGAACTGTATATTCAATCTAAACTTGGAAGATAAGTGATTAATTTATATCATATTATCTTTAAAGTCACAAACATTATAAATAATGTTTTTCGGGACATGTTCGATGAAAAACGATGAAATTGGCATTTCACACTCAGCACCCAGAGCACCCACTAAGTACAAAATCAGCAACTTCCGGTTTATTACTTTTTCTTGAATAACTCCTAAACAATCAGTTATACAAAAATATGTTTCATACAAAAGTTATAGTAAATTACATTTTCTAAAACTTTTATAAATAATAGTATATACCTAAATATCATCTTTATGGAGATATTTTGCAAAAACGGAAACGAGCTTCGAAAAGTAAAGCTCGACTTCCCGTAAACTAATTTACTCCAAAAACTAATCAACTGTAACAACAGCAACGAAAGTACTATAGGTGAAATTTGGTGTTGATATGTCAAATAGTTTTCATGCTAGAACGCCCACAAAGTACATAATCAGCTACTTTATTTAACAAATAACTCCCTAACAATAAGTGATAAAAAAATACGTTTAATACAAAATTTATAGTAAATTACATTTTCTAAAACCTTTATAAATAACAGAACATACCTAAATATCATATTTATGGAGATAGTTTGCAAAAACGGAAATTTGCTTCGAAGAATAAAGCTTGACTTCAGGTTGACCAATTTACTCCAAAAACTAATCAACTCTGACAGCACCCACCACAGTGCTATATATGAAGTTTGGTATTGATACGACTAATACTTTTCAAGTTAAAGCACCCACAATCACACACACATACATCATTCCGAAAATAGTCAAAACGTGTTCTAGGGACCCCAAAACATGTATTTCCGTTGAAATTTCGAAGTCGATTTTTTCATGAAAACAATACTTTCTCTATACTATGAATATGGAGAAAGTTACAAAAAAACGATACTATTATTCTAACTTGGGAAGTAACGACTACAATTGAACATGTAGTTAAAGGAAGCACATAGATAAAATATCTTTTATATTTTAAGCTTTCCCCAAGGAACTCAGTAGAAAATCTAAGGTAAATATAAAAACAATACTCACCATTCATTTCCTTCATTGCTTTAATGAAGTCTTGAGGGTCCTTAAAACTGACAAACCCAAATCCTTTAGTTTTGTTGGTACGTTTGTCCCGAACTACTTTTGCTTTCAAAAATGACTGATACTTGCTAAAGGCTCTGGTTAAAACTTCATCCGTCACATCATTACCAAGATCTCCACAGAATATCCGATAATCATCTGTAAGAGAATTACAAAAGATATGGTTAGGAAGATAGGTCTTCACAATAGATGAAAAATAGTTACTGAATATCACTCAATTCATGACAATTACAATTACAACTGAACTATCCCATATGCATGTATAACCATAGAATATGAATAGCAAATTAAATGACATATTGATGGGTGCATCCATACTACCACTGTGCTATATATATGTTGATATTAAAAAAGTTCAGGAAGTAGTAGTGCTTCTATGTATAGACATAATCATAATATATAAATTCAATAATACAACTTAAATCAATAAAACAAGTAAATATATATTATTACGAGTAAAATATTGCTAGCATTCTGCAAGCATATTGATAACACAAATTTCAAGTCAACATCATATCGAAAGGATCCTCAAAATTAGAAAAAATATTGAATATATTCTTAAAATTCGCTGCAAATTCTCCGTCTTGCATCGAACCCGGGTCTTCCTGGTGATAATTACTATGCAGAACAACAAAGGATCATCGTCTCTAACAATGTGTGAAAACTCAAGTAGAAATATTGGCTGCAACTGCCTCCAACGACCTCCTACTTTTCCCATATTTTCCTTATCTGAGAAATTGTAATGTGCTCTGGCATCGAACCCAGGAACAGCATATTCATATCTATATTTTTTTCATAAGCCGAGTCTTAATATACATCTTCTAGCAATGCAAGAACTTCCTATCATTTCAATAAGTGCAAAAAAAAATAATGAAAAACGAACCCAATGTATTTTAAACGGGAGACATATTTCCAGGATTACATCGAACCCGGGTCTTTCTGATAATACTACCTATGCAACACAATAGAAGATCACCACTTCTAACCATGTTTGAAAATTCAAGCAGAAATATTGGCTGCAACTGCCTCAAATGACATCTTACTTTTCCCTTGTATACCTTATGAGAGAAAATTCATTGTGCTCTGGCACCGAACCCAGGAAAAGTACGGTCTTATGAAAATTTTTTTCTGAAACCAATTCTTACCATACATCTTCTAGCCAAGCAAGAACTTCCTATCATTTTGATAAGTGCATCAAAACAAATAATGAAAAACTACTTTAATGTATTTTAAAGGGCAGATATTTGCATCGTTCTAGCATCGAACCAAGGATATTTTCCATAGAAGTCATTTATATTTTTGACAGATCATGACCATATATATAGGCTCCTAGAGTTTTGAATTCCTACCTATCCGGGAAGTATTTTTTTTAAATTCCGGAAAATCAAAGCAATGTATTTTAATGGAAAAAATCGGGATTTTGGGGCCCTCTGGAATCGAACCCATGACACTGAGGTTCAAAATCGTAATTTATCTGGCGGTTACACATTACGGTCAATACGTCATAAAAATTTCAAGTCGATGATGCTTGTGGTTTAGCCTTTGAATTTCTATCCTATCTGGGTATATATATGAATGAATCCGGAGAAGGAATTATATTTAATAGACAACATACAAGATATAATTCAATTTCTTTGCCAGGCAAATTCAATATCTTTATAATAGTAACATAACTGAAAGTATATAAATTATACATATTCATAAACAAAATTCAACAGCAATTTTTTTAAATAGCGCAATGAATGAATGCTGTTCTATTCTGTATCCCATTTATCAGTGGTGGCTTGTTCATTGTGTTATAAGTTTGCACTGATCCCAGTCCCAGTATATTAGAAATATATTTTTTTAGCTTTCAATTTCTGCATGATTACATCACTCAAACTTGCTTTTGTTCTTCTAATTTACGGTAACTCTGTTTTATGAAATTATAGAGTTGTAAATGTGCTTATTTTATATAGAACATTGTCTTTGCTCGAGGCTCTATGTTTGAACATCTTGAATCGTTCAGTGCCTACTTTCCTTTGCTCTGAATGAGCAAATTGAGCAAAGTTTCAACTAATCTGTAGACATTCGAGGGAGAGAGAGGGGCACAAAAGGATGAAGGGTTCTTCCATAAAAGAATCCTAATTTGCCCAACCTGACATGTTGTCACATAGTTATCACATAATGCGACATTGCATTTTGTCACTAAGAAATCATAGCAGGACTCATATCTTATTACAAAAAACAAAGCTTGTCAGTTCTGCATTCACCAACAGGGTAGTTTCTGCTGCATCAGCCACGCAGTGTTATCTTTGTACAATGAAAGTTAGCGCAAATTGCTTACTGCTGTTGACAAGTGATGTGTTCATTCATTGAACACATCAATAACTAGATAACTAATTATCAAACACTAGATAACGACCCATTAGTAAGCATTTAAAGTTTTCTCTGGGGTGGTGAATGAAAGAATATCTACAATCAAGCCCTACAATTACTGTAAATTACTGTATATTTAAGGAAATGCAAATGCACTCCAGAAGAACTTTGATAAAATATTTTAGAAGTCTTACTCCATGACTGGCGTTTGTTTTTTGGATAAAAACATTAATTTAAATATGTATGAAATTCTCTACATTTTGTTTTCATGGAAAACAATATTACTAGGAACATGTTTCTTTTATACTTCATATTGAATTCAAAGAAGACACTAATTCAAGTAACCATGTTTGGCTGTACTATCCATTATTATGTTGTAGTAATGTACATTATTATCATTCTAATTATGACCCCATTTTTGGGTTATTATTTTCATAAGAGTAAAACAGTTAACAGCAATTAACATGCAAACATATCCAAGAAGTGAATGTATTTTCAACATAAAAATGTTGTTACTTATCATCAGTAAATATTCATAAATTAAATGTGATTATATTACAATATATTACTTGTATGGATTATCGATAAACTTGCAGAAAAATATTTAAACGACTAAATATGTCTACACCTGTTAATGTTTGAAAATTTTTATAAACAAACAAATATTTACACACACAGCACACAATATAAAATCCATTAAAATTAGCTCAAGAAATATCAGGTACAGCCAAAAATATGTAACAATAGCCAATCAAATCAAAAACAGTCATTTAGTGAGATTACATTAATGTAAACTCACTAAATGAGCTCTTACCACTTTAGAAGCATTCCACTAAGTGAATCCTAACATAGCTGAGTTTATTCCGGTTACTTGCATTCCCAAAAAGAATTATTGTATAAAACGTAATAAAAATAAAAGGCTTCAACTAACCATCATCCCATTCGGTAAGAGAGTTATCTTCCCACTGTTGTCCTCCTGCTGTTCTAATTATCTTTTTGCTCTTCTTTGACTTCTTGGGAGCACTGGAATCATCTCCAAGTGATGCCACAATTCCTGGGTTGACATTTATGCTCATAAGGGGTACAACAGAAGGCTTGGATTTATCCCCTCTTCCTCCAATATTACGGTTAACTGACATATTGCTGCTTCCTGCTACACCAACCCCACTGGACATGCTACCTCCACCTCCAACAACTGGTCCCTTCCACCTCTTAACCATTTTTTTATCGGGACCAGCTGTACTTGCATTCAAAGCGTTCGCTGCTGCAAGTAAAGGTAATGAAATCTGTGGAGCTGACTGGGTGACACCTTCCTCGGAGTGATAGTCAACTCCTGGACCTGTTGGGCCAGCTTCAATTTCTCCCTCGCCCAAATGATCAGGTAGTTCTGGTTTTGCAACATACAGTTTGGGCGTGGCACTGAAACGAGACATCAAGTCAAACATACTATTTGACATGTCCATGTGGTGGTTTTCAGGATACCTGTGAACAGTTATTTAGTATGAATAGCAATTTTTTTATTTAAAAGAATACATGTAAAATGCCAATTAATAAAAAGGTAACTAAAATAAGGAAACAAAGAAAATGGGTATGGTATTTTTGCACGAGATGGCATGCACCCAGGAAGAATAGACTTGGAAAAAGTCTGATGGGACTGGGAATCGAACTCAGGTCTCCTGATTGCCAGTCAGGTGCTCTGTCCGTTGAGCTAACCTGCCAGAACACGGGTTCGATTCTCGGTCTCATCTGACTATTTTCAAGTATATTCTTCCTTAAAATAAGGAAGTTTAGCCTTATCTTTTTAAGTAACAATACTCAAATGTAGGCTGTCCAAGTTCAAGTTTTCCACTATCCGAGCATTGCTGCAGCCAGACGGAAAAGTTTTCCATCATTTTTCATATCATAATTAGTGAAATCAATCAAATATAATGGGTGACAGCATCTAAAAGGGCCTTAACAATGCGTCATATGTTAGTGGTAATCTAAGATTTCAGAAAGCTTCATGAAAGGAGAAGGAACAGCACCATATAGAGCAAAATCGAAATGAGTATGATGTGCAACCACCACCAAACTATTTCAATAAAGGTCTCAAAAACGAAGATATGATGTTCAATCATCCACGTTTGCTAAAATGAAATCTGTCAGCAAGTAAATGCCAACAATTCCAGATGAGCTAGTCCCCCTACCCCTCTTGAACCTACCCAAAATATGTCATATCTCCTTACTGGACCCTATACATGTGTTTCCATAGAGCAATATATATTTTTAAGTAGGAGATAAACTAAAAGAAGCAAAATCTTTGTCATCTAACACAATCATTTTTTATACTTATATAGTATACTTTATACTATTTGAGAGCTACAGGTTGTATAGCTTAAAATATGCTACAGCACTTGCCCAGATAAAATCAACCCTATATTATTTTCAACTTTCAAGACCTTAAATTTCATTGCATAGATACATAGTTTTCTGCATTTGCATGTAAAATTATTCAAAAATTGTGTTCTCTGTTGGAATTTATAATATAAATATAAAGAAGTAGAAATATTTCAAAAGATGTTCAATATCATGCTAAAATAACACATTAGAGTTAAAAAAAGCTCCAATTAGCCATTGTTTGAATACAAATTACTCAAATGTAGTAACACAGCTTTGTTCCTTTCCTCTTTTTTAGATATCATGTTAAGATAGCCAATTTATCTACAAAAATTGTTTGACTTAAAACAACTTTGTCAGAATTTGGCTTTTAAAATGCAAAATGATAACCAACAAAGTTTCCAGTAACTTCACTGCCCTCAATCTGCAGATTTTAGGCATCTATGATTGAGGATAATAGTTCTCAATTGTAAAATGTGACAGCACAAAACGTTTTTATTTGGCCTTTGAGTTTGTATATATTGGCATTTGAAAGGATGTTACTGAGGAAATAATTTTCACCACTCAATTATAATGATGGTTACATCAATATATATCTAAAAATGCATATTTATTATAATGATGGTTACATCAATATATATCTAAAAATGCATATTTATATATAAATGTGGAATTCTTTCTCAACACAAGATTTCATATATAATACAAGATCAATATATATCTAAAAATGCATATTTATATATAAATGTGGAATTCTTTCTCAACACAAGATTTCTATATTTAGAAGGAAATTTTACAAGATAATGCAGGAGAACTTTTCGTTCACAGCTTTCTTACATAAAATTTCATTACGCTTTACGAATTCTTGTTAGCACTGGATTGATTAGTAATTCAATTTTAACTGCACTTATCAGAAAGAAATTAAAACTGGAATCAAACATAACCCAATATCATGAAAATTCATTCAGTTCTCTAATTCATATATTTTTGCACTACAAAATACAACATAACTGAACAATATCTGAAAGAGATTTGTAAATAATATCCAATATTATGCTACCATTATAACTAGATACATATTTATCAGTCATGCTGGACATGCTACAGCAGAGCAAACTACAAGTAGCACCAATCAATTTTTAGTTTTAAGTCAGTATAATAAGAGTAAAAAGTAATACATTACAAACCTAACTATGGGAGCGACAGCATTTAGAGGCGGATTAACATTGGGCTCCAAATTTGTTAGGACAGGAGATATGAATGCCTGATGTTCCATGTGGTGTCCAAGAAACCCAGCTGGAGGAGGAGGCATCATATGTCCACCACCTACTCCCATACTGTGTATTTCTGCAAAGATAGAATAATTTAACCTCTCATATATTTCCAAATGAATTAATAAACCATAACAAGTAAGTCACTTTTCTCTCATTGTGTATTATTATACTCTACTTTAAGGTCCTTAAGCAGGATTCCTTAAGGTTATCAAATTCATAATATTATAATGTAATAAATAACCCCCTTTCTTTTGTAGTTTAGAGAAATTGATAGAAAGATTTAAAATGGTTCACTTTTACCCCTGAATTTCAGGGCGATGGCCAATATCTGCATGCTACTCTTAAACTACTCTACTCTTCTTCTTCTTTCTTTTCAGGTAAATAACATCTGTAGTCAACCACCAAGAAATTTACACAACATTATTGGATAACAATTATGCAACTAGTGATATACCTGCTTGTATTTATTTCCATCTATGCTTTTGCGGGTTCGTTTCACTCCCCTTCTTGTGTGAGCGTTTTCCCACACAGTGGGTTTTCTCCGAAAGCCTTCAGCCGAGGAGTTTTTCCCCACATCCCAATTCTTTTATTTTTACCTCTTCTTTTTATTTTCTTTTTATATATTTATTTGTATTTTTTCCACCTTGTTTGTAATTAATATTAGTTACCCTTAATGGTTAGATGTAAGAGAGGTCCTAATGGGCCTAACCTCACCAAATAAAGAGTTTTTATCATTATTAAAAAACAAACTGAATGCAGCATAATCAAAAAGATCATGATAACAAAATCATCAGATCCTGTTCAACTTACCAATAATAAAAATAAATGATTTTAAATACATTCCCACGTGTACATACAATATACCTGGGTAAAATTTCACTTTCACACTTTTAAAGTGAAATTTTACCTATACCTGCTACATATTGAGAAGAAAAATGGAAAATTTGTCTAAAAATAATGCTTAGAGGTAATTATTAGACATGGAATTTCCAGAGATATCTAAAAAATGCTTTAATTTTCTATTGTTGCTTACTTCAAGCAATATCACTCAATGAAATTAGCAACAAAAATCTATAAGAGTATTGAATGATGACAAGTAGACAAAAGGGAATATTAGAATGGAAGCCATTGATCATACCATTCATCATAGCATTCCTCTGCACTTGATGCGGTATTAGCATCGGTGGTGGAGGCGGAGGTGGAGGCAAAGGAGGCGGTGGTGGCGGTGGAGGTATCCCTGCAAATCCTCCTGGCACTGGAGTTAGAATTGGAGGAAATGCCATAGGTGCTCCTAAGGCTGGAACAACAACTGTCTGCTGTTGTTCTAGCTGTTTCTGTACTTGTCGATAAGTACCAGAACCGATCACTTGACGTGGAGGTGGTGGGGGAGGAGGAGGTATTACAGGAACTGCTATTTCAGCTTCAAACCTAGAAAAAGAATGTGATGTAAGAATGTAAGATAGGCAGAGCAATATCTTAGAAGAAGAAAACTACTAAAGAATATTTGTAATACGTGTTGGCCATTAAAATTATATAATGGGCTTATGATGAATTCGTTTCAAAGAAATGTCTACGATTATTAAAACTGTAAGATTATCCACAATGATGTATGGCATGGTAATTTTCAATAAACATACAGCCCACTTGATGATAACATTCATTAATTAAGGCATTATTTTAAATACTCACCTATTCATCTCCGCCTCCATTAATTTAAGTTTTTCCTCACACTCAGCCTCCATGGTTGGTAAATTATCGTAAATAAATCAAATTCGAATACTGCCTTCCGCTCGAAGCAGGGATCAGGTTTTGTTGTGTTGTTCAGCGCCGCATGAGAGAACTACTTGAAACATGAATATCGATATTCATCTAACTTAACCAATGGGCGCTTAATGTAATATAAGCAAATTGATGTGGTTTTTTGAGATGACGTTCATTCCGTACATATTGGTGAGATTGGTTCTTATAGGTTCGAGAAATTACAAGAGTGATATGGGATAGATGAATCACCGCACGTAACGTGAAAGACTTGAGCAGCAGGCGGAAGTAATAATTGTTAATTAGAATTTTGCGAGTATGACTGGCCCTAATTATTCCTTCATGCAATATAATGCTTACTCTTGAAAGTGAGCACCTTTTACGGCGCTTATTCAAATTTCATTAGCTAAATGTAATTAAGATACACTTATACATAGAGAATCTGCTTGAAGTTTAGGCAATGAAGATAGGACACGATAACGATGAGAGACAATTTGTACTGTAAATAAGGGTGAGATCCTTATTCTGATAATAACATCAGCATGCAACAAGTCAATAAGAATTAAACTAAAGGGCAAATGTCTGTGTCATTGAATTTTCATTATTTGGTATAGCAACCATAGACTACTTCATGGAATGCTATTAGATCTACACGTTTATATGGATGAAATTTATAGTTGTGTAACGTATTAATACTTAAAAGATGAAGTAGCTTGTACAGAGACAGAAGAAGCAAGATGAAATTCCTATTTCATGTAAAGACCTTCCTGTGCTTGAAAAGTTGAATATAGGTTAAAATAAACTGCCTTTCAAGTTGGACGAAGCTAGAGAATCTATTCCTCTGCAGTATCATTAACCTTCTACAGGTCTGTTATGGACCTGCTTCCCAATAACTTGAGTAGTTTGGCAATATTTTATGATTCTAGATAATCATCTCAGCCCCCATGAGAGATGAAAACCCAATGTATCAAACATTTGGCTGTGAGTGGGACTTTGTTCCTTATTAATTATTAAAATTAAATTATTCGAAAACAAAAGTAAATGCTTCATTTGTGCATGAATGCATGTACTTGCAGATCAAAAGAACCTGTTCAATGTAAAGTATAAACTGAAACATTATGCAAGAGTACTGATTAGCCTAATATATGTATATATTTCATGATCATGTATTTTCCACTGCCACTTGCAACAAGGTAGCTTATAGTATGCATGCATACACGAAGATAAAATGTATCCAATTATTCATGTATGTATGCAACTGAAAATTCAGTGGAAGATATAAGTATTGAGGGACTGGTATTAATTCTTATTTAACTTGTTTGATGTAATCCAAGAAAACAGGTGGCAAAACAATAAATGCCAAGAAAATTACCAACTGAATTGAAAAATAAATGAGTAAAATATTTCAAAGATTTTATCTCTCTTTATTTTTACAAGGTTGTGCACAATCATCTTTCATTTTTTATAAGTCTCAGTAATCATCCTCTTGAACCCAATTTACACAATGCTGAAATAAATACACAGTTGTGCAGAATTTGCCACATAAGGTTTACTTACAGGGTCATCCAGTAGGGCTGCTTTGGCGGATATGCAAAATGTAGTTAGTGTCATGGCCTATATGGTCCAGTTAGGTTTTTAATTTTATAATAATAAAAAAATATCAATTTTGCGGTAGGAATCAACTAAATGCTGGAATTGAGTAATATCTCTTAGCATCTAGAATGAAGAGAAACTCCTCAAATGAATAGCACCTAGCTAAATTTAAAATGTCAACAAACTGATTAAATATTAACTGTTTAAAAATTAAGTTGCAAATTGTAATTTTGCATTCAACCTTTTCTCAGAAATTGATTTCTTACATTTTTCTTCTGTGGATACTAATATTAATGGAAACTTACTATACATCAATTTTCAGAGTAATTAAACCAAAATAATATATCAATTAAGCTTATTTAAAAGTGTGACTCTTTGAAATTAAACTTGAAGTCACATGATCATTACAATCAGAGATACTGTAAGTATGCAATTACTTCATCCCAGATGAAAAGGCAGCATTTTCAAGAAAGTAATGTTTTTTTACAACCTCAAACTTGTTTCCTATAAACAGATTTGAAAACATACAGTTTTTAGTATCTTTTTAACCTCTTCAGCTTATTTCCAATCCACAATGATATTGGTAAGTGTACTTTAACTCTCTAATACACCCATAGGTTTATTTTAAAATTTAGGAATTCTAAGTTATCACATAAGAGATTAACCTTCAGAAAATAAGTAATCTTTCGTGTTATTTTCCCTGCTGTAGAGCAGTTTATAGTATTATTACTTTCACAGAACTTAATTTGTAGTTAATCATGGGTTACATATCATATCAATTAATTTCACAGTAGTTATTTGTCAGAATTGTTAGTGAAATTTATAAAGTTGGTGTCAAATAACAATTGAATTTTTTCTTTCCAAATCATAAGATTTCTCATGCAAATAAAAGGATTTAACACACATGATATGAAAAATGAAGTGCCAATACTAAAGTAAGAATATACCACCAGGAAAGCGAGCGTAAATCTCTCTTTGTATTAGTATTACTGTTTAAAGATTTTAATCATATTAATTCATCAACAGCTTTAGAGGTACTGTTACATAAAAATCTGCATGAAAGAATATGGCAACAATAGGTTCTTACAGAGTAATAAACAGAAAATCAAGCATTGAATCTCCAATTCATACAAGTAAATAACAAACTAAGTGAATATTAATTGAAAGTAATGAATTAGTATCACAAATTAAATAGATCAATGTATATAGGTAAAGAATCGCATAACTAACAGTCCAAGACTCAAGAAATTGAAAATAATTCAGGTGTTGAAATTATTTTTTTCACAAGAATACTTCAGTACAGTTTAGTGACAATTATAGAGTTGGATAGTACCATTGAAATTGTCATCAGAAAATGTACTAAGCTTCTCAGAGTGGGGAAAAAATGAATTTTAATACTTAAACTTAATACATTACAAGGTATCAATATAAAACTATTTTCCAATTCCAGACAATTATAATGAATAAGGGTATTAACTCAATGAATTGCTAAGAAAAGCAAGTTAGGGGAATGTGAGATTATGCTACTGCACAAATGAGGTAAGCGGTAAGGAAAAGACCGTTCAGTGAAAATCGAGGGGTAGAACAATGAAATAAAGTCTTGTAGTTACGAGAAGGCAAACAGAGGAAAGAGGCAGAAATTAAATCATTTGCCCTATACTTACCCTTAACATTTTTGAAAGAAATTTATGTTATTATGGGTTAAATATTTTGTGAGAGATATTATCTGTAGGATAGATGCAATATTTTCTAACTTAAGGTTGTGAGAGAGTTGATGAAGAAGTTTTATTCTGGAGAAGTTGAATATCAGAATTGAAGAGGCTGATCAAAGAGGGGAAAATTAATCAATTACAATGTATAATGAAATTAAATTAATTGAAGCAAATAATAAGCAATAAAATAATATCAAATCTTAGCTCAAAAAGGAATAAAATAAAAATTAATGTAAGGTTAAAAAAATCTTTTCATTTACTTTTGATATTTATTTCAAAAAATATACAAAAGATATAGTATATTTTTGTTTCCAGTTGATATCAGTTGGAAATAAAAAGATTCAAAATCTGCTTCGACTGCTACTGCCAGCTTTGCTACCTCCACCACTAGAGCTTGCACTGTTACTGTCATCATGAACTTTAACAGAAAGAGTACTTCTAGGGCCAGTACGCCACACATCACCATCTTCATCAATGGCACTGGCCTCAACACTGACAACATACTGTGTACCACCCGAGGCAGGTCCTGAGGTAGATCCTGGGCCTGATTGTGAAGGGAATGCTAGGAGGAACTGGGCAGCAAAGAAATCTCTATGTGGCGTTACTGTCTGAGAAAGTACCACTCCTGAATCCCCACCCTAAAGAGGAAATATAAAAAGTACACATTAGTTTAAAATTTAATGTTAAGAGGTAGAGAAAAATTTTTGTGAAGGTGCTATAAATTGAGTGACCATGTTTTGATAAATTTTTTTGGCCTTACAAGAGAAAACAATTTTCAAGATGTATAAATTAGATAAAATTCCATTTTTAAGAAGTATGAATGTTCAAATTTGCACAGAGATTGTAACAAATTCGACAGAATACTAACCAGATGTTCAATTCATTAGCAACTTGGGTGTTGGTTTTCATGCAGCGTTAGATAACTTTCATGTTTTGTCGAATCTTTTAACAGAGACATGGTTGAACTAATTAATTTATTCATCAGCATATAACATGCATCATATTATTACATGTACTCTGATATAAAGAGAAAATTCGATTTGTTGCAGTTAATATTTGCTATGATCTGACAGGTATTTAAATTCCTAGGACAATAGAAAATGTTACACAGCTAAAGGAAAAGTAAATGTTAAGATATATTTTTTTGATCAGTGACAATAGCAGAATCTACCTTTCTCTTAATAAAGGATTTCTACTTATCACATTACATCTTAAATTACAAGAATGGGCGATCAACAAATCTGAAGCAACTTAAGATATTTTTTCTTGAATTTAATCTTAAGAATTGAAAATTAACTTTATAATGAGCTTAACCCCTCAACACCTTCAGACATACAATTTAGTATGGTGTTATTTTTCACTTCTTCATCTTATAGAATTTTCGTTTATAGTGACATAATTTACATATATTCTCATCAAAGAAGAGTTGTTCTTTACATATATGCATGTTTTTATTTTTTGCTGAGTATTTTATGTCAACTTCAAGTTTAAGAACATATATCCCAAATTTTCCAACCCTGATCAATTTTAAAACTTCTAATATTCTCTATCAATACAATATAATATTCTATTATTTTCCCTCAGTTGCTCTTTGTGTCATCAGTATGAATAAAACCACATTCTATTTAGTTTAAAGAAACCAAAACTATGCAAACAAATTGTTTAAGCAAAACGTAACTTCAGAGTAATTTGTTTGTGTAACCCAATTTAAGTGTATCCAAAAACTTTCATTTCTCTTATGACAAATAACTTGACATTTATAGTCTACTTAATCATATTTTCATTTATTTTCTATTTACAGCCAATTTCAGGCCAATATCTTGAATGGAACTTAAGTTATTGCTTTTTATTTCCGAAAGGAGAATTCACGAAGTAAAACAATGGCTGCAAATAAACCTTAATGGGGCTTGATATATTTAAAGCTTAATGAAAACTTCATGAATTCATTAGATGGTTGAAGCTGTCACTTTGGTAAACTCCATAACAAGGATGAGAAATGAAATTGGGTCAATGCAACAAATGTAAATCAAGTTTTTATAGCTCCAAAAAAGCTATTAGAATAATAACTCTCAGATTAGAGAAACTTGTAAACCTTCGTTTGTGAGTTTAAATATAATGAGTATAGTTTGTATGTTTTCCAGCACCTCTTGTAGGTAAAGGAAAATGTTAATGATTTTGAATTGCAGTCTGAAATACATGGCCACAATACAAGGAACAAAAACAATCTTGATATTCCGTATTGTAGATTATCAAAATTGAAGAAATCAAACTTATCGACAATATCAAAAATCTGGAAATGAAAAGATTTCGGTCTTTCATTTCAACTTGGTTGACTTCAATAGCACTTTTTCCCATTCAGGAATTCTATGAAAGTGATATGTGATCATTATACTTGTATTTGTACTGTCTTATATGCGATGCATCATTTTGTACAAAATTATATTGCACCTGACTTTTTTTGAAGATTCCTATACTTACATATTGAATAGTTTCTCAGAAAGTAAATTATTAATATTATAACTCGGTAAATCAGTTTTTGAAACTTTACCAAGTTCTTTAGTTTCTCACCTCCTTAATTCAATCATAATTTACCTTAGCATTTGATTCCAGAGCTGAGCTAGATCTTGAATGCACTGGAGAGGAAGAGACAGTGAGGAGGAGAGATGCAACTCTGCGAAAAAGGCCGGGCCGCCCTCCATGTTGAACAACGCCTTCAACTTTGAGGGCCAACTGAGAGCCGGAGGAACCTGCTCCTAGGCCTCCAGCACCTGCACTTCCCATCACAAAGACACTTTCACCAGGAACACGAGGTTGAGGTGAAATGGCAAGCTGTAAAGTTAATTTTACACCTCAATTAATTTCATATTGAAATCTAAATGGTAATATTATATTTTAATTAATGTGGATTGAGTTTCAAACATTACAGGCATTAGTAAAATATTAGTTAGCAACCAATTTTACATGCATGTAAGTACATGTTTTGACTACATTCCATTATAGCTTCTCTTACCTAATGCCTGAAAATAAATTATCATAAATAAATAAAAGAACTACCGTATTTACTGGAGAATAACATGCCATGTGATGTAATGCACACCCTAAAATTGAGCGTCAGAAATAGAAACATTATTCATCACCGAATCTAATGCATGCCGTAAGACATGTAGCCACACCATTTGCAGTATTGTATACCTCTCCACTATCTATTATATATAGACGTTTCTCCGGATATCTATTATATATAGACGTTTCTCCGGATATACCTATATATCTTCTATTATATATAGACGCTTCTCCGGATATACTTATCTATTATATATAGACGCTTCTCCGGATATACCTATATATATATACATTCATAGGGGATCAAAATTCTAACCATGTTCCACAAGTGCCACCGACTTGAAATTTTTACGACGTTATGGCCATGACGTGTAACCTCCAGGAAAAAGCTGACTTTGAACCTAGGTGTCATGGGTTCAATTCCAGAAGGCCCCAAAGTCGCGATTTTCCCCATAAGATTACATGGCGGGGATTTTCGAAAATTTTTTTGAGGCACTTCCCGGAAGAGTTGAGAGTTGAAATTCAAGAGATCGTTAGATGCCATGTATATCTCAAGGAAACCTTAAAGACATCTACAAATATTATCCTTGGTTCGATGCTAGGCCAGGGCAAATATTCTCCCGTTTAATTTACATTGCGATTTTTAAGATTTTTTTTAATTACTTACAGATGACTTGGAAACTTGAAACTTGGCACGTGGATATATACCATAAATATATTTTATAATAAAATTTTAGAACTCGCTGATGGTCCTTGGTTTGATCCCAGAGGGCCATTTACATCCTACAATGCATTTCTTATGGAGATAACGGAAGCAAATTTTAGGTACTTCCTGGCAAGATGTTGACTTCAAACTTTGCATTTAATAAGATAAGGTCAAATCAGGTCATAATGTGTTTTTACAGCTGCCAGTAGGTCCTGGGTTCGACACCAGGCGTCTCTACAATCAGTAATTGATTCAATTTTTAGGAACTATTTTGAACCCTTTCCCAATAATATAGAAACTTCAAATTTGGCATATAGATAGAGATCATAAATAACTTTCAGAAATATGTTTTAGATTTCCAAGATCGTCCTTGGTTCGAATCCAGAGAGCCATTTAAATTCGTGAAAATTAGAACGTCTTTTGAGGCAGTTGTAGCCCATATTTCTGCTTGAATTTTCACACATAGTTAGAGATGGTGATGTTCTATTGTGTTTCATAGTAGGTTCACCAGTAAGACCGGGGTTCAATGTCAGACGATGGAATTTCAGCGAATTTTAAGAAAAATTTCAATCCACTTTTTTCTTTTGATGGCCGTCCCGATATGATGCCGACATGAAAATAGTATTGTCGATCTGCTTGCAGTATGCAAGCAACATTTTACTCGTATATATATATAGACGCTTCTCCGGATATACTTATATATATATACACTGGGGATCAAAAGTCTAAGCATGTTCCACAAGTGCCACTGAATTGAAATTTTTACGACATGTTGGCCATATCGTGTAACCTCCAGAAAAAATCCGTTTTTGAACCTCAGTGTTATGGGTTCGATTCCAGAAGGCCCCAAAGTCCCGATTTTCTCCATAAGGATATATGGTGAAGATTTTCGAAAATTTTTTTGAGGCACTTCTCGGAAAGGTAGAGAGTTGAAATTCAAGGGATCGCTAGATGCCGTGGATATCCAACGAAAATAAAAAAGACATCGCCGAACATGGTCCATGGTTCGATGCTACGTCGGGGCAAAAATCGGCCGTTTAAAATGCATTGCGGCAATTTTGAAGATTTTTTTTGGATCCTTTCCCGATAACATAGATACTTGAAACTCGGCACGTGGATAGTTATCATAAATATGTTTCATAATCAAATTTTACATATTCGCTGATGGTCCTTGGTTCGATCCCAGAGGGCCATTTGCACTTCTCAATGCATTTCTTACGGAGATAACGGAAACAAAATTTAGGTACTTCCCGACATGCTATCGACTTCAAACTTGGCATGACACAAGAGCAAATTTATACAAATCAAACTGCTTATTCACAGCTTAAAATATGTCCTGGGTTCGACACCAGATGTCTCTGCAATCAGAAGTTGATCCGATTCTTAGGAATTATTTTGAAACCTTTCCCAATAATAGAGAAACTTGAAATTCGGCATATAGATAGAGATCATAATTAACTTTCAGAAACATCTTTTACATTTCCATGATCGTCCTTGGTTCGAGTCCCGAGAGCCATTTACATTCGTGAAAATTAGAACGTCTTTTGAGGCAGTTGTAGCCATTATTACTGCTAGAATTTTCACACATAGTTACAGATGGTGATCTTCTATTGTGTTTCATAGTAGGTTTACCAGTAAGACCCGGGTTAGATGCCAGACAATGAAATTTCAGCGAATTTTAAGAAAAAATTAAATCCTTTTTTTTTTCTTTTGAGGACCGTCCCGATATATTGCCGATATGAAATTAGTGTTGTCGATCTGCTTGCAGTATGCAAGCTACATTTTACTCGTCTATTATATATAGATGCTTCTCCGGATTCATTCATATATATATATAGATAGATAGGTATATAGATAGGATACAAAGTCACAGGCTAAACCACTAGCGTCAATGGCGTGAAATTTTTACGACATATTGGCCATAACGTATAACCTCCAGAAAAATTGCGATTCTGAACCTCGATGTCATGGGTTCGATTCCAGAGGGCCTCAAAGTCCCGATTTTTCCCGTTTAAATGCATTGCTTTGATTTTCGGGAATTAAAAAAAAATACTTTCCGGATAGGTAGCAAATCAAAACTCAAGGAGCCTATATATATGGTCATGATCTATCGAAAACATAAATGAGTTTTACGGAAAATATCCTGGGTTCGATGCTAGGTCGGGGCAAAAATCGGCCGTTTAAATTGCATTGTGGCGATTTTTAAGATTTTTTTTGGACCCTTTCCCGATGGCATGGAAACTTGAAATTTGGCATGGAGTTGGAGATCAATAATAAATTTCAGGATCCAATTTTATATATTCGCTGATTGTCCTTGGTTCGATCTCAGATGGCCATTTAAATTCCTCAGTGCATTTCTTACGGAGATAACGGAAACAAATTATAGGTACTTCCCGGCACGATAAAGACTTCAAACTTTGCACTAAGAAAGATTAAGTGTATACAAATCAAACTGTGCATTCCCAGCTGTCAATGTGTCCTGGGTTCGACACCAGGCGTCTCTAAAATCAGTAACTGATCCGATTTTCAATAATTATTTTGAACCCTTTCCCAACAATATAGAAACTTGAAATTCGGCATGTAGATAGATATCATAAATAACTTTTAGAAACATTTTTTAGATTTCCAAGATCGTCCTTGGTTCGAATCCAGAGAGCCATATAAATTCGTGAAAATGAGAACGTCTTTTGAGGCAGTTGTAGCCCATATTTCAGCTTGAATTTTCACACATAGTTAGAGATGGCGATGTTCTATTGTGCTGCATAGTAACTTCAACAGTAAAGACCCGGGTTCGATGCCAGACGATGGAATTTCAGTGAATTTTAAGAAAAATTTCAATCCATTTTTTCTTTTGATGCCGTCCCGATATGATGCCGACATGAAAATAGTGTTGTCGATCTGCTTGCAGTATGCAAGCAACATTTTACTCGTATCATATATATATATATATATATAGAGAGGATACAAAGTCACAGACCAAACCACTAGCGTCAATGGCTTGAAATTTTTACGACATATTGGCCATAACGCATAACCTCCAGAAAAATTGCGATTTTGATCCTCAGTATCATGGGTTCGATTCCAGAGGGCCCCAAAGTCCCAATTTTTCCCGTTTAAATGCATTGCTTAGATTTTCGGGAATTTTTAAAAAATACTTCCCGGATAGGTAGAGAATCAAAACTCCGGGAGCCTTTATATATGGTCATGATCTATCGAAAACATAAATGAGTTTTACGGAAAATATCCTGGGTTCGATGCTAGGTCGAGGCAAAAATCGGCCGTTTAAAATGTATTGTTGCGATTTTTAAGATTTTTTTTGGACCCCTTCCCGATGGCATGGAAACTTGAAATTCGGCATGGAGTTGGAGATTATAAATATATTTCATAATCAAATTTTACATATTCGCTGATGGTCCTTGGTTCGATCCCAGGGCGCCATTTACATTTCTCAATGCATTTCTTATGGAGATAACGGAAACAAATTTTAGGTTCTTCCCGGCATGCTATCGACTTAAAACTTTGCATATAGAAAGATCAAGTTCATACAAATCAAACTATGCATTCATAGCTATCAATGTGTCCTGGGTTCGACACCAGGTGTCTCTGCAATCAGAAGTTAATCCGATATTAAGGAATTATTTTGAAACCTTTCCCAATAATATAGAAACTTGAAATTTGGCATATGGATTGAGATCATTAATAACTTTCAGAAACATTTTTTAAATTTCCACGATCGTCCTTGGTTCGAGTCCCGAGAGCCATTTACATTCGTGAACATTAGAGCGTCTTTTGAGGCAGCTGCGCCCAATATTTTTGCTTTAATTTTCACACATAATTAGAGATTGAGAAATTCTAATGTGCTGCATAGTGTGTATCACTAAAAAGACCCGGGTTCGATGCCGGACGAATAACTTGCAGCGAATTTAAAGAATATTTTCAATCCCCTTTTTTTTCTTTTGAGGACCGTCCCGATATGATGCCGAGATGAAATTAGTGTATTCGATCTGCTTGCAGTATGCAAGCTACATTTTACTCGTACTTATATATATATACACTGGGGATCAAAAGTCTAAGCATGTTCCACAAGTGCCACCGACTTGAAATTTTTACGACATATTGGCCATAACGTGTAACCTCCAGGAAAAAGCCGACTTTGAACCTCGGTGTCAGGGGTTCGATTCCAGAAGGCCCCAAAGTCGCGATTTTCTCCATAAGATTACATGGCGGGGATTTTCGAAAATTTTTTTGAGGCACTTCCCGGAAAAGCAGAGAACTGAAACTCGAGGGACCGCTAGATGCCGTGCTTAGCCAACGAAAATCGGAAAGACATCTTCGAATATTGTCCTTGGTTCGATGCTAGGCCGGTGCAAAAATCGGCCGTTTAAAATGCATTGTGGCGATTTTGAAGATTTTTTTTGGATCCTTTCCCGATAACATGGATACTTGAAACTCGGCACGTCGATAGAAATCATGAATATACTACATAATCAAATTTTACATGTTCACTGATGGTCCTTGGTTCGATCCCAGAGGGTCATTTGCACTTCTCAATGCATTTCTTACGGAGATAACGGAAACAAAATTTAGGTACTTCCCGGCATGCTATCGACTTCAAACTTTGGATGATAGAAGAGCAAGTCTTTAAAAATCAAACTGTGCATTCACAGCTTACAATATTTCCTGGGTTCGACACCAGGTATCTCTGTAATCAGAAGTTGTTCCGATTTTTGGGAATTATTTTGAAACCTTTCCCAATAATATATGAAAACATGAAATTCGGCATGTAGATAGGGATCATAAATAACTTTCAGAAACATCTTTATGATTGCCATGATCGTCCTTGATTCGAATCCAGAGAGCAGTTTACATTCGTGAAAATTCAAACGACTTTTGAGGCAGTTGTAGCCAATATTTCTGCTTGAATATTCGCACGTAGTTAGAGATGGTGATCTTCTATTGTGTTCCATAGAACGTTCACCAGTAACACCCGGGTTCGAAGCCCGACGATGAAATTTCAGCGAATTTTAAGAAAAATTTCAATTTTTTTTTTCTTTTGAGGACCGTCCCGATATGATGCCGATATGAAATTAGTATTGCCGATCTGCTTGCAGTATGCAAGCTACATTTTACTCGTATCTATTATATATAGACGTTTCTCCGGATATACCTATATATATATATATACGAGTAAAATGTAGCTTGCATACTGCAAGCAGATCGACAACACTAATTTCATATCGGCATCATATCGGGACGGACATCAAAAGAAAAAAAAAATTCAAAATATTCGTAGAATTCGCTGCAATTTAATCACCTGGCAGCGAACCCCGGTCTTCCTGGTGTACTTACTATGCAGCAAAATAGAAAATTACCATATCAAACTATGTGTGAAAATTCAAGCAAAACTATTAGGTGCAACTACCTCAAACGACGTCCTACTATTCACATACACTCCTTATTTGAGAAATTATAATGTGCTCTGGCATCGAACCCAGGAACAGCATGGTCTTATCTATTTTTTTTCTTAAACAAAGTGTTAATATACATCTTCCATCTAAGCAAGAGCTCCCTTACATATCGATAAATGCATTAAAAAATTATGAAAAGATACCCCATAGTATTATATATGGGTGATATTTTTACCGCCCGGCATCGAACCCGGGTCTTTCAGGCAATACTTTCTATGCAGCACAAAAGAAAAACACCATCTCTAACCGCGTATGCAAATTCAAGCAGAAATATTGGTTACAACTGCCTCAAATGACGTCCTACTTTTCCTTTATATTCCTTATGAGAGAAACGTTATTGTGCTCTGGCTTCGAACCCAGGAACAGTACGGTCTTATGAAAATTTTTTTCTAAAACTTATTCGTACCATACATCTTCCAGCCAAGCACGAACATCCTATCATTTCGATAAGTGCATCTAAAAAAATAATGAAAAACGGCTCCCATGTATTTTAAAGGGCAGATCTTTGCATCGTCCTAGCATCGAACCCAGGATAACTTTTGTAAAAGTCATTGATGTTTTCGAAAGTCCAAGACCATAAATATAGGCACCTTGAGTTTTACTTCTCTACCTATCCGGAAAGTATTTTTTTTTAATTCCCGAAAATCACGGCAATGCATTCAAACGGGAAAAATCGGGACTTTGGGGCCCTCTGGAATCGAACCTATGACACTGAGGATCAAAGTCTCTTTTTTCCTGGGGGTTTCACTTTATGGCCAATATGTCATAAAAATTTCAGATCAATGACGCTTGTAGTTTAGGCTGTGAATTTGTATCCTATCTATCTATATAGGTATACGAGTAAAATGTAGCTTGCATACTGCAAGCAGATCGGCAATACTAATTTCATATTGGCATCATATTGGGACGGTCCTCAAAAGATAAAAAAAGGATTTGATTTTTTCTTAAAATTTGCTGAAATTTCATCGTCTGGCATCGAACCTAGGCCTTCCTGGTGAACCTTCTATGCAGCACAATAGAAGATCAACATCTCTAACTATGTGTGAAAATTCAAGCAGAAATATTGGATACAACTGCCTCAAAAGACGTTCTAATTTTCACGAATGTAAATGCCTCTCTGGATTCGAACCAAGGACGATCCTGGAAATCTAAAACATGATTTGGAAATGTATCTATGATATCTAACTACATGCCGAATTTCAAGTTTCTATATTGCTGGGAAAGGGTTCAAAATAATTATTGAAAATCGGATCAGTTACTGATTGTAGAGACGCCTGGTATCGAACCCAGGACACGCTGGTAGTTGTGAATGCACAGTTAGATTTTTATGAACTTGATCTTATATTATGCAAAGTTTGAAGCCGATATCATGCCGGGAAGTACCTAAAATTTGTTTCCGTTATCCCCATAAGAAATACATTGTGGAGTGTAAATGGTCCTCTGGGATCGAACCAAGGACCATCAGCGAATATGTAAAATTTGATTATGAAAAATATTTATGATTTCTAATCCCATGCCAAATTTCAAGTTTCCATGCATTCGGAAAGGGGTCCAAAAAAAATCTTAAAAATCGCCACAATGCATTTTAAACGGCCGATTTTTGCCCCGACCTAGCATCGAACCAAGAATATTTTCCGTAAAACTCATTTATGTTTTCGATAGATCATGTTCGTATATACAGGCTCCTTGAGTTTTAATTCTCTACCTATCCGGAAAGTATTTTTTTTTAATTCCCGAAAACCAAAGCAATGCATTTAAACGGGGAAAATCGGGACTTTGGGGCCCTCTGGAATCGAACCCATGACACTGAGGTTCAATATCGCAATTTTTCTGGAGGTTATACGTTATGGCCAATATGTCGTAAAAATTTCAAGTCAATGACGCTTGTGGTTTAGGCTGTGAATTTGTATCCTCTCTATATATATATATGATATATGAATGAATCCGGAGAAGCATCTATATATAATAGATACGAGTAAAATGTTGCTTGCATACTGCAAGCAGATCGGCATCACTATTTTCATGTCGGCATCATATCGGGACGGCCATCATAAGAAAAAAATGGATTGAAATTTTTCTTAAAATACGCTGAAATTCCATCGTCTGGCGTCGAACCCGGGTCTTTACTGTGAACTTACTACGCAGCACAATAGAACGTCACCATCTCTAACTATGTGTGAAAATTCAAGCAGAAATATCGGCTACAACTGCCTCAAATGACGTCCTAATTTTCACGAATTTAAATGGCTCTCTGGATTCGAACCAAGGATGATCTTGGAAATCAAAAAGATGGTTCTGAAAGTTATTTATGATCTCTATCTATTTGCCGAATTTCAAGTTTCTATATGATTGGGAAAGGTTTCAAATTGTTTCCTAAAAATCGGATCAACTTCTGATTGCAGAGACACCTGGTGTCGAACCCAGGACGTAATGTAATCTGTGAATGCACAGTTTGATTTGTAAAGGCTTTCTCTTGTATCATGCAAAGTTTGAAGTCGATAGCATGTCGGGAAGTACCTAAATTTTGTTTCCGTTTTCTCCGTAAGAAATGCATTGAGAAGTGCAAATGGCCCTCTGGGATCGAACCAAGGACCATCAGCGAACATGTAAAATTTGATTATAAAATATATTTATGATATCCATCCACGTGCCGAGTTTCATGTTTCCATGATATCGGGAAAGGATCCAAAAAAAATCTTCAAAATCGCCACAACGCATTTTAAACGGCCGATTTTTGCCCCGACCGAGCATCGAACCCAGGATATTTTCCGTAAAACTCATGTATGTTTTCGATAGATCATGACCATATATAAAGGCTCCTTGAGTTTCGATTTTCTTACTATACGGGAAGTATTTTTTAAAAATTCCTGAAAATCAAAGCAATGCATTTAAACGGGAAAAATCGGGACTTTGGAGCCCCCTGGAATCGAACCCATGACACTGAGGATCGAAATCGCAATTTTTCTGGTGCTAACACGTTATGGCCAATACGCCGTAAAAATTTCAGCCCAATCACTCTTGTGGTTTAGGCTGTGAGTTTGTATCCTCTCTATATATATATATATCTATTATATATAGATGCTTCTCCGGATTCATTCATATATATATACGAGTAAAATGTTGCTTGCATACTGCAAGCAGATCGGCAATACTAATTTCATATCGGCATCATATCGGGACGGTCCTCATAAGAATAAAAAGGATTTATTTTTTTCTTCAAATTCGCTGAAATTTCATCGTCTGGCATCGAACCCGGGTCTTACTGGAAAACCTACTATGAAACACAATAGAAGATCACCTTCTCTAACTATGTGTGAAAATTCAAGCAGAAATATTGGCTGCAACTGCCTCAAAAGACGTTCTAATTTTCACGAATGTAAATGGCTCTCTGGATTCGAACCAAGGACAATCTTGGAAATCTTAAACATGCTTCTGAAAGTTATTTATGAACTCTATCTATATGCCGAATTTCAAGTTTCTATATTATTGGGAAAGCTTTCAAAATAATTACTAAAAATCGGATCAACTTCTGATTGCAGAGACACCTGGTGTCGAACCCAGGACACATTGATAGCTATGAATGCATAGTTTGATTTGTTAAGAATGGTTCTTCTATCACGCTAAGTTTTAAGTCGATAGCATGCCGGGAAGTACCTAAAATTTGTTTCCGTTATCTCCATAAGAAATGCATTTAGAAATGTAAATGGCGCCCTGGGATCGAACCAAGGACCATCAGCGAATATGTAAAATTTGATTATGAAATATATTCATAATCTCCAACTCAATGCCGAATTTCAAGTTTCCATGCCATCGGGAAGGGGTCCAAAAAAAATCTTAAAAATCGCCACAATACATTTTAAACGGCCGATTTTTGCTTCGACCTAGCATCGAACCCAGGATATTTTCCGTAAAACTCATTTATGTTTTCGATAGATCATGACCATATATAAAGGCTCCATGAGTTGCGATTCTCTACCTATCCGGGAAGTATTTTTTAAAAATTCCCGAAAATCAAAGCAATGCTTTTAAACGGGAAAAATCGAGACTTTGGTGCCCTCTGGAATCGAACCCATGACACTGAGGTTCAAAATCGCAATTTTTCTGGAAGTTATACGTTATGGCCAATATGTCGTAAAAATTTCAAGCCATTGACGCTAGTGGTTTAGCCTGTGACTTTGTATCCTCTCTATATATATATATATATATATGAATATATGAATATATATATGATATATGAATGAATCCGGAGAAGCATCTATATATAATAGATAGATAGGTATATAGATAGGATACTAATTCACAGCCTAAACCACAAGCGTCATCGGCTTGAAATTTTTACGACGTATTGGCCATATCGTGTAACCACCAGAAAAATTGTGATTTTGAACCTCAGTGTCCTTGGTTCGATTCCAGAGGGCCCCAAAGTCCCGATTTTTCCCATTTAAATGCATTGCGTTGATTTTTGGGAATTTTTAAAAAATACTTGCCGGATAGGTAGGGACTTAAAACTCAAAGAGCCAATATATATGGTCATGATCTATCGAAAACATAAATGAGTTTTACGGAAAATATCCTGGGTTCGATGCTAGGTCAAGGCAAAAAGCGGCCGTTTAAAATACATTGTGGCGATTTTTAAGATTTTTTTTGGACCCCTTCCCGATGACATGGAAACTTGAAATTCGGCATGAAGTTGGAGATCATAAATATATTTCATAATCAAATTTTACATATTCGCTGATGGTCCTTGGTTCGATCCCAGAGAGCCATTTATATTCCTCAATGCATTTCTTATGGATATAACGGAAAAAGGTTTTAGGTACTTCCCGGCATGATATTGACTTCAGACTTTGTACAAAGAATGATCAAGTCCGTGCAAATCAAACCGTGTATTCACAGATATCAATAAGTCCTGGGATCGACACCAGGTGTCTCTGCAATCAGAAGTTGATCCGATTTTTAGGAATTATTTTGAAACCTTTGCCAATAATATAGAAACTTTAAATTCGACATATGGATAGAGATAATAAATAACTTTCAGAAACATTTTTTAGATTTCCAAAATCGTCCTCGGTTCGAATCCAGAGAGCCATTAAAATTCGTGAAAATTAGAACGTCTTTTGAGGCAGTTGTAGCAAATATTTCTGCTTGAATTTTCACACATAGTTAGATATAGTGATCTTCTATTGTGCCGCTTAGTAAGTTCATCAGGAAGACCCGGGTTCGATGCAAGACGCTAAAATTGAAGCGAATTTTAAGAATATTTTCAATCCTTTTTTTTCTTTTGAGGACCGTCTCGATATGATGCCGAAATAAAATAATATTGCCGATCTGCTTGCAGTATGCAAGCTACATTGCACTCGTATAATAGATAGATATATATATAGAGAGGATACAAATTCACAGCCTAAACCACAAGCGTCATTGACTTGAAATTTTTACGACATATTGGCCATAACGTGTAACCGCCAGAAAAATTGCGATATTGAACCTCAGTGTCATGGGTTCGATTCCAGAGGGCCCCAAAGTCCCGATTTATCCCGTTTAAATACATTGCTTTGATTTTCGGGAATGAAAAAAAAATACTTCCCGGATGGGTAGAGAATCAAAACTCAGGGAGCCTTTATATATGGTCATGATCTATCGAAAACATAAATGAGTTTTATGGAAAATATCCTGGGTTCGATGCTAGGTCGATGCAAATATCTGCCGTTTAAAATGTATTGTGGCGATTTTTAAGATTTTTTTTGGACCCTTTCCCGATGGCATGGAAACTTGAAATTCGGTATGGGGTTAGATATCATAAAAATATTTCATAATCGATTTTTATGTTTTCCCTGATGTTCCTTGGTTCGATCCCAGAGGGCCATTTACATTCCTCAATGCATTTCTTATGGAGATAACGGAAACAAGTTTAAAGTACTTCCCTGCATGCTATCGACTTAAAACTTAGCATGAAGGAAGAACCAGTCTAATCAAATCAAACTATGCATTCATAGCTATCAAGTAGTCCTGGGTTCGACACCAGGTGTCTCTGCAATCAGAAGTTGATCCGAATTTTAGGAATTATTTTGAAACTTTTCGCAATAATATAGAAACTTGAAATTTGGCATATAGATTGAGATCAATAATAACTTTCAGAAACATTTTTTAAATTTCCAAGATCGTCCTTGGTTCGAGTCCCGAGAGCCATTTACAATCGTGAATATTAGAGCGTCTTTTGAGGCAGTTGTAGCCAATATTTCTGCTTGAATTTTCACACATAGTTAGAGATGGTGATCTTCTATTGTTTTTCATAGTAGGTTTTCAGTAAGACCCGGGTTCGATGCCAGATGATGAAATTTTAGCGAATTTTAAGAAAAAATTAAATCCTTTTTTTTTTCTTTTGAGGACCGTCCCGATATAATTCCGATATGAAATTAGTGTTGTCGATCTGCTTGCAGTATGCAAGCTACATTTTACTCGTATATATATATGGATACATGAATGAATCCGGAGAAGCATCTATATATAATAGATATGAATGAATCCGGAGAAGCATCTATATATAATAGATATAGGGGATCAAAATTCTAACCATGTTCCACAAGTGCCAACGACTTGAAATTTTTACGACGTTATGGCCATGACGTGTAACCTCCAGGAAAAAGCCGACATTGAACCTCGGTTTCATGGGTTCGATTCCAGAAGGCCCCAAAGTCCCGATTTTCTCCATAAGGATACATGGCGGGGATTTTCGAAAATTTTTTTGAGGCACTTCCCGGAAAAGGAGAGATTTGAAATTCAAGGGACCGCTAGATGCCGTGCATATCTAAAGAAAACCATAAAGACATCTACGAATATTATCCTTGGTTCGATGCTAGGTCGGGGCAAAATCGGCCGTTTAAAATGCATTGTGGCGATTTTTAAGATTTTTTTTGAACCCTTTTCCGATGGCATAGAAACTTGAAATTCGGTATGAGGCTAGATACCATAAAAATATATCATAATCCAATTTTACATATTCGCTGATGATCCTTGGTTCGATCCCAGAGGGACATTTACATTCCTCAATGCGTTTCTTACGGAGATAACGGAAACAAATTTTAGGTGCTTCCCGGCACGATATCGACTTCAAACTTTGCATAAATAAAGATCAAGTCCATACAAATCAAACAGTGCATTCACAGCTATCATTGTGTCCTGGGTTCGACACCAGGTGTCTCTGCAATCAGAAGTTGATCCGATTTTTAGGAATTATTTTGAAACCTTTGCCAATAATATGGAAACTTGAAATTCGGCATATAGATAGACATCATAAATAAAATTCTGAAACATATTTTAGATTTCCAAGATCGTCCTTGGTTCGAATCCAGAGAGCCATTTAAATTCGTGAAACTTAGAACGTCTTTTGAGGCAGCTTTAGCTAATATTTCTGCTTGAATTTTCACACATAGTTAGAGATGGTGATCTTCTATTGTTCTGCTTAGTGAGTATCACCAGAAAGACCCGGGTTCGATGCCAGACGATGGAATTTCGGGGAATTTTAAGAAAAATTTCAATCCATTTTTTTCTTTCGATGGCCGTCCCGATATGATGCCGACATGAAAATAGTGTTGTCGATCTGCTTGCAGTATGCAAGCAACATTTTACTCGTACTTGTATACAGTGACATTTATGTATATTTATATGTGCATACACTACATACAAAATACTTTTAGTGGTCCATGCTGAAAGTCCTACATGAGTGTGCAAATTAACCAATTTAAAAAAGGTTATTTTGATGATTTAAGTTTGATGGGCTAGTTTCCATTTTCAATTAAAAACTATTGGCAGACATTTGAATCTGTAGCCTGTGGAGGTTCTTACAGTCAAAAAATTGCTAGCTCATTGGCAGAACGTTTGACGAGTTAAATGAAACCAGGGTGAGCCAAGGATCTGGATATATGGGACATGTGCAATAGTAGTATTGTGCCCAAATCAAGTGAGCTGTCGATTCTAACTTGCACCTTAATTTTTTAGCTGAAACAGGACCCAAAAGGGTGCACGTTATTTTCGATTAAATACAGTAAATCAAAGTGGATTCCTAAGTCTAAATTTTTACACCTTAAGAAAACTTGGAGATCACAAGAAAAACCTTACAAAAGTTAATACTACGAGTAAAGATAATAAAAAGTTTTTTAACGTCAATTCCATTATCAAATTCCATGAAAACTTTAACTACTAGAATTCCTTCAAATCTATCAACCCAAGATTAAATTTTAAATGTACTTCATGCATCTAAGATGGAAAATAAACCCAAATTTGATACAAGAAAAAAATGAGATATTTGAGAAAAAAGAGATTCAAAGCTCAGAATAAAATGTGGTGAGCTGAACATTGCACAGATACCTTCAGAATACCAGTCTCTTAGCCCTTCTTTACACTAGACCCAAAAGTTACAGATGACAGTTGCTTGTGAACCTCATATTTAAGACACTAATGTCATAGCATTACATATACATTGCATAAAATTTGAGTAAAATCAAAGTCATTATGTCAAGCCACTATTTCTCACTCCATCTTGACCACTTAAATTTATTCTGTATTCCTTAATGGAGTCATGGGTTAGGAAATGCAGTTCTAAAGTTAAGAACTCGAGGGAAGGAATACAAGGAAAAGTAATATAAACTTATGATACTTTGATCATATATACTTTTCAAGGAAAATCCACAATTAGTAAATCAATACATAGATAAGAACATGAAAGATATTTAAAAACTATGCAAGTTTCTAATGACCATCAAGACGAAAAATTTTCAATCTCAAATATTTTAAGAGCTGAGTAACTTTAACTTGTATTTATAAGAAACATTAATATTCAAAATGATTACAAACTAACAATCATCATGAACAGCTCCAATATATACAACTTGTGCTCATCAGCAAAAGTCAAACCAGGATCAAATAAGAATGTAGAAAAGCAATCCCTCAGAGAAAAAAAAAACAAAGAGTTATCTTATAAATTAACTAAATTCTCAACAATTTTCCAAAATCAAAGCATAAAGCTAGGAATAATATCAATATACTAAATGATTCATTTGTGACTCTAAAACAGAAAAACAGGCCATTTAAAGAATACAAGAGACTGCATCAAATGAAGAATCAAAAAACACTTTTGTTCATGCAACAAATTTACTGCACTGCAATCTTTGAACCTACCTTCACACTTGTTGATTGTAACACTTGAAAGAAAAACCTAGGGAAACACAGGGCTGAGTCTGTTAAGACAACCATCTGCTTCACCAATCCCTCCACATACTGAAAAGGAGTAACAATTTACATTTAACTTTAATATTCACAAATACAGTTTCAAGGCCATAAAATTAAATCAAAAATTAAATTAAATATATCTATAAAGGAAATGTATTCTCATTGGTCCCAAATACATTATACAGAGTTGACTTGAAGAAACAACAAATAAACTAAACAATAGTCATTGGTAATTAAGAACAAGGCATGATATATTTACTTTCAAATTGCAGGCTAATATATTTTTATCAGGAAGCTTTGATAATGATGATCAACTCTACTAAACAGGGAAGGTGAAATTCAGTTATTTCAATCATAAAATAATTTACTGTTTTACTACAAGAAATTTGAAATGAAAGTGCTTTCTAAAGATTAATGCTTATTTTCAAGCAAAATATTTGAAATTCATAAATACAACAATCTGAGTTATTTTTTTCACAGGTATTCTCACCAAATGAGTGATCGGTTTTGGCTCTCGGTCAACCCCAAAAATTTGTCGTCCTATAGCACTTGCTTCTTGAATGCTATTTAGCAGATGTTGAGTTTCCAAGTTACAATGCTGCGAACTAAAAGAAAACCATAAAGAAATTTTAAGACTAAACACAAAAAAATACTTAATAGCGATGATACTGGATTATTTGCAAAACTTTTCATGGAAGATATGATGTTACAAGCTATCACTGACCTTAGATCAAGAACAGTTTCTGATTGTGAATTGTTCAAAGAAACCCTTTCGATGCTTGTAGCCATGAGAACGCACATCTGTTGCAATCTAAAATAATCAAATATTAAGAAAAATACTCTTATAATAGAGGAGCCAATACATGAATAAAAAAGGTAAAGGCTAAAGCAACAAAGGTTAAGTAAAGGAGATCAAAGTCACTCTGATGAAAGTAAAACTTCTAGATGCCATCTGAAGTCTGGGAGCTATAAGAAAATTATCATAATAATAAGCAAAATAATAATAAGAAGTTCCTTATCAATTATATATAGCTACTTCTAAGGATATATCTATATAATACCGGAAGTACTGTTTTATTACATCTAACTTAGACATAGCTAACAATAATAACAAACAGCAATGAGAAACTTAGTAAATATATTTATAAATAAACTGTTCAAACATTTATTATAAATAGCTACTTCTCCAAATATATCTATATAAAATACAAATTCAATTCAATTCAATTCAAAAAGACCAGGCTGCATGACAATGATTACTGCCTGTTGTGTGGGCACTGCATGGCACCTTGTTGCCTAGGAGCTGACCAACTAATAGGGGAGTTATTTATGTAAGAAATATTTATGGAGGACTGGAAAGGAGAAGGGCAATATGGGACTTGACAATATCTAACTTCTTAATCTCACTGGCAAAGGAAGTGATCCTGAGGCAACTCGACGCATTCTTTTGAGGCAAGATCAACAATGCCAGACACACAGGGATAAACTCAAACACTTACAAAGAGAGTGTGTCTCATGTGAGAATTGAGTGGAAGTGAGCTTACCAAAGCAAGTCCTATCTCTACCTATGGATCCATAAACATTATTGAATGGTGCTCTAAATGGGCAAAATAAATACACTTTTAACCTTACCGTGATCAGAGGATAGTTATGTTGTCACCTGATGAAGGGAGCAATGAATATGACCAAGGTCTAGCTCGATGAAGGATGGTGGGGGAAGTTGTTTGCAGGGGGACCCCACTCTCCTAAGCTACGTTTGGGGACCCAAGCCTATCCCTTACCTTGCACTTATAATAATTAAAATAACACACACAAACAATTTTGAAAGGATACATTTGTATGTTTGCCAATGAGCTGGGATCAGCATCAAAAGCTGACTGATAAAGCTTCCAGTAGAGATCACCACAGGCCCGAAATTCTTTGGCACATTTTCTCAGCTAAAATTAAAAAGTATGACGATATTAGATATAGTAAAAAAAATCCAAAGGAGATACTGATATTAACCCACTCAATGCTGGCATAATTCAGCAAATTGGTCCAAGAAGCAAAAGATATTTTTCCCTTTACTTCATCGTCTGCTGCAGAATACAATTGAAAATTAGGAGTAAATTGAAGAATAAATAATCTTACAAGGGAATTGTAAATATGCCTTGAAGCACAGGGCGAGTCTAACGTCGGGAAAGTGAAGCCAAAAAAACGCAACCCGCAGAGCACTGGTGAGAACTTTTCGCCAGCTCCCCTTTAACTACATGTATTTTTGGGGTTTTATTTTCCTCTCATACGGGACTCAGGGGCTTGTCTATCCTATGACATGGACACAGATGGTTTAAATGTACCTTTTACTTAACGATCATGTTCGATTTTTTTCTCAAAGTCCTCTAGATTCTTTTCATCATGGAAAATAAAACATGCCTGCAATGTAAACTTCTCGGATGCCGGTGTCGTCTGCTAGAGCGATATAAAAAACGAATCATCTGCCAACCTTCCGAAAACTGTATTAAAACCTCGTTGATTATTATAATGTTAATTTTATGTATATTATAATGCATTAATCCGACTTAGTTTTTAATCGATCAATACCAAGTATGGCATAAAAATTCCTTAATAATCGTTTACCGCAATGAGATAAAGCTACTCTATCATACATTTTAATACCTTATCAGGGTAATTAGAGATTTTCCGCTTGTGCAAATGTTTGTTCTAATTCATAATTGGGGCTCAATGCAGTAAAAGTTGTCAAAATGACGAATCTGTTCTTACAGCCAAATGCACTGCAATTGGTCATATTGAAGGCAGAAACAAGCCCCTACTTATTTACCTATTAAACCTTTAGAAACGCGAAAATAACAAAATTGCTTCGTGTTACGCATTGCTCAAACAACATTTTGTGTACCAAAACTTTCGAATTACTCGATCAAACCTTGATAACTCTGTATCAAAGCCGCAAAATCACGAAAAAACAATGTATTAGTATAGGGAGGTACGAAAAGTTCTCACCAGCATGGCGAAAAGCGCAATTTGCCGCTTTACCCCCGGCTTCACTTTTGGTCGCTAGAGGGAGATAGGATATGCTACCCCTGTGCCTTGAAGTCATGGTGGCTGTTAAGATTAACATGTTATGTGCTTTTAACCTTAATGGGAAAAACATAGATCTAGCAAACATCATTCAATTTAAACTTACACATATATACATTTATGAAATCTGATCAAAATCAAATTAATGCCCTTTATTGAACAATTTAATAGTTTTAATAGTGGGCAGGACATGTCATTAAAAAACAATCATAACTGACCAACCTGGAAGGTAGCATGGCCACAACGTAGAAGCTCATCTCTAGATGTATGAGCTAAAGTGGCAGCTATTGCTGGAGGGGGTGCAAAGCATAAAGAATTTGCAGCAAGGATGAGCTGACTTGCTGCTTGCAGGAATTCACCTCTTGCCCTAGCCCATTCTAATTGGAACTGAAGCCCATGAGCAGGGGTGCTGGCAGCCTAGAATATTTTCTACAATTATTTCATGTGCTTAAAAATGAATCATATTTAAGGAATATGATGTAACATATATAGAAAATATACCATTAATATTATAAGGTATGGCTGCAAAACATACAGACTGTAAAACTCACACATTGTCCTACAATTACTTCGGGAATATAATGACAGAAATTGGTAAATTCTCCTTTTAGAGTAACTTCCGAATGATTAGAATTTTACGCTTCAATGGATATTCATGGTAAATTATTTTAAAAAATCATACCACCAAAATTTTGTAACTAAAAACCACGATCAACGTTTGACATAAATAAAATTCCAGTTACCCAGATAATCTAGGAATAGTCCACATCGATAAATCAAGAACTGTCTTTAATTACTGTTAAGCTTTTTGAATTCTGGAATCAACCCAGAATACTCAAATTTGCTCAATTCTACTTGGAATTAATATAAATAAATCATATCCAAAAAACATTCACATGTGATACATACAATTAGAAAACAAAAGCCTATTGTTTTATATGAGTAACATAAACATTCATATTATGCTGATCATTAATCCTCTGTAAATCTAATCAAAAGATACTCAACTTAAGTCAAAGGCCATTGGCTCGCCAGTCAATTAAGCAAACCTTTGTACTTCAGATCCTTTAAACTTATAATCTATTTACACTTATCTTGTTTATAAAAATCTAAAGACTGATATATTTTTCATTCATAAACAGATATACTGAGACAAACCAAATAAAATTACTTTACTTTAAAATAGAGATGAGATAAGCTCATATGGAGACTTCAAGCAAAAACTATCCAAATAATATTTTTGAAACAAAGAAAGTTTTCTCCCACCTTTCACAGTTTCTAATACTAGTTTTTCATTACCAAGATGGAAGGAATATAGATTTCTCTCTGCATTATGCAGGCTACACCTTACAGAAGGCTTTTCTTGAGAAACAACTTGTGTATATGCTGTGATATTATTAATGCTCTCGATGTAGGCAGGTTTCTTTCTTAAAAACAGGTTTTACTGTACATATAATATCTGTAGTAATTTTGGTTTGGGTATTAAAAAAATGTTTCATTCACTCTGCTGCTTCAAGTATAACACCAATGTTTGGACAAATACTAGTAAAATGTTTTCAGCTAATTATTAAGTATTAATATTATTTTTTCTAGATTTCTCAAACCTTAAGAGCTCCGACAGCTCTAGCATAGTGAGCAACTGCATAAGACAGTCTAGTGAGTAAGGTTGGTGGACTTGCATCTTCTGAGGGCACAGGATACGTTGATGACAATATGGATTCTGCTGTAGTCATTTCTTGTAGAGCTACAAGCCAGAAATGAAAATGTTCTGAAGAGACTTGCTCAACTAAGCGTGAAAGGGCAAGGGATCCCAATCGGTGATGCCCATACCTAAAAGAAGATAATAATAATAATATGTTTATTACGGGGGCTATCCAATTAACAGTTTACAATAAAAATATTTACAGAGTTATAAAATACTAATACAATAAGAAATATAATCAAGCAAATACAATCAATAAAATAAAATTAAGAAAACACAATCAATGAAATATTATCAGGAAAATACAATCACTAAGATATAATTAAGACAATAAATAATAGTATTATGCAAATCGTCAACTTCATTTTATAGAAGAAGCCAAAATATGACACCTGTTGCAGAGATTAAAACTTAAAAAGAAAATTATTTATTGTTACAGAAGTGTCATCAATTTCATGTAAATCCATCAACGAACAAGAGATGGCATGCATGTAATAAGGCTCTCATGTTATCCATGTTGCACTTTTTCTGTAACTAACACTAACAATTGACCTATGGATAAATTATTATTCAATGAGCATACCCTCTGACTATTGAACCAATTTATCAACAAACATGTTGCTACAAAGTTGATTGGCAATGGTTGAAAGACAACCCAAGAAATGTTTTGATGGAATTAAAAAAGTTAGTAAGGGATGCAAAAAAAATGTTATGATATAAAAACATACAAAAGTGTAATTAACTTGAAGATCAATTCTTTGGTAACTATACCAAAATTTACTGTTTTGGAGAGGATGGTTAACTTGTAAGCTCAACTGTACTAAGAAAAGTGACAGCTTCAAAACAAAAAATTTACTAACTAATCTTAATACCTTTTATTCTTACAGTATTTAATAAAACATTAATAAATCTATGACAGAGGATTCCATACCTGGCAGCAGATCTTGCTATTCGATAAGTCGCCCACAAAGGTGCCTTTTCTATAACAGTCTCCACAACTTGAGACACTTGATCTGTCCATTCATAACCAACCATGGTCTGAAAAACTAAAGTGCACAGCATGGTCTGCAAAAGATAAAAATATGAAGGTTAATCCTTGTCCTCGCATCAAACGACAAAAAATGTAATTTTACAAAATATAAAAAATCTTTCTGTTTTGCTGTAAATGACCTTTTATGAGCGCAAAACCTACTGATAGTTAAAACTAAATTTCAAAGGAAGAGCAAGTGCAAAAGGTTAAAAATACAAGTTTCAAGAACAAACTTAAAGAAAAAATACAGTAGGTATGCACTTTCATACAAAAATTATCATCAAGACAGCTGTGGGCATTAATAAATACAGAGGCTTTTTGATACTAATGCCTCACAATAATGCCATGCATCTGAACGAGGCTTACAATTATTTCCTGAGGTGATATAAAGAATAACTGTAAGTTATTATTTTTTTAACATTAACTGCTCCAGAGAAGCTAAACCTATGCCTTTTGATTACTACAAATAATATGACCAAATTGTGCACACCCATGAAAGAGCGATACTCAACTGAGTCATGAATTAAATACTAATCAATAGACGATTATATGAATTTAAATAGCATATTTACTAGAAAATAACGTTCCATTGAATGTAATCCACACCCCAAAATTTTTACTACACCCTTTACTACAGGACGTCTACATGAGTAGTATTGAACTACAATCTAATGCACCATTGATTCAGATGCACCCCCCGATTTTAGAGCCAAAAAAAGGACCCAAAAGGACACACATTATTTTAGAATAAATATGGTAAATATTTCTTTGGCCAAAAAAGAAGAAAATTTACCACAGCATTTGAATGTTGTCGTTTCATGGCAGGTGGCATGTTGAGGAGAGAATGATTAACAGTACTCAGCTTCACGAGAAGAAGAGGAAGAAGTGGCATCAACGCCCCAGCTTGAAAACCTCCAATGGCACCCAGAGCATCACAGAACTGCACTGCATTTGAACCTGAATGAGATTTAAAAATTGACAATAGCATCCGCTACTCATTAAAAGATAATAACCACATCTTTTTAAATCCATACGAAATTTTGCAATATTAGACTGAAAAAAGTGAAACTGAAATCCAATGAAAAGTAATTTTTTTGTCATGGTAAAAAAGTTATTTTTTATGTTTCAAAGAGATACAGCCACATTTACCACTAAATTTAATTTTACAACAAAATAATAAATTATGGAAAATAGTCTTTTTGATACATCCATTTGGTTATTATTAATCTAGGATTTGCAGTTTACTAAAAATTACTGCATACGCATTACAGATAAATCATTTTTATTTCCAGAGGATCTGTAATAAAATAAGTTATTTTATATATCATGCATGCAAGAATTATCTGAAATTTAACAGCATTGATGAATTGTTACCATACGTTTTTAGAAAATACAGCATTACGTAGAATACCTTCAATAATACTACGAACCAATCCAGTAAACAGGGTTAGTTTTAATCATTTATGAAAGTCGACTAGAGGATGCACTATTGAACCATCACTTATCAATAAAGCATCTTGGGCTTTGCTATTTTTTATATATTTGTTAACCTTTTGACATTTTTCATTATGGCTACCTAAATTATTTCATATTTTACTTGTATACATCACACTAAATTTATCTACACTGATTTGCATCAAATCCAGCATTGAATTATGTGACATAAGGGTTAACCTCAAGAGTAATTATATAGTACAGTATAAGTATAGTGACTCTATAGGTAAACTTAAAAGGAATTAGAATTAGCAAGAAATAATAATATGAATAAGAGTAAGAAATATAACAACAACCTACTGAATGTTTTAAACCAAATAATTGGTTACTAAAATTATTGTTCCATCATAAAAAGTATATATTAAAATCACTAAATGAAAAGAATATATATTTCATGAGAAGATTTCTATACCCAAGGTAACCCAAAAAAGTGAGTTATAGTACTGACATCAGTAATCTTTGAAATATTTATTGTTAAATTTTATGCCTTAAGGACACAGAAATCCATGTTGAAATTTAACTTAACGTAAACCTAATTTTCAATACACAACCATCAGCAGCACTCTCACCTTCACAAATTTCCAATTGACCACCGATGAGTTCAACAAATCTGGGACACAATTTCCGATAGGCTCGAGCAAGAGAAACAAGACAATACAAGGATTGCTTCAAGTAAGTCTTATTCCTTTCCACATTTTTGCAACCTTCTTGGCAAGCAATATACAAGAATAGTGACTCAGTTGTATCAGCCACTCTATCCACAGTAGCAGCTTGATTCATTATCCACTCATCCTGATGACTATGAAAGAGGAGGAGAGATTAAGGAACAGGAGGGCATATATTTCATATGATTATCATGGAAAGAAATTCATAACTCTTTTCATATTTTGAGCTATTACAACTAATGCTAAATATAGGTATCAAAGTAAAAATGGTAAACCACATCCACACTTGACTTATTTATAAGTTCAATGTAGCAATTTCTTAACAAATTTCCCAACTTAATTTCTTTCTTTTACCATTCATAGAAGTGATATAAAGTAAAATGGCACTCTTTTAGTACAGATAGTCCTTTCCACAAATAGAATTTTGATATAAAATAATTTGAATTTAGGTAAACTAAAACTTCCAGTACCACCTGAGTTTCTTAAGCAGCCCAACACAATAGGCATACCGATGGAACAAGAACAGTCTTTATTTCATATTATTTAAATAATATGGAATTTTTCTAAAAAGATAAACAATATACAGAAATTGCAACCTGAGCTGAACTAGCTATGATAAAGGAGTGAACCATGAATGAAAAGTAATTAGTTAATTTGAAAATAATGACTGAACAGTTAAGCTAAAAATCGGATTAGTTCTCCAATAAAAAAGCTGCCTACCTTTTGCAAACAATTTTGGTCATCACACGAACAGCCTTAGATGCGATGACAATGTCAGAGGAGCAGCAGCATTTCATGCAGAGGTCTAAAAGAGGTGATTCTGTAATAAAATAGTGTCTTTAAGTTTCAAAGGAATCCAAACTTGAAGTGTGTGCATATAAAAGTCCTTGAAAAAGATTTTAGATAGCAATATGGTCAGAAAAAAAATTATGCTTATGTTTCTCCTCAACCATCAACTGATAAATTTAAAAGTGTAATATCAAGTACAGTTCTAAGATATCATTTTTCATTTTGATTATCTTACACTGTAAGTTACTTAATTCAATCAAAATAAAATGAAAATCGCAAAAAAGAGGAAAAGTTTTTCTTACAAAATTTCATCTTAAAAATATTTAGTAAAGCTTCAAAAGTATTTCAAAAGCTGTTTTTTGGATAAAGTTCCAAACTATTTCATGCCAGTACTCAAGAACAAAATTCATCTATTCCATGCTGTTATTGTGTCTAAAACTATAGCCAGTTGGTAGAGAGTTTCAATAGTATCTTAGCAAGGCTGAAGAATACTAATAAGGCAGAGGAATTTACCATAGATGGAGGAGAAAATATTAAAATTAATGTCAGGGTTGGCGCTCAAAGAACCATTGGGAGGTTCAAGCAAAACAGAAATAAGAGACTGAGGATAACAGTAGAAGTGTTAAATAAAATGGAAGAAAGAGGAGAATTAAAAAGGGTCTACAATGAGCATAGGTTTAGAATGTATATAGCAGTAAATAATGAACTTGGAAGGAAAACAAAGAGAGCTAGGGAACAATGATGAAAGGGAAAGTTTGATGAAATAGCAAAGCTAGAGGAAAATCTTGATTTGATTAGACAATTGTTTGAAATTCAATTTTGCAAAAGATAATATAAAACTTGCATGTAATTCTCATGAGATCACTTTGCCTTTTCTAAGGTCAAACCAAGGACAGTTAGTTAAATTAAAAGTAATGTATTACCTGCATAGGGAATACATTAAATTATTTTTAAATATTGAAAACTTTGCAACTTTTGGGTATCGCATTTTTAGCACAAACACAAACTTTTTATGTTATTTACAAGATAACAGAAGATCATATCTGAACCTTTGAAAATAAAAATAAGAATTCAACTTCTTAAGAGTTGCAGGTTTTAAAAATTTCTTGGCTAACTCACCAGGATACAGATGACACTTAACTGCAACTGCTGATGATGCAAGTCGGCATATTAATGTCAGGGCCCTGGATAAAAGATGACCAGATGAGGATCTAGAGCTGGTAGAGGCAGAACATAGCCGCACAGACAAGGCAGCTAACTCTGCAACAGCACTTTCGGGCCAAAGGTGAGCCAAAGAGGCCTCCCTGCACTCTTCAATGCTACTTCCGAATCCTCCACTACCTCCAGAAAGTTGCAAAAGTCCTGTAAGTGCTGCTGCCCCAACAGCTCCTCTTGGATCTGAACCAAGCCTCTGAAGCAATAATGACACCTGTAAGAAGTTTAAGAGAAGAATTCAAAATATAAATAAGAAGTCATGATGCAAAATATGAAATTGAAAGCCTATGTTCTGACTATAGTAACATATTCACTATACATTAAAAGTTTCCAACAGGTGCAAATACCGTATATGCAATCAAGTAAGTAGACCTTTGAAGCCTAAAAAATCTCTCAAAAACCAGGAGTCGACTTATACGCCAAACAACTTTTACCACCGTGGGGTAAATAAGTGAAACTGCCTGCTTAACTCTTATTATACACAAACTCTCGCAACTCATCACAATTATTTCTTACTGAAACTAATTTTTAGCAAGTCTAACTAACGTAGATATCATGTAAAACAAATTTCATCACAAAATATAATGGTGGTCAAAAGTACGTTATGTTATGACATCTAATATGATAAGAAGCTATTGTGTGTTCCTTCGTCATCATACATGGTTATTTATGTGTATCTATGTAACCAAGGATACAAGGTTATAAATAAACAAAAAAATAAAAAATTTCTCAGTGTGTGTGTTCATTATATGACTTTTTTCACCCCTACAGTTTTGAGTTTCTGTGTTGTAATTAATTTAAAGATATTTTCTAAAATTTTTAGAAAGTAAAAGTAATTTAAAGTTATAATTTTGGTAGAAAATGAGACGGCATTTGCACAATTTTGAGGCTGAGAGACAATACCGCTTACGTCGAAGGACAAATTAATTTATAAAATTGGTGCAATAGTTATAGTTATAAGAAACATTAATCTGAGTAAAGGACTCTTAAATGGTACATGATTAATTATAAGCAATGAAGGAAAATTATTCAGACATGGAAATTTTAACCGGAAGTAACAAGGGGGATCGAGTTTCAAGTTTTTATACCACGAATAATTTTGGCACCCATTTGCGATAACTACAAATAAGTCGCAAGGGCAGATATTTGATCATGTAGGTGTGTAATACCACATAAGGTATTTTGTCATGGACAGTTATACATGGCAGTTTCAAGAACATAAAATGAAAATTATTTAAAAATCAAAGTAAATGATATGGTTGCACAAGGGAGGTTGTTTAAAGATTCAAGAACATTTACAAAAAATTTCACATTAAAAGAATTGTAAAATTAATAACATAGATCATCTGAAGAAAAAACATTAATGTTTGTTGTCCATTGATTTATAATAAAAAATTTCTCATAAGTCATAATTATGAGTTTTTATACTAATTATGATTTAAGTTATCTAAACATAATTATCATATGATATAAAAATGAATTAATTCACAATATTTTGCAAATTTATTTGCAACGGGTTTCACTAGTGTTTTAATAATAAAAGAGTTAAACCAATAAACCAATTCATATTGTTAAAATAAATTTGACGTATATTTATTCTTTGCAAATTATATTCATTTCTTCACATGTATTTTTATTTAAAACAATTAAATATATATTTTGATGTTTTCTTTTTACAAATGAAGCTCAATAAGCACATCATGATTTTTTTGTTTATAATCCTTATGATTCGTCTTAGCATTAGGAATTAATGGAAATTGTTTTAGCAGAGTTGTGATTTGATATTATCACGCTATATTACCATTATTTCTATAATAAATATTTAATACCATCGTTTGTTTCGTAACAAATTTTTATTTGTGTAGCCTGAGTGATACCAACGAAAGAAACGTGCGTAAGTAGTTAAGCTGAGGCGAGAAGTTGACATGGCAGCTGAAAGAAGCAATTCTAGCATCTATATGCGGTAAATATTCTAAGCTATTGTATATTTATGGATACCGTAGTTTTTCTTCCCATAAAATAGAGCTGTGGAAGTGGTGTTGCCTTATTTTTTAGGTTGATTTATACTCTGAACATAGGCTAAAACCTGAAATTCACATTAAAATTTTAGGGGTCAACTTATATGCCAGATCAACTTATACGCTGGCATACACGGAATATTAAATTTAGGATTAACCATAAGAAACAGTAGCTGAATATCTAATATTTATTACTTTTTCTATTCAAACTTAATTAAATTGAAAGGATCACATTAATTTTTAACTCAGCTTAAAATTTCTTCTTTAGGTAATTTATTTGCAAAATGTCTCGTCTCCTGCAAACAAGTTTTTGAGATACTTTTCAAAATCAGCCTATCAGCACTCAAATATATACTATTCTTTACATGCGAAACATTCTGATTATGTACAAAAAATAATTTTAATCTACATCTACATTAATAACCTACAAGTCGCCTTTCGGCGTGTGGCAGGGGGTGTAAACACCAGTTGAATCTAAATTACTTCCTTATTTGGTTATTGTCACGTATTGTTCGCGGAAAGAATGAATCTCTAAAACGATTCGTCCTAGCATCTATTTCTCTTAACTTACGGTCATTATCGGATCGACCAACGTAGCAGGGGGGTTGCATGATACCAATTGTATCTTCCGAAAATGTAGTTTCCCTGAATTTATTAAGCAAATGAGTTTGATCCTAATGTGTAATTTGATTGAGTATATTAATGAGTTTATACCTAATAATTTAGGTTAATTGTGGAAACAAATGGTACATAGAAGTAAATATCTGACTGAGTATGAGGATATACAGGAACTATAAGCAGAAATATGTAGAAATAATAATAATCAAATTCAGCAGAAGTGTCACTTGGCTCAGATTAGATTTCTTAGATTATTTCCTAACTTACAAATTGGAAATGCAGAAGATAATTTGGAAAAAAATAGTATTACTCTTAAACACTTTCTCAACCACTGTAGTGTCAAATATAAAGCTGAAAAGAAATCAGAGTACAGTTCCCAAATGTTGTATTAAAGTGTAGCAGATATATGGGAGGCATAGACCCTATGGATAGAATACTTCACATGTATCTGAAAGAAAGAAGAACCCTCCGGAATTGTAAAAAAGTGGTGCATGGTGTACTCTCAAGAATGTTGCTAAATGCATAAACAAACAGAGATAAAAACATTCAAAGTCATAAAGTTGTCCATGTTGATAATGAATATACATCCCACAAATTATAATTCATTTGGAGTGATTATATACAACTATAACTTATTAGGTAAGTAGCTAACAAAAAAAAGCCAATGCATGAAATCTTGACTTACATCTGAGAACTTAACATTTCTAGACAAAGAGTCTCCTTTAGCCAATGATAAAATACATAACTAATGCATACATCAACAAGTTGTAACCTTAATTCTACTTACATCTGCTTTCATTTGATAACATAAAATTAAGTGTAAAGCATCTTGTTTCAAAGTCAATAAAATAATTCATTTTGATTTCTGATTCATCATTTACATTAATTCAGATTAAAAACAATAATTGGTAAGACTATAATAGGAATAATGGTCTTATCTACCTGATCTGGAACATCAACCAAGGTAGCAGTTGCAAGCTGATTCAAAGCATTTAGGGTTACCAACACAAATTCTTCTGCTGGATAGCTAGGGAGGAGTTGAAGGCATAATTGCCGCACCTGAAATTTGAGTATGAACCAAAAATTTAGACTTGGCTGCCATTTACCCAAAAACTACTACTACTGAATAAGTAAAACAGTGTACATCATATAGGAACAACTTGAGCATGTTCAGTAGAGCTTAGGAAGTAGGGAATGACTAAAATAATTAACGAAGGGATTAATAATTTTACTATGCTCACAACAGAGAGTTGCAAATCAAAGTAGTAGAATTTGTATTAGAGTATTCCTGTTCATTTATGGGCTATCATATTATATTTGAGAGTGATGCAATGAATTCAAAAAAACTAAATAAATAAAATTATCGCAAGATAATCTCTGCAATATTTTTAAACTGAAATACAATTATTTTAGCCAAATTGGGTTTCACTATCCTATTTGAATCAATCTTATTGATGTTTCCAGAATTAGCTGTGAATCTTACCATAGCGGCAGTGGCAGTGTCATGATGCATGTGTTGTAATACTGGAATAAGTCTTAATTTCATATCAGCTGGTGTTGACAAGCCTTGAATCATGTCAGATATTTTGTTACACATACTAACAGCAAATGTCCTAGGAGTCAATGGAAAGTTGAGCATTATCAAAGTTTGGTCGACTTTAGAAAACAATGAATGCAGCAATGGCTTCATAATATTTATTACACTACCACTTAATTTCTTCAATTAATAAAAACCGTCCTCTTTTTCAGTTTATTATACATAACAAATTCTCTATTATTAGATCCTAATGAGTTTAACAGTTATGTCATACTTTATTTCTAATAATATATAACTTATATTACAGTTTCCATGCAGGAGATTTTAAGCACCAAAATGGAAAGAAAACATTTAAGGATAATTGTTGTCTTTTTTATGTCTAAAGGAATGGGGTTTCAAGAAATCAACTATCACACCAATTCAGGGAATTTTGAGAAACCAATTAAATAAACGTTCATATCTTTCAATATTCTTACATAAAGATTAAAAAAATAATTATATGATTTCCTCAAATAGTTATTAGTTTTCATCCAAAACTTTACCGTTTGTTTTTCTTAAAGTTAAGCCAAATTATAGAGTGAAATTCCAATGAGCCTGTAATTTGGGAGGTTTAGATTATAAAATTTTCACTTTTGAACTTTCATTTCCAATTTAAAGTTCCTTAAAAAGCTAAGCGGATTCCTAATAATCCTTAGCGAAGCAAATGGAATAATAACATTTGCTAATGAATAATTTTAGAATATGGACTTAAGGTAAAATGTTTACTTAGATTGAGCAGCAAACTGCAATGCTGCCTGAATTGCTGCTTCCACTTCTACGCTGTCCCTAGAGTCAAGGCTACGTCGAATTCCATGATGAACTTGTTCTCTTTCAGGAATGACACCTGCAACACTTCCTAAAGTGAGTAAAGTCAAAGCTCTCGCTACCTATAACATAAAGGAAACAACGTCATTTTTTTAAGCACGGTGATTTAATTCGAAGAATAAATCAAATATAAGGATAAGGAAATTACCGGATCGTTGGAATGGATTACACTAAAAATCCGTCGAACGAATTCATCCACATTGAGAATCTTATCTAAATGTTTTTCGCTCTGCTGACAAACTCGCAGTACCCAAACACGTAGGAAATTACTTCTGAAAATTCGAGAGAGGTATGAGTTTCAATCCTCTGAATTTGAAATATTCATAATAGAAGTAATAGAGGTCAAAATTCGAATAAGTCATGAACAATGGCTAAACGATATCCTGGTAACAGAATAAAAGTACATTCACATTACTTACCCCACTCTGAAAACATCGGCTAATTTTAACAGGGAAGAATTGATGAGAATTGGAAAAGGATACTTCTCAAAAAGTCTTGGAAACCTAACAATTGATTCGCATTGTTCACCTGTTCTTCCTGATCTAAGCCCTGGAGAACGAAATGTTTAAATATTGACAATTCAATAACAGGCATGAATGGCACATAAAAGAATATTATAGTACATTACCTTTATCCAATTCTGTAAGAGCTGAGTTAGCATCTTGCTCTGGTTCCCCTAGACCGTTTTCACTGAATGCACTCACCCTTACTCCCAACATAATGATTTATTCAACAAATTCTGACAATGACAAATCAGTCAAGTTCATAAGGAAGAATAATCATGAGACAGAGAGAGATGGTTTATGACGTTAAGAAAATAAATTAAACTTAGGTTGATCATTTGAGAGCCATGCTAATAAACTGAAATGTATTTGAAAAATACATTGAAACGATGGTTTATTATTACACCGGTGATGTTCAAGATCAGACGTAAACGACGTAAACAATCGCAAACGATTGATTTCGATCTTTCGATTGATTGCATTAAAACGACAACCTTTACCATCACAACCAATCACAAGGTTTCGCGCGTGATTAAGAAGTAATGACTATTATACCATGGTATATGTGCACCGTGACGAAGTAAAAATCCACATTTCTTCTATATATGTGTACTTTACTCGATCAATAAAAATAATATAAATCAGTGTACTGGTTTTAAGTATCTATCTGAAGTGCACGGATGAATTATCTACAAATAGGAGAATTTACACCTTGGAGAAGAGGTTGGATTTGGTATCTTTGTAATTTGACTTTTATATTCTTAAACTGTTTATATTATACTATATCATTTCAATTGACCCATTTTTTTAGCATATAACTTATTTGCTAAATTTTTTCGGTCGGTTTCTGACTGACAAATGAATGACATTCTCAAAATAAAGTCACATTATAGGTTATGCCCATGCCCACCTCCAATGAATGTCTAGCTTAAGGTGGTTTCACCAAAAACATTGAAACCCTTTACTTAAGTTCTCAAAAATCTTGGAAAGTATATTGAAAGCTTATTTGTGAAAATTCCTTGAATTAAGGTTATTATCTCCTGTGTAAAGTTTGGTTTTGTAGTGGTAGGTCAATTAATTATAGATAATGCCCCACTAACAGTGAATCTTAAAACAAAGAGTATTGGATTACCTTCTTTGAAAATTTCATACAAATCCAAAGGTTTTTAGGGGTCTAAAAACAATTAAGTAACTTCGATCCTAATCTAGAACTTTACCCTACTGTTCATACCGTAGGGACTTTCAACTCCATTTTTAAAAAAGGGTTGAATAGTAGTTCAGTATTAAATTACTTTCTGTGAATTAATTAAATAGTATATTTGATTCTGTGTTACAATAATAATTAATGTAACATGATTAATTGATATTATTTTTTATCATAATATTGTGGAATAAAATCAATCGACAAAGCCGTTACTTTGTGGAAATCCCTCCTCACCTAACGTGGAATAACTGCTATATGGAGTTCTGTTAGATACCAGTTCCTTTCCATTAAAGCAACAGCAAATTATGTATGAACACAGCAACTGCTTCCAAACCGACAAGTTACAAAATATGGCTCCAGAGGTCATTCATCTATCTTTACTGCAGTTTGTGACTTACCAACAAATATGTTTTGAGGCTCATTTGATTTCTTATATAGATGAACAATTTACAAAACAGTATCCAATTAAGAATACTTTTCCATGCCCATGATGTGATTATTATAAATCTAAAATTATTTTTAAGTTAGTGGATCTTCAAATGACAAATGCACTATTAAAAATTATTAAATAACTTTCTAATTGAGAGAAGTCTTAATCTTTAGTTTTTACTTTAAAACAATTTTTGTTTAAAATAATTATTAATAAGATATTGATTCAATCAAATCATTAGGCTTCAATGTAGATGATGCATTCTGCTGAGAAGCTCTCATTCATTTGTTGTAAGTTATAACCAGTTATAACAATTAGAAAATGAGCATGCGATGTGGAAATCAAATTACTCAATGGGTAAGTAAGAAATGTATACAATATGATACTTTGGTAGACAGAAAAAGTAACTCATCTAATTTTAAAGTAAATCTTTATTTATATTTCCCTATATTTTTGCCTCTGACCTTCTATTTTGAAACAGCATATTATTTTATATAATACCATCTATTAAACTGAATAAAAAATAATCCTTACATATGGTTATCATATTTTGATAGAATTAATTAATAATTTAATTTGTTTTGTTTGTAAAATTCTTTGTCAATTTCCAAATATATTACCATTTTATTCACTGCAAACATCACCAAGAATTTCCAGAGAATACATAATGAATTCAATCTAATAATAGTACAAGCACATACAATTTACATACAAAGGAATCTTTCTGTCCAATTCCATATCATATGACATGCTTATTTTTATTAAATCTCTCCATTAGAAATGAAAAGACCCCTTAGTATCCAATTCCAAAAATGGATTACATAAAAATTTCTAAAAATTATTTCTTTGATTTATGCAGTGATACTCATTTAAGCCATAGACAAGATAAAGATAGGGAAGTATCACAGTGATCAAAGGATTGCCTAACCATAGGAAAATATTTATTGTTTTTATAGCTCAGAACATGAACATTTTATAAGTGTACAGCATAAAGACTAATATTTATGGATGAAGTGGTAATTTATGTGTACAAATATCTCAGTATCAAACTAAAATGAAAATATGAAAAAAACATTTCATTTTGCATCAAGTAAGAAATTATGATCCTGAGATGTAATATCTCCCTTACACATTTGCATCAAGAACATTATAAAACATATTAGATATTTTAGCAATGTGGTTATCCTTTTTTGTGTTTTGTGTGCGGGGCCGCAAGAGGGACAAGTGCGGAGGGCAGTCGAGTAGTGAGAACCTCCACGACACAGTGAGAAGCATTATAGCACCAACATTAACGTATCGATTTAAAATTTTCCTCTGATCTTTTGCACTGAGGTTACCACAAGTAGTCCCTCAGTGGAGCTATTACTACCAAGATGACAGGGTAACAGGGTCATATTAGAATGAAGTGATTCTAGCATTTACTCACTTAAGGGTAATTGGAATGCTGACTTGGATAAAATCTGTAAACATTCTTTTGGAATCTCATTCTTATTCTTAAAATAATACAACTGATGAAGTGTCATTACCAATGTTGGTTGCTGCTTCTTAATGACCCCTTTTACATGAATATCTTCATTGGCTGTTTTCCTAATCACATCTGTAAGGATTGCAAGAATGTGCTTCCTTTCACCCTCATTCCTTCTTGCTGCTTCTTCCATAGAAGAGCTTAAGGCTCTGATGAAGATAGAACCTATATTTTCTTCTGGTGCAAAGGCTACGCAACCTGAAAAAGAAGTAGGATGTACGAAAAACTCTTTAGCTGCATAGCAAAATATGATGGCTGTATTTTTATGTGATACAGACTGAAGTGGTAAATTAATTCAATTCTGTGTCCAGGCATTCTTCTTCAATGCAAACTCAATCACTGTCTATCTTTTAAACCAAAGCTTAACATGATATTTTGGCAGAGGAAACAAGGCAAAGATAGTTAACTGAGATATATTAAGATTGTCCTTGAAGTAGAGCAAGGATACATATGTATACTACCTTTTGAGAGGTTCACAAGCCGAAATATTTCCAAGTCAATGGCATTTCTTTTGTTTCATTGTAATTTATCCCATTCTACAATACCTATTATCTTTAATTATATCTTCAGAGAAGACAAACCCATGTAGATTACATGCATAACTATTTTTTATGTAAAGTTACTGTGTTTAGAAACTAATTGGAACCCTACTATTAATGAATTATATGTTTATAAAACTTTCAAAACTGTAATTTTTCTAACACTGACAATGATAGCTAGACTATTGAATTAAAACACAAAAAGTGATTCTCAGAAAGTTGGCAACCTTGGACTTCCCATTGCAGTCTGGCATTCCATTCCAAAACTGAAGAAAAATTATGGTGTTATATTTCAAGGAATTTTGTTTGATTCTGATGAAGGTGACTTCTGAAGCAATACAAGAGCAAAAAACCTTAAATTTTAGAAAATAAACTACGTATAGCAATTGGGCTGAGATTGCTATTATTGTTTGCTTCTGAATGAGTGAATAGCGCTGAATTTTTTTGTGATTACAAAATGCAAACTGAGAAAGGCAAATGATTACCGGCAAAATTGTAGACAAAGTTAAGGAAACAAATAAAATGAGTCTAAAAACAAAGCAACTTCTGCAGTGAGTCGGTAATGAATAAATAAAAAGTAGATGCTGCAATATTTTGATGAAAAAAATAGGGGAAAAAAGAGAGTAGGTAATGATGGAGGAGGAAAGTATGGATATTATAAGAGAAGAGGGCACTAAAAAGCATGTTAAATGCAAGCAAAAATATCCTAAAAGAGATGGAGGAACTTTGAAGAATATAGAGAAATGTCTAGAAGCCTAACAACTTTTCAGAGGCAAAAAAATAGTAAATAAAACAGTGAACATGTTTAAATTGGGAAATTATGTAAAAACGGCATGGTTTTTGGAAGGATAATGAAGCATTTCCATTTAGGAATGCACAATTAATTTTCTTATCAAAGAATCATTAATGATTGTCAGTTCCTACACTACTTAAGAAATTGTGTCTTCCATGATGAAACGATGATAAAACAATCACAAAAACATTTTTTCTATTGGCTAAAGAGTGAGTAGCTGAGGATTTTTTTTCTAATTCTTGAGCATTAGGAATTATATTGTCAAAAATAACTTTTTTGGGGGAATATAAGTTTCATTTTCACTTTAAAAACTTTAAACCCAAATATTAGTTACCTTCAAAAGTTGAGCATAGGATCAAATAATCTTTCTCTACATGGTCTTTCAATTTCTCATCCTGGATCTTATTCTTTTTAGGATTTCCATCTGCTTGAACCCCTTCACCATAAGTACTCCCACGGCATGCCTGAAATATATGAAATATTCCTACATTTAATCAGAGGAGCAAAAATTACCATAAGATGTTTCCTGAATTCCAGCCACAAAGTATATCTTGTGAAAAATAAAACCTTCCTGAAAATCACATAATAATTCATGTTAAGCATTCACATATAAGACAAAATGTTAATTCTAAGAAAGCTTTTTCATTTTATAGTACATATTTAAATACATAAGTGGCACCCCTTAGCATATTAGAATTTCATAACTACAAACCATTAGGAAAATGATTGAAGAGTACACAGTCATGAATCTCGGAAATGGAAACATGGCTATCATGATCACGTAACTTTATTTTCATATCAAAAGCTCTGAAAATGTTTGGGTCAACAATTTCAATTTAGAAATTGTTACAAATGGTTTCATAGGAATATTGTTACGTAAACCGTGAATTCGGGGATAAGTGAGGCTCGTTTATAAAGAAACACAAACTTTATATCCTTCTCAATCAAGCAAAGCCAAATATCAAATTACAACCGCCAAAACGATCCAACCCTTCCATCCCTGTCCCTCTCAACAATCCAACCCCGTCACTAACACAAACTCCGTTGCCAACACAAATCCCCCACTTTCCAGCTTTGTAACACTGCCCCCCTCTATGAATGCTATTCGTCCCAAATAGCTATACCAGACATCCAATGTGAAGTTTCTCTCCCTCTGTAAGGACTAAGCCGCTCAATGTGGACCAACTTTGGTTTCATAATAGGCGTCAACTGGATCCTGTACACTATGTCATTGATCCACTTCATAACTCTGTATGGGCCATCCCAGGGTCTCTAAAGTTTTGGATTACATCCCTTTCTTCTCTGTGGTTGGTACAACCACACCATGTCACCCTCTTCATAGGGGCTAACTGTAGGTTTCTGGTCAAGTCTTATCTTCGTCCTGTCACTGCACATCTTCAGTTTATCCCTGACAAAATTGTGGATGACTCTTGGTCAGTCTACTAGTTGACCGACATATTCCGGAAGTTTAAGTTGTCAGTCCTCTTCTTCAGTTGTTGGAATGCCAAAAATCAAGTCAACAGGGAGTCTCATTTCTTTTCCGGTCAGAAACATGGTGGGAGTGTAACCAGTAGTCTCATGTTGAGAACTTCTATATGCCAACAAGAAAAGTGGTATCAAACTGTCCCAGCTTCGTTGGTTCTGGTCTACAAACATTGACAGGTACTGGTTCACGGTGCGGTTGTGTCTTTCCACCATGCCATCTGACTGAGGATGTAAAGGCGTAGTCCTGGTCTTCTTGACTCCCAATTTATCCATCAAGTGCTTCCATACCTCCGATTCAAAGTTTCCTCCTTGATCGGGGTGAACTTCCAAGGGCACTCCGTGGCGGCATACGACATGCTCCAACAGAGCTTCGCCTGCAGTAGCTGCGTCTTGACTTGGGAGTGGAACAATCTCCGGCCATTTCGAGAAGTAGTCCATTGCCACCATTAGATATCTATTGCCAGAATTCGTCATTGGAAATAGACCTGAAATATCCACCACTACACGTTCCCACGGTGCTTCCGAAATGTATTGCATCATTTTTCCACGTGATCTAGTTCTTGGACCCTTTTTTGATGCGCACAAATCGCATTGTTTGCAACACTGTTCTACATCTTCACAGTAATTTGCCCAATAGAACCGGTCTCTTACTCGTGCGAGCATCCTGTTGACACCAATATGACCTCCAGTTCGACTGTTGTGAAGCTCCGTTAGCACGGTGTCCACTAAATCCCAAGGGACGATGGTCTGATTGGTGACAGTTTTTCCATCCGCGCTTTCCCACTTTTGGATTATCACGTCTTCACACAAACTTAAAGAGTCCCACTGCAACCAGTACGCTTTCACAGTTGGTCCATATCTCGAGATCTCCTGCCAGCTTGGTCGACGTCTGGTGTCCAACCATCGTCTGACAATTTCCAAATCTGTGTCATCTCATTGTTTCTGAATCACGGTGTTCTTGGTAATTTCTGAGTCAACCTCCATAAAAGCTCTGACCGTTATTCCTTTAAGCACTTCCCTATACGTCTTCTTTTGCTCCTTGCCGGTTATAAAATTTGTATGACTTTTCTGCACAGGGTATTCTCGAGAGGGCGTCGGTGTTGTTGCGGCTTTTACCTCTGCAGTACTGGATCTCGAATTCATACGTTTGTAACCTTTCCAGCCAACGAGCTAATTGATCTTCCGGGTTCTTGAAGTTTAGCAACCATTGTAGGGCAGAATGGTCCGTCAGAATCAGGAACTTCTTTCCATACAGGAAAGTGTGGAAATGATCAACCACTTTCACAATGGCAAGAAGCTCCTTCCTCGTAGTGCAGTAGTTCTTTTCTGCCTTTCCAAGAGTCTAGCTGAAATAGGCGATGACAGTCTCTTATTTGTTTTGCATTTGCATAAGAACGGCGCCAACGCCATGATGAGTCGCATCAGTGTCCAACACAAAAGGGCTGTTATCCACTGGGTAAGCCAAAATCGGTGCTGTAATCAGTCGTTGCTTTAATTCCTGGAATGCTTCGCCACATTCGGCAGTCCAAATGAATAGTCTATTCTTTTCTGTCAAACCATGCAGAGGCTTGGCAATTTGTCCAAAGTCCTTCACAAATTGTTGATAGTAGCTGCATAATCCCAAGAAACTCCTGACTGCGTGCTTGTTCCTTGGTTGTTGCCACTCCTTTACATCCTGGATTTTGGTTGGATCTGTCTCAACACCAGCAGATTACACCACATGTCCCAGAAAACTGATCCTCTCTTGAAACAGCAAACACTTATTCGGATTCAGCTGGAGGTGAGCGTTTCTAAGTTTCCCAAACACCTTCAAATTCACAAGATGATTAAACGCAACCAGCTGCACCACCGGTGACTTGGGCCTTATTAGACTGGGCCACCAGGCACCACCGGTGACTCAGTTAGTTACATGTGCAGAGCAATTAGAGGTGCAGCAATTCACTTGGTTGGTCCTATGGTAGTTCTCAAGTGCTGAACAGCCTGTTTTCTGTTGTTTTATTTACGCGAATTGTCAGTATGGAAGAATGACAGAATTTATTGGATATGCAAATGTGAATGCAGAGGATTTAATTTGTGCAGTGGAACAACAACCTGCAATTTGGCATGTCAGTTCGGAAGCTTACAGCTAACAAATTTGAATTCTTGGAATGAAACAATTTGTACATTCCTTGGTGGCCATATCAAATGGTGGCAAGACAGGCTGTGCCACATGGCAGCCCAGCCCAGCCCACGTGGTCGGTTGTTTATCATTGGCATGTGACCATGTGGTTCCCATCTTCAAGTATCTGCCCAGATGTCCATCAGTACCATAAAAGAGATAAATTTTTTCGAATCCCCAGAGCAACTCTGATTGTCTGTCCTAGTCAATGATACTTATGACTCAATGTTATAACAATTCTAAGATATAATACCCATTACTAAAAGATATAAGAAGCAAAAAAACCTCACACTCAATACTAATATTGCATAGTTGTAGCAATAACATGTTGAGATGTCAACTACTGGAACAAAATTATTGGTGTTGCATTGCCAATAAAAACTATTATTACAATGATAAAAATTTTGTGTCCAGAATGAGTAAAATTTTGTACGAGATTAAAGGTAAAAATTAATTCATCTCTCTAGAAAAAGAACCATAAATATTTTATCAATGAAACTGGAAACTGATTAAGATATTTTAAATTATGCTTAAAAAACAACTGAACAAACCTCAGTTAAGACTTCATACTTACATGAAAGATGAAAAACTTCATTTTATCTTTTAATTGAAGGCATTCCTCAGCTTTGAAACAATTGTAAACATCTTGGCGACTGAAAGGGCCATCAAATGCATGTAAGGTCCCATTTTCATCCCCATGAGTGATAATGACTAAAGCAAATGTTTCACACTCATTGTTAATTGGATCACAAGAAACTGAAAAATAATGATGACATTTAGAACCATAAGATACACATAACAAAAAAAAGAACCACAATATAAAGAGATAAGGAGGGGCAATTCAAAGCAACAAATCATCTTATCACAATGACTGGAAAAAGTGGATTTACTAAAAATAATGTTTTTTTACTTGAAAATTAATATGCAGGTATCCCTTGCCTACCTCTAAATTGATATATTTTTTTTATTTTTAAACCCTCCATTTATGATATACTAATATGTCTAAGCAAGGGATGGTTTTCAATGGATATGATTCTTTCCAGTAGTTTGAAGTATTTTTAATTCCTTATTTGTGGCATTCCCAAATTTTTGAGAAATCTATCTAAAAGTAATTTAAAAAATTAATAGGAAAGTCTGTGTGTTCATACTTACCTTTCTGGAGTCGCCTAAAGAATGTTTTTTTCATCATTGGATCATCCCATACTAATACTCCATACTGTAGTTTACTAAATCCACGCTCTAATAATTTCCTATCTTCTTCTGTGTAATAAATATCCATCTCCTCTTGTTTAAATTGACGGAAAATAGCAATGATAGCCAAACCACGATACTTAAGACGACCATTGTCCCTGTTAAGACATTGAGAAAGATGATTGAATTATGTTCGTAAACTCATGGATTCACAGAACTTCTAGTTGTGCAGGCTTAGAAAAATTTAACACTTCTGGAACCTCAGGCCCTTGTGTACCTTTCACATTTAGTGCACAGCTTTTATGGGAATCCCTCATGTTAATCCTGATATGAAGCATGGAAAAATATTTCCAAGGGCAGAAAAATATTAATTTGTTTAAACTATAGCTTCTGATGTATAAATTAATGATACATTGCATAATGTATTTATTTGTTCAATTTAAAAATAAAATTTACTTCCAAAAATATCACTTAGAAAAACTTTTCTCCAATTTTAACATCATCATCCTATAGTATGTAGAGTGAATTTTATACTCTTCTAGATGGAAATAATTTTGCGCACTATCAACGTGTATCATATATTTTAAATTCTTTCAGCATTACCTGACTTGATTATTTTCTTCATTCCGATGTGTTAGTTCTGTAACTTCCATAGGTTCCAAATCTTCCATAATTCTTGTGGCAGCACTGCAATAGGATAAGAAGATGCGTTCAATGATCCCTATGACAATTAACAGGAAGTAAATCTTAAAAGCTGTCATATCAATATTTTCTCCATGTTGATTCCGAGTTATCCATTAAAATAATTTTCAGTGAGATGCAGATTTTATGTTTTCATTCAATGACATGTGTTACAGAAAGCTAAGAAAGAGTCTCCTTAAGCAAATCAAGGTTCCAGTGTCTGGGAGAGAGATGGAAAGATACAATTTAAGGGAGCCACAAAACAATGCAGGGTTGGAGAGCTAAAAGGAAAATTATAGGTAGATTAATGGTAGAACAAAAATAATAGTTTATTTAAATGAACCCTGAAGTGTGAGACTCAATGGGTCATGGGGTAATGACAGTTACACTAAAACTGCAATTCTGTGGCAAAACCACACATTGTTTATTGAATAAAGGATCTGCAGTATGATTCCTGAGCAAAAATAAATTTTAAAAATATATATTTTGTTATATTCCAGAAATCCTGATCTTCACTTTTTGTGTAAAGTTGTATAACATTCTTTATTCTCCATGACTTTTTACACTTAATAGTTCTTTATGTAAATATATTCAAATTATAAGCAATAGCATAATTTTGCTGTAAGAAATGCATAGGGGATCCTCCTACTGGCAATAACCCAGGGGTTGGTGAAAACCAGTATGTGTATGGGTCATGTATGTATTATGATATTTTTAATGATTTTTTGATGTTCTATAGTCATATATATTTGATATATTGAACTGCAAACAATTACTAGTAAATAAAAACGTTTATTCCCAAAATTTCAAAATTTAGCATACTTTATAGCTGAAACTGCTTAGCCTACTGGCATTCCCCATTCTTTCCTACCAGAGTTCATTTTTTCTTGCATTTTGATCCATAACAGAGTACTGCGATAATAAATAATAGTCTGAAATATAAGTCAATGATTTCTATGAAAATTATCATGAAGTCTCAAAATCTGCCATAAAAATGTATTCTTTATATAAAGTCTGAGGTTTTCCATTAAAATACTTTTCATTCGGATCTTTTCTGGCATGAAGCATATACAATGTCTTAATTGATTAATATGTATTTATGACTTATGAGTTTATTTATGAGTAAAGTGACCACATTTCTGATCTGCTAAACCGGGATAAACTTTCACTTCTCCTGAAGTATAGGCAATATTATATGTATGAATGTATATGTTTCTTTGGTCAAGAGAAGCATTAGAAAAGTTGTCACTCCGAGTCCTGCAGAACTCACTTTCCAGCACCTGAATTGGTGCAACTTCCTGCTGCTACATATGCAAGAGCTTAGTATATTATAAATATAGGAATATATTGACTCTAACTAAATAATTTTATTCTTTTTACTTTCTCCATATACGTAGTATAGAGAAAGTATTGTTTTCATGAAAAAAATCGACTTCGAGATTTCAACGGAAATACATGTTTTGGGGTCCCTAGAACACGTTTTGACCATTTTCTGAATGATGTCTGTGTGTATGTGCTTTTGGGCGCTCTAATGTGAAAACTATTAGCCGTATCACAACCAAACTTCATATATAGCATTGTGGTGGGTGCTGTCAGAGTTGATTAGTTTTTAAAGTAAATCGGTTGACCGGAAGTCGAGCTTTATTCTTTGAAGCAAATTTCCGTTTTTGCAAACTATCTCCATAAATATGATATATAGGTATGTTCTATTATTTATAAAAGTTTTAGAAAATGTAATTTACTATAACTTTTGTATTAAACATATTTTTTTATCACTGATTGTTTAGGAGTTATACGTGAAATACTGATAAACCGGAAGTAGCTGATTATGTACATAGAGGGCGCTGTGGGCGAAAGGCCAATTTCATCGTTTTAATAATAATTTTCATCATTCACTGTTGCTTTTTAAGTTTCCACTGTTTAAGTGTGTAGTCTTTATTTTTGTTAATAGTTTGAGTCGGTCGTGTGTTATTTTGCTCTTAGTTCGTATTTTGATTTCGTTTCCATCGCCCATTATACTGAGTTGGATATATAATCAGTTTTGTGAATCATCCTATATTGATGCTCGTAAAAGGCCAAGTTCGCCATTTTTCATCGAACATGTATCGGAAAACTTTATTTATGATTTTTGTGACGAAAGAGATAATATATTATAAATTAATCACTTACCTTCCAAGTTTAGATTGAATATAGAGTTCGAAAATACTGTCGTAGATAAATATTTACATCTTATATATGGAGAAAGTCATGTGCTGGCCACATCAGATTTTTTTGTTTTTGCAGTTACTATATCAAACATATTTACGAATTTTTCATGTAAGATGCTGTTTGAAACATTATTTTTAAAAGCGTTTAAAAAAAGACCAAAATTTTAAAAAACAAACGGATTATTTTGATAGCAGAAATCCAAAGACCGGTACAAATTAGTATTTTAGTTTAGTCTTTTGGGACACCGGGACAAACACCCCAAAACCGGTACGGTCCCGGGCAAACCAGTACGTATGGTCACCTTACTTATGAGGCTCCAGTGGAATCTAGAATGAGGTCCACTGTCTTGCCTCCTTGTGATTCTAGCGACGCCCCCAGCGGCCGCCGGCTACGCCATATGGTAAATGCGACCCTGGGCGGAGTAGTGGCAGGTCAACAGCAATTTGGGATTCAAGAAGCGGTAACCAGCGCCAAAAACTCGCTAAAAAACCGGAAAAAATGAATAATTCAATTCCAAGAGTACCTTAACTCAAAATCATTTAAATCACACAAGTAATACAGACGTAGTTGGAATACAAGATACTATTCAAACAACTATACGAGAATAGAAAAATTTTCATATTACTCTATAATTCCACGTATGGAATATAAATCCTTATATTTCAATCATACTTATTCGAATAACATATGCATGTCAAAATCGAAAGTTATTCCCGACTCAATGATGCGTAGCTGAAATTGGCATAACTCACCGTCTACTTAACGGCAATCGAAGCAGATGATGATAAGACGAGGCTGATAAGGTGGAGATTTTCGTCCCCTTCTTATCGGTAAAGGCTCCTTCTCTCACGGTGTGTTCAATGCCCAAGGACTACAAGTCTGCGTGGGCCGAAAATTTCAACCCCGGCCCGGCCCGTTCGTCGTGGAATCCGAGCCCGATCCGATCGTAGACGCAAATTTTCGTTCTCAAGCCGGGCCCGAGCTCGTACTTTTCATAAATCGCCCTGTAATTAATCGTTGTGGTTTGTAAACAAATACATTTTTTTACTCCTTCACGAAGACGGAGCATTTTGTTTAAGCATTACGTTACAACTTTAAGAGGCGTTTGCCCTTATACAAGAAACTAACGCTCTTTTAAGGACGAATAATTCTTTCCTTCTCAAGTTATCCTCGGGCCCATGGGCTCACGGGCCTAGGCCAACACCACCTTGAGTAGTTCACAGCTCACTGTTTGCCCACTTGGCTTTTGGGCGATATGGAATTTCCAGCCCCTTGGCTTCTAATTCCTCTTTTGCTTCTCTGAATCTTACTTAATTAAGGTTTAGAGTAATAGTTTACTTTAAGTGGCGTTGCCTAGGCATGGCCCATGCCCGGAACTTAACCCCTATCCAGGACCTCTTCACAGACGACAAACCATTACAGCTGTTCTTATATGTTAAATAGGAGAGGAATATGAGAATTCATACCGCTTATGGAGCAAAAAACCTATTGAGGTCATCAGATTATCGTGATAGATTTAATCACCACGTTATCCTTTTTTCTCATCGTTTATAATATTTCTTAAAATAGATAAATGAAGTACGATAAAGTGGGCAGAAAAATTTTTTTTGAACACTTCCCATAAAGACAAGATCCAGCAAGTGACAGACCGTTTAACGTTCAAAAAGATCCACTTAGTAATTCATCAAATTAGCCTTCAATGCCACGGTGCATCAAATATTATTCCACATGAAATAGATGGGAGACTTGGAAAGTTTTTGTTGCCCTTGTCCTTTAAGAGATTCCAGAATCTCTTATAGTGATAACTTATAATCATATATATCTTTCTTTTAATTTAACTTGAATCTGTATTTGAGTAGGTGTTTTGTCTTTGTAATTTTTTCCCTTTTTTCCACTTCCTTCAAATAACTGTCTTTGTGTATATATTAAAAGGATGCCTATACTACTTCTTGCAGTCCTTGGCTAAATAAATTTTAAATTTGAACCAGTTACCTTGAAGTGGCAACATTGCAGGGAAGCAGACAGATACGTTTGGAAATGTTAATGGATAACATGATCAATGCTTATATGCTGATGACACAAATATTCTCATTTCTTCTTCAACTTCTGAATCCCTTCTTAACAAATGTAATCTTGTTGCTGATAAAATTCACACTTGGTCCCTCAATATCTTCCTCAAACTTAATCCAGAAAAATCTCAAATAATTCACTTTGTTCCAAAAAATAAACTTACTCAAAAATTAGATATTTTTTAGATGGTAGTATATTAATTCAGGTGGACTCTCCCAATCTTCTTGGCATACACATTAACTCACACCTCTACTGGTACTCTCATCTTCATTTTCTTTTAAAAAAACTAAGTTCATCTGTTTGCTTTCTCATAAAATATATTCGTTTCACTGTTTCGACCGATGTATTGTTATCTAATACTTACGGTCTTTTTTATTCACATATTGTTTACAGCATACTATTTGGTGTTCTTCCCACCATGCCATCAAATTGTTCAAATTACAAAAAAGAATTGTAAGATTAATAGCTAACTCCAAGCTCGATTCACCCAGCCTTCCTCTCTTTCATCGATTTAAAATTTTACCCCTCCCTGTATTTTTATTTTTCCTTCAATTAAGTACGTTAAATTAAATTTAATGAACTTCAAGACAAATGCTGATATACACACTTACAATAATAATCATTATATTTCTTATCCTCGGACCACTCATTCCCTAAATAGTCAAGTCCATCATCCCATCATCTTGTATTACACACTTCCTGAAGATACAAAGCCTACTAACTCCTCTTTTAAAAGTAAGGTCAGAAATTATTTTCTCAATAAAATGATTTATTCCATTGAAGAATATCTTTCCCATTAAAATTAATCATTGGAAGTTTTTATAAAATTTAAACAATTTAATAAAGTTTATAACAATTTAAAATGTTCAAATCGATTTTTGACGGTGTAGCTATATCTTCGACTTTTCTCATTTTTTATATGTTATACATACCTTCCTACCTTCCTCTACAATTTAAAAAAATTTGGCGAGGGTAATATTTCATTTAAGAAAGAAAAAAATTTTTGAGTATAGGCGTGACGCTCGCTGCGGCTCCGCGCCGTCCGGCTCGCGCGCTGAACGTTCGGAAGTGTGGCCTCTCATATCTCAGCACGCTTATTCTTCCATCTGCTTTTCACCAATTTTAACTGTTCAACCAATATTAACCGACCCTTTTAAACTCCCTTCACCCTTGCCGACTGAATAAACCAATGGAAGTCATTGCACTCCGGGAAAAGAAAGTCGCTTGGGCAGACTGAACGAGACGTTACAATCCCTTGATCAAACACCTATTTCAAGCAAAAAATGCGTAGATCAAAGATATATCCGGCGAGGAAATTGAAAAAAAACTACCACTGCTTTGACATTATATCTTCAAAAGGTGATTCATTCATAATGCATTTGACATCCCAATATCTTAATGTTTGACTTTATACTTTAATTAATATTTCAATAGAATAGCAATTGAATGTAAGCATATAAATATTTTAACAAAGATGTTTTTGTCCATATTAATGTTCAATAACGTTTTCATTCATTTTTATAGAGCGTTAAAATTCAAATAAACAAACGCAATACTAGTTATAGATGCACAGAACACCTAAAAAAAATCAGTTTTTCTTCCGTTTTCTCTGATGAGGGACGTCTGTACTGTGAGTTTTAGTTACCGAGGTTATATGCCTCTTAGCTGCAGACCTAAAATATGAAAGTTTCGTTTAGCCGTGAGAAAAATGTCATCTAGTTAATCGCGCATATGAAATTCACTTACCTTCTTACTGGACCTTGAAAAATATCCGAACTCTCCTTAAAACGTTGCAAATCAGCACCAGAGAAGCTGAAAGTAGTTCCTTTCGATGAATGGGAAAGACTTTTCAGTAACAGATCTTTTTTTGATAGTGGAATAGCTGCATGGCATGAACGGATACCTTCCACTGCAGGTGCCTCTCGAAATCTTCTGACCAGCTTCTTCTTTACCTCGGTCACTTCTTCGTTGGCTACAAACTCGAACTCCAACCCTTTAACATTTGATTGAGTCTATTCGTACAGTTCCTTAGGAGTCTGAATGTGTTCTCCATACGGGCGCTGCAGACTAGCACGTTTGACTAATCGTTTTAGCATTCCTCCTAGCCGGTCACTTGGACCCTTTCTGTGCGATGTAGCATAGAAATGACATTAAGCATTAACTCCAAAATCCTCTTGGTGATGCAACAAATTACTCTTGTTGTAGTGGTTCTTGTATTGAGACACAGCTTAGTCGGAAAAGTAAATTATTTTACGTATATTACGTAGCCTTCTTCGAAGAAAGGTTATTAGTTTCCTTTGAAAGGTATAAAATGTTACTACGTTATGGTCCATGCAATCCGAAATAATAACCATACTGAAAGGTATGACTTTATCGCCGGTATTTCTGCTGTAACACGCATATGGATGTATTGTAGCGTGGTTACTACACCAGTGGACTCATGGCACAGCATCTTGATGGAGAAAAGAAAAATTCTCCAAAAAGTCGGCCACAGCAACAACTTCACATAATTTCAGATTGTCTCTGACTTTCAAATAGAATACAGTTTACATGAGGGCAATGTAATCATGCTTCCTTAATTTCATGACATTCTCAGAGAATGCCTCGCAAAAACTATCTGTTTCCATAATCTGCGTTGTTAAGGTTAAACGATTTTCTTGAATCCTTTGCCTGAAACGAACTTCATCGGAACAGTTTTCCTGGAAATACTCTGAAATTATTTCAGTCATTCTATATGTGCTCCCACATTTTCTTACGACATTTTCGGAGTGTTCCCATGGCAGTATTTCACCGATGAAGCACATTTCTGATGGATGGCGGCTAAGTGAGAAATCCAGGCAGTCCCGATAATTTTTAAACAATGAATTTTCGTTATCCGACTTGATTTGCTCTAATCCAGCCCCGAGATATAGAGATCTGGTGTATCATGCAGACACATATGGATTGTGTGCCAGGTGCACCAGCCAACAAACACTCAGGGGGCCTCAAATCCGCAAATTTGGAAAATCTAATTTTGCATTGGGATTTTTTTTTGAAGGCTTTATAGGCTTCCCTCAAATTGCAAATAATTAAACTTTTATGCTTTTATACTCTTTTTTGACCACCATTTCTATATTAATGTCTGGCTCACGGTAGAACTCGTTCACTTTCAGCTTAGTTTCTTTTGAGAGAGATTTGCTTCGTCTCGCGTTCCTACAGCAAAGAATTCCTTGCTCAGATACGTACTTCTTCATCTTTCTGACCAAATATGCCGAAACTTGAAACTCCTGCTATATCTATGAAACACTCCATGACTTAGGCAAGACAGATAAAATTAGAATATTTTCTCTCACTTTTGCGGCGTTGGCGAACTTATCATTCAGCTGCATAATCATTTCCTTGCCAGCTTGGTGGACTTCCTGTTCTTCCAATGAAGGAATATCTTCTTGAATTTTCACCTCCTCACCTTTTGAAGACATAATGTCAAAGCAGTGGTAGCTTTTTTTCAATTTCCTCGCCGGATATATCCTTGATCTACGCACTTTTTGCTTGAAATAGGTGTTTGATCGAGGGATTGTAACGTCTCGTTCAGTCTGCCCAAGCGACTTTCTTTTCCCGGAGTGTAATGACTTCCATTGGTTTATTCAGTCGGCAATGGTTAAGGGAATTAAAGGGTCGGTTAATATTGGTTGAACAGTTAAAATTGGTGAAAAGCAGATGGAAGAATAAGCGTGCTGAGATATGAGAGGCCACACTTCCGAACGTTCAGCGCGCGAGCCGGATTGCGCGGAGCCGCAGCGAGCGTCACGCCTATACTCAAAAATTTTTTTCTTTCTTAAATGAAATATTACCCTCGCCAAATTTTTTAAATTGTAGAGGAAGGTTGTATGTACAACATATAAAAAATGAGAAAAATCGAAGACATAGCTACACCGTCAAAAATCGATTTGAACATTTTAAATTGTTATTAACTTTATTAAATTGTTTAAATTTTATAAAACTTCCAATGATTATCTTTTCTAACACAAGACCTTTAAATTAAGCTATGTTGTGTATTTTTAGCTTCTATATTACCGGAGATATGGCCTCGAATGCGAAGGCACTTTTGTAAAATTTCAATTTTTAAACATAGCAATATTTCGTAAACACTTCCGTTAATTACAAAACGGCTTGGGGGTTTTCATTTCGTTATCAAATCAAAGCGATCTGCCAAATTTGGTTAAAATCGGTCACCTCAAGGGACATCACCTTGTCGAATTGGCATGGAATTACCCACATACATTCTTGTTTGACGAAGCCTATACTGTTTCTTGCGGTCTTTTGGCCAAATAAATTTGAATTTGAATGATGTGATGTAACAAAGTAAAGTAATCGAATTACTTGTAGCAATTACATTTTTGGTATTTTTTATTGAAATCAATACATTTTTAAAAAGGTAATTTTTACTGGTAATCTACTTCAAAGCTCGTGTGAGTAATCATTACATTGGAGTAATCGAAAGTGAGAATTTAAATTCCTCGCACGCTGAACGAAAGGCTCCAAGGCCTCTATCGTGGTATGAATGTGGAATTAGATTAGAAATCCTTCTTCCATGCCCCTATTACACTAGGCTGCCAGGCGGCACAACCAGCTGCGCCACGGGTGACGATAGGCCTTATTAGACAAGGCCTCCAGGCTCCACCAGTCACTCAGTCGGAGACACTTGCAGAGCAACTTTTGGTGATGCCAATCACTCGTTTGGTCCTATGGTAGTTCTTGAGAGCTGAACAGTCTATTTTCTGTTGTATTATTTATGCAAATTATCAGTATGGAAGAATGCCAGAATATAGTATTAATTATTATTTGTTAAAATTATTTTTTTCAAATGCATAGCTGCTCCTGGGCAGCAATAGTTACAGTTGAGAAAATTGGTTTTGTCTTCTGACTTTATTCTCTAAATTCATCATTGATTGTGTTGTTACACTTGTTGTCGCTTAATGAATCTGAATTAATTAGTCTAAAAGAGACAATACATTCATGTACATCATTTTTAGAATGGTGGAATTAATTGCAAGTTCTTATGATAAAATGAGCTATGTTGACATGAACTTTCTTCCTGGGTTGGTCACATGAAGGGTGGTCATCTCCTTAGTCTTTGTGTGAGAAAATCATATTAAAAATACAGGTAGGAAAATATCACAGTAGGAATCAAGGGACTGCCCGAATATTAAATAAAATACTTATTATTTTCATAGCTTTGAATATAAAATTTTATAAAGGTATAACATGTAAACTAATATTTATTGATCATAAAGTAATTTATGATTACAAATATTTCTGTATTAAACAGAAATGCAAATAATAAAAATAATTCTTTTTTTGCTTTGAGTAAGCATTGAGCAAAGCATATTCTTGAGATTCAATGTTCCATACACATATGCAACAAGAACATTGTAAAACATTTTAGATATTAAAATAGCACCAACATCATCACCAATGAATTTATAAAACAAATATTAGTTATTAATATAGGATGGCAATTAACGAGTAGGATTAAAATTTCTCTTTATCTGGCACAAAGGTTTCAACTACATTAATACCCTTTCACTGGAGCTTAGTTATCACCACGATGGCATATATGCAATTTTGTATTGCCATAAATTGACTGATGCATTTAGACACTTAATCTTTCTAAGGATAACCTCTGTAAACATTTCTTTGGAATTATTTCCTTATTCTTAAAATAATACAAATAATGAAGTGCCATTATCAATGCTGGTTGCTGCTTTTTGAATTCCCCTTTCTTTTCCATATTAATATTTACATTTGCTGTTTTCCTAATCACACATGTAAGGAGAGCAAGAATGTGCTTCCTTACACTCTCATCCCGCCTTGCTTCTTCTACCATAGCAGAATGTAAGGCTCGAACGAAAATGGAACCCTTATTTTCCTGAGCTGCTGCACTAGATGAACCTGTAAAAGAAATAGAAATATACAACCATAATACTTGTAATGACAGGAATTTGCATGTTCTTTACGCAGGTACCACATCAACTCTTCTAGGACCTACATAGGACTTGTTATATACAACAAATTACCTATGTACCTAAAGAATGTGAAATCTGATGCTGCTTATAAAAGCAAATGCAAATCTTCTTTTATATTTTATAGTCCTGATGTATATCTGTCATCTTAATTTCATGTATTCCTGTGTATTGTGTTTTTTTCTTTATTATTCTTACCTTGCAAAGTCTATATCATGTATGTGATCATTGACAAATAAAATTATTATTATTATTAAAGTATACAAAATATGATTACTTTATCACTATGCAATAGAGATTGTAGTTATGAAATAAGTACTTCAATTTGGTGTCCAGGCATTATTCTATAGCCCAATCACTCCTTACCTTTTTAACCAAGGTTAAACATGTATTCTAGGCAGTGGAAACAGAAACATGGCAAAGACAGTTTACTTAGAAATTAAGCTAAGATCATTTTTGAAGTAAAGCAAGGATACGAATATGTACTACCTTTCAGGAGTACATACATTAATGCAGGTATCCTTGCCTGTATGTGTCCAAAATGTGCATAAACCAAATGGTACATCTTAATGACTTGTGAAAGTATACCAAAATATCAAGGCGAAAATTCTCTTATCAAAGAATTTACACGATTGATTTTCATTTATATACACAATCAATAAGAAATTATGACATCTTTGAAAGACAATCACAAGTAAATCCTTTCAGTTTTTTCAAGAGTGGGTAGCAGAGAAAGTTTTTCTACTTCTTGAGCATTATGGATACTATTATCCAAAATAACATCCTTGGGGGAATGATAAGTTTCATTTTCACTTCTAAAAAAATTTAAGCCCAAAAATTAGTTACCTTCAAATGTCGAGCAGAAGATCAAATTGTCTTTTTCAATATGCTCTTTTAATTTGTCGCCCCGGAACTTTTTATTTTTAGGAACTTTATGTGCTTCCACCCCATCACTCAACTTATTCCCACGGCAAGCCTATAATGTATCAAAGATCCCTAGGTTAAATAGAGGAGAAAAATTACAATAAAACCTTTCTGAAAATTACAGAATTGTTCATGTTAAGCATATACATATGAGAGCAAATACTATTACTAAGTGCACTTATTATTATTATTAAATACATACCACAAACAAGCAAGAGTAATTAATAATTTACAACAATTGAAGAAAATATAGGAATAACATTAGAATTTCATGACTGCAAAACATTAGGGAAAAGAATAGTGTACACAGTTATGGATATAAAGAATGGAAGCATGATGATCATGAATCACATATATATTCACCACACCACATACTTGTAAATCAAATTCAAAGACTACAAAAAATCAGGTAAATCATTACAATTTAGATATTGCCATTAATGATTTGGCAAGAATTCCTCCACTCCCAAAGTATCATGATGTACACTATAGAGGTTGATAAAACAATTTGAAAAACCTTCCAAACCATAGCTCATACAAAGTTAAATTTTTTAACACAATAATTCAGACAAAACCAGAACAAGAAAAGAGAATACACAGATTTCTTCCCTGATCTTTTTTCCAAATACCTCACCTTTCTGATGAAAATGACAGAGTAAAATACACCTATATTGAAGAGCAGTAACTCTTCAAAGAGAATGTGGAATATCAGAGAGGAAAATTGGTTTTAATTTAATAAATAGTATAGTTAGTACAAAGAGAGGCATAAGAGAAGACACAACACTACACACTTTCTATCCATTGGATCATCATCTTTGATCACTACTCTCTTCAAGAAATTCTGAGAATATTTTTCAAATCCTCTAAGAGAGAACTAGTAAAATTTTTGGGAAATCATCTTCAAAGATTGCAGTCTTACATGGGACAGGGAATATTGATTACATGACCCAGAGCTTTTTATGCTAGCATGTTAGGAGTAAAATATGAGAGCATCCACAGCAAAGGCTAGAAGTATGGATTTCATAAATAGACTTTCACAATCTGTGATACCGATTCAGGGTTAATTTTGTGGTACTTCTTAACTTGTAAAAAATCCATGGTAAACAAACTTTTAATAGACCACTAATTTATTATCCGAATAACACAACCCAGGTTTCGTAGCATCGCTACATCATCAGGTGACAAAATAAAAACACTTCTGAATATATACTCTCATGAAAGGGGGAGGGGAGAGAAGGTAGCAAGTAACAGGTTACATAGCAAAGGTTCTTAATCACAATCCATTGAATTGCAAGATATACAGAATTACAAAGTAAGTAAGGAAAGCAAAAGTTACAAAGTAAGGCAAGGTCATTAAAATCACTAAAATCAAAGAAGATGCAACGAGTTAAAGGTGAAGAGCAAGGGGGGGGGCAATGGGCGGGATGCTAGGAAAGGTGCATGGAAATTAAGCTGGCAATATTCGACGAGGAATTACTCGCGATTTCTAAAGTCTCCAAAGCGTTAAGTCTCCCACTTTTGTCACATAGGTGGAGCACCGTCATATCAAATTCACTTGTATGCCCTCTTTCAAGCAAATGCTGGCTGAAGTGAGAGGCAGACGGATTGTTATTAATAAGAGTACGTTTATGTTCTTTTGTCCGTTTGGGAGAAACATCATCCGGTTTGTCCAATATAAAGACAATCAAAATCATTACAATTTAATCTATAAACACCACTTCTGTTAAACACCTCAACGGGATCTTTGCACTTAACTAATAAGTCTTTCAGTTTAGGACCTGTCTTGAAGGAACATTTAAATGTAGTGGGAAAACTGTTACTTACTGAATAGGAGATTTTACCGAGGAACTTAAGGGAACACCACTTCATCTTAGTAGACTTAAGCACTCGGAAAATATCGTGCGAAGCCATTTTATTCCTCTTCTTCTCTATAATTTGATCTACTATCACAGGGCTGAAACCGTTTTTAACTGCAGTACTTTTAATAATGTTAACTTCATTAAGATAACTTTGTGTGGAGAGGGGTACACTCAGTAGCCGGTGGATCATGCTGTTTTATGCCGCTAATTTATGGGAGAGGGGATGAAAGGAGTCGCTATTGATGGTGCAATCAGTATAGCAGGGTTTCCTGTAGATAGAAAACTCATGCCGTCCATTGGCAATGGAAATTAAAAGATCCAAATAAGGCAGACTGCCGTTGAAGGCTTTTTCAATGGTGAATTTAATTTTCTTATGGAAAGAATTAAGGGATTTGAAGAAAAGGTAAAGGGTGCGTTCAGTGCCTCTCCAAACACAAATGACGTCGTTGATGTACCTATACCAATACAGACTTTGTTTAATCCACTTGGAATTAGAACTGAAGAATTTTTTCTCAAAATTGTCCATAAATATATCTGCCATGAGAGGAGAAAGGGTGAGCCCATGGCTAAACCACTGCTCTGTTTATAGAACTCCGCATTGTATACGAAATAGTTTTGTTGGAGGCAAACATTTCGTAATTTAGAAATGTCACTGCACCAAGATGAGTCCATACACGATTCTTTCAGCAATTCGATCGCGGAATTAATAGCTTTGTCGCAAGGAACGCTTGTGAATAAGTTTATAACATGGATTTTTCACAATCTGATTTGCTATTAATCTAGAGGCTTCAAATTTAGCCATGAGCTGTAGAAGAATGAAGGATTACGATATTTTTATATTTGCTGCTCCACAGAAACAAGTTTCTGATACAATCTAAATTAAGCTTATTTGCTAGAAAGGAGCTGATACCAAATTGAAAAGAAAGGAAGACTCAGAAAAATTACTGACATGAGGATACCAATCTACTAAGATAGCTGAAATCTCAAAACAGTAAGCTTTCTATTTTAAGTATTATTCAGATTCAGATGTGTTTTGTTGAGCAGCTGTTTGATAAATGTTGTTTATTTAAAAGTCCTTCAACATCTTATGTTATTTTCTTTCATGCCTCCACCAGGTGCTTGATCCATGACAGAGAGTACACCAGAGCAAAACACACACACACACACAAAACACAAACTCACTTGGCTAACCGGTCTTTTCATAAAAGATCAGTCTCAGTAATTCTCATGACTCTAAGTTATAATATATCTTAATTTTGTTGTACAACACAAATGACCTTTCCATTCATTACAAATATTATTAAAATCATAATTACAATGATAAAATGATGTGGGTCCCAGAAATAGCAAAATTTTATATGACATTAAAGGAAAAAATTAATTCATCTCCATAAACAAAGAACCACACATTATTTATCATTAAAAATGATTATTGCTTTAGGATATTTTGAGTTTTGCTTTAAAAATAAGTAAAAAACCTTAATCAATATTTCATACTCACATGAAAGATTAATAATTTCATTTTATCTTTCAATTTGCATCCCTCAGCATTAAAACAGTCGTAAACATCTTGGCGACTGAAAGGGCCATCCCATGCATATAAGGTTCCATTTCGATTCCCATGAGTGATCATGACTAAAGCAAATGTTTCACACTCATCATTAATTGGATCACGACAAACTGAAAAATAAGACGAGGCTTAGAACCAGAAATTACACATACCAAAAAAAAAGAACCACAAGATAAAGAGATTAGGAAGGTTAATTCAATGCAACAAATCAAATTACCCAGAAAAAAGTTGATGCACCAAAAATTATAGTTTGTTTTGCTTGAAAATGTATATAGAGATACCCCTTTTATTACTGCCTTGCTCTGAACTGATTATGTTAATATTTGGTCATAGGAACTGAATGTACTCAGGAAAGTACTTAATTTTTATACTCTATAGAGTATAAAAATACCTTCAAGATTTAAAGATACAAAAAGTTACCGTGAATTACATGTTCTTTATCTAAATTCTTTCCAGATTTCAAATGCAAAATAACCAAAATCATTAGCAGTTAAACTAAAACATATTCAGCAGTTTAAAGGATATAATGAAACATATCAAGAAACATCAGGTGGAATCTCTGAATAACTTTATAAAAAATATGAGAGAAAAATTTGACAAATTCCACAAATTAAAAAACTCACATACAGCTGGTTCTAAGATGAAACCTCATCATATGTGTGTTTTTTTAATTTTGTGGAATTTGCCAAATTCTTCTGTCATAATTTTATTTTAAAAAGTTTAAAGGTTGTTGTTGGTGAATGTAAATTTTCTTATCTGATATATTCACAAATTTCTACAGCAAGCAGTCCGTCACATTTGAAAATTTTATTGAAAGTAATAAAAGACCATTATCTTAATTTTTTTCTTACCTTTCTTGAGTAGCTCAAGAAAAGTGTCTGCTCTCATAATATCATTCCATACCAATACTGCATACTGTAGTTCAGTAAACCCTTGCTCCAACAATTTCCTATCTTCCTCAGTGTGTTCAATATCTTTCAACTTTAGCCCACTATGGAATTGATGGAAAATAGCAATGATAGCCAAACCCCGATATTTGAGATGCCCATTGTTCCTGTTAAAATAATGAGAATAATAATTGAAGTAAGCTCATAGACTCTTGGCTTCACAGAGACTTGCTTCTAGTTGTACAGATTCAGGGAAAATTACCATTTTTAAAACTTCAGGCCCTTATGCACCATTCATATTGATAGTCTATACTCATATTCCATGCTTCACTTTAATCCTGCTTAGAAGCATGGAAACATATTTCCAAGGCAGAAAATATTAATTTGTTTTAAGAATCACTTGTGATATATAGGTAGATTATGCAATGAATGGAGGGATGTGTTCTATTTAAGAATAAATTTATAATATTAACAATTCCTAACATCTTAGCATGGGAAAACCTTTTTCTGATTTTATCCTCATCACTTTATAGCAAAGAATGTGTTATTGTACATAGAACAAATTTTCACATAAAATATTAATAAATTTCTTTCTCCATCAGCAAACTTTAATTTTTATGTTATTATTTTATAATGCTACCCAAATATGAATAACATCCTTTGAAAAAAATTTGAAATTATTAATTATTATTTGAAATTTTATACAGCTGATAGCAATCATCAACTAAATCTGACATGATAAAAGATATCTCCTTTATATGAAATTTAAAGTTATGTATAAATTCCTCATGAAGTCTTCATAATGATAAATAAAAAGACTTACGAATTTTTCAAAATGCCAGTTTTCACTGCCAAAAATTCTCAAGTATATATCAATGAATTATTACTTTTATGGAGTTCCTCATGCATTTTTTCCTCTTGCTCATACTCAAGAAACAGCTTTAGTTGATATTACAGCCCTGAAACTACACCTTCTGTTGACTTTGTTATTGATAAGGTAGTCATTCATTCTCAGTTTAGGAATTTTTCAAGGAAGTAGGTGAACATGCTATAATCTTTGTAAAGGGTCATGACTATTGAACAGGATAAAGTGAAGGTCTGATTCTTAAAGTCATTAATATGGATTGAACTCATCATTAGAAAAATATGCATCAATTTTATTGTAGTAATAAGGAGTTACATAGATGGAAAGTATGTTTAGTAAAGCATACACTGTGAGGCCAATACAGCCACGTAAGTAAGAAAGTGTCATTAACATGTCCATTTTCATGCAGATTTTACACAGAAAAAACCCATACACACTACTAAAATTACTACCATAGTTAAGCTATAGTCAAGCAAAATATGCACATTATATTTTAGTCAAAACAAAAATAATTTTAAGGAATTATTTCATCAGGCATTCTATAGTTGTCTATTCCATATACATTAAGGAAAAGCTTGTGAGATCAACTTTATTTTGAAAACTTGTGATAGATTATCAGGTTAGCTTAAATACTTTAGCTTTCCCACATGCAGTATGTTGGTCAACCCAAGTGTAGGAGAGTCTTCCAAACTTGACAAGTGGATAGTAAAAAATGACCTTCCTTCTGTGGTTGTGGTTTGTATTACCCAATTAGCAGTTCACTATTTAAGGATGTTCTTGTAGGGAAGCTCTGTCCCCAATAGTATTATGCACACTCAAGGTATAAACATTTTGAATTATATTTCCTTAGATATGCAGCTTAAATTATTCCAAAATAACCCTTGGTTCAACTTCAGGGGGCTATAAATGTAAATTTTACATAAACTGAGGCTTAAGCTCTTTAATTCTAGTAACTCAAGTATATTTAACAAGTTAAAGCTCCATATGTAAAATATATAAAGTGAAGATTTTCAATAGGTATGAAAGACTCGAGAGTGTAGCCAAGATGATAATAGAATTATGTTGCAAAAATATAGACGAGACGGTGGAAGGGCAGGTTAGTTTGGCTTAATGGTAAGAGATTTACACAGAGTTCAAGTCATTTAAGTTAATGTCCGCAAATATTGAAAGGGAATATAGTAATACTGACAAAAAGTTAATTTTACAAAGCAAAAAATGACTACCAGTTAGTTTTCATTCATAAATTGGGCTCTTATAGACGGAATAATTTTCTAGGCAGGCTCGTAAATACTTCCCTTTAAGGCAAGGGTTGAATTTGTAAGGACTCGTGAGCCTAACATCGAAAAGGTGCAGATGGAGCTGGGGATGTCATATATGAGATGTACAATTAATTACTTCGAATTTTTACAAGGACGTTGCCACTGAACCAATACGTCATCTGCATAAAAATTAATGATAATAAAATAATTTGAATTTCCATTATACCTATTCGCAAGTATAACTTCCGTAACTTCTGTAATGTACTCTCAAAGTATTATCCTTGGTTCTACATTCACACATTTTAAGTCCGTCGACTACTCACATTTGACATGTTTCTTCAAAATAAATGAATAAATAAACCTTACAGCATTACCTGACTTGATTATTTTCTTCATTCCGATGCTTTAGTTCCTTAACTTCCATATTTCTTGAGGCAGCACTGCAATGGTAAAAGATTAGTTCTACATTCTCACCTTTTCTGTCCGTCCACTACTAACATTTGACATGTTTCTTCAAACCTTTCAGCATTACCTGACTTGATTATTTTCCTCATTCTGATGCGTTAGTTCAGTAACTTCCATGGGTTCATCTTCCATAGTTTTTTACGCAGCACTGCAATGGGAAAAGAAAATGCATCCAATGATTACCATAACAATATCGTAAAGTTTTTCTCGAAAGCTGTCATAACAATATCTTCTTTATTCAGATCCGAGTTTTGTAAAAACATATTTTCTGGCCTGAAGCAGATTTTACGTCTTCACAGAATAATAAGTGATACAGTAAACACAGAAAAAAGAAGGTTTTTGTCTGGGAAAGAAATACGAAACTAATACAAAGATATAAGTTAAGAGGACCAAGAAAAAATATATGGTTGGATAACAATCTCAATTCAATTCAATCTTTATTTCACGGGATTAACCCAATATACAAAAATCTAAGTAAGGAAGGTAAGTAAACAAGGTTCCAGATAAGTGGCAGGACAATAAACCTGAAGTTTCGGATTCGAAAAACGGTAACGAGAGACTTACACTGTGTAAAAACTGTAAACCCAAAGTACCAATTATAATCCAGTATCGGCAGAAACATTGATCAAAATCTATGCACTATAAGCCTGATGTAATTTCCACCCGCCCCATGAACATTTTCCTCTTTTTTTATTCTCAGAATCCTCGAAATTGTACCTCGAAGTGGCAACACCGCAGAGTAGCAGAACATTCTGTGTGATTCTGTGACATGCTGACAGAAAAGTTGGCGGAAAACTTGGTATGAATAACCGTAGGCCCATGAAGCTTTCCGGGATATGATGAATAAGGGTAGAATCTCATATTTTTCTTTTAGAAAGAACTAAATTATGGAAGAACTGGTTAAAATGAAAATATCCCACAATTAGGGTGTTTGCAGACGTTTTTACACTAATTTATAAGGAGATAAATCGTGCGAACGATGTTAATTGATAATAGAATGACGTCGAAACTGTTTTAGAAGAAAGTAAGGTTTCATAAATAGAATGTAAATAAATACCATAAAAATCAAACATAAAACTACTTTTCCGGTAATCCCGTAAGCCATCAACTTACGAATTAATTTTACATGCGATACTCGATCGAAAGCTTTTCTGAAATCTAGAAATATGGCGTCTGTTCTTATACCCTTATCAGCTGCTCTAACCACATCGTTGAGGAAAAGGGCTAACTGGGTATCACATGACCTACCTTTACGGAAACCGTTTTGACATCGACTAATTGCCCCCTTGTCACTAAGGAAACGCATTATAGAACTCGCTATGATGTGAAAAAATTGACGTTAAATATATTGGACGATAATCTTCCGGTTTCGAGGAAAGTCCTTCCGAATCGGAATGATATGCGCTCTTCTCCACGACATTGGTACAACTCCTTCATCCAAGGTTTTCCTCAGTTTTCCTATAGAATAATGGAGGGGAACAAGCTCATTCGCCAGTGTTTGAATGACGAGCGATAATACCTCCTGGCGCTTTTTTCTTGGCTATTTGTCGCAACAATTTTCCTATTCCATCCACCGACAACTCGATTGGTTCCATCTCTGAATCAACACGCATAGAAAATTCGTTCGAGCGTCCATCGTCTAAAATAAAGCTTCCCTGATAGTGTCGATAAATTAGATTCGCTTTTCCTAACGAATCAGTAACCGTTAAACCCACGTCATTAACAAGGCTGGGTACTGAAGACTGACCTCCTCGAGATTCTCGGACATATGACCAAAATTCCTTCTGGTTTCCTCCTAAAGAGTACTTTAAAAGTAGATCTATATTCCTGAAACTCATTCTGCGATTCATCCTTAACCAATCTTCGCACCTCCGGATATTTTTTCCGCTCAAGATCAAAGTCTACTCCGATTTTCTCTAGCTTCTTCATCCGCGCGTGCAAAATCCTTTACTTCCTATGCAACGCTCGCAAGGTTTCATCCAACGTGGATCCCTAATAGGATCCCTACGCTCCCTAACGGTTTTAATTGGGACAAACCGAGCTAAGCCTTCTCTTAACATCCAGCTATTCTCAATAGTATTACCACTCAATAACTACAGAGGTTTTCCATCTTCGAATTGATGTAATCTCTGAATTCCGAAAATCTCGCTTTGCGAAACATATGATGTGGATACGTATCCACAAAGGATACACAGGATACGGTATACGTTGTGGATACGTGCGTATACGTATCCACAACGTAGGAACTAAAGATACGACGCTGTGCTGTCTGGGATATAAACCTGCCGCGGTGGCTTGAGGGATTTTACTATTTCCACCACTAGGACTTCTCCTTCTTCCATGTTTCCAATTTCATAACTGCAGTTATGACATCGTGGTCTGAAATTCCGGCAATAATATTAAGATCATCGATCAAGTGAGAATGCGATATAATAGCGGCTAATAAATCAAGTACACTACCTTGACCTCAGCGAATTGTCCTCGTAACCTTCTAATTAAGTTGATCTAAGGCGTGTAGCTAAAACGTATCTGTCAATGTCTGCAATACAGTCTTCTCTCTACCGGAGTACGAACTCGATAAATTTTTCCAATCTATATGGGGAAGGTTAAAATCCCCTCCTACTACTATGATAGGATCCTTCACTTTCTTCCGAATATTCTCTAACGAATCAGCTAGTTCCTCTATACATCCGATATCGCCTTCCGGAGGCCGATAAAACGAACAAATGAATACCTACTTTCCATTCCATCCGAGAACGCCGAGAACCGAACACCATACCATTTCGCATGTACCGTTCTCTAAACAGTCAACGCACTTACTCTTTAAAGCCTTTAAAGATTTCTTTACGGCGATAAACACCCCAACATCTATTCAACAGAGTCGATCTTTACGCTAAACAATATAATCTGGAGGAGATATCTCACCTGATGAAATATCTTCGCTTAGCCAACTCTCGGTTCCTATAACGATATCCGCACTAGTGCTTCTCGTAAGATTAAAGAATTCGGTCTGCTTTTTACGTATGCTTCTGCAATTCATTACTAAGATTTTTCAATATCTCTTATTGCTCTTTAAAATGGGGCTTCTTCTCTTATTTAACGTTTAATTACTAGAGGCAAGTTCCTGTTACCTTACGCAATTATTAGCTCGTTTCTTTGCTCTAAGCTCTTTCTATCCACTTTCCCATTACTGTGGGTGTTAATCTCATAAATGAAACACGGAACCTTATTTTTCATTAACCTAGTGTTGCATTATAACCTAAAAAACACCCACACCCCTGAATAACCGACCCGCACCTTCTCCGTAGCCTCGGAGGTATAATGAACCCCGGAGCGGTTAAGGGGTACCCTACACAAAGTCAAGGACGTGGGGCAGATCGACAAAGCCCACTCCACTCTACTCCAAACCATACGGCCTCGATCAATCCGGGGGACTATGCTGCATATGGACAACGCTATATCAACTCCAGACGATCCCTTGACTCGAACAACCTTAGAGAGGTCCTCAAAAGAGTCCAAGATCTCTTCGGATCCACGAGCCGAGGCATCGTTGGTGCCGACATGCAGAGTTGGGCGGTATCGAAAATACATGTATTTTAAATACGTATTTTCGATACACTTGTATTTTGTATCGAAAATACATTTCAAGCGTAGTATTTTGTATTTGTATTGAAAATACATTCTAGGAGTAATTTGTATTTTCAAAATACTCATACTCAAAATACTCCAGCGGAAATACTTTTCATTTTACGTATGAATATTAGAGAGTTTTAGCATAGCGTACACCGTAGATTCTTTAACCGTGAGATTCGAACGTTAATGATAACGGTCATGATCTATCGGGCACCGTAGACTTATAGTTTTAGCATACCGTACACCTACGACGGAAACATTTCTTCGGTCAGTTACCTTCATTTGTCTGTTTAGCATCCTTATTTGCGCTTTTTTTGATCGTATGAGTCCTGTCAGGACACACCGTTCCTCCGATTTGCTTCAAACTAAACATACGCATTCTAAACAATTTTGCATTCTTAATCATTAATTTTGTTGGATTCGAACCGAGATCGCTCAGATAAATTTCCATAATAATTACATGTAAATTTCATTTTATCGGTTGCAGGCTTTATTTCTTTTGAAGAATTAAATTGGAAGAAATACTCGAGTAGAGTCGAGACAAGTACCAAAAGAAGGGAAACTGAATGAAGATTCTTATTATGGTCATCAAATATTCTTTTCAAATCGGATTTTCGAGAAAATACGCGTAAATTTTCCAAAACTTTTGAGGGACAATCAATGCTAACTAAGCTCGTGCATTTTTCTGTATAGAAGGATTAGCTTGGGGTTTTAGTTTTGTTTACTGAAGTGTATTTATGCATTGCACAACCTTCTACGTGGATATCATTTATTTATGCTCCTCCATCTCCATTTATGAATTCGCTTCTCTCTCTTTTCTTTTCAAATTGAACTTGGTAAAATTCTAGTTTCGTTCTTTCTTGGAGAAATGCTATAACTCGCTTATTATTCACGTCAGAAATACGATTCTTACACCAAATTAAAGGCAAAGAATTGCAAATGTCATAAGTGATACGCCTTTTCTCCTAAGTGCTGCAGTTAATGAGGAATTTTGATCCGAAAAGCACCCATTTTCGAAGTTTTTCGTCTGCTTTTTACGGCATTTTGGATGTTTTCTCGTGCTTCCAATAGGGCGATACTAACTTAATTCACCTCTAGCATATGCCTATTTCTCTTTTCCCTACTCGCTTATGGGCGCATTGAGTAAAGTCATTGGGTTGGGTAGGGTTTGGTTGGATTGGTTTCCTTTTACTCAATTAGTCCGTAAACGAGTCGGAATTAGAGATTTCTCGGCCATTTCCGAGATGCGAAACTCATTGATCTCCGCTCTATCTGCCGTCAAAACGCCACAACTAACACCTCAAACTTGGTCTCCGAACGACATTCCTGTACTTCAGTCACACCAATCGCAATTTATCAGTTACTACAACAGATTTTCACTCATTTTAAAAAGATCTTTAATTAGCAATGTTTGAGGTATCTTCCCTGAAAATTTCATCGAAATCGGGCTATTTCTAGTGGGAAAAGAAAAAAAATGCGGAGGGAACGAGACTAGACTTTAACATTGAACTTGTCCCTCTCCAGCAATACATGCTCTTGCAGACACCATTTTTTAAAATTTTTATTTGCAGATCCCACCGCTTCTTGCTGCACTTCCTATCAGACATTCGAACGGGTTCGTACCTATAATTTTATAAAGGAGAACCGAGTTGTCCCAGGCTGAAAATCGTACGCACTCCTGCTTAGCCATTTCCTTCGCCATTTTTACCTCACTGTCGCTTTAACGTCTGCCTCTTAACGCCGACGTGAGATGCGCCAGAATAGTGGTGCCCGTGAATTCGGTGAAGACACCGTAAAGGTTTGCGCATGCGCAGTAAGGTTTCCAGAAAATATCGGTACACCGTTAAGTGCTTGCTAAAACTCTCTATTGTCGGAGATCGGCTTTACGCTATTTTATTGGTTTCATTTTTATTTTCTGGAGAAATTCTCGTCGTTTTTATAAGATATTGATTGAGCCGCCGGACAGAGGAACACTTACAAACGCGTTTGTTTCCAGTTGTGACCGTGTGCTGTCCGAAGTCTTATTGTTAGATTTAGATTCATACCCCGCGAGCCGTCAGAGGCTTATGGCAGAGTGTATATCAACACCAACATCCTCACATAATCATTGGCGGCCCCTAGGGGGGGACAGTAGGGGTGATTCGCCCCCCCCCCAAACGCAGCGGGCGATTCCACGGAAAATCGAACAGAAATCGACGCCTATTTTTTAAAAGTTGCAAAATTTTCCATACTTGCGTACCTCCAAGCACTTCCTGAAAAAAGAAAAAGTTTTGAGCGTAGTCTCATACGATCTGTTTTCGCCTAAGCATCAGTGGTTTTTCCGTACCATGCTTTGGTGGAAGCATCGAGTTGTCTGCGCCTTTTTCTTATCTTTTTGACTTGGAAATCTACATCGTTCCATTTATATTTAATGAAAAGATTAAATTATCATTCTTTGAAGCCCGCCGCATCACGAACAAACACAGGAAATTGCAGAATGGACACTGGCGAGAGCTCTACTTGTAGTGAAGCAAGATCCCCGACTTTAGATAAAAAATATTTCGTAGTTGTAGAAGAGTTGGACAGAAAAGTAAGAGCCGAAGTTGTTCTTAGCATGCCTGCAAGAAAAACAGTAATTAGTGGCTCCTTAAATGCCGCTACAAATTTCAAGACTCATTTAAAGGTAAATTATCTCATTTTTCTATTCTAATATTAATATAAAAATTCTATCTTGGATCATGATTACTAAATAAAAATGTTACTGGTGGTGCTTATAGCTAAAAACATGATTACCAAGCGTCTTTGGTCGTAGCAAAATCCTATGAAATTTAGTTACCTTGGCCTGTTGATGCTTGACTGCAATAGTTTCATTAGCAGTGCAGAAGTGAAATCCGATGTCTGTGTTTCAGAGGGTTCACCCAAGTATTGTGAGTGAATACGAAATTATAGAAGTGAGTGGGCCAAAAAAATACAATCACTGCAAAGGAAGAGGGAGAAAAATTCTGAAGACATTGGTGCCTATAAAAAGAAAATGGTCCAGACTAGTATAGCTTTGGCTCTCGAAAACAGCACCACTGCTAGTAAAAGGAATCAAACAAAGTTTGATGATCTTATCACTAAGTTAGTGGTTAATAGCATGAGACCATTATCAATAGTTGACAACCCACACTTTGTGAATATATTTGAAGGTAAATAAAAGTATTTACATTTTCTAGCAGAATTATAAGTTTACAGTTAATGAATTAATATGTATAGTATAGTTATATTATAACTAAAATGGATCTTTTAATAAACCTAAGACAATATATGTTTTTCTCAAAAATTTATATGAATTTATTTCAGCCATGGATTTTGGAGTTAAGGTGATGTTTCAGCGGAGTCTTGGAAGGCATATTAATGATATGGAAACCAAGGCGATATCACGTATTAAGAAGCAGCTGCTCTCAGTCCCTTATACTATATGCACTACAGCTGATATATGGGCAACCAAAACCCACAGTTTTCTTGGTGTCACGGCTCACTGGGTAAGATATATGATTGATTGAAGATGAGAGTAGTCCAAATGCTAGAAAATGCTTCAAAAGCCTCCTTATTGTTGATGAAGTAAAAGAAACAATATTTATTTTTCAATGTTAGCTGTGCATATTTCTTACAAAAGTAACTCCATATTTATCCCTTTTTAAACAGATTAATGAAGTGACGTATGAGCGGTGTTCAGCTGTACTAGCTTGCAGGAGGTTTAGAGGAACACACTCACATGACAGAATTGCAGAGATGTTGGAGGACATTCACCATCATTTTGGTCTGACTTACAATAAGCTAACATCAACTATAATTGACAATGGAGCTAATTTTGTGAAAGCGTTTAAAGAATTTGGAGTTGCCTTTCAAGCAGCAACAGGTAAGATGTAGTGCAACTGACCAATTGTTATAATGAGTAGCATTAAAACCTTGTTAGAAAGCATCACTGTTATATAGAATAACAACAATCATTTGTATTTTATACTAGGATATGCTGATGTCCTTAGGGGGCGTTCATTAATTAAGTGAGGCGTTTAGGGGGGCAGGGGGGTTTAGCCGAATCTCACTCACTCTCACGTGGGGGAGAGGGGGGTTCTTGCAAAGATTACGTAATTTTATATCCGCAAGAAATATTGTAGAATTATGAGATAACTGGGTTAAATTGAGTAAAGCGTGTTTCTCTACTAGAATATGACTAAATTTTACACAATAATATTTACCACGGTTATGCGAGCGCCACAAAGTAGCATAGTAGCCTGTCGATTGTTTATTCCTAAATAAAATTAATTAAATAAATTATGTTTTTTAAATAAATCCATTACAATGAAGCATAGATTAACATATTTACACTGAAAACATGCATTTTGAACAATCTCACGTGAGATTAGAGGAGGGGGTCAAGCCAAATCTCACGATATCTCACTAGGGGGGAGGAAGGGGTAAAAAAATCGCAAGAATCACCTCACGTCATTAATGGATGCCCCCATATTAGATCTGTGAGAATAAATGAATTTTTAGTTCATTCCTGTTAACAGATAATGATGCTAATGAGCAAAATGATGGAGATTATGAAAATATGGTGGATGAAGTTGAATTAATTTGCTTCAGTGATCAAGTAGCTACAATCACTAATTCAACTGATATAATACTTCTTCGTCACATACGCTGCTCATCCCATACTTTAAATTTGGTTGCAACAAGTGATGTAAGCAAGTTTTTAGCTCAAACAGCCTCTAGAGTTCATCACACTGCAATGGCAAAATACAATGCTTTGTGGAATGCATCAGGGAGGCCAAATTCGGCAGAGGACATTTTTTCAATATTGGGCCACCATTTAACATACCCATGTGTTACATGCTGGAATTCCTTGTATAATTCCATTTCAAAAATTGTGAGTTTTGAAGTTAAGCTGGAAGATGATTGCTCCAAATTAAACTTAAACAATTTTAAAGATATTGAAATTGAGTACCTCAAGGAATACGAATGAGGTGGCTGCCAGCTGATATTGGGGATCAGCAGAGGAAGATCCAAGACTTCATAGTTAATTCAGCTAGAGGAATGAATCAAACACCCCCAAAGTGTGATGATGACTTATCCACTGATGATGAATGGTTTTCTTTCAAGGAAAGTAGCATAAAAATGGTAGAAAGCAACAACTGTGATTTAGAAATATTGAAGTTTTTAAATGACAAATCCAATTGCCCGAGTATTTTGAACAAATGTCCTTTGGTAAGGCAAATGTTCTTAAAATACAATACAAGTATTACATTAAGTGGCCCAGTAGAACGACTATTTTCTTTTGGAGGTTTAATAAATAGCCCCCAAAGGCAGAACTTAAGTGATGCTTCATTTGAAAAGCTGGTGTTTTTAAAAGGAAATGGTGGAATGTTAGCAAATAATTATAGATAGTTGGATTTCCTGTAACCTCTATGGAATAAATGTGTTAATATACACTGTGTATGTAATATTTCTAGCTCATTTTTTGGAAGTACATATTTTGTATTTTTAAATGTATTTAAAATACTATTTTGTATTTTCAGAAACTTTTGAAGAGTATTTTGTATCTAAAATACATTTGAGGTAAGTATTTTGTATTTAAAATACATTTTTCATGTATAATGTCCAACCCTGCCAACATGTGCCATCACATGTAACGAGGAGCAACCCGTCTCCCTGACTGCTGGCCTCAACTCCTGTTTTTTCATTTTTGTCACAGCCTTGATCATGGCTGCAATAAGATAGAAGCTACTGAGCTATGAGTGAATAAAGACTCAGATTCAGGTCGTTATGGAATAACAAAAAAATGATACTTGTAGAATCATGGTTCACTTACCTGGACATATGTACTCCATCTATAGCTTTTTGGCTTGGTGAGAATAGCAAAAAACTACCCAACTCCTCATCCTGCCTAACAAGCCTGATTCCTCTTTTTTGCTAATTTTAGAGGGGAAGAATTTTTAGATTCTGACTACATGGTCACTCTTTATGGTTTTTTACATCACAAGGTGGAGATCACTTAGACACTTTAGCTCACAGTTCACTAAGTATCCTGATGCGTGACATTCCCATGCACTCAGCAGGTATAATGTGCCAACAATAAATAATTGGACATTTCTATGGAGATGTGAAGAATGTCCTGTAGGTATATCATTGTGGGGGAAGTTACAGATCAAGAATGATCATTGGTCAAGATTCGCTCCCTAGGTAAATATATTTAGTAGAGTAAATATATATATATATATATATATATATGACTAAAATGTAGCTTGCATACTGCAAGCAGATCGATAACACTAATTTCATATCAGGACGGTTCTCAAAAAAAAAAAAAAAAGGATTGAAAATATTCTTAAAATTTGCTGCAATTTAATCATCTGGCATCAAACCTGGGTCTTCCTGGTAAACTTAATATGCAGCACAACAGAAGATCAACATCTATAACTATGTGTGAAAATTCAAGCAGAAATATTGGCTGCAACTGCCTCAAACGATGTGCTAATTTTCACATATATTCCTTATGTGAGAAATTGTAATGTGCTCTGGAATCGAACCCAGGAACAGCATGGTCTTATCTAAATTTTTTCTTAACCGAGTCTTAATATAAATCTTCTAGCAAAGCAAGAACTTCCTATTATTTCAATAAGTACATCAAAATAAATAATGAAAACTACCTCAATGTATTTTAAATGGGGGATATATTTACCGCCTGGCTTCGAACACGGGTCTTTCTGGTAATACTTTCTATGCAGCACAACAGAAGATCGCCATTTTTAACTGTGTGAAAATTTAAGCAGAAATATGGGCTGCAACTGCGTCATACGACATCCTACTTTTCCATTATATTTCTAACGTGAGAAATTTTAATGTGCTCTGGCATCGAACTCAGGAAATGTACGTTCTTACCTAAATGTTTTTCTTAAACCGATTCTTAATATAAGATTAAGCGGAGCGAGAACTTCCTATCGTTTCGATAAGTGCATCAAAAAAAAATAAAGAAAAATTACCTCAATGTATTTTGAAGGGCAGATTTTTTCATTGTCCTAGCATCAAACCAAGGACATTTTACGTAAAGGTCATTTATGTTTTCAATAGATCATGACCATATATATAGGCCTCTTGAGTTTTGATTCTCTACCTATCTGGAAAGTATTTTTTTTTAATCCCGAAAATCAAAGCAATGCTTTTAAAAGGGAAAAATTGGGACTTTGGGGCCCTCTGGCGGTTACATGCTATGGCCAATGCGTCGTAAAAATTTTAAGTCTATGACTCTTGTGGTTTAGCCTGTGAATTAGTATCCTATCTATATAGCTATATATATATAAGGAATCCGGAGAAGCATCTACACATAATAGATAGTAAAAATATACTATGGTATTACTCCAACAATTTGAGTGACCTAAGACAGATGTAGAGGGTGAATTTATATTTCTCAACCAATAAGCGACCAAAATTGCAGAAATTAATAGGTCTTTAGTCATGATGGTGCATTAACTATGGCAGCTCCAGCAAAATAACAGTAACCTATGATTGATGAGAATACCTTATAACTGTCAATACTGAAATACTATGGAAGGTTTATCTGTTAGGACTGTTGGATTTTACTTAAACAGTTGTTTTAATGCTGCATTTTGTTCTTTCTTTGCATCTTAAATGTATGAAATCTACCTTGGATTTCCACTTACCTCATCATCTATCGGTATGCGATTTCTGTTTTAATAACTGAATCTACCATCATTATCCTTAACCCATTGAGATCGGCTAACAATTTTAATACTTCTGTCAGAAACGGAATCTAATTTCCCTGTTTTCTGGTAGATATTGGTATGTACTTTATAATGAATAACAATGCAGAAAACAAATTACAAACATGAAGGAAGTATTCTCGGGTTTCCAACCGGGCAGCGTCTCTCCATTCTGTCAACGTTTCGGCTACGCACACTGCAGCCATCTTCAGGACTGAAGTCCTGAAGATGGCTGCAGTGTGCGTAGCCGAAACGTTGACAGAATGGAGAGACGCTGCCCGGTTGGAAACCCGAGAATACTTCCTTCAAGCAACTCACCGGGAAAAAACTACTTCTTACTAAATTACAAACATTTTGAACAATTAGATCATGATTTAAAATTTGAGAATAGTTATGTTTATCAGAAGCTGGATTTGAGGAAAACGGGTACTAGAAATACTAAAGCACTTTTAGTTAAAAATTTAACTTCCAACCGCTACCCTAAGCAAAACAAAAGTGAGGAAATCAGAAACGGCTTCTCTCCTTAGTTGTACAATCCATACTGAGAAGCTAGGCAAAATTTTAGCTCTCTCAAATAAGTCTGCGGCAGAGGAGGAAAGCAAATAATCCCTTCAAGTGGAGGCCGCCCTCTCCTGGGTACCATTGGCAAGGTAGCTGGAGCTGATCAGCGGCCTTCGATCCCAATGTGTTAAGTTGGTCATGGTATTTTTTCCTTTGTGGTGATGAGAGCCTGTCTTTACACAAATAGTATGTGTGACACCAAGTGTATGACTACCCTTGATAAACAATAGTTGCAGTTATGATTTTTGTTTTTACTTTGTTCTCTAAATTTGTCATTCATTGTTTTGTTATCCTACCTTTGTCGCATAGCTGGTATCTAAACAATTTCTATTTTCACTGATAGATAGTCAATCTTGGCACTGATTACAAAAATTCAATGTTATTTAGTGAAGTAAGCATAACTTATTTACAATATGAAATAATCCTGTATTTTAAAAGTTGAATTAACAGTTGAATAATCAAATCAAGCCACTATCTTTAGCTAAATAATTTCAACTAAAACTAAAACATCAATTTTTCCCTCTTTCCCCCATCTAAAACACAGGTAGGAATATATCATAGTAGAAATCATGGGAATGCCTGAATATTTAAAAAAGATTTAATATTTTTACAGCATTGAAAATTTATTAGTATCAATTTACAGAAAAAATGTACAACATAGAAACTAATATTTACTGATCAAGTAGTAATTGATGAAGAAAAATATTTCAGGATTGAACTGAAATGCAAATATGAAAAAAAAAAACGTTTTAATTGCTTTTAGTAAGAAAGCATGTTCTCGGGATTTAATATTTTACTTACTCATCTTCAGCAAGAAACATCATAAAAATATATTTTATTGCTATAGCACAAAAATTAACCCACAGGATTAAAATTTTCTCCTGATCTTTTGGCATAAAGTTTCAACCATACTCGCTCTTTCACAATAGCTCAGTTATCAACAAGATGGCATGCAAGCAAGTTTGTATTGCTATAAATTTATTCACACATTTACTCACTTTTGAATTATGTGCTTAGGGATAACCTTTGCAAGAATTCATTTGGAATTTCTTCCTTATTCTTAAAATGATACAAATAAACAAGTGTCATTATCAATGCTGGTTGCTGCTTTTTAATTTCCCCTCCTACAGGAATATCTGCATTGGCTGTTTCCCTAATCACATCTGTAAGGAGAGCAAGGATGTGCTTCCTTACACCATCATCTCTGCTTGCTTCTTCCTCCATAACAGAACATAATTTTCTGATGAAAAGAGAACCTTTACTCTTTTCTGGTCCAAGGGCAAAATGACCTGTGAAAAGAAGTAGATATGCAGGCAAAACTCTTAGTTTTCAATCTATAATATAAAATAGAGTGTGTGTGTGTATGTTCGCTAAAAACTCGAGAACCGAGAGTCACAAAACTTTTAAATTTTCTACATTATAAAAAGTCAACCCTGTGCAGAGTATAGGCTACTTTTTATTTCCCTAAGGTCCACGGTTCGAGCCCAGACGGGTCAAAACCTTTCCATAAGAAATACACGTAGAGGTCAGTTTTTTCGTAGCAGGGTTCAATTCTATTTCAAAATTAAATTAAAAATAATGGTCCTAGAAAGTTGAATGAAGCACCAAAAGAAGGAGAAAAGAAAGAAGATTCTTCTTATGGTCGTGAAATATCGTTTTCGATTCGAAATTGCGCACAATTAGATAAAGTACGTGAATATTTTATCCAAATCCTGAGGTTGTAAACAACCCATTCCCTTAACTATCTAGGTGATTATTGATTCTAGCTCATGAGTTTATATATAAGTAGACATTGAGAATTAATGAGTTATTTAAGAAAGTTTTTCGAATTTTGTTTAAGCTTCTGTAGCAACCATGTTTTATTTACATCAACATAATTGTTTACCATAAAATTATAAGTTTAATCGTAGTTTCCGTTTCAACTTACATTTCCGTGATATTGTTTGTGTTAATGAAATTATTCAGTGCTTATGTGGTGTTTTCGTTACATTCCGTAAAAATATCGGTTGTTTTCACAGTAATATTTATTTCTATTATTTGCTTATGCGTTTCCGTATTACCTTTGCGCATTTATGAAAATTAATCCTTAAAGGTGGTGATGTTTATCCTATTTTTATCTTTGAATATGTTTTTATAATCTTTGAAGGAATGTTGACTTTATCGAAGAAATTGTTCATTTGAAAGATATGAGATTGAATATTAAGTCAAGGAGGCTTTGTAAACTTAAGTACAATTTTCATTTTTTGGTTTCTTGTATTGGAAATATAAATGGAAATATCGTTCGCAGGCTCTATTTCAAGTTCAAAATCAAATTAAGAAGAATCATTTTTGTCAACCTGAGATAAGTTTGGGAGAAATATTATATGAAAATGAATATTCAGATGACCAAATTAATAAATTTCAGCAACAAATTATGAGAGAATAAGTATTGGGATTTTCACAGAAAAGTTTCGTTTATGGTAATTCAACGGTAAACTGTCCCATCGAATGAATCTAAAATGATGCATTTTAGATTATCTTCTTTTTAATAAAAGGACAGTATTTATTTCTACTTCTATTCTCCCCGTTGAGAATCAACAGGCGCTACAGCAAGTGCAAAATATAATTACAGTATCATTATAAAATGCAATCTGTAGTTATGAAATACTTCAATTCTGGTATTATTTTTTAATGTAAACTTATTCATTGCTTACATTTTTAACAATGGCATTGTGTGTTATAGGATAATGGGGCATTTCCACTTAGGAATGAAAAATTCTCCAATCAAAGAATCAATATTTATGATTTTCCATTCATATACTACTTAAGATATTTTGTCTTCCATGAAAAACTATTACAAAAACATTCTTTCTGTAGACTAAAGAGTGAGTAGCAGAGGAATTTGTTCTACTTCTTGTGCATTAAGAATAATAGCCAAAAATAACTTTCTTGAGGGAATATAAGCTTAATTTTCACTTCAAAAATGTTTTAACCCAAAAATTAGTTCCTTCAAAACTAGTATATACCTTCAAAAGTTGAGCAGAGGATCAAATGATTTATTTCAACATGGTCTTTTAATTTGTCCACCCGGAACGTTTGTCTTGTAGTTCTTCCATCTGCTTGTACTCCTTCACCAAACTTATCCCCACGGCATGCCTGAAATATATCAAAGATTCCTAGGTTAAAGTAGAGGAGCATAAATCACTATAATAATAATAATACTTTTACTGCCCAATGACATGAAAAATAAATGTATAGGAGTCTTCAAAGAAATAGAATTATCAAGTCATTATAATATACAAAATACTAAATATTAAAAAAATAAAAAAGCAAATATACAAAATAAATAGAAATATACAAGAAAATATACAAAATAAAAAATAAGATAAGGTACACATTGAAAAATAGTCGACAAGGTGTAGATTAACTTAGATGAAAGGTTAGTCATTAAAAAATTCATCTGTTTTGAAGAGACATTTTCCCAAGAGTTATTTATGTAAAGCGTTTTTAAAGGTATCGAAGGATGTGATATTTTTTATTCTGGCTGGCAATGCATTGCAGAACTTAATGCCAACAACTTTGGGACTAAGATAAAAAATTTTCACCTTTTTTTGAGGTGTATAATCAATATGAGCTGTCCAGCTGAGGGTCAAGAGGAATACTTAAAAACATAATTGTGATAGTGGTTAGATCCAGGTCACTACTGGGGGTAAAACCAAGCAATTTACGGAAAGAAGTAATAAACAGTATTGTTTGTGTTTTACCCATATTTAGGGTTAAGCAGTTGAAATTGCACCAGTCTGTTATCACCTGGAGGGCTTGTGCTCTGCCTCTGACATAATCTTTCATACATGAGGTGGCCATTAATACATTCATATCATCAGCATACATAATAACACTATTACTGTTGACTGTGGTTAGATACCCAGGTAGATCATTAACAAAAAACAAGAAAAAGAATAGGGCTGAGGATGGAGCCTTGAGGTATGCCAGAGGGCACCTGTTTTGGGTCAGATAGATATCTTTTTCCATTTTTAGACACAGACTATCAGATGTCGCTTATCTAAATTGGACTTAAGCCAGTTGTGGGCTACACATCTAATACCTACAGAACAATATTTTGTTGTTCTCTAGGTATTAGAGGTTATGTTATTAACAAGGTTATGATCAACAGAATTGAAAGCAAAAGTGATTTCAAAGAATATAACAAGGATACTTTCGTTCAAATTGAGATGCTCGGCAATGTAATTGACAGCATGAAAGAGGGCCTCATTTATAGACTTGCTCTTGCGAAAAACTAATTGTGAACAGGATAAAGTATTGGATTTTTCTTGGAATTCGATTGAATGAGTACTAAAGACATATTCAATTTTTTTTTTAAACTGAGAGACTAGGGATATTGGTCTATAATTATTAATACAGTTTTTTATCCCCCATCTTTTTGTAGATACCTTAGAGGTCTTCAGAGCATTTGGGGAAATTAAGCACTGTAGAGATTTGTTAATTAGATAATTAGTAGTAATGGGTTGTCGCAAATGTTTCCTGAATTCCAGCCATAAAATATAATTCCAGAAAAATAAAACCTTCCTGAAAATAACATAATGATTTATGTTAAGCATTCTTACATATGAGCAACTGATAATACTAAGAGCATTTATTACTTTATAGTATTTAAATACATATATAAAAGAATTTTCACATAAGAATTTCAAGATTCAAGGTAGAAGATTACTGAGCATACAGTCATCAATGTAAGAAATTGATGCATGATAATCATGTATTACACATTTTTTCATAACATATTTAATGAATCATAATGAATGGTTTGGTAGGAATTTCCTTCTCTTCCAAAGTATCGTAAGCATAGCTCATAAAAAGTGATGTAATTAAATAAGGTGCTATAGTTAGTATAGAGAGAAGCAGAGGAAAAGCTATACACTTCCTTCCTCCATTTTATCATCATCTTTGATCACTTCACACTTCCTGAAATTCTTTGTATTATTTTTATATCCCTCAAGAGAATACCACTAAAATGTTTGGGAAATTATCTTTGAAAATTATAAGACATTATGGGACATGGAGTATTGATTATGGGACATGGAGTATTGATTATATAACCCATAACTTTTTATACTAGCAAGGTAGGAGTAAAATAGGGGAGCACTAATAGCAAAGGCTAGAAGTATGGACTTTGTAAATAGACTTACACGCTACGAGTTGTTTATTTATTTATTCTCGCAGGTTGTTTATTTTCTCTTGCATAATAGTGATAGAATAATAATGACTACACAAAAAATGTATAAAAAAATATAAATGTTAGCAATAAGATCGAAATACATATTCATTTACAGAAATTTTGATAGTAGGTACATCAGGAATAGGATACATATACAGGGTGTAGAGGTCTGCATGGGCTGATAATTTCAACCCAAGCCCGGCCCGTCCCTTGTTCAGCCCGAGCCCAGCCTGGTCCGAATGTAGAAACAGTACATTTATTTTACTTCTTCTGCAATTTCACAAATCCCAGCTAATTGGATTTTTCTGGTTAGGGAATGGTCGTCTGAGTATGTTGTGTGTGTGTGAGAGAGAGAGAGAGAGAGAGAGAGAATAAAAAAGACGGCATTATTATTATTATTACATGGTAGAAATTTACATTGTATGATAAGGCTGGCAGTCGCACAAAGGCTCCCTCATATGCTACTTACACAATAAACACTTATCTGAATAATTAAATGCTTAGTAGAAGCGTTTCGGTTAATAGATTCTATGTTTCTACTCATTAAATAAAATTCCAATATTAGAAGTATACATTGCTATAAATAAGGTTAGGTTGCTAATGACGCTTTACAATATTGCTCTCTCATCTATCAGGTTGATCTGCACTATCTATTCTAATGGTGAAAACCTTAACTATCGATTCAATAATCACTTTGGTTATCCATGAGAATTTCTTTCTCCATAAACAAAGAACCACACATTATTTATTATTAAAAATGATTATTGCTTAAGGATATTTTGAGTTTTGATTTAAAAATAAGCAAAAACCTTAATCAATATTTCATACTCACATGAAAGATTAATAATTTCATTTTATCTTTCAATTTGCATCCCTTAGCATTAAAACAGTCGTAAACATCTTGGCGACTGAAAGGGCCATCCCATGCATATAAGGTCCCATTTCGATTCCCATGAGTGATAATGACTAAAGCAAATGTTTCACACTCATCGTTAATTGGATCACAAGAAACTGAAAAATAAGACGAGGCTTAGAACCAGAAATTACACATACCAAAAAAAAAAGAACCACATGATAAAGAGATTAGGAAGGTTAATTCAAGGCAACAAATCAAATTTTCTTAATTACCCTGAAAAAAGTTGATGCACCGAAAATTATAGTTTGTTTTGCTTGAAAATGTATATAGAGATACCCCTTTTATTACTGCCTTGCTCTGAACTGATTATGTTAAGATTTGGTCATAGGAACAGAATGTGCTCAGGAAAATACTTAGCTTTTAATACTCTACCTTGATGATTTAAAAATGCAAAAAGTTACACCAGATTCTATGTTATATATCAAAACTCTTCCTAGATATCAAACATCATTCAAACCAAAATCATGAGCGGTCTAACTAATTTGCATGAGAAAGGGATGATTTTTCAATGGACTCGATTCAACTGTAGAGAGGACTTTTATTTTCTTATCTGAGGCTTTCACAAAAAGTTTTACAGTTTTTACCATTTGTTTTTAAACAACTGGTATTATATCAGAAATTTATTGAAAATATGAAAAAACAAGTAGTAATATTTGAATTTTCTACTTACCCTTCTTAAGTGAATCAAGGAAACGTTTCTTTTTCATAGCCTCATCCCATACTACTACTCCATATTGTAGTTTCCTAAATCCATTCTCCAACAATTTCCTGTCTACTTCTGTGTTTAGAATATTAACCAAATTTTGTTTGGGATGGAATTCATGGAAGATGGCAATTATAGCTAAACCCCGGTATTTAGGGTGACCTTTGTCCCTGTTAAGATGTTGAAAACCATTATTGAAACCATAGATTCGGGGTTTCATTAAGATCTGCTTCTGGTTTATGAAAAATATATTACTTTTGAAATATTAGGTCCTTATATGCCAGGTGCTTATAAATAAGCCATTCATATTAATTTTACACTCTCATGAAATGGCAAAAACTCTTTGTTGATAATACACCCCAAACAGTACTCCTGTTATTGAGTTGTTATAAATTAATTAGTCATTCATCTTCCAGCTTTGGAATTTTTCAAGTAAGTTGGTGAACATGTTGCAAAAAATTTCCTTTTTTCTTTTGCCTAATTTCTAAGAGGTTTATACAACAAATGGCAAAAGATTAAATGTAAGAAAAGGCTAATTACATTAATAACTAAGTAAGAAGTCTTAATCTCCCCATGAAACAAAGTCATTTTATTAGAAACCTAAAAGTCTGCAAATAAATTTTAATTAGGCTAAAATTTGCGCACAAAGGAGAAAGTGACCAAGATGATAATATGATTAGGTTTAGAAAGCTTAAATGAGAGATGATTGAAGGGAAAGTTAGTTTTACTTTATGGTATAGGTACACAGAATGTTAGTTACTTAAGGTAATGTTGACAAATATTGCAAAGGCATGGCATATGGGCAAGGCACAACTGTCATGAAAGTGAAAAAATGAAAGTTAATCTTCTTAAGCAAAGAAGAAATATCAGGTAGTTTTCACTTGGAAATTGAGCTGTTATAGGTGAAATACTTCTCAAGGCAGGGGCTTAAATCCTTTCCTATAGAGCAAATGTTTAAAACAGTTGAATTTGTAAGGAAACGTGAGCATCATATAGAAACAATGAGAGAAGTAAGTCAGACAGGTCCAACTTTAAGTGGACTTACTTCTCGGATTTACCTGATGATGGCGATTACTTAATTACTAATTGTAAGACCTGCAGTGGAAAATGAAACTACGAGAAAAGTACTACTCTGTCTCTCTTTATGATGGATTTCCATAATACGAGGCCTTCCTCTGTGGATTTTATAACATTGTAAATTTACAGATGGAGTTTTGATGTCATGTATGGGGTGTAAGGTTAAAGTATTTTTTATTTTTACAAGCACATTGCCACTGCACCAATACGTCGTCTACCATTGCCTTAGCCTTGCTTTCCTATTTCCATTTACAAGAGTAACTTCCGCTACATTTTTCCGCTACTCTCCAAGTATTGTCTTTGGTATTATGTTCTCACCTTCTAAGACATTCATCTATTGACATGTTTCTTCAAATCTTACAGCATTACCTGTCTTCTGTAACTTCCATGGGATCCACATCTTCCATAGTTCTTGAGGCAGCACTGCAATAGAAGAAAATGCATCCAATGATTACTATAAATCTTTCTGATAATTAAATTTGATTTGATAAATTGAAGATAAGAGAAATTTTCTGATTATTGTCATATATGAAAAATATCAGAAAGTTACTCTCGAAAGCTGTCATTTCTTCTTCATTGAAATTCCGAGCTTTCCATTAAATAATTCGACTATTGACATGTTTCTTCAAATCTTACAGCATTACCTGTCTTCTGTAACTTCCATGGGATCCATATCTTCCATAGTTCTTGAGGCAGCACTGCAATAGAAGAAAATGCATCCAATGATTACTAGAAATCTTTCTGATAATTAAATTTAATTTGATAAATTATAGATAAGAGAAATTTTCTGATTATTGTCATATATGAAAAATATCCGAAAGTTACTCTCGAAAGCTGTCATTTCTTCTTCACTGAAATTCCGAGCTTTCCATTAAATAATTTTGAATTAGATCGTTTCTGGCTTGAAGCATATTTTACGCCTTCACTGAATAACTTATATAATGTAAACGAAGAGAATGTATGTAAAGAAGTGCGGGCTCCTTAGGCGAATTAAGAAAGTGACTGGGAGAGAAAATCGAAGCCAATGAAAAGATAAAAGTTAGGAGACAAACAAAAACAATACATCATTGGGTAAAGTTTTGGAAGAGGACCTTCAGGGTTTTATTTTTTTTGCACTAAGATTGACTCTTCCGAAACTTTACCCATCATTGAATACTACAGAAAGGAGGTTATAGGCTGAGTATTGGAAGGAGAATGAATGCTGAAGTTTACGATTCAAGAACCGGCAACCAGAGACTAAATCACGCTATATAACAACTGAAAAACCGACGTGATTCAATACAGACAGTACCTTAATTCAATATCACGACACTAGTAAGTGTATGATTTCACTTAATCATCAGCACCATGCCTCGCCCATCTTTCCAGTGATGTCCGATGTAAATAACGAAAATATTTAGACAGACACGACAGAGATAACCCAGCTCGATTGCCAAGATACGGCAACATCGCAGAGTAGACGTTGCAGATAGGTACAAATGCGGTTAGTCTTCCGGATAGTCATGTGGACAGCGCGTTTGTCTTTGGTGAAAGCGGTCCCAGGTTCAATTCCCGGTGGGAGCCAATATCCATAATTACTTTTTCATTGAGTATGTTACAGAAATTGAAGGTAAATTTGTCGATGAGGACACCAAATTGAAAAAGTTGAATTTGAAAAATTGAACTGGTAATTCAATAACGTTGTTTGCGATTTGGCCGAAAACGGTAAGCATACCCCTTCACCACCACGCACTCAGATGAACTATTACCTCAGGCATTATTCTTAACGTAAAAAGTATTCGTAAAACCTTTCTAAAGCGGAACTTGTTTATCCCGAAACCGGAAGACTAAGCCGGAAGCATAAATAACAATTAAAATAAGCAACCCAGACAACACCGGATATCCTACGGATATCCGTTTCATGTCCGCCATATCCTATCCTGGTCTGCTGGCATTCAGGATATCCATCGGCTCTCCCACGGATATCCAATGCCAGATGATCCCTAAAACTTCCCAATGGGTTGTCAATAGGATAATCTGTTACAGAACCATGTACATAACATTTATTAATGTAATAATATTGCACTCACATTTGCACAATAACAATGCAGTTACGCCTTCCATTAATGGAAGCCGCAACTGAATGTAAATACAAATTCTGACCGCAAAAAGTTATTTAAATAGGTTAATTAAAATTATATTATAGCGAATAGACGAGACAAGACGATACATCATTCCCACCAGGGGGTACTGATTGCCCTAGTAGCAAGTAATATCTATACAATATCCATAAAGGTTTACCAATATCCTAAAAGCATTATGTCCACGTTTAATGTTGTATAGATATTACATGGATATTAACCCATTAACCATAGAAAGTTGCAATGTAGAAGGGTGAAAAAACCATAGGGAAATATTCTTTCTAGATGCGGTTCGTGGTCGTCTGAAGCGATTGAACACCTTTCTACAGAAAGTGTTATTTAGACACTAAGCCCATTCAGACACCCCCACCCCAGACACTTAATATTTCAATGATTGATTCCGGAGTGGCGAGTTAGAAAATACCAAAGGAAATGTGTTTCTAAGCACATTTCGAGATCGTCTAACATTCCAATTATTCGGTTTGTTCCCTTATAAGATAGAAATGCTGCTAATTATAAAGGATCCGATTCCATTATATTAAGGAAAGAGTCACAAAATACTCCAAACACCATATTTATATTTTGTGACTCTTTCCCCATTCATAGCTATTAGCGGAAACTTCAGGATATCCATTATATTAAGCCATATTATTTCAAACATGATAATAATATTAGTCAAATTATCTATGTCTTCTGGAATGAATATTGAATATGTTAACTAAACTCCATCCGGCGAAAGAAGTCTCCATGCGAAATTTGATTTAGAATTTTAAATTCTAAAAATAAATGGTAAAATTGTTTATATATATTTGCAAATTCATATTGAAATCGTGTAACGGAGGCGGATATCCCATCGGAATGCTTTCCGGGCTTTCTATTTCAAACGGAGATTCTCTCTACTGCTCAAAATTCGAATTCAAATTTCGCGGGGAGACACACCATGGGGGGGGGGGGCGCAGCAATTTTCACGATCGAATATACAACGAGGTTTAACGGATTCAAAATGCGCATGGTGTGGATTGGTCTGGGTCGTTGTAGATACGAGTATTTTAATGTGGCTGGACTTCTCCATTCTTCGGCATACGAGTTGTAATCGTGCTGCTGAGAACGCAAATTTGGTGAGTAAAACTTGTAAACGTACTGATTGTAGATATTTACAAAAAACATCCAATGTTAGCAGATTGTCCAATATTATATTTCGCTCGTTTCTTCAGGTTTGCTTAGAGCCATTTATCTTCATCGTCATACATTTGTGGATGAAATTCACTCAGAATAAATAATAAGAGGAAGCTATTCAGTGAATTGACTAGAAGCGGTCGAAATAAATTATTAAAAGCTGATTTACAGCAGTGCTTGGAGACTGATGTTGAGTCGTTAGGGTACCCTATGTTTCTCAATGCTAGTGGGTCCGAAAATTGTGTGTTGGAAAACGAGGGGCACTCCATTCAAGACTGTGGGGGTAGATCAAAATCAAGAAAGAGAATAATTCTTCCTGTCTTCAGAGAGTGAAGTTGAAGTAAATGGCATTACTGAAAATACTAAACATGCAAAGAAGAAATGCTGTGGAAATCTAAGGAGCAATGTAAGAACAGAGGAGGACGGGACCGAGTTGAGTGAGTGTATATCACTAGTTTGCTGCTACTAAAACAAGGGAGCTATTGATTGACAATTATGTGAGGTTTGATTTATCTCTTTCAGAACTGCAGGAAATATTAAGGACAATTCTCTTTGTGAAGAGAGCTGTTGTAGACATAGAACAGAGGCTAGAATTAATAGAAGAGAAAGCTACAATAGCAAAAGGTAACCCAGAACTATGAGGAGGAAGAATAATTTAGTGGATTGGAATTTCCCCTGGGAACCCAAGAGGAGTTGGATACAGCAGAAGAAAAAATTAAAGATGTGGGATTTAGAAAGATGATGGTAAGATGAATGTTCATAAAATAAAGCTGGATAAAATATCAATCAACTGGAAAAGTCTGAGTAATGTGTACTTTATCAATTTAATTGCAGGTGTCTGAGTTGTCCTTCATTGGAGGGAACACTGCAAAGGACATGATTGTATGTATTCTCCAGCATGTCATGACAGACAACCTGTCTGCCAGTTATGGTTGGATTGGGCCTAAAAAGAAAAAAGTATTCTCTGAACTCAGCTTGAAGACTGCAGTTTTTGGTATGCATTGCTTTAAAATTAATTGTATTCCTAGTGGGGAATTAAAAAAAAACTTAAAATTTGAGATCTGTTTGTCTAGTAACTGTCTAAAATTTTGAAGGGTTTACAAATGTAGGGATTTGCGAAACAATTTAGGCATCCATGGTGTGTGTGAAAATGTGTACATTTTCATAGGACTAAGAAAACATGCAGAAATTTACTAGAATTAAGTTAGATTGTATGTAATGTATAGATGGAATACTCCACATATTAATGACATTTCAGAAATCACTAATTTATGAAAACTATTGCAGTTATTTTGAGGGTGATCTTTATTTAATGTTTCAACTATAGTTACTCTGCATAGAAGAATTGGCATTCTGTGTCCCATTGTCACAGCACTTCATTTGTTCTTCACAATGAGTTATACCATTGATATTATTTGAATTACTTCATTTTAGCTTGTTTTATTCCTAACATAAAGACTAATTAAATGGTAATTTGTATGTACATGCTGTCAATAGCATGTAATGGGATATGTTCTCTTCTTATAGATGCTGTTCCGCATTCCAAGGGGGAATTCTCTTCTCTTCAAAATACTTGGGAAATTATGAGAAGGATTGGTTACTAGTGTATTACTGGACAACTTTTTTATACAAACATGAGCAAAAGGTATGAGCAAAATGAGGTAGTATGTGGAGTGTATGAAGGAAAGAATGCAACAGCATGTATGAAATATTATTTAAATGTTGTATAAGTAAAATATTTGGGATAAAGGATACCAAAAAGCAAACAATTAAAAATATCAATTAATAATTACACACCGTGAAAAGCAGAAGGCTGAAACTTTGAAGGCCTTGTTTCTTCAAGTTGTAGCCTAATGCCATTGAGGCATGCTGATGAAATACATATTATAATTACCGTGGAACTAAGAGAGTTAACCTGTTGCAATGACTTTTATGTTTAGCACTATTTCCATTATTCATGACATAATTCACTCAGTATCTGACCTCATAAAATATTATGGAACAAAAAACTTTTGGCGTGGAAATCCAAGTAATGGGAATGAACGTCTTCAATTATGCAAATAAATTCAAAATATACTTAGTTCATTTTAAAAAGGAAATGAAAAAATTTCTTGAGTTTTGTATCTATATTTTTGTTTTCATTCATTTATATAATTCTAAATAGCCCTTTTCCGGTCTTTATGAAAATGTTTAAATTATATTTAGCAAGTTACAAAATTGAATGCCGAAGAACCAATATTGAAAAATGCAAAATACACAAATGATTCATTCCAAAGGTTTTCTACATAACAACAATGGATAATAAACCAGTAAGGAAGGTATTTAACATTTTGCCACATTAATCTAATGTCAGTTATTTAGCTCTTTTTACTGTGTCTACCTCAAAAGGAATTGCATAAGGGTCAAATAACTCTGTGACTGCTTTTTTATAATATTTCCTTTTACTTCTATATTGTAGGGCCCAGGAAAATAACCAGTTGCAGTGAGTAAGCTTGGCTGTAAGGCAAACAACTTTGTAAAAATATCGTACTACTTTGTAATAGAGGGAAAATAAATTTTTTTGAAATGTAAATTTGTTTTTTTTTATAATCAGCAGTCTCTCGTTAATGCATTCATTCGTCAATGGTTACTACTCCCATCAACTCATCTATAGGTGCCATCGGAACTCTTAAGTCCTTCTACCATGGTGATTAAAAATTTTCATTTTTAATCACCATGATGAGTACCCGCGAAAGTTTTAATGAAGAATCCTTCCAACTTGTAAAGTTTGTATTTCATGTGAAGGAATCTTTTTGGTGTATATTCTTGCAACAAAATGCATGAAATATTATTAATATCTCATATGGTCATTTAATGGATATCCTGCGGATATCGGATTTTGGGACATATGGATATCCTACGGACATCCGTGGGATATCGCCGGATGCTCATCGGACATCCGTGGGACATACGTAACATCCGTCATGGATGTCCATCAGACATCCGTTGGATGTCAATGTGTTGTTTGGGAAGGGTTTTCACTGGAAATGCCCTCTGTAAGACGGAACCTGCGTAATGAGCTCACAAAATTTTCTTCATATAAAGTCTTTACTAACAAAACTTGTACAAATTCCATTATATTTAATTTTTTTTCTTTCCAAAAATAATTACCATTTTCTAATATCCTTTCAAAGTTCATTTACCTTCTCGGAGGAACGAACAAACGATTAATCCTAAAATACAGAATAATCTGAAGAAAAACACTCAATATAATATTCTCTACCAATCCAATATAAAATCCTGATATTTTCCCTTAATTGCTCTTTGTATTATTAGCACGGGTACATACCACATGCTATTTATCAAGAAGTCTCTCTGGGGTAACCGTCAGGGTCAGAGCGTTGGTTGCCATCAAACCATGATGACGAAATGGCTGCTGCAAATAAACCATCTGAGCTTGGGCATAAAAATAAACATAAATGGCATAAAAATGCATGATGGCATAAAAATCAAACATAACACTTGATATTAAGAGGAGATAGAGTGTTTTTATAATTATACTTTTTTTGAAGAAAGTTAGTAACTAAAAACTTGGATTGGAGTACTCACAGTAAATCGATTAGTGGTAAACTTATTTAAATAAACAGTAAACAAACTTAGAACAGATCGAGCATACTGAGGACAGTAGCAGAATATTTCAGCAACCTATGCGAGAAGACAGAACCAACGAAAAGGCCAACTTGCAAGATCTCCCCTTTATTCAACAAGTAAATCAAGCAATCAAGAAGACGAAGTGTGGAAAAGTAGGAGGAGCAGGAGTGTTGGTGGATCTAAAAGCTGGTGAAACTGAGATTCCAAACATTTTAGTGCAGTTATTTGCTAAATGCCTAAGACAAGGGAAAATCTCCAATGACAGAACCAGGACTCCCCTTTTGGACAGGAAAGAAAGCAAGCATGATTTGAAAAATAACCAACCCATCAGCCTCCTCCTACTTGTGTACAAAAAAATCGTGAAGATAATAGCTGAAAGTCTAAAGATGACTCTGTCCTCTACCCAGCCAAGAGAGGAAGTTGGATTCCAGAAGGGCTTCTAATATGGACCACATCCACATACTCCAAGAAATCACCTATGAACTGGCCTTCGATTTTGTAAGTATTTCTACCACACTTAAAAATCAAGTGGTTGATGCCAAATAATTCATCTCTAATTCAGAATTTACACAAATGTCACGATTTTTCTAATGATTCACGAAGAAACACATGGAGTTAAAAACATACAAATGTTCTTTTTAAACGATTTTAATTTTACATGAAAGCCTGTTCTTTAATCTACTTTACAACATAATTTCTACTAATTTTAAGGCACTTATGATAGAAGGGTGTTCACCTTGTCCCTCATCATGTACATTTGTATGTCCATCTTTAATAGCTCTAACCAATTTTCTTACCATTTCTTTAGTCATAATGTTTTCTGCTTACACTTCACTGACCTGCTGATGAATTTAGCCACTTTCATATCTTTTGCATCACGAAAATAAATGACCGTGTATTTCACATTCGGCAGGTTTTTCAATTGCTCACAAACAGATGTAAAAATCCCTTAATATTGGTGGAAATCATGATGAAAAGTAGATTAAAATACAGGCTTTCATATAAAAATAAAATAAAATGGTTCTCTTGTATGTTTAAATTTCAATACGGTATTAATTCAAGGGTTAGTGAGGTAGGTTAAGTCAAGGTAGAGTTAAGTAGGTTAGTTAAGGGTAGAGTGAGCAACAGAATAATGAACATGAAGTGAACGGATGAATTAAATTCAACTGGAGTGCTTTTGGAAGGAATGTGCACATTCTGAAATAAAGAATGCCCAATGGTCTTGAAGAAAAAGGTCTTCAATCATATATTTCACCAGTGGAAGTAAAGCTTGGGTTTTAAATGCAGCAATAACTGTGACTTCAGACAATACTATGAATTATGGAGTGCTGTATGGTTAGAATCACAAGAAGAGAAAGGAAACACAACATCTGGTTGAGGAGATGACTGGAGTGACAGATCATTCATAAGGTAAGATCACTGACATGGATGTGGGTTGGCCATGTGGCTAGAAGAAATAACAATCATTGAATATCTGCAGTTCTCAACTGTAATCCAAGAGATGTAAAAAGACCAAAAAGAAGGCAAAGGATTAATTGATCACAGACATCGTCAAGTATTAACGTATAACATGACAATGAAAACAAAACTAGTTTATTTTCATATTGAATTTCATAGCTACAAAAGATCGGGCGAACAATAACAATTTAGATTATGAATTGTTAGGTAGGAAATTTCCCCACTCTCAAAATACCATTCAGTGATTGAAAATGATAGAATTATTGAAAACTATTTGAAAAAATTGTTTATTTGCAGATGAATGCATTATCTATAGGATTGGTGAATAGTAAAATCATGTGGGTTGAATTCTCACCCTATTATATTTTTTACATCTATTGTTGTTTTGGTCAGATTTTGAACCTTTGCTGAACTTGAATTTTTATAATTTATTCATTATTTAAATTAATTTTATTGTTGAATTGTTTTATTTTTTCTCACTGATTGTTGGTTTTTCCTTGCTTTTTGTTATTTCGTCAACTGTAATTGTTCTCGTGCTGTTTGTTGATACTTACTGATAAATAAAAGAATAAATAAACTTATGTAATGTTAATGCAATTGCTGGTTGCAATTCTTCCATTGTTGGGGTGATGGCTAAAATGACTAATAATGGCCATGAATGAGCTCAGCAAAGCAGTTTGTACCTGTTTCGCACTCTTAATTATTACGCACAGTTAATATTGTGACTTTAAAGAACTGAGCATTACTTAATGCAAAAATTATACAATCACCTCAGAGATCCACCACAGCAGGTGCATCAACTTACATGCTTGAGGGTACAATATAGGTTTGTGAATGTGGGATTTAAACCATCATGAAAGTAAAGAACATTATATTGAGTCATGGAAGATATTTGGCCTTCATCAATAAATCATTTCTTACTTATCTCAGAGGTAAATATTGAAATATAGGTTGAAGTTCATGTAAGTTTCTGCAAAAAGAAAGTTTTTATGCTAGGAGCTACACATCTTGCACAAGAATTTATAGCTAAGAACTTAGACCAAAATGGAGCCGTGCTATGCCTTGCTACCATGCATTGATATGTATGGGCCTCTCCAAATGTTTTTTTAACTCCCTTAATTTTGAGCTCAGGTTCATTCTTTGAGTAGCATAACAATCGAACACAGTTTATGAAAATTTATTCATAAGACACACAAACCACACATGAGTAGATAGTCTTTCATCATTATCACACGACGATTTTCCTTTAGAACTCCAATCCATACCTTGATTTACAATAAATGGTATGAATTAGGCACTCATTTTAGGTTGTTTTTCAAGTTATGCACTTCATGGTTAAATTATCATTAACAGAAAATTTGATGCATGTCTATTCACTCTCATCACAAGTTGAAACTGTCTTCTGTTAACAGACATCAAGGTAAAATTAAAAAAATATTGCTTTGTTTTCAACCTTAAGAAATGGGTGGCTAAAAAAATAAATATCTGCAAAACAGTACTTGATGATAAATCTGCACAAATAAGTTATTTCCCACTGCTTTTCATTTAGGATAGGATTTTGTCAGGAAAAGACACTGGGAATGGCTGCCATCAGCTGATTTCACACACTTTAGAACCAGGCAATCAGAAGCAATGTCTTCAACCATCATCCTTTTCTTGATCTTTTATTTCTTCTTCTAACCTTTTCCTCTCTTGTGCCTGCCTCATCCTTCTCAGAACAAGGCTTTCAAAGTCCAAATGGTCATCCATACCGGTTGAACTTGAAGTCTGAAATAAGTAAAATCAAAAGTAAATAGAAACAATCAAGAAGCAAACGGATAGGACAATATATCAAAGATTGAATTTTCTGGGAAATGCTTTGACTTCAGAAGCAGCAAAAAAAAAAAGAATTCTGTTGAAATGACTTCCCATCACCTACTAATACAACAACATCATAATCAAGATCTCAGTGGGATACAGTAAAATGTAGAAACATATCCTATGTATGCTTATTTCAGTTTTCTGCATTCAAACAATGAAATACTGTGCATTTTGTAAAAAGGCTTTAAATCCAAATCTATCAAACATGGTCAGGCATTAACAAAATGAGACTAATGGTATAACTTCACTGAAAAATTAAATACAATTGTTAGAAGATCCCTTCAAAATAAGGTCTACTTTCATCTGTGTGTGCTATCATAGATTCCTTCCAATGCTAAATTTATTTATGATGATTATTTTCCATCCACTTTCACAGGTGCTTTCTTTTCAATACCACTTTCATTGCCAAAAGCGCAGTCTCCTGCTGCACCAACTTCATTTTTAGGGAATAGATAAGAATCACACTATGCTAAATCCAGAAAGTGTGGATTACATTTAAGGATCTCTATACTGATAAAGCAATGTAGGATATAATAATGTTCTGGTACAATGCTTCACAACTTTCCTACATGTGCAATTTTATAAAATATTGTGGGTTAACTGCTAGGCCAGTGGGAATGCATTCTGTCATAACAGTTCCCTAATATTCATAGAAAAGACTGATTTTAACGACAAATAAGTACTGAAGCATTCCTTGCTCTAGGGGATGATGGTGATTTCCAACACATGGAGCGAAACTTGGTTACTGGATCACATGGGAGTATCCTCGTCTTATCCACTGTAATAACACTATTTTAAAAACTTTTCACCTTTTACACAAAACTAAATGTTAATGTACAGTCCTGGCCAAAATTAACGCAGCACCGGCCGTAAGGATCGCTAGGGAGGTGCTGCGTTAATTTTAGCCAGGAGTGTACATAAATCACTTTCAGTCTGATAAAACAAGTGGATGACAGCTGTCTGACCTCCAATACAGCTGAAATGACCAATTAAGTTGAAAGTTGCGATCACATTAGAGTACATCCCAATGTCTATGTAATCTATGCAATAATTACCCAAGAATAAGAATTCATCTGTAATGCAATCAGTCTTGTTATATCATTGTCAGACTTTGCATTTTACCTATGAAAATTCTGCAGAAAGTAGTTTAAAATAAGAAGGATGAAATTTAACTTACCCCTGAGAAACTCTGAAAGTCGCCGATAAATGTAGAATTTTTGGTGGGATCAGAGAATGAAGGAAACGTGGCTGCACTAGGAAACTGGGAATTTCCTTCAGATGCTTTTCCACCAGATGTACTTGATTTAGAATTCCCTGTCGACTCTGTTTTTACTTTGCTTTGGGATTTTGGAATCAATGATTCAACATTCAGCTGATTATCACTGAATCCTTTTTCAACTAAAGCTCCCTCAGCAGATGCTGGATTCTCAAATTCAACTATTCCAACTCCTAAAACGTAAATAATCAATTATTTTTAAAAAGCAATTTAAAACATAATAGCCAATGAGTAAACATAATTCAAATTTATAATTTTACAAAAATAATCCTTATAGTTAGAAACCTAAGGCTAATATATCAAAATAAAATCAAATAAAGGGATAGGAATATATACTATTTCTGGGCAGCTTCCTGTTTTAATAAAAATCAAATTGATAAATTTTCCAGTGCCATATAATTGCGTTAGAACAGAAACAAATATTAATAATAATAATGGTTTATTTACGCGCAGGAACTGGCCTTTCTTGAGGTAAAAAATACATTTGTAAGATGTTACAATACGACACAACAACTGCATATCTAAGTACAAAAATTATTTAAAAATCAGCTACATAAAAACATATGACTCTACAAAAGAAACTACAAATTTCATTAACAAGAATTGGTCACATGCCAAAATAGAAAATATTAACAGTTGCAAAGATTTAATATTATTTATATACAGTAGGTATTATTAGTCAGTTATCTTGTTGCAAACTCAGTTCTGCTCTGACCCCTTTTTTAAAAGAATTTATGGATATGTTAAATAGATCCATGTTATTGCAGGTGCTGTTACAGGAGCGCATGCTTCGGTAAATAATATAGATAATTTTTGGAGATGTAGGGAACTTCAAATAGGTTAGAATTGCAAGTGGATATAAGGGGAATTTTGAAAGTTATTAGTGATAAAATGTCAGGACTGGATACTAAATTATTTAAGACTTTATACATATAAAGTATACCAATATACTCTCTAAGTGCTTGAAGGGACAGCAGGTTAAGTAGATTTAGTAATGTTTCATAGTGCCCCATTTCTCTTTCAATGTTAAATTTATATGACATCATCCTAAGAAATGTATTTTGCACTCTTTCAAGGGAATGGATATATTTGTAGTAGAAAGGGTTCCAGATAACTGAAAAGTATTCAAGTTGGGATCTTACAAGGGAAGTATAGTGTAATTTAAAGCAAGTAATGTTATTTAAGTCCTTACAAACTTTCCCAATGAAGCCCAGCATCTTATAAGCCTTGGTGGTAATGAGATGTATATGTAAGTCAAACATTAGCTTGGAGTCGAACAGCACTCCCAAGTCAGTCATATGACTTACTCTCTTTAAACTCTTTTCAGAGAGAAAATATTCTGAATAGATGGGAGCTTTTGATTTATAATATGTAATGACATTACACTTTCGGATGTTTAGCTCCATAAAATTCTCATGGCACCAATCATTCACCTTTTTGAGCGAGTTTTGTAGGAGTTGAGCATCATAGACAGAATTGATATGATTATATATCTTTAAGTTATCAGTATACATAAGAAATTTGACAGTATTTTGCGGTATATCAATATCATTTATAAACAGTAAAAAAAGCAAAGGGCACAAGTGGGATCCCTGGGGGACGCCTGACCTGGCAATGAAGGAAGTTGATATAGAATCATGAATTTTTACAAATAGCTGTCTATTGGATAAGTAGGTTTTTAGCCAATTCAACATATTACCATGGATACCATATGCTTCAAGTTTGGTGAGTAGGAAAATATGATTAACTCTGTCGAAGGCTTTTGAAATATCACAGTAGAATACATCTACCTGATTATGTAGATTTAATAACCCTGTAATATCCAGTTGAAAAAGTAGATCTGCCACATCTAAATCCATGCTGCTCATTTATTAGGACAGGTTCAAAAATTGGGGTTAGGGTATCAACAGCTTTCGACAGCTTTTTATCAACAGACTTTCAAAAATTTTTGCCAGGGTAGACTGAATAACTATAGGTCTATAATTTTTTAAAACATCATGCTCGTTACCATTTTTGTTTATTGGAATGGCAAAGGAAGATTTCAGTGCTTCAGGGAAAACCCTACAAGTGAGTGACTTTTTGAAAATAATATATAGGGGTAAACTAAGGAGTCAGCACATTCTTTTAGGAGAAGAGGTGTTAGATTATCTGGACCAGGAGATTTAGTAGTATCAACAAACTTTAATTTTCTGAGAATTTTTGCCACAGAGAGTATAATTGAAGAAAGGTTTATATTATGATATCGACTAACCACAGGTAAATCATTGGGTATGACATCTGTGTATACATTTGAGAAACAATTTGTAAAAAGATCACAAATATCAGCATAGTTGTCACATTCAATGTTGTCAATGTCACCCAGGCACATTGATAATGGAATTTTTTGCGAGTTGCAAAGATTATTTACATGAGACCAAAAGTATTTGGTGTTTCTGGTTATATTTTCTTGCACAGTATTGATGTACATGATACAACAATGTTTAGAGAGAGATTTGCATCTTTTACGTAATTCCAAAGAATGTTGATACAGTAGAACCCCGTTTTTACGAACCTCAATTTTACGAAGTGACACAGTTTTACGAACCATTCCGCCGGTCCCGATCTTTGTACATGTAAAATGACCTCGATTTTACGTAAAACCTCGATTTCATGTTTTACGAAGTGAGAAGCCGGTCCCTAGGAGTGAATGAACCCCGGTTTTACGAAGTATTTGAAATGGTTTTGTCGCACTGAGCTCAATACAATGGGATGACGATCGCCGCAAACAGGAGCAGCTGAATCCAGATCGTCTGTGTTGGGAAGACCCTCATCCCAAGTATTTTAGATGGGAAAATGTGAAAATTTCGTGGAATACAAACATTTTGATTATAGTTTTCGCGAAAAATTATAGCTTATAAGACGTAACCATGCTCTTTCTTTCTTCATCATGCTTTCTGGTAATATCGCGAATCCGCGATGTGGGATCGTATAGATCAACAGTTTCCAGGAGTTTAACTCTGTATAAACTCTCAGTAAAGTTTCTATTTGGACGAGAGATTGAGAAAATAAAGCATGATAAAAATTTGTTTTCGACTTGGGGAGTCTTGGGCTCAGGTCTTGGCTGCTAAATTGGAGTGCGACTATTTAAAATCTCAAGGCTGCTGCAGGGATTTCGGATTTTTTTATTGGTTAGTAAAAGATTGAAAAATAATTGTTGGATGGTGGACTCCCTGAAAAATGTTTGTCTCCAAGCGAGGAAAAGTCGCGCGCGTTCAGTGAGAATCACTCTCTGTGCGAGGTGGCCTGTGTTGTGATATCCTGTGTGCCTATTAGTAAAATAATGTATAAAATATCGCTGACCAAGAAAAAGAGGAAGTCCCTGAGTTTGGTCACCAAAAGGTCGATTATCAAGGAAGTACGTGATCGCGGGCAGACAAAAACAGAAATTGCTCGGAAGTATGGCATTTCTTTACCTACATTGGCAGCAATCGTCAATTCAAGTGAAAAAATTTTGAGTCACACAACAACATCATTAAAAACAAAGTACGTCTCATCGTCACAATTTGATCAACTGATAGGCAGCTGCATATTTTTTTTTAGTGTCGTGCGTGCAAATTGCCTATAAGTGGACCAATTCTGAAGGAGAAGGCTCAGGTTTTGGCTCTTAAACTGAAGTGCGACAACTTTAAAGCCTCAAATGGGTAATGGCTTGATAGATTCAACAAAAGATACGGAATCACTTCAATGAAAATCTGTGGAGAAGAAGGTAACGACAACACAAAAGACGTTGAGCAGTGGCGTGAAATAAACGATGGCATTGTGTCTAAATATTTCCCTCGAGATATATACAACCTGGATGAAACAGGTTTGTTTTTTAAGGTATTACCTGACTCCACCCTCGGGACCCGTGGTGAGAAATGTCGCGGAAGTAAAAAATCTAAGGATAGGGTTACAGTAATGCTGATATGTAACCAAGATGGATCCGAAAAGTTGAAACCAGTTGTGATTGCAAAATCAAGAGCTCCGCGTTGCTTCAAGAACGTGAAAAATTTGCCGGTGTTTTATGAAAGTAATAAAAGAGCATGGATGACGACGGACATTTTTCAGAAGCAAATTATCTTCTTCCAGAGGAAGAGCGCATGAAAGAATCGCAATATTCTACTTCTTGTAGATAAGGCCCCAGTTCATAAAATAGGCGGACTAGTGCTACCAAACGTCAAAGTGCTTTTTCTGAGTCCAAATAGCACCAGTAAGATTCAACCGCTGGAAATGGGAATAATTTACACCTTTAAAGTCCATTACCGAACAATTCTCGTCCAGCACTATCTTCGGACGCTTGGTAAGTTCTATTTCTTTTCTATCATTTTGTGTATAAAAAAATACCTACTCGTCGTCGCAAAGGATATATATTATATTTATATCCTTTGCGACCTCCATATTTTCTCTGGAATTATTTAATATTAGCAATATGATAGCCGCCGCAACCCCATCGCAGAACTTTGGTAAACCTTTTACTTGAAAGTAGCATTCCTGTGGAAGGTCTTCGTTGCAGCTGTCATGGAAATTAGTTTAATTAAAGAATACTAAATTTGTTGTAATACGTTACTATTACTTAAAATTTGATGCATTTTCAATACGTAATTTATTAGTTAAAAGCGTTTTACGTCGTTAGGTAAGAATTTGCGATCGCGACTTGTGATTTGTCACGCGACAAGATCGTTTAAAGTACCCGCGAGTAAGTAATTCTCGAAAATCACCGCTAAACGTCAGCGTAGTAGAATGCATATAAAATAGAGGGAGTTTCAAATTAACTTAAGTAAAGTTCTTAAATGACTTAAAATATTTACGAGCTCGTTTCCTGGAATTCATGGCTGTGAGTTTCATTCACTTTGACATAAGTGAGTCTCCTAGGCTTTGAAATAAGGTCTATGCTATAAAGAGAATCAGTATAATCGTAGTCTAATTTTAAAATCCTTTCAATTTGAAGCAAATATACTGCAGATTGGCTCCTGGAGAGTATGTGGGTAATGCTCGTGACTCATGAGAAATCAGTTCTGATTTCAAATCCTGGTGGGAGCACATGGGCAAAATGACCTAAGCTGTCAAAGCGCTTACTACTACTACTACTGCTTCTACTATAGTGCACACAGAGAATTGCATGTGATATATATTGTTTTATTCCTGAGAATGAGCTTGTGACTCTTATTTGTAACAGAAATTAGTTTGACTTCATCCTCATACTTATTAGACAAGATTAGACCTACACAGTTTAGCTTTCTATAAGCAGAGCTTTAGTACGCATACATTAGTTGCAAATCAAGCCTCTGATGTGCAAGATGTGCCTCCATGGACATTGCTCCATGCTGTGCAAGGAATTGCCAGAGAATGGGACAGTGTCACTGCAAACACTATTTCCAACTGCTGGAGATCAGCTGGTTTTGGTGACACATCAATTATAGAGACAGAGGAGTTAGTGGAGGTTCCCACACTACAGGACCTCCTTAGTAAAGAAATAGCACAACTAAATCAAAACATCCCAGATGCATCCTCTCGTGCTGAGTCATATGTCAAGTGTGACTCTCATGTGATGACGTATAACTGCAGTGAATTTAGTGAAGACGAAGAAGATTAGGATGAATTGAACTTAGATATCTCTTCTACAAGCTATGAATATGACCCAGAAGCACCTTCCCCCGCTACAAGGGATGAATTAAAACACACCATAAAAGTGCTTCACAATTTTCAAATGTTTACTGATGGTGTACCTGATTCATTCAATTATTACCTTTCAGGTATTAAATGAGAAAATCACCTCTTCTTTCATTGAAACCTCAAAAAACAAAAAGAAATAATTTATGATTATTTTAAAAAGTAATAATTTTAGAATTTTTTTCTGTTGTATTGAACATTAAACTGGATGTATAATTCATTTTATTGAAATATTACCTTCCTTTCAATCCCATTTAACTATATGCACTGTGTTACTGAACCTGGATTGGTATTGTAGAGATTTCAATTGTTTGAAAGAAAACCTCAAATTTACAAAGCCCGAATTTTACAAAGCGGAAATTTTTGGGTCCCTTCAACTTCGTAAAATTGAGGTTCTACTGTACATGTTTTCATCTCCTGTTATTTTAAATTTTCTATGAGCTTGTTTTTTGCATGAAATAAGATTTTTCAGTTCCAGGGAGAACCATTTAGGGAAGGTACTATTTTTGATTGTAATCACAGGAGTAAAAGCTGTGATAAGATCACTCAGAATAGTATAAAAACAGTGAATGGCTTCATCAGTGTTTAAATTGCTTAGTAAGCCTGCCCAATTAATATTACATAATTCACAAGAGATTTAGTTATAAAAACTCTTCCATTGAAAACAATCGGCCAGATTTGTATGACAAGATTTTAATTTATTTCCTTAAATATTATCAAATAATTTAAGAAATTGTACCTTTTCTATTACTTTTTCCTATTACTTGCGGAGATATTACAACGGCTGCAATTGATCCATACTTGGAAAATATATTTCTTATCACTTCCTCGGTATATAAACATCTTCCATCCTCGTTCTTCCACCGAACTTTTATGCGGCAAATATTTGTGTGGGAATTATCAGGCGTCTTATTTTGGATGTTAATTCTTGGTTGATTACATTCTTCTTCAACTTGTTGCCGAACGATTTCTATTTCTTCTTCCAATTCTCTTGAACCTTGCTTACGGAGACGTTCAATCTCAGCCTGATTAAAAATTAGAATGTTTTAAAATATAATGAAATGCATTTTATAGTAAGCAAGAACAATCAATTGCCAATGTTTACCTTCAGTTTTTCTTCATCTGATTTAGGTTTAGAGAAGCTTTGTTGTAGGATCACAGTAGGGGTTGCTTTCATAGACGCTTGCTCTTTAGCTTCCAAGTCTTCTTTTAATTTTTTCCGTCGGGCGTCCAATTTTTCATATCTTGCCTTTGCTTCCTTTTTAGCATTTAAAACCTTGTCATACGCTGCGCGAGCAGATACATCGATGAGTATTTCTAATGCCTTCGAAAGCGTATGAAACTTCTCAGCCGCCTTTTTGTCATCAGGGTTTTTGTCAGGATGGCAAGTTAGGGCTCTCTTGCGATATGCTTTCTTGATCTAAAAATAACAGGCTTGAGTAACTTATCAGAAGTAAAATAATAATTCACAGCATAAGGAACATACTGTACTTACCTCCGGAGTAGTGGAAATCTGATCTACACCTAATATTTCATATAAATCCAAATCAATGACGTTTATTTCTGCCATGATGAATATTTAAGTCCAAGTTACTAAGTTAGAGCTTGAATATCTTGTTTAACCCAGCAGTCATTGATAAATCAACAAACACACCCGGCTGGACTTAAAAAAAAACACACACTTCCGAAAGCAATGACTAGCTGAAGAGAGCTGAATGTAGAAAACCGATCGGTCGATACGGTCGATATAACTCGATCTTTCGATTGTAGCTGAGAGGTGCACTTTCGAAACGTTCGGAACTTTGAACAATGACCACTGTCTGCATAACTTTATGGAAATAATCTCAAAAGAACCGTACATTTCTGTAACTCTGATCTTTCTAAACAAGGCCTATGAAAAAGGAAGAAAACTTATCTCTCAACTGTAAATAGAGCCCTCTGAGTTATTTTTTGAAATAGAAATTCAGTTTTCTTTCTATATTCATTTACCTTGGGAATATAATTCTTGTTTGTGACTTTTCTTATGTCTATAATTCTCTTTTGAATTAATCGAACTTTTAAACCTTTTGCTTTTGAGAGCTATCTTGACATGTTTTCTTAGCCTTTTCTTCATTATTTCAGTTTTTGTACTTTAAATTTCTGTTTCTGTTTGTAAATTTTAACCGTGATGTTTTTCTGGTAGATTCTTATTTACATCAGAAATTTGTAACTTGTTCTCTTATTATCATTGTAGGTAGTCAGGTATGTGAGTCTAGCTTATCATAAAAGTCTCCTCATACTTTTGGGGTTCACTTTTCCCTTTGAAGGTTAATATCAGCTTATCCTTCCATCCTCTAATTGAGAATTATATTGTTAGTTAATTTAATTAGGCTCATTTTCCTGTATATTTTTTATATTCCTGTATATTTTCCTGTAATATTTTTAGTTTATTTTCTCTGTATAGTGTCATAAAACCACTTGCTGTAGAAAAATGAGAAGTTTAGTAGAATATTTTAATCAAACATCATCTTACTTAACTGATATTTGAAGAAAGAGTTTAATATAGTAGAATCTCAGAGATCGCTTTTAGATCTTGATGAATGCTCTACCATATCTTTATTTCAAGGTGTAGACTGCTAAATATCTTCATGTATTTTTGATAGATTGTTAATAGTCCTTTTTTAAATTAGTATACTCAAATTTTATTTTAATTTTCTTGAAATCAGTCTAAGTTAGCTATTCACCTTCAATTTAATGGAGATTATGCTACAAATTAAAGAGATTCAAGAATAAGTATTACCCTTCATTTACAAGTTTCAGCATTTTGGAATTTTTGGTATTTACCTATCTATACTTTACTTTATAGTTGGTAAAGCAATTTTATAACTGATTTATTAATAAAAACTTTTTGTTACTTTTACAAATTACTTGTAACTGAGAGGAAAGGTTTCATAGGTTTAAATGAGCCTTTGATGGTTTGAATTATGTATGGCATTGTGATAATTTGATTTGAAACAGTCTTTATTGATCTCGGAATGAAGTATTTTCCATGAAAAGTGGATGGTTAATGATACATTAAAATACATATTTAAATTTTATACATTAAAAAGTTACATGAGTGTGACTATAACTGAGAAATATATGTATCAAGTTCAGAAATTTAAAGTATAAAAACTGAAATAATGAAGAAGAGGCTAAAAAAACATGTCAAGATAGCTCTCAAAAGCAAAAGGTTTAAAGGTTCAATTAATTCAAAAGAGAATTAATAGACATAAGAAAATTCACAAACAAGAATTATACCCCCAAGGTAGATGAATATAGAAAGAAAACTGAATTTCTATTTAAAAAAAGAAAGTACATAACATTACAATCCTTAGCATGTTATAAATCTGAAACCATGAAGTATGCACAGATAAGAATTGAATTTCGCAAAATGTAATATGCAGAAAATAAAGTATGGAATATGCTGGATAGCATTCATAAATTCAATGGTTGCAAAATCATTAAAATTCGTTGAATTTCAATTACATGCATCTAGTTGCTTAAAAAATCACATCTACTCATTGTACCCAGTGAGAGATCAGTGCTGAGCCATTGTGTATGAGACTATACAAAATGCAAAACATATAAGAGACATCTTGTAACTGAACCTAACAAAGTCACAAGAAAGAAAATGTAATGGGGAATTGTTACTTCCTAATTCACAATTTTCCTGAATATATGTTATATGTGCATGAATTAAGAGTATTTTAGAAGAAATTAATGAAGTTAACTAAATAATCTTTTCAGAAGAAGAAAATAAATTAACTGAAGATAAACAATCCGAAGAATCTAATAAATAAAAAATGTAAATGCCTGTCTTTGAAAACAAAGCACATTAAATTTTGAATTTAAAAAATGAGTTATTATGAAATATAAACACTAAAACATCACAAAGAGCATAGATATTGTTCAAACACTTTCCTGAAAGCTCATAACCACTGAACAAGAATGAATGATTTATAAAATTATAGAGGATGTTAATATATTTCAGCAAACAATATGAAAAAGCTTAAGAATTTCAAGAAATATATGAAAAGAAATGTATAATAGACCAATAGAGAAGGAAATATAGGATATGCACAGTTATCTGGAAGCTGAAACAGCTCTTTGGAGTCCTCAAGGTCATGGTCACTACTTTGCAGTACAAGCCCCCAAAATCTAATTTCTTAACTAATCACTTGCACTCTTGTAAAACTTTGCGTTCGGAGATTACCACTACCACCTCAAATAGCTCACAAAATACAAAATTATGAAAATCAATTGACCAAAGTTCACATATCAATAATACAGCCCTGGATGGTTCTAATATAATATAATATTTACCTAACCCTTGTCTATGACTAAGCAAAATCTGATAATGTTAATTAATCAAAATATCACTGCTTAATAATTCAATCTCAAAGTAATACTGTCCTATAGTTTGTTTATTTTTAAGTATGCTTTAAATTGTTCACAAATCAATAGAACGTCACTTGTTGATTCAATTTAAACTAATATGGACCTAAGGTTAGTTAATTACTAAGTGAATGCGGAAAAATGTTGTGAATCGATGATGCAACAGATGTTACTCAAATTCAAAGTAACATCGACCTTCTTTTTCTTTAATCCTAAAAAAATAATGAACAATGTGTACCAATCAATGAAATAGCACTTGATGATTCTTGATAGTAGTTATGAGACTGACACTAAAATAAGTGTTTGCAATACAAATAGAAACCTATTTTTCAAATGGACCCATTACGATATATGGGCCTAGACTTTGTTTAAACTTCTTTCCAAAAGCTCCATAACTTGGAATGCATATGGAGAATGAAGACAAACTTCAAGAAATTAAAATAGAGAAATCACTGTGAGAAAAAATGTATGATATTACAAAAGTTACAACACAACTTTACACCAATGTTGAGATAGCTTTCCAAAGACAAAGTAGTATTTATAAAAGCAATTAACAGACACAACTAATGAATGTCACTCAAGAAGTGTACACCTAACCTTCAACTCTCTAAATTTCCATTCTTCTAAATAATTGTATGATGCAGTTACACGGTTTAACTGCAAGTTCATTTGCAGTTAAACTGGCCAGACTAGAAACCCAAAAACTGTAAACTAAGTTTTCAAAGACTAACTGGCATTGACAAAAATCAGAATAACCAATAAAACAACCCAATTTGAATCTATTAACATCTACATCGGTTCTAATTAACTTATTAAATGTCAAACTCTATAACATTTTGATTAAAATACACGTCAATAGATGAATTTGTAAAAATAACAACAAAATAATGTAAAAATAGCATCCAACATGGTTTATACTTAATCCTCATGGTAGAAAATGCAAACGAGTCTCAAATATTAAGCTATACCCTTTCATAGAAATATTAGAAGCCACCAATTATTTAGTTTGCTGCCATACTCAAACACAGTTAACAGAACTAATGTAAAATAACAATAAATTTGGGAGTGACTTCTGTGATATGAATCAAGCAACCAATAAAATTGGCACACAAAGAATAATCTGAGGAGCGATAATTACTCCATCCTTCTTCGACTATAGGAAGTGAATTATACTCTTGAATTGTGACAAAATGCAATGGGATATGCAAGATAATCCAAAAACAATTCAGCAAATAAAAAGGATGAAAGCAATGAAGAATGTGGAAAAAAGAAAGTAGTTCCACTAAATGCAACAAGTGGTTAAATTATGGAATATGCAATATGATCAGCAAGAATCGTTTACTTTCTTAGAGTTTCAGTTATGAGAATCAAGTACCTTGATAAAATCGCACCCACTACTTAATGAAAATTTCCCATAAACAGAATATTCTCCCATACTGAGCCATTGTGCTTGAAACTGCACAAAATACAAATTAAGCGATTGAAATCTTTTTGGAAACTCGTATCCTTGCAAATTAACATGAAAGTTTATATAATTCAGATTTGCAACAGCAATCCAGTCCATGAAAACATTTCCCTAAAATTTGCATCATATGTGCAGAAATTATGAGTGCTTTTGAATAAATTAATGTAGCTAACTCTCTAAATAATCTTTTTAGAAGATCAAAATAAAGTAACTTTAGATGAATATGGCAATAAAAGAAGGCAAACACTGATGTTTGAAAGTAAAGGGGCCTTAAATTTTGTAATAATAAAGTTTAACTTCACGAAAAAGAAAAACTGAAGTATAAATCACATAGGGCCATGATGCTTTCCTGAAAGTACCAATACATTGAGTTATGTGTATGAAAATGTTAAGAAATTTAACTTACAGCATACTGTTTAAAAATTTACACATCTCATGGATTATGTAAAAATAAATATTTAATTGGGTAACATTTTCTAAGTAAAGCTAGATTAGTTATTAACTATTATAAGCTAAAGTAATAATTCAATGTTCTCAAGGTCATTTGCTTCTTTGAGGTTTACATCCCTAAATCTAATTCTTGAACCTTTCACTAGCATTCATGGAAAACATGGCACGCCAAGATCAATGCTACTACATCAAATAGTTCACAAAATACACATTAACTGAAAATACTTCAATTAACTGAAAATAGTTCACAAAATACACATTAACTGAGAAATGCAAATTATGCAACACAAAGTGCCACACAAAGTTCAATCCATAAGAGGCTCTTTTAAACTTACGAATACTAGTCCCTTATAAAAGTAATTCAAAGTTTTTTATAAATAAATGCAGTTATGAAATTGATTGCCGAGAACAAAGAAAGTCTAAATGAGTAAACACTTAATATTCCAAAATGCTGACACCTGTAAATGAGGGCCTTTCTTTTTGAATTCCTATAATTTGTTCAAATGTTTACCAAATATCTCCATTACATTAAATGTGAATGACAAATTGAGACAAGATCAAGAAATTGAAAAGAAAATTTGAGTAGAGATGAGCTAAAAAGGGTCTATCAAAAATATAATGAAGATATTTAGCAGTATACAGCATGTAATGAATACATTGTATTCATTAATGCATGTATTGCCAGTTTCTACAAAACCTCAGCTAAAGATGATGATCTTCAATTAAAATATTCTATCAAACATCACTATAACTTTTTCCCTGCAGCTAGAGGTTTAATGACTCTATAAAAAAGAAAATATACTAAGAATATTAAATGAGAGATAAAGGGGAAGTTAGCCTTAATGAAATAAGTGATAGTATAATTGCCAATTATGCACTAAAAGAAGCTTAAAAACGAGAGATAAGGGATAAATGTGGCTAGTTATTCCACCATAGGATAACATGAAAGATATAACTATTAGGAAACCCAAAACATTAAAAAGTAACTTGAGTGTAACTATTACTGAGAATTGTTACAACTTATGAAACCATTTCCTTGGAATATACTAAACAAGTTCAGAAATTTAAGGCATTTTAAAATGAATTTATTGAATCAACCCTCCAACTAATCTTTTAAAAGAACAAAATGAATCATCTATAGATATAGAAATGTCTAATAATCCGCTTTAACACAGCACTTAGAAAGAATGAATAAATGTGAGAAATTTCAAAACAATGTTATTTTAATTGGAGCATACAGTATGAAAAAGTTTAAAAATTCCACGAAATATATGAAAAGAATATTTCCTTTGGCAAAATGTAAAAAGTGTTGAAGAAAATGTGGAATAGTTATTGTTATCTATAAGCTCAAAATGTTCTGTGTTGTCAAATTCATTTTCTTCATGGAGTAAGTCCCTAAATCTAATTAATCTTAGGCCAATCACTTCAACTCATAGAAAACATTGCATACCAAGATCAATACTACCTCAAACAGTTAGTAAAATACCTAAAAATCAAAAATGACGACTTTATTTAAAGCTAAAGACTTATATTAGAATTGTATTTTTAAATATACTTTACCATAAAATCAATTGGATGCATTTTTCATATGTATTTTCAGATTTCCTTCATTTGAATGGCAAAATCAAACATGACATTTCACAATCCAATTCATAACATGGAAAGTCATTCATACATTTAGCAAAACAATATCAAAAGGCTTTAAAATCTTTCAATCAGAAGAGAGTACTCGACAGATTAGTTAACTGGCCCGAAGAAAAGGATTTAGCAGGTGCCCAAGTATACAGCTTGGAAGGAGCCCTCAAATAAAAGAATCCTTTTTTCGTTATAATCAATGAAGGTGTTTAAATTGTGAGGTGGACGTGGAAGAAGGAGAATTCGAATTCGACCAATCAGATTGCAGCATATTTGTTCAAAGCTTACGCAGATGGCAACATTGCCAGTCCCTGCTGTGCCTGTCTGTAATACAAGGAAATACAAGGAATCCAAAACTATTAAATTGAGGCATCTCAAATGGTCTAGAAGAAAGCGGGTCCTGCATTCTGAATATCTTATAAAGAAACGGAGGAGAAAATGTCTGAAGTAGACGGGGCTTGAACCATCTCCTAGTTGGTTGGTGAAATCAAACATAATTTGCGATGAAAATTTCCTTATTGCTGTTCTGCCTACTTAATGTTTATATGTATATGTTATCTTATCTCATTATATATATACTGCCCACTCGACCAAGGCTCAATCACCGACTGCTGGATTGCCGACTACTCGATTGACCGACCTTTGCTCGATTGAACGGTTTCCCCACCGAACCTATTAACAATTATATTTTACTTCTGTGACATATGTATGCTCCTGCTACCATATTCTGACGAATAAAATATTTTCATTTGTCATTTGGTACAGGATAGAGAAAATGTATCTTTTATTTACTCATGCAACAGTCTTGATCATGGCTGTGATGTAATGATAGCTACCGAGGTATGAGTGAATAATTACACTAATCAAGGTCTCTTCTTACGGAATGCCAAGAAAGGTGTCACTCGTAGAGTTATTGTGCTTCACTTACGTGGACATGTTCCTCTTGTTGGATTCTGTATTAGTGAGGAAATCAAGGACAAACTACCTCACTCCTCATCCTGCCTAGCTAGCATCATTCCTCTCTGCAAGCACTTAGTAGCTTATGTCAGAAGGCACCAACCGGCCTTCGAGCTCAACACTTTACAAACAGACGTATATATTTACAACGGAACTAAGTTGAAACGAATAATTATTTGCATTACTCTAGGCAGGTAAATTATTCATTCTGCAAACAGAAACCTGTCTTCGAAGAATAAGTTGTGTCAGGAAATAGAATCTCCACTGCCAAAGAATGGGAGCTTCAATATTTATTGTAACAAAATTAAAAAATATAAGTACTTAAATTACTGCAGGAAAATCTTACGGATGAATGCATGCGTGAAGTTAGGGACACTGTCGACAAGTGGGAATGTTGGGGAAGTGACAATATTTGGGAATCTAAAAATACTAAAAAAGATACTAAGAAATAAATACTAAGAAAGTACTACGAAAGGCGATACGCTTTTTTAAGAATTGCGGAAATACAGCAGTGAGCGTCAATCAGACGATTTAGGACGCGGGATGGGAATTTTAGAAGATAGAAGAATCTCTTAAATATGCTTAGAGAAAGTTCGATCTCAGAAGAGGTAACTGATATAATGCGACCTCCCAATTATATAGGCCATTCTGATATTGCGAGGTATATCGGAGAAATTGATGCAACGATTTATCCTTTACTATCAGCGTGACCTATTGTTAAATTTTAATCTACTATTTAACTTCATCCCATTGGTATAATTAAGTAATATTCTACTATGTATTTGTGTATATATTTGTCTTATTTATATGATTGTTTTAATTTTTGCTCTAAATGTCGACTAAAATTACGTAATAAAAAACAGTCTAAAAATGACAAATCTGGTAAGATTATGAAATAGGAAATAATATTTTAAAGTAGTTATCTAAGATACGTTATTGCGGGGTTGTTGATGTGAGCTTTTATCACTGCGAGGTTTTGTCTTGTGGGTGTATGTCGTGTAGGTTTTTGTCGTTTGGGGTTATGTCTTGGAGCTTTTTTAAACTACGAGTCTCGTAACTAACCAACGGAGCCTAGGAGGCCAAGAAGTATGAGAACCCTATGACATCCACGCATAAACCAAGTGATTCCTTGCTGTTAAAACAAATCTCCGCCATTCGTTTCACAGCATCGTCTTCGGCAGAGGAATCGTTACGTCGCTTAAAAACCCGGGCAAAAAAACACGATAAATCACGCTCGAGTATATGATTTTTCCGATTCCCCGCTGCCGTCTGCTTCGTTTCGGTTTGATAGAAAAAAATCAGCGGATGGAGTATTCGAACCCTGAAAAAGACACGGTAAACACTCCGAGTCATTGTTAACGATATCTTCTCGGCAAGAAATATCAATTCGATCCCTCATCAATCAATCAGGGATAGGAAATATCTCCCCGGGGAGCTACTTCAGGGGTTAAAAGGGACATCCCTCCGCTTCGACCATAAACACTTATCCTTTCGGTATGTTTTGAGGATTCTTAGAGGACCTGGATCCGAATCAATCTTCCGCCTTTATTATATATTTTTTCCGCTCATCCAATATGAGACCCGGCCTTCGACCTTGCTTTTATCACCCCCTCTCTCGGCAGGCACCATTTTCGCCCTCTCTGGTCCCTTCTCCATCTCTCATAAATCGTGGAACCTTATAGTCCAGCCTTCTCCCCACATCCCTCTAAGTGCTTCCATGCCTCTCTTCTCTTTCAATTACCTCTTCATGCTCGCGTTATCTCTTTCGTTTCCACTCCCAATTCTTTCTCGGTAGTTCTTTTCGTGCATTGAAAAAGATCTCCGTTCCCTCTCACTTTTCAGGTCGTTGGCAAAAGGCGACTATACTCTTCTGTTATTATTTTACTCTGCGAGATATTCCTCCCCGGGTCTACCTCTACGTACCGACGCTTACTCGACCGACGCCCACTTGACCGACACCCACTCGACCAACGTCCACTCGACCGACCCTCACTCGACCGAGGCTCACTTAACCGGCACTAACTTAATTGACGCTTAAATTTTTATTTTTCTTTCTCAGAGAGTAAGAATAGACGTAAAAAATAAATGTTGGATACCGTCTAAAAATGAATTATTTCAGACCTAGAGTTTATTTCCGTCATAATAATTCATTCGATTATCGATAAATATTTTGTTAATAGCTAATTACATATTTAATCTATGGATAAATGATTTTAGGGGAATATCATGGAAGATACTTTCACAGAAAGCCGTTAGAAAAATGAATTTTTGAAGCGACTCTTTCTACTATTCAGCCCACAGAAGGGGGGTTAAAAACCGTGAAGATACTGGGTAAAAACAAAGGAAATATACATTTATAAAATTAAATTGCAGAACTATAGAATAAGTAAATGAAATGAAAAAATAACTCTCGAAGAGAAATATAGAATACACCAAAAATGTATGAGGAAATACTTAGGAATGAGAATTCGGAGTAAGGTGAAATCCTTGGTCCGAATACTTTTGTTTAACGGATGACTAAGGTGAAATCTCTGAATTGGGGATAGCAACAATTTAAGGCATTTAAAATTTTGGTTTGCCATAAGTTGGTTGAGATTTTATAAAAACAAGGGAAACATGCGAAAAATTTAGGGTGTAGAGATGGTTTTACTCGAAGAGAGGGGAACAAATAAGTCTAATAAGGAATTTAGTATAAGTCAAAAGACGCAAATGGGAAGATAACGCCGAATATTTTTGATGAATAAATTACAATGGATGTGATTAGCATAATGTTTAGGATTGGGCGCAATGCGAGGAATTTGATAGGATAAAGAATATACCATAAGAAATAAGAATTATGCCATGTGTAGACGACCCAGGACTACATCGATGAGTCAAAACTTATAACCAACGATAGTGAAATTAAAATTGTCTATGAGAAATATGCACTGTTCCCTTGAATAAGCTAGTACTTGTAAAAATGTTCCGTATTAACGTGTTGGGTTTTGCAGGGGATAAATATTTAATAATTTCAACTGCTTAAGTTTTTTGTTGATTAAATATTACGACCACGATAAATCAATAAAACATATGCTTTGCGAGCACTAAAGCGGTAAGTACATTGTCAAAATAAACAAAAGTTATTACTATACTGAAGAAAGTATGAGTTTGTCTTTCATTTTTATGTTTGCAAAATCTCGTAAGTTATTTTCCAATTTAAATCGGAAGGAATGGTCAAGCACAATTGGAACGCGTACCAAAAGAAAAAATATTAATGAAGATTCCTATTCTTATCGTTTATTTGGTTTCCGATTGCATACTCTAAAATTTCTAATGAATAAAATGAAATAATCACCATCCTTAATATATTTATCTATTTATTCATTCTCCGTCAAAACTCTCCATAATAAATGCATCGAAGCAATGTTCGAAAATTGATTTCACGCACCTCCCTCCTTGAGCTAGAAATATTATTATAATAATATAGTTATTATATTATATTATCTATAATATAAAACAGAGTGTGGGTGTGTGTGTGTGTGTGGGTGTGTGTGTATGTATGTATGTTCGCTAAAAACTCGAGAACCGAGAGTCGCAAAACTTTAAAATTTTCTATATTATTAAAAGTCAACCCTGCGCAGAGTATAGGCTACTTTTTATTTCCCTGAAGTCCGTGGTTGGAACCCAGACGGGTCTAAACGTTTCCATAAGAAATACACGTCTAGTTCATAAGACTGCTAAGGAGTAGGTTTCTGGTTCAAATCCCAAATAGACCAATTTTTTTTTCACATATTTTATTTTATAATCTTTTTATTTTGTAATTTATTTAATATTATACTGGTAATCGTGCAAATACCGTCATACATCGCAAGAATGTGCATGATCGGAAATATTGTGTATGGGAGAATAATGAAGTCATGAAGAACAGATATTATATTTGTAGTTATATTAATTTATAATCCGATTTTTCAAATTATTCGCAAGCACCCGAATGATAATTATCATAAAAGCATTCGAAGCAAAATATATTTCGGCAATGTGAGCAACAAATAAATGATGGCTGCCTACATGTACAAGGAGTTTAAAGCAGGTCTATTGAAAAGCAAACTTCGTTAACATTCCTAAACAATTTTTAGTTGTCAGTTAATTTTGAGGCGAACCAGGCGTATTGTAGCAAATCAGTAAAAATGGGAGATAATATTGGGTGTGAACTATGGATTGAATTTCGATGCAATCTTCCCGGGAAGTAATTTCAAGTAAATGACGCCTGTGCTATAGCCTGTGAATTGGTATCCTATCTATCTATATGAATGAATCCGGAGAAGGAATTATATATAATAGATACATGAATGAATCCAAAGAAGCGTCTAAATATAATAGATATGAATGAATCCGGAGAAGGAATTATATATAATGGATACCCCTTTTCTTTTGTTTCGCATGCATCGTTGTCGCATTTTTAATCCAAGTAGGGGTTACTTTGAGAAAGTCTTGGTTATTTTCATACATATATACACACATTCACACGGTCTCATTCACTTATAGACTGACACTTTGACGCATTTGTTTAGTAGGGTTTTTTTTGGGTCAGGTGGTCTCACTTGGTACTTTGCTCCCTTTGCACCACAGAGTGAACCCACTTTCTTTGTTACGCATGCTTCGCTGCCGGAATTTTAAACTAAGGCATGGTTATTATATGAAAATAATGGTTATTTACATCCATGCATACACACATTCACATGATTTTATTTACTTATAGTGGACAGTTTGAAGTAGTTGGTAATTAGTATTTGGTTTATCGTTTGGAGCTTTTGTATTAGTATTTGTATTTAACAGTACTTCCTTCTCCTGTTGAGATTCAACGGGTATATAATATATAATATATTTCTTTCTATTTAGAGTGATATATAATTTATTTCTGCAATTTATGTTAAATGTTTGATTCATTTGTCCCCTTGTGCCTACATGAAAACGTTACTTTAAACGTGGTACTGCATATCCTAATGTGATCTTAGAGTACTTACTGATATATTCTCAGTTGATAAAATTTTTCATTCAAAGTATATGAGATTAAATATTGAGTTGGAGCGGCTTTGTAGACTTAATTGTAACTTACATTTCTTGATATATTGGTTTTGAAAATCTGGTACTCGCTATTCACCAACAATTATGAAGCATTTGTTACGATCAAGGTTATTACACTGGTATTTATGAAATTAAATATCCCCGTTGAGAATCAACGGGTACTTCTGCTAGTATTTATTATATTATATTTATTATTATATTATATATAATCAATATTATTCATCCTAATTCCTACACAAAACAAGTTCAGCAATTCAACAGCCAATTATGTTTTGGTAAGGGTAAAATGCGCTGAAAATTAGGAACAAAGTTGGACATCGAAGGAAAATTCGCAATATTTCATTCGATATTTATTGTGCATACAGCAACAGCAAATGATTTTACTCCAAAATTTACAAAAATAAACGGTGAAAGGAAGAGTAGAAACTCTCATCAATAATGTTAATCTTATTATCAGAGATTTCCTGGCAGAGGACTTTGTGCTAGTAGCAAAGACGGTAAATCGTTATTTGTGAGAGTTAAGAGAAAGCAAATCCGAAGCCTTACATCTTTTAATCTTTATGATATTTGAATTTTCCGTTAAGTAAAAGTTAATGCGGGTCTAGTGTGTCAGAAAGTAAAGATCGCTCTTTTCTTCTAAAGCAGAAGATCTCAGTTTCCTCGTTCCCTTTCTCTTTTGTTATTTTGAAGAGTGTTTTCTTCTTTCCTAAGATATTTATTTTCTGTTATCAGCGAAACGCTCTATTGAAAAATGATGTTGAAGAAAGAGGTTTTCACCCTAGAATTTGTTAAAATGTGTCGAATAACGCAGAGTAAATCGTTATGAAACTAATTTTACAGATTGTAAGTGTACGGAGAGTGTTTGTTGAGTACTGCAAACACTTTATAAACCTCTTGAAGAGTAATGAATTTTTCCTAATTAAACGAAATCAGGCGTAACTTGGTGGTGAAATGGAACACAGAGAAATAAAAACATAATACAAGTAACTTGGATAAAACATTAACTTTCATTTTGTTTTTTTCCACAAGAAAGGAATAGGAGGTTGAGGCTGGGGAAAAATTTAATCAAAAGTTAACATATGAACCAATTGCATATTCCCTGACAGAAAACTGCAAAGCATTCTTGTATTAAGAGTGACGATGGAACTGCTGTTATTTTGGGTAGGGATTGATTTAATTCCATTCTGCGTTTTAAATACCAGAATCGATTTAAAATTAACACTTTCCGCAATCCATACGGCCACTTCTAACGTTTTACTCTTGCGGTGATCTTATCGTGGACAAGGCGCAGCAGGGGGTCGCCTTGTAGGGTTCTGTAGCGGTCCCGTGGACTTGGCATTAAGACCGCTGCGGTAACCGTGGAGGTTCCTGAACAGAAGCCCTGAAAAAAGTTGTACCATATATAAGGAATTTAAAGTAAGAACAAATAGTTGATATATGTGAATTGGTACTGAGTAACCTTTAGCATTTACCACAAAGAGAAACAGATTACCAGAAAATCCGGGAAGAGGAAGATCCTGGTTCATGTTCCACATAGGCCGATATTTTCACTTCTGTTCTTACTTGAGTTTCCAGCCGCATGGCTTTCCGCAAATATATCCTATTCCTAGTTTAGCTTTAATGTAAACATGTATTATTTTTAAGGGGAGATCTGTATTATAGTAGCGTATTCTTGTAGCTAACTAAGACATAAATGTGTTGTAAATATGTACAGGTTCATTATTGTAATGTTATTTATAGATTAACAATTACATTGATTCCAGCATATTAGTCAATATGTATCGTCATAATGGTAATAATAATGAAAACAGCAAAATAGGCAAGACATTATTTTCACGTAAAAGAAGTTAATAAATGGATTCATTATACTTCATTATACAATTTCATTGCCGTTAACCCAACTAAATCGCAAGTCATTATCATTGGCAATCCTAAAATTTTAAAGAATTTACGTAAATATCGATATGATTCCCAAGCCCACCTTAAACGGATTTCAAATCCCGTTGAGTAATTCAGTAAATAATCTTGGCCTTTTCATAAATGAAAATCTGCAATGGTCGCAGCAAGTAACAAATATTTGTAAGAAAGTATATATGTCCCTTCAAAATCTCAGGCGCTTAGGATATTTTCTCCCTTCTTCTCTGAAAGCACAGCTTGTGAAGTCTCTAATTATGCCTCACTTTGATTATGGAGACATTATCTACCAAGACTTGTCCGGTGAACTAACTCTTAAACTACAGCGAGCTCAGAATGCAGCTGTGAGATTTATTTTAATTTAAGAAAATACGACCATATATCTGAATCATACGATAAATTAGGCTTGTTGAAGTTAGATTCTCACAGAAAGCTACACATTCTTACATTCTACACACACATACTCCCGAATACATCGCAAACGAATTTGTAAGTTTTGATTCAGTACATAACCGTAACACACGAGGATGCAAAAAACTACTTATCCCTCACCACCGAACTGAAACATTCCACAACTCTTATATCGTAACTGCAAGCAAGCTATGGAATTCTCTTCCGGCTAATATCAAGCTCTCTGTGTCCTCACATTCTTTCAAGAGAAAGTGCCTTGATTACCTTCAGCTAGATAGACTTCCGAATTAAAAAGCCACACTACTCCTATCTTTCAATATGCATTCACTGAATCACCTTATTTTACTCCTCTATCCTTGCTTAAATGTTTCCTATAAATGCTCTGACACGAAATGCAGCAATGAAATCAGCAATGAAAAGAAATCTTCTCTATTCCATACATACTGATGTTGCTCCTGCTCTTCCTCTCAACGCATAAGATGCTTTCTATGTCTTTGTACGTAATTATTCTTTATACCTAATAATTCTCATCTGTTTATTTTTTTATTTAATTATAAAAAAAAATTTTTTTTCTATTTTTTCCTTACTTAGAGTTACCTAAATGTCAATGTTATATAAAATTTTGACTAGTACATACTGTATGCATTATTTTGATACTGTTTTTTTATAATATTCTTTTATTTTTCCTGATAATGTACGTTTTCCTTGTTTTACTATTTTGTTTTTTATGTTACTTTGTATATTGCTATCTCTGTTTAAATGTTAACTGATTCTTATTTATGTATCGCATATAAGTACTTATTGGTAGTGTATTTATTTATTTTTGAATGTTTTTCTCTTCTCTTATCTTTTAGCTATTACTATCGGTAGGTTTGCGCAGGTTTTTCACACCCCCTTCCTTGTGGGTGTTTTCCTGCAGTGGATTTTTTTCCTAAGAATCTCTTAGGTTTTTTTACATCCACAATTCTTCTAATTTTTTCTTCTTCTAATTTCATAATTAATGACGATGGATTAGATGGAAGAAGAGACTTTTAAGTCTCAATCTCGCCAAAATAAAGACGATTTATTATTATTATTATTATTATAGATTTAACTGTTCCAAAAACCTATAACTTGTACAAAAGTAAAGTAAAAAAATACGGGGAAATTTCCGAAGAGATAAAATATGTGACAACAAGACAATATAACCATCCTTACGTTTTCTCTGCAACAGGCATAGCCCCTAAAACTCTCCCGCAAAATTTTTCAAGAATCCTAATACCTCCAAAAACCATAATCGAAATAGTGAAATCAGTACATGCAGCAAAGTTAAAAACCTTCTTAACATACTTATAATTTAAAATCACTGAAATACTAAAATGTAACAATAAACCAGAGCTGAATAGAGGTAGCAGTATATTCCTATGGAGAATCACAACCGGGATATATAAATTTATTTAATTATATATGATGATTATAAAAATGTACCAAGCTATGTGGTAGCCATCTAGAATAGAAAATAAAAATGCCTCCTAGATATTTACCCGAGCTATACAATTGTATTACAAAAATAGTACCAATTTCACAAATGTGATTTAAAATTTCAAATGTTTTGCATAGTAATATAATTTGAACTAAATTTGTCCCTATAACGAATGTAAAGAAAGAAAATTAGGAAAACGGGTGTTAAAGAATTAGAGATTGAAAGTCTCTAATAGGATCAGAGATTAAATATCTCCTATAGCCGTCTTTGTCAGCGTTCCTTGTCTCATTCTCCGGTGTTCGGAAAAAAGTGCGGTGTCCTCTCTTGTTTTCTCCGAACATCGGTGAATAAGACGAGGAACGCTGACAAAGACGGCTATAGGAGATATTTAATCTCTGATCCTTCAACGAACTTTTCCAGTCCCGTGACTGAGAAGTGACAAATTATGAACATAACAATAATAATAAATATTTTTATTGAAAACACTGTGATCAAATTATGCCAGTAAATTCCTAAGAAGATCAAACTATCCAGAGAGAAAAAACTGCTAAATGTTTACTGAATCCGTGCATATCCTTCTTCTAGTTGGAGGTCGAATCCATTCCGTAATCGCAATTTGAAACCTGTTTAACAATCCCAGTTCTTTTTTCCGCAGTGACCTTGGTTCGGGATAACTCGTCCTTGCAGGAAGATTATACTACCAACTCTCTTTCCATCCATTTCCCTTGCTTAATAAACAAGTAAGACCCTATTTATGCATGGATCATGCGACGCTTTCCCCTCACGAACAGCGAACGCGCATTAACGCAAGAGGTATACCTCCATAAATTATTTCCAGTCTCGAGTTTTTTTGGTGTTATTTTGTTTATCCTTTAGCGGCGGAGAATTAATTTCGGGGAGGCCTATCGTGACGCCATTGCTAATTACTGGGTGCGTAATTGCTTGCTGTCCGAGTCCCCTGCTCACGTATAAATTATTTTTTCAGCGTTAAATTTCCGGGATTAAATATTATTCGGGATTTTTTTGAGGATTTTCTTCTTTTGACACCTTCGACTAGCAGTTTATTGCTGTCCACTGAAAATTTAGGGCACCGGTAATATAGTTTCTAACTTGGTTTAGATCGTTTTCTCATCCAGTGACAGTGTAGATTGCACACAAATTTATTAATTTATTATTACAACTTTTTTATACTATAAAATATAATATATAGGTCCTTCATCTGCAAGTTATCAATCCGAATGAGATTATGTACCTTTTTGAAAGAGGGGACAAGTAGATATCCCCAAACATCTATTCCTCCTTTTACTTTAAAATATGGCTTAGAGTAAAACTCTTGTTTATTTTTAATGGAGTACTGGGTTATGTAATACATTTATTTGCCTTTGACATCGCATGTAGGATATTGTGTACATAAGGCAATGACCCATCAGTGCAAATAGCAATTCTACTACGACGATCCTGTTAATAATAGTGTGCTATTACTATAACCGTTATCCTTACATGTTAATAAGAAAGGGAATGTCAAATGTAAGGTAATTAAGATTAGGTGGTACACGAGTAAATGAGTAAGAGTAAAAGTAGTTATTCTACGAAAGATTTATTTCTTTATTTATGTATGGTGCTATTTTACTATGAGGAATCATTCTAGTTTTTTGAAATAGCAATTAAAAATCCAGCAGTTTTTACAAAATTGCTAAATCATTTATTTGATTTATAAATTATATTGGTTTATCGCACATAGTGGAGTTGACTAAAATTAGTGACAAAATTCATAATAGTCATGAAAAACGCCTATGTTATTGAAGTAAGTCTAATCTAACATATCAAAAATAGCAACAATTCTTTGGCTACCATAAACATTGATTTAAAAAAAGAAATCTTAGTGTTAACGTACGGAAAAAGATCATTGAAATCCTTTTTAATTTCCCACAAGGTGCATGATGGAGCGTGTTAACCTTATCTCTTTGATTTTTGTTTCAAAAAGGATAACGAAAAACTCTCATTGAACTGATACATATAATTGGAATCTGAATTTAATAATTGCACTAACAACAAGTTTGGCAGTAAAATTGTTCTCTTACCCTTATAAAGAAAGGCCAGAATTTTATTTGCAAGTTCACAAAGCAATGAAAATCATCATCGCCAGCATCAGTGGGTAAAAATCCATCCAGAATTCCTACAAGTAAAGCAAGAATGACTTGAAATATATTTTGCGGAGAGAAAATTGATATCATTAATTATTTCGTTTGTATTACAAGAGAAAGGCAGTTTTCGATAGTCAAGACATAAGCATCACTTATTCCCTCATTTTATAGCCTCCAGGTAGGAGGAATCAAAACTTTCGCTGGTATTTTTCGCTATTACCACAATTAAGTTACAGGCAAATACATTTTCTATGGTAATTATAAAAACAATAGTAATTGTATCGATCTACAAAAACAAACGCATGCAATTATAGGACAAGTCAAATCGTGGTACCAAATTTCCCATTATCACACAATCATAAATGAAGAGATAATTTTATAATTTTTGTAGTAAATAATAAAGTAGGATAGCAAAATATTCAGAAATAAATATGAGCTTTTAATAATAAATTTTGGATTGTATATCGTTTTATCAACATTTTCCCTTAAAGAAACAAAATAAAATAATAAAAGCTAGCTAAAAAGTAAAAAAATACAAAGACAAAAAGTGGGCCAACGTTCCGCGGTCCACCCTAAATTGTAATGAACTAAACCACATATTTAGAAAAACCTATGCGAAACAAAAAACTTACAAAACGTAGTTATATATTTAATTTTTTTTTCGAATGATAAAATCGATGGAGGAAGCCTTCACTTTGTGGAGCTCCATACTAGGATAGTAGGTAATTATTTACTATTTTTATATTTTTTCATTGATGACTTCATCTACACTGCAATATGTATTAATAATTTATAAGCTCGTCAGTTTTTTGAAAAAAGTGTACCATTAGCGTCCTCCAAACATACCATTCAGTTATCATGCTCAGAGCGATGCGAGCAACCGATCAGTGGGGAGCGATTCGCAACAATGGACCTTCATCTCTATTCCGTAATCATTTCAAATGCACAAATTTAGTCCCATGGGACCAACCCCACGCGAATTAAGTCATTGAATATTTGCGTCGACGAAAAAAGCCGAATTCCAATCCGATCGAAGGGGTCTTCTTTTTTTTTCTCCGCCGAAACAATCGGGGAAACAAGCACCAAAATAACGACCGCGACAAAACCGACCGGGGAACAAAACGCCGATCACGTACCGAGCGAAACTTTTCCCGGTCGAAAAAAGTAACTCCGATGGAAAAGGGAGAGAGTTTCCGCAAATTACTGCCACAGCGACCGAACTGTGGCCAAAGTTTTGGCGATCCGAAAAAAAAACATCCGTCGGGGAATCCAAAGACGCAGCGGGAGGCGTACCGAGTGCGAGGTAAGTCGCCCTGCTCTGTATTGATTCTCCGATAAATTACATTTCCGTGAGGAATCTACAGTATTCCGTTTCATGGGCCGGAGGGCAGGGCTATTCCTGAATATTCTATGGATGCGGGACGAACGTGTATGGAAAATTCATCCACGCAACTTTCCCGGGAATCTCAAGGGAAGGGCTGCGGAACTTAATTCCTCCGAAAGTGAAAATAACGCGGTGAAACCATGTCCCCCTGGATTACGTATCGACGGATTATCTCCTTAATTTCCTCGTGTATTCAGTGCGCTCTCTCCTTAACCCGTTAACCGATTTGCCCGTTTCTGATAAGAGCAGGTGAGCCGGCACTGGAATAATTTACCCGTATCAGATACACCTCATTTGAAACGGTAGCTTATGGTCACTAGCCAGTATTTACTGTATTACGTAATTTTAATAATCTCCAGTAGAGTGCGTATTCAGAATTATATTCACTGTCCTATTTAGGCCATTTTACGAACTATACCAATATATATCTCATCAGAATATGAATAGCTTACAGAGGCTAAAATTAACTCAACAAGACAGTGTGCTTTGTGTTTCTCGAAGAGGAACGACATAGCCAATTCGCAAAGAAACAAGAAGTTAATGCAAGGATTGCGATTTAGGCTTATGTGCTGTGCCTCGCTTAAAAATAATCATTATTTCAAGAATTTTTAAATTTTAATTATAATACCTCTTTCTTACATAAATTAAAAACAAATCATGTATTTTCCTTGCTATATACTCTTTAATATCGCATACATCTACTTATTAATAGTATATTTACATATATTTTGTTATGTTTATTCTCATCTTTTAGCTATTACAATTGGTAGGTTTGCGTAGGTTTTTCACACCCATCTTCTTCGTGGATGTTTTCCTGCAGAAAATAATTCGTTTTCCTAGGATTCTTTCAGGTTTTTACATCCACGATTCTTCAAATTTTTTCTCATACTATCTCTTTAATTTAACTATAATATAATTTATGACGATGAGTTGGATGGAAGAAGAGGCTTTTAGTCTCAATCTCGCCCGAATAAAGATGCCTTATTATTTCTAAATACATTCTCTTGAAACGTTTCTTCTATTGGTTTGAAACTACTGTTCTTAATGCTCTGTACTGTTTCTTAAAAATAGCACCTCATTGAGAACTAAATTATATTTAATTGCTGAATTAACAAATTTTGAGAAAACACATAATTTACTCAATATTATAAGGTAAATAGCCATAAAAAGTTAATATATATTAATGTTTTCAATAAAATGAAATATTTTGAAAGAAATTTATTAAGTAACTAGTTTGTCAAAGGGTTAAACGGTCGCTCGACAAAAGTCGCGCCCGTTTTCCGAAAAGAATAATTTTTTCCTGAGTTAGCGATCGGTTCTAATCATTCTCAAGATGTAAAAAAAGATCATTAAAGGGCGAGAAAATCCTTTTTGAAGAGAGAAAAAAGGCTGCTCGTGAGGGTTTAACTTGGATTTAAGGATCAGCGAGATCGTTTGGAGACCTAAGATGAATTGTAACGCGGCAATTGGCGAAGTTGAGCTTTCCGTGGAAGTGTTTCCGCGAAAAAAAGGGATCGAAAGGTTTAAGGTGGGAAATGCAGGAGAGAAGAGATGGAAGAGAAATCCTGAAAAGAAAACTTTTGAGAGGAATTTTGTACAATTGTATTTGGGGGAAATAACTAAGCAAAGTTCTACCATAATTCAGTTTCACCAAGTAACGGCTTCTAAAATAAATTTTATAATAGTATTTCATTTTTTATATCATCCAGAGCATAGAACCGTAATATCTGTCGTTATCCGGATTTCGATCCTGTTTATTCGAAAAACCTTTTGTTCAATACCGGTTTCGCTCCGTGTTTCAACGTAGAACAGATTCGAAACATTTTTTCGCTACGACCATGAACATATCATACCTTTCCTTAAGATAATCTCCTAAATATAGTTTCTTTCTATTAAATTACATTTTAGAATAAACTTTGCGATACTAAAGACAAAGATCTACATCTTAGAGCATTTTTAGAGTTTTAAAAGATCTCCGATTGCCGCCTTATCGGTGCTCCACACCTCGTTGCCACCGGTTTCGGAAACAACAGAAGCCCGGATTACCAACTTTCTCTTAAATGATATAAATATTAATGTAAAACATCTATTTTTATTATTCGCAAGTCACTGTTACACATATGTAGCACAGCCGTCTCAATGCAGGCTTAAGTAAAATCGATTTATTTCGGAACGGAATAAATAATGAATTTCGGGTGTCAATCTACATTGAACTTGTCAATATACGCACATATTGTGTACACGCACTTTGCTCCTGTCCCAAGAAATTTGTTCAGATCGAGCGAATGTAAGCGCCGTACCTAGAACTGTTCACAATTTCTCATTCGTAAATGATTTCAAGATCATTCATGCTTCAAACTATGACCCAGTGATTATGATAAATCTAACTCTTACTAATACCCATCCAACATAACGAAGTATATGTATCGAATAAAATTAACTTTGGCGTTGAAGTTGAGTTTTGTTTTGAGATTCATTGGCCTCGAGTAAAATTAGATCCTCCGTCATAAAAATGAGCACGCCCTGTATTTTCTGTGCGCTCATTCGTTTCACTTACGCGGCAATTTTCAGCAACGAGGGCGAAAATGTTGCACCACCCGCGGGAATAGCCAAATGCGTATCATTATTCCATAACACGAGCTTGTAAATGGAGCTGAAAAACGTGGGCGTTTCCGTCTTAATAAAGAACTCGTTTGCCAATCTGACATCCTCGTCACGACTGTTTCCCCGCCTTATTTTCGAGTGCCGTAATTTGCGGCATTGTAGAAGTCCTTGCCTTTGACGATACGCTTTCTTCCGTAAATAAATTACGATTTCGTGGCGAGTGCTCCGGACATCTTTCAGGGTGAATGACTGCTTGTTTACCACTGGAAATTGGCAAATGACTCACTCCTCAAGTCCCATTAACTCTTGCGTTTTGGTAAACATGACAAGTTTCAACGGCGCGTTGAATTAGCCCCTCCGAACGCGACAAAAGATATAATTTCTTCGGATTTTGTTCCCAAAGCCTCACGCTGTATACGTTGTTGCTGTGGCTGCATTAGCGGGAGGATTTTAATTATACTCGGATATCGCCAGAGTGCTAAAGTAGTTGCTACGTATGATGTTTTCGCTAATGACTTCCGACTGTTAAAATGCGATTTTGAGACGCTAATTTCCCTACTTACTACGCATATTTATTCATCCTAGTATCGAATTGAATTACAAAATTGACTAAAGATTGTAGTGCTGTTAATGAATGTGGGAAATGTGTGTGGCAGATATGATGAAGATTTGCAGAATTTTCTTTCTAAATGCATCTTAATGCATTGAGGTATCGACCACATTACTGATTAATTTTAAGTTGCATCAAAAAAAATTTATATATTTTATGCTCATTTTCGAAAGATGTGCATTTGATGATGAGATTAATAACACTGAAGATATATAATTATTATATTCATGTTTAACAATTACATTATAATTATATGATATATTATAATAGCGGAAGGATAACAGATGATGGTTATATTATTAAGATGGGAAAAACACCAAACACTATCAAAACTCATTAAGTGGTGTCATTTGGTGTTTTTCCTATCTTAATATGATATATTAATTATAAAGTTTATTATTGTACATGCATTTATAATGCGTTTTGAATTATAAAATCGATAAAAGGAAGACTGGACTTTGTGAAGAGCTACCATCAGTATGAAAGACTTTAAAATTTTCCACAGGAAATTTAATACGGTCAATTTGACAGCGCATCTTCAGGTACAGAAAATTGAAAACCACTATAAATTTCTGGACTTTTAATTTTCTCTATCTGAAGATGCAAGCATGCTGCTGAAACTATCCTTAGTAAAATTTGCTGTTTAAAATTATAGTCTTTCTTATTGATGATTTAAGTTATTTTGGCCAAGAGATCCTCTCAGGCTTCCTTACGTCAAAATATATTAGCCTGGCCTTCGAATCCTCTACCCCATCAATCGTTAAGCTTCTTCAAGCGTGTCATAATTAACGTGGAGGTGAATTTTAACACTACGCTTAGACCTGGTGTATGGTCTACCTTCAATGCGGAGACTAGAAAACGCGTGGGACCACGATAACATCTTGTCGTAAAGATTATTATTCGTAGAGCTATGGGTATTAAAAAAACAACAAGAACCACTAAACTTTCTCCGGTAAAGGAGGAATGCGAAATAGAAACAGAAAAATCATTCCCTCGCCCCACCAAATCCCGGATTCATACGTATTTTGAAACTCTTGAGAGGCTTCCCCAAACTGGAAAATTCCCCGCCGCGGGAAAAATTGGAAAATAAAATTTCATTATTTAACATAAAAGGGAGACGAGGATGTATGGATCGAGAGAGGATGATATAATAAACCACCGGCAGAAAAAGAGGGAGCCTCTACCTTTATGATCCCGCTTTTTACAAAAGGGCGCCCATGGAATTCTAGGTAAGACTTCTTTCTCTTATGAAAGGAAACGTAATGGGGGATTGTATTTTTTATTAGCAGAGAAAGGTCGGTAAGGAAGAGATTTCAGACGTACTCATCTCTCCATCGCGTTAGTATGAGATGATTCCATTAAATAAATACCGTTTTGGAATTTAAAAAACACAAGTGTATTTTTTATCAATTTTATTTTTATACAACAGCCCTTCCTTTATATTCCAATTCCTATCTATCTAAGAATTTCTAATGATAAAGAATGTGAGGTGAAATCAAGAAACAAAATTTCTGTACCAAGTCTTCAGTAATGACAGAAGGTCACCCACTTCGTTCCTCATCATGCACATTCGTGCGGCCATCTTAAAATACTATAACCCATTTTCTTAACATTCCTTCGCTCATGATGTATTCTCCATAAACTCCACTGATCTGTCGAAGAATTTCAGCCGCGTTTACATCATTTTCGTTTATGAAAACGAATGACAGAGCATATTTCATCCATGGATATCTTTCTTAATTTTATATTGACCTAAGAAACCTTAAATACCGTTCACACTCGAGTATATATCAAACTGAATATATACTGAGGCACCTAATTTCATCAGTAAAAACAGGGAAAAAACTGACTCAACTATAAGCCTAGGATGGGAAATGAAATATTTACTGGTAAATTAAAAAAATCGATACCAATAGAATTACTGTAACTGAGTTTGGGATGGGTAGAAATTGAGAAAGAATTCTTAATTGAGCAAGCGAGGAATTTTTCCCTCCTGAGAAAAGGTAAATGGGACCCTCACAAGAGTATAAGCCGAGGGAGGCTTTTCCAGCATAAAAATGAGCTGAAAAACTCGGCTTATATATACGCTAATATTTTACCTTGCTTGATATCCTGAATGCATTAAAATAGATAATTTGCCCCCGGATTAACATATGATTTCACGGTGAGTATCACAAAAAAAATACATGAGAATATAGCAAATACTGATTTGGAGTGTATTAGCTACATAAATTTTACGATTACGCTACTTACATCCAATATTGCTTGTCTCCAAAATATCGACCCTCACTCGAGTAAACGCTGAGGGGGGCTTTTTAAACTAAAAAATATGCTATAAAACTCGGTACTTACAAACAGACATAAAAAAGCCTTAATATTGGTGGAAATTATTTTGAAAAGTTGATGCAAGTACATGCTTTCACGTAAAAATAAAATTGATAGAAAAGTAAACTTGTGTGTTTTTCATTTCAAAACGGTTTTCACTTAAAAGTCACTTAATTTATGGGTTAGATGGATTAAGAGACTTTTAGTCTCAAGCTCGCCCAAATGGTGATAATGTCTACGTTTTATGTAATATTGACCATATATTGTATGTATGGTATTAATGTTCTAAAATATGTATACGTCTATGTATTATTGTCTTGTAAAGTTGTGAATTCATCATTTTTTTTATTTTTACTGTATTATTATGCATATAGATAACATTTATTGGCATGTGAACATGACTGTGTTTATTAATGTACTTCATACATGCACCTATTGATATTGTATTTCGTGTATTTTGTCATGGTTCTTAACATCTTTTGGTTATTACTATCGGTTGCGCAGGTTTTCACACTTCTTATCTTAGTGGGTATTTTCCTACAGAGAATAGATTTTTTCCTAAGATTTTCTTAGATCTTTTACGTCCACAACTCTCCTCCATTTTTCGCACACTATCTCTTTGAAATTGATTATTATATATTATATGACGATGCGTTGGATGGAAGAGGAGACTATTAGTCTCTATCTCGCCCGAATAAAGACGTATTATTATAATAAAATTGTTTTTTTATTATTATTAAAGAACACGCCTTGTACAAAAGCAGCTGAAGGAAGATGAATCTGAAGGTCCAGTTAGGGTCGGGGGTGGAGGAAAAAATAAGACTTTCTCCGTACCTTGACTGACGGTGTGTTCTCGTATGGGCGTTATTCAGCTCCATCTTCCCATTTATCGTTTCTGTTTCGCATTATTACGGCAAAAGCGCGCAAGGCTTTTCCGCATGAATGCATGCACGACTTTCTCGCAATCTCGTATCTTTTGCGGGCGTTCTTCTCCTTCGTCGGTGCGTGACCGCGCCTTGAGATCGTCTTATGTTCTCTAGCACTTCCTGGATGAAGGTTACGAATTTCCTTGGTAACTGCTGCGGGGAGCACTTCACCCTAAGTGGTCGGATGGAACTAAACGCTCACGTGCTCTTCTCTATTTTTCCCACGAACGCGCCGTTAACGTTTTGGGCTACGGAAAGTAATGGGTTACCTCCAGAGAGAGACTGTTAACCATGACGCAACCTTTCTTTCGGCGAACATAATGTGTACGATTTAAATCGGTAGTGATAAAACATTTTGCTCGGAAGGACAGATAGCGAATTACTTAGGGCCATGCGGGCTACATACATACATATATATATATATATATATATATATATATATATATATATATATATATATATATATAGAGCCAATAAATCTTGAATGGCCGTCTTTGTAAGCATGCCGTACCGCGTTTCTGCAATTCTGATTGTTGTTGTTCCAATGCAATTCTAAAACTCTGACTCTGACTTGTAGTGCAGAGGAAAACTTTTTCTACAATAAAAATTAAATGTGATTTTCCCTCAAATAGCAGTTCCAATAAATATGAGTTTTCATTTATAAATTTGAAGTCCTTGAAGTCCATAAAATTAGAGAAGAGCTGGTTAATCCCTGAAGTTACGCAACCCGACATTCATTTACGTGTAACTTTGATCTACGTTCCAGGCGCCATACCGCATTTGTCGTAAGCGGCAAGAAAATAATAATTGCGGTAGATTTAAATAAGCTCTGAATTTTGAAGGTTTCCCTCATATTTCAAGATATATTTCTTTCTTGTGCTGGAATAATTTTCTCATAGAAAATTAGAGAAGTAATAAATTGAAAAATAGACCGTGTCTAATTATGGAGAGAAATTATTTTTTTGTATTATTGTATATTATTAAGTATTAGTTGAGTAATCATCATTTAGAGTATTAGATTTAATATTCAGCTTGGAAAGCAGGTGGATTAACATAGCGAATTGTGACATTGCGGGATTGTTAACTCATGCTAGCGGCCGCTGATTTCGTGAGATTTTCAAAGCTACTCTTAATATACCAATTGCACTATAGTTCTGTTAACAGGAAGAAAATTTATTGTAATCTGTGGTTAAATAGTATAAGTTAGGAAATAATTCGCATAAACTTTTCATGATGATGAGGACCCATATTGTGTATTCAGGTAGATCAGATATTTATAAAAGCGAGTGTACAGTAGCCTCATTTTCTGAAAATATAAAAGGTACTAACAGTGCAAACACACAAAAACCGTAAATTTCTTAACTGATTATAAAAGTAATTGAGAAATACCATCGAGAAAGGTTTCGTATTAGATTAAAAACTATTGATGCCGCATTATTAATTTTATATAAATGTATTCGCATTATTCCAAATTAATGCTAAAGGACTTAGCGGAGCATCGATTAGTGAGCATTAGTATATTGTAAATTTTTGTGGCATCTCGGACGGATTGTGTGTACTCAACAGGTGGCTTTGGTGTCACTTCGTTGACATCGGAAATAGCAAACATGTACCGCAGAAGCATTATCTTCAATGCAGTACGTACAAATGCCAATGCTCTTTAAGAGCTTAAAGGCTTTGCAGTCTACTTATACAGAGAAAAAACCAAGTCTCTCAAATCCAAATTAGGTTATGCCATCAAAATGTAGGACACGAAGTAAAGTCGAATGATAGAGACTATAAATGAAACATGATTTTGATTTCAATCTCAGCTTGGGTGAGACAGCACATAAAGGAAAATATGTGGCTAAATTATAGAGGGTATCATGAAAACGTTCTTTTAGGCTGAAAAAATGTTTTTGGCCAAATTTATAACTTTTCATGGGTTATAATAAGTTATAAACGCCATTATAAGTTATAATCTCCATAATAACTATACACAAAGTTTCCCTCTAATAACATTCATAGTTTTCTATTATTATTATTTCTATCTTTCTATTGGAATGTACTTCAAATTCTTATTGTGGTAAATTAATTGAACATCATTATAAGAAATTAGTAAAGCACTTCGTAATTTCCACAATATTATTTATTAAAAAAACGACCGGTTTCGGCTAACGCTATCATCAAGTGAGAGTACAGAAAATCACACACACATATATATATATATATATATATCATAGCAGTTTTGAGGGGAGAGTAAGGAGAGGGGAAGGGTTGTGGAAGATGTACTCATTGGTGAGATTGTCAGCGGAGGTTATTTCTATGATTTCCAAAGCGTCCAGCTTCTTTCCTTTGGGATGACGATGTAGGAGTTCCGCAGAAAAGGAACTATTGTGGCTGCTCTCCAGGAGGTGGTCTGCAAAGGCTGAAGAGTTTGGATTTTGGAGGCGGTAGCTCCGCAGGTGCTCTTGCTCCCTTATCTTCATGGGACGACCAGTCTGGCCGCGGTAAATCGCCGGACAATCATCGCACCTCAATTCGTACACCCCTGACTGAGAAGAGGGGTCCCTTTTGTCCTTATTTTGCGATAAGGAGTGCCTTAAACTTGAAGGATTGTAAAACCCTGCTTTAAATTTCTTGGGAAGAAGGTTGGCTAATTTGTAGGATATATTTCCTAGAAATGGGAGTTTAACCCATTTCGGTTTTGGGTCATCGGGTACGGAAAGAGAAGGGAAGATGGAGGAAATAGCAATTTTCTTAGTTTTCTTTTTCAATAACTTCTCCACAAATTCACAGGAGTAGCCATTGTTCTGGGCTATAGTTTTTATAGTATTCAACTCTTTTGTAAAGGATTGGGGGGAGAGAGGGACATTCACTAAGCGGTGGATTAAAGCATGGAAAGAAGCGTGTTTGTGGGAATGGTGATGAAAAGAATATGAAGGGATCACATAGTCAGTGTTTGTGCACTTCCTAAAGATTTCCAACGAAGCTTTGCCATTGTTAATGTGAATAGAAAGATCTAAGAAATTTAGGATACCATCAGTTTCCAATTCATGTGTGAACTGAATCCTCGGGTTTAGAGAGTTTAGTAGGTTTAAAAAAGAAGAAATTTGGCGGACAGTTCCATCCCAAACACAAAAGATATCATCCACGTAACGCTTCCAGAAAACTATGTTTCTCACTAACATATTCCCTGATGAGAACAGTTGTTATTCTAAATGGTCCATGAATATCTCCGCCAGGATGGGCGAAAGTGGCGATCCTATGGCTAATTCTTCCTTTTGCTCAAAGAACCGATTATTAAATTGGAAATAGTTCTGGGATACACAAAAATTGACTAAACTCATGAGTTCCTCCAATGTCTCATCAGTAGCACCACTTAGTCTGACCATGGAGTTGAGTAATTTTAGAGTTTCACACACCGGGATGGAGGGGAATAAGTTAGAGACATCAAAAGAAACTAAAACATTAATTTCTTATTATGGCTTTCCACAAAGTCCGGCCTAATACCATAGAATTTGAACATCATTAAACTAAATCCAATTATATAAATATAAATTAAAAAGGGAACCACTTGATTTACCTTAAAACGAATTTCACTGTAGTTACTGACCATTACTCATGTCTAAAGAGCCAGCACTAGCTAATTGTACCTATTGTTGAAAGATATGAAGTTCCAACTGGATTTGAAGCTGAATACCTTACCGACAGACAAAACTTTACGACAAAAAAGATAATTTTAATGCACGAGAGAGGATTTTTACAAATATATAAGGCATCATCTTAACATATTTTTATAACAGAAATATGAGCCTCTCATGTCTACAACATATATGCAGAAGTTCTCAAAAATATCCTAATGTTTTGACTAATGCAATTTAATTCTTGGATTAAAGAAATGATATTGATCAGTTTATTTGCGGAAAAGCATTTTCATATATCTAACCGTGAAGTATAACCCATTGGTATCACCTCGGATTCAGTTGTGTACATTGGGATTTGAATTTCTTTCAAGTCTTCTGAATTAAATTAAATCGAGAAACAAAACGAAGAAGATCAGCTTGTGTAGTAGAAGACAGAATCAATTCTAAATGATATGGCCGGACTTCGTGGAAAGGCACTGTGAAGGCGATAAGAATAGACTTGGTAATATCCACATAGTTTATTAGAACTTCTCCACGGACAGCTCAAAGAGAAAAAGATTCCTTGAAAAAAAAAAAGAAATAAGCTGTAGAGAAAGTCCAAAAAATGAAATCTCCTTCGTTAGTCCTTCCCCTCTCCTTACCCTCCCTCAAAATTTACCTTGTAATTAAGTGGGTACATTTCTTATACTTGCACCTGATGCTGGCTGTGTAGCCAAAACCGGCCGTTCTCATTAACTGCGTGGATATTACCATGTTTTTCTGTACACTCTCATAGACAGGATCTTCGAATTTTAATTGCTAAAGATCCAGATTTAAATAATAATAATTCGTCTTTTTCGGACGCAATTAAGACTAAAAGTCTCTTTTTCCATCAAACTCATCATTATAAATTATACAATAGATACCACGGAGTAAGTATAGCAAGAGTGAGAGATAGAGTTACATTGTGAGTGCCATAAGCTAATATGACTACTCTCCAGCAGTTTCTGAGACCACTGCATTTCTCAAGTCCAATCTGGGTCAAAGATTCTCCTTGACAGTTCCAAATAAGCTCACAAGAGGATCAACGAGGTTTTTAAAACCGGTAGCGACCCTCCTAGCAGTAATTCTCTCCCTTCTGTCGTCCTTCACTTTTCCCGAAAACATGTGGGTTTAAAGGGCAATTGGCCGGAAATACATCGCACTCTGACCCTCAATAAACCGCGTGGTCTAAATCCTTTCTGCTCTCTCTCTCGGAATACCTTTTCTCGTTCTGCGAGAGGACATCTGCCCCTGGGGTAAATAACGAAGTGACGCAGGCGCCCTCACATCAAATCAGCATCAACTGAATTCGAACTCCAGAGAACCTGGAGGACGAAATGAGCATTTTGGGGTTAGAGGCAATTCGTTTACCAAATGTTTATGTCAAAAACTCAACTAGAAAAAATTGAGCCACGATATTGACGCAAACTGAATCTCTATACTTAATTAATAATTAATTTTCAGTTATACTAATGGTCTGTTATTTTTATATATTTATATAAACACGTCTTAATTGGGTGGAATTGAGAATAGGAAACCCCATCTTTCATATACTCCTTGTCTAAAACAAACGCTGAGAAAAGCAAGAACCTATAACATGCACAGATTTTCTACAAGTAATGTAGAAGGAAAAGGGTTAAGGTAACTTTGCACCAGGATAATTTCCAAGGAAAAACGGACTTGAAAAAGTCTGACCCTGCCGGGAATCGAAACCTTTATCCAGAATGCTGCTTTAACCATCTAAGCTACCTAGTTAGAACATTTTAACAAGCCTTTATGGGGACTTTGTGAGCATGGGCAAGTGTAGTTTCGTCCAACTATGCGACATCGTCCTCAGCCAAGGCCTCACCGAGGCACCGGCAACACAAAGAAGTGTAAAGAGAAATCCCCATTAGGGAAATACAACGAAAAGGATTAAGGTAATTTAGCACATAATGGCGGGCACCTAGGAAAATTTCCCAGGAAAAACGGACATTAAAAAATCTGACTGGGCCCGGAATAGAAAAATGGTTTTAGTAACGATTTAAGAATTAAACTGAATTAAATTATATTTAGATAGACATTGTGATACCTATTCACAACAGCCATTTTCTGCTGGTTGATGAAAGAAAATTATCTTGAGTAATATACTTCGTATTGAGAAATTAATATTTATATATATTATTGACCTAAATTCAGTCTTATATTGCTTCATGGGAAGCAGTAGTTACTTGAATACTTTCAGACTCCAATAATGTTATTTCCATTTAAAATCTGGAAATTCATTCCAGTGAATTCACCTAAATTATAGAATTGAATTCATTATGTAGTATCATAGAGTAACTATACGTTACTCTATGATACTATAGAGTATAGTTACTCTATGGTAGTATATTATAAAAATGTTTGTTATTGAAGGGAAATCATAAATTTCACCATCTGAGAATTCTATTTTTTCAAATTAGCTATCACCAAAATCACTGTATTATCTGGCTAAAGAAATATGAGCTAAGTTTAGGATAGGCCAATATTTATAATTTGATGATTTTACTAACAAAGTGAAAGCACTTAAACATAGTATCTCATTCAGACATGCAAATAGAAAAAGTGAATTTCGACAAGAATAGAATAGCTATATATTTTACCTTCATAAGGATACCGATAATTATATAGAAAATTGTGCATGAAAATTAAATGAAGTAATAGAGCTTATTCGAGCCATTTATAACCTAATTTTCTAAGGCGAAATCCGACTGTTTCATTTAATCAAGTAATCAATTCACTCAACTTTGATACAGAATGAGAACATCACCATGTTCCAAATATGCTCCAAGGAATCAAGCTAAATCTGAAAATGCAGCTCTGCAAGAAATGGAACTCCTCATCGCTTTACATTCCTTTTATCCTAGTCTCTCTAAAATCAATCGGAGAAACATGCCACCGAGTTAACTCCGATAGAGCCAGACTCCCAACACTGAACCCCGGACTCCGCGTCATACACTTCCGCGGGAAATATGACGGCAGTTGACGTCTCTAACCCTTTGATAAAGTCTTATGTGCGAAAAAGCATGCGTTTCGGGCGGGTTTCTCCAATACGAGATACTCTTGGCCATCAAGTATTGACTGCTGACACCACTCTGGCAGAGGTCACGGGTGACGCTGCACCGCTCCCGCATTCTCTCTTCACGCGATTCCCAGAGATGCACTGCAGTGCTTCCACGAGGGACCAATTAGAGAGAAACGGAGTAATTCCTTTAAGAGCACTAAATCGCACGTGAACGAGTTCCCGATTTTACTCGGCGCTGCTCGTTCGTTTTTTTCCTCTTTCCTCACGACCCCTGGCGACGTGTGTTCCGAATGAAGCATCAGCTCTTATCGAAGCTGTTAAATGCTCGGAAACTTCCCTTCGTGGCTCGTGACGATGAAAAAAAGGTGCGAATGGTTTCTCGACTGATGAGGGGAGATTTATGAAGGATTCGGATGTGTTAGTGAAGATTTCCAGCTCAACTTTAACAGTATAAGGCAATCTTGAGCGCTCATAACAATTTAATCGTACCGAATGCTATCAATGAAAAAGTCTTTTATACTCGTAGTATTTATTAAGGTGGGATTGAGGCTGAAAAGTCTCCTCTTCCATCCAATCTGTCATCATTGATGTTAATGAATACATTAATGGTGAATACGTTAATATATAGGATATGACTTTAGAAGATCATAGAAGATGACTTAAGAAGAAGTGAGTGTAAAAAAAAATTATGAAAGGATTTATACTCGTATTTTAGGGAAAAGATCCAATGTAGGAAGACACCCCCAAATAAGGGGGTGTGTTAAAAACTTGCGCCAACCTACTGGTATTAAAAGCTGAAAAGTGTAAAGGAAATCAGTGTATAACAAGGGAATTCAGAAAGAAGTAGTATAACTAAAGCTAAATAAAATCAATAACTGGACGCGTTTCAATCATTTACTTACAATTAGAGAAGATAAATGGAAATCTCAAGGGAGTTATCATTTTTAAAAACATAGGAGTTATAGTCTTGAAACACTATTTTTCAGCTAACTATATAACGAAATAAAGAAATTACCGTACAATACAAGACTTGAGCTCGAAACACACCTCAGTGCTGCATAGCTAGCGCGGAAAATGTGAGGTAACTGGGAAAAGCTATGATATTTTTCCATTTTAGATGCTTAACCACTTAAAAAAATTATAATATTATTTAAATGAATTTTCTCAAGTTATCTATATACATATCATCAGATGGCAAAGTTATATTAAAAAAACTTAAACCTCATTTAATGTTTTCTAAAATCGTTAAGGGAGCTAAAGACAATGTGAAAAGTTTCCAAAAAGGACTACAACATATAGTAGTTAAAATTAAATTATCATACTAATGCTGGCTATCAAAAGTATAACTCGAATATTAAACACCGAATGATATGGTAAAACATCCGAGGTATACATCTGTAAACGATTCATAGGCAATTTACATGATAATATTAAAATCATATTACACTCAGCGTAATTACTCCAGGGTATTTTAGTTTAAAAAATTCAGAGCTTGGAAATAATTCGTATTCATGTGATAAAGTATAGTACGAAAACGCAGAGAATCCAAGCAAATTCGCACTTCAATTAGAAACCTTTCATGTATATTTTGTTAAAATAAATTGAAATCCAATCAAGTTTTCATAAAAGTCACCCAAAAAATATCTCAAAAATAAATAAATCTATCAATAGTAATTACATCTGTGATGAAAAAAAGGGTCAAAATTTCAGCATCAAGTTTTCATTTAAGCATATCCTGTCAAATATGCATTGATTTTCGTATCAATGCGTTTATTATAAAACAAATAGAAATTAACGCGTCATACTTGTCGTGTTCTTTTGATAAATTATTCGTTTCGGAGGCATTGATTGCATTTTGGAATTGGTTCGTTCGACAACATTTCCTGTAAACAGATTCCGGATGAAACAAGGCGCTATCTTTTCCACGCTGTTAAAATGTATGACAAAAATAGGTTTGATTATATCTCTAACATTGCTTGAATAGATTAACAGAAAAATATGAATCAAGCTCGGTATTTGCAAATATAGAAGTAGGAACGAAATTAATAGTGGAATTGGATTCGTTGAATTTGGAAATATAAATATTTTTAAGCCGTGGATCTTTTCTTTTTTCTTCTATGGCATGGATTTTGAGCGTTGCTTTAGCATAAAGATTCAAGGAAGATGAAAAGAATCAATTTAAAAATTCACGCTAGTCCTGCTACTTTTTGTCAACAATTACAATTCACCAAATATATTCTTAATTAGTAAATAATTAATACTAACAATATAGATAAATATATATTATGAATTAGATAAATTAGTACTCATGATTTTATGAAATAATTTTTTGTATTACTTAATGTATTAAATATGGTTAATTTATAATTTTTCTCTGCTTCATTAATGTTCTTGGTTAACGATAAGTACTTATTATATGTACATATTTTTAAGTATTAAATCTTAATTTATGAAATGAATCTCGCTGTATTTGTTTGTGAGTTCTGTTACTGTTTGTGATTATGGTGATTGTGTTTCAAAACTGAGGTATTTGTGGGACTTCTAGTATTAGGGATTTTAGAGTGTTCGTTTACTAATGTGTGTCTTACATGAGTGTTTAAGGGTTGCCACCTGATATGGTAACTGAAGCATATCTATAATAATAATTACAAATTAATCACCTTTAATAACATTGAAATGTTTTAGTCATAAATAGATAATGTTTAAACAGATTTCCTATTTGTTAAATAAACCAAAATCTCCACATATGGTAATGAAGATATTTATACAGTATAGTAATAGAGAATCCGCTTTTAAACTTACTTGATATAGGATTATACATCCGGAAAATGTCGCCGGGTTTTATAAATTCGAAGGAAAAAATAAAGAAAAAAATACCCGGCCATAATTTAGGGAGCTTCTCACGGCTTCAGATATAAATCGCTTTTGGAAAGGTTCTTGGAAATTCTACCCCTTTAACATCTGCTAACTTTTCTATTATGTGGGAGCAATTTGTTTTCTTTCTCAACTCCGTTAATTACCAAGGAAAAAAGTTTAGAGGTTACGACTGTCGTCCTTTAATTTTTAATTTTACACCAAAAGCCATGATCTATCGGAAACCAAAAACTTGTGAGGTTTATGCGTGAATCACCAGACTGATTTCTTGATGGTTACTCTCAGCATGTACAATGTAGTCTCGGAGTCAAATTTTAATATTCTTACCAGAATCGACCGGGAAACTAACTTCTGGGGAAGGGACAGTCATTTTTCACTGCGTGGAATGGCCTTTTTCCTCTCTTTTTGGAATTTTTTCTCACACCCTTCTTACCTTCTTAATGGCCTCATCAGAAATCTTCAAGCCACCAGCCCTCTTGCATTTTCCTCTGATATTCCCGTTCTTCTCCATTCCTCTTATTGCTCTATAGGTTTATCGAAATCTATCTCGCTTTTCCATCCATTCCTCGTTAATTATCTCCACGCTGGACATTAATTCATTTCTACCCATATCAATTCTCACTCACACGTTTCTTGTCCATCCTGTTCCATTTAGAAATCTTCTCCAAAACATGCTCAAATTCGTATTTTAGCACCCAGGGAAATTTTTTTCGCTTTATTCCTCAGCATCAATAAACTACTGAAACAGATTATTGGCTTATTTTGCAGAATGGTGATAGCCAATAAACTATTTATCCCAAATGTAGTTGGAACAATAAGGAAAGAAAATTTGGAACGTGGATGTTAATGAATTAGAGGTTTAAAATCTCCAATTGCTATAGTCATTTTCTCTGAGGATGATAGCATCACTATTGAAATGAACATTGAGAGTTATTTCAAGATAGGTCACCATAGCCTTCCTGTGTCTTAAAATACCGGTCCTGAAAACTGAATGTATAACAGAATTATAAACATTCGTAAAAATGTGAAAACCCCAGTTTTTCTTATCCGCGAAAATTAAAATATTGCTATACTATAATATATTCCCTTGTCTATAATATATTCTTTCTTCTATTGCTATATTACATTTACCTTTTCACCATTAGAGCCAAAGATGACTTAGCCTCTGTTTGTTCTTAATTTCCTTTTTTGTCGACCTTTCTTAATTTCTCTCCTTAGTTACCGTATTAAAAATGATATCCCTTTGAAAACACTGCATAATTATTCTACATACTCTTTTACTTAACAAAAGTACCAAATGTTTCCGCTACTTCTCCACTGAATCCCCTTCCTCTTTCTGTAGACCATTTTCTCGACCTAAAGGGAGATTTATAAAAAAATATACATAGACTCAAGCCAGATAATTATAATGCCGGTCCACATCTGTAATTTATTATAATTTTTCTATATTTTTGGTTTTTCATTTAACTTAATTCACATTTCTTATATTATTATCGTTGCCGTTACTTCATTGTGCCTTTATGATTATCAGTAGGCACATGAGCAAGTGACAATTAGATAGATAAAATAAACAGATTTATCTACCTAAAGGGAAATTACTGCCTCATATCTGCAATTTGTTACATATTTTCTATATTTGTTATTTTTTCTAAATAAAAATATTAATAAAATTATATATTTTCTAAATATAATAAATTATATTATAATATTTTGTGGTCATTGTGTTTCTCTACCTTTTTAATTATCATTATAAAAACGAGTAAGCGATAAATAAATATAATAAACAAAAAATAAGGAATTCATCCCTCGATTTTCAGCCGGAGCTTTGAATATACATAGCAGGATGGATTCCGGTTAACCCTATCCGGTCCCGTAGGTTCAAATGGAATCACGTCGCTTTTTTGATTTTTGTATCTATTCGCATAGCCCGCTGGCTCCACCATTTTGGCTCCTAGGCTGCAGTTTGTAATTCCAGCAGCAGGTTTCATGACTCGCTGCTCAAGAAAAATTATAATCTTCAGCTGTAGATGAAGATTGCTGTACTCATGCTCGCGAGCTATCGTCAGGGTGTGTTGGAGATGGTGTTTAAGTTATTGAAAAACTGACTGTAGATGTAATATTTTAACATATAAAACTTAATGAATCATTCGATAGCGTTCAGAATTGTATATCAAAGGTTATAAGCTGCCGCCTCGAAATGGTTTTAGTTATTTTATTTTGCAAAATTTTACTTTACTGCACTTAAAATTGTCAGAAATTTTAGTTCTCATTACGTTTGAACGAATTAAAGATATTCTACTGATATGTAACACCTTCAAAGACATTTCAGTGGAAAAAGTGCACTAGTTTGCCACTTTTTCAAAATTCGAACCGGAAATGGCCGAATGGCTGAAGGCTGAATTCACGTGATGATTTCACTCTTCAAGCCCAAGCCGTTCGTCTGCGTTTTTCTACACAAACCCCTCGCTTCCTACTTCCGACGCTTTTTTCCCTTTTCAAGCCTCATTACGGGCCTTTAAGTCGCTAACCTCCCTATCGATCATTCCTTTCCCTCCTCAGTTTGTTCCTTTCTTTATCTTCGCTTTTCCCAACTCCATCGAAAACCCCTTCCTAAAGTATCCTCATTTTCCTCCTTCCCTGATGCCTTTTCCTCTTTGTGCACACAATAGGAACCTTTTTAACGCGCTATCCCTCCTTTAATAGCCAATCTCTTCCTCTACCCTTTCACCGCCACCAAAGAACACTCGCCCCCGCCATCCACGGAACAGCTCTCATTTTTTCGAAAGGCCCCGCATTTTTTCCTCTCCGATGGATTCCTTTTATAAGTCCGCCCGTCCCTTCCCTCCCCCTGCGCGTGCTGAGTAGGGATCCCTCGTGAGCAGACAGTTTTTAAGGTTGCCCTAAGAGGGGATACCATTTCGCGACGTATCCCAGCGGACCGATTGCCCTTTTCTCTTCTCGTCCCTCTTTTTTCTATCCCACGCGCTTGCAACCTGTTACCGTGGAGATGAAAGTCAACGGAACGGGTCCGTGGGATGTTGCGCTGGGTTTTAAGGAGCTTTCGATTATTTTTGGGATCTTCTCTCCGGTTCCGTGACAAATTTGAGTGCGAAATTCAGAGTGTAACAACTCAGAGCGCGAAAACTCATCGGACCCGACAACTGACCGGGCGACAGCTCATCGCGCGATTGATTTATTATTAAATATATTATTTTCTCACGGATAAATACTTTATTTATTATTTCATGGCGTAATAATTATAATAATGCAATACTTTAAACAAGAATGAAATGTTATAGTATACAGTAGTAATGATCAATTATAAAAGTACAATTTACAATAAACCAATATTGTTTTCCATTAAAATTCATATTACTGCTAACTAAACCATTATACCTTACCAGCACAGATGCGTTTCTATCTATTAATGTATTTTCACGTACAAAAGTTACATACTCCATACAAATTTACTAACTTCAACTATTATCTCTTACTAGTCGTATTCCTTATATTACTATTATTCTATCATTCTGAGTAAAACAATAATGTGGATTCAATAATCTCAGTAATTAATTACCTTGGAGATAATTACTGATGTAAAGTATTCATGAAGTGAATTAAGGTCCTTCTAAGTCCTAAATTGGGCTAGTCAGCAGGTGCCAGAATCGATAATAAATTAATTATGATCGCGCAAATAAATTAATGTGAATTGAAATTTACCATTTAGATTATGACACCATTATATTGAATTGAATATCCACTCCAATACTTTATTTTTAAGAGTAATCGTATTTTATATGTTTCTTAATCCCTTGGAATTTTATTCAGTAGAGTAGGTATTTTAATAACTTATTAAGGAATTTAATCATTAATCGGTAAGAAGATTATTTTCAAAATTTGATATCATTTCAATTGTCGTAGCGATTTGTTGTTCGCAGAATGACCTGTCGCCCGGTTAGTTGTCGGGTCCGCTGAGTGGTCGCACTCTAAGTTGTCGTACACTGAGTTTACACACCCTGAGTTGTCAGGTCACGCTTTTCTTCCCTTTTCTGAGTTCCGATAGCCCCCGCGAGGCCTAGCTTTGGAAAAAGGAGAAAGAATCTCGATCTATTTGAGGCATTGACGCGAATTAAATCGTCTTAAGATGTTTCCGAGACTTCCATCGCGCAGGAGGTGGAAGGAATTCGCGGCGGAGTCATTTGTGCCGGCGTGGGAGTGTTGACTTCAAAAGGAGTGTTCCTCTTCGGTCGGGGAAATAACGAGGAAAAGTCGATCTGATGTTCGTTAGTTGGAGTTTCGAAAATGTGTATCCGGGCGAGAGTTCTCTGCGGTCATCGGACCAGAATGTGCCCAGAGGAAAAGAGAACGGATGGCTTTCAATCGCTTCTTCCTTTAATTTTCGAAATGAACTAAGGTGTTACTAACTCGCACCCCTAGGTAATTTGTGTTAATTTTGCTATTCTGTTTGGCATTAAAAGTATTTGTATTTAAAAGAGCCTTTTACAGTTATCAACCTATTGTTTGGTTTGCAGCAGCTAGCCAGCTTTGTCAGAGTTGCGCTTTTTCATTAATATCTTTATAGGTCTTCCATAATTTTTTTCGATGCATGATAGCCAGGGCCTTTCTCTATACCTCTTTCCTTCAATGTATCCTTTTGTATGCTTGTACAGTATTGTATGTATGTACAGTAAGCATACAGTAATGTATGCTTTTGTACAGTATATGACGAAATAGCTCTTTCTTTTTTATGTTAGGATTTTCCATAACTTCCTTTCCGTCTCTATTTTCCTTAACGCTTCCTCATTTGTTTTTATACCATATCATCATATCATTTTCATCATTCTTCTATAGCAAGAATTATTGTTATTTTTAATTATTACAAGAACAAGAAGAAAGAGTACAGGTTAGTAAAAGAAACCGGGCTGAAGAAGGTTTTCAATAATTTCCTCCCTGATTTTACAGAATGAACTAATTGAAAGATTTTACCTACTCGCAACCGCAGATAAGTTTGTATTCATTTTTTTACTGTATTTATGAGTTAATTTTAGTATCATATTCACTAAAAAGAATAATTGCTGTTTGTTTATTGTTTTCAAAAGAATGAGAGATAACTACAAATACCATAAAACGAACAAGGTGGTAATTAAAGATTTAATTTCTGTAAATTGCAAAATTCTCATTATCCTCCTAACCCAGTATTGGCATATCTGGAGTTGCCAAATTCAGTTAATTAGAGCTTACTATTGACGATTAAACACCTAATATTAAAATTATACGAATTTTTTTACACAAATTCTTGCATTAAAATTCTTAGTTGTTTAAAGAAAGGTGGCTTGACGACGAAAATAAATCGACTAATAGAAATAGCTATAACGTCCAAATCCATGCCAAATCTTCATATTTTTGGCCAGCTTTTTCTGATTTCAGCTCACCGTGCGACGTCTGAAAACAGACCCTGGAAATGATACATTTTGCATACCAGTGTTGAATTGTAGGTTGATACACAGATACACAATGTGATGACAATGCGGGAGGTATTAAATCATAAATCGAGAGAAAAGGCATTCAGTTACATCGCGCTTAAAATTCATTCCACGAGATTTCCTTTACCTCCCCATCTCTGGCTTGCAAAGATATCACTCCTTATCAAGTCGCATTCAAAGAGTGTCGCGTCGGGAGTGATTGTTGATAATCGGTGTCTAAACAACTGCGTAGAGCAAGGAACACGCATCTGCACTCAGCCTTTCGGTGTTGTCGCTGCGATTCAGTGCTCAAGTCATTCCATCCTTGATCCACTATCCAATAGGTGATGACGGTTGAGATACGGCAATTACTACTCGGCACCCCCTCTCTGAAATCTCTCCGGAATTCTAAATCGATCTCCCCGCCTTTAATGGCATAACGTGATAAGGTAAGGGAAGTTATCGGGACACAGCTATTAATGAATTATAGGCTTAAAAACTGTCATAAAACCATCTTTGTCAGCGTCCCATACGTTGTTTTGGAATCAAAGGAAAGTTGTGGATTATTATTCTTATATTTCCTTGTGTTTTTATTGTTTTCTCAGAGTTAATCATTGAAATGTAAAGAAAGAAAATTTGAAACATGCTATTAAAGAGTGAGATACTTAAAATCTCCAATAGCCGTCTTTGCGGGCGTTCCTCGTCTCATTCACTGATATTAGGAGAAAACAAGAAAAGACACCGCACTTTTTAAGAGCACCTATTGAAGAGTTTAAACCTCTAATTATTGAAATGTTTCCAGTTATTGATTTCCTTTTATGTTATGTTTGTTATAGTGCTTTTATAATTGCGATGTTATACACATCCATCCTTTGCATCATGGATGAATTTATTTTTAAGTTAATTTTGACGTATCACCCCGTTGCTCTCTTTCTTAGATGAACATAAATTTAGTCGTATCTTCAAAATTACTTTTATCTCTCTGCTTCAATGCTTTCCATCTGGTGTCCTGGCACAGTCAGTTGGCTCGGATATGCTTTTGGCTTGCAGTGAATTAACCAAGGGCACAATCTTCTTCAAAAATCTCATTATATTCCCACATTTTTCGCAAGATATTTTTGTCACTTTATGAGTATTGTCGGTTTAAAATCTTCAAAAGCCGTCTTAGATTTTAAATCTCTAATTCATCAACAGTAATGTTCCAATATTTCTTTCTTTCCACTTAATAAGTTATCAATGTATAGTGCGAAAATAACTTATTCTTCATGTTGGCCATTCTTCTTTTTCGATTTTAATTTAGAAGTACAGTGGGAAAGATGCCATTTAGTGCGCCACAAAGTATTAGTAAATATGTAAGCGTGCAGAGGAAGAGAACATGTTAGGAAGAGCTGTTGTAGAGGTTGTAAGCCTCAACTTGTCTTTTTAGGATTCCTTCTCGAATTCACACTTATTGGTCGGACTGATACTTTAAAACAAGTAAACCTATGCATAAGCATAGTAGCATTAAATTAAATTTTTACGCAATTATAAACATATCGCCGAGGATGTTAAGTTTGAATGTACAGCTTTCATTTGTTGCCGTTACTTCAATTTCATATACGAAAAAAAACAATTTCTTGAAGTTTAACGGACATGACCAATTTTGAAGCAAACTAGTAATCTCGTAATAACCATTTAACTCACCGATTCGCTACGTTGACTTATTTTGTGTCAAGTAACATTCGGCAATAGCAGACAAGAAAATACTAGCGTGACTAAAAGTGACTAGCACGAAAGTCAAAATGATTACAGTCAAGAATAACGAGTAAAGTATCAATAAACGCAATCTAAAATCTAGCAAGTAAACTTCTTAACACAATTTAACATAATGGCCATAAATAGATAGAACTATCTCATAACCATTACTGGATCTGAACAATCTTAAAAGCCTCCTCGCAGAAATCATAAACAATTCAAAGTAATGCCCAAAAAACCAGAGCCAGAGTCACTCAGCACACCGACGTCTTCTGCCTTTAGCCCATGCTTTATCAAAGAACTAATCGAAAGCACAAACTTGTCGAAGCTTTTAAAGTCTTTCAAACGGAGAAAGAGTCTTCATTTGCGAATCCAATATCCAGAATTCCAGATGAAATGAAAGTTTAGACATTTTCATACCGTCTCGGCCAAGAAATACCCGTCTCCGAATTTTTTTCTAATATCCGGCTCTTACGACATGTATCCTCGTCATTTCCTAAGAACTGAACTTTTCGAGGGAGTTGCTCGATACTCGAGGTAATGGAATGCTCCAAATGAGAGAGAGCAGATGTTCCGAATACATCGGGAAATTCATACGAGCAATTTGCCGGAGCACGAAGAAATTGGTACAGCGAAAATATGAAGCAGAAATAGAATTTGATGGTAAGAGATAGAAAAAACGCTAGGTAATGGCATAATTTATTCCTATCTAAACATGGCTGTTTCGAGAGGTGGCAACGAGCGGAAATCGTTTTCGGCACCGTATGAACGTTCGCAGATGACTTCTATTGTGAGAGCTATTTTCTCCGCTTTACGAACGCCCTAGAGATAGGCTGGAGCAGGGGTGACCAACCTATCACGGTTCCTGCTTATTTAATTTTATTTAAGATGCGTCGAACAAACTGTAGTAATGCTTATAATAAGATATATATATATATATATATATATATATATATATATATATATATATTATTCATTAAATTTCACTGTGAAACCTTTTCGCAAATTTAAATCGATATTGGAAGACGTGACTATGGATAACAAGACGCTCAGTATTTTTCTACATGGATTTTAATTTGCGATGGTTTCGTTAGCGTGCTGACATCTTTAGGCACAGAAAATACATTTTACAAAGTATATATAGTGAAAGGGTCGAGGGGAAGAAAGAAGAGCGATATTCCTGAATCCCTAACCCCTCCCCTCCCTACCAAGCAAGATATTTTCTTGATGCACCCACACCTACCCCCACTTTATTCCCTCTAGCCTTCCACTATGTGCACTTTGTGAATTTTTTCGCGCTTACGAAACCGGTCGCGAATTAAAATCAATGCGGAAGAATGCTGTCTTGTTATTTTCATATATTAATGTTCATCCGGTCAATGCCATCTACCTCTCGCTCACACTACTTTAAGCCTTGCTCACTGCAGTGTATACACTATCCCTAGTGCATGATCACCATCATCTTTCATTCAACCGAATGTAATTTAATTTATTTCGAAGATAAAGATGCAAGTAGAATACACTATTTTATATTTATACCTCTCTAAAATCAACTTATAACTGATTTTGCTGCCTAAAAACGGTGGTGGTACTTAAGCGGCTTTCAAGCAATTCTGCACTCTCAACTTTAAATGGTGCCTTTTTCACCAATTCGTACATTCTCTTATTGCCATAAATAAGTACATTTCTCTTTTAATGTTTCTTTACACTTCTGAAATATTTTCCAGCGTATAACTTCTAAATATCATTTGAAAATGGTTTAGATGGAATAAGAACCTGGCTATTCCTAATCTCTTCTGAAAAAGATGTAAACTAAGGAAATAACCACTCTGAACTTCATATTTTGGAATCAAAATCGAAATAATGCTTTAAGATCATAGCAGAGACTTAAGTTTCATCACGAGATGTTATTCTACGAATGAATAAATTGTCATCAGAATTTTGAGGGCAGAAATTTCTGAGTTTATATTTACATTTACAATCCTGCAAGGCGCTAGTGGAGTGCGGTACAGACTGTAAATAAATCTTAATCAGACTTTGATAGTTATTAGCTTTTCTAGCTCTCCGCGAAAAGACAACTAGCAACAACCACCTTGCGATTACTTTCTTTCAAAGCTCTTTCGTCCCCTATCAGATATCCCATACATTGTTAACAGGAATAAAAATCAACAATCTCTACTCGACGAGATCTGAAATGATATATCTTTCGAATAGCTTCAGTCGGTAATCAAGTATTCCATTATTAAGGGAATCCCCCCTTGAGGGGCTCTATCATGGCCGATACACGGCTGTCGAACTTGAAATCTCCTCTAATAAACCAAGCTGCCCTACGCTGAACCATCTCTAGAGCGGAAACTAATCCTACCTCCGTGATAATCCGAAGTGGCTCGGCAATATGCTAGAACTGGTCACACGCTCAAACACTGTATTTCTTCCACTCTCGATGAGCGTTTTATTGGACTAATATTTTAAGATTGAAAATGAATTAATTTTCTTTATTTTTGAGCTCGAGGTTTTAATGTAATGGATGGCGGAGGGAGAAATAGAAGAAAAACGAGACAATAATTCTTAATACGGCAATTAATTTATTGCTTTAAAGCCTATCTATAAAAAAATTTATATTTTTATTAGCAATTAAAGCATCTAATGAGCTAGAATCATTCAGTTTCTTGGCCAACACACGTCAAAATTTCTGTCGTTCAGTTAGCTAATTTCTCTTAAATTTTTTACGCTAATTTATTAATGATCAAAGATAGTCGAGCAATTTTACAAATAGACAAGTGATGATTCATCGAAAAAACGCGAAAAATAACGAACCATTCTATCAAAAATACGCAATTTAAATACATTAAATAGAATGTGCAACTTATTCGAAATGATTTTACCGTACTTGGTGGAATGCATTTACAATAAATGAGAAAGTTACGATGAAGTTATACAAAGTTCCCTTTCTCATATATCTGTAACTGAAGTTACTATTGACACCATTTTTCTGCTAACTTACGCTTGGGTACATCGAACGTCCTATTTTTAATCTAAGGGAGTAAGACAATAACAGACGTAGCGTATTATTCACAGTATTGAACAAAAATGTACCAAAAATATATGATAATATAAGATAACTAACATAGCAACGAATATTATAAATATTTGAACTCAATAAAACAATCAAGAATAGGAAAAGTGAGTGATACCTTATTCTGGTAAAAAAGCCCTCTTTTCAATTCCTTAATTCTAGAAAAATCCATTGGAGAGGATGGTGGGGTTTATGCAATTTCACGACCTCCTAATGTAACTCCAGTGGAATCCAATCTTCAATTAACGCAGGAAGTCATTATTTTAATCACAAAAGCGCACTTTGATCTGTTTTACTAGAAAATGTGCTCGTGCACAGGAAAATCTACCAATGTTGATTGCAATGAAAGTGAGTGAGGTGTCTGGTCTTTGGAAACTTCATTATTTGATTTACTAAAACAGGATTATATAAATTCACTTTTCCTGAAACACTTCGTCCAGGAAATTTGTTGAGAGTAATTGTTTTTGCCTTGTGATTACTCTACTGATGATGATGACCTTGCTTATTAAACCTGAACGAAGGTTCGAGGATTCTATTGAACCGATTTGAAACATCATTTCAGAACTCTATAAAGAAGTCAGGATGTGAAAATTAAGTTTCATACTACCAGGAGATTATTTGAGTATTAATGAACTTTGAATGCACGCTGGACTCATTCTAAAATGTAATGCTGAATGGAGACGGAAAACTAACAAACGTTTTTCCAAATACCTGTATAATGTTTAAAGAAAGGAAATTTTGGAACACGGATGTTTATGAATTAGAGGTTTAAAAGATCTCCAACAACCGTATTTGTCGGCTCACCACACCTCGTTGCCGCCAGTTTTCGGAAACAACAAATACCAAGATTAAAAAAATTATATGAGCACCCAATAGTTATTTAGATAGCCCTGGTTTCAAGGGAGGTTTGATAATCTATGCGTAATATAATATACATTAGAACAAAGAGAAATTATAACATTTACAAACAAAAAATATGATAAATATGATATATTTTCAAACGACCATGGTTTCAAATCGTGGAGTCATCCGGATAAGTTGCATGAGTCAGTGTCGATGAAAAAAAATGCAGCAGCAATAAGTTCCGCGAAATGCTTCTTCACTCAATATCATCAAGTATGTTGTAACGAATTATAGCCTTCTTTTTGTTTTCCATTAGCTCAATTTTCTTAGCATGCCCTGAAGAGTAGTTTGCCGTGGAAACCCAAAAATTAACAAGTTTATTACACTGTTACAAGCGTAGTTTCCATTCACGCCAATCCTAATTCTTCACTTCTATCTCGATGTTTCTGTTACGATGTAATCCGGAGTCGTGGAAATAATCTGTAAAAGTCTTAAATTTAAAGATTAAATTGTCGACTGTAAGTGGTTTAGGTCAATCTCACCTAGTTCCTGGAAAAGATTCAATCATTTTTCAGTTTGAGTACATCTGTGCAATTAAATCTTGCGTACACTGTAATATACTGTTACCGGAAGGTTTGTAAAGGTCATTAACCTTTTTTTCGTACATTCACCTGCAGTATATAATATCCAATACATTTAAAGCATTATTTGATATAAAAAAACTTTTCCTACGCCTTGGCGGTTAAATATTCAGATGACTATTTTCTTTGAGTGTAAATTATTTCAAATGGAAAATTTATCTTGAAATGTTTAAGGTTATTATCTTTTATTATTACAAATAACTTTGTGCGAGATATTTAAGAACATAAGGCTCCTTTAAATTATGAGTTTAGAACTGTTTCAATAGTCAATTGACTAAACAAGAAATTATAAAAACAACCAAAAATTAAATAAATGAATATTGAAACTACCTCCAATGTCTAAGTATTTAGCTATAAAAAGTTTCACAATTAATTATAAATTATTTCAAAAATAAAATAAAAAAATATTTATAATATGACATCTTTCTAAGTAATTTGCCATAAACATTTGCCTTGGCCTATGTGTTTGGGAAGACCATGGTGATTAAAGTGTCTCTAAGTAGCAAAATATGACCCATATAGAAAACGAAGAGGTAAAGAAAATATTATGGAATCAATTCTATGAGAATTAAAAATTACATTTTTTATGGTAGAAGAATAAGCGCGAAATAGATGACATCCAAAGGCGTCGAGATACGGGACTAAATAATGGACAGTACATTTAGGTTCCTCAACCCTATGCTTTATTCCTCAGTTGTAGCAGCCTGCAGTGCCCTTCCTTTTGACCTATGTGGGGGGCAATTTGCCGAGTGTTATATCACGCATGTTACGACAGGCACGATCTCTGACACACTACTCTCTGTTCTCTGAAAGTCACCTTCAGTCACATGTCCATTTCCGAGATTTACTGTCGAGGGTACTATAGGGAATATTTAGTCTCAGGTGGACATCCAATCGCAAGGCTAAATCAAAGCAACCGACAAATAATCTCCTCCTTAATTCTCTAACGTTATCCGATAGCATTCCCTTAAAGAAACATCGAATAAGTCTTTGAATTTCTTATTATCTATGTGATCAAATTTGATTGCTCTTTCACTGACCATTGCGGCATGTAAATATTATATAATATTCCATTATTTCATAATATTCCTCTATTATATAATATTCCATTTGTTCTCTCAGAACTAAAACCACTTATGTATAGATATTTTCATTACATATTTATCGCAACGACTGATCCAGGAATTATTAATCTCAGCGTTTGCAAAGTAAAGATTTTCAGGGTGTTTCGTGGACCACTCAGTTTAGCCAGCATTGGTAAAGTATACGAGAATTCATAGAATCAAGAATAAAGATAACTCCACCCAAGATTTTAATATCTGTGACAACAGTAATGCAATTCTGTAATCTAACGTCAAACTTCCCAGATAATTCTATATGCTTCTCCTTCTTAGAAATCAGACCATCAAATTAGATATATATTTTTACATTTATCGCCAGGCCTTGCTTATTTCATACCAAAATAATGTCTTTTGTGCCTATTTATTTACTCAATTTTTGTTTATTTATGCTAAGTTCGATTGATTTTTTATTAATCACTGGTTAATTTTTTGTATAGAGACTCATAACCTAAAATAATTACTATCTTTCATGTACATTTCATGTACCCAAACACTTTTATGATGATAGTACAATTATATTATACCTAAGTTTATTATACTCGCTCATATATAGCACATGGTTGTATACGAAGTATCTACACGACTTAAAGTAACCAGCATTGGTCATTACTGGAACGATATATTAAAGACTCCAAAACTTTACGAAAGTCGACACATAGTAACAACGCTTTCTCATTTCCGAATCAAACACAATTTCAGAAAGTAGTAACAAAAATCTATATAGGATTTAATTCTTAGGGTTCCAATCCAACTTGCGCTCATCTATTATGCTTCCTAAATTTTGGGAACAAAAAGAGTTTTGGAGACGAAACGGAAAATGAACTTGTATTTTATAAGGAATTTACAGACATCTGGAAATAAATATATGCCAGACGGTGATAATCACAATAGATAGGCTGGCATTAATTTAGGGAGGAATTTCCAATTAAAATGTAGGGAAGGAAGAGGAGCAGATTGAAAAAAGGCCATGTGCAGAGTTCCTAGATGACGCCTGAAAGTTGAGCGGCGAAATATTAGAGTTAGAGAGAGTGCCGAAGCAAGCGTTGTGCATGTAAAACCTTCAGGAAAAAGAAAAATATTTCTACAAAAGGCTAACAGAGAGGAAATGACATTTTCCTCATTTTCACCTCCCTTCCCCTGTCGTGCCGAATTCCTCGACGTTTTTCCTCGTTCACCAACCAACCCAATTCCCTCTTCCAACACTCATAGAGGAAATTTCCTATATGTAAAATGTAGAAAAATAGGTTTCTTACTGGTGAAAGCTATTTTTATCAGTCACCGTTCACTTAAAAAAGAAGCCCTTATTGGCATCACCACATCTTACTGTTCTCTACCATTCCTTTCGTTTCAATGTATGATGTGCCATCCGTTTCGCTGCATATTCATAGCACTTAAGGAAGACTTTTTCATCTGCATAGTATTTTCCCTGGAAAAATTCTTTCCTGCATATTTTCTTGGAAGCTAACACGCCTGATTACCCGTGACATCATATTTAATTTTCTTTCTTTAAAGGTACCCAACTACTTCGGTACGTCTTTATTTGTTTAAATATAACATGCTAGTTGTCAGGACGACTGTTTCTCATAAATCTTCTACAAAGTACATTTAGGATTATTCAACTCTGGATTTTTTCTCTATTTCTCCTCTCTTGCACTAGTATGTCAACGCTCTAAATAATTCAAATTATGCCGTTACCAATTATATTGCTTATTATGAGCCTTTTCCTACATAAAGAAGGTTTATTTAATAAACTTATTCCTCTGTCGATTTCTAAGAAGCATCTATACCGTATCTCATTGATATTTCCCAAATATAGATCTCTTTTACTTATTTTCCCCTCTGTGCGTACGCTGACTGTTGTCTTTTTCCATTTGTCTTTCTTCTGCTCCCATAATTTTTGTTTTCTTGGAATCAATTTTTCTTTTCATTTACGTTCTGGGTTTCATTAACATTCCAAGCATTCAATAGAACGCTATCCGAGGAGAATGCAGTTATGCAAATAAAAAACAGGAAAGGTAAATAAACTTGATATTTGTAAGCGATGTTTCAGGGAAAGTTTTTATCACACGAAAAGCCCTTTTTGTATTTATGAAGCATTTATGAGCAACGATAAGTTCACTTTTACGAGGAACATACAGTGATCACTGCCTAAGGGAGTTTTTTTGATGGGTGTTCCTCCCTTCTAGGCTAAATACCTTACAGATGACTAGTGTTCCCCTCAATTTGCAAAATAAATATATTTCAAATTTAATGTAACCGTAACTATGTATGCAATTTAATGATAGAATATCTATTATATATAGATGCTTCTCCGGATTCATTCATGTATCTATTATATATAGATGCTTCTCCGGATTCATTCATGTATCCATATATATATATATATAGAGAGGATACAAACTCACAGCCTAAACCACAAGAGTGATTGAGCTGAAATTTTTACGACATATTGGCCATAACGTATAACCTCCAGAAAAATTGCGATTTTGATCCTCAGTGTCATGGGTTCGATTCCAGGGGGCTCCAAAGTCCCGATTTTTCCCGTTTAAATGCATTGCTTTGATTTTCGGGAATTAAAAAAAAATACTTCCCGGATAGGTAGAGAATCAAAACTCAGGGAGCCTTTATATATGGTCATGATCTATCGAAAACATAAATGAGTTTTACGGAAAATAACCTGGGTTCGATGCAAGGTCGATGCAAAAATCTGCCGTTTAAAATGTATTGTGGCGATTTTTAAGATTTTTTTTGGACCCTTTCCCGATGGCATGGAAACTTGAAATTCTGTATGGGGTTGGATATCATAAATATATTTCATAATCGATTTTTATGTTTCCCTGATGTTCCTTGGTTCGATCCCAGAGGGCCATTTACATTCCTCAATGCATTTCTTATGGAGATAACGGAAACAAGTTTTAGGTACTTCCCGGCATGCTATCGACTTAAAACTTAGCATGATGGAAGAACCAGTCTAAACAAATCAAACTATGCATTCATAGCTATCAATGTGTCCTGGGTTCGACACCAGGTGTCTCTGCAATCAGATGTTGATCCGAATTTTAGGAATTATTTTGAAACCTTTCCCAATAATATAGAAACTTGAAATTTGGCATA